>OU026149.1:17323686-18547471 GCA_907269125.1 Eristalis pertinax
TTCCCTCAGTTCATTTTCTCCAATTCAAAAAAAAGAGTTATCGATTATCTTCTGAATTGAAGTTGCCAACAGCAAACATCCATTCCCGAGTAAATAAAACGCATGTTCTCCACACTCTGCTTATTTACACAACCCTACAATGAACAAACTCTGGCCTTTGGGGCTCGTGTGTAAACCTCGAGCTACGCCGCACAGACGATTCATTGATCAGTGCGCGTGTTTGTTACCAATTCGAATCTTTGTTCAAATATTTAAATCGATTTGTAATGAGCCCAGCGGTGCTCTTTCACGCGTCGTGCCGTTGTGCCGTTGGGGTTAATCAGTTCGATTGGGTCCGTTCTGTTGGTCTTCAGATGCAAACACAAGAAAATCAAACGCAAACAAGGATATCGTGCTGTTTTCGAATGTTTCCGATGCAGACGAACCGCTTTGAAGTGGTTGTCGTCGAATTTTTGTATAAAAGTTTTGTTTTTTTTTTCTTTCTGAATATTTGAACGAATTTTTAAACATTTTTTTTTCTTTTCCTTTCTTTGCAGGTAAGCCTCGATGACATTGGAAAAAATGAGATGTGAGACAAGTATGTATGTAATCTTCGCTTAATCCATGACTTTGATGCTGAAACGGAACCGTCAACTGTGTCAGCTTGACATCCTTCCTTCCTTCCACCGCTTAAATTATGAATTCACTTCAACGTCGAAACTCAGAAGGCCATGTGTGGGCTAAGTCTAAGTAATTAACGAAAGATCTCGTGAATAAATTTCACGAAAACAACTTAACATTCGTTAACACTATTCGCTTGTGGTTCTGTTTCTATTTTTGGCTTGAAACGCTCGAAGTTCTCGCTTGCATTGACTTTATTGGTTTCTCACAAGAAAACGCCCCATATTTTGGTTGCTGAAAATGAAACCGCGCAACAGCATGTTGATGCTTGCAGATAATATGGCCAGGAATCAACTGGCTGAGTTCTTCAAACCACAGTTCATGTTAGCAGATTAGGTGATGCCATAGAGTACTAAAATGTCAAGCACCACAAATGATGATGCCTCAAATTTGTTTGAAGTACCATAAATTAGCAAAACTTGGTTCAAAATCATTTTCTCTTAGGGTGGAGCTGCAATCCGGAGAGGAGTTGTGTGCGCTATCGTTCGCCATCGAGTGAAATGGTATTACAACTAAACACCCAAATGAGTTTTAAGATTAATTTGGAATTGGAAAGTCGCAAGGTGTGGTACAAGCTCTTCCCTATCACCGGGAGGAGATCCACCTTCTATGCCGATCTTTACAGTCTACCAACTTCTTTAACCACACACAATTACAGCAACCAATCACAAATGGCTATAAGGCACCATCTTGCCCTAAAACAAAAGAAATATCCAGAACTAATCCGTAAACGATAACTCTGTCTGCTCAGACTAAGCAGACCTTCACTCAGGATGACGCATTTGGCATACACGCTCGCACTATGGGTGTCTCAAACTACGATTCCTGCAGAAGCTGCATGGACGAAGAGGAGGTAGAGACCACAAATCACCTCCTCTGCTTATGCAGCGCTCTAATAAGTCGGTCTTGAAGACAAATTTAGGGGTCTAAATAGCGTAAGCATTAGCCAGCTATACCGCTTTATTATAATCACCAACTGGTTCCAACTGTAGTGGCGTTGTGGGTATGTGCGTCGAATCCTACGCACTTGAACCTATGGTGTCTAGATTCGAATTCTCGGTTCGACCACCTCTTTCGAGTCACTGACACTGCTCAGAGAGAATTCCTGTCTAAACCTTCACAAACTTAGCCGTTCGGTGTAAGCATAAAACTGTAGAGGCCTACCAATTGTGGGGAAAGTATCCTGCCATTCAGTTGAGTAGAACGACGTATAAGCGTACCACAAAAATCGACAGCAAGTACATAAGTATATATAGATCATTACTGGTAGCAAGACTAGGAGTAGTCCATCCGCATGTTATCATAATCGGCCTACTTTGACCTACGTGTGACGAGTCAGGCACTACTAACCTAACATCACCTAAGTTTAGAAAGTTCTCTCATTTGACTTCAACTTATAAGGTCCCTATCCGCCCAAAGATTGAGAATAACGCTCATATTTGCTTCTTAAATAGAATCAAAAAGCAAGGGATTGAACAAATGGGAGACAACATTATCGCAAATACACTACCTTTTGCTTTCTTTAGTTTTTTAACTAAACAATGCCTTTGGCGTGCAAAAAATACCCCAGATTGCTCATAAAAGTATACTATTCCACCTATCCACCCTCAACCTTGAACCAGTGTTATTGAGATGGCTGTACAAGCGGCACAGTAGTCTGCACGCTCGAGTACCTTCCTCGTCACATATGGTGTCCCACAAGGTAGTCATTTAGGTACGCTTATTTTTATTCTTTTTGTAAATGATATCAAACACTCTCAAATTCCACGCTGACGATACCAAGCTTCCCAAGATCACTTCGTCGGCTCTTGATTCCACTTACTTAGGGTGGCTCTACAGTTCGGGGTCGACCTGGGCATCGATCAATCAATTATACCTTGTTACTTTCTCAGTCTCGTGTCGGTCTCCTGTACCCCAGGACCATCTTACTCCTACAGGAAAGGCATCACTACTAAGTTGCCTCTTGAAGCCAAATAGCGACCAGCAAAAAAAAATATCCCGATTGATGCAGTTTCTCGGGGATGCAGAGCTATCTATCACACGTTCTGAACTTTCCCAGAGATTGCGATCGTTTATCGTCTACTTAGCGTCTAGGTGGTCTTCGTACTCTTATCGTCTTCAATTCACTGTTGTGAAACCCTCCACTGATTTCCTATTACCACCGTCGAGTAGAATTTCGTCGGCAAGCTCCCTCCTACCGACTTGCTAAGCTTATCTTACTGAAATTAATTCATTGGCTTATTCTGTACAGTTTTCATTTGATGTCCTCTTGTCTACTCAGTTGTCTTGCCTATTGAATTTCGAAACGTGAGTATTCCTCATTTGACTGCACAAAGTACAGTGCGCCCAGGCATGGCATGGTCGTGCTCTAAAGACAGAGATTCATGGATCAAGACTTCTGTTGTCTTGAGGGACATCCGGCACTGCAAGCGCTTAGATTCTCCAAGCCCAAACTTCCATTTTCACTTAAATCTCTAGACTTTGCATGTAAATCTACGGCAAGAATGAATTCATGGAAAGAAGTGCCTCTAATTGACCACCTTGTGGTACTCCATCATTCTCACATTTAGAGTCGTCATGCCAGTCAATCGTATAGTCCATCCGCCTCTGATTTTGAGCCAAGTGAATGTCCCTTTAGGCAAACACTACATTCTCTCGACTCTCGACTCAAAGATCTGCACACAGCCCTGTCTCCGTCCTCCCCCATTCGCATTAATTAGTCCCAACTAAGACGTGCACACTTCGTTAAGTCGGCTGCACAATCAATTATCCTAATTATTCGCATCCGAACGATTAAAAGGCATTTAATCAGAGAAAATTCAACAATCCAAGTTCATCTAAAATTTGTATGTCCTCCCTTTCGCTTCTTCTATTTCAATTCAGTTCGCTCGCTGCCCAAGGCAATGGGACAAAAAACGAAGCGTTTATTTTTAATTATCCGTTTCATTCGCGAGCCTCTGATGCGCCGCGGTGGGGGCGACGGGGCAGCGCCCACTCCGGCATTCCCTAATTAAGTCGTAAATCTACGGAGCCCGCGAGTCTGGTGAACGAACGGGGCCGGCTAGAGTTGTAATAAATCCGCCCATCGACAGAGACCACATGCATCGAGCGTCCCGCAGAGCTTTGAATGACACATTAAGCCAATAAGTGCCCATCTTTTGAGGCGCGCTGTAAAACAGTTGAGGATACATGAATTCCACTTAAGTCTTTGCACAGAATATACATGTCTTCCACGGGATGGAGGCAGCCACCCCACCCCCCCTCTGAGGGCAGGGAGTTCCTGTGGAACTTATTGTTCCGTCCGTCGATTATTTTAATGAGCCGGCGTTGCTGTGAAATGGCTTGTAATGGGCTGGGGGCCGGGCGTACGCTTGGCAGGCTGAGACAATGGACGGAGGGGAAATGGGCGCCGGTATTGAGGCATGACCTATGCGAAGCACATACCAAGCAGTGGTAATCCATAATCGTTAGGACGTGTAATGAATTATGGTCTGTCGCATTCGAGTGGGTCCCGTGGACGCGGTGGCGTTGTCACGAAATAATTGACCATTAAATTGGGTGGAAATATTGTTATCGTAAGCGGAAGAGTCAAGAACCCTCCTCCACGTGGAGGGAAATGGACTGTTGGAAGGCGTGCAATTAGTCGAGCAGGACTACGGGATGGCTGGGTGGGGAGGTTAACGAGCTTTTGGTAACTTTTAAGGACTCACGTGGGTGAGTGTCTCTCGGGGGAAATAACAGATTTAAAGTTAAATCGCTTTGGAGGTTCCTTCTTGGGGGGATGGCACCTTGTAGATGTTCACTTTCGTTCTGTTTGGGAATTTCGATGTCAATTGGGTGGTCGTAGGGATGACTTGGAGTCCTTTCAGTTTCCTGACCGGACAATTCCAACTCGAAACTTTGATTCCATTGAGGACCTATTCCATTTATTACATTCTGACGAATATTCCTTTCTGTGCTGATCTTTCTAGGAGCTTCTGATGCCCTTGGCGATCCAATTTCTGCTTGATTGAATTGAGAGTCTCTTTTGCCATTCATTGTCACCAGTGCACTGCTTAGCTGGTCGGTACTACGGTCAACTGAGGAGTGAGACTTTCTGTGCCAATTTATTACAAACACCGTCCGTTGGATTTCGAGCAACGAATGTTGAAGAATCAGCGGGGTTGCCTTTGCTTCTACCACGCACCCCCTCAGACTTATGCTGTGTCTGAATTAAGGGGGGTCTAAGGAATTCAAAAAACGCAACTTATTCTTCTGCTAGCGTTGCATGAGCATGATCCCAGCCTGAGATGAGAAAGGCACCTTTCATCCCCCTATTTACGATCATTCCCAATATGATTCCGTGTATTTTGTCGATGATTTCCGGCCTCGAGGATACACACTAAATGACGTAGCCTTCTCAAAACTTGACAATAGTCGATTAATAAATGGCAGTTTTGTGGAAACAGTGTCGCTTTTTAACATACTTCGTGGGAAATTAAAAAAAGTCACTGGCTTATCGAAAGTTCCTCGTACATGCTTTTGAAAAAAGGATGCACATGCTTCCTCAGAGTGAAAAAAACTAGTCAATTTTGTTTTTCATTTTATATAAATCTTCCGTCCCTGCTTGGGGCTTTTAAAGATAATTTGCAAGGCATTCGACATGAATGCTCACTTGTCTCCAGGAGAATCCCTTGTCGACAATGCGTGCTTCTAATTTCAAAGAATCTCATATCCAATGGATTAGAAACTGCCTTTTACACTGTTTAACTTCTGCCCAAGTGGTTCTGAACAGTTTCAAGTCTGGTATCTATTTTATGAGCGGTGGTGTGCCACAGGGTTCACTTTCTTATCTTCAACGCTTTTTCTGATTTTCATCAATGAGCTACAATACATTTCTTCTATGATCGCAGTGCTCTCCATCTTTCATATTCATTTCCGGTTGCATACGTTGAACTCATTACACATTCTTTTCCAATCTTTGCCGAGTGAATAATGGACTCATTGTCCTTCGGGAAGCTATGTAGCTCGGGTAGTACCCCAATGGGTAGTAGTGGCGTCACTGGAAGCGTCCCAAGTTGAAGTTGTAAATTCAATCAAATACGACTGCTGCTTCACAAACTCCCATCGGCTGAATGTATTTTAAAAAATTAAAAAAAAAAAACTGGCTGGTTTGAAGAATAGACATTCGCGTGTTAACACTACGTGCCTCTGTTTGACCTGTACCAGCCGTCTTCAGAGTCGAAGACTCTTCTGGCCTGAGCTGAGTTGTCTATACGATCTACATGGTCCAGCAACCGTATGCGTTGGATCCGTAGACGCCTGGCTACGCTCATATTGCTGCACAGCCCATTCAGTTCGTGGTTGAGTCCTCCCAATATCGTCAACGCAAATAGGACTAAAGATCGCACGCTGAACATTTTTTTTCGAAGTGACCAAGGATTTTCTCATTCGCTTTTGAGATTGTCCATACCTCCGCATCGTACGGCAGGACAGGAATGATCAGTGTCTTCTATAAAGTCAGCCTGGTCCATCGAGAGACAGCTCTGTTACACAATTGCAAGTTCAACCCATAGAAACTCGTTCTGCACTTGATTTCGGTACTCGAAGTTATGGCTGCCCATTGTAACGATCTGTGCAAGACGTCGATGTTGTTTGTCCCTTCTTGATGAGTCTATCCGTGGTCTATATATCTACCTTGACTTATTCTCGGTCAGGAGGGGGCGGAATTCTCTGCTATTATTATTTTCTATCTTCAGTGTGTCGGTCCTCATCGCCTTTTAACAGTCTACAGAAGTGATCTTTCCAGATTCTCAGTATCGACTGAGCTCTACAACCAGTGGTTCGTTTTTGTTCCGACATATTTGCCCAAATTTCCCGGGCACTCTTACCTAACCTAAGCTACCTCATTTTCAGTGTCGAATGCTAACTTGTCAATGCTATCAACTGTCCCACAATCGAAACCTCCACCTACTGACCATGAATGACACCCGCAATGATTTCAGTTCTCGGTATGAGTGCAAGTGACAACTTTGGTCGGAATACCCACAAATTCGACGTCGCCAAAAATGCTGCGAAGTGCTTACGATTCTTAAAGGGATGCTAGAAATGTATGACACCTTCGGAGCCCATAATCGAATCACCCGAAACTAATGTATAACTCCCACACCTGGGAGGGTAGACCAAAGACCACCTCGCACCTACTCAATAGGATCCAAAAAAACGAGTGCTAAAGCCTAGAACTGACTGACAAGTGAAGTCTTTCAACTCCATTTTATTGTTTTATCATCATTTCCATAGACCGCTGTTTCATAGACACTTCATAGACACACTCAGTGAATGGCTGCCATCTCTCAACGGATTCAACTGCAATCCCCGCTCACGAGTCAACCAGTCAGTCATCATGGAGCACAATTTCGGACGTACTGCAATTCATTAATTGGGAAAACTTCGCGAATGTGGAACAGTCTTGCACATGCGGTTTTTCATCTCCATTCTAGTCGTATGTTGCATAAGATCTCTTCTGCCTCTTCTGTGATCCTTTTCATTCGCGTCGTAACCCCTTGAAGTCAAATTCAAAAACGAAGCTTTAGCTCTTCTCATCACCCTCCTTTGCTAGTGTGCAGACAACTTCCACAGTTCCACAGTCCACTGTCCATTAATAGAGATCATATTTCATGCGTCGATAACTTTCCCATCGTTTTCCATAACAATCACTAAACGCTACCTACACACAGCCCGAGGTATGCGAGAATGACGCTCAGAGCACAGGTGTGAGCGGTGTTTGTCTGGCGACACTAGGTCATCGGCGATTAGTTAAAGATTTTCATGAATTTTATTCTCTGAAGGCAGACCTCTGAAATGTGATTTAAAAGGAGAAACCAATGCACACACCGCCATTGTGCCTCACAAAAACGGGGTTAATGAGGGGCTTTAGGGCTTGATTTGGGCTGATTTGCATAAATTTGTAGATTTCCCAGGTTTTTTCCTTCTTCTTCATTCTTGTGGAAGTCGGTGGGGCTGATGTGGTTTGGAAGAAGGGCTGAGGTGGTTGGGGTGAGTGTGGCTTGAGGCAGAATGCGGTGGCGGACACAAGTTGACCTCAATCAACTTGGTGTGCGGAAGCTGCTAGTTGGGGCATAGCTACGTCCCGAAAGAAAGAAGAGAAAAATGCTGACGGTCGCCTACAATTTATTTCTCATAAGTCAGTGCTGTGGCTATACCGTTTTTTTCAAGAAGCAACAAGCATTTTATGTCCCTTAAAGTATATTCTTGGAGAGCTCCATGAGTCCTAAGGGATTGAACAAATGAACACACTTTCGGTAACGTCAATAACTTCATTGGGCGCCATTTAGAAAGTCCAAGGTATTTGATGGTTTCTAAGAATTTGATGGCACTCGACACAGATTAACCAATCTCAACCGTTTGAAAGGCACCCCGATCCGGAGTAAAAGAGCAAATAAGGGTGCACACGCTTGGCCTACTTGTGACTGTCCACGACAACCAGCCACGTGAACCTAATCTATCCAGAAGACTGACTTATGTCAACACAGACGAGATATAAGGAAGGGTTCATGTCAAAAGTAGCGAGTTTTTCGAGCAGACACTGGGTGTGAAACTAGCCATCGGGTTAACAATTTAGAGAATTTTCGTCAAAGATCTTTCGGAGTCCTCTTTGGAATGAGACCAGTCTTGTGGATCTGACCCATATGCGGGGCCATATATTAAGTACTTGTCTATGAAGCGATGCAACCGAAGGCGTGAATGCAATTGACTTTCACCATGATCCGATGCTGGGCTGAAATCGAGAACTCGCTCCACGTGGAAGCAGTCTTGCTGCCCTCTTTAGCCGGTCGACATCGGGATGAACAGCAATATCTCTGAACAGATTCCACTTGTCGTTTTCACGTAATTTCCACAACTCACTGTAGACGTAGTCCATTCATGCGATCAGTTTTGACAGACCTCCCATCGGGCGCCATTTTCACTTGATTGCCTGCGCCGTGCCATGTTGGTGTTCTTTTGGTTCCTTTGACTTTGACACTCAATATTTACCAATTCCATCGAGCATTCAACTGAATGCTTGCGTTTTTCACAATCTTAACTGATTTGCAAAAATTACCCGCTTCAACAAATCACATCGAAGCCGCTTCCGCGTGGCGGGTATCTCTTCAAATCAGACATCGCACGAAAGTAAACAAGCCTCGTGGGAGCTACACATCCGACATGCGTGGCTGTCGCCGATTAGCGCGCTCCAACTCCACGTAACCGCGCAAATGAAAGGAAAATCATTTCACACGCACAGTCAATCCATCAAATCCACTCTACCGGAAATTCAAATAAATCTCCGCGCCGCCAAATGAACTCACCCGCTGTCCCGGCTTGACACATTTTCGCCGGCACTTTTCAAATCGAAATCGTTTATGCGGCAAGCATCAACCAGCCCCCCCTCCCGATTCAGATACGTGTCTAGGCAAAGGTCACTACCATCCGTCGCTTGCGGAGGAGAACACCTAAAGGGCGTCATAATTTCTCTCGAAATTTTCCCCGTTTAGGGCGCACACACACGCGAACAGCCAGAGACACCGTGTTGACCAAGCGACCACATGCACTGGCGAAACCAGTTTCAGATGAAAAATTTTCCTGCCAGACTGCCGTGCGTCGCCCGCCCCATCGTTTCGTGAGGAGCACTTTCCTTCCGCCCGCCCCTATGTGTGTGTGTGTGTGTAACAGAGAGTATATGGGACGGACTGTAGCCAGTATGTCGTTGACCGAGTGAACTTTTTGGTATCTGCGGGTGAAAACAATTTTTCACACTGGCCAACCGGAAATGTTAACTGCCTGTCACACATGCGGCAGCCCAGCGCACGATGAATATGTGATCAGTGCCGCATGTCATTTCACCGCCGAGCCACGACAATTATTAGAAAATTACAACAAGACTTAATAATCCCCCGGACAGGAAGGCAGGGCGATGATGATGGTGGTGGAGTGTTGTTTCCCTCTTCAGTGTAATTAACATGCATCTTCGAGATACTCAGCCGACAGATACTTCAGCAGCCGGCACACTCGTGCACCAGCCAGTGTGTGTGTGTTCGATTTAGTGGCCCGAACCACTTGATTAGATGGCCATCGGTAGTCGTAGTGGTTCTTGTTTCTGGCAGGCGGTCGTCGTTAGTCGTTTGACTTGCCCACAGCGTAAGTGGGTCGTAACACTTTTCTTTGGCTGCTTTCTTTTCTCTTTCTCTGGCGCGTTACTGAGCTGGTGAGGTTTTAATGTGGTAGGGTTTCCACTGCCGATGGGCTGCTTGCTGCTGGTCTTGGCAATTTTCCAGTTCCAACCGAGGTACACAGTGGAGTTGTAGCGATTTTCATTTGACCTAATCATGGGCTTAAGTGGACGACGATGAAAACTTTTCCACAGATTTGGTGAAAACAGTTTCACTGGCTCGGCAGGCTTTCGGGGGGATTTTCGACGTCGGTACAGTGTCGTGGGAATGAGAACGATGGCGCATGAGATGGGTGAGATGTTGGCGCAGCAGCCGGCGGAGGACAAGAATCCCCATCAACGTCTTTGATGGTTAAGCTTTTGATGAGATCATCAGAGTTTCTCCGCTTGGCTTCCGGTGCAGATAAATGTTGGTTTCAGACATTGACGTGGAAATAATTGAGATTAGGACGGGAATCAGCACATCATGATCATGGAGCTCCATCGCATGGTCGTGGCTACATCTCGGGATCTCGAATCGAAAGTTATAGCTCGTACCCAGTTTTCCCCAGATGAGAGATCGAATTTGAAAAAACCTGTTCTTGCCGCTCGCTCTCGTAATGGAGGGAACTGATATCCAAAAAGTAGTGTTTCTAGTCTCAGCAGTTACGGCTGTGCCTTTTCTGAACGGTTCTGGTCGATTCTTTATGTAGGCAGGTAGAATAGCGTGATAGCCGTGACTGACACCCATGGCCCACTTAGACCCTGAATAGCTCATTTGTAATGCCAGCCAAAACCGGCGAAACCTGCTCACCAATCCCACCAATTTTGTAGTCACTTAGGATTTCGTCTCCTCCTATGGCTTTTCTAGCTTACAGAACATTCAATTGGCCAGAAACTTCTTCCTAGTGAATGCGGGTGAGGTACAAGTTGGAACGTCTATAATTTCGACAAAGCATGACATTTACGATTAAACGCCCAAGTACAATGGACGTCGCAACCTAAAAAATTTACCGAATACACACCACTTAAATACTGCAATCATAATAACCACTTCGTTAAGTTTCGTTAAGTTTCGTTGAGTTTCGTTAAATTTCGTTAACGTTCGTGTACATATTTCTTACTTAAATGGAATCAAAATAAATCGCTTTCTACGTACGTGTCAGTTGGCTGAGACGTTAAAGGCAAACGATTGTAGTCACACGTGACTAGAGCCCAGATTAGTTGACTGTCCAGGATGTCGGCTAGGTATTTGGAATGTCACAGTCGTATATAAAAAGGACAGACAGTGAGAATCTGCCGCCGTGTGATGATCTATTTGGTCTACTTTGGACTTCATTGCCCTGAAGCCACGCTGATTGATTGCTCATCGGACGAACACACAAAACGGAGAAGAGCGGAGAAGATTTTTAACGCTTAATAATTGCCGCAGACAAAGGAGACTCCTTTTGTTCTGGATCGGGAAAACGCAACAGAAACTCCACTCATCGGACAAGGTTTCCTTGGACCGATAAAATAAATAACACCCTCATGATGCATCACCAATGGACGAAGATAAGTTATGTGAGACTCAGCCACAACACTTTACTAGGTTGGATCGCTTGAGTCAGAAATGGGCCGTCCTACAGTTCATCTCTATTTTGACATCCCACACGACCTTCACGACAAATTAAGAAGCTTCCAGTAAACCCTCGACATCTCGCCAAACTCCTGATGCATCAACAGACTTAGACTCTCTTCAATCTCGTCTCATCATTCCCCATTCATTAGGACACCTCATCCACATCAATTAACGCCGCCACCTCGGACTGAAACAAAAAAAGCAACAAAAAATTAAGAAAAATGAGATAAACTTCTAACTCGTGAACCGGCTTCCCGAGCGGTAATTAGAAAACGGTTTCGGTCTCTTAAACGAATCCCCCTCGCGAATGGCTTAATAAAATAAAGAATTTCATCATCATTAGATTCGCATGAATTTTGAAATTTTATTTTAATCTTCTCCTGCACCCCACCGGCCGGGGAGCGAGGAGGGCATCCTCTTCATTTCTAATAATTCCGCATTAGCACAAAGAAATTATTCGTTGTTGTTTTTTTCCCTCATTTTGTCTCCCTCCTTGCAATTAATTTTGCGGAGCAGCGGAAAAAAAGAAGAAAAGATGGCCGTCAGCTGAATGCAGTCGCCGATGAATCGGTGGACATCATCGTTTATTCCAATTTCTGGTGTTTTTCGCTTTGTCGAAAATTAATTTTATGCGAATTTCTATTCTAGGAGAAAATAGATGAGCGCGGCGAAATAGGAAAAAAATATCTGTTGAATTAGCTTGCCCCTTTCCAATGGACGCTGCACGACGCGGAGCGGTGAGTGGGGCGGCTGACTAACGAAGCGCCATGGGCAATATAATTGTAAATAATTGTGATTATCATCATCGGACGGAAGTCATTTGGTGTTTGTGAAATTTTTCTCTTTTGTTTTGTTTTATTGCTCGTTAACAGCAGCAGTGCCCCGGGGGGGAGGTCAGCCTTGAAAATTAGAAAAACACAAAAAAAAAAATATATATAATTCAGTAGCTAATAAATGGTTGTGGATACATCGCTTTTTGCTCTCGATAAAGTTTTGGTGTTTTCACATTTTTCGTTTTCGGTTTTGACACAAATTCGAGGGTAATTGCTTGCGGCTGGAGAGCAAAATAATGTTCATTCCTGTTTATTTTTGTGGTTTCGACGGTTTTGTCGACGGGGGAAGAGGGGAGGGAGGGGGGAGTGCTTTTGGATTGGTTTCGGCACGAGAGGAGTTGACTGAACAATGTGGAGGTATAGACTATTAAACGGGGTTGAGGGATGCGTTGATGTCTTTTCAGCAACAAAGGTAGTAGAAAATAGATTCAGATCGGGGGACTATAATGCTCAGGTGACGTTGATAAGCAGCAGATATGGCGCACCCTGGATTGTCTTTACAACATACGTATTGAAGCGAACCCATGTATAAAGTGAACGTCTTAGACAAGAGGGCGCATACCCACCCTAGTCCAATCTGAAGGTTTAGCGGAGGGTTTTGTTGAATTTGAAGAATTTTAATGACACATCAAACAGCTTCGGAGCAACGGCCGAACGTAAAACGCTCGGGCCCAGGCCCAGACTCTCCATGAATCGCAGTTCTGATAAATAATTCAGTTGCCAAGTGACCTGAAAGGTCACTACTGGCTGCGCCTTGGTTTAGTCTGTGATGTGATACCGCTGTGAACCAAGATGGTCTAAGTGAAGCTCAGCCATCACTCAGCGATTGGCGACCTTGGCAGGGAATCATCTACAATGAGCTGCACCCCAACGACAAACGTCTTAATTTGGACCAGCATATACACATGGATAGCCAGACATTCTAAGGTGTAACCTTACAGAGGTGGTCTTATGCCTAGCTTCTAGAACAATGAATCGTGCTGTGTGTGAATATCACGAGTGGATGAGACCTACAGTTTAGTGCCGACTCCGAGCAGCGACTTTTTTTTAGCCAGGAATAGCCTTTGAGCATTCAGTGACCAGTCAGTTAGTGACTCAAAAGAGGTGTAGTCGAATTATAAAAGCTGCCTGATTCAGGAATTGAGCTTATAACCCTCGCCTCGGAGTCGACGCACCTTCCCACTACACCACGGCGGTCGAGGATAATGAATAATGCTTTCTATTCTCGCTTGAGCATCACAATGGATCATCCAGGAGTAAGAGGGCTTACGTGTGACGGGCCTACGAACTTGTCTACCCACCAGTCTTCTTACCAATCTACTGCTCTTCTCGTTGTATTGCTGGCCTCGAAGTCAGTGAGTAGAACGACAGCTACCTAGTTGGCTCCTTCCCAGATGGAGCTGGTTTTAAGAAGCTCCAGTATGGCAGGTGGACAGATTCTCGTTGACTCGATGAAAGCGGTGCCTTTCTGTTGAAGGAGCCAGCTACTATACCAGTTCGGCAACTGCGATTACAGGTCCCATCTTCTTTGAATGTTTCTACTGAACTCTATGCAGCTCGACCTCAACTAAGATGACTTGTCAGCTATCGTGATCTTTTGACAGACATTCAGCATCACTCCAGTTGAAGATTAAGGTCTTAACTTGTGCGGGCTACGGCCTCTGCGATAGTCTTCTGCAGCGTTGTCGCACCAGGTTCGATTGGAAGACTCTCCGTATCTTGGAGCCCGTTCACTCTATGTTGACTAGCAGTTTTAGGCGTTGGAAATGTATGCCTCTGTCTAGATGAATTGTCACTGTTCAATGACATCATCGATCGATATTTACTATGGAAGGCAATTTGAATGGTGGCGGGTCTTCGATCATCCTTCACATGATCGGATATTAGATCATATGATGACGAACTTCGGCTAGTATGAACCTTTGTATGTTTGTGAGGCTCTCTCTCCTAAATGGGTCCCCTGATCTAAAGGGTGATTTTTTAAAAGCTATGGGAAAGTTTTTAAAAAAAATACACATAAAATTCAGAAATATTCATGAAATCTTTATTTGAATCGATAGTACGGTCCATATAATTTAATGTTTGAAGATTATTTCATGCAAATGTTGACCTTGACTGCGCCTCAAATGGTCCATCCGCTTAGTCCAATTTTGTCATACTCTTTCCAACATTTCGGCCGGTATCTCACGAATAAATGCTTTAATGTTGTCTTCCAATGGGTCAATTGAAGCGGGCTTGTCTGTATAACACAAAAAATAGTCTAAAGGCGTTAAATCGCACGATCTAGGCGGCCAATTGACCGGTCCCGAACGTGGAATAAAATCTTCACGGAACTCGCCCCTCAATAAGTCCATTGTTGCGCGTGCTGAGTGGCATGTGGAACCGTCTTGTTGAAACCACATGTCATGCAAGTCAAGTCCTTGCATTTTGGGCAAAAAAAAAGTTGGATATCATCCCACGGGAGCGCTCACCATTCACAGTTACCTTACGATTCGCATCATCTTTGAAGAAGTACGGTCCAATGATGCCACCAGCCCATAAACCGCACCAAACTGTGACTTTTTCTGGATGCATTGGTAGCTCTTGCAATGCTTCTGGCTGATATTCACTCCAAAATCGACAATTCTGCTTATTTACGTAGCCATTGAGCCAAAAATGAGCTGACCATAAAATGGAAGAAGCGCGCGATGAACTTTCTTAACAGAGCACGCATTTTGATAATAAAATTCAATAATTTGCAAGCGTTGTTCGTTTGTAAGACGATTCATGGTTAAACTATAGACCAAACTGAAGATGTTTGACAGTGAAACAAAACACGAAACGTGCGTCAGCTGTTTAAACCAGTGTTGCCAAAAAGATAATAGCTAAAAAATCACACTTTAGTTGAAGTATGGTACATAGATGGCTTGTGTTCTAGATTCTAGATTGGGACATAGGCTACTTCAAATGTTTGTGGAGCTCTATTTCCAGAACAGCTTTATGGAATTCGCTGTAGTATGGTAGACAGATTGCTTGCATTCTTGTCTGAAAGTAAGGCTACCACTAAATGCATGCATTCCGCCTTACGACACATTTCAGGCCGTACTCTTCAGTAAACCACTTATTAAGTAAATAAACAACTTCATCAACATCCAGGAATGTATTGAAACGTGCCCTGACACACATGACTGTGTTCCACTCCTTCCTTTGATCTCTTTCCCATAATTTCCCCCCATCTTCAGAGTCCTTCCCTATAATTGTAATGTTAAGCTCAAATTATTAAAAATCCTCCAGATTAATAACCTCCTTTCTCTCTCTCCCTCTCTTCCAGGTACGTACGTGCACACTTTCCTCCATCCGCAGTAAGTTCTCGCATCCAGAAATACGACACATTCACTTGAACAACTCCACTCGGTAATTGTATGGAAAACTAATCATCTTTTCCCCCGAACCGCCAGCCACGTTCGATTTCGCCTCGTAAATCGCTTCAGTTTAGTACCGGATTTTCCAGCCACAAACCACCCCTACTCGACAGATTTGCAGTTAATTTTAATTACCATGCAACAGTGGTTAGCTTAACAGACTACCCTACACTCGGGCTATGCGCGTTCCTAACTAAATGCAAACTAATTGGTTTAATTTATTGATGCCGGCCAGGAAGCGATACATGGTAACGCATATTAAATGACAATTAAACGGTATTCTAATGCGGAGGGAACTGAAGACGTTCTCCTGAACTCGCGTGTCGCATGGTTGCGACGTGATCCTTGGCCACACGCACGCCGCTTCAGTCGCAGCCAGTCACACAGAGTCCCGGATTGAGTGCATTAATAAGTGATTAACTCCTCGTCTAGGTCGCATACATCATCCTGTCAAGCGTTCATCCGTGCTTAGTTCTTTTTTTTTTTGCTGCCCGCCTGAATCGACTTTTGATTACAGTCACTTGTAGCACAAAGTGCCTCGTGCTAATGAGTGCCCGGGGGGCTGGCGAACGATAGTAAATGTTCTCCGACTTGACCGACAATTAGTTTCGCAATCAATACAAACGATAACTACATTTCGATGGCCAATAAATAAGCACTTAAGCGCTCCGAAGTCAGTCCAAAATGTTCCAATCGAGTACATCGGCGGCATGGTTTCAGGGGGAAATCGCCGAAAAATACCACAGAAACCACAAAAACCAATCAGAGAATAACCCTTTGATTGCCGGAAGTCTTACCCAAGTGCATAGCGAATGGCTGGCTGCACGAGCGCCGTCGATGCGCGGGCATCATGTTCGGAATGGATGCTGATTGCTCATGCATTGCAACTATTTTGTATACAAGTACGATATAATTGAAGCTCACGGAAACGTTGCGCTGGGAAATAATATACATTTAAAAAAAAATCCATTGGAATCCTTTGGAGTCTGGACGTTAATTCGGGGAATGTTAATGCAATTATTGGTGGTGAATCGATTTTACAAGATGAGGCAGTGTCTGGTGCTGGATTTAATTCGAAACCATAATTGTGTACTGACTTTTATGGGATTGTGGGCATTGATGTTATACTTATGCTCGTGCAGTTGATGTAATTGATTCGTCATGCAGCCGTCGAAGGCGGACGCTTACTGGAAGTCGAAAAAATTGCACAAGAAACGGAAGGAACACTAAAAGTGCAGCCATAATGGATGTAAAGAAACTTTAAACATGCGATGTGCTATTATATAGGCTTGGTAAGAACTTTTCTCAGTTTCGTTGAGTTTCGTTCAGTTTCGTTAAGTTTCGTTAAGTTGCATCACCATTGCTACCTTAGGTGGGAGCAAAGCCTATCGCTCTCCACGTACGTAAATGCCAAGAGGAATACTTCTCGACAGACACTTCTCCCATTCACAACCTTCATCCACTGCCAACTCAAAATCAAGGCCTCCCCACCACGACTTTCCCCCGGAAGCACAACAAGATCCTTGAATTTAGCATTTCCCACCAACCACAAGGCTAGCCTAGTTTCAAAATTCACTTGACACTTCATATAATACACATCACGAGTCAATGTTCAAGCCTCAAATAGCCTAGAAATTCCGATACGTTAGTTACTCCTCACCACGCTACCGCAGTCTGCATACAAAGCAAGTGATGCCTTAGCGACGGTCTTTAAAATTCAACCAACGCCATCGACTCTCAATGTCAGTTCGACAACGTCAAACGGAAATGACGTTCGTCCCCTGCCAGCACAAGCAACAGCAGTCAAGGTGAAGTCTCAAGAACGCACTTCGTTAGTTCCCAGAACCGTGCCTCGAAACCTGTCAAGTTCTCGATTAACTCACCTGCCGGCAAGTACCCCGGGCCTTCTTTGGCACGACTCCATTCGACACAAAGCTCAGCACTCTGAGTAATTTCGAAGCTATCACCCAAAAACAAATAAAACAAATGACACCCTCCGCCCCCTCCAAGCTGAATAAATTATTTTGTTATGTTCTAAACCCCGTCTAACACAGACTCACACAGCCGACCCCGTCGTTTGCCATTTATAAACCACAAAACGTCGCCATTAGCATACTAAGTGACCGTCTAAGTGAAGTGTCACTTTTAATACGCAATTCGGACTTAACCTCAATGAAGCTGCTGTCACTGCACGACAGAACCATCAACCCGCTCTCCCATGCTGTGACAGTTTTCAATTTTCCAATGAATGGCATACTCTGTGGACACACCCCATCTCTCCCTGGTATCGACACTTCATTAACGCATCCCGAGAATAATGTATTGTTGGATGCACTGTCGCCATTTAAAGAGCAGATAATTACACTAGCATTGTTTCAGATTTATCAGGCGGGGTGTGCAGTGGTGCCAAGTTGCCAAAGAAAAACTAAACTAAATGAAACTCAGCACGCGGATCTGCGTCGGCTGCTGCTCACATCATCAATCAGATTAAGCACACAATGCGCACTTTTACGGCGGTTTATCGTTAATTATCAAACTTGTTTGGGACTTCGAAGCCAACTGACACCGTTAAATCGCAAAATGTCACCGTCACGATGCGGTCGCCAGTTGGCACCGGGGCGGCACGGCAAGGCGCGTCGCTGGCATGGAATTACCCAGCAAGCCGGTGTCGCTCTGCCTGTCGACGAGACGAATAATTTTATCACTAAATGAGAGTTTCTGTGTAAATTAATAATTATTTTAAATTTTCCCAGTACCATTATGTCGGATGGCACTGCTGTCGTCGTCGTGCCATGTGACTACCTGCCGATGACAAATTGACTCGCTGCGTGAATCTGTTTACGTTTAAATAAAATTATAAACAAATTGTTGCTCTTTTTTTTCGCTGGCAAGAGGACACAACAAAGACGATGTCTGTGAAGAGAATCGTATATTATAAATATTCAAATCCAATCGAATCATGTCATGCATTGTTGATCGGGATCGGTAATGAATGTTATTAATTGTTGCATGTGTCAGTTTGACATTTGATGAGGTGCATGTGATGTCTGTTCGCTTGTTGCGTAATGACTTGCGATTGAAGTGATTGTCGGCGGTGCTTTTTTATTTTTTGTTTCTCGATTTTTCGTTTAATGAAAAATTGAAAATACATTGCGACGGTGAGGTGTGGATGATAGTTGTATAATAGTCGGTCTTTGATTGGCGTGAAATTGGCATTTATTTGGAAACGCGAAAATTCGTGTGACATTTGGGAAAAAGAAACGAGACACGTACATTTGTCGGTAGAGTGCTGCTGGGGTGTTGATTAAACTGTGTTCAATTGGAACGATTTTCTGCTTTGGATGTATTTTTGATGACATTGTGCTGTGCCCCTTGCCGTCCGAGATGTGACGTGGAATCATTGTTGAATTGTGAGCGCATGTTAAGCAGGCAATGTCGGTTAAGGTTATTACCACGAACTTTTTGGACAGACTTAGTACTAGCTTTGTCTGAAAAAAAGTATACACATTAGTAGCTGTAGCAGCTCTTATTATTCAGACAACAAACAAGTGTATCCTTTCACGTAGGGCAGTAAAAAAAGGCACGATTACGACTTACAAGGCACTTCAAATTTGTTTTAGTACAAATTTAGAACATATGCGACGTCCCTGAACGATCATATAACTTGTGCCGTCTGGCTGTTGCTTTGCGATTCAATGTCAAAAATCGAAAGTTGACTGAGGATTTGGGTCGGATATCCCGCAATTAAAGTTATTTGCTTAAGAAATATTATCAATTCAGTCGACGTCCGAATTTACAATTCATTCATGTTTAGTAACTAATGATAAAATCGAATAATGTGTCCTGTGATGGAAGCCTTTTTTTTCAAGACAAATCGGTATCCATTTCCGCACCATTTTAGGCTCCATCGGACCGCCTTAAATCGGATTACATCCACTTACTGTTTTACAAACGCCGGGCCCCTTTCTAGACCAAATATGACATCGTACCGATTTGTAGAAGAAGTGTTCAAAATTTAGGCGACGTCAAAATTATAAATTCGCTTATAAACTCAATTACGGAGAGCCATTACAATTATCACGAGTCGGTCCTATTTATCAAATGCAGATGATTGCCAAACAAGTGCTCAAAATATTTAGGCAGACGATCGGAATGTCTAATCCTAGCACCAGATTAAGGCCCTTTTCATGTACAAATTGGTAAAATATCGTGAATGCAAAGAAAAACAATCTCTTCTATTGAATTTCTGACACGCTGTCACTCATCGTCTGTGAGCACAAATCCCCATTCCTCTTCCCGAAAGAAACTGGATCCATTTGAAATTCCGACGTCTCGTTAAATAACTTTGGTGACTTTCCTTCACCAAAAACCACGTCAAACGTCCCTTCAAACAAAGACGTCTGACATCATCTCGCACACAACCATTGCAGACCATTCTCCACGACCAATTACGAGGGAAAACATTTCCGCCTCACTCAACTGCAAACAAACACTATTCTGATTACATTTCACTTACCGAACACATCCCCGCTGGCGGGTGCGAATGCATCCAGCCGCGCCATGTCATCGATTATATTGACAACAATTTAAATACGAACAAGAAAAAAAAGAAAAAGGCAACACGAAAAATCACTCCATTCGAATCTTGATTGATGTCCAATGATTTGACATCGACATTAATCTGCTTCATGATTAATTGACGTCGCTGTCCGTCGAATTGCCTCGTGCGGGCGCATCCAGCGCGGGAGTAAATAATAAATAAAAAAAAAAAAACGCCGGAAACAACTACCATTTACGAGTGCATATCGGAAATCTCATTAAGGGGGCAAACAAAAACTGGAAATCCATCCGAGACCGCAGCTCAGGGTGGTTGGATTTGAAAAATCAATTTCGCCGTTGGCGCAGCGCGGCCGGACCCATCGGCAGCGTCCACAAAGCGCGCTGAATTTGTCCATTTAATTCGCGCACTGCGAATTATTAATATTAACTGCTCCTAATTTGATCGGCAATAAATTTTACATGCAATCAATGCCAGGCGCACGGGAATGGGGCGTGCGAGTGTGTGTGGCGGGGTGTGTATTGGTTGACAACTGTAAAAAATTTATAAACAAAATCGAAGCATGATAAATGGCTGGAGATCGCGCCCTGGGCCGTCACGGGGAGAGGTCATTGTCCCGATGTTTTCGGCTGTTTTTTTTTTGTCCACTCTCTATCTCTCTCGTTGATGAGGCGAACATCGAGTTTGGCTGCTGAAATTTTGATTGGAACCGCGGCGCAGAGGTGGACACGGCCGACCCAGACCCGAATTAAGAGCAAATCGAATCAGAGCGGACAGTGGCAGCACGGTGTGTTAGAGTCGTTTGTCCTGGAACAACCGATTCAGTGTCTGAACTCTAAATTTGCATACTGATTTCGATTTACATGCGAGCGGCTGGCCGGGTTGCGAATGCTGCTGACTGAGTCGGCATGTGGTTGGGACGGGGAGGGATCAATGACTTTCAGGAGATTTGGCTACAGTTAGAGTGGACACTTTGAATTGGTTATGTGAGTGTGCAGCGGAGGTGGGTGCGGATTAATTGGATTTTAAAAAGTTACAGACTTTTGTGTGTTTCAAATGATTTACTGGCCATGGATTTGGTGGAGAGTTGGTTGGGTGAGTGTGATGCGGAGAAGGGGAGAGGAAAAGTGGTCAGATATTGTGGGTGACCTCATTCGTGGTGTTAAGGGGAAGCCACTGGGAAACGAGTTCCATTTGGGATTTGAAAGGCTTGGTGATTACGTCTTGGCTTTCCATGAAAAATTCGTTCTTCGGTGGTGTCCTAGGATTCGCCCTGTGACCAGGCTTATTTTATTCAATTCTGTAGAATGGATGAGAGGGAATGTAAAATAATGGAATCTGCTCCCGGAGGCAACGTTGACTGCAAAGTGGCACCACTGCAACCAAAAAGTCCCGAAATATGCCTTTTTTCCTATACACTGAATTAGAAAATGTTATAGAATAACATACATAAACGCAATTAATAGCTAATTTGAGTTTTTTGGATGTCAAGGGATTGCACTCCAGCTTATCGGATTCGATTAGTACACGTCCGTCTATTAGGGCCGCCATGGGCGTTGGAACATGAACGAGGAAAGAGCCGAAATTTGCCTTACTATCCACTGTTGATTTTTTTCTGACTCCTTGCCGATCTATCTGTTACCCAGGAGCACACAATTCAGTCCTCGCCATCAACGTCAGAGCACCTTAAACCTGCTTACGTGACGATCAGAAGTCCTATTTTCCGCTCAAGTCAAAGTCCAACCTAACCCCACAGTTTAGCAAATCCATGTTCCACGGCCGAACCTCTCAGCACAGTGTTAAATGCCCACTCCTCACTCTCGTGCTTGCAGTCTGTTCCAAATAAATGGTTTATTATTACAGCAACAACGAGCCAAAAAAATCCTCATAGAAACTTAACGAGCGTGCAACACTTTCGAAAAGCAGATGCAAGCGATGCAGCGATTGTTTTATAAACGTTGATGTATATGTCCATTTTTTAAATGCTTACCAGAGTGCCATAGTCAATGTTGAAGTCCCACAGTGCCATTTCAATCAAAAAGATCGTGCCACATCGGCAACCCTGCCTGGAGTCATTTTTGCTATGAGCGGTGGACGAACAGCAACAAAACTCTTGAAAGGACCAACCTGCATCGGTATTCGGTCAAACAACACCATGAGTCAACTGAGAGCCTTAGATAGGCACCAAGTAAGTCGGATCTTAGCTTGGGAGTATCCACATAAGGTCAGTTATTTGAAGTTCAAAACATTCGCTAAGTTAGTCAAGCCAGTCTTACGAATCTTTGTCTAATAGACAACCAATTATGACTTAAAACTAAAAAGAATTCAAAAATAAGTGCGTCGACATCATGCTTATGATCCCATGGTACAGAGGTTCGTGGATAAGCACATAAAGTTTTGCCAAAATTTGCCATCACTCAATCGTTTGATTTCTATTGTTAAAGTTCATGATGGTGCTGCTCTCGCTTTCACCAACGTTTTTGATGCTCAAAGAGTGCTACCGTCACGAAAAAAGCATCAAAACTGCCTGCTTAGTGGTTAGGTCATCTCTATTCGTGAGCCAACAATAAACTGCTCAACATGTGTGGTTAACATCTCGGACACGGCCATCTGCGAAATAAATCACTGATTCCTGCCTAATATGCAATTATCTGCAGTAGTCTTACATTCGTTTGTTGCTTCAAGCGTCAAGCGAAATGTACCAATACAAGTACTACCCGCAGTCAGAAGGTCTTTCTCAATTTGGACGAAGATTTAATCATCATCTACGGTCACACCGATCGATGGACGAGCTTAATGAAGTTCAATAATGTTGGCTAATATTGGCTATAAAGCTTCAGGATGAGGAATTCCGCTCTCCACAGGTTAAAGGAGCGAACCGTCAAGATATTCGTCGACCTTCCCTGTAATGGTGTCAGAGGAATTGAATAGACATTGTGTTGCTCAACTGCCTTGAGATGATGCCAGAAATCGTGTTGATTCTGGGCTCTGGAATCAATAGGGTTTCAGGTCGTTTCAAGTCGCTAGCCAAACTGTGTAATTCCACACGGAGGAACGAACCGAGCCAATAGAACAAGGGAAAGTCCTTGGATGAGCCATTGGTGTGTCTATGCATTAGATTCCTTGGGCAATGGCCCAACGCAATAAGATGCAGTGACGCGGCTGGACGTGACGGTCTGCGACATTGAACATTGGTTAGTTGAAGTGTTCGTCCTCACTCGTCCCTCCTTTTGTTCGCACTCGTGTGGTAATTCGTCGTACTATTCTTCCACGACGTCAAAAAAGCACACTTACTTACTACGCTACAGTCCGGGGTGGACCTGGTCTTAAACCAACAAGCGTCTCCTGCCAGCTCGATCTTTAGCTAGCTGCCTGCAGTTTCGCAAGCAAAGTCACTTCGCATGCGTGGGCCACCTGATTCGCGGTCTTCCTCTACTGGACCGTCCCACAGGGGCGGATTCGAAGACTTTCCGGGCCGTAGCATTTGTTTCCATCTGCTCTACATGACCTAGCCATCTCAATCGTTGGATCTTCATTATTCTGGCTAAGTCGATATCGCCGAACAGCTCGTACAGGACGTTGTTATATCTTCTCCTCCGCCCACCATCTATGCAGACGGGACCGAAAATCATCCAAAGCAACCAAGAGTAACATCATCCGCTTTTGACAAAGTGCCATGCCTCTGCGCCATATAACAGAACTGGGACGATAAAAGTCTTATAGAGCTCATGTAGGCGAATAAACAAAGAGCCACTTTCCTTTAATTTAGTTTGTTTTTTAGTATTAAGCTAAATTCTAGCGTGTCAAATATAAAACCCAAATATCGCCCCTTATGACGACGGAATCAGCACAAATGAGAGAAGCTAAATAAGACATCTGGGTGCAGAAGAATAGTTCTTGTTAGGCTCTTGTGATTTGTTACGTCGTTGATGATCACTCCTCATTTCCTAACATTCTGGCGCCCAACGCCGGACGAATGATTTCGATTAATTTAAGTTGGGTGACCAGAAAACTGTCCAACATTGCGAAGATAAGGGAGAGAATGAGAAGTGATGCGTCTTAAAATTAGCTTAACAACGTCATTGCTGATGTTATGTGGACATGACCCAATCAGATGGATCTCGAGATCCAAGCCAGGGCTTGTTGCATCAACGACCAGAGCACATAATTCTACAAAGAGGACTGAAAATACCTCCACAAGGCAAGTAAAACACTGAAAAGTCAACTCAAAAATAGAACAAAACATCCGTCAACTGCAACACATAAGCGTTTTAGTGATGAGACGAGCTCAACTAAGTCACGTTCATCCTTCGACAGGTCAACAGAATTCCCCTGGAACACTTCAATCATAGTGATTCCCCAGAAAAACAACCCCACAACTCCTCCCCTTCCCATCCCTCGCTGCAGTCACAAATATTGTCTAATCCCCAGCTTCCCCCAGCCACTGCCAAGCTCAATTCGACAGACCACGACCCGCCCCACGTCGATCACACTGACCACATGCACCGGGGCGACTTCAAATTGGAAAACCAAACGTACAATGTAGCCACGGTGGAACGAAATCTCATGTTCAATCCTTTCATCATCGGATTAAGTTGTCACATATAACGTGTAATCTACGTTCGCTAACCTGAACCTGTGTTCGGCTTCCGTTCAGGGAAACGCAATTACTTCGCAACGTGACCTCCACATTCCAAGCCCCACCCACCACCCATCACCCAGCACTCACCCATCAACCGAGAGTGATGTCACTCTAAGGGTCCGCTTACAAGATAAATTTATTTGATGGCTCCACAGAGGGAGTCGGAGACCCGACCGCAGAAGAAATTCGAAGAAAAACAAACAAACAGCAACAACAACAACAGCGGCAACGAAAAAGAAAACGGAAAAGTAAGACGAACCGAAGGAAAACTGTCAACTTAATGCATTCTGTCTTCGTTTCGTTGCTCGTAATCCCCTTCAAGCTACACAGCCAATTAAACTCTACAACTGAACATGGAATTTCAACTTGGACGTCTGCACCCATCTCTCCCCGTCCCCCACCGCATCAGCAGCTGAACTAAACGGTAGCAACAACATCGAAATAATTTAATAACACCCTCTGCGGTCATGGATGGCTTCAGTGTTTGTTTGTCCGCTTGTGGGAGCTGCGCTTTACTCGCGCGTACAAACAGCAATTTCAGCGACGACGAGTGTATTTACGTATCTGCAACCAAACACACCGCACTCCTCTCTGACCGCCACGCCGCGCTTGTCATATATCACGGAGGAGACTGAATTACGATTGAATAAAATTATGCCAATGGACATCGACGGTCACTAATTTACGAATGAATGATGCTGATGACGATGGCCGACGACGGTCAAGCTACTACGTCGCCCCTCCCTCCCATCATTTAGACGCAGTGACCAAGCCGCCGCCACCGTCGCCCCCGCACCACCATGCTCTTGTGCACATCCATCGAGGCAATAATTGGGTAAAGTGAATTATTTTGCTGATTCTGGTTCAAGTGTGGATGTGATTTGGTGTCCGTAGCGTTTTGTGTGCGCTCTGCACCCTGACTCACTGTACGCTGTACGCGGTAATTTCATTAACTGTTACAACAACGACGACAGTAACTCAATTAGATTTGCTTAGGATGCAAATTGGATTCGGACGGGGGATAAACAAAAAATCAGTGTGTTCTGTGCTCTGCTCAGTGATGGGCGGACAGCCGCAAAGGTAGGCGGTTGATTTTCGGCGGTTTGGGGGAAAAGATCAAATCATCGGATTGTAGCTGGATGTCGACGAATTATGAGGAATTGGGTCGACAATTTGCTGAGAGTGGGAGTCGCGTGGCTCAGAGTGGGTGCTAGAATCAATCGGAATTCTTGGAATTATGGAAGTGGAGCCTATTTGGGCGTCGATCGGAATTGTCTGATTTCACGTTCTTTCCTCCGAAGTGAGGATAAGTGCCAAGATGTTGTCAATTTTGTGGCAGTGTAAGGGAATTGTCGGCCAGTCCTGGGGTCTATCAACAAAAAGATGCCTTTGGATTCACACGGCTGTGATAAGGCGCTTCTCTCCTATCCATCGGTCGTCTGGTGGAATAAACTTTCGCGTGAATGCCTAACCGCTGCTTTCAATAAGCTTCAAAGAACGGCCTGTCTCGGCTGCATAGAGGGGGGCCTTCCCTAGTACGCCTGGCTCTGCTCTTGATGCACTTCTAAATCGCCCCTGCACTCTCAAGGCCATTTTCCGCTTGAAAATAAGTAGTATTTGATACAAATCGCTCGGGATCTTTGATGACGTTGCGCTACTCATTTCCTTTGACCCCAGTCTCATGGATATGCCGTCTGACGCACGGACACGACGCAACGTACAGTCTAGTCTACTTGCTGTGGCCAGAATCTGAGCCAGGAAAGGACTGTAGTGGAGACCAAAGAAGGGTCTGGCGCTTGCGCCTTCGTGGGGGCCACATCTCCTTTGGTAAATTTACGTCGGTTTTTCAAGCGGAAACCTATTTGCTCTTAGTGGCCACGGACTATGCTGCGAAGAACGGGTGGAAGGGACGGAATATTTATGTCTGCAGTGCAAAGCAAGCTGTGCTTGGGAATCGCTCAACCCCTTAACCACTTTCGGGATAGTCCAGGAATGTCTTCTCTTAATTTGATCGGCAGTCCTGGGCCACAACGGGATCACGAGAAATGAGATCGGCGATGAACTTACTAAACAAGGATCAGAGGAGGTACCCGAAATTGAGTTGGGAATACCTGCGTTCTTACTTGGGGCCTCCATCGAGCGTTGGTACTCCCGAGAGCGCAACCGGAGGTGCCGACGTTGGGACTACCTGCGGCCATCGCTAGTACGGAGGTGGCATGACTCGGCAGGATGTAGACAAACCAAGCGCATGCTCCCTAACGTCTGTCAGAAATCCGCGGCATTCTTGTTATTTTTTGACAGAAAAGACTGCAGACGACTTACCGGCGCGCTATCATTCCACCACACTTTTGTCAAACATCTTAATGTACTTGGCCGATGCGATGAAACCCTCTGCGACGCCTGTGGAGATGACGATGACACTGCAGAGCACTTCCTTTGCCACCGCCCTGCCTTTGCTCGGATCAAGTGGCAGGTATTCGGTGCTGATGAGGTGAGAGCTGATGGTATAGCCTCCTCATCATAGAAGCGCCTTTATTCGTCCGAAAGAGCAAGACGTTTCCATAGGTTGCTGCCTGGTAGTAAAATTAACCATTTTTTTAGTCTGAGTGCTCCAGTGAAGCGTCTTTATTCCTCATGAAGAACAAGAAATGCTGCCTGGTAGTGCAATGGATCAGTTTTTTTTAGTCTGAGTGCTCCAGTGAAGTGGAAAAAAACATAAGATGTTCAATTTTTCAGGCTAAGCTTACTTTAATTCTAAAGAAAGAAGATCGATCCCCAGTCTTGCTACTTTCGCTAACTTTGCAATGTTCTTGAATGTTGCCTTCTTCTTCTTCTTCTAATGGCGCTACAGTCCGGGGTGGACCTGGGCCTCAGTCAACAAGCTTCTCCAACTGACACGATCTTAAGCCAGCTGCCTCCAATTTCGCGCTCCAATTTGACTGAGGTCCTTATCCACTTGTGTGCGCCATCGGTTCCGTGGGCGACCTCTATTGCGTTGTCCCACTGGTTCGGAGTCGAAGACTCTTCGGGCTGGAGCAGTGTTGTTCATGTGCTGTACATTGCCCAGCCATCTTAGGCGTTGAGTTCGTAGACGCCTAACTAGGCTCACGCCGTTGTACACCTTGTTCAGTTCATGGTTGAATCATCTTCTCCAAAAACCATCAACGGAACAAAGATGGAACGCAGAAATATTCTTTCGAAAAAAACCAAGGGCCTCTTCATCTCCTCTTGAGATTGTCCAGGCTTGAATATTGCCAATTGATTTAAAAGTGGTTCCCTTGAACTTTCACTGAGAACGCACCTCGAAACCACTAACCAAGGACTGTCAAATGTCAAAACATTCAGTAGAACGGTTCACGAACGAGAACATTGACAAATAATTCCAACTAATTACCAGAACTCCTAGTCGCTGACGGCCACTTTAAGAGCGTTAACGCCAATGTGCGTTAGAGTGCAAGCATGTTTGAGTCTAAGTCGACTGTCAGCAGATCTGCGAGTGTTTTTAGAGTCAATCGAGTGAGTCGAGACCTAGAAACGGGTGATTTGTTCATTGATTCCGACGATTTGTTTCTAGTACGACGGTTTCTATTCCTTTCCGACATTTCCAAGCCCCTTCTTGCCTGCGACCTTGCTGGGTGGTCCACGTTTGCATCGAATGAGTCGGATTACAGCTCTGGACTTTGTGATCAGCATGATCTCTTGCATGTTGCCCCAGCACCGAGTTGTATGCGATTGCCTTCAGTTGCCTTTAACGTCTATGTTCCTCCGTAGCAAAGACTGAATTTGAACTTCACTTCGTACCTAAGCAAGTCAAAAAATGTCGCAAGTATCAACACCCTCCTGTGTTCATGGCAACACGCCTGACGTTTGTATATGACAATCGCATGAAATCAGGATCTTTGGTGACTTTCCTTAACCCTCCGTGTTGGGTTGGAATGAGCTCAATAGCTACAGATCTGCTCTTCGCTCGAATGATTGTGAGTAGTTCCATCGAGGTACGAAAGACCTTCTGTCAGTGTCACAATCATTGCGACAGATCTTCTAAATCAGCTTGGCGCTTGTAACGAGTTCGAGGCAAAGGAAGCGCCAAATGAAAAGCAGACACTAATGAGGTCTTTTTGACGAGATGATGTAAAACGGAGGTCCACTACAGGATGTAACGCCGAGAGGCAGAATAGCTCTTGCCAATCAGAATTTCTTTTCGTTCAAACGTTAGTGGAGAAGGTCCTCAACCAACTTGATGCTAACATCTGGAGACAGCCTGACAGATACCGCGCTACCTGGAGAGTCCCGGTGGCTGCCACAAAAAGAAGTTATACAAGGGAAATTATGAAAATTCGTTGAAAATGGTTGGCTAAGGACGAACTGTCTTACCATGGCGCATGGATTAGCCTTCGATGGAGCAGTTCAAGGTTCCTGACCACCCAGAGCTCCCCCCCAGTCACGATGTTCACTTAAACAAGTACACAACACACACGAGTCACAAAGTCAGTTAAATGCACAGGAGATGGCTTGAAACCTCCCGAGGCCAGGAAGTTCCTTTCACTTTGATAAATCATTTCTCTTGTTGAACGAGTCGAAAAAAAACATCCGACGGCACTCAAGTTTATGAAAGAAGCAAACATTATGTTCCACGGAAATGCCAATAGACATTCCCCGACAACTTTGGAAACCTTCCGAACACGCCCACCAAGTAGCAAGGAGGCCATCATCAAAATCGATGCCAATCGCGCAAATGTCGGATGACTCGTCATCAATCAAAGAAATCATTTGTCTTAGCCGATTCCAGGTCACACCCACTCGTCGGATGATGCTCAACAAGTTTGCAAAAAGAGACACTGAACGAAGGTCGTCAAGGCGCGTGTCCATCTACATCCAGCCCCAACTCAGCAGGATAACTTCATGAATTTTTCAGAAATGCCTTCAACAGCTATCCGATACAGAGCATGGCTCATCTTTGAATAATTGTCTGCTTCCGGTGAACCGGAATACACTCTGTCGCCGTGGCGTCATTTCGAACGGATTTAACTTTTATTTGCTTGGCAATCCATCCGTTCAAGGAACGCGCTCCCCTTGGGATTCAACTGTTGTGCGTGTCCCGTAGCGGATTAATTTAAAAACACAATGCTCTCGCAACCGGGAAAATGCAACGACAACGGCGTTGGTTGCGGATAAGGACTTCGCCAGGATGTCTCTCATGCGCAACGTTGCCACTGTTTACTGCACAAACTTGCCGTGTTCCTTGGAGGTAGCATTGTGCCCCGATGAATGGCATGCGACCCCCTCCACCAGGCGTGACGCGGAACTTGCGCCCGTCGAACAAGGAAAACTCCGCCAGGAACAATGGCTCGCAGTTGACATGAGATGCTCAGATGGTAACTGTTGGCAGCCAAGTGAATACAAAAGGGTTGCCACAGGTTACCGAACACCTGGTGTGTTCGTGTGTTCGCGTGTGGATTCAGTTCAAGGCCGTTGTGACAGAAGGCTGCTGTTTCTGGTGCTGCGGCGGCGGCGGCTGCTGCCATTGTTCACACGACAACGCACGCGTGGGTTGTGTTGTTGTAAGCGAGATCCGCCCGAGGATACACTTTCCGCTTAAAAGGACTCTCTGCTTCCAGCTTCTAGGTACCCCAGTCGAAGTGCTGCTGTCATTACTCCGGCAGGGACGTGGTCGTGTGTACGTGTGCTCTGAGGCGTATGTGCGCTATTTTGTGCAGTAATGCTGGGAACACAGCACAAGTGCTCGTGTGCGTCCGGAGGCTGAACAGTCATGCGGGTGCTGATTAATGATTTAGGTGGTGGCCCCTGTGGTCTGCAGTGTGACTGCGAGTGCCATGGTGACCAGTTGGTCGGGGCAATGAAGTCGTCACATGGGCGACGTTGCGATGATTAGGTGTGACTCTGGTCGTTTGAGGGGGACTGGTGTGTTAGGGAAATTCTATGCACTCAGTCTGTTTCGAATTCGGTTTGGAATTGATTGACAGTTGTTTGCCGTTTGTGAGGATGTGCGGTTGACGAGCGTCTCTCTGTGGTTCTTTGGGTTTGTCAAGCTACCAGCAGACATGGCTTTGCAGTTACAGGACGTCCCTTTGTGGGATAAGTGGAATGGTGGGCGTGACAAGGCATCCATTGTGTGCAGAGGACACATCAGTTGTTGGATGAGGATCAGGGCTGAGCAACAGAGGCGATGACCTTTATGCTTCGGTCGGAACTATACGCTGGCGACGACGGAGTGGATCGCATTATCTGACCGCAACTTCGGTGCCTTGGCAGAACCGAGGATTGTACAATCGAGGGCTCCTTTGGGGCGACTCTATCACTTCCTTTAAACTTGATTTCGTCAAATTAAACCCGTTTTTCCTCTGCTCCAAGGCGTGTGCTGCCTTCACTCATTACATCTTCAACAAAATCAGCTTAACCCACATCTCCTATTTCCCCTCTCAACCCCCCAACCCCTCACCAGATAACAAGACAATCACAATCAAATGAACCATCGTTAGTGCCCCTAATCCGTCCACAAAACCATTCATCCTTGTGTTTATCCTCATATATCCTGGCAGCAATTAATTCCCAAGCGCCTGCAAACGCTTTTAATTAATTTCAATAACTCTCCACCGCTCCGGCGGCTCCAGCACTCAGCTGGAACAAAACAAAACGCTTTAAAGGCTATCACTTGGTTTTGCACTCCTAAATCACAGTACGCTAGCTAGCAGTCCGGCCAATGCAAAGCTGAGGGAACTCCACTAAAAACCACTTGGAATTCTTAAAAACTCTCCGACACTGACACTGTTTCACGGTGGGCACCTCCCTGCGACACTTACATTGTTTCGCTTTAGTCCGCCAGCAGAGCGGCGGCCCCCGGGGGCAAGCTCTCTGTAAGCCTCGACTGCACACAGGAGCCGAGACTGGAGAGTCTTAAGTATTTTTACACAACACCACTCCATGGGATGCGACCTTCTTTTGTGTGCGCGATGCAATCCCCTGCTGTCTCTGGTGGCAGCCGCCCGAAACACAAGCCCGACAACAGCCAGAGTTGGCTGCGAGGGAATTAAAAGTCCCTTAAACAAAACTGCTTGCATGCTAACCGGGCTGGAATGGAGGAATTCCCGAAAGGGACACTTTTAATTAAATCCTCTCTCCAGTCAGTCGCTCTCTCTCTCTCTCTCTCTTGTCGTTTCTTTTATTCTTTTCGTTCACTCTTCGCTTGGCGTTCATACGATTTTAATTGTTTGAAAATAAATACTGAAGAATGACAAAGTGTTTGCAGAGATTTCGCTCGGTTCCCTCGGTTCCCTCGGTTCGGTCTGTTCGTTCGGTTCGCTCGGTGTGCCCCGCTCGACGTCCTTAATGAGGCGAGCGGGAGAAGTGCGGGAACTAAGTGCAGGACAATGCGCGCACAATGTAACTGGGGCAGGGAATCCTTACGAAAGTTACTTTAGGGGCGACGCAAACTATACGTCCGCCGTCGTTCGGGGGGTGGTGGTGGTGCGTTCTGTTGGGGAAGGCAACTCCCCGTCCTCAGCAACGCGGTGAATAGCTGGCATTCTTTTCTGTTGAAGCACTGACCCTAGAGAGGATTAGTCGGGGGACTTGAATTTCACAAATGGTTGCGGGCAGATCCAGCTGACTTGCAGTGGCTTTTAACGAGATGTTCCTTTGTGGTGGAGGTGTTGGATGGGAATTAGCTTCAAAAAAAGTCAAAATTTAAAGCTGCCTCTTCGGTGGAATGACTTGGGAGGCGAACAACCTTTAGGGCGCTCTACAAAGACAAGCGTTGTGCCTTTGTACATAAGTTGTGTGAAATGGACGAATGAGTGGTTCTGATTACACCGCATGGCCTAAATTGTTTGCTTGATCCCAAAGTAAGAAGCAACGTTGGCATCACAAAATTGAGGGGGTTGGAGTTTGGTAGCAGGTGGCGTTGTTAAGAAAAGTCATACAGTGGACTGACCACAACGCGACGCAGTCCGTCTTATGTTCATCCTCAATTGAGCATTCGTCAGCTAAGCAAATAAAGGGTGGTTAAATTTTAAGGGCCGATGTTGTTTTGAATAAAACACAAATTATTTAGGAAATTATTGTCATTCCTTTTTATTATGATAATATTGGTATGGTTCATTTATGTGTGGAACAAAATATCGGCCAAATGGCCGCCGCGACCTCGGTAGCACACCTAAATCCGATGATCCAAATTTTCGATGACGCTGAAGCATAATTGAGGTTCTATGCCGTTAATGTGCCGAATTATTTCATCCTTTATCAAGGGCACCCGAGTTGAAATCATAGCAGCCGCGATTAAGGTGATGCACAAATACCACGGTCATGGAAGGATGCAACAGTGAGCCTTTCGTCAGGACCAGTACCAGCGAGGCACACATCGTAGCCCACGTAACCGCATCATCCATTGGCTAACCGCGATATGGCAGAATATACGGCGTGTGTACCTCGCACATGGCTACAATTTGCACACATTTGGGAAGTTTTCTGAAGCACTGCCCACTAGGCACACGCAGTTAAAAAGTAAGCACAAAAATGCTGTCCTTTGGACGATCTATCATACATTGGACGTTTAGATTGACATAATGGACAGCCTTTTGTTCGTTCCTACACCGATTCCAACTATGGCCTGAGGAATGCCTTCAACGAAAGTCTACTGACTACGAACTGTAGCGAATTTTTTTAGAACTTTTCAGGCACTTACCTATGAAGTCTAATTCTGTCCAAAACATTTCTTAGTGCAAATTTGCGAAACAATCGGATATTCATTGTTAGTCAGTTCACTGTGAATTGTTTATTAACGATTTTTTCCTTGATTAATGTATGCAAACGTTTTCAGTCACCCGCATGATCTACTAAAGGGGACAGAGGGAGCACGAGAGTTCTCAATGTCACTCGATCCTTCGCCATCGACTCTAACTCTGCAGGAGCTGGGAGCCATAGCACACCAGGCGAGTTTTTAGACTTGATCAACCCAACTTGTCCTAGGTCTGCCAAGAAATCGTCTATCCAATGGAGCAGAAATAAATGAGTAAAGAGATATTCAACATCTTTCTCTCTTGCCCCTTGATTTCATCTGACAGCGTTTTTTATACGCTTCTTCATCACCTGTATGTGAATACGTGTAAGCTCTTGCTAGCAGCTGGCCAACAGCTGATACCCATTTCCCAACCATTGTATAATTAGAGTTATCTAATTTCAATTCATAAGTTTGCACAATTCTTGAATGAAAGCTATAAAAATTGAGCTTATTTGCCAGTCATGCCATATGCAGGCTATATATTACTCCGCAGAATTAAATTGATGCAAAGTGTTCTTGTAAATGGAGCGTAGCATTACATTTTTATTCACACAAGCCCCTATTACAAATATATTGCCTCTTAAACATATGAGTCAACTTTTGAACACCCTCCCAATAATACTACATGATAGTGGACAAATTCACGAATCAGCGGCCATGTTGCTAAAAAAATCCGTGAATTTTCCGCCATTTTCGTGGTCAATCCGGGAAGCTTGTAAAAGTTTGTGTGAAATGCAAGGGAATCCTTCACCGCCTACACTTCAAAATTGCCGCCATGGACTAGGGGTAAAAATGGCCGAAGTTGAACATATCTTTACTCATTTATTTCTGCAATGGAGTTTTGACGCATCCAAGGAACGCTTCGGAAGTCGATATGATTGGTGGGGACATTCGTGTCACATGACCAAACCATCGAAGTATCGCCCTTTCCGTTGGAAGGAGCAGTTGTTCAACATTCAGTTCCTCGCGTACTGCTCTATCACGGCCAGGAACTCCCATCTCGGGAGCATCACCTAATCTTATTCTGAAAAAAAAAAAAAACTAAAACTGAGTTTAAAAACTACTAACTTGGCCTTGACACCAAGCACGTCCTTCCTAATTACAGATTTTTTTGAAAAGAGGTCCAAGCTCCCAGTTTACTAAGCACAAATGATGCCAGGTGCATATTCAAATTTTGTGTAATGCCCTTTCATCTATTTATGGATGCATCTATGTCTTTTAGCAACAGCTGCTGAAAATGTTAGCCATTCTTCGAAAAGATTAATTGTTGACTCCTGCCTCGAATGAGTGGATCTTTTTAGCTGCTTGGTTTTTTCTTCTACTTCGCAAGAGGATTCAAGTCCGGACTTTGAGGAGGATATTCTTTAAAAATTTTAATTAATTCTTAAATTTTTATATATTAAAAAATAAAAAAAAATATATGGCAACACTGTTTTTGTTCTAAACACAAGGTGCGTTCGTCTCGCTGAGCAAGCGGTGTGTTCAGAGCATCATTCGTCTATACAGTGCGTGGTGTTCAGCCTTGTTTTCACTTCTCTGGGATCTGGGATACAAGCAAACCACATTCGCTGCTGTTGGGCCACACAGCATTTAGGGCCAACATTATTTTGAATGTTGACTTATCACAAAAAAATCACTTGGTTCCACAATGTACAAATTTGCTGGCAGCCTGTCGCTTTTTTATGTTTTCATTGCCGACAAGGGAGACTTCTTGCGAGGTGTAGCGACCGTGAGACCTTCAGCATGTACCTCACTGCGTTCAATTTATGAATGAAACTTTCGGGTCCTTTCATTCTTCTTAGTATGGTCCAGACTTTGCGCCAGTGAACGTTTTTAGGGTCTTGCACTTATTTGAAGTTTTGTGAAAATGACATTCTTAAAGGATATCCAAATGATATTCGTGACCCAGGCAATGGTATCAATTGTGTTGAGCGATATTAATACATGGGCGGCGCTACAGCCCGTAGTGGGCCAGGGCCTAGCTTCTCAGCAACCACTCGTGTTGTGCGTGCTATTGTTCTATCACGAGAGGAAGGGACCTACAGTTTTATGCCGACTCCGAACGGCCAAAGTTGAGTAGCTTTTTCTGGACAGTTATACTCTTTGAGCATTGTCAGTGACTCGAAAGAGGTGGGGCCGTGAAAAGTATTTCTTGTCGTACCAGGAATCGAACCTAGACATGTAGGTCCAAATACGTAGGAGTCGACGTACATACCCACAACGCCACGGGCCACCGCTGAGCGATATTACACTGGGAATAAAAAAAAAATTAAAACAAAAACGAGGAATAAAAATGACTCCTTTCCTCAATCGAGTCAAATAGCAACATAAGCTACCCTCTTGAGCAAAAGAGATACTGGCCTACGATCGGGTGAACCAGAGAGGACATGACTTGGCAATTGTCTTCGGATTGCAGAAGGGTATTGTCGATGGTTTATTCGTGGTAGAAATTCGACTTATTAATTGTGTATAACCAGACTTTACTTCTTTACGTGACATGTCCGAGGTGAACATGGACTTCAACCAATAAACTTCTGTACGTATTGTGATATCCGGCTAGTTGCATTCAGTTCCACGTAACGTAACATGGTTGGGGTCCTTTGCCATGTGTGCGCCACTATAAAAGTGACATCTACTGTGTTGTCTCACTGGCACGAAGTTTCGAGTCGAAGAGCTCTATGCAGTCTACACTAGCTAGTCAGGCGGTGGACCCATAGACGCTTGACTGCAGTCATGTCACACGTCTGTACAGCTCAAGCCTCTTCATTTGTCTGGTAAAGACGGCCAAAACCAACGACTTCTTCAGATGTTTTCCACAGAGCTTAACTACGATTACCAGAGCCTTGACATTTCAATTGTTATTCTGCATTTGACTTCTGTGTGCCTCGAGTGATGCACGATCTTGTCAAGAATGATGTCGAAGTTGAGTCACATGACAGCGACGTTGGGGGATTGTAAGTGATCTCCCAATCGTTGCTTGCAATCTGCTTAACAAACGACGGATTCCATGGAGGCTTAATCTCAAATCTGCACAGAAGTTCCTTTCACATCGAATGGCCAGTGAACGACGGTTACCCTAAAGTCAGACTAAATTTCATCGGTGTTCAAATCCTCGTAGACGGTCTATAGATCCATGAAAAGCTGATTTGATGAAGCGAGTGGTCGACGCTTTATAGCATGAGACATCTAGCGCTCAGGTTTAGATCAGTGTAAAGCAGCGGAGCTAAGTAACTTCCACTTTAGCTTGATTTGACTGCTTCTTGGTGTTGCATCTCGACCTGGAGAACATCACAAAGCCACTCAAACACATAGAAACGATGTGAAAATCGACTTCACCATCAACCTTTGCATCCACAACAAAAGCAAGCACCTTCACTCAACCGGACTCATGTTTCCTCAACTTCCTACCGCTTCCCCCTTGTCAGGCAGAGTTTACACCCGTCTAAGACCCCCATTGACTAAAAATAGCCTCTGCATGCGCCGGGATTTTGACGCCTAATTGCCCATTAGTCATTCCGTTTATCCAAGGGAATGTGCCAGAGCAAATGTCTAGTGATTTATACGGTGGCCATCTAGGATATGTCGCAAGCAATTAAATACCACTTGGCTCAAGCTATTAGCGGCAATTGCACAAGTGGGTACACGACCAAGCGCACGCACACACTCGTGCAGTCGACCGGCACCGGTGGACTTCTTGTGAAATCGATGGTATAACCGGATAATCATTCACTCGATGACCTTTAAGATACGTTCTGTGCATTCTGTTTGTTTCTGCGCGTCTTTTGGTGGCTCTGTGTGTGGATTTATTGATTATTTGAATGGTAGCTGCATTTGGATGGATTGCAAATGGCACGAGACGTGGGAAATCGCCAGTCGCCGGCAATTTGAAGACAAATCGCCGCGTGGGAAATGATGTGAGTGTGCACCGCAAAAGGTGGGCATTTTGGTTGGACGATGGGGTGACCTCTTTGGGTGCATTCTTGTGGAGGAACGACGGAGGACATGAGATGAGTGAATACGACTGTCTGACTCAATTTACTCCCCACTTCAAACCACAGAACCAGCGAGGATCCCAGTCACTCCTCTGAATTCACTTGCAGATCGATTCGCTCTCGATAATGACACGAATTTGATTAATTTACAACCGACTTTGGCAAGAAGCTCACGGTCGGTTAATGATTCGCGATTAGCGCAAGATTCACTGGAATTCATTGAGAAAACGAAAACGAAACAAACAAAAAAACAGCAAGAAACAAATGCTTTATGTAATCGCAATGAGAGTGGCTGACGGTAATGGTGGATGTATCTCACGTAAGCTGGCTCACCTTGATCTACGTTGCCCCGGTTTCGCACTGAATTAGACGAGTGCACTGTGCGATGGATTTCTTTTCAGTTTCCGTACATGGACAGTGCTTCGGTGTTTCATAAGGCGATTTGTTTCAAATCGTGGTGTGAAGAACTGCGAGTGAGTCTGATGTTGCCAAAGATGAAGATGGGATCAGAAAGAAAGGAGGTCGAATGGGAGAGAGCGAGTGATGGGGTAGCCTAATCTACTCCATTTATGAGAGACGACAAGATAGTCTGAGACTGATGATGGACAATGTGTAAAATGAGCTGTATCAAATTTGTATCGTATGAGACCACCTAAATGACGCAATGCTTTCGGGAGGACGACGCACCCTCTCGTGGTGTTGAGGACTTGGGTAGTACTACTGAACGTCAACATTTGGGCGCATTTTTTCGGTGTGCAGCGATTCATGTTTAAAATTGAGCAGAGTGTCACAATTATTCAATGTTTAAATACCGACATGAGATGGCGCACCCTGTAGTTACACATCAAGGCAGAACCCGACACCAGTCTCGTCCAACAACTGAGAATGTCCTAAATGCCTGCATTCATGTGTATTACTTTGGCCTAGTTTAAGACCGTTGAATAAAGAGTGACCAGTGAGCAGTGGCCACCCTTAGATCAGGTTTATTTACCTTAAAAGGCTTCCCCTGTCTCCTACGGTTGTAGGCAGTGAACTTTTTGGAATCTTTAAAGAATAGCAAAGGCATCCCAAGGAAGCACTGCCGCCCGCATGTAGTTGCGATACCCACGTCGTGGTCGAATTCCAAATATTAGTCTCAGTCCATTTTCCAAAAAAACAGCGTAAACACTTTGGATATTGAAGAACAATGTCGCAGTGGAATACTCCCAAATCTCCGCTCCGACACTGGCAAACGACAACACCAATTGTGTGGCAAGCCACCACAACAACCGAAATCAGCCACCAATGCTGCTGAGAACATCGAAGAGGCGTCTCCTGCAACGAAGTCAGCTCAGTCTGTGGAAGAGAAGCCATTGGAAGGGTACAACTGCGACCGTTGCGCCGAATAACAGCCGAGAGCACGAGCAGATGCAAATCCTACGGAAAGTGGCGTTAAAATAAAGAAATCGTTCGAAAAGCCTTCACTAGCTATAATTTCACTATAATTTGTCGGCAGTTTTATTCAGATCTTGCGAACACCACCCCTCCCCGCTCCACCCCTCCCCGCTCCTCCTCTTCCTCCTTCTCCGCCTCCTCCTCCTTCTTCTCCTTCTTCTCCTCCTCCTCCTCTTCCTCCTCCTCCTCCTCCTCCTCCTCCTCCCCGCTCCTCCTCCTCCTCCCCGCTCCTCCTCCTCCTCCTCCTCCTCCTCCTCCAACCCGCCTTAAGGTCTTAGATTAGGCTCCTATAGGCAACTCAACGCCCTATAGCTTCGTCCGAAACTCACCGATCTGACGCACCAGATAACACCATCAATCCAGATCGCACAGCCAGACAAAACTGCCGCAGAAGAAACGAAAATAGCTTGTGATTAAAGAAAGAAAGGAAAACTTTGACTACATTCCAAAAATACCTTTTCAACGAAGGCCAACTGCATTTAAATGGTCGAACAAAATAATTGGCAGCCTCACAATCGCACAACAAAGTCATTAACTTCTTAAAACTCGCCGGCATCGCTGCAAGGACGCTTTTAAGGGAGAAGAAAAAAATATGTCCAAACTCAATTTGCGACGCAGGAAAGAACTTTATTCGTTTGCACTGCCAACGGCCAGCAGTCATTGAAAATGAAGAAAGTTCAGAGACAATGAACCTTGATAACGAAATAATAATGTTTTATGTTTGCGACTGTGACCATTCGGTTGAAGGTGGAACTTTGAATAGATGTACAAGTGTCAAGCGACCTTCGAACAAACGCGCTTTTTTGTGATCTGATTTCGGGAAATGGAAAAAAAAATCATTGTGTGCTGGTGAGAGAAGCGGGGGCACAGTGAGCTCAGTGGTAGAGCTGTCTGTTCAGAATAAACGGCAGATCGATCGGTTTGGTGAATTATTCCAAGAAATGGTAGCATCTTGCAAATTAAGGCCGTTCTATAAGGCATATATGGGCATTTACCCGCTCACTAGTGCTCGATAGAGAGAATGTTGTTACGTTATTCAAGAATGAACGCATTCTGTTGTGCATGCCTAGCCCGTCACAGCACTTCATCTGTACAGAAATTCATTTCCAAATATCAGTTACTCCCAATACTTCACACTTTATTGTCGCTTTCTCCTTCAAAACTTTATTTACAAACCACTCAATTGCATTTTAGGCGACATCTTCAACGCGCTTACTGAACTGTCTGAACGCGTTTACTGAACTATCTGAAAGCGTTTACTGAACTGTACCTCTACGGACGCTTCGCCGGTGCTTGTACTTTATCCACAAACCGCGGAGTGGCCTTTTAACTGAACATTACCTGCACGGACGGGGCGCCGGTTCTTGGACTTTATCTACAAGCCACGCAGTTGCCTTTTGGGTGGCCTCTTCAACGTGTCAGCTGAACTGTCGCGTTTATTGAACTATACCTGTACGGACGATGCGCCGGTGCTTGTATTTTATCTACAAACCGTATAGTTGCCTTTGAGGCGACCTTTTCAACGCGTTTACTGAACTATACCGGCGCCGGTGCTTATTCCTTCGCCAATTGGGTTCCAAAGCTTCCAAATGACGCCCAAAATATGTGCAATAAATGCTAACAAATGGTAACACATCCAGAAAGGCAGTCAAACTGAGTCTAAAAGTCTCCAGACTGTACTCCAGACCAAATTTCGAGTCCCACTTCGTTACTTGTGGCAGATAACTCGACATGTAGAGATTCCTGGATCACCCTGAGACACTCTTCTGATCTACACTGTTAGTGGCATCCTCTTAGCTCAGAGCTTCCATCAAAAGAATCTCCATGTTGCGCACAGGACATGCTGTTTTGGGGCATATCTTCCACAAATGGTGTCCCAAACTACCCATTTCCCAAATAGGAGCCAAACATAGTCCCCTTCTAAACCGACGAATTTTGAAATTAAGTATTCCCCCCAAACTCCTTGGAGGCCTCATCTCATCTCCTATCATGAACTCATCTGCCAACCTCTTCTCAACAATCGCAATTTCCAATGAACCACCACCCAACACCCACCCTTAACGTCATGCCTCGATGACACCCCATCATTAAGCTCCTCCATCAAGCTGATTAATGGCACATTCCAGCAAAACCTCCTCTCACCACTCTCACCACTCTCAGATCTAATCGCAAATAAATGTCCGTCTGTGCGCCGATAAATGTCCAGTAAATGAATTTCATGATAAAATTTTAATGTCCGCCCACACTCAGCGCTCGCCAACGAGACACCAAACTCGCTGGCAAACTTCCATTTGTCATCGTTCTCACCGCCGTTGCTGCCGCCTCAACCCATTCAATGGCCCCAACCCTCGGCCCCATCGCACACAACAAAAAAAAAAACTACTGTCAACACATGTTACGAAATGATCTAAAGAAAAAAAAAAAAAAAAACGTAACGAAAAGAGGGGACATCATCAAAATACATTACCGATGAACCCTTTTCTGGTTGTTGACAAATTCCACCCACGACCCACGCGATGGCACATCCTTCAGTGTCTCACATTCGCATCCTTTCCGAATCACATTCAGGCCCGAGGCACATAAATCATATCAACAAAAATGCTGACCCCATCTCCGAGGGGGGGGAGGGAGGGTGTGCTTTGATAGATTTTAGGCCATTTCGGGGTCGTCGTCGACCCTTTGATGGATCTCGCCCGCTCATGAAGTCATCATCGAATTGCAGACACTTTGTGAACCAACCCCTGGGAACCAGATTTATCGTGCCAAGGGAGGGGTGGAGAAAAATAATTTGAAAAACCCCGAAATCACAGCACACATTTCTGCTTTCCGTTCGGTTTTGGTTTTCAATCGAACGTCCTACCGTGTCACCAAGTCACCAAGGGGACATTTGGCGGGGACGACGAGGCTCAGGCAGCCGGTTGCGATTGAAGAGGCAAGCATCCGGCACACATTAGACAAATTCCAATCGGAAATGATGTGTTATGAGAAGTTGATGGCTCCCCGTTCCCTGCTCCCTTGGCAGGACATCAATTCCGACTGACAACGGCCATTTATTTCGGAAGTCTCTCTCGCCCTGTCATCTCCAACGGCAACAGGGATTATCCAATTGAATTCTTCTGATGCCGGTTGCTTGAGTTATCGTCCGCACCCTTGCACTCCGCTCGACCGTCAAACAGTTCCCTCGAATTTCCAATTTCACTCGCATCGTCGTCGTCTGCGAAAAGCCGATATTAATAAACTCGAAGTCGACTTTCGATTGAAATACGCTCGACACATGAAAGGACGATGGACATGGTCGTCTCGGTGCCGAAGCATGGGTGCGAGTGAACTTGAAAAAAAAAATCAATTTCACATCCTTGGCGCTTATCAAATATTCACCAAGCCCAGCGCTGCCACTCCCACCCGTTCTGTTATCAGTTAATTGATGGAAAAAAGACTATCATTTATGTATCCGCTTTGGGGGCGGGCGGATACGACATCCGGTTTCCTTCGAACCGTTTTTGCCACGTCAAGTAGTATCGATTGTTGTTCGATAAGGATGTTCAATTTTCTATTTCTGTACCCTCCTCCCCCTGCTCCTCCACCTCCTTCGGCCACAAGGATCATTCGAGGGTAATGAATGAGTTATGATTGGATTACTCAATCAAGGGGAATGAAGACGTTTTTCGGGGGCTCATCCTTTGAATGCCGTCAGCCGCAAGGGCGGGGACACCGCAAAGTACTTCTGTTTTGTTCCTTTCAAGTCACAGTTGCGGTAGACTGCATCTGGCCTGGAGCCGGAGGACGCTGGGAGTTCGGTGAAAGGTTTTTCGGAAAAACTTTTTCGACGAGCACAAAAAAACTTTTGCCTCTGCGACGAGTCTGTTTTGGAGTTCTTTTAATGCTGCCGCAGCTACACTTGCGTCCCAGTAACATACAAGTTTTGCGCCAAAAGCCAGCAATGTGATGTCTTCGTCAACAGTAATGTGTTCTTCGGCATTCAATGAAGCGTGTTATCTGCTTCCGATTCGTCAACTTGGGCATCATGGAATGGGTTCGTTTGCGTGCGTGTGCCGAGGGACGGGGGAATGATATTGCAATTCGAAGTGAAAAAGCGTGTTTGTTGGATGATAAATCTGTGCTTTATATGCTGTTCGAATGTCGTGTTTTCGTCAGAGAATGTCAGAGAAGTGGGGGTGCTACGTTATTTAATCCGAACAGCTGAGTTGTATGCTGCTACTCTGTGTTGATGGTGGAAGAGTCTCTTCAGGTGGATAAGAAGTGTAATTCGAAGATTTGTTTGCCTTTACATGGTCTGCCTTGTGTTATTCTTTTGAAGCGGTCTAGCGTGCGACTTTGTCCGTCATTTGGAACTAAGAGTGGAATAAACCCTGGCCCTGATGCACTGATTGCAACGACGTTTTCCCCAATGAATCGAGCGAATTTTCGTCCAGATCGACTAGGAGAAGCACGTCACAAAGTAGACACGAAATAGAGACGAAGCATAATTGTAATCCGTTGACTTTCCAACCTGTCCATGCATTCTACAATAATGGCAGCTGAAAGAACGAACGGTGGCATTTATAAATTCAATCAGAGTCAGACATCTTGACGAAACTCGACGAAAATCTCCGCAACACACCGGCTCTCAGGCTTTCAAAGAGTATTTCAGATGAAAATAGACGGATTTTAAGAGACAGCACACTTGTTATCTATTCGATTCACAGATGGTGAGACAAGGCAAGGATTCAGAAGACAGTTTATAGTCAGAAGCCGAGGGCACACCAGCAATCTAATCAAGTCATCAAGCATTCCTTTTTGCGACTCTCCACTTGAGTGTAACCGAATGAGCTCTGTCTGAGGGGTATTCAGTGTCTCTGGATCTAAGCTATAAGCAGTCAACAGCCTTGGTTTTGTGGACAATGGTATCCTCACCTTGTGCTATGTAATTGCCAAGGATGAACGTATTCAAGACAACGAAGAATTCAACCAATTTTTTGGAACCCTGCATCGGAGGTCATGAGGAATAGAGAGTAAGCTGCTGACTGAAACTCAACAAATGATCGCATGCATTGCCACTGGCAGCTGCCTCATTTTCCATCTCAGATTAGCAACATTTGCAAATTGTATGCAGTCGAGGAAGGAGAGGATATCAACTTTCACCATCTTCGCGTCTGGTCATCTATTGCGAGTAAAAGGAAGTGATTGTTCGAAAAATTCTTCCACTTGTAGCATTTACAGTCTGGCGTCTGAAGGTCAGAGGCTGACCTAAAGCCGCCGCTCTTGATGGTTCCGAACACGCTGCTTCCAGTCATGGAGACCCAGTCATTCACGGTTACTTGGTCTTGGAAGTTAGGAAGTTAAGATTTTCCTCCATCTCAAATTCGAAGACGCGCTTAACTGGAGCTCGCCGAGGCAGTAAAGTCGACAAATGTTCCCCTTCCCATCCAGCACTTCTTCTCAGTCTTCTTTGTGTTGCGCTACAGTCCGGGGTCGGAGCCTTTATTTAGTTGTTCCACTCGCAGTAGCTTTACTAACCCAACGGCTCTAGGCTTCGGACCCATTGATGACTGGCTAAAGTCATGTCGCTGTACAGATCATGGTTGAGTCTCGATCGCCTCCAGATGCCACCAACGTAAACAGAATCGAACACAGAATTCGGCTCTCGAAGAAACTAGAGACTTGTTCATCCGTTTTGAGACTGGTCATCGGGCAGAACTGGGCTGATTAATGTCGTGGCAGGAAGTTAGCTTGATAATTCGAAGGAGGGACCAATCGCTCAATTGCTTCTGCATTTGATATTGGTCCTGACCTTGTTTTTAGTTTTCACTGCGGAGCCGAGCGAGACAAAGTCCCTCAATTCCTCGCAGTTATAGCTACCCTCTGTTCAATTCTTCTATATTGAATTTCCAGAAACGCAAATCGACATCCAAAAACGACAAATACTCTTATTATCATAGTCATCTTCAGTGACCCGCCCGATGCTCTTAAGCAAAGCATCCACGACAGATCTCCAAGTCACCAGATCCTCCGCCATCGACTGTAATTCACCAGGATCTGGTAGCCCTAGCGCAACCTGGCTAGGTTTTTGGACTTGGTCCAACCACCTCGTCCAGGGTCTGCCAAACGGTCGCCTACCTGCTAGAGTCGCATTCAAGACACGCTTCGGGAGTCGTGATGATGGTGACATTCGTTCGACTTGACCAAAGCACAGCCCTTTCCGTTCGAAGAAGCAGCTGCTCAAATGGCGCTCTGCAATGTTTCTCATCCTATCACAGCCAGAAACTACCACAGCAGCATGACGAAACCTCATCTCTATCATATCATCTCGGCAGCTTATATTCCCGATCTTATTCTTTCGGTCACTGCCCAAACTTCATGATCATAGGCGAGAGTCGGAATAAAAACTGAGCTAAATACCGCTAACTTGGCCTTCACACCTAGCTCGGCCTTCCTGAGTACAGATCTTCCAAGCTGTTTCAGAATTGACCCGTCTTGGCCAATCCTACTGGAAAGCTCAGCATTACTCCTCCCATCCCTCGGGAAGAAGATCCCCCGATATACTTGAACTTCTCCACTTCAATGGGACTCGACGAACACGTAGATTGCTGAGACAAATACTCTCTCAAATAAATAATTATAATCGTTGTTCGGTTGTGCCTTGAATTTACTGCTTCCTTATATTGTATCCTTCACAAAAGTCGCAATCAATTAATTTTGTATTTTTTTATGTTTTCTAATTTTCAGGTAAGCAATCAATCATCAAAACTGAAAGTTTTCTCAAAATTAAGGGTAAGCAATTTGAATTTTTTTCAATTATCCGTTTAGTCGGACACTGCTTTAGTGTTTGAGGCATCTGGCAATTTTTAACCATCCATCCTGAGACCGGGCGACTCGCCGTGGCATAAAGGATACCTAGGTGCGGTGACTACTACGCCGTGGTTTCTAGGTTTAATCCCTGAATTTGGCAACTTTCATAAATCACGGCTCCACGTCGTTCGAGTATTAAAGCGAATATCAACCACAAGCCAACCAACGATCGTATCATTTCGCGATCCGCAGACGATTGCCGTGGCATGTCCTCTCTGATTCACCCGATCCTTGGCCAGACTGTCTTCCGTTCAAGAGGGTAGATTATGTAGCTAGTTGGGTCGATTGAGGAAAAGGGATCATCTGTATTTCTTGTGCTTTGTTTACACGAGTCACGAACCAAAACCTAAAGAGTAATCCTGTTTTTAAAAATGCTTCTCGAACTTCTCGACTGTCGGAGTCGGCATATAACTTGGGTCCCCTTCACTCTTGAGATGACAATTAGCACTCCCAACACGAGTGGGTGTTGTGGAAGTTGGGCAGATGTCCACCTCGGACTGTCGCTTCACCCATATTTAAAGATTTGACATTATTTTTTCCTCTGAAACTGTGAACTTTGGGGGAATTTCCCCTCAACGGCTACATCAATACCTTCGTTTGTATATGAAAGTTACGTTTAGGACCAACAATTACAATTTGCGAGACCTCGCAGTGTATACTGCATTTATTTAAGGTTTTGCCACAGGACTCTAATTGGAAGTCGGTAGACCCAGCTCAGGTCAGGGGACTTCTGATCTTGATTTCTATCGATTCTCCATCGGTTACTGTACACGCAAATATGTTTGATCATTGATCGCAGACAGACCTCTTCTCAATGGCTTCTTTATTCGCTTTTGACACGGTTCCAGTCTGTCGTTGCAGAGCACGATTGAGATGATTCATGTTCTGGCTTACGGAGACGGAAGAACGCCATCTTAAGCCTGAAGAAACAGCGATTTGCAAGAGCTTTCTATACTCCATTTCGGCACTCTTGTATTTGGTTGCTGTACGTCGTATCGCGGAGCGGCGGAACTCTTTTAATACCCCGAAGTAAAGCTCTGATCATGTCATCCGTGTTGTGCGCCCTTTTTCGAAGACAACCTCTGTTTAGCCACGTCTGTCGTCAGTTCCTTTGTAGCCGATTTTGTCTCAATGGCGCCAAAAGCGTCATTTTAGACTCCCTTTGTCCCACCAGTCACATCAGTGTCATTGTAGTGAAATCGTGCCTCTACTCTGTTGGCCCGTGGCACGATGTTCGAGAAATCACACGACTGTGCATCGTATTGCCTAAAACACTTTTTTTTTACGTTGAATCGGTGTCTACGTTACCGACCGTGATGGAGTGCCGAAGCTTCTGCATCGTCACTCCCTGCACCACCTGATCAGCCACAAAAGTAGACGTGGCGGTGTATAGCTCGTCTCTATGCACACTCTCATACGGGGCTTAAAACCGACGAATAGGCGGTGACTGTTGAGCATTTTCTAGAATCTACCGATCTATCTTGGACTTCCCTGCCCTGAAGCCACACCGAGACCTGTCAGACTATTAACGAACGTTTTCTGAGAGATGATGATGTAATCTCTTCAGTCCGAGATGGACCTGGGCACCTGAACCAACGTGCTTCTCCAGCCGACACGTTGCCTCCTATTTTACACGTCAAATGGTGGGGCTGAGGTAATCTCCTCTTGTGTGCGCCCTCGGTTTCGTTCGTATTTTTATTGCGACCGAGGGACTCCCTGTGGGACGTGGCCTAGCCATCTTAGGGGTCGAATCCGTAAGCCTCTGGTTAGACTCATGAGGTAAAGTTTGTGGTTAAATGTTCTTCTCCGTATGCCATCAACGCAAACAGGATCAAGGACTGAACAGACCAAGGACTTCGTCATTTGCTCTTGTGGTTGTCCATGTTTCCGCGCCATAAATCAGGACATGGACGTCCGGCTGGTCTTTCGAGGCAGGGCTCTACTACTCAATTGCCCCCTAAGCCCAAGGAAGCAGCTATCGATCAAGAGTTAATAATAATAATATTGGTGGCGCTACAGCCCGTAGAGGGCCAGGGCCTAGCTTCTTAGCAACCGCTCGTGTTATGCGTGCTATTGTTCTATCACGAGTGGAAGGGACCTACGATCAAGAGTTACTCCGTGTTTTATTTCGGATTTCGGTACTCATGATATTGCTTTGCTCAGGAAGCCGAAGTCCTTCACTTTGTGCTGACTGTCGTTGATCAGAAAACCCCAGAAACAGCAAAGCTTCCGTCTCTTCGAGGAAGCTGAGTACTAAGCGGACAGCAATTACGCACCCTGATGGCATGCCACACAACGCTGTACTTGGACCGCTGCTTTACATCATCTTTCGCGAAGCATTTTCTCATCCTATCTGACCTACAATCTGACGTGTGCTGCCATCAAAGTTCCACTTCAGCCCAAATGCACCTCCTTCTCATTTGAATAAACCTGAAGTCATTTTTTTTATAGCCCCCTCCCACCGAAGAATAACTCCATCTGACAATGGCCATTCGGACAAGTTTCACGTTGAATTGTTTCAAGAACTGAAAACTTTGCCGAATTTGTCTTGCACGAAGTTGGCATGTGTGCCAAATCTCTCTTTCATGGAAATTTGATCCCTCCGCTCCCCTGCGTTGCGGAGACTTCGTGTTGTGTTTCGTAACTTTTTCACCTTCCAGCAGTGATTCGCCCACCAGCTGGACAGCACTTTGCGTCCGAGCCATGCCAGAGCGGTCGTGGAATTTGACATTTAATCGGATAACTTCATGCACTGCTCTGTCGGCTGGGCGCTCTTGTAAACCCGAAATGAATGGCTTCACCGAGAAGTTTTCGTGTAATTTTGCATCCGAATCACTGGGGACATTCGACAAAACTTTTGCCCGGACTGTGGTCACACAGAACAAACAATCAACAAACTTCGCCCGAGGCAATCTGTCTCTCTAACCTCGAAAAATGCCGGACGACATATTGCACTCAGCCTCGGGAGGGGCGGAGTGGCATCGTCGCCGCCCTGCAGCAGCATATGTCGTGAGCCCTCCTGGAGGGCACCTGATAAGAGGCACAAATAAATTTTATTTTAATTTTCCTACACACGTGAAGAGGGGCCTTGGGGGTGGGATTTGGGAGAGCTCCCACCGCCGCCTGTGTCAGATTGAAGGCTTTAAGATCGCAATCGGACGCGGCAAAAGGCCCCTCGGCGTGACAAACACCCCCACGCGTGCACACACGCCTGTTCATTTAATTAAACATATCAAGTGCCATGACAAATGCGCCGCCCCACTGGGCCCGGTGTGTTGATGGGATAAAAACAAGAGAAGAAAGAGCGCGAATCAAACCGAACAAGCGCGCGGGCAAACGGTTGAAATCTGGAATGATTTAAGGTGTAGATGCAGGCATGCATGACGCTGCAGATAAATAGCTGCTGCTGCTGCTGCTGCTGCTCATCCCCCCTCGAGCGGAGCAGTGCGCATCGCCTGCGTTTCAATTTCAGGCAAAGGCGGCACCCTCTCACACACGAGGGGAGCACCAGCAGAAGCAGGAGCATCAGCAGGGAACTTGGGAAAATATTCCGCGGAAAGTTATTAAAATCTTTTGCAATCTTCCCCCCGTTTGCACGGTCGGCTTTTGGCCTGTGTTCAGCTATGATGATTCGTCCTTCAATGAGGGGCGCTGCAATGGGGGATGGGGCTCTTTCAAAAGCACTGCAGCGCATGATGAAATTCAGGATTTTCAATTTGTGTGCAAACTTTAAATTGAATATGAATTATCCTTGTGGACGGCGAGCGGCACGGTTCGAATGTAGATGGATGGAGATGGATGGATGTTGGCGGTGTAGTGCGCGATCCGAGCGCGGCGTCCCGGCTAAACAATCCCATTGCGGCAGAGTAATATGATTCTGGGCAAAGCGTTGTGTTGTTAAGCTCGTATATCATGCAGATGTCGGGGTGGCTTTATCTGGTGGCACGCAGGGCTGGCAATTGAATCCAAATGATCCGATTAGATGTCAAATTGCCGAGTGCTAGGTGTTTGGTTTGCACTTGATAGCGGGTTGATTAAGGCTTTGATGGTGGTGCGCCAGGGGGAGTGGAAAAATCAGGTGCAAACCAACTGAAAAATGAGTTGCGTTGCGAGCTATTGCGAGGGGTGTCATTCGAGTGGAATTAGCTAAACTGAATGCTGATGAGCTGGTCGAGGGGTGGGACTCAATTATGCGACATTTAATTATGTATATTTTATCGCGGCGATTTCGGAATGAATTTGTCTGATTTTTTTAAAGCGGCTTAAACGTTCGTGTGTGCTGTCTGATCTGGACTAGATTCGTTCCCTAGGACGTAGGAGGGAGTCATGTGGCCATGTCCCTTGCCCTTGGAGTGAGATCTGAGCAGCCAACATCACCAGATGATGTTTAACACTCGTAATAGGGGGTGACCAGATAAGGGCGATAGGAAACGAAATTAAAACGAAACAACAACGGTGGTAAACATACAATTAATTCTGAGCTAATTTTAAAGCTGCTTTCTTGCCATTGTGTGTGAAAGAGCACATCGTTCAAATGGTGGTCTTGGTTAGACTGGCAGTGCTTCAAGCGGTCGGTCCAATTTTTGACACCTTTTCCAATGTGTGCTTCTTTATTCCGGCAACAGCGTCTCGAGTGAAGGCCTAGAGCTTGTTTAAAGTCGTTGAGTTGTAAATGTAAACTGAGCACTTGACGTAACCCCAGAGTGCTGTCAAGTCGCATGATCGTGGCGGACAACGGATGAATGCTTGCCATGTGATGGACCCAGTCTTCTTCACATTGACCAGCGTATCGGCTTGTATGACATGCCGCACCGTCTTGTTGGAACGGTCTAGTAGAAAGTGGTCAAAATGTAGTGAAAAATCGAGGTGAAATAAGAAAAGCGGGCGTAGCGCGTCATCCTGCCCACTTTTTATCCTCACTGGGTATGAAAGCCACCACATACTCTCGTCATCTCATGGCGGCCGACGTCTTCCAGCGAATCCTATTTTTATTAAAAGATGCTCTTTAATGGCCTTTACCAAGTTCACGCAACGAACTAATTTCCAAAAAATTCGCTCCCACGCATAGCCCTACTCTCGGAGAGCGTATGAAAAATATTGGTAAAATGTTAAAGGGCTTCCATTGGTTTTAGCAGAAATTCCCAAAATAACCCACAAATCGTTTAGGCTTCAGATGAAATTTCTGAGAAATTTTTCGTTTAGTTCTTTTTTGGCTTCGGTTTGATGAACGCCGATGCAGATAAAGTTGTTTCCCGTCATCATCTAAAGAGACTTCCAGGAATTTTTCACAATTTTAAAATGGTTTCCTTTTTCAAAAGGAGCGTGGTTTATGGGCAGCATGGCAAATTAAAAGTGTTTGCGGCCCTCTCAGATCCACACTGCTGCCTGCCTTTGGAAATGCTCCTGCATCTGCTTCGATTGAACTTTTTCCGGGAAGCTTCAAGCATTAGCCTAACCTCAGATGGACTGGGTTCACTGGCCGTACAAGTGAGAGTATGAGAGAAGTTCGATGTCCTCAGAGGGAATGCCGGTATTCTACCGACCTGATGGTTACACTCGCTCAATCAATAAACTGTAATGCGGAACCAGCTTAAAAATGTTTTACTACAGTGATACCGAAAACTACGACATTAGAAATATCTTTGGCTTACTTGTCCTTTACACACATCAAATTCGTCGGCGATTTTTCAATGTTATTGGCAAGGGAGGTGTGACAAAAGGGATCCCACAAAGGAATTCGTAAGAATCCTGAGTAAAAAGTCTCACATGTAAGAACGGCCTTAGTTGCTGTTTAGGAAGCAAAGGTTTTAACGCGGGATAGTGACTTCACAATGGACCCAATTAGAGTCCCGAATAGACACCACCTATCATGTTGTTGCATTAATTCACGCAGAGCGCACGCCCGTGAGTGCCCTGATGTCCATGCAAAGTCCATGCAAAGTCCATACAAAATCTGTACATCAACGTTCCATACATTCCTTAGAAGCGTCTGTAGACTGAGGATCTATTCGTTTGAAGTGCTCTTAGAGGTCATCATTCGACTTTGAGACGATCAATGTTTCTGAACTAAGATCGCGGCTGTAATTGATGCCAGCTGGGCTAACGTCGGAGGGCTAACGTCGGAGGGTGCTACTTCTAGAGTCGATCAGCGATGGAGGAGTCCCAATAATTTGTGTTGAATCCTTGGGCGTCCTTTTGATCACCGATCCAAAATCGTTGACCATGACCTTGACTTATTCTTGAGTTCCGACTCACATTCTGAAGCTCTGTGTGTCGTAATCAACTTTTACGATGAAAGTCTAGGTTCGACTCCCAACACACTAACTTCCATATTCACGACATCACCTTCCGCAAGCCTCTAACAGTGCCCAGAAAGCACAACATTTTTGTAGGCTTTGGCAACCTTCTAAACATTGGCATTGGCAACCTGGAATGGTTTTGACTGAGATCCTTGCCCAGAACTGCCAGTAGTGTCAGTAGTGACGGGTTAACTCGAATTTATAAACAGGATCAAACCGAGTTGTACCGAGTCAAATTAGTGTCAAATCGAGATGCCTAAACTAAGACGAAATTAATGTACAGTCAAATCAAACAAAAGAGGTACTTTTCCGTTTTGATAAGGTGGCCTACTACTCAGAAGGGATAAATCCTGAATTCAAACTACACTCGTTGGGCATTAAGCTATCAGCAACAGCGAAGCAGTACACACCACACCAGCCGCAACTGACTTTTCAATGAGATCCATATCGGTGATGACGACTTCTCCCTTTCCAGACACTACACCGAACATGGGAGAGTTCTTCAGGACCAACTTAGAAGCACTTAATATCGACGAGTTTCTTTTGGAAGAATATGGTAATCTGTGCATCGTCAATTGGCTGGGCGTCTTCTTCCTCCGGTACGCACTCGAAAGCGTTGTGGTAAAAGAACTGGAACACGGGAGCTGAACGCCTTCAGCAAACCTTTACAGCAGTTGTCAGCGCAAGGAAGCACCAACTTTTCGTTGATGGTCGGGTTGATGGATTAACCCAGCGGAAGGAACCTCTGGGCGTCTTCATTCGTTGAGTTCAATGAATTCGTTGAGTTGTGTCTCCCATTATGAAGGTTTACCGTCCCAGGACGTGGTCATCTGTATTTCTAACTCTCTTTTTTGTCTGAATGTTTGAAACCGAGTTAGTAAACTGGAGTTGAAACTCGGTTCGTTTCAATTACAACTCGGTTGCAGAAGGTTTCGGTTTGGCACATCACAACTGCAGTGCCATGCTAAGAAGAAGGGGGAGGGGGGGTTTCAAACCTCCAACTCTCTGCCTTCTCTGTGAAATTATTTAAAGCCCACTTTTCAACAGATACCCCCTTTTTCACACGAAATGTTGTCACGAACTCTTTAAGGGCTCCAAATAAAGCCAGTCCCTTCCTACCACAAGCGGACCCACTCACCTCACCTTGTCTCCAACAGCGCGTAATTCTCCACACCTCCTCAGCTACAAGCTCCACTCTGCCACTGAATCGCACACTCTTGTGCACCACTCCCCGCTCCCAAAGCACCAATTGTCCCACCGTCCACAGGGACCCGGCCATGAACGGTAACAAATCCATAATTATTCAACTAGAATTGCCCCTCTCTAGCGGTGAACTTTTCGCCATTCACTCGATTCCCTTATGGATGAATTTCTTTTCGCAAAACTTTAATCGAATCCAAACTTTCATTGTGTCCCCGCTGCTCAAAACGGCTCAAAACGAACCTCCTGCCCGTCAACAGGGCCCCTCCCTAGAACTCCGGCAATATCCTTGCAAACAACGCAGCCCCATTGTTTGTCGACAAGAGCGCGGCCCCCACTGGTGCCCACCCAAAAAATCATTGAAACGCAAGTTGTAATCATTTCAAGAGCCCTTCTCTCCCGCTCTCTCTCTCTCTCTCTCTCCGCCGAAGAGGTGAACGATAACTTCATAATTAAAATCACTCTAGGGAGCTTCTCTCCCCCAGCCTCCCGATCCCCACGATGCCAAGCCACAGGCCGACCAAGGGGTTGGGGCGAGAAGCATCAACACAAACGCTCGGCACTTCAGAGAAGAAGGGATCACTTTCAAAAGAAAAACTAAACTAAATCCCCATCCTCGCCGGCCCCACTGTTCGTCTATTCTCCCGTTGGCCATAATTATACCGTTAGCAGCGTTTCAATGAAATGCCTACTCCTGGACGGGGTGAGGCTCTCGTTAAGGTCATAACTTACAGGTGAGCTGAGGCCCATTCACCATGCGAAGGGAGGACGAGAAGAAGAAAAGGTTCAATTCGGAACCGTAGACAAAGGATGGCAATGTGCCCGCCCTTGTTCGATGGCAGAAGACGCTTGTTGTGTGTGAAATATAATAGATTCCTCCCCTTCGCTTAGCCTTCGGAAAATATGAGGCCCACACAAGACCAGGGGCCGTGGGCGGTGGGCAGGGGCTGTAAACAGAAGGATATGCCGCCACCCACCACCAACGTCGAAAGGACAAACGAGGAAGTGGGCAGACACGGGAGCAGGGCCGGGTGGACTGAAATCCAATCTGAGGCTCGCCTATTAAAGTCTCAATTTCAGGATAACTCTTTAACCCGGTCTGGCCGTTGCTCGAGCAGCCAGCAAAGGCACACAATTTATTCTCGTTGGTGTCCGCCCCCTCTCGGGAGGACGTCCGGCTTTTGTGTCACACGGACGTAGCGCATCTCTGCAATAATCCTTCTCCGGGCAGGCTTCTTCAGCACTCGGCCTCGAGTGGGCCGGTGGGGGTGGGGGATAGGGCAGGTGGATGTATTGACTCCTCTCCGAGCTACTGAGAGCAAAGCTATTATTTGAGTATTTATTGAAGTTGATTCAATTGGGTCATCATTCTTCGTCGATGTGGCTTTGGTAGCCGTTCCATTCAAATGAGATTACCTCCTGTTTGATGGGCGACTGTCTTTGAGTGGGCGCCCCGGAACACAGAGACAACTGTGATACATCTTGAGGCATATCGCTGCACAGTGCCACTGATTGGGGTGAGCCTTCGGTGTCGGATTATGACTCGAACGGTGGTCTGGGCGGTGTTTGCACTCTCGGTTGTGTGCGCATGAAGGATACATTGTTATTGCGAGTAATTAAGACGGGCTTAGTTCGGCTTTCAAACCACCTCAGATGTGCGTGCGTGTGTGTGCGGCAGGTGAATGTATTGATTACACATTCGGATAGATTCGAGAGAAACCCCGAAGACGGGCACTAATGAATTTCCTGGCAAATAATGGCAGGACATGAGCAAATAGTGTGGCTGCTCCTGTTGTGCGGCTCGTTCGGAGCAGCGCTTGAAATCCATTTAAGGCGATGTCGTAGATGCTTGTCGCAAGGAACTCAATTGCCGGGAAAAAGGGGTGAACGCAAATCGCTTTAAGCGTCTTAGTCATATTTTTCGTCGGTTGCTCGGAGAGGCACTCTGTTGCCGCATGTTGTTCCTGCTGGCAGGGGATTAGGATAAGTGATGCTGCGACTGTTGGCATGGTCCTAATGAATGAATTTCCATGATCCGCTTACGATCTGGCATCAACAGTCGTGTGTCCTTCCATCGAGGGAAGGAGTGGGCTTGTGATGTCTCACTCCCTCGCATGTGTACGGAGTTATCTTTAAATGTGCGTGAGCTGGAGTGTGGCAAATCGCTTTAAAGGACAGAAGGCAAGACCAAGACTGTCTGAAGTTGAATGATGTTTTTTGGAGTTAACCTGTGTTTTATCACTCCCGTAATGTCTATTAGCCTAGTTAACGGATGACTTGACCCGTAGGGTTGGGCGTCAGCAGAGAACTCCCGAGTTTAAGGCGGTCCCATCGACTTGGAGTCACTGGCGTGGGCAGTAGGACAACACAACATAGAGCAGACAGATGTCGAAGGTCCTAGGCTAATTTAGTGCGCGAAGTTGAAGACATTTAGCAAAACATCGTGACAAGTGGAGAGGTTTGTTGGATGAGCCCTAGGTCCACCAGGGACTGGAACGTCACATAAAATCTCCTTTCTTGGGTAATACTGCTGTCCGAGGTGATCTTAGAACTAGCTGCTGCAACAACGACTCGTATTATGCGTGCTGTTGGTCTTGTGGTACTGTATGACTGTTGGGGATGTTTGTCCAAATTCGAACCAAGGAGACTCGGTGCAAGGTTGACAGAAAAAAAAGTAGAAATCTATGAACGGGTCAAGTTGAGATCCAACCTCCTCGTGACGCCCTCTGAATAGCCTTCACGGCAACCGCCTAGAGCTGAACTACAATAAATTGGGAGACCACAACAAGTCGCGGATAAGTGCAAGGCTATAGATCTTGACTAGACCCCCAGTTGTTTGGCGGATTCGAGTTCTAGTCCACACTCTAGACTCTAGACTATGAATTTTGGATATGGAGTGGATATCTGTCCCAGAATTTAGCTCTACCTTAGAATCTAGCTAACACCTGACCTATAACTCTAGCCTAGACTATAGTTATACTCTAGTCTCACGTCTTAGACTAGTCAGGACACGGCCAAGCTCACGCATGGAGCTAGAGTGTCAACAGCTTACAGTTAGCCTCTATATCTATCTCTGGCCTAGACTCTATTTCCAATCTAGACTGCAACACTAGCCCAGTGGCAAAGGCGAGCTCTAGCTTAGATTCCAGCTCAAGTGTGAAATCTAGCTCACATCTAGACTCTAACTCACGACGAGGCTGAAGCTCCCACCTAGAGCCTATCTGTAGCTTCAAACCAGATTAGATTAGGTTCGGTTAGGTAGTTGGGCACTTAGACCATGTTGGTCCCTTGTGATAACCATAGTCAGACTACTCACCACTGATCGACAACTCCAGTGATAGTGCCGTGAATTTGATACCAACGGCAAATGGAGACTGGATCAGATTTTAAAACTGGATAAAGCGTATTAGCTTTGCTTCCACTAGGACTCGAACCGGGGACCCCTCTAACCAAGGGCAGGCACTCAACCATCCAGCTGTTCCAAAACCAGACTAACTCCCCCGTTTAACCTTTTTTCCAGTTCTTTTCTAGAGCCGAAGCCAAACTCAAGCCTAGACTCTAGCTCAAGTTCTACTCTAGACTCAAGATCAAGCATCTTGCTCTAGACCGGAATTGATATCTGCCCAGAACTCTAGCCTAGACTACAGCTATAATCTAGACTGTGGCTCTAGCCTAGGTTCTAGCTGTAGGTAGGTAATTTGGTGCCCTTCCTCGCTTCCGACCAGAGCTCACTAAGTCCAACGTGTTGGGTCCATTGTGTCCATGCTAGGGAGTGCTGACCAACATGAGACCTACTGTAGTCCAAGCCCCTTAAGTCTTCCAGCTCCAAGAAGACGTTCTTTCCTAGAAAGTGATTACTTTTCCTTGCTTGGGTCTAGCACTCGCAGAACAGATTTTTCTTCCTCACAACTGCAGCTTCAGTTGCAGAAGTCGTTGTGAGGCACGTTCTGTCGCATTGCCTGTGTACCTATAGCACAGTGTCCGGTGAGGACTCCTATTAGCGTGCGTACATCCTATTCTAGCTGCAGCCTAGAACCAAAGCCGAGCTGTAGCCTAGACTCCAGCTCTAGCTCCGTGACGAACATGCATTACGGCTTGGCTTGCTAAACTCAGTTATATCCGTTAGAAGGGTGCCTAGTCTAAGCATCGTGTCTTGGCTTTAGCTCTAACATCTTCTGTCTTGTGAAAAATATAACTTTGTACCCATTTTCAGCTCAAGTTGCAGGTGGTTGAACGTCGTCAGCGTGGCCTTGTGTTCGCCTAGATTTAATGTATTGCCACTATTCCGCCAAGATGCTCCAGTTTTTCTTCGAATAGACCTGGAATCAGAGGTAAATTTGGACCTCAGGTGTGAAGCAGGGTCTTACCCACCATACTTCCTCAGCGAACGATATTTCTAGATGCAAGGGTGTGCTTCGTATTGGTTAAGCTTCTGTGGAGTGCGATGGATTTCTGGGTATGAGATCATTTTTACACCCCGTATCGAGCCGACGTTCTAAGCTGTGCCTTTGGACACCAATCACTGTGAACCAATTCAATGCTTCATCGAAGCGCTTTCAGAAAAAGAAATGCGACTTCGTGACAGTCTCCTCCCTCGAAGAAAAGAGGCGGACAACTAGGCGGATTGGAGACAACGAACACGACTCGCCAGGAGGTGGACACCAGAAGATTGACCAGTTTCTTTTCTTGTTATTTTTAAGCTCTCTTGTCTCAATGTCGTTAGCATCTTTAAAAAAATGCCAGTGTCTGACAGGCTAGGGTATCGCTTACTAAACTCAGTCACATCTGGAACATGATGCTTGGTCTGAAGCTCCCGAAAATTGGCACTATTTACACGAATATTTGCTTCAAAAACGCATATTTCCGGCGTCGATTAAGACAGAACTTGTCTCTGTTCAGTTTGTGGACCAAATATTCCTTCGTGCTTCCTACAATTGTGCAAAGTTTTTGGAGTTAGAGAAGAGTTTCTCGTGCAAATGCCCACGATGCCGCAACCACTGTCACGGCAAGTGTTTCAGAGGTGTCCTCTCAGAAGCTACCATCGTGCACCTTCCACTATATCGTCTCTGAAGCGGCTTGATGGCCAAGCTTGCAATGACTCCGCGAACTTCTCTTGTTGCTTCAGCATCTTCAGATCGAGACGAGACTGTGCGTAAGTCTGGTCGCTGCCACTCTTCTTTGAGTTCACAAACAAGTGCTCTTCCATTGCAGCAAATGTCAGTCTTCCCTTGCTCTCCTTTCACAACAATGGTCTTCTGCAGCCACAGCAGATTTCTTCTATTTTCCGACTGAATTGAAATCACTGACAGCTGACCGCTGGCGAGCCAAAAACTTGAAGTTTCCGCGACAAATTCACGGAATTATGACCAAAAAAGTGGTTTCACCCTTTCTAGTCGTGGATGTCGATGAACATATTCGTTCGATGTCCACACGGTGACTGAAAATGAAAATGAGTTTCGCCGAATTCCGTTGTCCAACATCAGTCGATCGGAGTTTACAGTCAAATCAGCCGAACCCGCATGCATGTCAAACAAGGTCCCAATTAACATCACAACCTGGAGTCACAAAAAAATGTCCTCTCATGTCGCAGACTGATATCCAGTCGACTTCATTGACCGTGAACGAGTTGAATGAGATGTCCTCTCCTCGGACAGATTTTGTCGACATTAATGAATGCACAGCACTCATGTGAATTGGCACGGTCCCCCCCCCCCCCAACTTGTCATGTGCGCCCAGTCACATCGGCTGCTCCTTTCATTTCTTTGACGATGAACCCCCAAGCCATGGCAACCAATTAATTAACTCAAACCCATCCTTTTTAGAGTATTTTCGACCCCTCTCCGCTCGCTTCCTTTGACGAGCCACCTCGTAGGAGCGCTACACCGTCTCGCATATCAGCGACTACTTGCCGCTAATGACGACAGCGACAGAACCTCGCTCGCTCCGGCATAGATTAAATTATACTACTCACACGCAGTCAGCAGGCCAACAGAGGAGGTTTCCTCCACGTAATTACAGGCCTTCTGCACACAAAGACACCACCTGCTCGGCGGCGGCGGCGGCGGTTGGTTGCGATCACTCGTGTCACACAGGCAGCCATGTGAAAACGACCAAATGACAACATTGCGACAAGCATTCACTTCAATGAATGGAATGAATGGATGTGCCCGTGAGTGGCGCGGTGGCAAGTCTATTCACCCGGCGGCGGTGGGTATCATGCAGCAGCGCAGAGTTAGCGTTTACGCAACGTATCCACAAGCTTTGGGGACTCATTCATTAAGTCAGGCGCCCCCCTTCTGCTCGGCTCAGAGAGCCTTTGTGTCCGCGCTTCTGGAAACAACTATCACGTCGTATAGATGAAAGATACCCGTGCCCAGATACCCATCGGTTACACATCGGCTGTGGGTCTGGCTCGTTGATCTGACAAATTAGAATATGCTGCCGTCTACTCACTGTAATCACTTTTAATGCGCGACCTGGGTGGAGGTAGGGGGCGTGGGTCTGCCTTGCATAATGCATGGCTATCGCATCTGTACTCGGCCCCGCTGCCACTGCAGGTGCTGGATGCAGACTTTCACAGATTTTTGCCGATAGACGGACACTGACGATGCGGCAGTGGGCGACGAGTGGGGTTGGCTGGCACAGCCAATCCCCGTACTTTGGGTAATGAAATCCGTGAAGTTCAAAACTTTCAGATTGAAATCAAAGAGGAAACCATTTAGAGAGCGCAGAGAGAGATAAAGAGAAGAAGAAGAAGAAGCACAACACACAGAGCATCCACAGAGAAGCCCCTCAAGGACTTGGCGCAACTACGTCGAGTAGTCCGCACAGAGCAGTAATCTTCCGAATGGAATCCCCAGTGAATCCTCCTCAGATCGTCGTTCCTCGTTGTTTGTTGTTTTTTTTTTTCTTCTTTTCGAAATAATTACTCCCATCAAACATCTCACAGAGAAATATTTCCCAAGAGCGCCGAAGTCCTTCACTGCGTCGGGGCCCTGCCCCTGCGACCTGAGTGCAGTGCGAGGTGGTGGCGCAGGGCCCTTATCATTTAGCCGAGAAAAGTGGAAAAGTTTTTTTTTTTCGGTTCTTTGCGCTCGCCTCTTCATTCGTTTGTAATTGAAGATGGCCACGGACTGCGGCAAGGAAACTTTTTTCGACAGGAAGCAGGTAATAAAGGCGTTGGCCGCAATTGCGGCGGTAATACGAGAGAATCATTAGCTGCGCTGGGGCCAGAGGGAAGTGGTGGCGTGCGGCTGGACCTCACTCCGGTGGTGACCGCCCGGGGAGCTCCTCGGTGGGCATCAATCTCGGCGCACACAAATTGAGTGTAGGCAGTGTTTAATTCTTATTTGATTATCCGTCACTCGGGCAATCACGATTGATGATCGCTTGATGTCTGCCCATGGACACGGTCAATGGGGTGGTCCTGGGTGCGACCACTGGGGTGGTCCTAGGCGAGCAGTTGGCTATTTGTTCAGCAGAGCTCGGGGCTGACGGGGAGAATGCTGTTGTTTGTCCTGCCAGGCTGATTGCCACTGGGACGGGGTGGTGAGGGGCAAATGTTTGTGTTTGGTGAGTGCTTCAGGGAGTCTTTTTGCAATTGAATCGGTGTAAAACTGCTGCGGGTTGAGGCGTGATGTCGCCACACATCTCGAGGATTGCAGTGAATCGACCTGTGAAGGTGATAATAAGGCTTATTGGCAGGAGATCACGTAAATCCTATCTCGTCTCGGATGTGAGTTCTTTTTGACGCATATGATCGAAACTGACCATAAACTGGATGACTCTACATGAAGGTGAGCGTATGTCGGTCGACGAAGATTCCCTTAAACACAAATTTTCAATGCCTTCACTCCCATAAGAAGAAGAGCTTCCTTTACCACTTGTATCCACGCCGCGATGCCAACAAACTCTTATTCTTCCTAAGACCAGGAGTCCCCTTCAACGCACCGAGTGTTTAAAGAGACTCCCCTCCTTTAAGCACACGTCTCCCATTTAGCTCCACTCACGTCCGTGCCCGCAACACCTTTGCCCTAAAAACAAACCGAAACAAAATCCAAGATTGTCCTCCTCGACGAACTCACATTTGATAAGTTTTACCAGGCCGAAGAACAACTCACATTCAGGACGTGGGTCTGCGGCAAATCTCTCCGTAAATCCCTCCGACAAATGGCTGGGCCGTGATGTTTGTCCTTCAAGTCACATGCTCCTCCCACACGCGAAGCGAAGTCAACCACCAGCCGATGCGGTCTGCCGACATTTGAATGTGAAAACTTTTCTCGCCACCCTTTCATTAATTCGCGTCGGTTCCGGTGAATGCACTCAATCCATTCACTGCCACATGCACAGACATCATCCCCGATCGGGCATCACCCACTCGTGGCGGGGTGCTGGGCCACCGCGTGCGGCACGTCGTTTCGCTGATGCGAAAAATGATTATTGGCATCGATCATTCGGTAATTGGCTCCCCCGCTCGGCACCCAATTATCTGTCTCGGCCCAGCAACTAATTACAAGATGCTCCAGCGGCAACGAGTGGGTGGCGGTGGGCACCTGCCAACTGTCAGTTCATTTGAATTTCAACCCCACACCCATGCCGACATCGTCGTTATCGCAGCCATGCATAGCAAACCACACAATCTCGTCGTTATTGTGTGACACAACAAATTACTCATGTCCCCATACAAGTAACCGTTATGTAGCCAATTTCACCAACCCCCCGTCCCCCAAACATTGGATATCTCATCATCATTACGGTTAGAGAGTGGAGCGAGCGAAAGTATTCATCGCTGCCGCCGCCGGCTGGCCGGCTTCAGAGAAAATCAAATCCTGTCGAGTGGTGGAGGAGGGGGGGGGGGGGGGGGGGGGGGGGGAGGGGGTTCTGGAGAGATTTTTGGCAGACTCCCCATCCACGTTGCATCCAAAGCCGGTGTGGAGGTAATTGCCTCCGAAGTTATATTAATGCACTTCGGCTTGATTACGAAAGATGAAACGAGCAACCGGAGAGAGAGAGCGAGAGGGAGAGAGAGAGAGTGAAAAAAAGCAGAAAATTGGGAAGACCATGTGTGGGCGACGGCGGTGGGGGAGTGGGAAAATTGGAGCTGATTCGACGACATAAGCCGCCGAATTGGCAAACTTCCAAATTGGTATTTGCATGCGACTATTTTTTGCGCCACATTGTTGCTGCGGCGTGTCAGTGTGAGTGTGTGTGTGCGCTTGTGTGAGGAGATGCTGCCTGGCGAAGATTGGAGAGAACTTTTTCAGCACGTTTTCCCACGGTCTATGGGCACTCGTTGGCGCTCCTTTCTTGTTCCTTCTTGCTCCATCGATGATGGTTCACCTCGATTTTTGGTTCACGAAAAAGGAGGCCCACACGACGAGCGACGAACGACGACGATGACGATGGCATTCCCCCACATCCAGAGTGGCATTCGGCTGCCGCAGAGTATGTGCTTAGGAAACGGCTGACTCTGCAGATGTACGCCAATCTGTATCTGTGTCTGAGGCTGTGTGGAACGATTGCATGAGCATCGGCATTATCATTACGATTTCGTTTATTAATGGAACGGTGGTTGGCAGGGTTTTGTTAGCGTGGCGGTGATGGGGGCCAGGAGCTGCTGTGGCAGGGCAGACTTGGTGCACAGTTAATTTGTGATGAGTCAAGAAGGAGGACTGTGCGAGTAGACGTCGTTGCCAGGTAGACTGCAAGTAATTCATGAGCAATTTGAATGGCATACGGGTGTTTGTTTGTGTGTTTTGCTCTTGTGTGGTGGAGGAGGGACGATTAGAGTTACACATAATTGGAATACAATTTGCCAGCGAAACAAATTGCGGTTCGTCTGCGGTATTTGATTCGGATGTAAAGTCATTTCGTGGAGTTTCTTCAAGTTGCCCAAGAAAGGTTGTTCTTTCGTATTCCAGTTGTGGTGATTTAATGTGAACAGAGTTCTGTAGAGAGTTGTAGAGTCCTTGGCAGTCCTTCACATCAACACTCCGATTCAATTCAAGATCAAACCTACCTGATGACATGAATGCAAAATAATGGATGCTCTCAAGTGAAAAACAAAATGTGTGGTCTCAATCGCCTACTAAATTGCATTGGCAGTACCAAAACTTCATAGCCTGTACAAAATTTCACAAAATTTCCTCTCCTGTTCTAAGTTTTACCGACAGAGCTAAATTTGACAAATGTACTAATTTCAGGTGTGTACTAAATTTAATAGAGTGTACTAAATTTAATCGAGTCTACTAAATTTAATCGACTCTACTTAATTGTGCGACTTGACCATGACTTATTGGTTGTACTAAATTTCAAAACTGTACTAAATCTAAGAGAGTGAACTAAAGTTCACCAAATGTTCTAAGTTTCATCGATCGTATTTTTTGTCTTTTATGGATTATTATGGATTGTATAATATTTCATTGAGTGCACAAAATTTTAACGAGTGTATTAAAATTTAACCAATAGTACTAAATTGCACGCTTTGAGTGTACTAAATTTTATTCAATGTACACTATTGCTCAAATTGTAAAAGAGAATTGGTTCTACATAATTTCACGACTGTACTAAATTTAACAGAGTGTACTAAAGTTCACCAAATGTACTTAGTTTCATCAATCGAACTTAATTTCATCGACTAAATAATATTTCATTGAATGTACAAAATTTAAGCGATGTACCACAACTAGTACAACTAAACCAACACTACTAAATTACACGCTTTCAGTGTACTAAATTTCATTCAATGGCACAATTTCTCAAATTTTGAATGAGACTTTAGTATGAGATATGAACCGTATGGCCTGAAATAATGTCTGATTCTGAAGAAATCTTAAGCTGTACTGTATCACTGCATCAGTACAAAAATGAGTCTCATTAGGACAATGAAATGGACATATTCATTGTGCCTGTGACATCTTGGAAGTCTTGAAAAATTTCATAATAGTGGCAACATTTTGGCTCGTAATGGAACGTAATGTCTATGCAACTGGTTATTTAATCTTTGAACCCTTTTTGACAATCGCTCATAAGTTCGTAGAGGTGTCGTGTCCGGCACTGGCCTATATTGTCGTGCCACACCTGTCATCACCAGCTGGTAGGTTAGGAGGAATCAGGACACAAATCAATTGCTGTTTCGTATTCACTACTGAATTTTTTCCTAAGTTCCTAAAAAGAACTCAATTGACGCATGAGAAATCAAAGAATTTGTAGACATTCAGTCCCAAGCAACAAATATGCCTTTTTGCGTATCCTTTCTCTTGCCAGTTGTCTTTGGTTGCAGTTGAAGACGTCTTCTGCAGCTTTGCTGCTCTAAATTTGAATCAAAGACTCTCCAGGACAGACAATTCGTCCTTGAACCTGGTTCTCTATTTATCATCAACTCAAACAGAACCAAACATCAAGAGGTCGTATTCCTTTCTCGCCGATCCTTGCATAAAAGTATATTCGTCTCTTCGAACTTTGCACGTCTTGAATTCATTGCTTGCTCATTTTTTTAACATTTATGAAAATCAAATTTAATAATTTTTGTATTTTTCTCTGTTCCAGGTAAGAATGCAAATTTAATCGATCACCTTAACTCAAACATTCCCCCCAAAATATGGGTAAGCAAAATATATTTTCGAATTTTTAGAAGTTTAGTCTGAATGCCGTCGTCCTTGACTCTGTCTGCAGACAAGCAAATCAGACCGATCTGACCGTCAAGCCCATTTTAAGTCGCATTGTCTCTTATTTTCTTGTTCCTAACCATGTTCCCGATGTAATGTTATAGCGTAACTTTGCTGTTCCCCACTTAGACTGCTGCTCAATATGTCATGCTTCTGGTCCCACTGGGTTTTGTTGTGTGTTGTCCACCAGTGAATTTATGAAGGATATGCATCAAGGATCATATCGAATCAGGTCACAATGTGAATTATTGGTAAAAAATATCAGGGACGTCTAGACAAGGAAGAGTTTGTACTAGATGCCAACTAGAGATACAGTCGACGTAGATGGTCACGGTCCCGAATTTTAGGCAGTGACCGCTCTATCAACTGAATCCCCTTTGGCAAAACAAATATAAAAATTACGTATACGTCCTGTTGTCGAAAAATATGGTACGAAAGTCTGAAATGTTGCGCATACGTCACCGTTAACCTCTGTATGGGGTGAAGCATTATTTTTTTCGATGAAGATAGCAGAAGTGGAGCTGAACACCAGAGATGGGAAACAGATATAGTTTGTTGCTTTTTTAGAGGAAAGTAGAGTGGCCTGAAGGAATCCATTTAAGGACCTGAGTGGTCCCTTGTATTGTCACTCGGCTTAATCCTGGTTGGTTCCATACGAGGAAGCTTACAATGAAGTGGATTAGACGTGGAAACGGTGCGACATACAAGTCGTTGCAAAGTGAGATACCAAGAGTTTGTACCTACTGGACATCAGGACCGGGCAGAAGCAAAGTTGGCGTGGAATGACTTCTATATCCGCCTCGCTTCTGTAGATTTTAGTGATGACACGCCTAGTCGCACGATGACACGCCCGATCTCCCAACTGCCGGTGTCCCTTAACACCAACAACAGCGTGACTGTAACTGATGTCTAATCTGTTCCGTGATAGCAGCTGCTGGTTGGGCTTTGTGCCAAATCATTTTGGCTTTTTGACACATTGTGCCTACTAGTAATCTCTTTGAAAGAAGCTCGCTACTAAGCCGATTTCAGTCAGGATAGGGGCCATTCATGTAGGTCTGATCGATGGATGATAGTCCTGGACACGATGCTTCATGTGATCATGACCAAGTTGTCTTGCATCCTCGATGACTTGGTCTCTGTATCGGAGATTCGGTCGTCCTCTCCTTCTCGAAGCAGGAGGCTCAGATTCGAAGACTGTCTTTGCTTGAAGCGTTGTTTGTCATGCGCTCGATGTGGCAAAGCCAGTGCAGTCGACGGATTTTTGGCAACCGGACTAATGCCACGTCTACCATAGCTCTACAGCTCGTAGAGTACCTTCACCGCCCAGTCGGGATCATATATCCGACGCAGATTTTTTCTTTCGATGGCACCATGAAGCATCTCTGCTGGTTTGCTTATCGTCAAACTGTCAAAATAAGCATGATTTGGGTCCTTCAACTAAGGAGTTTTGAGCCCAGTTTTTTCAACACCCCGAAGTAGCACAGGTTGCCATCGGCGATTCTGCTTCGGATCTCCACTGCGATCTCGTTTGTGGAGTTCACGTTGTACCCCGACGTACACAAACTCCTTCACTACCCGTATAACATCTACGCATCCAATTATTCAGATGCACAAGTGTTGTTGTTGAATCTAGGTCCATGTCCATTTCGGGTTGTACCGCCCTTTAATGTCTACACTCACAGACGCGCCAGCAGCTGGAGCATCGCTCCTCATTTGCCAAAATCTCAATCTCTCTGTTCATAAAGTACAGAGTTGGATACCCCTTTAAGGAGCAGACAGAATTTTAAATTTTGTCCTGTTGTCAATGATTCCAAATCAAAGCTAAGACCGTACGCACCCAAAAACTCGACATCGACCAAAGAGCCTAAAGTACACCCAAGTTTAATACAGACCCCACCTCCATCTTAATCCACTCGCCTGCGCTTGCCGCTTCTCTTTGTCCTCCTCTCCCATTCCGAAGCTCAATAATTCAGTTATCAACTTTTCCAACCGACCAGACCAGACAGCGATGTCCTTGAACTTCACTTGACAGATCACCCCTCGAATCGGTCGAAAAAAATGTGTGCGTCTTGCTGGTACACATCCAAAGTGAGCAAGCAGTGTACTTCACTGATTAAATTTCCCTCGCCAGACGTTCCTCGGCAACCCACAAAGGCCAGTTTCCATCAAATTAAACCCTTTTTAGGGACCACCCTCCCGCGTTCGACGTCACATATCAAAGCGAAATGTTTCGCCTCTCTTGTGCTTCGAGCAGCATGCTACGCGGGCAACGACAGATCCCTCAAGACCGTAACCAATTGCTCGCTAACTCGAACAATTCGAGGTCTCTCGCAAAAACTCACTTATGCATAAAAAGAAAACATTTTTTTTCTGTTCCGTTTTGCGTTCGCCTTGGCATCCACTCCTTTCATCTGGCGCACGGATGGGCGTAGGGCGGTGGGCGGTGGGCGTTGGACGTTTGGCGAGGACTCGAAGAACTTTCCACTTGACGAGTTATTAAGGTTGGCCCCCGAGCGAGGAGCACGAGGAGCACCCACCTCCGATGTGTCGTGTAAGGGGACCGATTCAATTCCAACGGTGCACATTCGAAAAGATAATGATACGAATTTCTCTTTGAAAATAGTTCTAGATACGCTGCTGCTGCCATTCGTTCCACACACCCACACACCGTCGCCGTAATTTTTTTCCAATGAAAATTGAAAAGAATCGATTGCAACTCAATCCAAAGGGACGGGACGGGGTGGGGTGTGGGGGGGGGAGAGGGTTGTGATACCCCAAGGCTTCCGTTGTCGGAATTTCAAAGCAAACGAACAAGCAGAACCTCCAGAATCTGGAGCGTGGAACTGGCAGCGTTTTCATGAACTTCAAAGATTACACTCGCTGCGCATTGGACTCAGTCGTTGCACAAGGGTTAAGGTGCTTCCAGGGGGGTGGCGGGGTGCCTGCCATGCCAAGGATGATGATGTATGTCTTCAATCCCTAGCGCCGTGTGCTTGGCATCGATTCGAAAGAAAGACACGAAATTGCATCCGGCGAGCGGAAATATTCCATTTCACTTGAATGCACAGCTCTCTCATAAAGCGGTTTATCCGTCGGACAGACAAAGCAGACACAACAATTCAATGCGAGTCGTATGCTTCCAGTTTCTTCAGTGTCTTCAGTTCTTCTGCTTGGAGTGAGAAGCCCTTTGAGATCCAACGTCCTCCTGGCACGACACCGACTACGGTATGCAGAGGGAAGAAATTACAATTTTGCAAGTTCTCATATTGCGCGCTGCCGTCGACTTTGAAACTATTTCCGTTCGGTATTCGGTTCCTTCAAACATGCCATCGGCCATCGTCGACCACCGCGCTCCCTGCAGTCGACGTCTGGCCCAGACGGTCGTACAATGGTGTGTTGTTCGATTTGATGAGAGAATGAAATAAACATTTATTTCGAAGGATATCTGAAGGAGTATGTTTTCGGGGTGGAATATTGATAAAGGAGTCCGCTCTTGTATTCGTTCATGCTTCGGGGAGGACGTCCTGAGGGTGGTAGCAATTGTATTCAAAGAAGGAGGGTCATCTACCTTCTACCTTGTGCTCTTGCGCTTGGTCGAGGGCTTTGTCGCTCCTCCGTCGTAATGAGCTTATGTCCTTCATTGAGTGCTTGAATGACAAGTGCTCCTCGGCTTAAGAAGGCACACAAAACACGAGAAGTACACGTGCGGCTGCATGGAGACCAGAGCGAGTGTGACGTCGCCCGAAACTTGTGCTGTGGGAGTAGCGGGCGACGAATGAGATTTTAAGGGCGCAGTGATGCTCGCCAGTGATGTGACCTTGGCAGACATTTTTGTGGCAATCTTCAATCAGTTGGTGGCAGCTCCTTTTTGGATCTTCTTTGGTTGCTCTGCATTCAGTAGCCACTCAGTTCATGTGAGAGTGGGACCGCCGAACCTTTGAATCAGGATCGGATTTGACCCGAGAATGGAGTCACTCCTTTCAGACAGCCACGGCCTGGCCGATATATATGCAAGAGCCATTATTTGTGAAGGAAATAGCTGGCCGGTGTGTAGCGACGTCGATTGTGGGATGTTTCTTTCAGTCAACAGTCGCAGAAGGAGTGTGAGAGTATTGCAGTGCAGCCTAGACTCCGCCAAGCATTTGCTGTCTGAATGGAATCCACAGACTGGAATGGAATTTGTTCACAATTTCCAATGACAGAGGAGCCGTTCGAATTCAAAGTAGTCTTAGGGCAGAGAGGGACCTAGAGCATCTCTCATTCTAACATTTTTTTAAGTGACTGCAATGAGTACTCCAAGCCAATGGAACAACAGAACAGAGCATGACCGGGTTTAAGGTGTGTGCCACCAGAGTGGGCCATCTAGTGGTATTTTTTTAAGTCTTAGGTCATATTGACTCTGACAGCTGTTTCGCGCTTGGAACCTTGACAAAATGTCAGTATCATACCTCCGCGGAACGAAATGAATCGTTTTAGTTCTGAACATCGTTCGGAAATATTGAAAACTTATTTCCAAATTGCGTGCTGTGTAGCCTAAACAGTGCGTTTTTTAAAAAGGAGAAGTTTTGGCCCAAATGAGGCAACCACTGCGACTGCTGTACGCAAGTTTGTGCAAAAATTTCCTCAGACTGGAATGCTAGTGGACCGCTAGTCGTACGGTGCGCTCAAATGAGCTGCTATGGCCGAATGTCGAACAATTCACGAACACCAACTCACCATAGATCTCAACAGCTGAACATTTCATGTACTAGCCTGAAGACAATTCTGCACAAAGATCTCGGATTATTCGCTTACATGGTCCAATTGACTCAGCAATTGAAGGGATGCCACCATCCGTTTCGTTATCGCTTCAAGCTTGAATTAGACAACGATTTTGAGCGAAAAATCATCTTTTCTGACGAGGCGCATTTTCATCTCGGCGGCTACTAAGCCCACACGTTACTGTCGTGAAGCCAATCCAACCGCAGAGAGTGACGGTTTGGTGTGGAGTGATGGCACCATTGGACCATTTTTCTTCGAAAATGAGTCTGGGAACAACGTTTTGGTCAACGGTAGGCGTTAAAAGACATGTTAACCGGTTTTTCTTACTGAAATTGAAGACTTGGACCACATCTGGTTCATGCTGGATGGGGTTCCCTTCCACACAGTCCATGCCGCAAACGATCTTTTGCGCACCAAATTCCCAAATCGTGTTATCAGCGGTTTTAGCGATTTCAATTAGCAGTCTAGGAGCTGCGATTTGACCCCTTTGTACTTTTTTTTGCGGGGAACCGTAAAGGACCGATGCTATGCCAACAATCCGGAAACATTTCAACTACTTCCCAGCCCCAACTCATCCAAGCAATCCGTGAGCTACAGCCCGCAACCATCAGAAAGGTCTTGGGAAATTAGGGTGACAGAATGCGCTACCGCAAAGCCAGCCCAGGCAACCACTTGAACGACGTTGTATTTCATAATTCATTAGACTGTCTGTTCTTACAAATAAACCCATAATACATGAGAAAAATTTAATTTTCTTCTACAGAAAAAAAAAAGTATTTGGTGTCTCAATCGGCGACCTGAAGGAATGCGAACTTGCTACTCGTCATTATTGAGTTAGTTTTCAAATCCGTCCGACATCTTTTTCTTGCGGCCGTTGATTCCCAAAGAAAATCAAAAGTGGCGCCATCTACTTCCCACCGCCGCAAACATCACGGTTCAAGTCCTCTCTAACTGGCACCCTCATCACTCATCCACAACACTGGCAGCGATCCGTGAATGTGTCAACAATAAATTCCGACAATCCCTCGTCTGTAACCGAAATCTTCAAGGTCCTCCGCCGCGCCCCCATCGAAGCGCCGCCCCCGCCTTCGCCGAATGTCCACACGAACAATTAATCTCCCGAATGCCCCATTTGCGCACACACCACACCTTAGTCCAACCGAATCCAACTCATCTCTTCCACACCGGAAGCATGACACAAAGATTGATGGATACGTAATTACCGAACTGAAAGATACCGAATCTTTTACAAACTGCAGTGTCTTCCCCACAAATGGGGGTCAATTTGTAATCGAGGCGGACACCTACACCTAATGACACACACACACGCGCGCGCGCTCGTACACGGCAAGGATAATAAATACTTTTTCGCCCCCTTTTGCTCGCCTTTGTGTGCCCCAGTGGCTGGGGTAGCGCGTTTGGGGATGCAAGTGATTTCACCGAATTGAACCAATTCGGGGTCAATCGATCAAAAAACGAAAGAAAACGAAACGACCAACTTAAAGTGCTCGAATGAGACTAACTTTCGTTTTACTTACATCATGCGACCGAGGGAAGTTTATCCTTTTCCCGTTCTCGCCCCGCGGTTGGCCGACATCGAGAGGAAGGAAGTAGTTTGTGCTGACAGCGGGCGGCCACTGACTGGAGAGCTGGAGTGAGACTGCACGAAAGTTTTTGCTTTCTGCTGTGAAAATGTCATCTGGCTGATGGACTTGGGAAATCCTTTTCCTAACTCGTCCAGATGCAGTGTGTCCTACTTTGGTGAAGACTTTTGAGTCATGTCCTTAAAGGGGATTGCTTGTCGCTGAATTGCTGCATTCTCCCTTTTCTGCTTGTATCCTTAAAAGTTTTGTAAATTTTTTTTGCGACAAAACTTTCGGATTGGCCGACATCTGGGACAGTTTTGTTGATGATTAGTTTCGGAATGAGCTGCGACTGTGGTGCCGGCGGATGGGCGCCGCTAAGTGCACGCCCGGTGGGAGCAATTCGAAATCAATTCAATCAACTACTTCGGCCGGGGAGGGCCTAATTGCTCGACGACGACGACGAACCCGCCTCGCACAGGCTCATCCATCAGCCAGACAAGTCATTCGTAATCGAGTGTCGGGCGAGGAGCACATCCCGGGGAGCTAGGCGAATTAAGGTGATTTTCCCAAAATTGAAAGTGTCGGCACCACACGATCCCCGCCGCCCCCGCCGCACAGACAACAAAGCATTGTGCGACGCAAGGGATTCAAACAAATGTCGATGCACCCCTAGAGCAGCTCCTGGATACGCTCCAATATGTATATGGCGGTGCTGCTGCTGCTGCTCTGTGAATGGGGGAATATTTATTTTCATTTACTCGCTGGAAAATGTTCTCGCTTTATCCCTAGATCCTCGGGTCTCTACGTGTGTATGCGGTTTATCTTGTCGTCGTCGTGAAGGCGCAAGCAGGTCCTTATGAATGGCTGTGTACCACTGCCGCTGCCACAGCAAATGTCTGGTGTCTGTTGGATTTCTTTGCACACCTGAATGTCGTTATCCAACGGTTTAATGTGAGCCCGGTGCTTATGGGACGGGAGAGTATATCTTCTGGAATGTTCTTTTGCCGCACGTCTATTTATTCAAACTTTCAATTGCAGCGACGACGAGCAGAATTTCTGCTCGTGGGGGTGGGCAGACTGAACCGACACACAGTGGGGCCGGTGTGATTGGAAAATATTGGCTGTTAAAATGTTTCCGTTTATTGCCGCGCATTCAGATATGCCATCGAACGGAGAAGTTTACCTATCTTGAGTGGTCTTCGATTGTTTTTTATTGTTGAGTTGGGTGCAATGATCCACTTTGGCTGAAGCGCTAATAAAAGCGTTGACAGCCAGCGTGGTGGCTTTGTTGCAGATGTTGCGAAGAAGTTTTGCTTTTACCAAGGAAACCGAAAGCATTTGTCGACTCTTCCGGTAGAAAATGACAAAGTTTATCTGAATGGATAGATTTTCGTTGAAAGTTTGTTAAGTTTTGTGATATTTCACTATCCTTATACTGAAAGTGGCGCCATCTATTGACGCTTAAAAGTACGTCAACTGGATTGAGGTCAGTCAATTACTTTTCGTGCGATCCATGGGATTAGCAGATGTTTGCGACCTCATATCGAAAGTGGCGCCATCTATTGGCACTTAAAAGTACGTCTACTGGATTGAGGTCAGTCAATTATGTTTCTTCCGTTCCATGGGAATGGCAGAGTCTTAAAAATAGGCACACCAACCTTCTGCTGTCCTTCAACCATCTTCACAATTTTGTCATTGTGGCCAATGTTCGTTAGGTACACTCTAGCGTACTCTGGCGACTGAGTCTGACCAGTGACCGCAGACCTCTTCTTTGCCAGGGCCTTAGGTCGCTCGCCCTTGACATCAGTCACCGATTTCTGCATTCATACAAGGATTCGTCTTCTAGTTTCTTCGGTCTTTCAATGCTGGTGTAACTTCGGGGACTCACGCTACAGTCGCCTCTTAGTGCCAGGAACCTTCAAGGACTACTGCATAAAGTGATCCATTGCAATGAACATCGGCCACGGGTTTTCTTCTGGAACACTTCTAGCTCCCGCTGCTTGGATTAGGTGAGGTTAGAATGGCAATCACAGCTCCACATGGGCCAGCGGATGCCTATAAAGTCACCACAAGCGACAGACAGAAGGACATTGAAGCTTTCGCGAAGCGGATTAGATGACGAATTCTATGAAATCCTTGATGGAGTCGAGGAAGTATTTACCAAGTGTCTTCTTTCGTGGGTCAGCCAGTGCTGGGCAGTTGCAGAAAAAGACACTCCTCTTCGGTGAGCTTGAAGGTTTTACTAGACCTACATCCACTTGACCTCTATATGCAGGCGACTTCTGTAAAGGACGCCTTAGGCCTATCCAATCGAGTGGCTAGCTCCCAAGCACTACAAGTGTATACTGGCTAGATTGCAAATTGAACACGTCAAAAGCGACTACCTATGCTCCTCCGTTCCTTGACTTCGAAATACCCTTCTGGTGCTATTTCCCAACAAGGGAGGAGTGGCCCCCAAGTGAACCCATCAAAAAATCGACGACCCATGCTTAGAACGATCGAAGATGCTAAAAGGCACAAGCGTGGTCAATTGCTTCGAATTTGTTGAACATGCACTTATCTATCAGAATCCCCAACTATTGCAGAGCTCTTGGCAGTCAAAAAAGCGGCCAGAATGTATCAATTACAATATTGGAAATACAACCGACTGATATTAGCATTCTTATTGGCAGTCAAGCAGCCATTCAAGGTATCACGGCAATAGAAATCAAGTCCAAGCTGATCGAATGCTGCGGCGAAGAGACCAAATTTCTCATAGCGCAGCACTCGATTACTCTCCGCTGGGTGTTAGATCACAGGGACATAATCGGCAAAGAAGCAACGAATGAACTTGCCGCTGCTTCACTGGAAAAGGGCCAAAAGCGACCCATCCCAGGCAAACCCATGGATCAAGCCACCTCTTGCAGACGTCAGGAAAAAAAGTGGACGGCACGCTCATAGAGAAAGCAAATAAAAGTTGGAACTCACTTACCACCTGCGAGACCACTTGGGTCCACTGACATAAGTCGAACTGTCGAAAACCGACAAAAAGATTTTGGTGAAAGTAATTGAAGCACTAACTGGCCATAATCATCTTAAGTACCACGACATGAAAATGGGTAGCCCGGAAGCCCTGTCCTGACTGAGGTCGAACCTGATATCCGCCCGCGATATTTCCATCTTTACTGATAGCCAAGCAGCAAATTAATCCATGACATCACTCTCTATAAACTCTTAGTCTCTTGACGACATATCCGACCAGATTCATTTTCGCCTGTGTTGGGTACCAGGCCGTAGAGATATTAAGGGGAACTGTGAAGCTGACAAACTCACAAAAGTCGCACCACACCCCCAAATGATGGAACCCTTTGTGACATAGGTACCCCCCGTGGCCTTTAAGTTACAACTCAACAATCAAAGTAAACTAAAAATTAGTGCCAGATGGAATACAAGCAAAACTTGCCAAATCACCAAACAAATCTGGCCTAAAAGATCTGACAGCCTGATCTCCGTAAAATGATCCAAGATCAGCACCGCAGTGGGGATAATCACCGGACACTGTCTATTAGATCTACACACGAAAAGACTAAGATTGTTCTCTTACGACTTCAGCAGAAGCTGTCTAGATGCACAGGATGAAGAAAATGTGCAACGCTTTCTCTGCAGATGCCCTCGACTAGGCAAGCCATACTGGGCTCCTATTTCTTTGACAACCTAAGTGACCTGAACTAAACACCAATTAAATTGTTACTGGACTTCACTGACAAGTCTGGCTGGCTATCGCAATCATGCCGCCTCCAACCCAAGCTATGAGCCCATGTGGCAGTACAATGGCCCTATTTTTCGCTAAAGAGCACGCCCCCCGTATTTAATTCCACTTATAACCTAACCCTCGAGTATATGGAGAGGCTACGGTGACCAAGATCAAAAAAGGATACTCCTCACTACATATGCCACTGCCCCAGTCTCTGCCTGTTGAGACATGAAAGGGGACTGGTAGAATATGTCTTACAACACCTGCAGGATCTAGCAAAGTCTCTTTTTAGATTTATAAGGATTTCAGGATGGACTGGTACAGAGACTACTGCCATAGAGACGACGGGTACAGATAGGAGGAGGTTCAACAGGACACCTGCACTACCCAACTACCTAACCTCAGCTAGACGCTACCAGCCCTATTCGGTCGCCATATTACCCTATAATCAATGCACACTTGTGACGCGAAGTAATTGATCACATTCAAACCTGGATATCGACAGAAGACGTGAACGAGTTTTGTGCATTCCTACAGAGTAACGTGTTTATTTTGCCGGAAGTAGTCCTGTCCCATCCCTTGATAGATGTCATTCGTCGTAGTGAATCGACTTCAAAGTTGTTACGACATATTTGACCTTCCTCTGCTTAGCTACTGTTAAGGAAGCAGACTCAACTCAAAGTCAAACTCAAACTCTAACGAAACTCTAACAAACTAGAACGAAAATCTAACGAAAACGAAACTCTAACAAAACTCTAACTACCTTGCAAAATTTAGCTGTCAATTTGTGACGTTTTGTCCTCGGCGACGTATCGATTCTTGTTCAACGAAGATCAGCCCCCTCAATGAGTTAAACAGCGCCAGGTTAAGCCAGCTAAATCGCTTCACTATGAGCACCAACTGGTTCCGATGATTTGAGAAGTGAATCTGCGTGGTATCACAATGCGCCTACTTTGGTCTAAGTGTGACTGCCCTCTGCAGTCAGCCACTCTAACTTAACCTAAAAACCAACCCGCTTCGCCTGTTCTTCAAGGACCACGAAAAGAACTCACTCCATTCAATCACACTTCCTGTGCAACGGATGAACACAAAGACGCCTCCTTTCCGTCCTCAAACCACATATTTCCTACTGCATCCCCCCTTGAATTCAAACTAATACGTCCCAGCTCCCAATACCATGCGTAAATCCACCCCCCCCCCCCTCTCCCACTTATACCCTAACCGGCACTCGGTCAAATCAGCAATGTTCCACTTTCGCAAAAACCAAAAATCACAGCAAAAACAAAAAAAACGGCAGAATCACGCATTTAATTAAATACTTCCCACGAATTTAACGAAATCACCGATGAAACCCTATGCCACACTGACCCAACCCACTTAGTGACCATGTTGTTGCCGTTGGGTTCTGCTTTGCTTGTCACTTTCATCCCACCCCCCGTCAGCCGCGCCACGGCCGGCGCATTGTCTCACTTTCCATTGCACAATGACAACACGTCAAACAAGTTCTCGATGTTGGCCGCCCCCCTCTCGCCGACCCCCCCTCGGCACACACACTGCACAGAGGTAACGTCAGCACAAAACCGAACTCAATACCGTGGCATACAAATGCAAAAAAGTGTAAATAAATCGGGCTACGGTGTGACCTCACCTCGATGCCGCCAGCCGCCCTCCGGCGGTGCGGTGTGGCGCGGCGCTCGATTCAGTTCACGGCTCAAATTTCATTTCTTCATTTCATTCATTGATTGAATTATTTTATTTACTCGACAATGAAATTAAATGACAACCAGAATCTGAACCAGCACCCGGAGCCAGCTCAGACGCGGAGCTCCGGATATGAGACGAGGGTGACGATGGCCGACGACACACAATTGACCCGAAAGTAGCAAAATATTACACAAACTGCAATCAATTCGAAGGCGATACGCGCTCGCACACACACTCACTCGCTTGCTCGCTGACCGTTTGAGATGTATTTTTAGTTTGTCAACAGAGGCAACAAAGTTGCATGTGGATGCTGTTGGAAGCGTAATTGACTTGTGCGACCTCTGGGCCAGCGGAGGCGAGTGTTTCACTTCAAATTGGGAACCGCACATGCAGCACATGAACCAGTTTCTTGATGGGTCTCCACAGTTTGACACTTTGAACGCGATTTGAGGTCGCTCAATGGAGAGCAAGTCAATTGAGTTACTTTCCCCGGTGGTGACAGTGACAATGACACAAGTCGATGTTCGAGCTGGCAGATGGAAAGCGTTTTCCAATGGCACGATGCGACCAACTGTCAGATGCAATCATACGTTGCATTTGAGGCGAACGATGTGGGGAGGTGATGTGGAATGCGCGTGTGGTGTGGTTTGTGAACAGATTGAACGGGTGGAGAATTGATTTAGACGACCGCTCATTCGCAGTCTGTGCAAAAGGTTAGATTCAAGGTGGTTGCGACGTCGGTTGGTTGCTAGAACATGTTGCTACTGACTGTGCGACAGCGCCTTGAATTCAGTAAGTGGAGGAGAGAGGTGCCGAAAATCAAACCATCCTCAGCTTAGCTGTTGCACAGTAGGGATCACTTTGGCAATTGATAGAGGCCATATTGTTGAAGCTCCATCTGCCAAATTGACTGTCATTTATTCAGTCTGTCATGCCAAGTCACCATGGTCGGACATAGCGTTCAACAAAACGTGCAAAGGATAAAATTGTTTTATCTAAATGGGTGTTCTGTTGGCCCATTTTACGCCCGCCATAAGATGAGGCCCATTTCTGGATGAATGGGTACGTCAACAAACAAAATTGGCGATCTTGGGACGCTACCCGTCCACACGAGACCCAAGAGCGTCCAATGCATCCGGAAAATGTCACTATTTGGCGTGGATTTTGGGCTGGCAACGTGGTGTCATCGCTCCATATTTTCTTGAGAACGACGCTGGCTAGGCCATCACTGCGTAGGTCGCTGTTTGCCAACTTTTTTTTGCCCTAAATTGGATGACATGGTCAGCAGTGACATGTGGTTTCAATAGGACGGCACTATATCCCACACAGCTGACGCCACATCAGAAATTCTGCACGAGCCATTCGAGGGCATGGTCATCTGGAGATGTTGTGAACTGGCCAGCAAGACCATGTGATTTGGCCCCTTTTTTGTGGGATTTTCAAAAGTGACAAGCCTAAGCCTTTGCGCGTCCCTCAAAGCCAACATAACCCGGTCCATCGGTCAAATTCAGCCTGATTTATGGGCCAGAGTCATAAAACCACTTCGACTGCGCTCCACCCATAGAAGCCGACGCGGACATTTAAATGGTGTTGTATTCCCTACATGAGGCCCATTCAGACGAATTAAAAAGTTCGATGAAACTTCGCACACACTTGGTTTTATTTAAATCTAAATATAGGAAACGCTGAATGGAAGACTCAATGAAAAGATTCAGGACCAAGGACTGCTCCCCGTTTCGTTCTTTCTCTGTGTCTTGTGAAACCAGGCAAATGTCCAAAATGATCCAAGACTGTACGAAAAATGCGTGAAAGTGTCCTCGAAAGCGCTTGAACTGGACAGTTCTGGCATAAAGTGTCAAATCTGTATCAAATTGATGCAGAAACTTCAGAACTCATCGCTTGAATGGAGGGACGACTTGAGACCAGACCGGAAGAAGAGTGATCAGAAAGATCCAAATTGTGCATCGATATCAGCAAACTGTTGTTTCAGCCAAACAGTGACTAGATTGGCTGAAAAACAAATGAAGTTTCGATCACATTAAGTTTTCCTGAACTTTTGCGGTCCATAGCGTCCAAATTTGGAACAAATGAAGCAGACTTTCTGCAAAATCACCGAAACCACATCAATCTAAAATTTCTTTCAGATGAACTCATCAATTTTTGTTTTATTTCCAAGAACTCGATAGTTGAATGACCCCGTACAACGGAGGTGCTAATTCAGCCAATTCGAGAGATAGGCCTAAGAAGTAATCAACAGAATTTTGCCACCTTCTGCGGCTTGCATGTGACACGATAATGACTGGATGATTCACAGTCTTTTGCTTTTCTTGGACTCGAATGGAAGAGCGCTGTTGTAAGAGTTCAAGAAGTGCTCAATCATGAGACTGCTTCACTACGACTTAGCAAAAGAGCTTAGCAACAATTTCCGATGTTTTTTTTCGTAATATTTTAAATTAAGGTAGCTTGGGCTGACCGAAAGGAGCACACTTAGCCCGCACTGATAAATTGTAAAGCAGCTGAAGGTTAGGGTGAAGCAAAGTAAACTGCGAAGGGTGCTATACTTCAGTCATCAGAAATGTTATCTGCTTCTGCTTGACATCAGAGGGGAAGGCCGTGAGTGAAGGAGGAGTCTTTTTTATTTGTGACGATGCTTAGTCACCGAGCCGGATCTCACAAGATACCATATCTTATAAAGAGTGGCCCAAAATTAACGCAAGAAAAAAGAAAACACAGTTTTTAGTCTTTGGGTTCACCATCAGATATAACCAACTTTGTTGACAACCAGGCAGCACTGAAGTCAATAGTATCCTGTACAATGAGATCAAAGGCTGTTATGAACTGCCGCGACTCACTAAAGTCCATCAGTTGTCATAAGGTCAAACTCTGCTGGAAGCCAGGCCACAGCTCAATAGCAATGTTTTGAAACAGACACATCACCACAGACCACCGATCAGTGCATTATACCGGACTATGAGCGACATAATACAAAAATGAGTCAACTCGTCTTGGCTCGCAAGAAATACGACAAGATCAACGTGGCCAGAGCTTAATAGCGGAAAGACAAAGAAGCTTCTGGCGTTAGATCGTAACACGAACCGTGCGCTCGTCGGAGTGATCACAGGACACTGTCCCATCGGAGCAATGCTCCGGAAATGAAACGCGAAGTCCAGCGATCTCTGACGAGGAAGAGACCATGACGATCCAACATCTGCTGTGCCACTGCCCAGCTATCCAGAATTGGCGCCTAGCCTCGCTGGGCCACAGGTTCTTCACAGAGACTGCGCAGTTAGCATATGTAGGTTCTCTTAAAATTCGTAAAAAGCACGGGGTGGTGTAAGCCACCACGCGACAGGACAGGCTAATAAGGTTAAATTTTAAAGGCCGATGTTGATTTTGAATGAAACACAAATTATTTAGGAAATTATTGTCATTACTTTTTATTATGATAATATTGGTATGGTTCAATTATGTATGGAACAAAATATCGGCCAACTGGACGTCGGCACACCTCCATCCGATGGTCCAAATTTTCGATGACGCTGAAGCATAATTGAGGTTCTATGCCGTTAATGTGCCGAATTATCTCATCCTTTAGCTCTTGAATTGTTGCTGGCTTATCGACGTACACCTTTTCTTTCAAATAACCCCAAAAAAAAAATCCAACGGTGTCAAATCACATGATCTTGGCGGCCAATTGACATCGCCACCACGTGAGATAACACGGCCATTGAATTTGTCGCGCAAAAGAGCCATTGTTTCGTTAGCTGTGTGGCAAGTGGCACCGTCCTGTTGAAACCACATATCGTCCACATTCATATCTTCCAATTCGGGCCATAAAAAGTTTGTTATCAATTTGGAAAAAATACGGCCCGATGATGCCGCCAGCCCATAAACCGCATTGGTTTTTCGACAATCACTCTTGGATTATCATTCGCCCAACTGCGGCAATTCTGCTTATTGACGAATCCACTGAGGTGAAAATGTGCATCACTGAAGATGATTTTCTTCGAAAATTGATCATCCACTGTTGCCATTTCTTGCCACCATTCTGACCATTGACGACGCTTGAAATGGTCAAGAGGCTTTAGTTCTTGAGTCAATTGCACCTTGTAAGCGTGTAAATGCAAGTCTTTATGCATAATGTTCATCAACGACGAGCGTGAGAGGTGCAATTGTTGGGCACGACCACGAGTTGAGGTGGACAGCTCTTCAGCCACACTATTGAACAGCAGCGAACAGCAGCAATATTTTCTGCAGTACGAGATGTACAAGCATGCACTGGTGTTTTCACATCTCCTACAGACCCGGTTTGCTCAAATTTTGCACGATTTTTCCGATTGTACGCACATTTGGACGATTAAATTGACTGAAAAAATCACGAAGTGCACTATATGCATTTTGATTTGAACGCCCATTTTCATAATAACCCTGAATAACTTTAACCCGTTGCTCGATTGTGTATCTTTCCATGGTTCAAATTGATTAAATCTGAAATTGAGAAATGTCAAATGAAATGCAAAAAAAACTTGACGTTTAGGTGTGGTTCACATTCAACATCGGCCCTTAAATTTAACCACCCTTTAAAATATGTACCCCACAAATGAACGGGGGTACAATGGGCCCTAAGTCCTTTGAGTGGAAGTGATGTTCAACCATCACACTCCCCTTCCAAAACCTAACCTAACCTAGTCTTTGGGTTGTTGGGTTTTTTATTATTGAATCATGAAGTACATGGGACAGAGTTATTTAAGGAACAACTCGTAGCGCAAATGGCCTTCACGGCTTTGCTTTTTGTTGCTTATTTTGCATGACTATTCTGCATAAATGGGGCTGAATTTCATCGGGGCAGTGTTCAATTTCCCATTTGCCTTCAAATAATCCCATAAAAAGACATGGAATGGTGCTAAATCACACGATCAATGAGATCAATTCTGATCGCTGAAACGAGACGACCAGGAAATGTCTCATGCAGTTATTGAATTGTTTCACTCTCTGTATGTGGCACCTCTTGTTGAAACCACATATTGGCACATCAAGATCATCCATTAACTGTGTTATGTGGCCATATCGAGCACAAGTAGCAGTCACTGCTGGATCATCCTCATTTTTCAAAATAAAGTATGGCTCAACGATACCTACAGAACAAGATCCGCGCCAAGCAGTGACACGCTGTGAATAAATGTTTGCTCCATTTTTTATAAGCCGCAGTACAAATGTTAAATTATAAAATAAATGAACGGCATAAACCATTAAGGCCATGGAGTAGAGAGACGGCACCGGGCTAGTCCTATTTTCTAAGGTTGCGCCAATGGTTGCGCTCACATCATTAGCAAGGTTACCGACCGACCGGACGCATTAGAAAACTTCGCCCGAGGGTCAAGGAAAGAGACATGTCTTCCAGAGACAATCAAAAACCTCAGATACTAGCAGATTTTCTTTTGACGACCAAGGATCATTAAGCCAGTCAAATGCAAAAAAGTTAACTTTAGGCGCCAAAGTGAAATTTGACCCCTTACGTCCTTTTTCTAAACCGAAGTGCCTAACAACCTGACAACATCATGAGAAATCGGCTTTCTTAAGATGCACAGAGACGTGCTATAAATCGCCACGCCAAGTGTTGACAGTCCTGAAAAACTCGTCCGGCTGCGCTGGATAACGGTGGAGAATACTTGCTGCTCCCTTAAGATCGATAACGAACTGACCAAGAACTTGAATATTAAATAGAAACATTTAGACAAGACGACGCACTATTATGTGACTTTTTGGCCTCATTCCTGAGAAGATCGTGCAAAACGCACACGCTGTCACTAAGGGCACGATCTCCCTGAAGACCGGCCAGCTGTTAACATACTCGGATGACATTGACGTGACTGGCAGAATACAGCGAGCCGTCAGTGAAGCGTCTGCTCGCAGTGAGATGGAAGCGGCTACAATGGGTCCGGCTGTCGACCAGGGGAAAAAAAATATGCGCTGTCACACAATATCAACGTGTTGCACCGAGCATCACACTGAGTAGCTTTAATTTCGAAGTTTTCAGTAACCGAAGTCCCTGACAACTTGACAACAATCGACACTAAGGACACAATATCGTTTGTTCGCTGTACACAACAAAAGCAAAAGAAAGGAGCATTGAAGGAAGCGGTCACATTAATAAAAACTGAGTGTTGCAGTGAGTGTGTATGGACTTGCCACTCTGGGCTCTAGTTCGAATTGAGGCACACCAAGGACCAAAAGATGAGACTGTTTCGGTAATTCGACTCACAATCTTCTCATATTTTTCTGTTGGTCGACAACGAATACTTATCAAGCCACTCACCATTGTTGCGGTGTCGCAAGGATTCTCATTGACGTCGAATATGTCTTTCATTCGTCTGCCTCTGAAGATAATGGCGAGAAATGTTACCAAACATCACTGAATTTTGTCGCATTGTAGTAGTGGGGCTAACCAAGTGGGGTCGTTTTCCTTCGCACTTCCCTGCCATTCATCGCCATCAATTCGTTTGCCACAAAACTGAATTTAATTAAAGAGAGAAGGAGAAAGGGTCGTGAACTTAATCAGAACAGAATCCGTGAAAGTACGTGTTCGCTGTCCGCGTGGCGATAGAATTCAGAGAACACTCAATGTTGTTGTCCAATTATTTCCAGACCACATTACCGAACTCTCTCTCTTCCATCGTCTTCCCTAACAGCTGCTACAATTGTTCGAATTGGTATGTGAATCTAGACCACGACTGGAGACATCCCTTGCCAATCACTTAGTTCTTCTTATTTTCTATCCCACTCTGCTACTCCGAGACACGAGCAACTGTCGTGATGCATTGCCAATGTCTCTTCTCAGATTCCAAAGAAAACACTCCCACTTACCGTGTGATTTGAAGTCAGGGCTTCCCTCATCCTCAGTGCTTCTTAGCCTGAGTCAAAAACACATTTCGTCATTTCTGCACTGCTCATCAATGCAACGAGAGTGAAGGGACGTTCAAGAGCACACCCAATCCACCCGGCAAGCCAGAATCGCACTTCCGCACGTCACGATCGATACATTTGCATCTGGCACACAAATTCCCCGGACTCGATTAATTAATTAACGCAACTCGAGGTCTCATTGTGAATGCATTGGCTGCTCCTTCAGCTGGTAATGCCACTGACTGATGAATTTCCAATTAGCCTTGATTAAATTATTTCAACCGAATTGTCAAGATGCATTACACTGCACGAGGATTAACGTACTCAAAGCTGTCTCCGACACTTTGCCGCAAAATTGAGGTAATGATGCGGGATGGAGGGTGGATAAATTCCTGCACAAGGACCGTGACCATGACGAGACGTTTGAGTTGTGCGAGGACTTTGATGTGCTTCATTTCATTTGGATTGAAGGGGCTTCTGGAGAGGACTTTGGTTGACATTTGCGCGTATCTTAAGATTATCCGTTCAAGGGATGCCGTCCAATCATCCCCATTTATGTCCTTGTACAGAGCCTGTACAACTGCCTTGCTGTCTCATCTCTTGTCAGCTTAATGCTCGTCCAGGGGCTTCCCTTCTGCTCATCCTCCCTCTCTACATGAACAGCTTCTCATGCGAAACTTGAAACTTTCGGTGATTAGGTCAAAAACTGAAGAGAAAGCGCCAGACATAGTTAAACTCCCATGTCCTCCTCTGGAATTCACACGAATCACCCAGCACCCCCCTTTCTAAGCTAAGTCTATTTATTTTTTGATCACTTCTAATGAGAGCCGTCTTCTCTTCTCTTTCCAGGTAATCCATCTCAAAACTCTCATCTCTCCCTCGATCGTAAGTCAAAATGATTCGCCTCCGCCATGACACCCAACGGGCAAGCGGCACTTTCTTTTGCCAAGTTGCATTCCACAGAGCGCCCCTCTAACGCAGCACGACGTCTGGCAGTAAATGTCACTGCCACCAGCCGCTGCCGATTGCCGCACGCAATAAAACACTCAAACAAATCCCCCGCGGACTTGCCAATTAAGACCAAGCGTCTAACTGCTCGAACTATGCAAACGGCCACATCCTCATCGGCACATGTCCAAATACAAGCCGAGCTGGGTCGCAAACCTAAATTCCAGCGAAAAAAAAAAATGAATAACTTAATGCCATCCATTGGCCGTAAGTCATCGTCCATCGGCCATCGACCATCGGCCAGAGCCAGAGTCAAAGAAACTCGTGACCCAGTTTCTGGCCAAATAGCCGCGTCGTAAAACTGACGAAACTCGTTTTTTGAAGTGTACCGCAACTGGGTGATGTTGACGGCGGCGCTGACGGTGCATTAGGTTTCATTCATGACCAAGTGGTCATGCGGCCGTTCCGTTCATGGGACACATGCGCGGGAGACCGGTCTTCTTGCCTCCGTTCCGTCATCTTTGTTGCTTCGTTTTTTTTTTTTGCACTCGCCGCGCGATGGTTTTCCATTAGCATCGGCCGACTATTTGTCCATTAGAGCGACCACCAGAAGGCGTCTCTGCGCTCTCTGGCAACCGGTATCTTAGACGACAGCGAGAACGATGTCCATGGCGACTTTCGAAAAATTAGTATGGATGCTATAATTTCTTCTTCTTCTTTTCGTTCTTCTGCTTCTACTTCTGCCTCGGCGTCCCTTTCTTGGCCGTCGCGTCGCTGTTGTCAACCTGGAACCTGGTTGGCTGCGGGAGCAAACATAACTCGGCGGCTCAGTCATTGGGTGCTAAATGCGAGCTGAAATGTGTTGGCGAGTGACTAGGCGCTTGGCGCTTGGCGCACTCGCTCGGAACGTGTTGTGGCAATTAAAGGTTAGAGATCGACGAACTCTGCACTGGAGCTGGTGAGGTGGCTTCAAACCGAACAGGTACGTACATAGTTGCGAAAGTTTTGAGTGCCGACACAAGGCATAGTGGCGGCGACGCAGGGTTAGGCAATAAACTCTCGCTGATGGGTGGGGCCAAGTTCAGTGGTGGATCGGCTAGAAAATGATTTTAATTTGGTTTTTGGCCTTCGCATCGTGTGAGATCATACTCTGTCCGTGAAGTGTTGCTGGATGTGCCAGTTGACGGCGACTAGGAATCAGATGCGTGAGCTAGATTTGACTTGCAGCAATGAGTAGGAGGACTGTCGTCACGTGTTAGTTAGGATGCATCGAGCAAGGACGTTAAATGGACTTCCTCCGAAGCAAAGGTAGTCTCCTCGCTCAGCTCCTTCTCTGTAGCCACGTGCAACAACCTCTCATTCGAAAGCAAGGTACCATCGGCGTTCACCATCCTGTGTGTCGGCGAAATTCTTCCTTGATTAGAATGCCCTCAACCAACTTGATGTGCGCAACTGAAGGCAGCTAGCCAGAAATCGCGTCAACTAGAGATTTGGTTGTTGGTTGAGTCTCTGGTCCACACTATGGCGCAACACAAAGGAGAAGGAGAGAGACATCAATTTGTTCAAAGGCCCGTGTTGGCGTCCAAAACCTCCCGATTTTAGACAGTCACCACAAACTCGAACCAGGTCCAGGGCCAATAATATGGTTGACCCTACAGCCTGTAGAGGGCCAGGACCTAGCTTCTACAGCAGCCGTGGTCAATATTTCTTCTGCTAAAGGTCTGACTGAACTTCTGAAGGTCGTTGTCTTGATTATGTTTGTCACGCGTTTGCGCAAGCGCCTGGAGTTAAGGGGTATGACCGTGCAATGTTTAGCTTCAATGTAAAGACGATTCAAGCTAATCCACAAAACCAAGAATTGAAGTTGCTACCCTTAGATAGTTCGGAGACATCTAGGTACAAGACAGTCGCTAAATTAGTATAAGTTTTCTTCAGACTTCTGTGTATCCCTCGTCCGATTCCATGTGGTTCTTCTGCTTTTTCTGCGGTTGGCTCGTGTCAATTTAGGACAATTTGAAGCGAATTTTGTATTCATGTAGTGGCTGATTGATGGCCTGTCATGAACCTTCATTGATTTGCCTCTCTTCAGTAGTCTCCTTATGCCACTGTTGTGGAACATGGGATATCAATCGAGCCACAGAGTCAGCTGTCGTAAGAGGGCTCATTGTAAAGTTTCAGTCAGATGACCGAAGGCATTTGTCGATAATTACTTTCGTCTCTGTAGATACTTACGAGAACTATAAAAGGACGTCATCATCTGATCTTAGTCTTTCTAATGGTCCTAGAACTGAGAATCCGCCTTCAACGATTTCAAGCAACTGAAAGCGGCCGCGTTTGCCGTTGTAACGAACGAAAGTGGAGAGTCATCTAGCAAGTGCTCACGGCTGTATTGAGGGCCAGGTCATCCCCGGTGTTTAGAGTTGTAAGAAGAAAATGATGAAACCTTAACCCTCGCAACAAAAAGCAGTGGTGACAATGCCTTCCCTTGGGGTAGTCCAACCAATGGCTATTCTCCAGAACAAAACTGCGACTGTTTCTGTAAACGGACTGAGGACTCAGACAAAATGGAACAAGACCACCATAATTCTGAGGAATTGACTTCAAAATTCCACCGCCAGCCGTCTTTAAGTTTAACAAACAATCAGAGCTGGTCTTGTACGTCTTTCGAAAACCACTCATAGACTGAAATGCTGGTCCTCTACTAGTCCATCAAAATGAAAGAGCGAGATTACCGCAATCTGTAGTACTCAAATTCGGTGATGTATTTGAACCAGCATTGTACACGTGTGACCGCTTCGGCGTCGTATGTCGTATTTTAACGGGTTCCCTAAAATAAATCTTACCAACGAAGCAAGGTGAAAACATGGCGCTGTAGTTGGTGTAATCATATCTCATATCTATGTGGCTATGGTGCCCCTTTAGCTTCTGCGACTAAAGCTCAACTTCCCCCAAAATTGTCCATGTTCACAACCCACTATGTTCATAAAAAGATGTACAGCACGCTCACTCGAATTTAATCTCATTCAAAAGGAGTGCCTCATCATTTTATGTGTCACCAAAAATGATGTTTGCCAAAAAAAAAAGGAGTGGTAGCAGCTCAATGGCTACCAACTAATGGTGGATGAGTGCCAGGTCCTTGTAGTGACAGAGTGCTTCCACAGTTCAGTTGGTTTTCTTATCGAAACGAATGAAACACCTTGAGTTTAGAAAAAAATGAGAAAATTGTCAAATTAAACAGAGGAAGATGCGTCCTTAATTCTGGTGACTGGACCAGATTTCAAAACCGGCAGGCACTCAACCAACGGCGCCATCCAGCTGGAATGCTTAAGACCAAGCACATTAATCCAGTGGTCTATACGAAGTTGGTTTTCCCATTCGTTAATCAGCATCGTAGCTACTGTCCAGTTGACACTACTATACGGTTCAGTATCTTTGAACGCAAATTTCGAATCAGCACTAGCTAGCTCATCACCAGTTCATCGTTTCCTGCAATTCCATTATGTCCAGGGGTCCAGCCGAGCTTCACTTTGTTGTGTCTGACAAGGGATTACAGTGCGTGGTAGCACCATTTTCAATTAGGTTGGACGACGCCTGAAGTAGTGCCTGGCTGTCTGAAAATATATGAATTCCAGCGCCCTTAATGCATTTGAGGATATTGTGGACGGAAAGGGCTATGATTTGATGGTTTGGGCACGTGGCAAGAATGTCATCCCCATTATCATGACTTGCGAGGCGTGCCTTAAATGCGATTCCAACTACCGCTTGGCAGACGCAAGACGAGGTTGCACCAAGTCCAAAAAACTCGCCTGGTTGCGTACTCCTGATGGGTTAGATTCGATGGCGCAGGATCGAGTGGCCTGGAGATCTCTAGTGCGTGCGATCCCTCAAGTGCGTCATGTCGATCAGAAGATGATGATGATGATGAGTCTGACTGGCTCAGATCTCAATGGCGTGGATTTCAGCTTAAAACACGACAGTACTCGTACGGAACTCCTTGTATTGGCTCCAAAGACTTCAGTTCCAACCCCGGAATCCATTTTTGATCCATCTGTGAACCATGCCAGACACTGAAGTCTAGTGTTGGAACACCAATTCTCACGATCCAATATTTCAAATTCAAATCAATGCTGCCTGACTATAATATCCAGCGTTGAGGCCTCAATTTTATAAATAGAAAAATAAATCCAAGCGCAAAGGAACAAGATGTCCTCGCAAGTGCTTCCCGTTTCAACTCCTCTTTCAGGGATAACCGCCATCACGACTTCTACCTAAGGTACCTCAACCACTGTCTGGATAGTGCTCCTGTCCACAAATGTGATGTAAAATAAGGACGAATGAATTAAGGCTGCGTCCCATGGTTGATCTCATTTCGCTTTCCCAAGAAAAATCAATCGACTTTGACTGTCAATCTTAGACTGAGTGAACTAAGGCAAGACCGGGCACTGTTTCACTTTAATTGTAAATAAACCCAAAGGCCAAATTGTTCTTCAGTTGGCCTCATTTCCACTTTAAATGTGAAGCAATTCATTCACCTCATTACTCAGCCTCCTTAGCGAAGTAAGTCCAGATTAATTCACCATCTGCGCCATTATAAGTAATTGCCAAGATGTCTGCACAGACAAACGCTCCTCTTTGTCACACGCGACCATCGAATCAAAATTAAAACGAGACATGCCGCAACGGACGTACCAGCCAAAACCAATTCCAATTCAAATGAAGCGCGGACAGAGGACACACTCAATGTAACTTGTTGACTCAATCGATGAGAGGGGCGACTCCCCCACATCTAGCCACCATCAAAATTTGCATAAACCCCGCCCACAAATGTCTGGCCATCGCTTGGTGGTAATATCGTTCGATTTTCCAGATGGCCTCACACAAATCACTCACAAATCAGACAAGTCCTTGCCACGGGCATCCAACCTCCGGCGTTGACTTCTTGTCCATTAACTTGTTATTTTCTCATTTTTTTTTGTTCTCCTTTCTTTCTTGTGAATTTAATATCCCTTCCCGGGAGTAATCACTCTTCAAAAAGTACACCTTGTTCGGTCTCAGCCCCCCCCGCACTCCCACCGTTCTGCTGGCCATTCATCATCTCCGTCGGCCATCGGCCCGCTATTCTTCTTCGCGGCGAATCAACATTTTTACAATAAGTCTACTTGTTCGCACAAGAATGACTCTAATGGTTGTTAACTTCCACTTCCACCGCAGTCCATGCTGTCTCCGCAGTGTCGCCCCACGAAACAGAGGCGAATTGCTTGCAATCATCGGCGCGGCGGAGAGAGGGCAGACAAAATGAGGATTACTCCGGTTTTTCATCATTTATTTTTCGTTCGTTCGTTTTTTTTTGTTTGTCGGGAAAATTTGTTACACTAACTCGTGCATAAAAACCACGTCGGATGGCATCAGCGTCACAGCAGCGAGTCCGACAGTAATCCCAAATGACTGGTGTACAAGACGGGGCGGCGCGTCGCTTGGTGTGCCGGGCGTTCGTCGATACAGAAAACGAATGTTACCGCTCGACGCAAAGATGAGGCAAGAGAATGAAAGCAAAAAGTTCAACTTTAAGTGAAAAGCGGGCCACGGGAGTGGGGGCAGTGATAAAATTGTCCATCAACCATGAAAAGTCGTAAAGCACTGGAAAGAGGAAACGCGGCGGCGGCACAACGAGTTCACCGAACCAACTCAACAAACCGAAGAATTTGAATTCTACCACAAGCCCACAAGCCCACAAGCCCACAAGCCCCCCAGCCCTACACATTTCACAATGCCAGCCGGAATTTTCCGAAACCATTGTGGGAGGGCGTACCACTGCACATTCCGCGCGAAGGGAGGCGGTTGGCTGCTGAATTGTTTTCGTTTCAATTACCGTCAGCGTCGAGTTATGCAAGCAGATCGAGGGCTGCATCGAAACGAAAAAATAAGCACCAACGAGTGCGGAAGTCGGTCAAGCCGGGCGAACTGCACTGCAACGGCTGACAAATGCGATAGGATTTCACTTAACGAAGGAGCTGTGTCGTAACTTCGGTGTGACTGGGCAGCCCCCCACCCCCACACACAGGTGTGAGTCTGCCTCAAGGGGCACACAACACTCGATAAAACCTCAAACAATATGCCTTGACACTTTACGATTATTGTACTCTCCGGAACCGCAAAGGAGCACAGCGCCCCCATCACCGGCAGTCGGAGATTCCAGAGATCATTGTGGAGACAACAATGCCGAGGCTGGTGGTTGTGCATTTGAAACATTATTGTTCCTTGCCGCAGATACAATGGACAGCCAGAGATGCATTCTGCAGTCGAGAGTGCAAACAATGGATCGAGGTGGTTGCCTTAGCAGAACATGCCGCCTCTGCAGAGCTCGAGGCCTGCTCCGGATTGTTGTTTATTAAAATTATTAATTTTGAAGGCTCCCACAAAATATCCGGTCGCACACACATTCGCAGGGCGATGATAACACGCCTCCTCTGCACTGCCAATTTAATTGTGTACGTTGAGCCTCGTTGGTGAGACGTAACTTAGGCTTGAGATGTCAACAACGCCTCCGTACCGTGCGGTGTGCTATTCTGCTCCGGTTTCGGGGCGTGTGAGTGCGGGGAGGGAGGAAATTAAATTGTCACTTTAGTCCTTTTGTCCTGTGGCAATTTATTGAATTGAATTTTGGCAGAGAGGCAGCGACGGCCACGATTAATTGGAATTCGATGTGAAGTGGGATGTCCGCATTGTGGACCTGTCACCAGTGGTCTTTGGTCGAGGCGGAATCTATTCGATATTGTGGTTAAGGACGAGGACGGGAGAGCAGTTTTTTTTTTCGATTTCAATGAGGAACTTTGCCAAGGTGGTGCGCTGATGAAATCCAAGGACAATGGGGGCTACTCCTCTTGGGACTTAATTTGCCAGACCCCTCACTGAATTTGTTTGAGAGGACTGTATTCAAGATGTCCTTCAAGTGATGGGCGGCGGTGAACTTGGCCTTTGTGCGTAGAAATCTTTAGAAAATGACACGTTCTTGGAGGTCTCTTCTAATCTGGGCGACTTAAACAACATTTTCATCTGCTCCTCCTTTAAAGACGCGGTGGACGTCAGCCTCTAGGTCCCTTCAATTCCACCACAAACTAAGTCGTTTGGGGTAGCACTCCACTTATGTGTGGCACCATAAAACTCGGGTGTCCTGTTTTACCTTGTCGCACTGGTTCCGACTCGAAGGCAGTCGATATAGGCCTTGTGTTGTACTGCAGGCCTGACATAATCAATTGCACCTTAAGCTCAAAGAAACAGCGATTAATCCTCTGCCAGCTTGTCGCGGCTAAGACTCGGGCCTGTGCCAAGTTGTACTTGGGGTCTACAAATCAAGTTTTATCAGTAGACCTCTGAATTACCTTAAGTCGCTGCATAACCTGCATAGTCCGTGATTGAATTTCATCCTACAGAGAAGGATGTGTTCAAGAACACAGAAGTTTTCCCTCGAAAATGTCTATGCCTGCGTCATCCGCATTCGAGATAGCCCCCGTATTCTAGACTAGCAGGACTAGCATGATCTCTAGTCAAATGGGTTCTCCTCAATTGAAACAGTGGTTGTCTCTGACGGTCCCTTACAGGCTCGAGATTCAAGCTGAGCTGAGACCTTTCTGCCAAGTCGTTCATATTCTGTGCCCTCTTTCGACAGCTCGTTCAAAGTCATTCCCATTCCCTCTGATTGAAGCCGCCTTCTTGACGACTGCCTGTAGCACCCGCTTAGCAGTCGCATGGACGTATCGAAGACCACACCTGTAGTGCTGGGCAGTGACTTTCGGACGATCATCTCAAGAATGTTGTTGAAAAAATCACATTACAACACGTCGGCCAGTCCTCCATTTGTATTTAAGCTCTGTCTCACTGAGTGTCGTAGCCACCTTGATGATGCAGGAGCTGTTCTCCATTTTACCGAAAATTGGTGACATGAACAAGGTTAAGTGCAATCCTTGTTGTATTACAAAGAACCTAACTTGACCCTTTCCGTGGGACAGTCTGTAAGCGAAAAAAGATCAAAGAATTGGACACGAAGTCAAATTTCAAAATTTCTTCGCCCTTCCCTTGCACGTTGTACACACCTCCAAGTCAAGTCTGGAGCAACACTATAGGCAAGCGAAATGTAGCCTGCCACACTATCACCGTGCTTACTGGAAAGCGCTTTTGCTGCCTTCCTCAATCTTCTTCGGATGGAGCTTCAGTCTGGGCTTGTGTTGCGTCTAGCTTGTTCAGCAAGCACTAGTTTTGTGCGTTAATACTTGCTACGGGTACTTATCTCTTACGAGTGTTGGGTCCACCACTAGATTTCAATGCCGACTGCATCCAATTCGACTCATGAGTGTAGCGAAGCTTCTCCTGGGAGATACGATCGGTGAGGAATTGCGTCAGTTTCTCTATGAAGGTGCTGATCAAGAAAACAGAATCGAACCCGAGCAGGTTTTACCGCATTTACTCATTTATGATATAATGATATGGCTTGCAGCTAGAGTTTGGATAAGTTGCGATTTTATATTCGCAGGTGCAACTGTGATTGCGATTTTCTAACCACATTGAATATTAACGTGAATTCAAACTTTTTTATATTTGATTATAAACTGCGATTGTGATTGTGACAAAGTAGCAAATCAATCGCGATCGCAGTTTAGAGTGCAATCGCAATTTAAATAATAGTCGATCGTAGACTGCGATTTTTCAATCACTTTTTGCTCAACTCTAGTTGCAGCTACAGCCCGTAGATGACCAGGGTCTTGCCTTTGCGTGAATATCTAATCGGCTCTACTCCTGTCTGAGGGAAAGCACAACGTTCAGTTCGTTTTCTAGACTCGAACGAAAAGTCTTTAAAAAGAGAACATCTTAAACAGGATCTTGAGTAAAATGTACCAACCAACAAAACTGTGGCCTCGCGCAGTTCATTTTCTTATTTTCTCAAAGTGGCAGGGGCTCTATACTATACAGATCTTTTGTGACTAAATGTGATCTTCTTCAGCTGATCTTTCAGCTTTTGAAGACTGGCGCTACAGTCCTGGTCCTAAGCCTCAACCAAGAAGCCTCTCTAGCCGACACGATCTTTAGCCAGGTGCCTCCAATTACGTACGCCAAGTTGGCAGATTTCTTTCACCACTTATGTGCTCTATCGATTTCGTAGGTATGGTAGGCTGGTGCGGAGTTGAAGACCCAGTGTTGTTCAGCCATCCTTGCTAAGCGTTAAGTCCGTAAGCCTCTGGCTACAGAATATGGTCCTATTTCGTAACTTGCTCGAGATGTAAATTCCATTAGATAGGATGGGTGACATCTGCCAAGTTACCTTCTTCGACGATATTAATCCTTCTTCAGTTTACCAGAGGCTTGCCTCAATCAGAGTGACGTGCGACGTTGGCTGCCATTTTTCGCAGACCTCCTTCACCGACTTCCGTTTAAGCTGCGCATTGAAGAGCTCAGAGGCTTGTGATAAAAGTCATAATCGGCAGAATTGGCTTTTCATTCAAGCTCGTTCGTTCAAGCTCTCTTTTAAGGCTTCCAGGTGATTCGTCCGGATGGGAATATGGACAAATTAAAGTCCCCGGAATGAGTGGCTTGGTGGAAGTGAGATCATCAAGCCAAACCCATACAAGGGACGTCTCTTGTAAGCCATCATCTGAGTTTATGGCTACTCTGGATCATTTGCATGTCAAACATCCCAAAGATGGCCTCCACCAAATCCCCCCAAGAAGTCGCACAGAATCTGCGACCGCCATTTGAAGACAAAACATGAATTCACGGAGTCACTTCATGGGTCTGTTCGACTCCAAAAAGACACAGAATTTAAATAAATTCCTTTAACTGTCCGTTGGAATTGTTTTGATGAATTTCCCGCCACCAACCAGCAGAAAAATAACCGCCCGCCCAAGACCGACTGTTGCCTCTACACATTAACACCCAGCCATTCGATCGTCTAAAACCGACTGCGATGACGAAAGACTGTGTATTTACCAACCTCTTGTTAATTTCTAGCAACCTCTCAGCAACAATCTATCGATCCTCCCCCAACTCTTGCGCCAGCAGGGCCGACAAACCAGCTTGAAACGGAAAAACCACCACAAACATATTCGAGCGCGTTCATGGTCCATTGTGCACCGGTTATGTGGCTCGTTCACGGTTCGTTTTGCCGTTCCGTTTGTCAAACCTGAGAGAGACTCCTCGCATAGCCCCTCGACTGGCAAACCAAAATGCTAACGACAACGACAATGTGGCTTTCCACATCGCATGGACTCCCTCAACCAAATAATGAGTCGGATGCTAAAACAACAGATACATTACATGCATAATTAAATCGAAAACAACCGCCCACGCCCACGGGCGTCTCTGCCCACCTAACCTCACTTGCAGTCGCACGCTTAAAGACTTCACTTTACGCCCGCACTAAAAGTCGTGTAAATTTTGCACCTTAAACGCGGCCATTCACAGCAGGCGTCGAAACGAAACGACGTCATGCCGCCATGGCAAGACCGCATCACAGGATGTGCGCGTGAACACACGCATGCCGTCGGAGGTGGAGAATGTCGTCGTCTAAAATCAGAGCGAAAAAAGGATTCCACTTTGCTGAGTAAAAATAACATTTATGCGAATTTAAGTGGTAGTAGAAAACAGCCATCGGTTGGCTTGGCTCGGTTTGGCACCTTGTCTGCCGGCGGGTGGGGTGCACGCGATAACTCTAATACATACAATTGGATTGGATTATTATGCGCAACGACTGTTGCCGCTGGCACAAAGGATCCGGGGCACAAAACGCTGAAATGGGAGGAGGAGAAGAAAATGGAAAATCTAATTTCCACCGCGGGTGGGTGTAGGGAGGTGTAAAGCCTGCGAAATTATGAAACCAACGTGAGAGGAAACTCATGATTGTCCTCCTTCGTCGGCTTTTTGTCGCACGACAACGAAGAAGAAGACGTTGTCATCCCCCGGTGGGTGGGTGTGCTGCTGTCACATCCCCAGCCAGCCAACTGCGGAGGCTTCAAGGAGCGATGATGGAATGAGCGATAAAGGTATTCAAAAATAATACCTTTTTAAGGATATTACACCGGGGGTTGGACGCATTGCAAGTGGGAAGGTTTTTTTTGTGTGTGTGTGTTGCCTGAGGATGCGATTGTGCTTCGTCTTCTTTTTTGCCTTCAACTTGTTGCCAAGTGATATTTTGTAAAAAAAAAAAAATGAAAAGAAGCCCTGGAGCTACTCGTACGGCGCGGCTTGTGAACCTGAGACCGTTAATCAAATGTAATGTATGACGTTTTGTCTACCTGTGTGTGTGAAAGAGAGTGGCAGGATTTAGGTACGCACTCATAAAATGATTTAGAGATCATGGAAATGATTTGCGAATGCCAACGCGTGTACACTCACACAGAGGGGAAGTGGCAGAAGGACCCCCCCCCCCCCCCCCCCCCCGGGAAAATGGGGGCGTTTTTTGTGAATGTAAGTGGTTTCATCAAAACGAAAATCACGCGATAAATCTGAGTTATGGGCAATTTTTTCTTCATTTCTTCAGCATCCACACCCACGACCACGAAGGCATATTGACATTTTGGGCAGTGTGTCGCTTTGAGCGTGGCAACATCTGGCGAAGCGGTTCGGAAATGACTTCAAAATGAAAAAGTGAACCCGAAGGTGGAGATAACTTGGTGCACCACAAACATGTTGGTTCAAAGCACACGACAAGCGCAATTTTTGACGTCAATTCTTGAAAATCATTTCGGCAAAGGTCGGCCACTTTATTGAGTGAAACACAGTACTGCGTTGATACGCGCGCCCTCGCGTTACGGAGATGGCCCGTCAACGCCGCATTGAAAGTATAACTCTTTCTATCCACTGTTCCCGAATGCCAGATGAAACATATTGTGACCTTCCTGCATGCACTGATGTTAAATGACGTCCCTCTTAGTCAGCTCTTTTCATTTCTCAAATGTTAGTTGACACAAAAAACTGTGAAGTGTCAACTGAAGGCAGGTCTTTCGACTGCATTCGATTTAGGTCCTGTGAGAGGACAACAAACAGCAAATGGGGACCCCAAGTGGAATTCATCACGACGGATGAAGTAGCCCAATAATCAACTTTTGTTGCATTTGACATTTGTTTGCGTTGTAATTATTTTTTGTAAATTCATTGGGATGTGTTCAGTGTGTAAATTGTCTTCGATATTCTTAATTGTAAATTTGCGTTGTAAGCGCAACGGATTCATTGGGTCGGCTATTTGCGTCGCGAGAAGACAATTTTTTGTGGTAATGCCTTTACGTTTTATCCTCTCATTCCTCTCATCTTACAAAAAACGTAAGGAAACGTAGCACGACGCAGTATTTTGCACATTCCCTTATTATTGGTTGTGTTAAAAGACGACGGTAGTAGCAATGCAGTATTGTGTTTCAGCCTTTAATACATCGGACGGTGGGTGTTCATCAATTGTTTTCAAAGCTAGTTTTAAATTTCTTTTGTATTGGCAACACCACGGTAGAGCATAGGAGATTAGCAGGTGCTCTTCGATATGTCACAATGCTCATGACTTGCATCTTAGCTCTTATCTTTGTTGGTTTGTGTGCATGTCCCATCTTGTTGAGAGGAGCTGTGATCTGACAAGAGCGGTTATACTGGCGAGCCGACACTACATCGTTTATTTAAGTTCAGAAACACACCTGGGATCTGTCAACTGAGACGCAATCTACAAATACGAAAAATTCGCGCCATCGGAAAATGTTATTCCAGCGATTTCGTTCTTGTTATTGTTTTGTAAACTCGGTTATTGTATTATTTGCGACTATCACGCTTCATGTCAATGGCGGATTAAGTAGAAGCAAAAAAGCATTAGCATATCCAAATTGCTGCTTAATGCTTTAGACTCGCATCAACTTGATTGCTGTACAACTGATCGACCACGATTTGTGTGACGTAAACGAAATATTCAGAAGGTGTGCTTTTTTATAAGAAAACACTCCGGATGGCGCTACAGTCCAAGATGAACATGGGCCTAGCTTCCACAGCAACCACTCGTGTTATACGTGCAATTGTTCCATCACGAGTTAGTGAGGGCCCCCGAATTTAGTGCCCACTTCGAACGGCGAGGATTGAGTAGCTTTTCAGTCAGGAATAAGCTTTGTAGGCGAGTCGACTCCTGCCCTCTCATTGAAACTCCCTAATTACTATAGCCTTTCTCAGGCAGATACCATTTCGATAAAAAAGCCACGGTCTTGTCTCAAGAACGATGTATTATCGTAAAGGGATATCACTAATTAAATCTCTGGACAATGTCGCTTTCAACTCAAAAAACATCCTCAAATTGCCGGTTGTCGCTTAACGGGATGGCTGAGCATTTGAATGTACACCTCATGTGGGTGCAGTGACAAGTAATTGTAGAACCGACGAACTCACTGGGTGTGGTACACCGGGAGGAGATCCACCATCCAAGCCGCTCGCTATAGCCTATCATCTCATCCAGATTCATACAAACAATCAACCACAAGTGGCGAGAAGTCACCACCTGCCTTAAAACTTCTAGCCACTTGTGGTTGATTGTGTGTATGAATCTTGATGAGATGGTAGGCTGTAGCGAGCGGTTTGGATGGTGCATCTCCTCACTAAATCACAAACGATCGGCCTGTCTGCTCGGGGTCATCATTGGTGTCATAACTGGACACAGCACACGCAGTACTGGACGGTTGTCCCATGTAATGATTTTTGCAGAAGCTGCATGAGATAGTAACTACACATCACTCTCTCTGCTCGTGCTCGTCTCACACCTAGGCGCCTACATCTACAACAACCTCAGGGAACTGAATGGCGTGTGTATAAGCCAGCTACACCCATCCCCCTAAAACAGAAATTGGTTCCAGGTACAACAGTAAGTCAATCCGAGTGGTACCAAAATGGGCCTATATTGGCCTAAGAGTGACTGCCATAACCGAACCTAATACTCTTTGTGGATTGTGAGCGACTTAGAAGAGATGGAGCTGTGAGCTATGAAAGTTGGTGAATTCTGGCAACTTAGAACTCCTAGCGTGTGAGTCGACATACCTAGGCACGATGTAGCCAACCTAAATGGAGCACCATGTAGTTGCAATCGGCACATTAGTACATGACATACTCTTATTTGTACTAAAAACTAAAGCCAATAATGTTATTAGGCTCGAGAAAAAGAGATTGATCGATGCTCGGTATCGCTGGCGGGAGGAAAGGCTGCTAAGGACAGTCAAGTCTTAGTTCAGACTCGGATTCTCTGAGGAACTCTGGGTTGACCAGGAAGACAATATAGACTTTCAGAATGCGACTATGAGCTGAGCGGCAATATTTCTTCTTTGCTCGACCATTTCTCTCTCGTCTCCAATGCCTAAAACGCTCGGGCCCAAAAACGCCTAGTGATTTCAACACTGAGGGGAGAAAAAAGAAATGTGCACCTTCGGTCGACCTTAGTCAGATGGATGTACAAAATTGAAGGAACCTGCTAAAGACCGGGCGAAGTGCACTGACTTGCGATTTTCTTGCTGTTCTGTTACAAAATGCTTCAGAATTTTCTTTGAAAGTTCAATTTCGTTTCGTTTATTATTTCAATCCACCAACCCACGCCAGAGTGTAGGGCTGCTCAATGACAATGCTGATGAATCATTGCAAATTGTTCCAAGCAGGACGTGAAATTCCCGCTCAATAAAGGACCTACTCTCCATTTCATGTCAGAGCTCACCTCAGATTGCTTTCAACCCACCCAACAACGAGTGTATTATTTGTTCGATCGATCCGATAACACTTTTATTCAACGCCCTCAGTTGGCTCTCGAAATCGAAATTGAAACACAATTTGCGCTCGAAAAAGGAGTGCCCTGTAAACACACGATTTCCAGCGTCAACGGCTTTAAAAAGTGAACACCGAACGAGGTCCTCGTCAAAACCAAATATGAATTAAAAATATCGTTCATCTCATTTTCAGCGAGTGCATCAAAATATCGAAAACAAGGACACTCGCTGGGGTGCGCGGCATACCACAGATGCACATGCGAGCGTGCGGAGTTCCGACTGAATAATGGAAAGGTCACAAATCGAAGTGCATCATGGTTGTCGACGTGGTCGAGCGGAAGAAGAGCAACCCCCCCACCAGGCTGGTCAGCAATCTCTGAAGCTCAGTGACACGAGTGTGCATTGTGCCCGTAGTCCTCTCAGCGCGAATCGGAAATAATTAATTCGCGATGCATAAATTCCGGGCGAAGTCCAACAGCGCCACAGAGAGATATGCTGAAGACGCCTCTGCGGATCTCTTTATTTTTTATTTATTTGAAAGATACACGTACTCTTTCGCTCGGATTCGCCGGCGAAATGCCGCACCGACTGTCGGCCGCTGTGCGGAGCGTGTTCATGGGTAAAAATCACCTACTGCCCAATTTGCATGGATCACCGAAACTCAATTGTTCTCGACTCGCGGGCGGTGCATGGCTGTCGGCCGCTGTGCTGGACTCTGTGCTATTTTTCCGTTCCATTGATTGAGCGCCGGCATTGCGCGACGAGACACCGCTCCAATCTCGACCGGCTTCTGCTTCTGCAGGCTGGAGCGTGAAAATTCCGACATTCACTGCCAAACAGAGACGAGCAGAAAAAGCGGGAAAAAATTCCCGAGTGTGAACTCGTCGAACAGCATCCCTGGTGAAGGGAGTGAATTCGGCGGTGATTTACGGGCTTTTTGCTCTGCACGGGAATGCACGACTACCTAACATCCATTCACAAGTGTTACGGCAGACCGAGAACACTTTCGAGGGCAACCAAGGCGCCTCAGCTGGCCGCCGACCACAACCCCGGTCGGCCGTGTGTGTGGGGCTCGTTTGCTTTGGCTGATGTGCACGAGGAGCCAGCCACCGCGCCCCCGGGGCTGCGATGGAATCTCGTTCAGTGTTTGGCCTAGATGTGGTGTAAACTGGGATAAGAGGCGATAAATATAAAAAGAATGATGGGCCTACGCTGGAACGATTGGGTGTTGAGCATGGTTGATGGGAATGAATGGGGAGTGCGAACGATGCGCTATCGTCATCATCATCATCATCGTTCTCGTTACAGCTGTCCATCCATCATTGGGGGTGACTTCGAATAGGCAGCAGGACTATGAAAGGCTTTTATTTCCTTTATGTTCTTCAATTCCGATTGGCATGCAGGGTGGGCTGGGTAGGCAGGCCGCGTCGATCTGAAAGACAGGCCAGGACGGACGATGGAAGGGCCGTCAACATAAGGGCCATTTCGATGGGAATACGTTCTCGAAAACGAATTTCTAGTACACATGCCACATGCCACATACAATTCGTATTTTGGAGCTCGCATTCATTTGAGACTCAGTTGACGTTCGCGCTTAAGGCGGCGCACAGAATTGAAGGAGATCAAGTTGGTATGCGAAAGTGCACTACGCCAGCAGTTGGACGGTGGTAGCTGTTGAGAACCAAGTCCAAGTCTTCGAAGTCTCGAATAAGACGAAATCAGTAGTTCGAAGGTTGCTAGCTGCTTTCAGTTTGCACGGCAGGTTTTAAATTGCCGCAGACTGGAAATGTTACCCTTAGTTCTATTCTTTATTGTCACTTCACTGGATTGGAGTTGAAGATCTTAACTCATACTGGATCTAGACACACACGCCAAACCTCTGCAATCGCCTTTGTTGGAAATTGAATAGGAAGCCCCACAAAACTCCTCTAAAGTATAAAATCTAAGACAGGTCTGCTCAGTAGCGAGGCTCTTCCTGGGCTTCAGTTGCACGGGCCAAATATTCAGTGGAGCGTCACATACACCAGGACGGTCTTTCAAGTCAAGAGGCTTGACTCAAGTTATACCGGGGCTCCACGAAGCCCGAGGTAGACAAGCATTAATTCATCAAATCCATTCAAATTGTAGCATTTGAGGTGGTCGATCAATTGCACGGATCGATTTCTGTTCAACAGGACGTTGGTACTTGTTCTTATTCACATTGAAAGCAGCTATTGTAGTTGCAATCTGGAAGCGTAGTCCTGTCTGTGACGTGTGCCTCTGCCCAATGAGCTGACAAGAGCCAAAAGTTTATGTCAAGCTTATGTCGGAAGTTATAACACATCTCTCTCAACCCATCAACACATGCGGACTAAGACAGTCGTCACTCCATAAGAACAAATCAGAGTCGAGCCAAGTGCATTAAATCACTTGGAACAAGCTTAGGCTCACTTTCTTTCGGAATTTGTTCTTTAACTGGAGTGAACTAACTGAGGAGAGACTGCGTATCCATGAGCCTTCACAACTTATCAGGATGGTAGGTGAAATGCAGACGCAGAGTGTAAGCAAAATGTTTTGCAATGTCTTCCGATCTTCCAAGCACTGCTTTGGGCTACTTCCTTTTCAAGTGAAGCCAGATATCGAAGTAGAACTGGACATCAACATGTAACACTGTTCAACTGGCATGATTGCGTGCCAATTTCGAGCACCAAAGTTATTGAGATCCTTTCCCACCTGCGTGCGCCACTTAAGACGTGTGATTATTCTCAAGTACATTGCCATGCAATTCGGGGCACTCGAACCACTTACAACAGAGCATTCTTCTTCTGGTATCCGCGCTACGGACAGCGTGGGTGGATCTGGGTGAACTCTTGCTAGCAACTTTCACGCTGGCTTGTCTGTCTTTCCCTCTTAACTGCGGGCGTCCTCTGTTGCGTTGTTCCACTAGCCCTGCGATAAAGACCCCACGACGTTGAACCATATTGTCCATGTGTGTACCATGTACTAGTTGACCTAGTCACCTTGTCACACGTGTCACAATACAATTGTAAGTTCAATCTTCTCCTCCATTCGCCACTAACGCCAACAGGAACACATTTTCGCCAGAGAGCAGGTCTGAAACGATGAGATTACTCATTCGATTGACGTCAATCCTGGGCGCAGGCAGAAGTGGTAGCTTACATAGTTTGACGCGACAAAATCCAAAATCCACGCGAAGCAACAGTACTTGGTCTTGGACTTGATCCAGATTCTACAGCAATCACTCCAGTAGTGGGCGTGAGGTCGTTCCCTCATGGTGCCTGCGTTTCAGTGCCGACTTCGAGAAATGTAGTTTGACACTTATACTGTCTCGCGTATTAGCACGGTTTTTTGCCAGCAGGACACCACGCTGATGGAGCTCTTTGTCCACTTGTGTGAGTCGCCTCAAGCACGGCGGTATTGAGTTGTGTCGCAAAAGTGAACGCCGGTGTTGTATTTCTCGGATTTGATCTAAGTTGGCGTTGACACGTTTATGCACTAAGACATGGCGGCTCACTGGAATCCGTGGCAGACTTATGCAAAGAACCATTGATTTTGTTAGATAACTCATTCAGGGGCGTTGATGAGGGGTTAGGCAACAACGCGACGACACTGGTTAACTTGTCAGTGGCAGGTATCGATGCACAAGAATGCTGTTGCATAGTTTCCCTCTCCTTTTGGTCAAAAAGTAATGAGCGATCCTCTTTAGAAAGAAATGTAGTTTCTTCTCAAATCGACTGTAGACAAATATTCGAACTAAGGCAAATCCTGGAGAAGACTAGCAAGTTTCAAATTGATACGCAATACCTTTTCATCGATTTAAACGCCGCATACGACAGCATTCATTGGAAGGACCAATTCGACGAGGTGCACCGTGCAGCTTGGTTCAAAAACATCGAGCCGTTCGAAACCAACACCGGATATCGGCAAGGAGATGCGCTGTCGTGTGATTTCTTCAATCTGGTACTGGAGAAGTTAGTGCGGCGGGCTCCTGTTAACACGGAAGGCACTATCTTCTGCAAGTCAGTCCAACTGTTAGGTTAAGCAGATGACATCGCGCTCACGACGTGCCGTAGTGAAAGCTTTGACGGCAATTGAAGAAGAGGCGAGCTGGTCTTAAGGTCAACGAGGACAAAGCAAAATATAAGCGGTCGAGCAAGAAACGTTCCGTCAGACACCACCTGGAGCAAAACATCACATTCGACAGCCACAATTTTGAGGTAGTGAAGGAGTTTTTCTACCTCGGGGCAAAACGTGAACTCCGCAAACGACATCCGACGAGATAACCCTTGGCAATCGTTGCCACTTCGGTTTGTCAAAACAACAGGGCTCAAGACTCCTGACTCGAAGGGACCAAAGGTATGCTTAATTTGCCAGTGCTGTAAAGAGCCGAAAATTGAACGTTAAGGAAAACAGCAGAGCTGATTCTTGGTGCCTTCAAGAGAAAAGTTTTGCGGCAGATGTATGGTCTAGTCTGCGAGAGAGACAAATGGAGGAGACAAGACATAAACGCGTATTCTACGAGCTGTACCAAGATGTGCATTTAGTCCGAAAGGCAAAAATCGGTCGACAGCACTGCATGGGCACCAATGCTCCAGCTAAGAGGGTCTTCGAATCCCAGTCCCCTCGTTCGAGAAGGAGAGGAAGACCTAACCTGCGGTATAAAGACCAAGTCATTGCTGACGCAAAAAAACAACTTATTTCTGATGATTGGAAGCAGCGTGTCCACGATGGAAGCCAGCTATTGCTCAATTACTTCGACTGAATCGAAGGGGTCCTAGTCAGGTCTAGTCCGGTCTGAGTCTGAGTCATAAACTTGCCTCAACTCCTTTTGTTGAGTTCCAGACGTCTTGTCGGGGCGGCTAGTATACTTTCAAAGAATGAAAGGAGAGCAGTTTCGATTTCTTTCCGAAGATTTGCCAGGTCACTGAAATCCGCCCTAACTATTATACAATCACAATCCTTCAGGGACTCAACTGATTAAACACAAAAGACGTCGACTCAAATATCAAAAGGGAAATAATTAATTCCAGTCCATAGAAATCCCACCCTCCCCCACGCCGCCCCCTAATCAGTGACACAGCTCATGCAGTGCCCCTCGGGAGTATCCAAAGCCCGTCATCCACGCCCGCAAACATAAACACAAAATAATGAATTTTAATTAAAAGAAAAGCAACATTTCGCATCTGTATTCATTCCCCCCGAGCGGTCACGTCAGCGCGCTGCTGTCATTTGAAAATTTCAAAATGTCAAGGTAACAACACAATTCGCCCCGAATGCGATAAACTTTACCGGAATTTCCAATACTCGACTGTAGTTTCGGAGTTTCAGTGTGTTGGCTGTGAAGGATCCCGCCGCGCCGGAAGCGTGCAAAAGTTTTACGCGTGCAAAATCGTGAGTAAATGAAATTGTTGTCTAGTGCGGGGGAAGGCATTGTGTTGTTCAAAGGAATATGCCCGTGAGCGGTGTTGATTCTCCTCCCGAGAATTCGCAGACGGTGATGGGGTTCGTCGGGGTTGAGGATCATCCTTGAAACTGATTTTCGAATGCCACGAATGTCTTAAATTCCTTCGGAAACTTGAGGGATCCTCTCAATTTTTGACGCCGGTTTAAAGAGAGCACTCCGCCGCTACAAAAACGGAACCACCTTCAATTAGACGTCACACACGGCATTCCACTCAAATAATCACAGGAAATCGTGCGCCACGAGGTTCGTGAAAATCCCAAAGTACGTGCCCCAAAATAAGCATAAATCATTGTCAATATGAAATTACGCTGTCACAAGTGCTGCACAACTTCCATCCCCTCTGACATCGCACTATCAACAGCAACACACTCGCCCACTAGCTCCCCCGTCAACATCCTTCCACTCACGCTCACCTCTTTAATATTAATACGTCAACTGTATGTGCCACAACGACGACACTGCAGGACGACGGAAAGAGGGACAAAAAAACCGCCCAAACTACATCAACCGACAACGATTTCAGTCAATCTCATCTGCATAAATTAAATGTCATGTCCTTTGTGTCAAATTATCCCGTGAGTAATTGGTAGTGAGAGAACATGGAAATGAAACGTATCCCTACCACCGTCACCGTCACCGTCACCGTCGCCGTCGCCGTTTCCAGGGCCATGGCCATCGCCATTTGCCTGACAGCTTCGTCAACGTGGTCAACAGTCTGCTAGAGTCACGGCACAGCGCTGCAGTCTGCCGCAACCCGGTGAGCTGGCTGAGTGTGGTGTGAGATGAGGTGGATTTTTAGGGCGATTGGTGGTTGACTTCATTTTTTGTGTGTCGCATCAGCCAATGGAAGCGTTAATATCCTTAAATTGTTGTTTACATTGAATTTTTATTATCCACATCCACTAACAGACGCCACAGTCGCCGGTGGGTGGTGGCAGCGGTGTCTGCCACAATATTGACTTCTCGTGGGCTGATGCAGATGCAGATGGGGGAGGGGATTGGGTGGTGCTGCTTATTTGCATACGAGCCACAGGGCTTTCAATTAGGTTTGCCTGCTGCATGCATTTAATTATATTTTCATTTGCTAACGATGGTGTGATGATTGTTGCCCTCAGGCCGGTGTGGTTGGACTGATAGAAGAGTGGACGACATGGAGTGGCCGTGTTCGCCGCTGGCTAGTCCGGCAAATTCAATTAGAAGATGCCACAGAGTTACTCAGGTTGCTCACTCTTGGTTGGAAGGAGGCAGCTAGCAGCTGCTGGGGGATGAGGTGTTTTGCGTGTCTTTCGGTCGGGCGCCATGGAATTGGTGATGCGACTTGATTGTGTCACATCTTGTTTTGTTGTTGGTCAAGCATCTGTGTTTGGACGCCGGAGTAGAGGCAATCTGCCAGAAAATCGTCTTACTCCAGCTTTGGATGCCAGATCTTGTTGAAACATGGTCAAGCATTCAAAATGGCGATTTTAAGACTAACGAATCTCATTTTTTAGTTAAAAGGCTAAATTCTCAACAGCTAGAGCATATACCTGAGAGGAGGTACAAGTTGAGAAACATGGCCAAAATCAAGATCTGTGGCACAAATGAATTTTTTTTGTTTGCCACAAGTGATTGCCACGAATTTTTCATCGAATGAGAATATGACCTCACTCCAGTAAAGTTATTAACTTAAACTTGTTGAACATACCCATCACACACTCAGACACCACTCTTTTATCGTCAACTTGTTGAACACATCCTTTCCAATTCAATCTCCTCAAGTTATGCCGCCACATTTCAAACATAACATTTGCGAACATAACCTTAAATCACCTTAAATCCTCAACATTGTCGTGCTAAAGTTTCGTTGAACACATCCCATTCGACAAGAACTCTCGAAACTGATGACACACTTCCAAATTAGTAAAACACAGCCCGCTCAATGCAAACTCTCTACACTTTGATGCCTTTATGTATATTTTCAATTATTGGACACATCCCTACTAATTCTTTCCGATTGACTCTGATACTCCTGTTGGAACACATCCTTCTTAAACTCATATCTCCCAGGTCTGATGCCAAAGTTTCAACTTCCAATTGCTGAACACACCCTACTCAGTTCTTGTGCAATTTTTGTCTACTTCCAATTATTGAACACATCCCTTCCAAATCGACATCCCCTCCCTTTAAAGCCACATTGCAATCTTAAAATTTCATATCACAAACTCCCTGAACATGATTGTTGAACACATCCCTCCCAGCTGGTAATTGAATCGCTCATCCATTTGAACTCTCTACGCTTTTCATTTGTGTACCTACCCACCATTAACTGCAGAGGATATGCTACAAATTGTTGAAGACATCGCCTCGCATTTCGAACTGTTTGCAATCGCCACAATTTTAGTTCCATCGTTGAACACATCCCAGGTAGGCCATACGATCTATAACACTTTGAAATTGAAATTCCTGAACGCATTACATTTAACACAGTCTTGTAATTTCAGGGAAATTCAGTTCTTGAACCCTCGCAAATTGTGGTCGTTTCACTACTTGGTGCAACATTTTTAGCTTGAAATTGACTAACTTATTCATCTGAACTCTAATTCACCACACCATGAAGGCAGATAGAAATCCATTTTTCAATCGTTGAACATACCTTTCTCAATTTGAACTCCCTACTAAATTCTATCTGAAGACGTACATATAGAATAAAGACGTGTTTTCTCTCGTCCAGCAATAAGTGGCGAAGGATTTCTGAAATTTCAAGTGCCTGGCATTGACTACCTTTTATTAATCGAAACTCATGTTAAGCGGCGATCACCCTCTACACTTGTCGAACGGATTAGCTTGACAACGAATTGGGAAAAGATGCTGTGTCTACTGTCGTAGCGTTCACATTGACAATTTGGTCCTTCAAGCACGCTTGTCAAGCAAATCGTATCGACAAATTGATGAGTGTGAACGTCACTTTACAGGCATAACTCGTCAATTTCATGATGTTTAAAGCGTTTTTAAAATTGTCACAAATTTCTTTGCTTCTGTGCGTACGATGGCAAGAAAAATACACGTTCCACAAGTGCTCTGCCGAAAAAGCCTATAGCCACTCCCCAACAGAGATTGACACCACCCCTAAGGAGATTCAATCTACATCGCTAGAGCAAAGACTCATGAAACTGACAGAAGACATTGTCAACAGAATCACTTCGGAGGTGGATCCGCTTTGTGGAATGATGTCATAAGCCGCATAGAAAAATATGTAGCATCGCAAGTAGAAGAGAACGAAAACTCTCTTCAACATCTCCAAAAACGAGTTGACACACGATCTTATTAGGAACAGTTTATAGGCCTAATGACGATGGCATTAATCTCAAACGCTGGTTCTAGGTCCACTAGGTGACCGAAAACATGAGCTCTTTCGACCTTCAAGCAGTAAATACGAAGATTTCAACCCATTTCACAAGCTTTTCGAGTACTCTCTTCAATGGCTTTTTTGTTAGTCGAATATGCAGTGTGGTTACTTGATGTGCCACACTATCATTGCGACAAACTTCGATTTCGAGTATCAGACAGGTCGAATTGCTTAATTCTTGCTTTGTATGAATCACCTATGGAACTCCCTTCCACTATACTTAAGAAACCGAAGCAGTATTGAACAATTTGAAAAAAAAATGTAGTCCTACTTGTCGAGCCAAAGATTACCATGCGCTTTACATTTATTTTCCTTCCTTTAATAATAAAGTGCGTGGCGCTACAGCCCTCCTAGAGGACATGTGCCTACCTTCTGAGCAACCACTCGTGTTATGCGTGCTATTGTTCTCTCACGACTGGAAGGGACCAACAGTTTCATGCCGACTCCGAACGGCGCAGTTTGAGAAGCTTCTTCTAGACAGTTATAGTCTTTAAGCGCTGTCAGTGACAGTGACTGAGGTGGTGCCGTGAAAACTATTTTTGTCGTACTGGAATTCGTACCCAGAAGCTGAGGTTCAAGTGCATTGGAGTCGACGCACAAACCCACAACGCTACGGCCGCCATATATTTCCTTCTTTTAAATATGTTTTTTTTCCTCTTTTACAACCCATGCCGTGAAGGCAACTACACCGCCACCAGAATAGATCTATTGTATCGGAGGGTTGGAGTTGTCCCAAAAGACGCACCACTTCCCTCATGAAAGAGTTTTTTTAAGCCCACTGAAGTGAGTATTTCCTTATGGAAAATACGTTTCCTTAACCATATTAGTGCCGGACATTCGCACAAAATGCGCTCAGAAGTTTCATCCTCTTCGAGGCAAAGCCGACAGACCTTGTCTTGACACAGGTTTAGATTGTTAAGGTGGTAGTTCAGGCCACAATGACCCGTAAGAAAGCTTGTTAGCAATCTTAAGTTTTCTTTGTTCAGTTTACATATATGAATAAGGCCTGGTTAAACATTTGGATTGCCTAAGACCATGACCGTGTGTCCACTGGTCTAGGCGAAGTTTGTTTTCCTATTCGTTAATATCGAGTTGTAGCTGCTGTCGGTTTAGGACCGATAAATGCAGATTCCGAGCCAGCTGCCTATTCGTTGCCTGCTGTGTCCAGGGATCCAGCCAAGCTTCACTTTGTTGTGCCTGGCAAGGGATTGTAGAGCGTCATAGCAACATGTGACTGTTTTGGAGTCCAAAAGGTTAGACGAGAGTGCACTAAAGTGCTGCTTAACTGTCTGAGAATATCAGTATATTAGCGCCCTTAATGCCTTTGTGGAGGTTTTGTCTGGTGCAGATCTCGATGGCGTAGGATACTACACCATTGATAAGGAAATCCATGTGTTGGGTCCAAAGACTCTTGCTCCCACTCCGGATTCCATCTTTGATCCGTCTTTGTACCATACCAGACTTCTAGGGCCTTGTGCTGGTACACCATTGGACCAGCTTGGGCGCTCCAATATTTCAACTTCGAAAAGCCTTCCGAAACAGTGTTGCCTGACCATTATATCCGGCATTGTACATTATCCGGCATTGGATCGAGTTGAGTATGCCGAGGTGATCTGTTAAGTTGCCTGGTTTATAATAACACTCAAGCTGCAGTTTGATGGCATATCTAGCAGGCCGTCTTCCTAATGAAGATTCGTAAGGGAGTTAGCACGAATATATGTTCTAGAGCTGTTATTCCAAGACAAGCAATACGCGGTAATTTCTGCAACTTATTTGCCGTCGTTAGTTGGAGTGTTTTGGGCCACCAAACAGAGTTAAATATGTTAAATAATTAACGTATCTCTATCTGGCAAAAGTCTTTTTTGCTTTTAAACTATACATTCTTCACTATATACTGATAGTAAAACCAAACAAATAAATACTCACAAATTTCAACTTTTCTGGAACACATCCCTTCCAAATTTGATCTCCACACACTCTACATTTGTGTCGCTTTAAAACTGCTAAGCACATCCTCTCTTCAACGTCGACCAGCAGACCACGTCCCATTCAACACGAATCACCCACCTTCTGAAGCAAATCCCCCCGTGTCTTATCTCATCGCGCACATCGTCGGGATAGTCCATCTTATCCGATGGCCGTCTTCAAATCGTCTACTCACTTACCCTCACTCACGTCTCATATGCAAATGACGTGAAAACGGTACAAGTGTAACCCTGGACAAATCCCTTGGTTCCACTCAACTCGACGTCACATGTCCACTCGTTGCCCTGCTGAACATGATTCAGGGTCTGCTAGTGAGATTCTGCTGACTCGGTGCAGAGGGACTCGCCGCCCCCCCCACCCCCCTCCCGCCGGATTAGAAGAAATGAAATATCTTTTCAAACGGATTATGTGCCGTATTATAATAAATTCCTCTTTTTCTCGCTGAAACTCCTCGATTGAGGCGAAATTCGCCTCCCATCCGCCGAAACAAAAGCGCCATTGTCTGAGTCTTGAAGTCCTTTTCTGTGTTCGAGGAATTAGATTTATTGCCGCCAACTGGCTTCTTGTTGAGCAAAAAAATATTTAAGACCCTCCCGCGCACTGGCCGGCTGGCTGAGGGAATTTTTGAATGGGACACCATGGATTAGGTTTAATTCGCTTGAAATAGCGAGCGAGGCTGGCACTGAGGGGGGGGGGGGGGGGGGGGGGGGGGGGGGGGGAGGGCGATCCAGTAAAAGAACATTTTAATCAGCGCCGATGTTGTTTTATCCATCAGCCGACCGGATTTTCATCCTCCTCCACCAGCACGCCGCCGCCGGCAGCTGGCCACCAGGCCGGGTACGTGTGTATTGAAAGTTTAATTAAAATAAGGCAGACTGCGCCGTACCTTCATCAGGATGCCACTGCCGGTGTGGTTGTTTCGCTTGTGTTTCGAAAGTAAATTCCAGCTCACGTGTGTGTACAGATTTTATTATGTCCACTCGGGTGGAAAACGGCTGATGGACTTTTATTGATTTCTAAGTTCGCCTTCGTTCGTTCGTCCGTTGCCCTTCCGCTCGTCGGCCCGTCCGGCGACTTCAAATCCGGTTTTGAATGGCAGCCTTTCGCCCGTGGAACTGGCTGCGCGTGTGTGTCCAGGTCTTTCTTCTCGAATTAACAGAAGAAAGGTCGCAGATTTGTTTTTAATTTCACCCCGGCGGAGAGGTGGCTCTCGAATGAGCACTGTGCAACCTATCGCCGGAAGTCTGGCAGCGCCCCGCACCGACAGGAGCTGAAGGCACTCGTGATTTTATTGGTTTCCTTTGAAAGGCAATAAATGTCTCGATGGGAGACAATAAAACTTGGTCATCCCTCGGCGAATGAATGCGTATGGCGTATACGTAACTTTTTTTTCTTCTTTTTTTCTTTATTTCCGTCCGTCTTTGTTTCGGTGAATCGTCGTGTCGTAAAAATCTGTCGAACGCAATAACCGTGAAAATTGCTGAATGGGAATATCAAGAGAAAATGATGATTTGCAGAAGAAGGGATATAAACATAGGCTTTTCCTTCAATTCGTCCGTCGTCTGTGATTGCTCGACAGCGACACTCAACGCGGGGACAAATCAGGCGCGGTTTACAGTCGTAGATATGCAAATCGCAGATTTACTACTCGACGAAGGGGTGAACTGGGCGGAAATTAAGTACATTTGTAGCGCCTATGAGTGAGTGCGAGTTGGTGGTCATAAAGATCAGCATTTGCCTGGAAGCTTAACTCGGTCGGTTTGGAGGACTCACGCTGCAATGAATCTGATTTAGGACGCTGTCAAGTTATCTTCTCCGGGAGACGTGCTGCCTTAAGCCGATGGTCAATAGCTTTAATTCGAAATGAGGGGATGCCATGGGATTGCAAAATGTAGCACTTGTCAGCAGATTTAAAGGCATACCGTGGGTCTGCAGACGTGTAAAGCACAACCACTACTCACATCGCGGCAATAGCGCTTTGAGGAAGACAAGGCGCTGAAGTTCAGTGTACCGGAACGCCCGTGAGGTGAGCGTGAATGCTCAGCCATCTCGTCAAGAAACAACGTCAAAAGAGGTAGGTAAGTGGGAGCCCTTACATCCTTGCGTCCGATGGGGAAACCTTTGGATTATGTGCTTCTTCTTACTCGCACCTCATTGACTCCGATGAATAAACACATTCCCCTTTTCAAGCTCAATGGTAATCGCTGCCAGACGAGCAGCGCACTGGAAACCATCACCCACAACCACTATGCGTGAAGATTGGGATCAATTTGCCTAATTCATCACCTTCATCTCCGCAGTGTTCGACTACACTTCAGGATAGCTGGCTATTCATGGGAACTTGAACCATCGACACTTCAGTTTACGCGCCTCCAAACAGGCCAACACACCAATCGCGCGCCCATTCAAATTCGTCTTCGCACATGCCGCCAATTGAGCCTCGCAGACATGACTCCAATAGTACTCAGCGACTCGTTGTCATAATCAGGTTATCAACACCCACTTCAGCGTCTTCACACGCCCTTCATGCCCCCTCAGAGACACACGCAGACAGTAGCACATCACTTTTGCACGCACCCAACCTCATTACCGACGCGAGAAGCATTCTAATTCCCGCCCCCAGGCAACCCTCGCTGTTTTATCAGCAGCATCTCGCTCGGATAATAAAAGTCAAGGACCCTCTCAGCGTCGATATCCGTTTAAATCCTGCTGGCAACCCCCGCCAATTTCCACACATGCACAGAGCAATCGAAGGGACCCACTATCTGTCAGCCCGCATGTAAGGTCATGATCTGCCACCACCCCGCCAATTTGGGGATATCCTTCGGATCGGATTTTCCACTGCGAAGCGGGAATCCTCTCAACGGATGCGAGTGTGGGACAACATTAGTCCATTATTTCTACAACACGCCGTGGCAGATATTTTATCTTCGCTGCTGTCTTTTCGAATAAATTTCCGCACTCCACTGTGGAGTGGAGTGGAGTGGAGCACCGCATTGGGGACTGAGTGGGTGTGTGTGTGTTATCCCCTTTTGCACGCGAGTTAAAGTGTAATTCAGAATCCATTTGGAAAATTGTCTCCTTTTGTGTGTCAGAAATGAACGTCGCGGATAAGGAGCGGATAACATTTGTACAGCGGGTCCGCGGACCGCGAGTATGAATGAAGAGAGAACTGCCCCAGATGCAGTTTAATTCTTCATCTCACAAATGCGGCCACTTCTCCACTAAACCCGACAATCTAGTAGTTTATCGTTGCAAGGGAATGCGAGGGGCCAGCCATAAATTTGATTTTTCATTCTTGCCCTCGAACAGCAGCGAAGCGAAACCTTCCGAAGGACCAACGGAAGCGCCGACTCTGCGTTGGAGTGCTCTTGCGGCGGCGGTCCTAGAGTGGTGGTGGCGTGCATACAATTTGTGAGCAACCCGCTATCTGCGAAATTGGTGTGGTCGAAGAAGAAGGAGACTGCTGCACTTGCTGCTATTAGCATACGATAGACATTTCTTTTTGTGGGTTTTCTGCGCGAACAATGTTAATCGGACACAGTTCGGGGGTGTCTTTTGTTCGCCCCTTGTTCGGCTCGCCAAATTGCTGGTGGTTGTGTCGGGTGTGGGGGGGTCTACTTTTGGTCGCACTTCAGATGCTGCCTAGCTTGGCGAGTGGTTAACTCTTGAATTTTTCACGGCGGTGGTTGGCGTTGAATCAAGAGTTTATTGACTTCCTTTGGTTGGGGTTGGTTTAATTCTATTAATTTTTTTGTGAATTCGAGGGATTTTTTCCTGTTATCCTTGGATGGCCGGTGGTTCGGCCACAGTTCATGCAAGATTGACGAAATTTTTGCTCACTTTTGACATCCTTTTCTGGTGAAGATTGCTAATTTTGTTCTTTTCCTCTCGTTGCAGGTAAATATGAAGAACTGGTCTTGAGACTGGAAGGGATTTCGGTAAGGTTTCTGCTCTGAAAAGGTGGGTGCATCGATTGGCGCCCAACAAGAGATGAGTTCATTTTTGGCGCCCGATTGGAGACCAAGGGATGAATTTATTTGGATCCCCGTCCAAGAAGCTTCTTTCCATCCAGATCGACTCATCACACAACAACTTGTGCATTTGACTTCTCCTTGGATTCACAGCCCTTCCCAAAATCGTGCGTCCGTTTTTGTGTCGCGAACATGTCATACCCTCATTCAGCAGCGTGCGCCTGTGTCCCCATTCGAATTCAGTTACAATTGAATTTGTTACAACTTCCGGAACGCACACACACAGGATACCAAGGACCCGACGTTGCCACAGAAGGGACAATCGAAGGCATTATCGCCAAAAATTAAATTTGTTACAAGTCAATTTCAGTTTAACTTGCCAAGAGGGAGACCAAACCGTGCCATCCACACACCCCCCCTCACACACACACATCCTGTCGTCCGCATCCGCCATCGACGAGGGGGCGGGGGGGTGATAAAGAACGTCCTCCGTCGAACAGGATAAATGGATTCAATTGTGATGCCAAAGCAAACATGAAATAAGCAAACGAACGGAGAAAAAAAGATGTCCTTTCGCCTCCTTACGTGCACAAAAATTCAACGGGAATATTTCAAATAATTGAATTCCGCTCTCGTCCCCACGTCTCGGTGCGGATGTACTCCATATTGTGCTGAGGATTGCGAATTTGCATAGCAAATCAGGCAAACGACTCTTTAAATCGCACCCACGGCACGGGCCGACGGGGTGGAGCTCACGAAGTGGAGCATCATTGCAGCCAGGACATTGAATCATCAATTGGCCGATAGGACGGGGAAGGACATGAAGGTGTGGGAATTCCTAGGGAAATCCGAAAGAGATGCGAAACGAAGTGTGCGAGGTCATGATGGAGAATGTTTAGCTTTTGTTGGACAGTTTGACAGAGAATTGTCGAAACAAAATTAACTGTCATTGCGGGAGGGGGGTCTGACTTGGACGCGGTCTGATGAAGGATAAGGTTCATAGTGAAGTGCGATGAAGTGACGGGCGTTTAAGCGTGTCGACGAGAAAGTGTGTTCGCCGGACTGTCTGGTGGAGCAGAACAAGGGAAGCAATTTTAATCTTGCAGTTTGGGAAGAAAGTCTGGGGAATTGTCTCTCAAATTTTCCAAGGAATTCCTGTTCTACATGAATGTCGCCCCTGAACTGGGACAATGTTTGACTTCAAGGACACCCACAGCCAGGTTAGGTTGTGGGGGCTGTCTGACAACAGGGAGAAGGCTAGTAGTTGCTTGTCATATTGAGGGCCTGCTATGACTGCAATGAATGCAAGGAGTCTGCTGACAACAGTATGTTTAGCTTTCTTTCTTTGCGCTGGCATAAGCGTGGCATAAGCCGGCTTGAACAGTCCGTAACTTTATTGGGGTTTCCTCCAACACCTGACTCCAAATCGTTATGTGTTCCATTGTCGTTCTGTTGCTCTATTCAGAATGGGAGTGTTCTACATGTGTTCCACAAATGGTGGCTCATTGATGCGATCACGGCCAGCACAAACGATTTCATCCAAGATGGCAGAATGAAGTTCTAAGCTAATCTATCATTTCAGAAAACATTCCTTAAAATCACCAAATTATGAAAAGTCTTAAAAGCTGGGGTCGAGGAATGGAGCCTTGAGGTATTCCATATTATTGTCAAAATTAAATCTACCAGGAAATCGAACTTGTCCCTAATACATTCTTTTTAGTCCCTAATCGAGGACCTTTCGAAAAAGAAATGAATCTGCTACAAGTCACAGTGGGATGTTTGACTGCAAAACATGGCCAAAACCTCTATTTTGAGTAGGGCAACAGGGTGCTACCATGTTTTTGTCTGCAACTGCTAGAGAATTTGAAGGGTTGGGATGAGTTGTGGATTGATGTGGGTGGTGGGCGTAGTACTTTTCGTTTTCAGTATGTAGCAATCGATAAGGAGCGTACATAAATCTAAGTGGCAAAATGCATATGTTTCCCTCTACCGTCTGTAAATTTAAACCAATTTAGTTTTAAAATGTATATAATTACTGTACAAAGGCTATAGGCAGAAAATAAACCAGTTGTGAACCCGATAGGTGGCGCTGTTGTTGAGATTTCTATTAACATTCGATTTTTTTCCCCATTTTTTGGTGATTTTATTTATCTCAATTTGTCTGCATTCTCACCAAACACAGCTAAATTGCCTGGCTAAGTGGGCGGGGCTTAACTTAGACTAAAAATAAATTCAGGTTAAAATAATTAAAACAATCAGAATCATTCAGAACCAAAAACAATCCAAAATCACTAGAAAACAAGTAATTTCTGGAAGCCTCTGGAACGTCCTTCACGAAAGCTCTTAATATCCTTGTTTCGGGGTTCTTGAGCCTCTTCTAGGAGCCGTTCAATCACTAGTAATGCGGCACATATTATTTCAGTACCATGTATCATCACTGTTTGAACTGAAGGGTTAATTCAAACAATTCCGAATAACTCCGGAAATATCAAAAAAGGTGCAGCTTCCTTTTTTTCCCTAAATAAAAGACATCTTAAAGTAGGAAAAGAAAACCTCTGGTACTAATTGCCTGAACATAGCTTGCTTGAACATAAACAAATCTTCCATTTTTCTTATTGATTAGAGGTAAGGTTGGAGTGGCTGACTGCTGGTTGATGAGCAGCAGTCACACTTAGGCCAGAGTAAGCCCATTGTTTCCACACGGATCTGATTATTCCTATTTCGCAAACCAGTTAAAGCTTTTGATAAAACGAACGACTTGACTGATGCTAATGCAACTTAGATCCGTCAGGTTGTTGAAGCAGTGAGCTTCTACATTTTTTAGTAGAGGAAAGAGCCCTATAGTTGCATTGAAGGTGTGCAATAGTTTCTTCCTCCTCTTCGTCTGTGCAGCTTCTGCAGAAGTCGTTATAGGAGAGGACTAATCTGGAGGCATGTCTACCAATGCCTGAGGTTATATCCACTCAATCTGATCAGGCTACGTGAGCGTTTTGGATCGATAGTAGGCCATAGCAGTTTTGTAATGAGGCAACCAGTGCCGGTAGACCATATACTTCTACTGCGAGTTTCAAGCTTTAATGGATGCTTTGTAGTAGCGTTAGGCATGGTCTCCACCCGGAAAGAGTACAGAGCTGATACAACTTTTAGCGAGTTAGTAATCGCCACAGTTTCTTACTGAAAAACGCTGATTTGATAGTCGGAATGACAGTTGAATGTTTAGTTCCTTAGAATGGGCACCCACTACCTACCACACCATGTCCCATCTTCGATCCATCTGTAAAGATTCGCATAGGACCGTCCAGCGTTTACACTTCAAAAAATGTCCAGCAGCAAAAAAGTTGTATTTTCCTTTTCAAACGTTTCAAACTGCACACGTGAACCAGTAGAAAGCCTTTCTAGGCTCCTGACAGTTGGTATGACCGATCGACCGATGTTGATGTGTTTTACTGACAGCTCAGGTATCTTATTTGAAGTCCGAATGTTTTTATTTCTTGAGCTGTCAAAATAATGGAGGTTTATGCCATGTTTTGCAGACAAATACCCCACCGTGGGACTGCTGCCAAATTTTTTTAAAACAAAACGTCATGAATTTCTTGCCCATCAAGGCTTCATCCGATAACTTTGATGGACCCAAGTGAAATTAAGCTTCTTTTTTCCATCCACACTAGTCCAAAAAAAAATCAGCTATTAATCACACTCAGTTTAAACAATCCCACCTCATCGCATTCCCTCTCCAATTCCGCCCAATCGTCGAGCAAATTAATTCAACAGACAGGGGAAAAAACTCAAATAAATGCCAAAGCAACACCCAGTCATTCCGCATTAAATGAAGCATTCATCATTCGCATTTCGCACCAGTCGGGGTTTTCATTTTTCAATCAAAACGACGACGCCCTCCCCTCGCTTGTTAATAATTCGAACACGACCAGCCGCGTCATAGGGGATGCATTCAACAACAACGATTATATTGGCCAATAACCCGTCCGCCTAATCAGTGCGAGCCAAAGGATGCACAGATGAACCAAAAAAAAAAAAAAACGAGGAACAATAAAGCCACACACGCCCAGGCCAATTGCACTAATTAAAACAAGACCCCCGGGTGTGAACAAAAAATCAACATTTTAGGCCAACAGCACTAGTTGTCCGAGTGTGTGTTGCAAATTCCAAACCCATTTGCCAGGAACAACAAAAAAAAAAAAAATCATCGCCCATTCCCCCGGACAGCTGCAGAGATCCATGCTACGATTGCAGTTTCCTGGCCTCGTGCGCGCACCAGAAATGCTGAAATTTCTGAACAATTTGATTGGAAGTCGTCGAGTTCCCCCGTGTCCTTTTTTTTCTGTGTGCTGATCTGCCTTGTCCTGCCCCCCCCCCCCCCCCTCCGTCTCTCCCTGAGAGCAAACAAGCGACCGACGTGCTCGTGCGTCCCTGCAGCAGTATCACTGGATGCACTCTCCGGCGAAGGGGACGTGCGCTTGTGGACAGGGTATCCATTCGCACATGGAGCCATAGAGCCATAGAGCTTTCATCCGCATGTACTTTATTGTCTCCCCATAATGGGCTCACCGGACTCATCCCATCACACCGCCGGATGAGAGCATCCGCTTAGCTATATCTGGCGCTGGGTGTCCGTCCCGTTTTTATCGAGGCTGTGGACGCCAGGATGTGCAGCTCCGTTCGGCTGGGAAATTTGTTGCAGATTTATGTTATTAATTTACTCAATTTTCAAAGGCGAGCGATTTGCGGTGCCGGGGCGCTGAACGGACGTCGCATCGGGTTGGTGGCCAAAAAATTACGAATTTCCTCAGTCAGTGTGCATTGGTATCTGCGGCTAATTGCAGTGGGGGGGTGGAGGGGCAGTGTGTTGTGTCGATTACAAGGATATTGCGTTGTCCTTGGGGCGCGCTGAATCCGGAGAATGCGCTTAGATATGCACATTTGGCAAATAATCCCGAAAGCGATTGCATTATCAGCACCGCTCGCGAATGCACTAAATTTCGCTGAAATGGGAATTGGCATTGTGTGCGCAGTCCTGGCCTCACTTCGATTTGAAATTTAATTCGAAAATTATGTTCGCGATGTGGAGAGCATCGCCCCGAAGGCTCGACGCACTAAATCCGCGTAATTGGATTACAAAGAGGATTGACTGCAGCTGTTGCTTCCGCTGAATTGAAGATGGTTGCGGCGTCAAGGATCGAAGGAGGGGAACCTCCTGTGTGTCCCTTCACCGCCCACTTGGGCAATCGGTTCAAAATGGCAACATTCCTTTGACTGCATACCACCCCCTCTCCTCATCTGGTCAAGGCCACATCACACGCAGTGCGGTTCTCTCAATATCCCCCCTCCCGCCACACACAAAGCAGCACCTTCACACATTTCTCCGAAAACCCATCGGAAAACCTTTCAGTTTGAGGTTCCCCTCAGCGAGTGCAAATGAATGGCAATTATCCCGGGCTTCACAAACAATCACGACTCCGAACGGAAGCCAGCCCCTGTGTGCAGCACAATTTCAAGCATCGCCACCGCTGCCGTGCGCCGCCCTACCCTCAACGTGTAATTGCAACCACGCCATCCTCTGGCTGCACTCAATTTAATAATCCCACAGCTCATTGGGAATGTAAAGGTCCATCTCATTTGAGTCCGGTTCCGAGAAGAAATGAGACTGCAATAAAACTGACAGGATCCCACCGCAATTACTGCGGAACAATTCGCAGTAACCGAAGCCTCTGAATGGGGGTTTCGGCATTCATTTGCACACACACACACACACAGCGCACACCCAAGGAGTGATGGTGATGATCCTTGGAGGAAAATTAATTACATTGTCGGCAGTGGTGGCCGTCGTTCTCTCCGCTCTTGACACAGAGAACGGGCGGAAATTATGAATTGTGCAACGAAAAATGTCGGACAACAGATGACACTTTACTTTCGCAGTTCCATCTCGCCGGAGTTTGGGAGGGGAGGGGGGGGGGGGGAGAGGGAGTATCTGTGCAAATGGAGGATTAATAGACGACTGGAGTGGGTTGTCATCATTTCTGTGTTGACGCTTGCTGACTGTGTCCTTGGGGATGTCTACTTTGTTTCCTCAGAAATTACATCCTTGGCGGTGGATGAATAATGACGCTCGGAATGAACTGTTGTCTGTTCTCTGAGATCACCGCTACGTCTTCCAACGATTAAGCTCGAGTAGGATTCTTGCTGAGTGATTTGAATGTTGTTTGCTTCTGTCGTTGCACTTTTGTTTGTGCACAAGAATCGGCATTTAATTTCCGCATCCGGCAGTCAGAGCGAGTGTCTGAATGGGAACAGGGATTCCTCGAGGTGTCAGGCGATGTGAATCAACTGAAGAAAGGCAATCGGAATTCTCACTAAGCGTCAGTCAAACGATGAGTCCCCTTTCTTTGAGGGCACTGATGTCTGTCGTGCATGCGAAGGTTGCACGCTCGAGAAGCAGACTAGTCTAAGTGCAACATTCAATATGTTTCAATTTGATGAAGATGAGTTTGAGTGAAGAATCTTCAGTTGGTTTTTGGAAGCAAAATGAATCAAGTTAACAAGAATATGTGCCTTACACCAATTTCAGACGTGGCTCGGGCTTGGTCGTTGTCTGCTTCGATGTCACTGCTCGACGACCATTGAAGACGTAGTTTCATCAAAGAACCAAGGATCCTACACAAATTGAACACATTTTCCAATGACGCTTCATTGGTTCTGGGTGCCAGGCCATAGGGACATCGTGGGAAACTGCAAAGCTGATGAACTCGCTAAACGCGCCACTAGACTGCCAGTTGATGGATTCTCTTGTAACTTACGTACCCCTACCTTCAAGTTACAATTTAATCATCTCCACGCAAAGAAAATCAATGCCAGATGGTTGACAGGCATTACTAGTCGAATCTCAAAACAAATCTCAATCCAAAACTATCAAGTAGCATGATCTTCCTAAAGAGGTCTAAAATTAGGACTTCCTTAGGAATACTTACCAGACACTGCCTACTAGGCCTTCACCCAAAAAGACTTGGCCTATCCTCCAACGACTTCTGTAGAAGCTACCTAGACGAAGAGGATGAGGAAAGCACCCAACACTTCCTGTGCAACTGTCCTGTTCTTGCCTCAACTAGGAATGCCACCACAGGCTCATACGATTACTTGATAAATAAGTCAATTTATATATACAACCACAGCTTCACTCCGATACCGAGAATATATTGAACGCCCCTCGTATCTCTACGTCAGTCCAAAGTCTAAACGACCTTAACAAGATACCGCCGAAAGGACTAAACCGAAAACCGGCTGCCTGTCATAAACCACGGCAACGCTCTTTCATTTGGAACACCCACGTGGCGGTACAATGAGCATACTTTGGCATAAGGGCATGTCACTACCCACATATCTACCTATCGTACGTCGGTAATGCAGTTCAGATGTTATAAGTCATTTAAAAATCTTCAATTCCACACGATCTTCACCAAGAACCGTCATCTGCGTAAAATATTGCACATATCCTCTAGGACCCTGACCACTTATTCCTTGAGTATTCACATGCGTCGGGTTGTAGCCCATAGAGACCCAAAATCTGGCTTATAACCAAAGATCCCATGGTCATCCTTCTACCTTTAGCTGGAGGTTAGGTCCATGGGTAGACGCGAAAGCCACGTCTCACGTGGGTCTTGGTGGACCCATTGTGATGACAAAACGGGGAACAATTCCTTTTCACCTTCCTCGTACCCATCATGTCTGCACGTTGTCCAACGATCCTGAAATCTTAATGAACCTGAACATAGACGTCAAGGGGATTTTAGTTAGTTCTTGTAGGTGCTGGAAGAAAGGTTTTCTGAGTGTTCTGTGCCTCAACTGACAGATGCTGGGGCGTCCTCCTTTTCTTTTCATATCGTACTTTAGTCACATTTAGTTTTCATGGTAATTCAGATGACAACTAGCATCGTTGCATTGATCTTGGGCGATAGCATCCGAGTGGTGTCACAGGTGGCTAAAGAAATCCACCTTTCACTTGTTAGCTCTATGATTTATCATCCACTTTCTTCTTGACATCTCCAAGAGGTGGTTGAACACATAAGATTGCCTGCGATGGGTCGATTTCCGCCCCCTTCCTGGCAAGTTCATCTGCTGGCTCATTGCCGACTGTGGTGCGTGATGCGTGGTGAGACCCTTGTGCTCTTCGGGACAGCATGCGACCAGCTTGAACTTGATTTCTGTTACCGAAATTGCTTTAATGGCCGCTTGACTTTCATTGACTGCCAGGACCTCCGCTAGAAAACACTGCCTTTGTCAGCGATTCTGATGGAGCAGTGCTTCAATGTTTAACAATTCAGAGAAAATTCCCGCGCCTGTACCTTTTACCATCTTCGTTCCATTCGTGCAAAACATGGATGGTCGAATTGTTGATGTGTTCCTTTGTGCTCTACTCCTCCCTTGTCGAGAAATGGGAGAGAGTAACCGCTTTTAACATCCTTCTTCCTTACATCCAGCCTCTGCACCGAATACGATCTCTTTCCAGATATCCCGCACAAAATAGGTTCTGCGCTGACTATCCCCCAAATCCAACTTCAGACCTGTCGTAGTAAATATTGGCTAAGCTGGAAGGGTACTGTGCGTTTGGAACCATTGAACTGATTATTGTTGTCGACTGGCTCTTTCCATGTTTTTAGCGCCGGGCTAGTCTTTTGTCTCGCGACAGAGGCGAGTGCAGTGAAATGATGTCGAGTGTAAGGACGACTGTTTAGAATTCAAGAGACTACAGAATTCCCAGAAATAGTCGAAGTATTTGTCACAGTATATAAGGGCTTCGCCCATAGAAGTATCTCCACGGTAGCCACAGTATATAAGGGCTTCGCCCATAGAAGTATCTCCACGGTAGCCACAGTATATAAGGGCTTCGGCCATAGACGTATCTCTACCCATCAACCTTCATCGGACTCTGAGAGTCATCCGCCTTAAGACACTCCTATCGCAAGCCACTCTTCAAACGTGTTTCAACTCCCACACAAAAAAAAAATCTGCAGACTTCACCCAGGGCAGCACACACCCCATCCCACTCGAAAACTAACTTCCTACGAGTACCGCGCTCAAAAGAAATAACCACTGATCGCACAGGCACTTCATGATCGCCCACCCAACAGAAACTCACTCACCTGTCAGCAGCACAATCGTCAAAGCCCATCGAGCAAACCGGCCTCACACAAAACATTCAATCGACCAAACCGGCCACGTCGGTGGTTCGTTTATCGGCTCTCACATCTAGGGGGCCACCCAAAATGTCATCACCATGCAGCTAGCCGCCGCACCGCCGAGAATCTTAATTGTCAACCGACAAGCCACAAGTTTTTGTTTCCATTTTGCACTCCAAACACCAATTAAATTTAATGGGCGACCGACATTAAATTCCAATCAAACTCCAGCTGAATTGGAATAACAAATCTGTCAGCGCGTCTGCACACAAAAACGAACTGCCACCCTCTACTCTATGCAGGCGTCGTCGTTAAAACATCATCCACTCCAAAAATCCAGGGCCGCTGCAGCACACGCTGCTGGTGCTGCTGCTGCTGCAGGAGTCGCCCCGTCCTGCAGGAGGCAGCACCGAATCGCTTTCGTTTCCCATTAGCAATTCAAGTGAGGTTTTCGGCGGTGGCGCGATGCATTTATTGCACCCTAAATAGTCAGCCGGGGGAGGGGATAAACGAGAAAGACAAGGATCAGACAGAATCGTATCCAAGTGGCGGGCTGCGTGGCCAAAAGGCAACTGCAGTGGCGGCGGCAACACCAGCAGCGAGCAGTGATATTTTATGAGTCTGTCACCTGCGAAAACAGGCATTCCATCGGGAGGGAGGCGCGCTTGGGTCGCACGCCGCCACCGTCGCCGTGACGGCGACAGGTATGTCAGAATGACAGTTCAGCCTCTCCCAGCCCTTTTTTTTCTCTTCTTCACCGCTTCGCCGTGCTTCGGGACACAGCCACCATCGAACAGGAGATGAATTTATTATTCGCTCACCTCTTTCGCTGCTGCCGTTTGTGTGTGAAAACAATATTTTTGTAGTGATGTCACGTTTAGGATTAGACGTCAGTCACATTAAAGTCGTCGACTTTGCGTTCACAAATGAAATTCATACAGAGAGACGACTCCGCGACGCCGCGCCGCGGAGGAGGTGTTGAACAGCGAGACGCACAAGCCTGGGTGGAGTCGGTTCGGAGTTCGCCGGTTTGGCATACGAACGACGACGTGCACGGCATCCTTAAGCCGGTCTCTTTGCATGTGCTGTATACTCGAGGATAATGGACTGCGATACATTCATTTTTAATGAAGCAATGAACCCATAAACGAAGCTAATAAAATATATTGTGCCCTGCCCCGTGGAAGGATGTGTGCCTCTGGGTTTCGGTGGGTCTCTCTGCGTTGTCCTGGCTTAAATCAGCCAAGGGCATGCCAATATTTCTGCCTTGGATTGGTTTTAAATTATGCGAACGGATGGATGTTGATCACGCGGGAGTGCCTCTATGCGGGTCGGCTATCGGTTACTCTGGCATCGCTACACCCCGCCCCCGGGGGACGTGTAAAAACGAAAAATCTCAATTGCACTCGTTGTTAATGGCTGTTTGTACGCTGAATCGATTTATGAAAGTCGTTAAATATGCTGGCGCATTCCCGTGTTACCGAGGGTGGGTGGAGTGCTGACAAAATTGACTGGATTTCTGTTTTTATTGCCGCAGACAGGCGCTTCATCGGGGAGACTCAATTGTTTTGAAATCGGTGACGGGGAGTAATAATCGGAATGGGTGGACACGGGTGTGCCTGGGTGACATCAGTCTCGGGCATCTGGGCACACTGTCGGACATCTGGGCACACGTAGTCCTATTTAGTGGTAAGTGGAAGAGGGATGTCTTTTTCACAAGAACTATAAGAATTGGCACTGTGGCCGTAATCACTCATTCTTTTCTGCCAGCTTAAGTGAGTCTTTCTTGGAATCTGCGAGTTTACCCGAAACTGGGAACGCCACAGGAAACGACAGGAATGTCGATCGTTGTCGACCACAAGTATGGCGGTGCACATTGGTGATCTGTTCATCGAATTTAATGCAGTTCAGTTTGAAAATTGCACGTTTTGATGAATCCCGTTGCAGGGAAGATCAGTTGGGCTATCTACTACCACAAAGTGGTTTCCAGTCGATTCTCTCAGTCAGACTTACTTCTACCACAAGGGGTTTTCCAGGTCGACACCTAGTTGATTCTCCTGTGATTTCCATCACGATGCTAGTCTTTCTAAGTGGCATTGCGATTAGTCTTCAAGTTCACTTCCAGTTCGTAGATGTGAACTGACTGTAGAAAGCACACTAGTCTCCTTCCCCACAATGTCATTATCGTCAGGTAGTGTGACCAACTCAAGGACATCTTGCCTTCAAAATACTCAAGCCTCGAAATTCCATTTATCATGATTTTTCCGTTGGAGTCATGTAGTTCGCTTTAAATTGTTTTCCAGAAGTAGATCGATTTCTCGTTATTTAGTACTTAGTACAAACGTTTATCAAACAAATTTCCTTACTGGCGATCTCTAGATCTTGTTAGAAATAAATCTGATCGTGGTTCAAATCGTGGTCTGGTTTTGAGGTCCCTCTTTCAGTCACTTACGTCCAACCGAAGTTTCATCCAAGACGGTAGAAGTTTAGCTCAAGGTTTGCCATTTTACGACTTGCATCGCTTAACAAGCGCCGAACGTGGCCAAATTGTGAAAACTTACTACAAAAGTAGTGGCGCTGCAGGAGGCACGTTTCGCGTATAACGAGCAGAATGTGGTCAACATCAAAGTTCATCTGTGCATACGATTGGCAAACTCCGACGAGACTGATTCTGTTACAGAAGTTTAAGGCCCTCCTTAAGACCATCCACGCTCTAAAGTCAATTTGGCTGCAGTTAGTTACAGTATTTGTGGTAGGGGCTTGTCTCACGCCAAATTGTGGCGTATTTTGCACTTAAATTTGCACCCACACTCTTTTTATTACGATTGTTGTTGAGGGCACATTGCACCGCGATATTTAGATCTTTTGTGTCCCATTTTGATACCTTGCTCTTTTTTTGAGTTCCCCCGACATAAAGTTCTTTACAGAGTTGTATTGAGGGCTATGGACTCCTGTTGCGTACGGATGGAAGAGATTTGTTCTAGGGTATCCTCTCCAAGCCAGAATCCAGAATCCCAGTACGTATTCTGGAATTTCATTAGATTATCCACAGAATCTCCAAAGACCTTCTTCTGATACCCCTAGTTTCCGTAAGTGCCCCCTGAATCCGCAGTGCCCTGTTAGGAAGCCTGTTAGGATACCGATGTCGTTCTTGCTCATTTTCATACATGATTCAAACCTCCTTCGGTTATACTGGCATACAAGTTTCTTGGCCTGCCTGCTTCTTGGCCAAGTCATGAACGTTGTTCTATCTGGTTCATCTCTCTCTCTCATCTTCCTATATCCCTGACTTCTTCTCTGATGACGTGATCAGGATCTTACAGCGCCGAATGGTTCAGGGTCTGTGAAGGGTTCCGATTGTCCTTTCCTAGCTCGGGTGTCGTCAATTTGATTGCCTTCTATCCCCGTGTGGCCAGGTATCCAGCAGAGTTGTGCAGTGAAATCTCCCTTAAACGGACACCAATAATGCTGAATTTTTTGTCCGCCTAAAGGTTTTGCTATTTCCGTTCAAAAACATATGTCCGTCTACGGGAGATTTCACTGTACTCTGTTTCTCCTACTCAATTCTTTGAACTTCTTTAGGCATTCCCAAACAAGCTTGCATATGATGATGTGCCGTCATGGCGACTGTCGGACATTATTCCTATATGGCAGTTGGTATAGATCCTGTCAAGATTGATTTGAACGCATCTGTCTATGGCATAGATTTTCGCTTCAAAGATGCTGGTGCGTTTGCCCATGTGTTCGAAGTACTTTGTCCTTTGTCCAAATACCCCAGTGTCCCAGTTCCTTCATCTGTTCTTGATCCATCTGTGTACCATTTTATTGTACTACTGCTCAGTCTATGGAATCATTGCTCCAATCCATTTTGGTGCTCAGCTTAATGAACAAATTCTTCTGGAAATCGCATTTCCTGATCACGTCATCCATCAGAATGGCCAAGAGTGGTAGCTTTTTTACTAGTACGTCGAATTGTCTCGATGCAATGCCCTTGCATATAGTCTCTTTTGCTATCCACACTCTCATGGATTCTAGTTGACCACGGAATGTGTGGAACATTCAATAAAAGAGTGCTTGAATATTAGTGTTTGAACAACCAATTCTCACGCAACATTCTCTCCATCAAAGGGGCTCAGTTGTCACTCGTTGGACACGTTAGGCCGTCTCTACATGATGCAACAAGGGGTGATTTATGACAAGGCAAAATGAGACGTGTTATATCCCTTGTCCACAGATTTTCCTTGTGTAGAGAGGCCCTTCAGATGAAACTGGTCGCTTAAGGGCAAGAGGAATCCACTCTTAACTGACACAAAAATCATGGCTATGTGGTGTGCAACTTGGTCTGATTGTGTCAATGGTCTATACTTGTTCGAAAATGAAGAAGTAGAGTACCCATCACCGTCAATTTTAGTCTTACCAAAGATGTCTCTCCAGCCAGGACGATTTCACGTCAGCTGTCTCCAGTTTCCCACACCAAGACGGCTGAGATCCCCATCGACTTGTGTGCGGCATCTTGTGTGTGGACGTCCTCTGTTGCCTTGTTCCACAGGCTCAGAGTCGAACAATACTGATCGCGTAAGTCGAATGTAAACCGAAAGTTGTTGCCCTCAAATCGAAGATGTGGATGTGGAACACAAGATTGGCATCCATTTATTGGTCGCGTCTATAGATGTCTTCGCAAGCTGTGGCCCAGTGCATATTGCACTCTATTTGAACACGTGGTGAACTCATTACTTATTCAATCTTGACTCTTGTTACATTTTCGGTAGTAGACTTATTTCAATTTGCCCACTGGGCCCCACTGCTGCAGAGCGCCACACACTACGGCATTCGCCGATGCGAGCAAATCCTTTGAATCCTCAAGACTTGCTAGTTTGGAACCTCCAGCAATAGGAACAAATACAAAATGATTACTAACCATACGCCACCCTATTTGTGTAACAGACTTAATGTGATCCACTCTTCTGGAAACTCCACCCCCAATTCCTAACGTGTCCTGTAATTTCCCAGCCCGTCCCGCTCATTCGTCATTCACACTGTTCAGACTGTGGACCCCATTGCACTCGAAATATTTCAATATTATTTTAACTTACTTGCCGTATTTATGTTGACTCATTGAATACGTCCTAATTGCCAAAACACAGGCTTAACTAAATTCAATTTAATTCCCATTCTCTAAATTGTGCAGTTCAATTACATTTTACATCAGATTACTGATTGAATGATCGAAAAGCACTCATCTGTCAAATTAAATTCGCCAGCCCCATTCACAGTGAACGCTGCAATAACACATTTAGCCAAACTAACGCCACATCACAACTCCACTAATGAGTGCATTCAGCGCGGCCAATCGCATAAACAGCCATTAAATGAAAGTAAACGCGTGTTTTTTTTTTCCCATCAATTGAAAACACCGTAATTAGGTAAATAGATTGAAACAGTCGCAAATTGCTCGAATTTCCAACCGTCTTCGAACGACGAACGGACTTAATTAGTTCACCTCGTATGCAGCGCTACCTCGTTGATATAATTGAGTGCAAAGCGTATCCTGATTTTTTTTCTTCTTCTCTCTCTCTCTCTCTCTCTCATTTTTGCCTCCCATGACTAATTGCAAAAGTTAATTATTTCTGCGCAAAGCAAAATTAATTATAAACGCTTTTTTGCATTTAATAATTTCCACTTGGGAACAATTTCCATTCTTCCGTCGGCTCCATTCAACTTGCGCACACCGTGGAGCTGCATGGAGACCGATGTCAACGAGTTAAAACGTGCACGTCCTCAGACAATTGTGCAATGATCCTCAAAGGGATTCTAGTTCTCTGGGTTTTCATTTCATTCTGAAGGGCGACTTCTTCGTAAGGGACTAGTGAATATCCCATCAGCGAGTGTGGCGCTGTCAAAGTAACTCTTAATCTGGGATAACTGACGGTGCATCCCACCGAGAGTCGCTCGTGTCTCCTCGTGTATTCATTCGCATTCTCACTTTCTTGCTGATGCTTGTTTGTTCAAAGTTATTTTGTTATTCTCCACTTTCGTTCTCTCCTCGACATTTTAACACATACTTCCTGTGTGCGCTGGCTCGTTGGTGTGCGAGCGGACAGTTGACTTTTCGAACGGAGTCGGGGTTGCATCGCCGTTTGTTGTAACAATTATTGTGGGCAAAGTTTCGCATTCTGTTTGTTGCCGGTTGCTTGTGTTCACTTTTGTGGCATAATTGCTCGCTTTAATCCTTTGATTTGCGCATACAACGGCAATGGGAGTGAGAGTGCTTTATGATGACTCGGCTTTGGGGCAGAGCACATAGTTTGTCTTTTCGATTTCTGGTCTGCTCTTAAAGCTAAGCTGTCGTTAAATGGTCTGGAAATTGTTTAAACTTCAAGTTTCACAGGAATTTAATCGGCGTGTAAATGGAGAGTGAACGGGAGGAATATGAATTCCGTTTGGCGAGGCAATTTGCAAATTGTTTCGACAGTAGAATGGACGAGCAGAACTTTCTCTGAACTGAGGGAGCTGCTAAGGAATTTGTACGCCTTGGAGAATTCAATGCATTCGATCGAATGAACCGAGATGAATTTGCATCTCAGGACAGTCCATTGCTTGGAGAGAAGCAATTCCTTCTCGTCTTCTTATTGTCTGCCTATTGTGACTATCAAGGAATGCGGTCTGAAATTGGGGAAGTGAGGTCTGTGTAGGGAACTCTTCACAGCTATAAAGTAAGCCTCAAATGTAAGGATTTTAAAGCAACAGCTTCTGCATACAGAAGACGATATAAATTTGGTAATATTGGGTGTAGCTAGAGGAAATTCATTATTTGTCCAACAGATAGCTTTAGTGAACTATATCTCCGGTTGTGTATGTCCGATCGGACCAAACTAAATGCTATTAGAAAGATATGATTTCGTACTCAAAAAACATCCCGGACAGTTTTGTGATTGATTGACTCAGTTTTCCTTGAGCGATCGTCAAAAGTGAACACCAGCAAAGAGAAAATACGCCATATTGCGCAGTTTTTCTTCGATAAAGACGAATACGCAAAGCAGACGGCTGAAAATGTAAAAAATGCTTGTGGCCCTGGCGCTGTAATAGCAAATCATGCTCAGTTTCGGTACCCTCGACTCCATTCCTGCAATTTCGATGTCAAAGATGCCCCACGCTCTGGAAGGCCAATTGTCAAAAATGTCGATAATATCATGGAAAACGTCGAGTCTGACAGTCATACGAGCACTGTCTCGATTGCCCAAGAGCTAAACAGAGCAGGAAACACATTTGGAACCATTTAAACGAGTGTGGATACAAAAAGCAGCGGGGTACCACTCGAATTAACGCCAAGGAACCTCTTGGAGCGCAACAACATTGATCCACTTTTGAAGCGAATGGTGACTGGTAACGAAAAGTGGATCACATATGATAACGTCAAGCGAAAACGGTCTTGGTCGAATCGCAGTGAGTCGGTGCAAACGGTTGCCAAGCCACGATCGACGGCCAGAAAGGTCTTGCTGTGTGTTTGGTGGGATTGGCAGAAAAAACGGCAAAACTCTTAATTCGGACTTGTATTGTCAACACAATCTGACCGTCTGAAGGAAGCAATAGCTCAGAAGTGGCCACCTTTGGTCCATAGGAGAGGCATCGTGTTCCATCAAAACAACGCCAGGCCACACACATCGATAGCGACTCGCCAGAAGCCCCAAGAGCGTGGTTGGGAGGTCCTTATGCATCCACCTTATAGTCGGGAGTTAGCACCATGTGTTTACCACCTGTTCCTGTCCATGGCGAACGAATTTCCTGGTGAAAAGTTCGCTTTAAGAGAGGCTTAGTTGGCTGGCGCAGTTGGTTGAGTGCCTGCCCTTGGGTGAACCGAGGACCCTGGTTCGAATCCCAGTGAAAGCCAAGTTAATACGCTCTATCCGGTTTTCAAATCTAATCCAGTCACTGGATCTGTTTCACAATCTAACAATATGGTCTAAGTGTGCAGGCGATTTTGCTGGCAGCCCACCTACATATCCTAACCTAGAGGCCTTGACTCTCTCAATTTTTCGCCAGTAGGGACGAGGCCATCCTTACCATCAAAATGGCAACAAATAATCCAACAAAATGCCGGATACTTGACCTAAATCGAACCATTTTTACTGCAGTCACAGATTTCGGGCAAAAATAATGAATTTCATTTCACTGCACCTAACATTAGCAGGGCCATCCATTTTGTGGTTCCGAAAGGAAATTTAACTAACACACATTTGTGGTTAAGATTTCGATCAAATTTTTGTTTTAAAATGTTGCTTGGATCTTGCCTTTATGAAAAGGATGTCACATCATTCAAATGTCCTCCACGGAGGTGCTTGCAGGTCTCCATTCTGGCGGTAATTTCGATGGCTTTTCAACAGATATAGGCAATAGTGACGGGCAGTGGATCCAGTCCGATCTTGGTGGCCAGATCACATCTCCAATATGAGAAATAACTTGACCTGGAAGAAGCGCCGTCTGTGTCTTTCACATCTTCGATTTAAGCGAACGAATGCCAATTGAGCCCCATGGCTGAAGAAACTGCTGTGTGAAAAGTAATAATCCAACGGTGATGTTCAAGCCCTCGGCTGACGCATTCCGTAGTCCGAATTGGATGACAGAAGATATGTAGTGAACCTACAGAATCGAAATGGGGCCAGTGAACGCCTTGTTTGACTTTCATGATGGGTTTGGGTTCACCTAGTGGAGAAAAACCGACTCAATAAGTCGCTCGTTCACCGAAATCCCTACCAAAGGGTTGTCTTACTTCTTCGAGCTTTAAGTCTCGAGGATGCGTTCATGCTAGTAGGAGTCTTGACCGGACACTGTCCCTTAGATACCCAAGCTTGCGTTTGAGCTTACCGCATAGCGACTTCTGTAAAAGCTGCCGAGACGAGGAAGGAACAGAATCTGTCTGACACTAGATCTGCGAAGCCCCAGTCTTGGCAAAGAAAAGAAGGAAGCTCCTGAGAAAACACTTCTTTGATGAGATGGAGGACTTAAATAAGGTTTAGCTGAAAAACGTCCCGAGATTTGGATGGTTTTTAGGAAGAAGTGTGATCTCGCGGTAGTAAAACATTTCCTATTTAAGGACACAATGGAGCCAACACGTTTGTTTAAGTAAGCCACGATCGGCGGACCGACTTCTTCGATCACCTGTGATAAGCTCAAAAAGCCAGATTGCTGAACATAAGGCTAAAAATCTGCGAAAATCTGATACAAGCGTGATTTGCTATTATTTGCAAATGAATTCTCGTTGTTTTTTCACAAAAGTCACTGCTTTCGGTTTAAGAATAGCATAGCACGACACAAGCTGTTGTCAACAAAATTTTCCTTACCGCCGAGCTCTGGATCTTGTTGGAAAAGTTGACTATGTAATAGATCACGAAGTTTATTTCGTCACAGAGTACTTTTTTGACTTATTTTTCGCTTAGTGGATGTGAAAAGATTTGGACGAACGGATTAGTCCAACATATTCTGCATCATGCTCCTTTTTTTTCTGCCTTCTTCCGTAAAGAAGCCGAGAGTGGCAAGAAGGAAGGGTTCTAGTACCAAAAAAATCTCCCTTTACACCTCATTGTTCCAAGGCTGTCTGCCCTTTTGGACTTCGACTACTTCGTGACCAGGGATCCCTGAAATGAGTTTTTTTCGAACTGGACGCCCTATCCATGAAGAGCCACTCCCTCAGACCTCCAAATGCTCCCATTTTTGGTGACAATCTGAAGCAGTTATCCGTGAAAACTCTCCTTGGCTGTACTCGACTGCATCGTGTAGGAGTATACAGACTGCCGGTCATTGACTGACCATTATTACAGAGGCACACCTTCCTGCAAATGCCTCCAGCGTCCACCTCCAAGTGCTCCCAATTCTTCGACAGTCCGAAAGTGTTTTCACTCCTTGCCAAAGCCCAATTTACCATTCGACTTGCTGTGAAATTGCATTAAGGTCCTCCACCTCCTTCTCGATGCACAGACAGTCATTGATTCCGTAAGGACCATTTCCTGCGCCAAACATTTTCGCATTTCCCTCATGCTCCTAAGCCAGCGGATAACTCTGCTCGTCGAAGTGACATCAGTGTCACCTCTCCACGCACTTAATCCTCATGCCAGTCATTTTTACGTACCTCTTCCAGATCGGTGCTAATCCAAACATCCTCGCTCCCCCACCAGTCCAGGGATTAGCAAATTACTGTCGGATGCTCCAGCCAGGCTTCAACGATTCAAATAGAAACACGCCACTCACTAGTGTTGCCCAATTAGAGTCGTTTAATCTGGGCAGCCCCATGTGCCCACCAGCACGCCTTCATCCGAATCCAGATTTGCATCCGGAATTCATTTTGCCAAAATTTCAGGACCATCAGCTCACCTTACCTACACTCCAAGGTGTCCAATTTGTAGCCAGGGCACACTCATGCGTGCATCGGCAATTAATTCCGAAATGATATCGATATTCTACTCCAGTTACGGTTGGCCTCACAGGCAAACAGCAAGAGGGATGCCTGCCGACCGAGCGCCACTTGAAATGACTCTTGGCCATCGACGCGGCCCGGTGTCGTCGTGTTACTGCCAGCAAAACTTTCGAGGGGGCTGCCAGTTAATTTGTGTTCAATTTTGCTTAATTTGATAGCCGAGCGTTGAGTGGGGCTTCCCTGCAGGACCTGGTCGCCCAGCCTGGGCTGGACCGAGCCATTGATTACCGGTCCAGCGGAAGGGCGGCTATCATCGGTTGGCTGGCTGCGTAAGGAGCAATTAAGCCGCCATGCAACATTTAATTCGATTACTGATAAATTCGATGACATTGCCGGCAATCGGAGGTACATGCTGCCGCATGTCTGGTGTGGTTACCGGCCGATAGCGTCGTCCTTTGTTGCATCATCGCACGCAATGACGAAGTGGGCTTGGGATAACTTTGATGCCTAAAACGGCTCCTTAATGGTTTGCTGGCTGGCTAAACGAACACAGGATTTTTTTTTCGCAGGAGATGGGGTGGAGTGCGGATGCCGGAGAGGCGAATTCATAGAACATCCCCAGGCTAATGCATTTCTGATGTTCACAAGCATCCACTCGAGCTCAGGGGTGGCTGAGCAAACTCATCGAATAACTTCAGCACTTGGATGGCTTGTCCTGTTTCCGGAAGTAACAAGGCATCATCTACCGGCATGATGCCTTGGATTGTTTCTGCATGTACTTTCGAAGTCGGTACACGACGAGTGGGTGGTGGACAAAATATTTCGTTTCGCTCTGAGGGCGGAGCACGTTCGAGGAAGTTATGAGTTGGAATTTCAACTAGAAGCAAAACGAATTAAATTCAGCCCTCGGCAGGTGGGCAAAAGTCGATTGATGTTGAAACGGGTCCAGCTGGAGTGAGGCTAATTCTTAAGAGGGAATTTCATCGATACGCTGGCATGAACGACTGAAGGGGACGAACCCTGGGATGCCTTACAACGCCTGCCCGTACGGCTGGTGTCATCCTGACGGTATGGACGGACGTATGCTGCGTCTATTCGAATCGAACATTTGCTGCCAAATTGGCTTAGGTCCTTAAGCTCGTTTGAGATTCTGCTGGTGGCTTTCAATTTTGTGTGCTTCTTGGTCTTAAAGGGAGTCCAAACCTAATTCAATTTTCTCTAAATGGACGATCCCCTTCGAATTAAATTTTCCTAAAATGGACTATGAACGGAGCACCTTTCCCAATCTCATCACTTCAGCGACACCGTCCTGCTTTCGAGTTTAGCGACTACACCACTGTCTCATGGCAAATCCTACCCTCGTCAGCTCGCAAATCACCCCGTGACTTCGAAAGCGAGTGAAACGCGACCCTCTTTCAAGACCCCTCGCATCCCTTATGCATGCACAGCTCTACAGGACCCAGCGGAGAAGAAGCTCCCGGACTCATCTCCTCTCTGTGACAAGCACGACGATGGAGGAAACTTCTGTTTTCCAGCAAATTAAAATACATTCACCGCTCATCGGGTTAACTCCATCGCCTGGCACAAGGCCATCCCTTCCGTGGCCACTTAAAGATTTAATTACCTGCAACAGGGTGTGTCCCAACTCCCACGGGGATACACACAAACAGGATCATCACCAACTGCATAAACCGTGTAAAAGCGAAATATTATTGCCTTCCGCTCCCCCTTTTCCAGGCGAGGAGGTGGCTGTGAATGGACGGCGTGGTGCGCTGCTCAAAAAAGGACACTTATCCGTCCGTCGCAGGACACAGCGCCTCCGTGCAGACAATGAAAAAGAACAGTAAATGGCTCGTGAAATGCGATGTTATACCTCGTCCCAACGCAATATGATATCCTTAATTAAATCCCTTACAACGCCCGCCCGTCCACTCCACTGGCCGGGGCGATATGCAAAGACGTATACGGCATTAAATTTTATTATGATCGCAATAAAAGTCACACAATACGATGCTGGAACAACGGACCGGGATCCAGGTGGGGCGACTAGAAGCGCTGCTCTCAGAAATGGGAAATTAAATGGGAAGCGATAAAGTTATTCGTTCTTTGGCAGGAAATCACGAGACGAAATGGATTAATGGACACAGTCATTGCGGAGGAGTCCCAGCCGAGGATGGTTTATGCGATTCGGGAACGGACGGAGTCCTGCCGTGTGGGACTTTTGACGTTCCCTTGGCTGCAGGGAATGCACGATTGGAGATGATTCCGTCTTGTGACGGAAGAATGCTCGAGCGGCACGACGTGCGATTGAATCTTTAATTGTTTTGTTTTTATGGGAATGTCTACACGAAGGAACACCGGTTTTTTCCGTTGAGATACGGTTGACATGGTCATCATGGGAGCCTCCTCTGATTTAAGGAGTTTTCGTTGCATTTCGGAGGACGAGTGGTGGTGTAAATTGACTTCGATTGTCTACTTCTTTGAAAGACAGCACACAGTCCAATCCGTAGGATCATCTTCTTTTGATGGCGTTACTGTCTGAGATGGAATAGGGCCTCAACTAACAAATGTTGAAATGTGGATCAGAAGTTCTCTATTCCACTAAAAATTCGTGCTTTTTTTTATAAGTAATGGCCTCCGTCTGTAACTGGAGATGTAGCCGTTGAGTAGCCTCAGCTAACTCACTTACTTAGACCTACGACCCTTGGCGGGTCTGAGCCTAAGCAATCGCTGCCTTCTATCGCTGACGGCCGTGACTACGTTGATTCTAGTCACCAGTAGCAAGCTGTCTTACGTCCACGATGACTTGGTCTTTATACCGATTCCAAACCCTCACAGTAGCACCCCTTCTGAGTAGGTTTAAGACACTGAGCAGTGCTACCAAGCTCTCTGGAATACGATTCAAATATTTCCTTGGCGTTTGACAAGTGTCCAACTGAAACTAAGATGCAAAGAATGCAGTCAATCAAGAAGTCTAGCTGCCACAATATTTTGCCGGGTAAGACGAATTACGCAGGCCTACTTGACTGAGGGCTTTTCTAGTCACATTTCCGTTCCACTTGCGCTAACCATCGGCTTACTGAGGGCCATGTATTGCGTTGTCCTAATGGCGCGTTGTCCTAATCTCCACTGTCGATTTAGGGGATACTTCGATGTCAGCCAATGCACTCCAGTGTATCTGATTCGATTAATACACGTACGAAAACATAACCACAGGTGTACAGAAGTGCTACCTACGACTTCTGTAGGGGGCCAATTCTGTCTAATTGGGCCAAGTACAGCGGCCCCTTCATCTGCTCTTGAGATTGTTCATGCCTCCGCACCATACACCAGGACAGCGGTAACCAAGGTGTCAGCTTGATCGTTCGAGGGTGGGCTCTGCTATTCAATTCTCTCTTGAGCCGAAGGAAATAACCATTGACAGGAGTTATTCTCCATTTGATTCGGGTATTGGTGTTCTAGTGTACCCCGAAGCCGAAGTAAACGAAGTGACGCTTGTACAAGACCTTGACGCTGTGTGTCTTTTCTTAAAGTGTGATGTTTTGTCCTCGCTTTAACTTATTTTAGCAGCTTCTTCGTTTCAATGTCTGTAAACGCCTCATTGACGGCTCGCTGTGTTCCAGCGATCATGTCAACCTCTTCCCCGTTTGCAAATAGCTGAAAGGAAATTCCGAAAGATTGAGAGTTTTGCACGAAAGAAGTTTAAGAAATCTCTTCAGGCTGGAGCAGTGTTGTCCACTGTGGCACTCATGAGATTAAAGGACTCGGTGAGTTCGTGCCGAATTCTCCATTATCGCCCAATTGACGAGTTTGGCAGGAATCTAGACTTGGTCGTCTTTATTGACTATGTGGGACGCGGCCTTCGAATCGAGTGTCGATCTGCACTCCTTAGGTCTTTTGCAGAATCTGCCGCAGTGTAAGGATATAATGCATGTCGAGGCTACTCTGACAAGACGACAGAGATGATCGTGTACCCGTTGTTAACGACACTTATCCTTCAAAGTCCAAGGGTGGATCCACCTTTCTTGTGTAACGTGTGCTGAGTGATATTTCACGAGGAATAAAAATTATCCCTTTCCTCAATCGACTCAAATGCCAACAGAAGCTACCCTCTTTAGCAAAAGGGAGAGTGGCCAACGATTGGGTGAATGAGAGAGGACATGCCTTGGCAATCGTCTGGATCGCAAAAACATATGGTCGTTGGTTGCTCTTGGTAGAACGACATGAAGGATCATCTCGTGGAGCATGCTGTCAAAGTAGATAGTCTCCAGCTGCTTTAAAGATATCAACTGACAGTTGGTCCACATCAGCAGCTTTGCTAGACATTGCTACCTTGTCGTCTAGGTTGAGCGACGGAGTTCTTGTCGATCATAGATCTGAATCATTGATTCGCCTTTCACAAAGTAAACACGATCATCTTTGAAAAAACGCCATCAGACCCTCGGACCATATACCTTACTACATTCCAGATGCATAGACGGCTCTTGTCTTGCCTGACGTTAGTCATAGTACGACAGTTTTGTTTATCAACCCAGCAACCAGAATTCAAGCAGAAATGAGCTTCGTCGCTGAAGACGAGATAAAACTCAATAGTCTCTTCACTAGGAAACACAATGCTAGGTGAGGCTGGGTGCGTGGGTAGACCGGGGGTAGGCCACGTCTCACTAAGGTCCTGTTGGACTCATTGGCAATGTAACCTCTTAGCTCCTACAACGTGCTTGTCCTGTTGTTGTTGCGGTGTTGTTTAGCCACCCAGATATCCTTTTAAACCTAAAAAGAGGAAGAAATGTTCTTCAGAGACTAGGACAATGACAGAGGTACTGAGGAGTAACCTCTTTTTCTGCCGGATCGCCGGAGCGTCTGCATAAACATTCGTTGGTTAGTCCTATTCAGACGGTTGTGGGCAGTTAACTATCCAACTACCATCGAAGGCAACTTTCTGTCGCATTAAAAGGGCCGGTCGTTCTTGCACCATTCATCTTTGGCCATAGCATCCGAGTTATCGCATATTTTATTCGTTTTGACTTTGCAACAAGCCACGAATTACGCGTGATCAATAAACCCAAACACTATAAATTAATTGAAAGTCTTCAAAAACGACCCGTCCCACTCACCTATGGATCTGTCAAGAAAGCACTTGAATCTAGAAGGACTACAAAAGTATTCCCACATATTCACAGCATTCCTCTAAAGTCAATAATTTGAAACAAACATTTAAAAAAAAAAAACATAAATTCACGTAATAATTGAATTAATTTGTTCGTTTTTTTCTTCTCTTTGCAGGCGGATTAACAGATGGCGGTCGAATTGGTGAAAGTTCCCTTGCATATAATGTGCCATGTCCTACGGGAATGTTTCGTTGCAATAACGGTAAATGCATAACATCACTATGGGTGTGCAACTATCAAAAAGACTGCGATGATGGCGAGGACGAAGAGCAATCATGTCGTAAGTACACAAGAGCGGAAAAAAAAGCACATTTCATTTTCAATTTAACTCGCACACTCAACAGTCAAATTAACTGTCAAATAATCCATTTTTTTTTGTTTGTTTGCTTTCATTAAACAGCTCCACCAGAATGCGAAACCGGACAAATTAGTTGCGGGCAATATGTTTTCAATAAAACCTATTGCGTACCACTTCATTATCGTTGCGATATGACCGACGACTGTGAGGATAAGTCCGATGAATCACAGTGCAGTAAGTTTTATGACTTTTTTTTTAAATTATTTTCCCTCATTTCCAGTATTCATTGTTGTGTTAATCATATTTGAAAGTGTTGGCTTTTTGCAATGTTTTCAAATTCAATCGGAATGTCACGATGTTGTTGGGAATTTAAGTGCACACTGACAGGAGAAGTGATTGATGATTTGACAGTAGATGGGGTACGTTCGCAGAATGTGGGTTTGCCATTTAAGGTTGTTTTGACATTTGTTTGAAAATTACTTAACTTTGCTGTGACATTTGAACTGTTTTTGAATAAATGACGGCATTTTTAGAATAGTCTACTTAATATTTTGCACTGATGTGGGTCGTAACTAGAAATCTGTCACGTGGAGATACGGAACTTCTACATCTCTTTCCCTTTGACAGTGGTTGGCAGCGGTTTTTTACAACATTTCAGAGAATAGAATTTGCATAGTATATTGAAGCACGTGTCCGTAAATATAAGGCATTTTGCGATTGTTCATGATAAACTGTCAAAAATGCATGATCAACTGTCAACAAATGTGTAATTATTCTTCAAATTAGTCGGTGGACAAGTGGATTGTGAGCTGTCAAGCTGAATATCTCGTTGTACTTGATTTTTGGTCGTAATCCTAATATATTGACGAAAACTATACACAGACACAATTTCGCTTAGTTAATATCTAGTAATTTAACAACGCCTTGCAACTCATGATAAACAATCAAAAACTCATGATAAACTGTCAAAAAGTCATGATAAACTGTCAAAAAGTCATGATAAACTGTCGGAAACTCATGATAAACTGTCAAAAACTCATGATAAACAGTCAAAAACTCATGATTAACTGTCAAAAACTCATGATAAACTGTCAAAAACTCATGATTAACTGTCAAAAATTCCTTAATCTTCTTCTGTGGATAAGAGGATAATTAGCTGTGGCGTTGAAATCAAATATGTCAACTGACATTTGTCACCAGTTTCGCTCTGTTAAAACTACTCCTCTCCTATGTCTTCACACAGCCGGATGCAACATTCCAGTACCAATCAACTTCCTGATGCTGGAGAACCAGTCTCTCCGCAATCCCAGTCATGCACTAACGCCACCGAGATTTTCTTCTCCAACCACTCACATCAGCACATCGTGGATCACCTTCTGAACACATCCACAGCAGACAGCCCCTTGGCTGCTGTTGCATGCGAAATAATGAACATTTTTTACATAATTTCCCCATAAAAATGCATCACATTTCAAGTTTAATGCATTCGTAATCGCGGTTCCTTATTCACGCCGCACACGCATCAGTCCGTATTTGAATAACCGTAATGTCACTCCAAATAGAGTATGTTGAAGAAAAGCTGATTTTTTTCCCCCCTGTCACCCATGTGGTTAACTGACGTCCCTTTGACATGTTCGATATCGCAAACTATTCACCACATGGCACAACATACGTCAACTGGCAAATGGGTGCCAAGGAGGCGAAGCTTCTAGTTACCTGTCAAAAGCACACCGTACCCATGCGGAGGCTGTCAACTTAAAGGACTACTTAACGAGAATTAGTTCTCCCCTCTCTGTCAAGTCGATACAAGAGCATGTTGTAAGTGAAATGGATTTTGCTCCTTTGGGTGTATTCTTGCAACAAAGGGGTCAGTTAATTGAATTTCACTCTGACGTTACTTTGACGTGTCTTCTGATCGAAATATTTGTCGTTTTTTTCTTCATTTGTTCCTAAAGAAGAATGATGCAAAGCGTGGTGTGCTGGCAGAGCTTATAGCTTATGCATGACAAGAGGCTTAAGTCAAGTCGATTTTTGGTGGTGGTCATTTCATGTGTGGTCGATGATTACCCGTGTGACTGATTTCTGACATTTGCTGTTCGAAAAATGAGCAAAACTTGCCACAGAACGAAGAGCGATGAGAAGTCAAGTTGGCGGCTGTCAATTTGAAGCAAAGTTATGACAAATTGCGCACGAAACGAGCACAAGAGGTTGGAGACCTCAAGTGAACCAATGTTTGCGTGTAATTATCCCCAGTGGGATTGCGTATGGACGAGTAATCGACCTGTCGGATAATTTCGTACTTTCTTGACGTGGGTAGGTAATGCTTACCTCGATTGAAATTGCTTGCTAATGAGATTAATTGAATGTTTTTGTTTGAAAATTCGTGGTTCGTGACTAACTGTCAAAACATTCGTGAACAACCGTCAAAAATGCGTCGGTGCTGTCGTCGGTGTCGTCGGTGGACAAGGGGACAATTAGCTGTGAAATCAGTGATCTCTACAGTACAGGGTGCCGACATGAGAAGGAGAAATTGAAATAAGCCAGGTGTGAGATATAATATTGATTCTGACTTCATTTTGAAGCTGCATTAATGCCAGCATGTGTAAAATAGCACATCGTTCTAATGGACGTTCCGAATTCGCTGGTACTGCTTCAATCGGTAGGTCAAATTGTTGATGACTCGGTCCAGAGAAGACCCAGCTCAAAAACCTCCAATATAAGCGGCGCTGTTCTGACAGAAGTGTCTCTCAAAAATTTGGCCTCAAGCTCGTTCAGAGTGGACGGCAAACTAAGCTGGAAACCCAATATCCAAAAAAGGATCAGAAAAGCTTCTTCCGCTCTGAACTGCTGTACAAAAGCCATTGGATGCAAATGGGGACCAACGTCACGTACTCCTCACTGGATATATTCCTCTATTGGCAGACCGACGCTAATGTACGGTGTCTCAGTTTGGTGGACGTCACTTACAATGTCACCTGCGTCACCTACAATGCACTCAAACTGGGTGCGAAGACTGAGAAGACTGTTGAGAAGCTCTCCGTCAGATGCCCTTAACATACTCCACTGGACCATTTCGGCAAACAAACAGCAGCCAGCACAGTCCTAAGACTCAAGACACTTCGACTGTGATCCGAACTCACCATCGGTCACTCAACAAAATTCAGCTTCCTTTCTAAGTACACTGATCGTCTACAAACCCAAGCCATCTTCGAGAGAAAAACTTCTCTACTAGTTTTTCTTGCAGATCGGACTGGATGTCGGACAATCAGACGCCAGGGAGGCGCTGTCACGACGCTGACAGAGATGTGCTGTCAGTGCCTGACGGGTTATTTATAGTATGGATTTTAGTACATTCATAACAATCTGACATTCGTTAGGTTCATTTTTAGTACTTTTTTTTTGTGATAATGCAGTGTATTAATTATTTTATTTAAATTCTAATTTTAAGAATATCATCTGAGAAGTAAATTGATAATTTCGCTGAACATCCTCCCCGGCTGTGAGCGACGTAGAAACAAACAGAGCGAGCATCCATGCAGGACTTGAACCCCTTTTGTTTTTTGCCGTCCATTCCTTTCGACGCTCTTCTGAAAAAGGTTCATCCCGATCGAACTGTTCTCGCCAAAGTCATTGCATTATGATCTTGCCCTTGACAACGCAAAATGCGATCCGAATAAATTGGCAATTGTTTCTCTTAGTGAAGTTAGCAGCGTTTGCTGGAACATTGTGGAATGAAAGATAATCCTTCTCCGGAAACCACTCAATGCCCAGTGCTGAAATGTGTTGTGGAGCGGTTGATGACAATGATACGTTCATTTCCCTATGGGCAATGGGTATACCAGTCAAAATTTCATCCGAATTACTTGGCCATTTTCTAAGATTGAATCCTCCTGCTAGCAGTAAAGAGTAGACTTCGTAGCGTTTTGCTACGGCTTCTTCTACAAATGTCCTCTCGAACCACTTGCGCCCCTCGAGGATAATTTTGTGCTTCGTCCTAAGTACTGTAGCGTTTTTCAGGCAGAAACCATTGCGATACAAGAGGAACTGTCCTGGCAACACTCATCTGTCTATCAGTCAAGCCGCAATTAAATCCCTGGACAATGTGACTTTCAACATAAAAACATCCCAAAAATGCTGGTGTTTTCTCAACGAGATGACTGAGCATTTCATGTGGGTGCCGGGATACCTGCCGGAACACAGTGGCATACCGGGCAATTGCAAAGCCGATGAACTCGCTAGGTGTAGTGGCATTGCAACTCACTCATCGCACTAGTTTTGTCTAGTCTCATGATCGCGGCGCCCAATTGGATTGAACCGTCGCCGTAAGATGAACCAGTCGCCACATTTCTCCAACCTCTGTCTGGTGATCGTGGCTTATGGTCCAAAAGAGTGTGCTCACGGTACAAATAATGCACGAGTATGCGCCGAAGCCCATAGATTTCGTTGCATGGCGTTGCGTTGCCGGATTTGAAAGAGGTGCCCAATGAATACGTAAGTTGCGTCAGAAAACCACACAACCCCACTACGACAACGTCAGAGTAAAATGATTTATGTGGACAAGGTCAAAGAATGGAAGGGTTGAAAGTTGCGTCTAGTGGGACGCATTTACCGTCTCTGTCCCTCTCAAAAGCCCTAATGAGGCGGCAAATACCTGCCCTCAATGGGCCATAAAAGATAGTACAATGGACCAGTTTTTGAGTCTGAGTGCACAGTAGTGTTTAAAAACCACCTAAAAAAAAGGCTTATGAGTTTTTTGACATTTGGGCCTAACATGTCAAACCTTACTGAATATTTTAACAGCTGGATGTCAATGGTAACTTTGACAGTTTCTGAGACATACGAATTGGAAAGACTATCATTGCTACCCGGTCGCGCACCCCTTATCAGGAGCATAGATTGAACTCAGAGTCAACTGTTGACTGTTGTTGATATTTGACATTTCATGCAGTTTCAATCGAATTTATACCGCCGTCAACTTGTGGGAATCAGCAAACATCTGGTACCGAAGAACACCTAAAACTTCTCCACTCAACCTGCACTTGATGGCCACGAGCCACATTTGCCGTGGAGCACTCCAATTGCCAGCATGTACTCGAATGTTTGTCCTCAATCTAAATGATTGCAATCTCCACTTCGTTAGGTCAATAAACGTAACAAGACCTTTATCATCTCCCTTCCCAATCAATGGCTATTTCTAAACAACTTTTCTTTTCTAAATCTAAATCAATCAAGGACCTTCTAGGAAAATCTGCTTGAATGAAGCACTCTTCTTCCCCAGATTATTTGCTTTATTCAAAGGTAGCCTTCTAGGAATATCGCAAATACCTTTCAACACATCGGCGAATATAGATGATCGCCTGATTTCATCCGAAAATAAAATTAAACGGAAACCTCAAAGACCCAACCTAATCCACCCCTCCTTGGAAAGTCAACAGAATTTGCATCCCTGCCAGTAAACATTTGAGAAAGAATCAAAACGTCGAGCAATCAGGGCCTCCTCCAACCACAGCCCCGAAAATGGATGTTCCCTCATAAATAATAAACTTAATTGAGTTCAATTATTGCCGTAATATCGCATAGATCCCGAAAAACTCTGCCCCATTGAAGGCGGTCCCTCACACATTCCAACGACATGAATGGAAGGAAGCCCACCTGTGCGTGGAAGTAAATACAAAATTCATGACCAAATTGACTTGCAAATGTCCGGAGCTCCTCTCATCGTTATCTAAAGAAGTTGAAAATGTTATCCGCAGACATAATAAGTTCATCCGCATGACGCACTGGCGAAGAAGCAGTCCCTTCTTCAAGGACTGACGAGCGAACAATGGAAGTTCATTATCGGTATGACAACAACTGATTTTCATGAAAATCAGATACAAACGAGAGAGGGGACATTTTATTTTTTGAGGAAATTCCACTGTAAAGCGACACTTGTTGGTGGATGGGGCGAAGGAGAGGACAACTGCGGCGATACGGACCACGAACGGGAGGACACTGAAGCACCGAAGCAACAATGTTTTAGTATGACAAGGGATGCTTCTACTTGTGCAATTATAAGGAGAACGTTTAGTCTTACTTTATGTCCTTTCTTTAGCGCAAGGAGTTCCCACGGAGGATTCTCATCAAGTGGTGAGTGACAGTGGGGTTGGAAAAATATGTAACAGGTGGATATTTTCCTATCTTTTCATATTTGTCGATTGGTAACCTTACGGAAGTTTGCCAATAGCTCAGGAAACAGGGCATTGAACCAATTCTAGTTCTTTAACAGACCTACACTTGTGGTTCGAGGTTCAATCCCCAATCTCAGCAACATTGACATTCCTTTCGAGTCACTGACAATGCTCCAAGAGGTTTCCTGTCTTCTAAATCTTGGTCTTTCAACGCACAACACGTGTGGTTGCTGTGCGTTGTCTCCTCTTTACAAGCCGCGGTTGGTTCTGGTTTCGAGTCTAAGGAAGTGTCCACGGTCACGATCAGTAACGTAGATCAGCTCAAATGCGTGGCGAAAGTTCTAGTTGCCTGTCAAAAACCAACTTAAGTGCCTACTTGACGAGAATTTGATCTCTCGTCTCTGTCAAGTCGAAGCAACAAATGGTCATATGCGAAACGGATTTTCTTCCTAAAGATGTGTCGATGATCCATCGAAATCTAAGCGATTCCATTCACATTTTTCGTTGAAAATGTCCACTTCCTCTGTCAAAGCTCATAAATTTCACCAAAAACGGACTCAATTTTTGGTCACACGTGTTCGTGTCCCAAACTCTCGCCACACACTGTACCCCATTATTTACCGCCTGTCAACGTGTGTTGTCACAGCCTTAGCTGGCACGTATCTTTAAGTGAAATTTCTCCACGACAAGTGAACAGTGAGTAAAGCCCAAGTACGACGACCAACTACCGCCATCACCACCACCGTCAGCGTAACCATCATCGTCGCCGCCAGGGAGCACATCACAAATATCTAATTCCTCCTCGTCGTCTCGTCTTCGTTTTTTTTCGTTTTCATTTTGTTTTAATCAGCAGCAGTGTAATAAACTTCGCAGAATGTCTTCAAAGACGGGGGACGCCCGTCGCACCGCGACTGTTTCACGTCGTTTTCCTTCAGTTTACTTGTTCGTTACGAAAAGCAAAAGTGAAACTGCACGCCCAAGAGAAGTGAGTTCGATGCAGAGCACGACGAAGACGACGACAACGGCGACGAGATCCAGAAGCTGGAGTGGCACCCACTATCCCATTTTTTGCACGATATTTAGGAGCGTTCTTAATTGCGTTTTACTGCCTCTCTCAAGAATGTTGCACGGGCACTTTTCGTGACATTCACCTGAATAAATAGTCCTCCTCGGGGGTGCGACAAGTAATGAGGACACAAAGTGAGACACCCAAAGACGTCACATCCGCAGACCCCCGAGAGGAAAGTGCAATAAACAGGCGGGCGGGTATTGCGTCTTTTTATTTGTTCACCCGCACCGCGCGACACGGCGACGTTTGCGCTCCGGCCTCCGGTACGCCCGCTGCAAAATTACAAAACTAAGTATTTTACGGTTAAAAGCACGCGCACGTGGATCTGTAATTACTTTTCATCTAGGTAGTTACCGATTTTAATTAAGTTTACAAGAAAGTGAGCGAATTAATTTCTTCCACTTGGGCGGCGATGCAAGATGTTGTCGAAGTTCCTGCGGAGGCTCCTGTGGGAGTGGGGGCTCCTTGTTGTATTTAAGTGGATATGTTTGTTGTTGTCGGTGCCCCGGAATGCGTGCATGTAGGGCAGGATTTGTGTGCGGCGACAACACTGCGTGTGCGGGGATGCGGCAGCAAAAGTTGCTCGAGCGAACTGCAGTTGGATGCACTTGTTAGGCATGTTTTTTGGGGTGATTTATTCCTTCCAACTTGTGAGGCATCTTTTAAGGGGGAATTTTTCTGGGAAAAAGTTTGACTGGAAGTAGTTAAAAGAAAATGTGGGGCGAAGGGCAAGAGCGAACCTTCATTCGTTTGAATCTCGAACGGCTGTTCGGGGATTAAAGGGACATGTTTTTTGGCAGTTGAAGGAATTCTTCTTGGAATTCTTCCTCGATATGCATGGGAACTTACAGCGAGAAGGGAATTTTGTGGAATTTTTTTTCAAATCCAAAACTTAGACATCAGAAAGTTGGTTCTCAAGAGATAGTGACTTCTTCTTTGGCTGGCGGCACACTCTACAAGCCTCTTCTGGCAAGCTGCCTTCAGTAGAGGACACCAAGTTGAGTGGGGACCTTCGCGACTTGTGTGCGCCACATTTGACGAGAGCGTCCTCTGTTGTGTCCTCCCAAAGGTTCAGAATCGTGCTCGATCTAAGTTGTCCATTGGTGTCTCAGCCACCTTAGGTGTTGGACCTGTAGATGCATGGAGAGGCTCATGTCGCTGCACAGCCCACACAGTTCGTGGTTGAATCTCCTCCCCCAGATGGAATCAAAGCAAACAGAATCAAAGATCGCTCGCATGACCGAAGACACCCGAAGACACCAAGAGCGTGTTATCCAAGCCGCTGTGTTGTGTCACAGCTGGACAGGGATGAATCAATGGCAGCTTCATCCTTCCAGAGAGCTCTCTATCAGCCTAAGCGAACAGCGTTTGTCTAGATTTATTTTTCGTTTGGGCTCGGTACGGTAATTTTGTTGGCAGTGTTCAACGCAAAGCCCTGCCAACAGCGAATTTAAAGCTGCCCCATTATGACGCTCCGTCCACAGCGTCGTGGTTGTGTATCCTTTGTTGAGGACAGCATATAGTTAGCCGTTTAGTCGCTTCCGTGTCATTGCCTACGCACACGCGTCATCGACAACTCGCTGTGGTCTGCCAATCACGTCGAAGTCATCTGCGCATCCTTTCTGCGTTCTTTTGACGGTCGTGCCTCTGGTATTGACGCATTGCTTCCGTACTCAATCTAAGTCATCTCTATCTAGAGCTTCGTCCTCCAGTGCACGAGATTCGTCCAGCTCCGAAACTTTTGCGCGAGACTGTCTGCCTTTCGTTACCTTGGATACCAGTGTGTCCCGGTACCAAACATAGGGTCACCGAGCTTACCAGAAATGTCTCACTGATGCTCTGTCTGCACAGTCTAGCCAGCTTCGACGTCAGGATGTCTGATGCTGTGGGCTTTATTGCCGCTTGGCTGTCAGAAAAAATGGTGTTCGACTCGCTCGCAAGTGTTGCTCCATATATTCCAGCCACTTCCGCTTGAAGGACGCTGCAGTCGTCTCTCAGTCGATTTTTCTAAGAGATCACAGAAGATCCCTCGCCTGTACCAGCGCTTGTCCATAAAACACCTTTAATCTGTTGTTTTCAGCTGGACTTCTCATTCTGTGATGACGTTTTTAGGCAGCTTGGGAGAAGTAAGCGCATTTAGGTGCGTTCTTTTGTGCCGGCCGTGGCGTTGTGGGTCTGTGCGGCGACTCCTACGCACTTGAACATGCGGTGACTAGGAGTCGGCGTGAAACTTCAGGTCCCTTCCACTCGTGAGAGAACAAAAGCACGCACAAACGAGTGGTTGTTGTAGAAACTAAGCCCTGGACTGTAGTGCCAACCATATTATTGTTATTAAGAGCAAAGATCAGCAGACGACTTACCGGCGTACTATCGGGCTACTACACCTGCGCCAAACACCGAAATGTGTTCGTCTGTAAAGAAGACGACGACACAACAGAGCACTTCCTCTGACACTGTCCCGTCTTTGCTCGGATCATGTGGCAGATATTGGTTGCGGATAAGATGAAGTGTGTGATCCTCATCACAGAAGCGCCTGCTGGTATTCCTCAGGAAAAACCATGAAATTTCAGTAAATGTAGGTTGCTGCCTGGTAGGACAATGGACCAGTTTCTGAGTCTGATTGCTTCAGTGCAGTGTTGTGCCTGCTTTTGTAACAATCTCAGTGACAATCAAAGGAACCCGCCAGAGCTGTCCATCGCTTCATTGGGAGCTTCAATTGGTTCTCGTGAGTAGGTGCACTTGATGAAATGCTACATCCACCGAGAGACAATGCACAGACTAAACCATCGGGTCTAGAAGCATGCAACTTTGAACAGGATGTTCTTTTACATAAAGAGTGCGCATTACGTCGAATTTTAATGTTTCAAGTGTGGGCAAAGGCATTGTAGGCTACAACGTTCAACTCAAGACCCCGAGATGTCACCAAAGAGATGGCTAGGCTTAGGTGGCTGTCTGCCAGTATGCAACAGTCAAACTTATTCCTGCACAGGCCCGTTGTCTTAAGAGACATGACCTGTAAATGAGTAGAATACTCGCATGAGTCCAGCATCAAGTCCGTCCCTCTTGCGTGGAAGGCGGCCTCCGTAACCCATCGCTCCAGGGATGCTAAAGTTAAAGTGTCACATTCAAGCGACTGCCAAGTACTAATAATGCACGACATTTCTTTTTCAATTTTGAACTTCTTCACCGTCCCTCGTGAACCTTATCATCAACTCAGCATAACACGAAAAAAATGTCGACTTTTCCTTGTATTTTTCCATTTATAGGCTAATTCACTCACGCACTCTTCGTACTTCAATCGGTAAATTGTGAAATTACTCTCAGAAGCCAGTGAAACTTTCATCAACCGCGCAATTTGAAGCAGATCATAATCCATCCACCCTCAGCGCAGTCCTCCCCCCCCCCCAAAAAATTCATGGCTTCCCCAATAAAGTACGCGGGTACGACTGATGTAAGGGAGAAAATAAAACCCCCACCCCGACAGTAAATTAAGAAAATTCACCGTGATTTATGCTTCAGCGAAATTTAATAACGTTGAAAGGAACACTCACAGAAGCAATGTCGTTAAGATACCTCGACTGGGTTCTAAACCGGCCGGAAAGCCATCGCATTCGCCTTTACCTTTGCCACCTTTTGTCGTTTTGAACAAATTCGTTATGCCGCCTCCGCCGTCGCATGGCCACAGCATGCGCTGCTGCTGTCTATCATTACTTATCGGCAACCGATACTCGAGCAGATTTTCAAGTAAATTATAAATACTCACACAATATGGCTGGCTCCCTTGGAATGATTTATTTCGGAGGCGGAAAACGATATAAACACGAATGTCTCGTCGTTACGTGGGGTTTTCAGGGATTTTCCGCGGGACGTGATCTTTGGGGAATTTGTAATTACAAGCGGAAATCGAACGCAGTGACTGCTTTTTTTTTGCGTGTTTGTTCTTGATTTCAATTAATTGACAGAACAAGGTACAGGGATGTTCAAAAAAATGCTACATTTCCTTGACGAATGAAATTGAACTTGACACGAACGTGTTTCATTTGATCATGTTGCAAGACAATCAAGGTTTGCTTTTGGCAGGTTTGCACTTGGCAGGTTTGCACTTGGCAGGTTTGCGTAGCCTCATCGTTGAGCGAAATCTTGTTAACTCTTTTTTGCGATTAAGTTCAACTTTAACATAACGTGCCTTACTCGATAAAGTTGGTTCTTCTTAAACACATTCACTCGGTTAGGTTATGTTAGGTAATGTGGCTACCATCATAAGCGATGGATTGTGTTGCCACTGAGCCGGTTACCGGCCGTTACGCCTGGAACGGTCGGTAACCGCAGGTGTAGGAGGTTCTCTTCTCTTCTTCCTCTTCCATGCATCTGCCGTTGTATGGTAATCTTAGTCTTGCGGTGTGTCTGCACATTGCGCAAGAACTCCTACTACGCTACTCAGTTCTGCCTAGACTGAGGATGGCCGTGGTTATTTGTAAGTCAATTTTGTTTGCCATACCTGTTTCGGTTGTGTTAAAGTTCTCCCATCTTTCACGCGCACTGCCGATGGCTAGCTCTGTGGTCTTAGTTTTTTGAGTTTCTATTGGCACCCAGATGTTTTCAATCTTTTCTCCAATGATTGTTGCTCTGTTTCTGGCTAGCTGGTCTGGCATTTCTCTATGTCCAGGAACCCAACACACCAATAAGCTGCATTGTCTCGTTAAGAGACATAGCAGAGTCTTACCAATTTCGATCTTTAAAATGGTGATTCGAGTGCCATAATCGCTGCTTGGCTGTCGATGTAGATGACAATGTTCTCGTTCGATAACGTTCTCATCAACAGCCACTCAACGGCTTCACAAATAGCCTCCCTTTCTGTCTGGAAAACACAACAGTAAAGTTGTAGTCTAAAAGACCGGCTAATCTGGAGATGTTCCGATGCTAAATACCCGCTCCGTTATTGTTCAGTACCGAGTTCATCTGCCATAGTCGTCTACACGGTATGCTGACTTTACATACAATTTCGATGTCTAACATCGGAGTTAAGTAGACTGTAGGTTCTTCTGTAAACCGCTTTGAATTTAGAATACTGGCGTGACATGTGTGTTGGTTTCTCCATTGCGATAGTGCTTTCAGTGTCAGCGCCGATTTTGCTGCAAATTTCTTGCCACAGATGTCTACAGGAATGAGGTTCGTCTCTAGCGCTGCGGTCGTTGAAGTGCACATTGCGCCTGTGATTGATATACACTCCATCCTTTGGACGCTGTTTATCATTTTTGTGTAACTGGCTTTATCCAGCGCCGGCCACCATACTAGAACGGCCTATAGTAGTCCATACTACTCCGTGTATCTCATTATCTTGGAGTTGATTCCCCAGTTTCTATATAAAGCCCTTTTGCACGCATAAAGTGCAGTGGTTGCTTTCTTAATTTTTCTAGCCAGTTTTGTTTCAAGCTAAGCCTTCTAACACCAAGATATTTGGCATGATCCGATAAAGTTAGTGGTGTAATTTGGGACATCTGATTATTGCTCGAAATGATCACCATTTCAGTTTTTACTGGACTTACATCCAAGCCTCATTTCTTGGTCCAGTTCGATAGCAGCGTGCGTGTTGAGAGCGTGTTCCATGAGACCCCCTGGGATTTTGAGGATATTTTCTACTGAAGGTTAGGCGTAGGCGATGACTTTACAAACGAACCTTTCTTGTGAGAGTAGTAATTCATTTACGGTGTGGGGAGAGTATATCCCCTTTCGGGGTACCCCGTCTCGCTCTTCTTACTATTCGACTGCTATAGAGATCCGCATGGATTTGTCTTGTTGTGAGCATTAACTTTATCCCGCGGCTTTAAGCGTTTACCATGGATTCTGGTGTTATATTGTTGAAAGCTCCTTCACTATCGAGGCAAGCTGTTAGAGTGTATTCTTTGTACGCCCGTGATTTCTCTATAGTGCCGACAATAGTGTGTAGTGCAGTTACTGAGCTGCTGAGAAATTGCAAGCCGCTATACTGCTCCTTATGTAGAGATCTATGGGTCTTTCCAGCGTATTTAGAAGGAATGAGGAGAGACTGATGGGTCTGTAGACCTTTGAGAATTCCCCTACTCGACGCTGTAACTGAGCGTCTAAAAAACAAAATGGTTAATAACAGCAGATAAAACAAAACTCCAATGGAACCGGGAGTTAAAAGGCCCTCTGCGGGACGAAAAACCTAGCTTAACGAAATTTAACGAAACGTACTCTAGTCAACTCTAGTCTTGCTTTGCTATTGGTTTGTAATGGAAGCTGTCAATAACCCAACTACAGCTGTTGTCCGCCTTCAAACTCGCCCTCAGTTAAGTTCGCAAAAGTTAACGAAATTGAACGAAACAAAATTTCGCTTGTCCTTGACATGAGCATGAGCCTTGAACATGAGTTATTCTCTACCAACACACAAAACTACAGTTTATCCCTCAACGCATGTAAGGACTTTATCAGTCTCCTGCAACTCCCAAATATGTTCCACGCCTCAGAGGCCAACTCTACAGAAAGAACAGCACACAAAAAAAAAAAAAACTCCATCACTTCGCAACGAAAGTCGTTAGCAACTTTGATTGCAGTAATCAAAGTCCATCGACTAAAACTTCTTGACGAAAGCCTTGACGAACGGAGAAAAAGTCTTCGCACTTAATTAGCAATCTTCCAGCCATTAGGAACTTCATGACCTCCTAACCACTTTCAGGTTGAATCACATTTCCCCCATCCTCTTCGAACCTCCCTCACTGGCTGAGCAGATGGCAGAGCAGAATCACCCAAAAACAAACCATCCGCCGGCAGCACCCAAAACTGAGGAAAAACCTTTAAAGCTGCAACGTTTGCCATTATCTCAGCATCGAACGCCATTCAGCCGGCAATCCAATGAAACTCAATCAGCAAATGAAAGCAGCCACGCTCTGCATGCAGTGTCCTTCACACAGGCTATCGATTTCAAAAGGATTTCACCCAATTTCCACCACCGCCCACGTCGTTGCTCGGTGAGGGCTTTCGAAAAGCCATTCACCGTGAAACGGGTGAAGGGCCAGAGAGAGTGGGGGAGAGCGGGAGAAAAAGAGAAGTTTGCATGCCAAAAGGCATCCGAAAAACGAAGCTTATTTGTAAGAGGATGTGTCTATTAAGCGCTTCGTCGAGTGGGCTAGGGCAACGCCAGCAGCACTTGTTAGATCCCAAGTGCATCTCCTTGAACTCGTGCTCATTCGTATCCCTCCCCCATCCACCCCACCAACAAACTTTGAGTGAATGTTCGTTTTTTTTCTAATTTGGAAAATGTCCTTTTTGCTCTCGTTTCCACAGCTTACAGGAAGTGTCAGACGACAGACGTCTTTTGCAATGCGCCCGGTGGTGCTTCGCCGGACGGTGGCCGCCTGTCCGGACCGTGTGTGCCGAAGGAGAAACGCTGTGACGGCTACTTGGACTGCCGAAACGGACGCGACGAAGAGGGCTGCTCGGGCGTGTCCTGCCGACTGGACCAGTTTCGGTGTGCCAACGGACTGAGATGTATCGACACGGCGCTGAAGTGCAATCACCGCGACGACTGCGGCGACAAGTCCGACGAACAAGCTTGCAGTAAGTACACCCTCCACCTCCATCCGGACATCAATCTAAACGACTTGACTTTCTTCCGCAGACTTTCCGCCCTGCCACAACGGCCAGTTCCGGTGCACGAATGCCTTATGTATTCCGGCAGCGTTCTACTGCGACGGCTACCACGACTGCGCTGACCAAAGTGACGAGGCCAACTGCACGGCGATAGCGTGTCCGGATAACAAGTTCCTGTGCCCGCGCGGCGGTCCCGAAGGCACACCCAAGTGCATCCTGAAGTCACAGCTGTGCGACGGCAAGCGCGATTGTGAGGACGGCAGCGACGAGGAGACTGCCTGTTGTAAGTATTCCTTTGCCTCCCTCCCCCCCGTCACCCCATCAAATTGATTTAACGTGGTTCTGTCGTTGCAGCAATTGGATCGTGCCCAACTCTGAGCTGCGAGTACAAGTGCGGGCCCTCGCTGACAGGCGGCATCTGCTACTGCAAGCCCGGCCAGACCCTGGCGGCCGACAACCGAACCTGCGTGGATCTGAACGAGTGCGCCGAGTGGGGTCACTGCGACCAGCAGTGCACGAACACCGAAGGTTCCTACAGCTGCAGCTGCGCCAACGGCTACACTCTCATCAACAACTCCAAGTGCGTGGCCGCTGACGCGATGAACATCGAGCTGATCTTCGCCCACGACCGGGCTGTGGTCCATCTGCCCACTCTGGGCGTGGGCGCCAAGGTCTTGGCGAACGCGACCGGAGCCTGCGGCCTGGCCTTCCACTACGCACGCAACACCCTCTACTGGTCGGACATCAAGACGAGGAAGGTGCAGTCACTGCAGCTGCAAGAGTTCGGAAACGCCATCAACCCCTTGGACCTGACTTTGCCCGGCACTTGGTCGCCCGTGGCGCTGGCCGTCGACTGGGTGGGAGACAAGATCTACGTCGCGGACTTGGTGGGACAGAAGATCGACGTGTTCGAGCTGAGCGGGAACTGGCATGCCGTTGTCCTGGGCTCGAACCTCACCAGTCCCCTGGATCTCGCCCTCGACCCCACCTCAGGCTTCATGTTCGTTGCCGACGGCGGTCAAGTGCTCCGCGCTCACATGGACGGCACCCACGTCATGTCGATTGTGTCTGAGGCCGCGTACAAGGCGTCCGGTGTGACCGTCGACATCATCTCGAAGCGCGTCTTCTGGTGCGACTCTCTGCTCGACTACATCGAGACCGTGGACTACGACGGCAACAACCGCGTGATGGTGCTGAGGGGCCAACAGGTGCCCAGCCCGTCAAGGTTGGCGCTGTTCGAGAACCGAATCTACTGGACGGACGGCACCAAGCAGGGCATCATGTCCGTGGACAAGTTCGAGGGCGCCGCCTCCATCCAGGTGACCTACAAGTCGAAGGACATTCGCGAGCCGAAGGCAATCATCGCCGTGCACTCCCTCAGCCAGCCGAAGACGTCGAACCCGTGCGGCAACAACAACGGCGGCTGCAACCACATGTGCATCGTGACCGCTGTCAAGGGAGCGCCCTCAGGCCTAGGCTACCGGTGCGCCTGCAACACCGGCTACCAACTGCAGACCGACCTCAAGAACTGCAAGATCGTCCGCGAGTTCCTCATGTACTCGCAGCAGCGCTTCATCAAGGGAAAGGTGCTCGACCCCGTCATCGAAGGCTTCAGTGACGCCATCTTGCCGGTGGTGTCGCGCCGAGCCCGCTTCGTCGGCCTCGACTTCGACGCCCGCGACGAGTTCATCTACTACTCGGACGTGCTCCAGGACGTCATCTACCGCGTGCACCGCAACGGAACCGGACGCGAAATAGTGCTGGCATCGCAGAACGAAGGCGTCGAGGGTCTCGCCGTGGACTGGGCCTCGAAGAACCTGTACTACATCGACAGCCGGAAGGGCACGCTCAACGTGCTCTCCACGCGCAATGTCACCCACCGACGCACCCTGCTCAAGAGTCTGAAGCGGCCCCGCGCCATTGTCGTCCACCCGAACCGCGGCTTCATCTTCTTCTCCGAATGGGACCGGCCGGCGAACATCACGCGCGCCAACACAGACGGCACCAACCTGCTGGTCTTCAAGAACGTGACCCTCGGCTGGCCCAACGGCCTGTCCATCGACTTCAAGGCGGACCGCGTCTACTGGTGCGACGCCCTGCTTGACCACGTCCAGCACTCGAACCTCGACGGCACCGACATCAAGACCGTGAACTCGCGCCTGGTGCGACACCCCTTCTCCATTGTCATCCACAACGAGTGGATGTACATCACCGACTGGCGACTGGACGCGATCATCCGCCTGCACAAGCTGACCGGCGAGCAGGAGGAGATGATGGTGCGCGAGCCGCAGACGAACCGCCTCTACGGCGTCAAGGTGTACAGCCGGGACGTGCAGAAAATCGACGAGAAGCAACCGTGCCACATCAACAACGGCGGCTGCGAGAAGATCTGCTTCGCGGTCCCGCGAAATGATTCCCTTGGCGAGCTGCAGTCCCGATGCTCCTGTCCCTACGGCGAACGCCTGGCCGATGACGAGATGACCTGTGTGCCCGACCCGACCGCCGAACCGCCTGTGCAGCCGTGCCCCAACTCGTGGGACTTCACCTGCACCAACCAGCGATGCATTCCGAAGTCCTGGGTGTGCGACGGCGACGACGACTGCCTGGACAACAGCGACGAGGAGCAGAACTGCACAAGTAAGTGACAACCGCCTTCCCTCTGAAAGTGGCCTCTAACCCTTTTCCTTTCTCTTCCAGAACCGACATGCGGATCGAACGAGTTCCAGTGCAAGTCAGGCCGCTGTATCCCGCTGAACTTCCGCTGCGACCAGGAGAACGACTGCGGCGACAACTCGGACGAGTTCGAGTGCGGCAACGTGACCTGCGGCTCGGCCCAGTTCGCCTGCTCGAACGGCCGGTGCATCCCGAACATGTGGAAGTGCGACAGCGAGAACGACTGCGGCGACGGATCGGACGAGGGTGACTTCTGCGCCGAAAAGACGTGCGCCTACTTCCAGTTCACGTGCCCGCGGACCGGCCACTGCATCCCGCAGAGCTGGGTGTGCGACGGCGACGACGATTGCTTCGACAAACAGGACGAGAAGGACTGCCCGCCGATCACGTGTCTAGCGAACCAGTTTAAGTGCGCCGACCTGCGCCAGTGCGTGGAGGAGTCGTACAAGTGCGACGGCATTCCGGACTGCAACGACGGCAGCGACGAGCTGGGATGCCCGTCCACCGGTCCCAACCAGTGCAACATGGAGAAACACTTTCGCTGCAAGGGCTCCGGCTTCTGCATCCCGATCTCGTGGCACTGCGACGGCTCCAACGACTGCAGCGACCACTCGGACGAGGAGGACTGCGGCCAGATATCGTGCGCGCCCAACTTCTTCAAGTGCAACAACTCGAACTGCGTCTTCAAGGCGTACATCTGCGACGGAAAGGACGACTGCGGCGACGGATCTGACGAGAGCTCGATGCACGCGTGCGTGGCGCCGCCATTCAAGTGCCCGCACGGCCAGTGGCAGTGCCCCGGCGTGACGGAGCGATGCGTGAACACGACCTCTGTATGCGACGGCGCGCCCGACTGTCCGAATGGCTCAGACGAAGGCCAAGGCTGCGACCTGGCGGAGTGCCAACACCAGACGGGACTCTGCACGAGTGGATGCCAGAAGACGCCGCTGGGAGCGATGTGTATCTGCCCGCCCGGCTCGGAGCTTGCCGAGGACGGCTACACGTGCCAGGACTCGAATGAATGCGACCCACCCGGCCTCTGCTCGCAATCGTGCACCAACACCAAGGGATCCTACTTCTGCTCGTGCACGGACGGATACATCCTGGATTCGGACAAGCTGCACTGCAAGGCAGTCAACCACTCGGCAGCGTTCCTCATCATCTCGAACCGCCACTCGATCCTGGTCGCCGATCTGAAGGAGCAGGGGCTGGAGCGGGTGCCGATCATCGTGGAGAACGTCGTGGCCACCGCCTCGAACATGCACACCGGCACCATCTTCTGGAGCGACATGAAGCTGAAGAAGATCTCCCGGCTGGACCGCGGCATGGAACCGCAAGAGATCATCACGACGGGCCTGGACCTCGTTGAGGGCCTGGCCTATGACTGGGTCGGACAGAACCTCTACTGGCTGGACAGCAAGCTAAACACGATCGAGGTGTCGTCAGAGAATGGCTCCAACCGGCTTGTGCTGGTGCGCGAGAACATCACCCAACCGCGAGGCATGTGCCTGGACCCCAGCGAGGACGCCCGGTTCATCTTCTGGACGGACTGGGGCGAGAACCCACGCATCGAGAGGATCGGCATGGACGGCACCATGCGCGAGACCATCATCAACACGAAGATCTACTGGCCCAACGGGCTGACCCTGGACATCGCCACCAAGCGGGTGTACTTCGCCGACTCGAAGCTGGACTTCATTGACTTCTGCTACTACAACGGAACCGGGCGCCAGCAGGTGCTGGCCGGCAGTCACTACCTCCTGCACCCGCACTCGCTGTCCCTCTTCGAGGACACACTCTACTGGACCGATCGCCAGCTGAATCGGGTCCTGTCGGCGAACAAGTTCCGCGGACAGAACCAGACCGTCGTGTCGCACCTGATCAGCCAGCCGCTCTCCATCCACGTGCACCACCCGTCCCTGCAGCCAATGTACGAGAACCCGTGCACGAAGGCGTCCTGCCAGCACCTCTGCCTGCTTAGCCCGAGCGCGAAGGAGGGCTACTCCTGCAAGTGCAAGCCGGGCTTCAGGCTGCTCTCCGAAGGACGTTGCGTCGAGGAGGAGAACCCCTTCATCATGGTCGTGAAGGGAACGCAGATCGTTGACATCCCACTGAACGGAGGCGACGCCAGAGCCGGATCCTTGGCTCCAGTCATCGGCATCGACAGCAGCACCGGCCTGGACTTCGACCGCAAGGGCGAGACACTCTTCTGGGTGCAGGGCCGCGAGGACGACGACGAGAATTGCACGATCTACACCACGCCCTACGGCGGAGGCAACAAGACGCAGTTCTTCGGCGTGGACACGGGCATCGTGGGTGCGCCGTACACGATCGCGTTCGACTGGCTGGGACGGAACCTCTACATGGGCAACAGGATCGCAAGCAACATCGAGGCGGTCCGCGTGGACGGCAAGATCAAGTACCGCACCATCGTGCTGGCCAACGACGGCAACAAGACGTCGGTGTCGAAGCCGAAGGCCATCGCCCTGGACCCGAGCGAGGGAAAGCTCTTCTGGATCGACGAGGGCGGCTTCGGCGTGCCCGTGAAGATCGGCCGCGTGAACATGGCCGGCACCAACGCACTGGTGCTCCGCGAAGACATAGACCACCCCGAGAGCATCGCCCTGGACACGGACAAGAAACAGATCTACTACAGCACGCAGTTCCCGCCGACGGTGTCCGCCATGGACTACAACGGCGAGGATCACCGGGTGATCTTGTCGGAGGTGAACGCGATCGCGAGGCCGAAGAGCCTGGGCGTGCTCGACTCCCGCCTGTACTACCTGGACCCGGTCTACGAGAAGATCGTGCGAGTGGACCTGCCGCGGGGCGACAACCCCAAGGTGATCGTGGACAACGAGCCCGACCTGAAGAACATGATGATCTACAAGAAGCGCGCCATGATGCAGCACCCCTGCCAGACGAACAACGGCGGCTGCGAACACCTGTGCATCCCCGACGAGGGATCCTCGAGGACGTGCGCCTGTGGCATCGGCTACCGCAAGGAGAACGACATCAACTGCGTCGCGTACAAGACGTTCGCCGTTGTCTCGCAGCTGGACGTGACGAGGGGCTACAGCCTGATGGACAGCTCCGAAGCCATGGTCCCGATCAGCGGCAGCGGCCATCACATCCTGCACGTGGACGTCGTGTTCCGCGAGCAATGGATCTACTGGGCGGAGTACAACCGCGGCTACTGGAACGGAATCTTCAGGACGCGACCCAACGGCACCGAGCTGCAGCACATCATCAAGGACGGCATCGGCAGCAACGGCATCCGCGGCATCGCCATCGACTGGGTGGCCGGCAACCTGTACTTCACCAACGTCTTCCCGCACGAGAACTACGTCGAGGTGAGCTGGCTGGACGGAACCAACCGCAAGATCCTCGTGAAGACCACCAACGACGCCCCCCGTGAGCTGGCCGTGAACCCCATCAAGCGGCTGCTCTACTGGATCGACTACGGACAGTACCCGCGCATCGGCAAGGCCTACCTGGACGGATCCAACTGGACGCCCGTGGTCACCTCGGGCATCTCCAATCCGCGCGACCTGACCGTCGACATGCTGACGCACGACGTCTACTGGGTGGACTCCAAGCTGGACACCATCCAGAAGATCTCCTACTCGGGCGGCAACCGCCAGATCATTCGCCGCAACCTCCCCAACCCCATGGGCATCGCCGTCTACCTCGGCGACGTCTACTGGGTCGACCGCAACCTGATGACCGTCTTCAAGGCGTCCAAGCTGCCCGGCAACAACTCGATGCCCGAGAGGGTGCGCACGAATCTGCAGAAGCTCCGCGACATTGTCATCTACAACATCAACAACCAGCCCCCGGACGAGAGCAACCCGTGCGCCCGGCTCGGAAACGGCGGCTGCGATCAGCTGTGCTTCAGCTTCCCGCAAGACGCCTCCAGCTCGTCGAGACTGAACTTCAAGTGCGACTGCGCCACAGGCAAGCTGAACGCTGACGGACGGAAGTGCGAATCCGTGAACGAGTACCTCGTCTTCGCCACCAGGACCGAGATCAGGGCCGTCAACCTGGACCCCAGATCGACCCAAGTGCCCTTCACGCCGATGACCAACCTCACCAACGTCGTTGGCCTGGACTTCGACTACGCCGACAATCGACTGCTGTACACGCAGATCCGCCCGTGGGCCAAGATCGCCTACACCAAGGCCAACAATCCGTCCCTGGAAGACGTGACCGTGATCCTCAACAAGGGCATCAATCCGGAAGGCATCGCCTACGACTGGACGCAGAACAAGATCTACTGGACAGACAGCTCGAACAACTCGATCTACGCCATGAACCTGGACGGCACCGAGCTGGTGATGATCGCCCGCGTGGAACGCCCTCGGGCCATCGTGCTCGACCCGTGCAACGGCACCCTCTTCTTCACCGACTGGGGCCGCTTCGGCACCTCGGGCAAGATCTTCCGCACCACCATGGCCGGCTCGCTGAAGCGCGCCATCGTCGACAAGGAACTGTCGCAGCCGAGCGGCTTGGCCATCGACTACGAGGACCGCAAGCTGTACTGGACCGACGCCGTGCGCGAGAAGATCGAGCGGGCGAACCTGGACGGAAAGGAGCGCGAGCTACTCGTGGCGGCCACTATCTACCCGTTCGCCATCAGCGTCTTCCGGAACTACATCTACTGGACGGATCTGCAGCTGCGCGGCGTGTACCGCGCCGAGAAGCACACAGGCGCCAACATGGTTGAGATCGTGAAGCGGCTCGAGGACTCGCCACGCGACATCCGCGTGTACAGCCAGGAGCGGCAGAAATGCCAAGTCAACCCGTGTCTGATCAACAACGGCGGCTGCGCCCAGAGCTGCCATCCGGCGCCCAACGGAAAGGCCGAGTGCAAGTGCGACGACAACTCGAAGCTGGTGAACGAGGGCCGCATGTGCGTGCCGCGGAACAACACCTGCGAGGCGAGCAAGTTCTACTGTCAGAACGGCAAGTGCATCTCGCGCATGTGGTCCTGCGACGGCGACGACGACTGCGGCGACAACTCGGACGAAGATCCAAACTACTGCGCGTTCCATTCGTGCTCACCGAACGAGTTCCGCTGCAACAATGGCCGCTGCATCTTCAAGTCGTGGAAGTGCGACCACGAGAACGACTGCAAGGACGGTTCGGACGAGGTCGACTGCACCTACCCGCCGTGCGTGGACGGAGAGTTCACGTGCACGAACGGCAGATGCATCCCGCAGGCGCAGGTCTGCAACGGCGTGAACGACTGCAAGGACAACGCGACCTCCGACGAGACCCACGAGCGATGCCCCACCAACACGACGTGCCCGCCCAATCATCTGAAGTGCGAGAAGACCAACATCTGCGTGGAGCCATACTGGCTGTGCGACGGCGACAACGACTGCGGCGACAACTCCGATGAAGACCAACTGCACTGCGGCCAGCGAACATGCCCACAGAACAGCTTCCGGTGCCCCAACCACCGCTGCATCCCGGCCACCTGGTACTGCGACGGCGACGACGACTGCGGTGACGGCGCCGACGAACCGCCAGAGTACTGCAAGTCCGAGGGACGGACCTGCTTCGGCGACCTGTTCACGTGCGACAACGGCAACTGCATTCCCCGGATCTACATCTGCGACGGCGACAACGACTGCCTGGACAACAGCGACGAGGACAGCCGCCATCAGTGCAGTAAGTAGTTGCCGGCGATGGCTGGTGACAGGCTCGCTCAATTTTCCCCCTCGTTTTCCTTTCAGACGACCGCAAGTGCGACGAGGAGACGGAGTTCACTTGCGTGGAGAACAAGGCTTGGGGACGCGCTCAGTGCATCCCCAAGAAGTGGATATGCGACGGCGATCCAGACTGCGTGGACGGCGCCGACGAGAACACCACCCTGCACAGCTGCTCCACACAGCAGCCGTGCGCCGAGGACATGTTCACGTGTGGCAACAACCGATGCATCAACAAGGTGAGTTGTCTGGTGCCTCCCCGTTCGCATGCGGCATGATCCGAACGCGGCTTCCTTTTGTTTCAGGGCTGGGTCTGCGACCACGACAACGACTGCGGCGACGGCACGGACGAGGGCAAGTTCTGCAACTCCAAGTACAAGACGTGCTCGCCCCAGGAGTTCACGTGCCAGAACTTCAAGTGCATCCGCAACCAGTACCGCTGCGACGGCGAGGACGACTGCGGCGACCACTCGGACGAGGTCGACTGCAAGAAGGACAACGTCACGTGCCCCTCCGGACAGTTCACCTGCTCGAACGGCCAATGCATTGACTACGGCCTGGTGTGCAACAAGGTCGCCGACTGCTCGGACGAGTCCGACGAGCCGGCCCACTGCAACGTGGACGAGTGCGCCAAGGTCGAGATCCACCAGTGCGGCCACAAGTGCATCGACACCCTCACCAGCTACTACTGCGACTGCAACCAGGGTTACAAGTGAGTACACTGGCGCCCATCTGAAGTCTGAAGTCCATTTTTCACCCCCTCTCTCCCTCTTTTAGACTGCTTGCCGACGGAAAGGCGTGCGCGGACATCGACGAGTGTCTGGAGACGCCCGGCGCCTGCTCGCAGCACTGCTCGAACACACCGGGCGGCTACTACTGCAAGTGCGACGAACGCTACTACGAGCGCCAGGTGGACGAGCACACGTGCAAGCGCAAGGACAACGACACCGCCTGGCTGGTCTTCACCAACAAGTACTACGTGCGGAACATGTCGCTGGACGGCAGGCAGTACAACCTGATGCACCAGGACCTGATGAACGTGGTCGCGCTGGACTTCGACTACCAGGACGAGTACCTGTACTTCTGCGACGTCACAGCGAAGACGATCTTCCGCTCGAAGTACACGGACATGAGCGAGAAGCCGCCCCGCGAGGCAGTGATCCGTCACGACTCGCACGGCCTGGAGGGCATCGCCGTCGACTGGGTGGGCAGAAAGCTCTACTGGCTGGACCGACACTCGAAGAACCTGGACGTGTCGGAGTTGGACGGCACCAAGCGCAAGACCCTGCGCAGCGGCGTTGTGGACCCCCGCGCGATCGTGGTGCACCCGGGCATTGGCTTCCTCTACTTCACGTCGTGGCACCTGCAGGCGTACATCGCCAAGATGGGCATGGACGGCTCGAATTTCACGCGCATCCTCACGTGGGAGGACGACATCGCCTGGCCCAATGCACTCGCCATCGACTACTTCACGGACCGCATCTACTGGGCGGACGCCCACTTGGACTACATCGCGTACGCCGACTTGGAGGGACGCCACAGGCACATCGTGCTCTCCGGAGCCAAGGTGCCGCACGTCTTCGCGATCTCCCTGTTCGACGACTACCTCTACTGGACCGACTGGAACCTGAAGGCGATCATGCGGGCGAACAAGTTCACCGGCAAGGACCTGACCACCCTGCGCAACACCACCCACCGACCGTACGACATACATATCAACCACAGGCTGCGGCAGGTGCCGTACACCAACCCGTGCGGCAAGACCAACGGCGGGTGCTCCCACCTCTGCCTGATATCGCCGCCGGCCGAGTCGACGTACCTCAACATCGAGGGCTACATCGAGGAGGGTGCGCCGAGCTACAAGTGCGCGTGCCCCAATCAGTTCTACTTGGCGCGCGACAGCAAGACCTGCATCGCCAACTGCACGGCTGGACAGCACCGCTGCGGCGGCACCGACGAGAAGTGCATTCCGTGGTTCTGGAAATGTGACGGCGAGAAGGACTGCAAGGACGGATCGGACGAGCCGACGACGTGCGCACCGCGCCACTGCCGCGCTGGAACGTTCCAGTGCAAGAACACCAACTGCACGCCATCGGCGACCATCTGCGACGGAGCGGACGACTGCGGCGACGGCAGCGACGAGCAGAACTGCGACCTGCCGTGCCCCGACTCGGACTTCAAGTGCAAGTCGAGTGGACGATGCATCTTGGACAGCTGGAGGTGCGACGGCGACGCCGACTGCAAGGACGGAAGCGACGAGGACCCCGCCGTGTGTCGTAAGTGCAATGAAACGCCTTCCTTCCGCCCGCCCTTCTAGAGAACCTCCTTCTCCTTCTTTTCAGATAAACGAACATGCGACCCCGACACGGAGTTCAGCTGCAAGAACGGCCGCTGCATCCCCAAGCTTTGGATGTGCGACTTCGACAACGACTGCGGCGATGACTCCGACGAGCCCGCGTACATGTGCCGCCAGAGGAACTGCACCACCGGCTGGCAACGGTGCCCCGGACAGTCCAACTACAGATGCATTCCCAAGTGGCTGTTCTGCGACGGCAAGGACGACTGCCGCGACAACAGCGACGAGCTGCCAGAGAACTGTCCCAAGTGCTCCTCCGAGACGGACTTCAAGTGCGGCAACAACCGCTGCATTCCCAAGTAAGACCAGCGCGTCCCCGACTCCCTGGAGGCCGAGGCTTTAATGCTTTTCTTTGTGTTCCTTTCAGGCAATGGATGTGCGACTTCGCTGACGACTGCGGCGACGGAAGCGACGAGTCGGAGCCGATGTGCAAGGACAAGTACCGCGAGTGCTCCGAGTCGGAGTTCCACTGCGGCAACGGCAAGTGCATATCGTCCCGCTGGCGCTGCGACCACGAAGACGACTGCGGCGACAACACCGACGAGCTGAGCTGCGAGGGCTACCAGTGCAAGAACGGAACGTTCCAGTGCGCTTCCGGCCACTGCATCGCCGCCTACTTCCGCTGCGACGGCGACCGCGACTGCAGAGACATGTCCGACGAGATCGGGTGCCCGCCGCGTTTCCCCGGAGGACGGTACTGCCCCGAGTCGCGATTCCAGTGCACCAACAACCTGTGCGTGTCCCCCTCGGACCTGTGCGACGGCACCGACGACTGCGGAGATGGCTCCGACGAGAAACCGGAAGTCTGCTCGAACTTCAACTGCGACACGCTGCGGCGCTTCCAGTGCGCCAACCATCGCTGCGTGGCTAGGTACCAGATCTGCGACGGAGTGGACAACTGCGGCGACGGGTCGGACGAGAACAACATGACACTGTGCGCCAGCAAGCAGCGCCCGTGCGATCTCTACACGCAGTACCAGTGCGCGAACAAGAACTGCATCGAACGCAACCAAGTGTGCGACTTCTCCGACGACTGTGGCGACTCCTCCGACGAGCTGGGATGCCACGATAGCAGCTCGTGCACGGAGCTGACCCGCGGCGGCTGTGAGCACCACTGCCACAACCTGACGGACGGCGGCTACATATGCGCCTGCTACCCGGGCTACATAATTTCGCAGGACAACAAGAAGCGCTGCGACGACATCGACGAGTGCGCGACAAGGACGCACACCTGCAGTCACCAGTGCCAAAACCTGAACGGAACGTACTCATGCTCGTGCCGCGACGGATTCCGACTTGTCGACGTCATGTCGGGCGTGTGCAAGGCCGAGAAAGACGACGTGGTGCTGGTGTTCGCCAACGGCCCCGAAATCCGAGGATACGACCCGCAGAAGCACGAGGAGTTCGACGTGGTTGCCGCTGAGAAGCGAATCGAGGCACTCGACTACGACGCCGAGGCGCAGATCATCTTCTGGGCCGACAGCTACGACAAGACCATCAAGCGCTCGTACATGGTGAACGCGCTCGACGGACAAGCTAAGATCGGCTACGCCCAGGACCTGAACATGAAGGGTGGCTCCAAGCCGACGGCCGTGGCCGTGGACTGGCTCGCCGACAACCTCTACTGGACCGAGGTGGACAGGACTGGCTCCAAGCCGCGAGGACGCGTCATGGTGGCCAAGACCGACGGCCGCTACAGGAGGGCCATCGTGGGAGCCGGTCTGGAGGTGCCTACCGCCATCGCCGTCGATCCTCAACTGGGACGCATGTTCTGGGCCGACGCCGGCTCAGCGCCCAAGATCGAGGTGTCGTGGATGGACGGCTCCAAGCGCCGACCACTGATCACCGAAGCCATTCGCCATCCCGCCGGACTCACCATCGACTACTCGCAGGACCACGTCATCTACTGGGTCGACTCGAAGCTGAACACCATCGAGTCCAGTCGACCCGACGGATCCCTGCGCAAGACGATCACCAAGGGCGAGCAGCTGCGGCACCCGGTGTCGCTGGACATCTTCGAGTCGTCCATGTACTGGGTGACGCGGGACAGCGGCGAGCTGATACAGCAAGACAAATTCGGACGCGGCGTCCAAGTGATCATCCAGCGCAACCTCGTCAACCCATCCGGACTGAAGGTGTACCACGAGAAGCGCTACAACACCTCGCTCCGCAATCCGTGCTACGAGAGCAGCTGCTCGCACTTGTGTCTCCTGGTGCCCGGCGGACGTCGCTGTGCCTGCCCCGACAACTCTGGCCCACTGCCCTCGCACCGGTCCACGGCCGAGGTGATCTGCGACGCGCCCGCGGAACAGCCGCGAGTGTCACCGCGCGTCTGCCCGTGCCAGAACGGAGGCCTCTGCAGGGAGAACGACCACGGCCAGCTGGAGTGCGAATGCCTGCCAGAGTTCACCGGCGATCACTGCGACCGCGCGGTCGGCGGATCCTTCGGCCCCGGCGGCGGCAACGTCGCAGCAGTTGTGGTGCCAGTCATGGTCATCCTTCTGGTGCTCCTGGCCGCCGGCGGAGTGTGGTACGTGATCAGGAAGAAGCCATTGTAAGTGCCATCGATCCCACTCGACGATCGTGTGTATCTCTAATCTCTTTTCTGTATTTCAGTGGAAAACTGGCCCGACTTCCGACGCTCTCGTCATCGCAGAGCGTCACCTTCCGCCACGGCACAAACGTTGAGTTCAACGCGCCCGGCTTCCAGAATATGCCGCCACCAAGCGAGGTGCCACCGATCGACAGCTACAACCTGCAGACAGTCAACAGCAATAAGACGCGCGATTTCTCGAATCCAATGTACGATGCCGTGCAATCGGGGACCACAACAGATCCATCACTTGGCAATGGATCAGGTAAGAATGTAAAGAATTTTTGTTGACTCACTTGGCAAAAAAAAAACGGGTCTTTGGTGTGGAGGTACATTCCGTGGGGAATTTTTTTTATTTTTTTTTGTTTGTTTTTCTTTGTTTACTGCTGCTTCGGTTGTGAGTTAGGCTTTTGCTCGGTAGCTAGCTGCTTCGGTGGTGAACAGGTTCCTGAGCCTTGGGTGGGTAGGTTTGGTAAAAGGGGTGCCCTACAGATGGGGCTTAGAGTACTTAGACCAACGAGTTGAGTCCATTTGAGGAATGAGAGATGATTCTATAATCAATTTCAAATGCAGTCCCATCCCCATAAATCTTCCAGCTGTGCGAGAAAGTGTTTCCTCACTGTGGCTGGGAAGGGCATTTCCTCTTCGTCTTCACAAACTTCTTCAAAATTCACGACACTGGCACAGTGGGACTACAGCTACAGGGACTCCCACTAGCACGCGTACATCCTTGCGACTAAACCTGAACATTGATTATGAACTCTTCAGCTTTTCCTGCAACCATCTCAGCGTCGGCCATAGGGCCCTTGCCATTGATTCGTCATTGTCCAGAGCCGGCTTCTGATTTGTGGCTCTTTTCAAGAGGTTGTTCTTCCTTAGAGAGCATTTTGTGTGCATGGAGCCCTCATTCTCAAGCCTCAAATCTGATCCTTCACTTCTTTAGACACCAGCACAAGGCTGGATCAATAAGTACCCGGACTTCAAAACAGATGGCGTTGCTGAGGGTAGTTGGCCCTACCGCCGTGTAATACCATCTATCGATGCCACTGCTTTCGGTCCGACAATCGTATAAAGAAAGTCTTTTCCGGAACCTGGCTTGATGGTAGGCAGTCGCGTACCGTGCACCTAGGGTTTGTCCTACCAAAAACCTTAACTCTCTGAGCGGATGAAGCCGCTCTGTTGCTCCATAAGGTGCTAAGAGCATGAGGAGTCGAATAGCTTCATGTGCTGTCATTTGTGTTGATCTAAGATTGGAGACGGCATAAAATTGTAAGTCTCGTCCACTCGTGAGAGAATAATAGCACGTACAACACGAGTGATTGTTTTTGCAGCTAGTTCCAGGTCAACTGCTTACAAGTATTTTTTTTTTTCCTAAATAGACATTCAGGCCTCGAGCTTGTGTCTAACTGCAGACTAATTGAGTCTTAGACAAATCGATGAGCTGATACATACAGCAGTCCCCGTAGTTCTGTGGTTTCTTCATCAATTATTGCTCACGAATCCCGGGATTATATTCATCTGAAGTGAAAAGTTACAGTGCTTGAGGGGCTATGGTTAGGCCTGAATGTATGGAGGCTCCAGTCCAACTCCACAATCCAGCGAAGAGAATAGAAAGTATGAAGAAGAAAAGAATTGTTACACTAAAGCCCTATCAACCAATTGTCTTAATTTCGTTAAGTTTCGTTCACTTTTGCTTATGGGTGCGAAATAGATCGCTGTCTATTAGCGAATTCCTTCCAGAGCACCAACTGCACGCCATTTAATTGATGTGACTAATACAGTGGACTCTTCCTAAGTCGAATTTCCCTCTAACTCGAATTTTTTGTTCGCCATACTTTGGCATTTCCCTAGAGTTTCCATACAAAAAACGATTCTCTAAGTCGAACTAATTTTGATATCCCGTCCGAATTCGACTAAGGGAGAGTCCACTGTATTATACGTTCGTGAATGAATGTTGATGTTCTGGTCACTGATCACTGGTTCTGACTTATTAGCTTATGTTTACGTATGTCATTTATAGTTGCGTATACAGACTGTAAGAACTCCTTTCCATTCAGGTTAAATGCAGGAATGCAAACTTGTCTGTTATTTGCTCAGCAACCATTGAACATCTGATCAGAGTTCGAAAACGACAACGATTTGACAGAAGACTGTGCTCTGACGAAAACTGCTCCCCTGTGTAGGCTTCCAGTTGCGCCATGACAGTTCTGGTACGTCTGAGAGGTGTCCTGCAGTACGTATATATCATTGGGGAGAATATTGGTGATTACCGTGATCCAAGCTTCCATGACTCAATGGTTTTAGCAGACTCTTTCTCAATGAGCACAAGGTCCCCTGACTGACACGACGTTGGCCGTTAATGCCTGTATTCGAATCTCAGCTTCTGTTTTCCCTGAGTCTCCGCTTAAATAAAACATGGGACATCATTGAATCACAAAATATCAAAAGTAAACAGACTTATATATATGTCTTATAATTACATTTTTAAAGTTCGACTTACTTGTCAGTCTTGCTACTCATGGATGTTTTGAGCTTATAGCTGCTTTCTATTGTTGACGGTTCCGCGCATTCTAGTTCCAGTCATCAAGGCCAAAATGACTTGTGTTAGCGATTGGTCTTGGTCTTCCTCTTCTCAGATCAGAAGGCGAACACCCCCAGTTGGTTATATGCTTGATGTAGCAGAGCCAGTGCAGTAGACCGATTTTTAGCTTTCGGTCAAGCCATCAACATCTTTGTACAGCTCGTACAGTTCACGGTTGTGTTTTCTTTACCACATTACAGACAGGACCATTTATGCGGCGTAACTTTCTGCGTTTACCTTCTGATGTCTTTCAGGTCTCAACGATGTCACGCAACTGACTGTCTGAGATCTGAGATCTGTAGACATTTACCCACTTTCTCAACCTTATTGCTGTTAAATCAAATGTTTGCTTATATTGTGTAAGACAGCTCCCACCCTTTGGCTTTGAAAACTTGACTTCGCCTCAGCAGCGGCTTTGTGAATATGGCCACTTTCGTAGTCGCCCTTTTGCTTGGGTGTGACAGCTTCTTACTCATTTTTGTTCAATCTTACGTCCGAACATTACTAAGTTCTCGACTTTTCACAGGAATCTACGAAGTTCCCCACGATGTCAACAATTCAAAACTAAAACCAGTTGGACCATTCACCGAGCCAGTATCAGCAATATTAGCGCCCAGCAGTATAACGCACAAGTCATCGCCGCAATTACAGTTGCGTACAAGGGAACTGGATCCATCAGCGGATACCGGAAAGGATACGCAATATCTTGTTGAAGAGGATAAGTCTGAATGCTGATATTAAATTAAAAAAAAAAAAAACAAAACAAAACAAAAATTTTTGCAAAATAATATTCCAAAATCCCCCTCCCTCAAATGAAAACTCTATATCCACATCACACACATGCAAATGTATTTCAATTAAAGCAACAACCTCTGTCCAAAGCAAAATACAAGAATATTATCACAAAAAACCACGCAAACTTCCGGCTGCCATTTTAAAATGTGACAAAAACCAATGATGACGTTTAACAAAACAAAACACAAAAAAGAAGAAGATTACCCCTATTTTGATGACAATATTGAAATGAAGAAACAAGATTAAGCATATATGTACGTTCGATGTAATCTTTAGAATATTTTACATGAATAAGATCAAAAGATATAGACAACAAGTATTTTTCTATAAAAAAACAAAAAAAAAAAAAGAAAACAAAAAAAAAAAACACATTCCAAAATGGAAACAAACATTCCTCCCCGCCACTGAAGCCACTGCTGCTGCTGGAACTTGCAATGACCTCAAACAAAAAACATGTTTCGTCCGTTAATAGATTTTTTTTTCATTATTTGTTTGTTTTTCTTTTTTTTTTATTAATAATCTATACATTTTTTAATGAAAAAGAAAAGAAGACAAACTAAATAAAATGTAAAATGAAAGATGAAGAATTATGAAAAAAAAAAAAAAAACACATTCCAATCAAAGCAATATTTTTTAAGACATTATTTATATTTAATGAGAAAAACAAAAAAAAAATATCCTTTAATGTTAAACAAATTGGCTAAAAAGCGAAGCTTTTAAGTTAAACGAAAAACTAAACAAATCACACATATATATTGCAAATTGTTATACATGTACTGTATTTTTTTTTTTGCTGTAACTGTTAAGCATATCTTAGTTATTTAGTCGTCGGAAAGGAAGTATAAAAAAGAATGAAACAAAAAAAAAATGTTATAAGCTTCTCAGCTCTGTTCTCTTTTGTTCTCGCTTCACGTATAGTTTCTGTTTTTCTTTCTTTTTGTATTTTCTTCCATGCGTTATTGTGTTTCTTTCTTTTTCTTTTCTTATTTTTGTTTTGTTGTGTAGCGAATAACTGTAGCTAAACGAAAAGCGATTAGAGAATTAAAACAAAAAAAATAAAAATATTAGAAAAGCATAACAAATTGAATGCAAAACACAACACATTTAGCAGAGGAAACAAGTATGTAACCTAAAACGAACAAATTAAATATATTTATATATGTATGTAGAGAATCTAATGTATAAAGTTAAAAGAAAACACTAATTAAAAAGACGGAGAGAGAGAGAAAGAGAGAATTTTATATATTTTTATATGTCAATGAAAACAAAAAAAAAAACAAAACAAATAAAACACAGAAAATCACTGAGAGAGAAGGAGAGAAGGAGAGAAGGAGAGAGAGAGTATAATGATGATACGCCATTTTTGAAACAACACGATAAAAAGAGAAGAACCTTCACCGTAATTGTTTAAATTTAAGAAGCAGGATTTAAAAACTCAAACAAAACAAAAGAATTAAATGACCGTGTAACTAACTGAAACAAAAAAAAGATATTTATGTAAAAATTGTAAAAAAAAAAACAGAAAGAAAGAAAAAAAAGTGACGTTCAAATAAAACGGTACGCCGCGCGAGGAAGAGACGAAATGAAAATATATATGTATATCACTTTAAATGAAAAAAAAAAAAAAGAAACGAGAATATTATTAAACAACATTATAAAGTGTGTGTAATTTAATATTTAGTTTGTATCTTATTTTTAGAGTTTCTTCGACGCTACTACTACTCGGTGTTGCAATTCTTAAATATTTCTTTTATTTTCTCTCTATTATTATTTCTCTTTATTTTTTGTTCGTGTCCTTGTTGAGAAAAAAAAAAACACCGGAAGCCGTATTAATTTGTTTTGTTTTCGTTTTCGTCTTAACATCTTAAGGCGAGCACTACACTTCCCCCCCCCCCTGCAATAGGAGACGTCGTTTTAATTTGTTTTCTTTTTATTTTTAATAATTTTCTGTGTAAATTTGTTTATCGATTGATATATATATATTTTTTTTTTTTTTTTATTTTGTTTAGATGATTCTAATTTTATTTTTTTGTCGAATATTATAATTATCACATTATAGTTATATATACGTATAAAAAAAACGATTAAAAAACAAGAAAAATAAATGGTTGTTAGGAAGTTATACATTAAAAATTTATTTAAAAAATATTACGTTTTATTATTTTTCTTTTCGACTTCTGCTCTAATTTTCCTGGAAATGTTTGTTCCTTCTTCAGGATCAGGAGCTCACTTGATTTTGTTTAGGTCGTGACTCACTTATGCCCAGTCTCACTGTGGACGTTTGAACTCCAGTTTTGTTGTAAACTTCAGTTCAATGATTCGTTCGGTTTCACAGTTTCGATTAAACTCTGAACTGAGTTCAACTTGTGGTTCAAGTTAAACGAGAGTACACTGCCGTTTAAACCACAGTTATACCGCCATTTTGTTTCTCTCGCTCTCTTTTCAAGCTTTCGTGTATTTTATTCTCTCTGAGATCAGATGTTCGGTAATGCGATCGATTCTTTGTATTGAAATCATTGGCAATGGATACCCATACCTCAGCTTTTTCCGTCTTTGATTGACAGACACGCTACAAAAATTCAAAAGGGATGCACAAAAGCGTATAAATCTAAAAACCACAGGAAAACCATCAAAAGCCCTTACGAATTGTAGCCAATGCACAAGCCAAGTGGAAAGTGTTGCCATACTTTTATTGCATCGCATTACACAAACGAAGTTCCACTGGACTGGAGTTTAGTTGTCACTGTGAAACCGGACGGGTTAAAATCAGCTCAACTTAAGTTTAAACCACCACTGTGAAACTGGGCATTAGACCAACATTTTGGATGTATTCCGCCCGCTGGTAACAATGCGAACGAAGTCGCTGAATCTTGTACATCTTTAAATGAGATAGCGGCGAGATGCAACCTTTGAATCCTTCGAGACAATGATATGGCGGGGAATGAAAGTGCGGATGGACTAGCTAAAACTAGAACTGGAGACATATTATCTTACACTAAAAGTATGCAGCAGTAACTTAATTACTTATCATGCCGGCAACCCATAGAAGGTCCGTGCCTGAGCAATTGCTGCCTTCCATAGTTGACGGTCCTGGGCATGCTGCTTCCAGTCATCAAGACCAAGCTGTCTGGCGTCAGCGATGTCTTGGAATTTGTACCGCAGGTTCGGTCTTCCTCTCCTTCTCGAAGCAGGAGGCTCGGATTCGAAGACCCTCTTAGCTGTAGCGTCCATTCGATCGATGTGGCCGAGCCAGTGCACGACAGATTTTTGCCTTCCGGACTACATCCACATCCTGGTACAACTCCATTGGACTTCCTCGCAACCGGGACCATATATCCGACGCAGAGTTTCTTTTTCTTCGAACATACCATCAGAATCAGCTCTGCAGTTTTGTTTAGCGTCAAGCTTTCGGATCCATAGAGCAGGACTGGCAAAATAAGACATTTGTAGAGCATGATTTTGGTCCTTCGAGTCGGGAGTCTTCAGCCGAAGTATCGAAGTAGCAACGGTTGCCAGGGGTGTCGTTTGTGGAGTTCACGTTTGCCCCGACGTGATGTAGACAAACTCCTTTACTATCTCGAAATTTTAGCTATCGATCACGATGTTTTGTTCGTTCGATTCGCCTGTTCTTCAATCGCAGTAAAAGCTTCCACGACAGCACGGTGAGAACGCACGAAACGATGTCAATGTCTTCTGAAGAAATCACACTACAGCGCATTCGATGAAAAGGTGGTGCGTATCGATTTGAAATTCGCTGGTCTTCTTCAGGATTTGCCTTAGTGTGATGATTCGGTCTATAGTCGATTTGCCGGGCCGGAAGCCGCACAGTTACGTGCCGATTAGTGCGGCGTTCGCGTTCGCACAGTACACTGGGTAGCATCTAGCAGTAGCATAAGCTATTAATAATATTTGCCGCAGTCTATTGTGGATCTTATGGATCAGGGAAGGTTAGGTTAGGTATGCTACTGCTTAGGTCCTATTGGACCCATTATTATGCCCATGAGAGGGTAAGGCTTCTTAGCTCCTACTATCATGTTATTGTTGCAGTGTTTAGCCATCCAGATATCCTAATAAAGCTGAAAAGAAATTTTAGAGGGATATTTGTTCGATCATGAAGGTCTTGGAAGAAATGTTCTCCCGGAGTTCTATATCTCAATGACAGAGGTAGCGAGGAGTATCCTACGTTTTTCCTCTGGGTCGCCGCAGCCTCTGCATATAAAGTCGATGGTAAGTCCCATTTTCATATCATGGTAGGTACCTCAGATGGTTATGGTCAGTTAGCGCTCCAACTACCGTCGATGGCAGCTTTTTATCACATTGAAAGAGTTTGTTGAATCGGGGAAACGATGCAAATATTTTACAGATATTATCAGACCGATCTTGTCTTTATCGGACGACGAACCTTGATGCATGGGAACTGCATACAGATTTCGGCCCGTAGTTCAGTTCACCAGTCTGAGTCTGTTATTGGATGTAGTGTCATGCAGACTGTTTTATAGCCGCTGACACCAATAAAAACGAACAAAAATTAAAATGTTTGTTTTAATTCAACTTTATTCAAGAAATATACAGATTGCGATTCACACACTAAGTCGACTGACGCCTATTCCCTTGTGCTGGCATTCTTTTGCATGCATGCTATGGCTAGCATCGCATAGTCCGATGCAATCATACAATACAGAAGCAAGCACCAAATGTTGCGTTGTCCAAAGAAATCGACTCCTTCCTCATCATAGCGTTTAAGTCTTCCAGAACAAAATTTGGCATTGATCGTATGTCGTAATGAAAGTGGGCATCCTTCTTTTATGTGGGAGCGTGAGCTCAAATCAGCCTAAGACTTGAATTCTTGAGACATCTTTGCCTCGAGCATCATTCATGTCTCTCTATTGCACTCACCATAGTAGATGTTGTATTATTCGTCATATTTTAACCCGGCCCATTTAAACGCACTTATTGCGGCGATATCTGCTTAAGCTGCACGTGATACACTTAAGCTTACTACTGTTCGATTCCTTGCTCAAAAACAAGTTCAATGATGATGCGTAGATTTGGTTGATGCCGTAGACCAGAGGATGCAGCGCAGACGCTTTTCTTTAAAAAAAAAGAAGCTCAAGAACAAGTTCAATGATGATGCGTAGATTTGGTTGATGTCGTAGACCAGAAGGCAGCGCAGACGCTTTTCTTTAAAAAAAAAAAAAACCCAAGGGGATTCGACGTCAGTGGGTTAGCAATCGGTGTATTAGTCCTTGTTCTGCGCTACATAAGTTGTGGGCTATCAGCTTATATTTGATTAGTAGTCAGACGTGCCACCGATGGCTGGTGGTTGAACAACCAACGCAGCTTTACAGCATTTCTGTTAGAAATGGCACCCATGCCCATTTCATGTTGCTACTTCGCATGCTGACGACCCATGGATGGTCTAAGCCTAAGCAATAGCTGCTTTCCATCGATGACGGTCCTGGGCACGCTATTTCCAGTCATCAGTCATGTTACCCACCTACAGGGAGGAGTAGACGTACCTAAGCAGCGCTGCCAACAGCTGCTTAACCAGCATGACCAGAAGAATGATAGGGAACGAAATAAAATACGATGCAATAGTCCTTCTCTTAGCTTTGAAAATGTTGATGTGGATGTAGCCAAGAAGTGAAGAATTTCTCGACTACACTGATTCGACCATATTCAGTGCATGAACCATGAACATCAATGCCCCACCTAAGAGGGGTTTCGAATCCGATCCTCCTGGATTCGAGGAGAGGTAGACCGAATCTCCTGCATGGAGCCCATGTCATGGTAGTCGACAACCGACCGTCAACCATGGGCGGCAACTATAGCACTGAACAGGGGTAGCTGGGCAGCATTGATTATAAGCAGCACGTTAGAAATGTTGATTACTATTGATTCTCTACATTTCTTTATTGGACAAGTAACTTGATTCGTCACTGCCTATGTATCCAGCCAATATTGAACTGCAATCATATGTGAAACATGTGTAACTATTCATTTGTTGACTGTTGATTGAAAAAGTGCATCCACCTACCAGTTTCATTGAATGCACCAGTTCGTCATTTCGCAGCGACGAGTGTCATCTGTCCAATTGCAGATTGGGGGAAATTTGTCTATTCATTTAACATATGTATTATTAATAAATAACATTCAATTGTTCTACATTTTGTTTATTGATTTAAATTCAAATCGAGTTACAAACAATTTTGACACCTGACAGAACAGATGTTTATTTCGACTCAAAAAACACAAAATGTCACTCAATTGGGGAATTTTCAGTTCGACGGGGCATTGTCTTAGGTTGATGTCACATTTTGTGAAGTGAATGAGTGCCAATTATGGCAAAGGAAAATACGATGAGTCAAGATGAGAATGGAAATGTGAACGGGAATTTTTGCGAAGATAACAAAGAGATAATTTAATTATCTATCGGGGAATAGAACAGATATCAATTTAATTCGGTTTATTCAGAAAAAAAAAGGATTTCCAATTTGTCATGGATTCGGAAGATAATGCAATCTTGAAATTATGTAAGGTTTCCCAGAATATTTTTCCTAATATGTGCCATTCGATTCGATTGCAGTATTTTAAGGTAAAAACCAAACATTTCCGATCTTGCCACGACGAATAAAAACAACTTTTCCATACTTATCAAGACGATAAGAAAGAAGGAAATTCCAAAAAAGTGTACTTTGCACCCAACAATGGACACACAACACAAATAAAGCCAAAGCGAAATATCGCCATTTTATCGATGCAGCCTGCCCTTCAAATATTCATGTGAAGACCGGAAAAATCAAAGAATTTGTTTGCGAATTATCTGCCTAAGCAGATCACTTATTCGATTTTTTAAATGCAACCACAAAATATATATTTTCCATTACATTCGTATTTGAAAAACAAATCTAGTACATTCCTTCTCTTTGTTCTAGTCCCATGCATAAACATTCCGCCCACAACAAACTCATCTGTCATCTGTAAGCTTTCTGCTCCAAAATGAAAAAGCTTATGTCAAACTTGCCGCTATGACGATTGACGATCCCCCAAAAAATGCACACACACATGAAAAAAAACCGAAAGAAAAAAAAACCTGAATAGAATTCTCCCTACACAAGCATTCTTGGCCTCTTCTTCTTCGCTGAGAAGAAGAAATATGTAAAATTCTAGCTTGCGCAGCGCAGACCCACCTCCGGCAGAGTTGACGACGTCGACGACAACTACAAGAAGCACCCAGCAGAAGCTTGAAAACTCAGTTTCTCTTAACTGCCGTCGTGTAGTGTTGTGAATATCGATTCGTGTGTTCTTGCTGTGCTGTGTGTCGCCAGAATAAATCGCGCACAACGCACCATCGTGTTTCAGTGTGGTTTCTGATAAGTTGTTTTTTTTGTTCATTGCTATTCCTTGCCTGAAATCTGAATAAACACCTCGCAAGTGTGTGCTCTACGCGAAGGTGTACTTCAACAAGTAAGCCAAAATGTGAAACTCTGAAATTGTTCTTATTGATTTTGTCTTTCCCCTTTTTGTCCCTTGCGTCGAGGTGGTTGGTTGGGGAATCTTTCAAGGAGTGTATCGTTCTGAATCATCTTGTTGCACTTCAAAACGAAGGAATCTGCATACGTGGACTCTGGCAAAACCGGGTTAATTTGAATCTCTATACAGAATCAAGGGCAGTGAACGCGACAAGTGCACCAGCAATCAGTGCTGATTTGTCGAAGAATTATTCTGCTTTCTACTGATGACATAACAGAAGAGAATGCGAAGCAAATCGACGATAGTCTCCTTGATTGCATTTGTTTATCTGATGTCTCTGCTTTGCTAGACAGATAAATATACTTTGCCCAAGGGCTGTGAGAGTGTTCTTTTTTTTGTTTCTGTTTCTGTTTCCTTGCCGACCTTGAGATCCTTGTGTTTTTCTCCTCTGTGCGAATGACCGACAAACGTAATTCGTCGGCTATGGGAATGGATGTACACACTTGAGCATGTATCTATAAATAACTCCCCTCCATATGGGAAGGCAAAGAAAACACGCTGAAGCCATACATAAGTGTGAGAGGCAAACGACGATGTCTGTGCCCGTGGAAGAGCGATAGGCTGCCGTGAACATTGATTTTTCTGTGTTCTAAACACGTCACTGGGTGATGTTTGTTGTTTGATTCAAAAATTCGCCACTAAACGTGGAGATGTGCAGCATTTTCGAGGGGAAACCTTGCTACTGTGTGCTAGTCTCACTCAAGTGAGTGCTGTTCGACTTCGCCCACTTGTTGCTGCTGTAGCCTTGCGTTGTTTTTCATCAGGCTTACTTCCCCAGATCGACCTCTTACCGAGTTGATAAGCCGCTATTACGTCGGCGATCGAGATCTTGTTTGTTTAGCTTTCATGTAAGTGCCATTGAAAATCGGGTTTCGCACTATCAATTGGAATTGGAATTGGAACTTTTAAACTCTGATTTAAGTTCGCGCAATCTCGAATGGATTACGTTTTCAAATGATTATCATTTCGCAGGCATCAGTCGGGAATATGGAAACAGGTTCTGATTCGGCTTAGCATTGTGTTGTGTGCTGAAACTGGTCTCCGGTTGGAGATGCTAATGGAGATTCGATTCTTTGGCTATTTCAATATTTCTTAAGAGCATTATTTAATTGCGTTGCGAGTGAGGTGAGGATCTGTTTGCTGAGTGCTTAGATCGTTAACTGAAAATTGTTGGGAGCGGATTATGCGCCATTTCTCGCGTGTTTATCTTTGCGGTTAGCGTCACAAAATGTGTGCTTTGTAATTTCTGATATTTCAGACATTGTTGTGTTCGCCCACAAAGACTCGCAAAGTTGTCAAACCAATTAGGTGCAGGGTTAGAGGATTTTAACACCGTTTCGCTAGCTACTTGGACTTTCGCATGGCGAGTCTTTTCTGTTTGAAACTGAGTGTGGTGATAGTCAGCCGGAGCTTATGCCACTTGCAAGCATGTCCTCAGTATTGATACAAATTGTGGACGTTACCTTTGTCACAACATTTTGCAAAGTGTGAGCGTGTCAGAAGGCAGAATGCTCCACTTAGTCTGGACGAAGATAGACGAGAATTTCGTCCCCTTGATCGAGACGAGTTCAAGATAGTAACGTCGAGACTGAAGTTTAACAAAGTTGCTAGTGTGGGGAGCTGTCCGCTGAGGTCTTTAAAGCAGTTGGAATTGATCTGGTTGAAGACAAGCTCAAGCTCATCTGCAAGATATACTTCAAAGTAGTCCTAAGTATACAGATGGCAGCTGGAGTATGTAGGGCGTCATAGACAACAGTCCGAAAAGTATTTGACTTCGAGCCTGACGGCCATCTCAACAGGAGACGCATCCGTCTAACACACCGTCTCCACTGGGCATGAACCAAGCTCATGAACAAGACATGAAAATGTCCAGTGAAGGCAGACAAGTCGATGTTCATACAAACATCGTGTCGGGGAATCTCGATTTTTCGCCTTGACATGACAAGAGATTCGATTGGTCGTCTCTTGATACTGATTGCAGCCAACTTTGAAATGAAACGACTTGACATAATGTGACCACCGAAAAAACACCACGAATTGCCGGACACCACCCGAAACCTCGACTCAGTTATGCCTGCACTCTGCGATGTGCAATTTTTCAAGCGACAGTAAGGACATTGCACAAAGCCACGTGTTTTTTTTTAAATTTCTCATTAATTTGGAAAATTCGTTTATTCGGAATGACCTTCCCCCAACCATTTCGAATTAACGAGCTTTTACTGCATATCTTCTTCTACTTCTGCAAAATCTACGAAATCAGAATCATCATCAGTTTCTAAAAGAAAGTGCTGCAAAAAGTCTTCCCACGAAAATACGAAAAGTGAACAAAATGCGATGTCTCAGATCTCAATACAGACCTGGAGTCATGGGTGTTTGTACATTAATGTTATAAGTTTATTAATAAATGAAAATAAAATTGTCCACGATCCCAGTTGTAACACAAGGGCGAGCAGTTCGGTAGATATGCGAAAAAAATGGGGAAAAAAAAACACAAACGATTGTGTTTACAGGGAGGGCCAAATACAAGTTTGTTTTTAAAAATGCAATAAAATTAACAAAATAATTTTTTTTCCATTTATTATGGCTTTATTAGTAAGAACAAACATTCCCATTATTCGTATGAAATACAACGTTGTTCAAGTGGCTGCCTCGGCCGTCTTCGTAGTAGCTGTTGGTCGCACTGTTAGTCACCCCATTTTTCCAAGCAATTGTTGATGGTTTCGGGCTGAAGCTCACGGATAAGGCTGATTCGATACCAGGTCAGTGCTTGGAACAGGGAATCGATACCTATGGAGTATCGAATCAAAAGTATCGATACTTACTCGTATCGAAACAAATGAGTACTTACTTTTTTTAACAACAACAACTACAGAGCTGTTCAAAATAATAGTCAAAGATTTTTTCAGTTCCGCCCACAAATTCTCGATAGGATTGAGATCTGCGGACTGTGATGGCCATGGTAATACCGACACTTGATGGTCGCTTAACCAAGCACTCACTAATTTCGATGAGTGCTTGGGATCGTTGTCATGTTGGAAGTGCCATCTTAACGGCTTTAAGATATCACGATAAACTTCTTTAGTCGTGATGTATTTTATTTGAAATATGGGTCCAACACCGAAGCAAGAAACACCATGACGCTTTGTTTCGTTTTTTGTGAATCGGAAGTGGAACTCTTTTCCCTGAGGCCGCCGAACTTTTCTACAACTGTCAGAACCAAACAAATTTATTTTGGTTTCATCGTTCCAGAGAATGTTACGAAACATCTGTTTGGAATGGTTTCTGAAACTTAAAGCGAACTATTTTCTTGCTTTTACATTCCTTTTACTCAACAATGGAACTTTGCGAGCGATCCTTCTTGGTAGTTGATTTTTCAGCAATCTTCGCCGGACCGTTGGGGCACTGACTTACTTACTCACTTACTTAAGGTGGCGCTACAGTCCGAGGTGGACCTGGGCCTCAACCAACAAACGACTCCAGCCAGGTCGATCTTTAGCTAGCTGTCTCCAGTTTCGCACGCATAGTTGGTTGAGGTCCCTTTCCACTTGTGTGCGCCACCTGAGTCGCGGTCTTCCTCTACTGCGCCGTCTCTCGGGGGTGGATTCGAAGACTTTTCGGGCCGGAGCATTGGTTTCCGATCTACATGACCTAGCCATCTCAATAGTTGGATCTTCACTCTTCAGGCTAAGTCGATGTCGCTAAACAGCCCGTATAGTTTGTCATTATATCTCCTCCTCCACTCACTATCTATGCAGACGGGACCGAAAATCACACGAAGAATTTTCCTCTCGAAGCAACCAAGAGCAGCTTCATCCGCTTTTGACAAAGTCCATGCCTCCGCGCCATATAGCAGGACTGGGACGATTAAAGTCTTGTAAAGCGTTACCTTGGTTGATCGAGAGAGGGCTTTGTTTACCAAATGATTTCTTAGCCTAAAGAAGCAACGATTGGCAAGAGTTATTCTTCGTTTGATTTCAGCGCTGGTGTCATTGTCTGAATTGATAGCGATGCCTTGTAGACAAAGTTTTTGACTACCTCAAAGTTATATCTGTCTGCTTTGACGTTCTGCATATACCTGGTCTTACCCTCGTTTACCGCTTAACCCATCTTCGCGACCTCCGTTGCAATACCCACAAAAGCGCCATTGACACCACGCTGCGTTCTTCCGATAATGTCAATATCGTCGGCATATGCAAGTAGTTGGACGGACTTCTGAAAGATTGTTCCTCTGGTGTTGGCGTTCGAGTTTTGAACAATTCTTGATGGAGCAGCGTGCATTCTCCATCGTCATCCTAGACAAACGGACGAGTTTGGTAGGGATGCCAAAACTAGACATTGCTCTGTATAGCTCGTCTCTATAGATGCTATCATACGCGGCCTTAAAATCGATGAAAAGTTGGTGGGTATCGATTTGTTGCTCCTGGGTTTTCTCCAAAGTCTGCCGCAGTGTGAATATTTGATCGATGGTGGATTTTCCTGGCCTAAAGCCACACTGGTATGCACCGACCAGGTTGTTGACGAATGGCTTTAGGCGTTCACACACTACGGCAGATAAGACTGCACTGACTCTGTTATTATTTCTGCTGCAATTGCCTTTGATGATATAAAGGGATTCTTTTTGGCTAGTAACACTATACGGGAGTCATCAGTGGAAGTCGTTTTTCTTGGTCTACCTCGTGTTTCTTTTGCTGGGGTTCTGGAAAGTAACCGATCTTCCCAACTCGTCGGCAATAAATTTGAAAGTCTTTCCCTGTTGTTCGGTTTTTCTTGATGATACGGCTTTCTTCCTCAGAACAATGCTTGCTACGGCCCATTTTGTAAGAAATCTACAGAGATATTCGTCAATTTAACTACAGTTCATACATACAGAACACACAAACAAATTCCTTTTAACTCTTTTTGAATAAAGATATCAAGGAGAAAACAAAATTCCCTACTATTTTGAACACTCAAGAAGACACTTTTTCCGTACTTCGCATTACTGCACCACTTACATGAATGATTAGCTGACATCGTTTGCATGCATAGTAAAGCCAATGCAGCTATACAAATAACGGTACCGCATACTGATGCGAAAAGTTGAAAAAAATGCGTAAATGAGTAGAAATATCGATTATGCCTGATCATCCCCATTATTTTGAACAACTCTCTGTGTGATGAATGTTATGTGGATCACTTCAAGTTTAAACGGGAACTAAATAACGCTAATATTTTACTTTATTCCTTATTGCGTTAATAGCTGAGACCAATGTAATTAAAAAAATTCATTTTCAAAAATTCCATTCAGCAATATCAGCTTTTCCAAATGCTTTCCAAAGGCCACTCACTCGTAACGGTTGTTGTTTTATGTGTGCGGGTTGTTAGCCCTCCGCACAACCACAAATAGTTCATTAGTTCACCTCACAACGGGTGTTGCGGAGGCTATCCAGGGTGCGCCACTAGGAAGCTGTGTCAACTTGATCTATGCATCGTCCAAAGGCCACAGCAGCCACATTCTCATCCGTACCGTAAGCGCCGTACGACGACGGGGACCATGAGTGCTGTCCACTAGCACACCAGTTTCACGAACTTTTTGCACAAATTGCAAACAGCAGTCGCGGTGGGTGCTTCATTTCTTCTTTTGCAAAAAACACACTGTTTGGGCTACACAGCACTCATTTTGGAAATAAATGTTCAATATTTCCCAACATTCTTCAAGATTCAACGTCCGCGGATGTATGGTACTGACTTTCTGCCAAGATTTCGAGCTGGAAACAGCTGTCATTGTCAAAATAACCTGATTTAAAAAAAAAAACACTAGATGGCCCACCCTGTACAACAGTGGCAGAAGACATGTGCGTTGTACCAAACGTTGCCTTTGAACAACAACCAGATCGTCGCATGAAAAATCATCGCAGTCTGTGAGTCGAGGTATCGCAGAAATCGGGTCATGTTCGTTGTATGAAGTGCAATGTCCTTATTTAGATTTTGTCTATGGTATGACGGTCATATCTGTTTCGGTGCATCAAGACTACTTTGTAACAAATGGAAGCCAATAGCGAGTCATTGAACTCAGTGGAGACATCAATTCCGCGAAGTCTATGGACTCGGTTTGAGTCCTCTTTGCTTCTGTTCTGTCTCTGCTTTAACAAACGAGGCTCAACTGAGGTATCCAATTGAATTAATCCACGTTCCAACGTGAGTTCGGTGGCGACCGTGGCGTTGTCTGTCTGTGTCTGTGCGTCGTCTCCTACGCATTTGAACCTCGGTGTCTAGATTATATTCCCAATACGACAAAAAATAATTTTCACAGCCCCACCTCTTCGAGTCACTGACAAAGCTCAAAGAGTACAACTGTCTAGAAAAATCGGAATCGGCATAAAACTGTAGGTCCCTTCCACTCGTGAGAGAACAATAGCACGCACAACACGGGTGGTTGCTGAGAAGCTAGGCCCTGGCCCTCTACGGGCTGTAGCGCCAACCATATCATTATCACCTTCAGTTCCACTAACTCGATCGCAATACTTGTCTTGTCAAATAAATTTAATGGCCAAGAGAGGTTAAAGGTTTCTTTACTTACGTGAGTTCAGCTTGAAACATCGTTTTCCTCTCCACTCTACTTTGGAACGCAGAGAGAGAGAGATTCATTTTCTTCGCATACTGCACGAATACGAAGTACATTAAATCCACAGGCATTTGAGATTAGTGCTCCCAGATACCAGTTCAGCCAAATCCCTTTATACCTTCGGACCTTGCTGTGTCTTGATTCTGCACTCAAGGGTATTCGCAACTCGTAAAAAAAGCACTTCACATAGCCTCTTGAAAGTTTATTGACGGTTGATTGACCAGGAGACGACTTGCTAGATGCATATACATCCCGAACGCAGTCCACTAGCCTGAGTCCCGTATTAGATGTGGTCTCCTGCAGGCTGTGTTTCCAGATGACAGTAGCAACGCTGTACATACTCCTCATCCAGCTTTGCATTGAAATGTCCAAGAACGACATTGGAGCTCCTTTCTAGGAGATCATGGATGTCACCCTCTGCAAGTAGAGTGAATATTTCTTGCATAGTACCTCGTGTGGCTAGGGTGGCTTTTGGTAAAACCGACGAAGCACCCGCTCATCTTCATGACCAAGGCCTTGTCTACTTTGTGTTGCCATTGAAAATATATTGCCGTTCAGTCGGAGTCAATCAGCGATCTACTAAGAAAAATGTCCCTGTAGCTTGTTTTCTTGATAAGTGCTGCTTCGCAGTCGGTCTCGTGCACTCTACGATAATCTGTTGCATTTTTTTTTTTAAATATAACCAAGAAACTGAAGCAGTTTATGGACCAGTTCCAACTATGACCTGCAATAGTTGTTCATAAAAGCATTCAATTTTAAGCACATCAACTTACAAGTGAATCCTCCGAGTTAAGTGCAAAGACCTGCCTCAACTAATTCCCCATTGTCTGCGCTGAACTCAGCAACAAGCTGCCAATTGTCTAGCCGAGCCTATACACCATAGCCCACACCCCCTTTTGCCAGCATGATTCCTCATCAAGCTCCACTTTAGAATGATGAATCGATGAACACTGCCAGACTGAAGCCAATTCGCCGCGTCTATTAATTTGTTTCCCTGCAGCCATGTCACGAGTTCGAGACATTTCTCTTGACACCAAATAGCTCTGCGTGTCTTTCGGCATTTGCGATGACGAAGGGTGTGCGCGAGGATGCGGCACGAGGAACTTTGATTGTGACTTAATTAACTGGCGCCCCTCACTGATTACGACTCAGGCAACGACCCGAATTTGTTTTCGTTGCCTGATTGTTTATTGGACCAGGTCCGATAGATAGGTTGCACTAATTAGGTGCTTATGTGTACGTCATCGGAGCTGCGGGGGTGTCTCCCGCCTCCCGCAAAGATAAGATATTCTATCTACGTGTTGTATTGTCGTTCATTTCGCACACGTATCTAGTCTAATCGACGAATCTTGAGTGGTGTTGTTATTAGCGTTGTTTACCTGCTGCCGGCTTCGATGATTTATTGATAAATGTGTGTTAAAGCTGGTTGAACTTTGAGACCCGACGTGTAATCTTTCCATTCTTCTGTCAATGGAAAGCAATCGCAGAAGGATAATATGCAGCGGGTAACACTTTTGTGACGTAAATCTTCTTCCTTCACCACAACACAGAATTACAGGCTTGACGCCTAACATGAATCCAAATTAAGTCACAAGACGAAGGTCACCAAATGATGACGTAACCACTTTTAGAGCGCTTGCAACTGGAAAATGGCCACTTTTTACAAAGAATTTTGCAAATTTTGTTGGCAATTCCACAAGAGTGTCAGAATAAGATGAGTTGCCTCACCACAATGAGTGCCAAAATGTTGTGCGAGGTATTTTAAGATCTGCTAATGGGAATCGCGAACAATTGGCAGAGGATCTTGTTTCAAAGATGATTTTGGATGTTTCTCGCGGTGACAGTGAAAGTTCCAAAACGGATGCGTAATATATGTACGTCTGTTTGAAGCCACGTATGAGTGCTTTTAGATCAATGCTCTCTTAAATGTTGCAACGTTCTTTGTGAAGAGTAGCTTTCTGGTTCGGAAAAAAGTCCTATAAATTTACACTTCAGTGCCTTCATCAATATAAAACTTTCAAAAAATTTAGTTTCAGTCTTACGTGATCTGTAAAATTATAATTTGAGACATCAACAAATGTAGCTGTATTGCTTAAAGAAAAAACGTACTGATTTCCGTCATGTTTTATCGCCTACCTGATCCACACATCGGACATGCAACCAAAAGCAATGAGGATTCTGCTGCTTCAATCATATTTACCTCATATATTTTACCTTCCTTTCTGCCATAAGTTAAAGACCAGCGCAGCTATGTAACTCGCAGTGCGTCTAACCCAACGCTGGGTGTCTAGACTCAATTTCCGACTGGGATAACCTTCATAACTCTACCTCCTCTCGAGACATTGACACTGCTCAAGCTTCACAAGTTCCGTCGTTCAGTATCGTCATAAGTCTGTATGTCCCCTGCACTCATTACGGAACAACATCCCACTCAACACGAGTGATTACTCTAGAGGCTCTAGAGACCCAAGTCCACCTCGGACTGTAGTGCTACCCACATCATATCACTAGCCACTTTAAGCATTAGCCGAGCCTCTTCAATTGCATCATCTACCACAGGCCCAACCATAATTGATCCTCAGATTATATCAGAATTGAACGAAAAGTACCCAAAGGGTCGTACAATTTCTGGGAACTTGTGCAAAATTTCAACACCAACTGGGACTTATGTACTTAGTGAGCAATTGCTTTCACTCTGCTAAGCAAAATTGAACGAAACTTACAGAAAATGGTCGAATTGATTATTTGGCCACAGTGAATACATTTCTGTGAATTCGCTTGAGTGCTTACTTGAGTCTTCTTACGTCAATTATGAGTGGGCATTAATAGTACATTCAAACTGCGCCTAAATCCAACATTTAGTTTCAACATTTCAGCCCAAATGTTCAGCAGTTTGCCATACATTTGCCAGCATTTCGAATTGTTGGATATCAGGGAAATGTTCAATTTCCTCGCTGAATTTGCATGTTTGTCAAATCGAACAAACCTCTTTCCAAATTCAGCAGGTCATTTAATGACTTTTCAGCCCGCTGACATAAAGAAAATACAGCTGTAAACAAAACAATCATAAATTTCAAGTGAGAATGGAAATATGAGTAATCAATTCAGCCACTAGATGTCAAATTTCCCGTGCGAATTGGATTTCGAAATTTTTTCCCGAATGTAGAATGGAAATGTAAAAGGCTCCGGCCACTACAAACTCACTCACTGCAGACCATGTTTCCATTATTTTCTGACTAGGTGGATCTTGACCCCTTTGATTTTTCGATTTTCTGCGCCTTAGACCTTGTTATAGCGAACTACGGAGGGCCGGAGCTTAGGCTGCCTTCCCTTGGTATTTCCGTCTAAACCACTTCCAATCGTCAATGACTGGCACTACCTTACGCTCGAAATTACTTGCAGTGGCGTTCCCGTGGGCTGTCAAAACTGCCAACTTTCCGTACGGAAGACAAGTGCAGGGACGAAGGTCTGTCACAGCTTTTATACATCCGCTTGACAGAAAACTTGAAAACTTTCCATACGCTGAAGCTGACGTTAACCACCAAAAAGTCGTAGTCTGGAATAAATTGCTTACTCTCTGAAGAGCGTTTCCTTTCGCGAAGATGTGATTTTTTATAGTGAAATAGTAACAAAATTGAGTGTTTTTATTTGATCATTCATACATAGTACATCCATACATCTTCAGTGGCCCACATGTTCCACTAAAGGGTTCGCTGGGGCAAAGCACGCACCTTCGCCATCGACTCTAACTCATCAGGAGCTGTGCCCAAGCGCAACCAGGCGAGGTTTTGAACTTGGTCCAACCACCTCCTCCTGGGTCTGGCAAGCGGTCCCCTACCTAATGGAATCGCATTCAAGGCACACCTGGGAAGTGGCGATGATGGGAACATTCGTGCCAAACCATCGGAGCATAGCTCTTTCCGTTCGAGTAAGTAGCTGCTCACTGTTGACTTCGTCACTGTTCCCTCGGCAGCTTGTATTCGCGATCTTATTCTTTTGTTCATTACCCAAATTTCATGAACAGAGGTGAGAGTTGGAATAAAAACTGAGAGTTGAAAGCTTGGCTTACCAAGCTCGGCGTTTCCTATTACCGATCTTCCAAGCTGTTACCCAGCTTGACCAATTCTACAGAAAAGCTCAGCATTAGTCTTTCCATCACTAGTGGAAAACACCCCGAGAAACGGACTACAGTAAAATGTAGAGTGCATTGAGCAAGCGTTCTGGAAATAACAATAAACTCGAATTTGTCTACCAGCATCCAGCACCAGCCCACAAGTCCACAAACCTATAGAACGCCGGCAGGACCTACGTCTGGGAGAGTGTCAGAATAACTAAGTCATTTGCAAAAACAACAACATTCTCTCAATGTGAAACATCCCTCGCTACGCCGCAATAATATAATAATAATATGGGTGGCGCTACAGCCCGTAGAGGGCCAGGGCCTAGCTTCTCAGCAATCACTCGTGTTGTGCGTGCTATTGTTCTATCACGAGTGGAAGGGACCTACACTTTTATGCCGACTCCGAACGGCCAAATTTGAGAAGTTACGTCGCAATATCCAGTCCAAATATATAACGAAAAGAAGAGGTGACAAGACTCACCCTTAGTGCAGTTCAATGCCCACAGTGAAATGTCTTGATTAAGCACAGCTGCTAGAGTCTCTGTATAGAGCCTAAATGGCCCTCAATAGAGGCCCACCAATATATTACTCTTGCAGAACACTCCAGAGCTTACCTAGAGAATCTGGGTCGTATACCTCTTCCAAATCCACAAAACAGCTGTAGATCAGTTTGGCATACGCCTAAGCCTTTTCGAGTACCAATCTTCGAGTGGAGACCTGGTTTTTGAGCTTAAAGGGACAAGTTAAATGCCCGTTTGCTTGTTTGATGCTGGCAGGGATAACAAAAGAATACGAGAACTGGATACTCCGCCAGCGTCCTGAACAAATCGGAAGCTATGCTCAAAAGGACCCAAAAAGGTTGCGGAGCATGTCTCACCTTCGTCATCACAAAATCACAAGTTGATTAGGAATGAAAGGATATATGTAGTTGACGTATGGTTCGAGAAATCAAAAACGTTTGTTTGATACGATTTTTGTGTTAACCCACGCACCGGACCGGACGTCAAATAACTGCGCATCACACTGCGAACGTTTTCAGCAATGTCAGCGATGCTTTTTTTAGATCATGACATTTGACGATGTTCTGTTTGCGCAGTAGATCTGTTCACAATGAGTTTTGAAATAGTATGCATTGGCATTACATTTGGAATGGTTGCCCTTGCAGTATTAGAGCGTGATGAGTTTTGTAAAATGCCCACCTTTACTGACGTGAAACTCCAGAATGTAGTGAGTCTATTTTCTTGTCCCCCACTGTGTGTACGAATGGCAATCTTTAAACAACTTGTCATCCATTTGACAGAATTCAATCATTGTCACGTCTTCTATTCGTCTTGTAAGATTTTTGCGGAGCTGCTTGTCATTAAATAAATCCGGCTGACATTTTTCTTATCACTTTCTGTGTCATATTCCTGCGAATGTGTACGACTCAATGGAAGCAGACTTTTAGAAACTCGACTATTAATAACACAAGTATTATCATTTGGGGATTGAATCTGTTTTTAGCAAAAATTTTATGATCATTCGTTTTTGTTTTTGAGATTATACTCTGCAGTACAAGAGTTCACCGACGAACGTCATACTGAACGTGACGAGGCTCGTCATCTCTTCTGCGGACTAAATGCGACTAATCTCAATTTAGCCGACAGGCAGAAATACTCAATTTAACCTCAAGGATCAGAGTGCATCTTTGGTTGAGTTTATTGAAATGAAAATAGAAATATGAACCCAAGAAGGTGGCAAGAGTACCAAGAGTTCGTCCGAAAACACAAAAATGGGCGTGAAGGTCTGGTAACACCGATGCAAAGTACTGGGCAAATGTGTATCTATGCAGCTATGCAGCTTATGTGTAATAAAGGGTGTTTTGTAGGAGGCGGATAACTCTAAAATGCAATGAAATACATTCAGAAAAAAAATTCTTTGACAGATAATGACAGATCCTTTTCAAGGCATTACTAATAACCTTAAGTGTCCAGGATCAAGACATAGCACGTGCCGAAGGTATAGAGGGAGAGGAGGTACTTGTGTACCTTGGTCTTAAATATCCGCAGATTGTTGACTGGAAAATATTGGGCTGCGAAGAGTCGAGTCGAGAAGAGAAAATTTAACCCTGCGCCCCAAAGCAGGCTTAAGGGTAAACTGATGGACATTCCTGTCTAGGCGTACATATATTGCTGGCTGATCTATATGGAGAGCAGGAATGCAATTGGCTAGCTCACTTGAGCATCGTTTGTTAAAATAGCGATAAAACAGAGAAAAAGAAGACGCGGTACGTCGGTGTTCAAGGGACTCTACTGACTCTCCCATATTTTTGTTTAATAGCTCGCTTTGGATTCTATCTAGTAGGTGCAGAATGGTCTTTGGGGCATCAGACCAAATATGAGCGTTGTACTCGTGCTTAGGGCGGATATAATCCATTGGGGCTGTCATGCAAAGTCAAGCAGTCACCCTACCTACCTACCTACCTAGAGCGGATACAAGCTTTATAAATTAAAGCCAAATCAGAGGGTGTGAAATATGTCTTGCATAGATTAGGAAAACCTAGACATTTCGCTGAATTTATGGCCACCTCGAATATGTGATCGTTCCAATTGTGTGTTGTGAGGGCATACATGGCGTAATCGGTCCAATTTGCATATACTCTTCGCAGTATTTTTGCAATAACGCATCGAACATTGGCACCCAAGTGCAAGTGTTGCACGAAGAATTTAGTAATCATGTTCAGTCATTCATTTCTTGTTTAAGGCGGGCCAATGACTACATCGGCCAATAAAGCGCAGCAAATCGGTGAATTGCTTGTAACGGTGTTTTGACAATGACTTTTGTCTGAATTTCTGGAATTAACAGGTTTTTCAAATAAATTGAAAAAGTTTCTAAAGGTTGTTCCGTCGCGTTGCGTCTTGATTCCTGAAGAAAACTGACTTAGAAAGAATACTCTAGGATAAATCTCAAGAGCAAAAAACCCTCAATACAACTCTGAAAAGACCTGCATGGAAGGGGAGCTCTTAAGAACGTAAAGGTATGAATAGGGGGCACAATAGATCTAAAGGTCGCGGTGCAATTTATCCTCATCAATAATAATAATGCGTCTTGAGTTTATTCATGATGAATTGCCAAACCAAACTAACATAGAAACACAGCTGGATAGCGCCGTGTTTTCAGTGCCTGCCCCTGGTTAGAGGGGTCCCCGCTTCGAATCCCAGTGAAAGCCAAGTTAATACGCTTTATTCGGTTTTCGAATCTGGTTCAGTCACCATTTGCCATCATCAAACTATCAATAGAGTTGTCGATCAGTGGCAGTAGTCTGACTATGGGTATCACAATGGACCAACATGGTCTAAGTGTGCTGGCGATTTCGCTGGCAGCCCAAATACCTAACCTAACCTAACACAAAGAACAACAGAGAACTGCCAAATCAGCTGTCACAGAAACGCCATTTATAAAGTCAGAGGAAACCATTTCAAAAAAAATAGAGGCTGAGTTCGTAAACGTCAAATGACTATGCAATGACAAATGACTTTTTTGATGTTGTGATGCATCACGATAATCGGTGATGCGCTGGTTGGTTTTGTTTGCGCAGCGGCTGCTTTCATATGACGTTTTAGAATGCGATGCATTGCACCACTGTCAAACGGTTGCAATCAGGAACGCTTGACATTGCAGTACTGCGATAATACTGCGTTTACGAACTCAGCCAAAGCTTCAATACTGCTTGCCATTTTTTTAAAGTTCTGTTCGCACATCGTTTATTATGCGTAACAACATAATTGTCCTGCGTCATTGAGTAAACCAAAAATGAGTCTAAAATCCGTGTCTACACAGCACCTGAAGGTCGAGTGTTACTTACATAAGTAGGCCAATCACAAACGGCTAGAAGGTGCCACGTCCCTTAAAACAAAGCAGATATGGCTAACACTTAAACGGTTGATCTGCCTGCTCAGACTTGGCGTGTTGGCACTCAGAACTCTCATCGGCGTGATAACAGAGCACTGTGCAATTGGCACTCAAGCCCGCAGAATTGGTGTCCCATTCAATGGTTTCTGCAGAAGCGGCATGGATGATGAAAACCACAAAAGCTGGAGACCACACATGCCATCCGCTGATCGTGCAGTGAAGTCCAGAAGTCATCCACACCGAGATATTTAACTCCTTGCACAAAAACCCCTTGCCTATCTCAGACTTTGCTCTAAAGGCACGCATACTACTACGAGCAACGCCATGTCGCTTAATATCACTCGTACTCACAAGCCCCTGTCTGTGAAAATGATATTAAACAAGCCGTCAGATGAAATCTATTGGCAACAGAGTAAGAAGTTGAATATCTCTTTACTACATCACTTCTGATTCTGTCGCTAGCCACTGGAATAGGAACTCGCATTTACGGGCCTCGTTTTTCAATAATTTGAGCGGGCTGATTCGTCGTGGCCCGTGTCACTGTGGGTATGTGCGTCGACTCCTACGCTCTTGGACAAGAAATACTTTTCACGACCCCATCTCTTTCGAGTCACTGACAATGCTCAAAGAGTATAACTGTCTAGAAAAAGCTTCTCAAACTTGGAGAGACTCCGTTCGGAGTCGGCATAAAACTGTAGGTCCCTTCCACTCGTGATAGAACAATAGCACGCACAACACGAGTGGTTGCTGAGAAGCTAGGACCTATTATTATTATTATATTATGATTCGTTGCAAGCTGAATATGCAGCCAGCCACTATAACCTAACCTAACGCACTATTTCTGGTGGTAAATACGCACAGCGTTTAAAAACTACACTTTCTAAAACAACATAATACGTCTTGACAGCTATATCCAAACAGTCTTCAGTTTATTGTTTATTAAATTAAACTGAGGGTGCCAACACCGATGCCACATCAACAACAACATTCATTTGTTTACCTCCACTCGTGTTTATTTAAACATTTAATTTTCAGCCACACCTCCTCACCATCTTCCATGAGACTGCGCATCTTCTTCCCACAATGATCTTCCAAAATAAACTCATTTCTTATCTGCCTTCTGTTTCACTGCGAACATCAAAGCCCCCCAGCTACTAGGTTAAGCCCACTCGAGGCAATTGAATCACAGTTTGTTCAGAGCAACGCTGGTTTCCAAGATTCCTTATCAGCTGAATGATAAGTTATCGTTCCTTAGATATCCCCCTCTTTACACACGGAATCTCCGCGCAGAGGGTTAAGCACTGCTTTTCCTCTTGCGTGTGCGATAAATACCGGCAGAAAGCCAATGACCACTTGTTTATCAAATTATACAGTTTAATCAAAAGTACCGCAACGACAGACAGGAGCTCTCGTAACTCACGGTGATATTCTATTAAAGTCTTAAGCGTTTCCCCCACCTTGTGCTGTTGTGTTTTCTCAGCAGGTTCTGCAAGAGCGATTCGAAATAATTGTTGAACGATTGCCAAGAATTAATATTTTTAGTCCATAGCCTTGGCGTGTCCACACATTCATATGCAATCCAAGCAGATTCGTTTCGTTCACATTGAGAGGGGAATACTTATCGTCACCTCTGTACGCGTTGGGTTGGTGCCCAGAATATAGATCGGTTGGGGAATCAGCTAACACTGGAGATCACTGGAAAGCTTTTCGATGTGCTTCAGTGGTTCTCTTAATTCTGGCGTTTTTAGATTTCTCTTTGCATTTATTTATCGCTGAAATTGAGTTGCCTTCAATTTGAAATGAAAATGTGGTGATAAAGGCGCTTCAGCGATAAGTGGTAGGTGACATCGGAAAAGTATTCGACGTGCCCGCTCCATTCTGTTCTTTCTTTACTTCACTTCACAATATTGTGAGCGTGCTTTGAGTCGTGTCTTGAAAATTGCATGTGGTTCATTGAACTCTGTATTGATGTCAAACTTGATAATAAATGGTCCTTCGTAAGCGCTTCCTATCTTTATCTTTAAACTCAAATTAAAACGAAGTGTGTGTGAGGTCTCATCGACATTTTTCATTCGTTCGAGGGGGTCTATATGGATGCCATTATGTATGAAATATAGCATCGTTCAAATGGCTGCTTCTCTGGGTAGTGCGCATCCGGTATGTGCAATTTCCATTACTCTGGCGCCTAAAGCAGGCTTAGTTTGACCGAAGGCATGGGTTATGTTGACTTTGAGGGCCGCTGTGGTTAGCGGCTTATTCGCATGGACCTGCGACTTCAGAAATCCCCACAAGACAAAGTCTAACGGGTCAAATCGCACGATATTGGTGGCCAGCTTACATCACCTCCACATGAGATAACCATGCCCTCGAATCGCCGTTCTGTTGAAACCAAATGTCGTTAGTGCCCATGTCATCCATTTCACGCCAAAAGAAGTTGATAATCATCGACCTATAGCGCTCGCCGTTGTGGGTGATGGCCTGGTCAACGTCGTTCTCAAACAAATATGGACTCACGGCCAAAATCCACAACAAGCAGTGACTTTTTCGGTATGAACTGGACGCTCTTGGATCTCATGTGGATTAGTGTCGTCACAAGTTCGACAATTTTGCTTGTTGACGTACCCGTTCGTCAAAAAATAGGCCTTATCGCTGAAGATGATAAACGTTGCCCGAACAGAACCCCCATTTTGTTAAACAATTTTATCATTTGACAACAGACTAAATAAATGACAGCCAATTTGACAGATGTACCTTCAACAATATGGCCGCTATGAACTGTCAAAGTTCGGAAGTCCCTATTGGAAGACCCTGTAATGCCTGAAATACAATAGGGCTTTGCTGCTGGCGTTTTTCACGTTACGAGTCTAGAGTTTCAAACGCGCTTTGAAATGACAACTCAATTTATCAGCTGTTTTCAATTCACAAATCCCACATGAAAAATATTGTGTCCTTACTACTCCACTAATTTCACCCGATATGTTAACCTCAGTCAGCTGTTGACATTTCTCAAATGTCAGTTGACTCTCAATTTGAGCGAAGATCTATAAATTTTTAAGGGAGTGCCTCACACTCGGTGCGCCTCGCACCGATTTTTTCCAACATTTCGAAAAATCCTTACGTGATTTCTTCAAGCCCTCTTACGTTTTATGACATTGCTCTCATTTCGCTCCAAAAAGCGTGAAGCTGTATTTTGTGCATAGCATATGATTTACGTGTGTTGAATGAAAACGTCAGCAGCAAAGCCCTATTGGGTTTTGCGCATAATTCCTTTCTGCACTGAGACCCCTGATCAGTGATGCCAGTTTGTAGTGAATTTAACTCACTTTATAGACCTGGTAATAAGGTACAAGAATAAGCAAACAAATCTCCTTGTTAAAACGTCTGTTATTCAAGCCTTCCCCCGTGTGTCCGCATTCATAGCCAGCCCTTACATTTATGAACCGATCAGCATGAAATTTGAACAGGAAATTGACAGTTTTGGTCTGGATTTAAATGTATACCAAAGCTTGCAAGGATAACCCAGTTCAAGGCAGTTTTCATAAACATGGAACAATTATGTGAATTACAATTTGAAATTTTGTATTACCATTTTTCTGTAATAAGTACACACAGTGATAGTTTGTTTCTTCTCCCGCGTGGTAAATTTCGCTTCAAAATACTGACAGCACTGCCTGCTCGCTTGACGTAAGGTTCTTATTAAGCTACATCATCCCCGTACTGGTGGTCAGAAGCCACCTCGTTTCGAGACTGAAGTCTAACAAGCTGGTGGTGCAAACTTTCTGTTCTGTTCTCTGGCTCTCAGCTGATTAGATATCAAAGCAGATGCAGATGATCTGGTTAGCTTAGATGACCCATTACTAATCTGTAAGACATAGTCGTACAGTGGATCAGTGGCACCTCAGTATGGTTTGACTACGCCAATTATCGGGGGGATAAGTCTCCTACACGTTGCTTACAAAATCTTCTCTGCCGTTTTGTGGTCCATTTATCTAAAGCTTCAGGGCAGAGAAGTTCACAGTATACCGAATCTTCATACTACGGCAAATCCTGAAAAAAGACCCAAGGAGTCTAAATCAGGCCTAGTATGACAGCGTGCATAGAGACCAGTCGCCATTTATAGTTTTGACATCCCTGCCAAACTCGTCAGGTTGTACAGAATGACTATGGTGAACCTATGCTGTTGCATCAAGGTCGGTAATGAGCCCAAAATCTTAATTGTCAAAAAAGGCTTTAGACAAGTGTCATGTGTCTTTTTTAACGTCAATAATCTTGAGAAGATCGCGCAAAATGAACTGGCCAAACGCCGGTGGAAGATCCTCCATAAGTCCCTGCAACTGTTAGCATACGCCATTGACGTGATTGGCAGAACACGGGGGGACAAGGCCCAACCACGAGCTGTACAGGGGTATGAGCCCATTCAGACGTCTACGGATCTAAGGTGGCTAGGCCTTGTAAAACGCATGGACAAGTTAGCTACGGCCCGAAGAGTGTTCGACTACGAACCTGTGGGACACCGAAGTGGAGAGGTACCTCAACCAACTTGGTGCGTAAGCCGTAACCGGAGCTAGCCAGAGATCGAACTAGTTAGGGGAGCATGTTAATTCAGATCTAGCTCCCCCCCAGGCTGTATCGCCACACAAAGAAGAAAAAGAAGACCTCATTCAGAGAGGCAGGTTTTTACAGAGACTTAACCCAAACTGTTGGTAGATTCCATCCCCCGTTGTTTATCAAACTCATCCTTTCAAGAGAAAAGTCATCTCATTCGCAGGAATTTGCTTACTTGCCAAGTTTGTGTACCAAATCCATCCTCTGCGTTCCTAGCTGTCATCTGCAAGAGTTACTTTGACGGCTCGTCTATCAATCATTTCTATGGGAATTCTCTGAGTAATTCTCTCGGTTTCTTATGCGCTCCTCCTCTTCATCCACTAGACGACAGCAATAAATGGCAATGTTTGAATTGCCTCGTAAATAATATTTTGCACACCGAAATTGTGGGACAGATCAACAGAGGATGTCCACGATAAAATTGCCACATACAAATGTTAAAGACCTCAATCAAATAGGCGTGCGAAATAGGAGGCAAAACGGCAAGACGTCGTGCCTCCGTAGAGACTATTGCCACGCCGGGCTATTGCGCTGTGCAAAGGAACGGGAGAATACGTTTATTGCCGTGCTGCCCCGTGAATTTCGCACACACCTCGAAAATGAATACAATCATTTCCCAATTATCAGTTCAGTTCCATTGAATGCCGCTTGAACTAGAACCAATTCATATTACATTCAATTTTCGGAGAAAAACAATTTATTGAACATTCATCAACACTCCATTTCACACCACAGAGCATGTGATATGACACAAAAAACGATTTCCCCTCCCAAACGCTCACGAGTGATCCCCTTCTAACAGACCGCGACGCTCGTCGTTACTCAAAATCAATATTTTCTTACTGATACTCCGCATTTCAACCGGCTGCGGTCAAATCCCCCCTTTATTGCATAATCAAGTGGATAAACCGAAAAGCTTTCCCTTCACCTTATCACAGCTCGCACAGCCTTTGAACGTTTTGTTATCAATTTCTGCCTGATGTCACACTCACTCCACCCCTTTTTTCTTTCTCTTCTTCTCTTTGCAGCAACGACAATCATCTAGCGGCTTGAAAACGGAATAGAACGTCATAAGAAAAGTTGTGGTTCCTGTTGAGGGATCACCGGTTTCCTTGTGCCAAAGCCAACGACCCGACTCCAACCAGTTTCCCGCGTAATTGCGTTCCTCTTCCCAAGGAAAACCAAATCACAATCGAACTCTCTTCGAATTCACATTTAAGAGAACCAGCGAAACTTTGAGAGCGCAAAATGAGTCGTTTGTTTTTGAAAAACTCAGCTCCCACCAAGGCGATGCTCAGCAATGCAGTGCGCCGCTGGAAAAGCTCAGTACATCATTTAAAACAGCAGCAGCGTCAACTTCTTGGCAGTAAAGGAGCAGCTTTTAAAGTGTCTGGTGTGTCAGGCGAAGAATCATCATCGTTACCATCGTCGTCGTTCAAAACATCGCGCCTTTTGACAAGTCCATCGTCGGTTCTGTTTCCAAGTGGTGCTAGACTCGTGCATACCGGTGCCAAAATGTCGTCGAAATTCATAAACATCAAGAATATCAACTCGAATTTGATTTCAATGGAATACGCCGTGCGTGGCCCATTGGTTATTCGTGCTGGAGAAATCGAAAAGGAGATTGCCGCGGTAAGTGAGGAGTGAATGCAAGTGAAACACAATTACATAGTTTTTATGCCGTCCATGCCGTGACCAGTGAGTGGTGTGTTCATAGTTATTGGAATTCTAGGACAACAAAAAAAAAAGAGACATCTGCGGCAGCTGGGTGAAACAGCATTTGTTTGTTGGTCAGTTCTTGTGCAATTTGCGTGTTTGTTGTGTGAAAACGTCGTTTCAAGAACACATTTTCGCTTGGAACAGTGATTACATGCCAGGACCAGGGCTATTCGGATGTTTTCTTTTTCCGTCTGACAGCAGCACATGCGCGCTCGGGCAAGATGCGAATATTCCCCTCTGTCGGAGGCAGTGAAATACAGTGAATCAGATGTAAACATTGCAAAGCAAGGAAACGTCGGTCTTGACGCCACTAAATGCCGCGAGTGCTTGCATCACATGACCGGTTCTTTATTTCAAGTGACTGTCCGAACGTAGACTGGTTTGCTGATCTAAACAAAAGATCGGGAAACTAGTTTCTTTCTCTCAGACGCTCTATATTTGTGATTCTAATCGGTTCGGGCATAATTTCGTGGCAAAATGTCAAGTGAAGATAACCTTGACATCGTATTTTAAGCGCCACATGGATTGCTTTGAAGTTGATCAAATTACGAAATCACTGACATGAGCTGAGGTACTATCTTTGACGTACACTCATTCTTCTATTTTGAGTGACTACGATTACTTCTGCTTCAAGGTGTCAAGAAATCGAAAGTGGTGCTATTTTGCAGACAAATTGGTGCTTCGACTGAAATGAATTGCATTTCAATTCGCTCATCAATGGCCAGTGCCTGTCGTTTCAAATTGGATGTCTGCGGGAGTGTCGTCCGTGAGCTGCGTTTGTTGATGTCGAGGAAGCAGGCGAAATGCCATTTCTGAGCAGCATTTGTTGCATGTTCAAACGTCCGTCTTTTCGGTGGGTTTCCTTTGCCAACGATGCCTTAAAAAACGCCAGATGCCACTGGATGTCCTCTTAAACTCTCAAGGGAATGTCGATTCCGCCCGACATCACACACCCCGAAAACGGTTAACGCCAATCGACTTCACATAATTTCCTGTGACTAACTGCAAATTGCCCTCACGTTCCCCACCATGGCGCGCTCGAGGTACAATGCATCCCTCACAATGGAGGAGCTGCGCGGAAATGCGAAATTCGAATATTTGCCATGCTGTTCATCCACACTCGCTCGTCCGCTTCACGCTTTGAAGGGGATTTTGTACAGTTTTCTTTTTTTATGGTTAATGCCCTGCAGACCCAGATTGTACTCTTATCGCTGTGCACACCACTGCATCTCTGTCCCATCCCCGAAATAGTGTTTGGAAGTCTTTTGATTTTTTTGTTTTCGTTGTGTGCTATGTTTTGTGTTGTGTCTGCTTTGTTTGGTTTCGTCATTTACGTCGTTTTACGCACCATCTGAAAATCGTTTTGTGTTCTTCGCCCGTTGGCAAGCGCACAAAGGCTCCTCAAGTTGAACGGTCTTGGCCTTGGTCAATCGTATTGAGTTGTGTATCTGGCATCTCCGTCGTCTTTAATTTATGAATGAACTTGTGCAGAGGCGGGTGTGACCGGCATTACTGACGTTTGCAAATGTAAATTTGAAGTGTCATCCTAATGGAGGAGGCTGTTGTTTGCAGTGTCCTTTATTCGTCTGATGCGGGGGCTGGATCTGCGAGGGAGACAGATGGTTTTTGCTTGTGTTTACTCTTAGAATTGCGTAAGCCAAGAAAGGGCCGGCATTTTACGTGCTTTATGTCGATAAAACAATAAAAAAAAAAACTGAGACGAGGATTGGAGTGAGATGGATTACTTCTCGGAAAGGGGTCAGACAAACGATAAAACAAGTTCCAGCCGGCCTTTGAGATGTGTGATGTGCCCATAAATGCTTCTTAATGGATTAACCTCCGTCGAAGGGCTGCTTTTAACTCGGCGCAGCCAACGAGATGGACTTGGTTCAACAGACAAGCCTTTTGTGATTTGGATATCCTTTGGCGAGATAATTTTTATTTATTGGTTTAAACACAGGCAATTTTCTGCCCCATGCTTGCTGTAGCCCTAATTTCATGGGGATTTCCTAGCCAATTTTCCCCAGATTTCGGGTTGAATTCCTTTTTCTTTGTTCCTTTTGCAAGTGTTGACGGGATTATTGGGTGATTAGAGGCGGGGGAGAAGCCAATAAAAACTGATTATCTGTGAATAAGTTCGTTGTTGCTCTTTCTTCCTCTTAAGTGACTTAATCTCTGTTCCCAGAAGAAGGAATTCATAATCAAATCAAACTCCAGTTTGATTGATGTAACAAGATAGAAGGGACCCATAATTCTCTTCCTCTTCAAATATCCTGAGAAATCTTAAATCCCATCAGCTATTGCTGTTTACGTCAATATTTGTCAATCAAAGACGGATGGTGGATGTGGCAACAGGTCACAATAAATATAACGAGCATAACAAAAGCACGTACCGAGGAGCTAAGAGATAAAATGTTTTATAACTCTGCCATCCCGAGTTCATGGGCGTTGTTGAGACCGTTATCAGGAGGAGGAAGTTAAGACTTTTATGATTGGCTGGGATAAATAGTCCAGATTGGGGTGCAAGAAATACAAATGAATCCACTTGTTGTATGTGACGTTAGCTTTGACGCTTCCATCAAGCCGGTCGAAGAGCTGCTATGACAACTGATGTCTGTACATTCCGAATGACAAGCTCTTAGACCATAAAGAAAGGGCAATGTGAAGGGTAACGTACCAGACCAACCTTGAACTGGGCAGCTACAAACGTGGAGTGAACTGCTGGTGGACTTCCGAACGACAAATTTCCTTTTTTAGCTGCAATAGCTTCTGTTTTCCAACAAAAGGGAGGAGGAGAAAGCCATAAAAACAGAATCAAATGACTTCGAGATAATCAACTTTTCAGTGGCAAACTTCGACTCCACCTCTTGTTTGTATGCTCCTTCTCGTAAAAAGCTTTCACACTCAAAAGGTGGCTAGGTTTATGAGTCTATTATTACAGTTCAAAAAAGTGGCCACATGACTCACTGGTTGGTACTTCGCAGTACGACATACATTTCCATACGGACTACTTGTCTGAATGGCCCCTAACCACAAAAGACTACGACTACAAAATCAATACCCCATGAAAGTTCAATGGCCAGTTCCGATGTATCGTTGATGGATTTCAAACTACCCCATTAAATAGGTACGACGTCTTCAATTTCACATGTTTGTAGCTCTTCGGCTTCACTCCTCTTCAATCTTGCAGGCATTTGGCAGTTGATCAACCCACGTTGCGCTCCCAATAAACATTTTGAGACTGATACTTGGCATAGCTCTCTGGGCCAGGAACTCCATACATTTGGATACGGATGGTTCTACAAGGAAGACAGACGTTGGATGTGGCATATTTAATGTAGTGTTTTTCATGCGGAGGTCATAGTCAATCGCGAAGGGCGGTCCTGGGTTAAATGGAATATAGCTAGAACCAGTCCCTCTTAACTCATAACTTGTATTAAACTGTCGTTCATCTCGAGACGAATTATGTGAACGGCTCACTATTGGCCTGCTCTGGGTGACAAGAGACGTAGAGACATTCCTAGCTAGCCACACATGCAACACTTCTCCACTCCACTCAGGGGTACACCTCGCGTCCTGTAAACTCTTGCTTCGAAGGACAGTAACCGAGCAAACTAACACGAGATGACTGGCAATCATTACCCATGCCAAACTTTCTAGATGATCTGGCTCAGACTGAAACACGATCTTTCTGAACCGCTGATCTTTATGAACAGTTTACGTATAAATCAAGTGGTTGGTGTAATTACAATACATTCTATCTTGAGAAATCACGCCACGAGTTTAGGTGCCATCGCAAATGACTTCTGCGGAAGTCGCATGTATGGAGAAGAGATAGAAAGCATGCAACAATGACAGATCTGAGGTCTGGCAAGTATAAATTCCTAGGTGTTCATTTTTTAAACGATTCAAGTGATTTAAGTTGGGTACCTATCGCAAACGTACATACTTCAGTGCATCCTCAGCTACGAATGGTTAATGGATCACTCCCCAGTGATCCTTATGGCAGTCGAAGTGAGCAGTTCTAGGTTTAAGTACATTCCATTAGCCACTTTAAGCTTCCACTCTAGATCACTACAAGATCCCTGCCACAAGCTCTATGAACTAGTACAAGTAGGAGGAATAGACACCGGTCTGTCAGTCTTCGAATGCAATCTGGATGCTTCAGAGTTCAGGGCGACATCCACTGGATGGGCCAAATTGAGCACATAAATAATAATAAACGTTTCTGCTCATGTTGGTCATGACGGTAGCTCAAACGATATTCATGCACTAACTACAATGTAGAACGATTCCAGAGCTTACCGATTTTTAGAGAATCGAATTCGTCATTATTGTAAAGGGTGATTTTTTAAAAGCTATAGGAAAGTTTAAAAAAAAGAACACATAAAATTCAGAAAAATGCATGAAATCTTTATTTGAATCGATAGTACGGTCCATATAATTTAATGTTTGAAGATTATTTCATGCAAATGTTGACCTTGACTGCGCCTCAAATAGTCCATCCGCTTAGTCCAATTTTGGCATACTCTTTCCAACATTTCGGCCGGTATCTCACGAATAAATGCTTCAATGTTGTCTTCCAATGCGTTAATTGAAGCGGGTTTGTCTGTATAGACATGAGCTTTAACATAGCCCCACAAAAATAGTCTAAAGACGTTAAATTGCACGATCTAGGCGGCCAATTGACCGGTCCCGAAGGTGAAATAAAATGTTCACCGAACTCGCCCATCAATAAGTCCACTGGTGCGCGTGCTGTGTGGCATGTGGCACCGTCTTGTTGAAACCACATGTCATGCAAGTCAAGCTCTTGCATTTTGGGCAAAAAAAATTGGATATCATCTCACGGTAGCGCTCACCATTCACAGTTACGTTACGATTCGCATCATCTTTGAAGAAGTACGATCCAATGATGCCACCAGCCCATAAACCGCACCAAACTGTGACTTTTTCTGGATGCATTGGTAGCTCTTGCAATGCTTCTAGCTGATATTCACTCCAAAATCGACAATTCTGCTTATTTACGTACCCATTGACTGACATTGACCATAAAATGGAAGAAGCGCGCGATGAACTTTCTTAACAGAGCACGCATTTTGATAATAAAATTCAATAATTCGCTTGTAAGACGATTCATGGTTAAATTATAGACCAAACTGAAGATGTTTGACAGTGAAACAAAACACGAAACGTGCGTCAGCTGTTTAAACCAGTGTTGCCAAAAGGATAATAGCTAAAAAATCACCCTTTACAAGTAGGAGGAATAGACAATAGGAATAGTAATCTTGATGCTTCAGGGAGACATCCACTGAATGGGCAGCACAATAAAAAACGTCTCTGCTCATATTGGTCATGACCGTAGCTCAAACGAGATTCATGCACCAATTGTAATGCACAAATGTGAGAAGTGTTCTTATGCGTTGGTACTCCGCCGTGCTTCTTCACAAATTGTTTGCCTTTGTACGCTTATTTCCACTTTATTTATTTGCCGCTGCTGATGCCTAATAAATCTTCGATTATACTAAACCTAAGGTTGTCACGGTCACAATGGATCCAACACTTTGGTTTAAGTGAACAGCCGTCAGAGTAAGAGGCCATCAGAGCACCCAATTACCTACCTATCTACAAAGGTTGTCACTGCAGACGACGATCTCAGAAAGGTGCCTCGATTAATTTTGATGCAGGTCTGTTTGGACACCCATTCCTCTTTGATGCTCGGGTCCACTCCTTAAAGCAGAAAACAAATTCAAAGTAGTGGTTTTAAATTCAAAACAAGTCTTAGCCGAGCCTCAATTAAGGACAAATTTCTTTGCACTTTTTTACGCGGCACGTCTGCTGGAGTGAACCTTGGCTTTAACCAGCACGCCACTCGAGGTAGCGCGTTCTTTGGCTAGCCATCCATCTAAGTTGGATTTCTCCACTTGTGTTGCTTCCACAATGATGCAGCCCGTAATGAACCTGGGTCCAGCTTCTGCAGCAACCTCTTGTGTTAGGCGTGCAACTGGTATCAATCTCTCTCCAGTAAAAGGAACTTATGCCGATTCCGAAGGGCGATATTTTGAGAAATCGCTTCCTAGACAAGTTTCTAGACAGACCAACGTACGAATTGACGTACAAACAAAATGGCAACGCTAATATTTTCGGAATTTTCAATAAGAACAAATCAAGCAATAAAATGAGCAACTTTGCCGACTTTAATTAACACAGCAATCCAGTCTATGAACTCCACGCAAGCAAACATGCCGAAATTCCAGTTCGGATTTTTCACAAAACGTGTGTTTAATTAGCATTCATATCCGCAATGACGGCCGAAACGTCTCACCCCCTTCGGCGAGTGGGTGAGAACCGAGAACATTCACTTAGTGGAGGCCAGTTTAATTGCCATCTCAAACAGCCAGTCATTTCCACGTAGCCAGTCATTCACAGTCGAGCCGACAAATTCCGTTTTAGTGAAGGTAATTACATTTCGCCACTTTGACTGTTCGTCGCAATTCTCGAAAACATCCAACCAATCAACCCCTCCTTCGTGTGGCAAATGATTATAATAATGCACACAATTTTGGACATTTGAAAGGTAAACAATTTCTGAATTAAACCCAGCGATACTGAATAATTCATCAGCCGGCATTATTCAATTGAGTCTCAATTGCAAATTGCACAAAATTCGGTAAATTGCTAGACCAACCGAATATTGAACGAACACCGAAAGGGGCGAAGTAATCTAGCACAACACGGCGAACTGTCTCATTGGAGCGGTTAATAAAATGTATTTATCTAATCATAAAAGTGAATTGTTGTTTTCGGCTAAACACCAAAATCGACCCTGTTGCGGTGGCACAACAACGACTAAATGAATGATTCGACTTTGATTTGGTAAACGGCCCGTGATTGCTGGTCTAAGTGTAGCAGGGATTTGTGCTGCACTTGCGTCATGGATGAAGTGGGACGTTGGCCTTGGATTCGACAGGTTTTGCACGGGCAGACGAGTGTTAGTTGATTTGCCAAAAACGCAATCACGCCGAACGGTTTGTTGCTAATTAAACACGCCATGAATTGGGTTTTGATGATACATATGTACATCTTCCTCACTGGACGACGTGCGGTTGAGTCATAGTTGTTGACTGTGGAAACTGAGACTGAACAGGTATAATTGGATTTCTGGTCTTGATGCATTTGATCGCTTCTGTCTCCCGTCAAGTCCACTTCTTAGGTAATCCCTCGGTGTTCACAAATGCCAATCGAAGGTGATTGACATTGAAAAACAAATATGTAAATATTGCCTTGGCTTCGTGCGTAAGACGACGTGAAAGAAAAGTTTCCACGGAATACTGTCACCGCTCGGTTATGCATCGCTTATCAGTGCTTGTTCTACGTTGCGTAACACAGTCGAGATAGACAAGCGATGAGTAATGGACGGTGTTTTAGAACTGCAATATCGATTACTCAAAATGTGTTATGTGCCTCTTGATATATAATTCGTTGAATAAAAGTTCGTAGGCGGACCAGAGATTATTTTCTAGAAACCACTCGTGTTGGGCGTGCTTTTGTTCACAAGTGGAGGGAATCTAGAATTGTGTGCCGATTGCGAATGTCGAAGTTTAAGAAGCCTTTGCTAGACGGGTATACAATGTAAGTGGCTGGAGAGAGGTGGAACCGTGAATTATGAGAGTTGTTCGTGTCAGGAGATGAACACAGACACTTCCTGAGTCGGTGCGATGACCAGTCCTGTTGAACATTTATCTCGAAAAGGACAACCCATTCTCCGTCAGCTATCGAGGGATAACATCATTTGTATGATCTCTATCGTTTTGATCTGTGTGGGCGTAGTCCATGAACGTCCATATTTCAGAATATACCATATATTCACACCACCGCAGATCCTAGAAGAAAAAAACCCGAGAAGTGCAGATGAAGATCATGTTGAAGCAGGCTAAGCGGGTAGCTTCAGAGTCGAGGAGGAGGACGGCAGCACGCTTGCTAGTCGGACTGGTGGTTTTCTAGTCTCTTTCTTGATGAAGAGGAAAAGTATTCAAAGCATATGCCTTTACCACCAAAAGAGGCCGGAAGAGGGCTTGCGGAAACAATCTGACTAAGCCTCAACTATTACTGATCTATCCTACCTATTCTTAGATCTATACTTAGCCTAACCCTAATCTAACTTGAAACTACCGAGCTCAGCCCTGCACAGAGTCATGGACATCGCGGTTCGTAAAGAGCCCGAGGGTGCCTGTTGTTTTTGCTACAAGTCCGCCAGGTCACCGCCCATGTCAACCCGCATGATCTTTGCTATCTCCCTTAGCGGAGACGTTAACCACAGCTTAATGTCTTGTTCACTCTGATACCTCAAAGAGGACGACCTTCCCCCACCCTACACACACATTATGGCAACAAATGAGTACAAATTGAATTAAGTGATCACCCGCCGATCAGGCTTATACCACGAGTTCTTTCCTATGACCATTTTTCGTCGCTGAACCAGACGCCTTCAGTAGGAATCTGAAGCACCAAGTTTTGATGGACTTATTTCTCCATCTTTGTAAAGTGGTGAGGCCGGTCTGAAACCTCTGCTACTCATTGGGTCGTAGCACGCGGTTGTGTTTTGCAACTCCACACAGATTTAGATCATATTCTCGGAGTCAGCCCCAATTATCTCCACCTCTCCCCGGGACTTTGAGTTTTATACCACAGTAGCCACCACGATACTCCCAATTGGTGGCCAACCTCAAGCGATCAAGCTGAGACCTATGCGGGCTTCTGAGGGCTTCCTGTGGCACCAGACTATAGCCTCTGGTCAAGCTACCAGAAGGATGTCATAAGATCCCCAGACTGGCCGCCAATGTTCAAAAAGCCATATTCTGTTTGTACCAGTCTATGATTGAGATATGGCCATCATTACATTTATTTTCTTTGCGAGCTCGTAAACGTCATTTTCAATGAGCACTGGAGTAGGGTCGTTTTCTAAAACCAGTCTTTTAGTCGCCTCTTAGGACGGGCATGCCTTACCACGGGTAAATTCTAACCCCTACCCGAAGGCGTGACACATTGTGGCAACCGGAGAAACTGGTCGCATCTGGACGCTGTCGTAAAGACTGTCAATTCACCTGCGTCCTGCCACACTCGTTAGCCACGGTCACCACAAAACACATTAATACCGATATCAAATTCAGAATATATCATCCACATTCTGCTTTGGACTTAGGAGGCAAGTGAGCAGTAGAGTCCTCTCTCGTGGGGCCAAGCTGACTTCATACAAAACATTCGTTATACATCAAAAGCGTATGAAAAAATCCTTGATCTGCATGTGTCTTCTGCATTTTCGTTGTTTGGCCCTATAGTTCGGGGTGGACATGGGCCCCAACCAACGAGCCTCTCCAGCCAGCACGATCTTTCGCCAGCTGCCTATGGTTGCGCACGCCAAGTTGGTTGAGGTCCTTCCCCATTTGTGTGATGGAGATCTCCATATGTCCTCTGTTCCTATTTGCAACGGTGGCACCTGGAGCTCAAGATTTATCAAGGAGCTGTACGGGGTATATAGCCATAAAGGTCGATTTAGTCGTCTATGGAATGACTGGGCCATATGATGGCACGGGGAACTTGGGTCCAACCGAAGAATCCAACAGGGGGAGCCACAGAAGACGTTCGCGTTTAAAGTGGCGGCGCACCGTAGTGAAGGAGAACTCGGGACTACGACCAGCTATTCAGAGAAGCTTTTTAGTTGAGATCCACTTCCCAACGAAAAAGACCGTCATTATGCCAAAAGCGCTGGTATCTATACAAAACGTTTGTATAGTTTAATTCCCGTATTTTACTCTCATGTCTATACAGCTCCTAGAGATTGGCGTCTATCTCTAAAAGCTATATAGACACGAGAGTAAACTACGGGAAGTACAGACATTTTGCAAAAACTGCAGAGATAGGGAAGAAACAGAATCTTTCCAACATCTACTCTGTGACTGCCCAGCCCTAGCAAAGAAAAGCAGCCAGCTTCTGGGAAAGCACTTCTTCGTTGAGCTGGAGGACTTAAACGGTGTCGAACTGAATAATTTCCTAGAATTCAAGTCTCCAAAGATCACTTATGTGTCCGTGAGGTAAAACATCCCAAACAAGGGCACAATGAACCAACACGTTGGTCTAAGTGAACGACGGCATTGGGGCCGACTGAGCAGCCAATTACCTACATATCTACCTATTATACAGACTCGGTCAAATCGAGGGCGTAGATCACAAAGTGGTCTGTCTAGAGAAGACTCCAGTTCCGGTCTAGAGATAAAGTAAAAGCAGAGAAGGTCCAAGTTCCTAGAGCAGGTCCAAGTTCCGGTCTAGAGATCAAGTAAAAGCAGACACCAGTGAACACAATCTCATCCCTACCAAGGACCGCAAGCCTGAACGATATGGATGGGCTTGATTTATTCTTCCGCAGTCTTTGGGTGAACAAAGTGTAGACGATGGATCAAAAGGTTTGATTTAAACAAATTTATTTCTAGATTTAAAGATGAATGTATTGCTTCGATTCTCGATAAATATTGACTCTTTCCTCAAGACACCGACTTGCTATTGGCTCAATCTCACTTCCGGAAGCAAGTCTCAACCAAGATTCCCTCCAGACTTGACTGGAAGTCGCGCATTCAAACGCTGTATGGTCCTTTCCGTTGCGTCAATTCAAGACAGATGAGAGGGCGAGACTGCAATGCCCCTTAATTCTTCCTCAACTCAAGCGATCTAAGAAATATCAGTGGCATTCATCTCAAGAACAAAATGTTTTTCTACGAGGCAGCTATCCGATCCCAGTCGTAACACAATGGGCGAAGGTTGACATAAGTGTGACTGCATTGTGCATTCACCGTCATACAACATACATAACCTAACCTGAATAACTTCTTGCCACCCTACTCGCTCTTTGCCCTTTTGAATCAAGGCATAAGTAAAATACATGACTCACATAACGCTTGCCATTCACATCATTCCAGGCCATCCACACGCCTTCCTGTCCAAGAAAAGCGAACAACGTTTGCTGCCTTTTACAGCCCAACTCCCATAACAGGGGAATAACATCTCGTTTTGAGAATGATTACAGGGCTTTATCAATGTTCCGAGGGCGTCGTTATTTCACTCAAAATAAAAGCGTTCCTAAAATAATTACGACACTTAAACAATTTAAGACCTGAAGCCGAAGCGACTCATCAGCACTTGCCCGTAACTTCGCACCACCGAACGGCGTGTTTGCACACATTCGCAACGGCAAAAATCAATAAAATTACAATTAACCATCATCACAGTCAAGGCGGAACCGGGTGCGGGGTACCTACTCCCTTTCGTTTCGCCGTCGGCCAAAACCGCGTCCCATTTTGAAACGCGGGGCAGGGAGAACTCTCAGGCTACACCATTTCCATTCAATATCCTATGTATGTGCCATCGAGTGGGTGTTTTCTCAAGAAACAGTTGCGCATAGAAGAAATGAAAAATTACTCGGAATCACTCACGTCGGCAATGTGCTTAGTTTAGGAAGTCCTTTCAGACTTCGTCAGTCGCACTCTATTTTGGGGACATCGGGGGCTTGGTGGTGACTGAAATCAATCAATAAGCTTTCTTCCACAGCAGTCCAGCTTGATTTATGGGGAGGAAAACTTTGAAAACAGCCAAGAAGGGCTCTTCTTGTGTGTCATTTAAAGACGATTAAATGTTAATTTCTGATGGATTTGCTTGCAAATTGGCAACACGCAGAGTTTATTGAACCGTATGCCTTGGGATACATTATTGAATATGCGAAAGTTGGAGTTTACGGTAATTGTGTTTATTTAAGCAAACAGTCGATTTGTGCGTGCTGCTGACTTTAAGACGACTTTATTCCATCGTTGGAGTGTGTCCTTCTGATAAGGTAACAACTTTGTCATCAGTTTTAATCCAGACAAGTGTAAGAAGTTCTAAGATCAAGTTAAAGATTTACGAGAGCTGTTCGATGTGTCTTCAAATTTGATGCAAGATGGCTCCATGATTTAGACATCCTTGGTTTCCTTCCTGGCATAGAAAAACAAGTCAGCTTTTTACAGTGACCGATAGGACTGTGGTTTGTGAGATTTGGACAACATGCAAGAAGTGATTGTGCTGTTTTAATGGAACACATCCTTTTGTGTGAAAGCTTTAATGCGACTGAAATGAGACTTGAAAGTATTATGGAGACTCTGCTTCCTCGTATGGTATGGAGCACAACAGGTTCACTGAATTTCGTTGCTTACATGAGAGAACAAAGAAGGTTGTGTGCCCATGACGGTCCAAATGCCTTAACAGCACAAGATCTGATCAACAACATCCACGATCTTGTGTTGGACGACTACATCGGAAAGATCACCAAGATGGGTTCAGTTGAAGATTCAAAACTGAATTTGGAACTCTTCAAGTGCAATTCCAGTGAATTTTTGCGGCGTTGCGGCCGAACTTATGCCAATATTTGCGCACGTAGCCCATGATGGACAGCGTGCTGAAAGGGAGAGCTTCACACTTCAGAAATCTTATGATCAACTTCCAGTCATCACAAAATGTTATCGCTGCAACCAGATATTCGTTACATCGACCGTCGAACGCTACTAGATCCCAGATCACCGAGGTACGCCATTTAGTGCGATACGGAACCTATAAGACCTGGAATGAATATTGCGAACAAGATCGGCGATCCAACAGCCCCCTGTTGCAGGCAGTTTTAGATGTCAAGGGTTGCTGCCGTGGTAGAAGTTACGCCGTCACTCTTCACGATCATTTCACAGATTATGCAATTGTTTACTTATGCCGGCCCTGACCAGATTGAAAGGCCATCCAATCAAAAGACGTTGAACGCCGTCTCGAAGTCAATCAGACAGGCATCCGTTTTATTCTTATTCAATTGAATGTCGGACATCAGTTTTGACGTAGCATCTATAATCATGCCGATCATTGAAAACGGCGGATTGACTGCGGCGGAACTTCGCCTAATCCGCATCGCTTCACTTTCGCAGTTCAACCCAATCATTGGCGGATGCACAACATTATCGGTCAGTTGAACCTCATTACCGACCTTCTTTAATATCAGCTGTGTTCTGTCAGTGTAAAAGAAGAAAAATTGCCTTGAATTCACGATAAATCCAAATAAATCAAAAGTTATGGACACAATAGCGTTTTTTTTCGATTTTAAGGAAGAGCAAAGTGATTGCCGACATATCCGTCAACACAGTCCTTGAAGCATATCAGCTCACTGACCTCCTCTTCCAAGGGCCTTCTGTTCTCGCTTCTTTTGGCAAAGTTTCTTACGGAGGACAGATTTGTGATCCGACCAAACCTAAAGTAAATGTATCTAAAAAATTATGATCCCTAGAAAAATTGAGTTTATTTACCTTCTTCCATTCTGATGTTTCCTTTATAGGAGGCCCCAAACTATTCAGCTCTTGCTGTAAGTTCAACCAAAACTTTTGGACGAACTCTGGATCTTTGTTTTTGTAAATTTTCTGGCGATATCCGGATTGGAACTGCTGACGATTTGTTGATATTAATGATTATTTTACTTACTTGTTCAATTTCATCATTTTACTGACTGGAATCGGCATCAATTGTTTTGCGGCACAATTGTATGTATAGAGCGATTCAATGATGGCTGGATTTTTGCACTTCTTTACCGACGTTTGTTCACTTGCGTTTTCAATGATAGCGAAACACGGAAATTGTGACATTCTCTCGCCGCAGTCATTCCGCCGTTTTCAATGATCGGCATGAATATCATTCCCTGCCCCGAATCTGAACTCTTTGTCAGCTGAGGTCTCCTCTCTCTCGCACCAACACACGACGCACAACAACAGGATCCACCAACCGTCCTGTGATATACATAGAATGCCTTGCAATTCGCACTCTCGGTGATGTGAACAATCTCGCTCGTATGAACTGGCCTGTTTTTATTAGTTTACTCTATTGCGAGTCTATTGTATTTAATTTTAAAGTCACTGGTCTATCGAACAACCTTCGTACACAGGATGCGTTAAAGAACGGCTACGGAGACTCTCATGAGCAGGCCAGTGTATGGCAGAATTCAGCACTATAGCACATATACTTCTTGCTCCTTAAACATGTTAACAGCATCTTAATAGCATTTCGGTAAACCGGAAGGATCAATCAGAGAATCTCCATTAACATGATTTCGTGAATAGGTTCCAAAAATCCTCGAATAGCTGTCAAAAAATCCCTCAAATTCATCGATGGACAAGGGGACATTCAGCTGTGAAGTCGGCTAGCTCTATAGCCTCTGATTTGTCAGATGCACTTTTGCGATGGGCAACAAACTTGTTCATAAAACTGCGCACATTATCATGTGTGTATTGAATAGACAACTCAATTCATTTGAAATGACAATGCAGTCATAATGGAATGAGTAATTCCCTCGTTGCTTCTTAAGAAATGTAATTTGATCTTTGGTCACGAACTGCCCAAGAAAATACTCACTTTACAGGCCAACATAGCAATAGCTGCCTTCGATCTCTGACGATCCTGGAGACGCTGCTTTCAGTCATAATTCCAAGTCTTTATACCAGAGGTTCGGTCTTCCCCTCCTTCTCAAACCGGGAGGCATGGATTCGACGACCCTCTTAGCTGGAGCACTGGTATCCATTCGCTGGATGTGGCCAAGCCAGTGCAGTCGACGGAGTCCGAAAGGCGAAAGTCCGATGGGGACAAGAAAATGCGTATCAATATTTTAGGATGCGTAACCGACAGTGCAGAGGATATGCATATGTGTGATCCTATTGCTGGCGAGGATGGACAACGATTTTTCGTTATGCACGTGGAATGTGAGGTCCCTAAACAGACCACTTGCAACGGATGATCTTGCGGATGACCTAGAAGTCTATAAGACGATAATGATGTGTCGGGCAAAAAGAGGTCTAAAAACTGCGATGAATACTATGGCGATTGCTACAGAGAGCGAAAGCAGTGCTAGTTCGGATGCAGGTTTATTGATTGAGGCAGACTTAGGGAAGAAGTCTTAAGCTTTAAGTACATAGTCGAGGGGCTCATAACAAGCCGCATCAAGGCTACATTCGACAACAACGCCTACAGAAGATAGCAAGGATAACTTCTACGATCTCCTAGAAAGAACTTAAGATCAATGCCTAAAACCCCAGCTATGGCATAGGAGACTTCAGCGCCAAGAAGGGCAAGGAAGACATTTTTGCTAGAGTTACTGGGAAGCACAGACTGTATGATAAGACGTTCAGACTGTTGCATTTCGTGACGGAGCGAAACCTCTCAGTCACCATACGGTTCCCTCACCTCAACTTTCACAAAGGGAATTGGCGGTCTCCTGATCAATCAACCGTCCACGAGATTAATCCTATTGCCATAGACGTCAGACACCCCTCAAGTATTATCGATGTCCGAACAATCGACGTCTTTAAATGAGACGGATGTTCACCGGATGCGCATATGCACTCCGCATTTTTTGCACAGATGACTTCATATGTCCACTTGTGCACTTGTACAATTAAGCGTCTCCAGAATCGTGTATATTCAAATTTTAAGACAGTTGCGTACTCAGAATTGCGTTCAAATATTCAGACAGATGCCGCAGCGCTCCTCATTTTCTGCAGCTGCCTTTGCTACAAACGTCAAACATTAATTTTCGAGGGGGACTGTCACTGCAACTCAGTTGTCTGAATTCTTAAAAGCTCCCATATCAGAATGTTAACAGGAAGAAGAAGACGGAAACCTAATCATTCGCCTCTTAATTCTGTGCGTGATTTCTGTCTGCTGTCTGATCTGACCCCCGTCACGAGTTCCATATCATTTTTCTTGAACTCAACCTCTCCGACTATAGAGCCACTTAAATGCGAAATTAATTAGATAGTGCGTCGTAGTCGGCAAAGAGCTTACACATACAGAATTAGCCTGTGTTTGTATCACACGATTAAACTGTGACGCTCTAGCGATGAGTATCGCAGCAGCAACTGCATGTGGTTACGTAATATGTGCATTTGCATGAACGAAGCAAAGCAAATACCCCGTGTACATTGGCAACCAACAATGCATTGATTGTTGCCCGATTAGTCATTCGTAGAATTCCACTTGCAAAGCTTTCCAAACTATTCCGTCTGCTTGCAATTTCCTTCCGTTTGCGCGTAATGAAGTGTGGAAGAATTTCTCTTGGCGAGTGTGTGCAATTAAAAGTGATGCATTCGAGGTGAACTCGTTAACTCACTCAACCGGGGGCAACCTTCATTTGCGGCTCTCTTCATGCTCGATGTGATTTTGGGATGTACGTGCACTTGCGAGCGTCTAATGAAACAACCAAACAACAGCACATTTACTTCAGAGTCGCCGGTCATGAAAGGACTTCCAGTTTTACGGCGACTCAGAAATGCAAGAGTTACGATGTTTCCCCTTGACATTGGCACTCATTTTGCAAGATGTTACGACTTCAGATTTATAGTTCGAGCAGTTAACTGGCGGCTTAACTGTCTCCCGTAAACTAACCCTTCACACCTGTTTTAACTCACTTCAATTACATGAATAAGCTTATTTCAGGCCAACCACTCATCCAATTATGCGGAGGTTTTGGGCACTCGAACTCGATAAGCCGAGGAACACACCCAAGTCATCAGGTCACCCCTAAATCATAGCGCCGGAACCGGGGTGTCGTTCACAAAAAAAAAAAGATTGATTCGCTCTTTACGCTGTCCCGCCATTTATTCAACCCCTATATCAATTAACCTCCCACCTCGTGCCCACAGCCTTAGCGGCATCGTATCTCCATTACGTCCGCTTGGCACCCGCGTCGAGTGGCCCCGTCTCCGTCTGCGTCTCGTTGGCCACTTACTCAAGAGACCGTAGCGATTGATAACAAGTTGAGAACATCGTGCTCGAATTACCACCTAAGGTGTGACGATTCCTGTTATCGGTTGGTTGCGAAATCTCTGAGTATCCGATAGAGGCTATCGCCTGTTTATTTGCATCTCGCCAGTTCGAGTGGGGATCCACTTTCAGCGATGTTTACCCGTCTGGTCGTTCTTTACCTTTAGCTGGCGTCGGGCATACGTTTGTTTGTTTCGTTACAAGTGGAAGTAAGCACGGACTTGGATGTTCGCTTTATTTGCTGCCTCAAGGCAGACGGCTAACTCTTCAACATCTGCGTGCGATATGGGATGAGTCGGCGGCTCTTGAATTCAAGATAATTGCCTCTAATTGGATGCTGACGGATGTGGAAATTTCACATTCACTGCACAATCTGTTTATCTCGTTTGTGCGGGGAAAATATTGTTGTTTTCTTTCTTGTAACGATCATTTGACAGTTGTGGTGGGTCAGTGGGGGAAATGTGTGACACAAGCTCATGTTATTCCTTGTATTAACTGCTTCTGTTGATGTCGTTCCAGGATAGCCTCACCTTTCTGTGGACAAAGCATGCAATTAAATTCGGAAATTTAATGAGAAATTCGTCATCTGGTCTGATAGCTTGCCAACGATAAGCACAAAAAGGAACCCCAAGCAGGACGCAGCGATAATCTGTGATGTCCTCAACTGCTTCGCCAATGTCTCAAAAGCAATACAAATAATGTCCCTCTGGTCATTTGTCCGTCATAGTCATTTGGGACAAAGGAGAATAGATAGAGGCTGGGCCTGCTCTTCATGCCGCTTTCGTTTCGTATTTGGCACTATAGATCGAAGTGGGCTAGCTTCTACAGAAATCGCTCGTGTTTTGCGTTCTATTCCTGTTTCCATCTCAGTTCCGCGATGGAGAACCCAGGATTAAGGGGTGTACAGTCACGAATTGCGACCAACGAACTGTGCAGCCATTGTTTCAGAAGCTATATGTCTCGAATGACAAATTTGGCTATTGCTCAAGGCGGTGATTATCTTGTACAACATTGAAAGCAGTTGGGTTCTAGTCGCTGATTGCAGGAACAAGTCACACTTAGGCCCAATGTGGTACCACGCTGATTGGATACCTCCTACTCTTGGAACCATTTGGCGCTTGCTTTCGAATTTAGTTGGCTTGCGCTGATTTTTGTTAACTCGCTCATATTATTGAAGTAGTCATCTTAGAGTAAGTTCTTACGGGTAGCGAGACTACTCCACGAGCAGAGGAGCTAATGTATGGTTTCCTCTTCCTCCTCGCTTATGCAGCTTCTGCTGAAATCATTGTATAGGCGATCAATCCTAAGAACGTACGTACGTAGCAAACTACGCTGTGTCCTGTTATGACGCGATGAGTGTCCTTAGTACTGGTCTACTTAGTCTGAGAGAGACAAAGTGAACATAGAAGATTGACTCTTGGTCAAATCTGATGTGTAAGAAACCATTAGCAAACCAATTTGTATTAGTTATCCTAATTGATATCATCGTTTAAAGACGATCAGCTGAAGCGAGAGGTCTGATAAGTGGGTTTCCCCTCGGTTAGACAAAATAGGCCGAATCACGCTTATCGTGGTGATAGTCTTCTCAATTATCCGGTATATCACCTACATAAGTAGCATCTAGAAGTGTTCAGCCATCACGTCCAGAGTCAGCCGACAGTGAAGGGATGTTATGGAATGAAAAGTGACGTTGCGCAAAGACTGCTTGGCTGTCCGACCAAATAGCCCTTCAGATAATACACTGGTCTTGAACCATGACAATACCTCTTTGATCACCTGAAAGACGCTTCAATACTTAAGAAGCTATGTATGTTTAGATCCTTGCAGTAACAACTACACCCACTTCTTCTCACGTCTGTGAAAATTCTCGGAGGATCGTCCAGCGTCTGATTGTTAGACTTCCGTTCCCATCTGGAAGGAATACTGATAGACCCATTCCTCTCGAAGAGAGATAAAGGGCACAGGCGGGCGATATTGTCGTGAAAGAAATTGAGTCCGTTGAGAATAGTTGAGCGAGTTCTTGGGCCCATTCGCAGTGTGTGTGTTTAGTGGCAGTCGAAGAATCCAATTAGAACTGTGTGTCGTCTTGATGCCACAGCTCTGACTGAAGTGTGTTGTAGTGAATTTAGAACCATCGTGCGGCGCTAAGGAACATTAATACTTCTTTGATGTACATTTCGGAGATTTCGCACAAGGATCCAATGAAGGGTTTGCCTAGAGCCCGTTGCCTTGCTCTAGCAAACGCTGCGCATGCACACAGAAAGTGAGTCAAGAATTTTGCTTTTTGTGTCAATACATCTTTGGCCCAGCCGATTCTGGAGACCTGGGCAGTGGCACAGCAGATGTTGGATCGTCTCGGTCACTTCCTCGAGAGATCGCTGGATTCCGCGTTGCATTTCCGGAGCATTGTTCCGATGGGGCAGTGTCCTGTGGTCACTCCAACGAGCACACGGATCGAGTTACGATCTCACGCCAGATGCTTCTTTGTTTTGCCTTTATTAATTTCTGGCCACGTCGATCTTGTCGTGTGATTGGACATGTATTACGAGCCAAGACGAGTTGGCTTCTTTTTGTATTATTTCGCTTATAGTCCGGTATAATGCAGTGATCGGTGGTCGCAGTGATGTGTCCGCTAATGTCTCTAATGTCCATTTCAGACCCTTGTCTGGCCAGTTCGTGCGCTCTCTCGTTCCCCGCTATTGAGCTGTGGCCCGGAACCCAGCAGAGTCTGACCTAATGGTGAATAATGGACCTTTGTAAGTAGCTACAGTTCATAACAACCTTTGAGGATCAATTTAACAGGATCCAATTGACTTCAGTGCAGCCTGTCTTTCAACAAAGATGGTGATATCTGATGGTGGGATATCGGTCGTTTGTATGTGTTTGGCTGCTTTCTCCATTGCCAAAATCTCTGCTTGGAAGACACTACATGTATCAGGGTGTCTAAAAGGTTCCTGTTTGTGCATGGTGTCCGAGTAGAATCCGGCTCCAGTACCTTTTTCCATTTCGGATCCGTCGGTGAAAAAGGCAATCTCGTGGTCGTTGATAACGATAACGTTCCTATTGGAGAGTGAAGCCTTGTTACAGCCCCTTTAGGGATTTCCTTTATTGTAGACATGGTAAGCAGATGTATGTCTGTAGGGTGGAATGATGTGCCTAAAATGATTAGTTTCCACATGGTTCTGATAAGAAAGGAAGAGACGTCTGTGGTCTTTCCTGCTTTTGTTATGAATACCACTTTGTCCAAGAGCTGAGAACATGGCCTAAACACAAGCAGCCCTTGTAAATGTTCGTTGGCCAGGGGAAGATTAGATCAGCCGCTCTTTGGAGTTCTGCTGGAAGTATGCCTCCAAGTCCAGCTTATTTAACGCATTTTAAGCGTTGAAGGCATCATTTGCATCTCGCCCCTGCAAACCTGCATCCCTTTTCATCAGTGGAACAAAATAATTGAACAAATAATTGCCGTGGAACAGAATAGTTGTTAATGAACCTCTATTTGATACCTAGACTGAGACTAAAGAAAATATAATATCTTTTCGTTATCGTTTCGCACGCTGCACCATTTAATTATCTTTCAGCATCCATAAACACTGAATGGGATCCATGTATTTGAGTTACATTCATCACGAGTAATCCACAACGAGCTGAACGTAAATGCGAATCGCGCACTATTCCGACCCATGTCTCGGGTCGTAAACTTGAATTTATTACAATCTTCAACCATTTTGGGCATGCAGTCACAACAGTCTCCGAAACTAGCCGACAGATAAATACATAAATTCTACTTAAAGTCCACTTATTGCGTTCGCACGTTCACGTAACAGTTTATTGCCCATTATCGGGTCGTACGAATGTGTCTCACGTATGAACTCGCGTACATAGTTTCAAGTACAATGGGAACGTAATCATGAATGACAACACGTTGTCTTCAAATTCGATTGCGCTCAATACTATCAAAGATGTATTGGCGTCGTCAAAAGATCAATAAAGATAGAATTTTCGAGATAACGCTACACAAGACGATAGCGAGTGTAATGCAATAACGATTGTTTTATGAAATTGAGTTTAAAGTTTTCTTTTGTTTGTTTGAACTTGACAATAAATGAAAAGACGAACTAAAACTTCTCTATCGGGGTGACTGGTGTTCGCTATGCTAGGCGGAAACAACAAGAAAACAAGTACATACATAGGTAAAGGGTGGTTTAACGAGCCGACGAACATTGAAGTAAAACTCAGAAAAATGGTAGCAGAGACCACACCGGTTTTTCAATTTCAGTGGATTTAACGGAATGTTACTTTAGTTTATGTTTTCTGAGTCTTGAAAATAATTCTTTAGAGCAATAACAATAATTATGTTTATTTTGTTATTTAGTTGATTGAGTAGATCCCAAATTTAAGGTTATAATGCGTGGGTAGTCTCTAGGACCACATTGGTGGTAGGTAGTTAAGAGTTAAATTGAATTTTTTTGGCATATCATTTGGTGGCATCAATGTTTAAATATGATTTCGGGGCAAATCTGACATAACCCGTAGGTCCAAATTTACATATTCAGTACTTTATGCAGTCTTTCACCTGGCTTCCAAGTTCAAGCGTTGTACGAAAAATTTAGTTATGACCGCTCACGGCTGATCGTAAAGTTTTGACAACCCCCATCACGAATTTAAAGGCCCTCGCTTCTTATAAAAAAACACCCTTTATGTGAATGCGACCATGAGTAGCTACAAATTGGAACTTACAGTGCTTGCAACAAAGGGAAATAGTTGAATATGTGCATATATTCATACCTTTTTGACTCTGAAGCTCGAGAAGAACTTCTCAACATTTGGTCAGACGCTGGAGGGTCCACTACGAAGATGGACGCATGTGTGGGTGCTGGCGTCTATACCAAGGATCTCGATTACCGAACCACTGCAGCGTCTTTCGGGCTGAAACTATAGTAATTAAGGAGGCTCTGTCCTGGCTAGAAAAAAAAAACAATATAATATTAGGCACAAGGTGACTGAATTCAGAAATTTTATCGCTGTCTGGCTGTCAGAACAGATGACGTGATAGCCAGACAGCGATAAAATTTCTGAATTCAGTCACCTTCAACCCCAAGACTCCACTCAATTGCCGCCTATCTCTCAACGAGATGGCAAAGTATTTTAACGTCTAACTTATGTGGGTGCCGGGACGGGGACACTGACATTCCAGAGAATTGGCAAGCGGCGGAACTCGGTAGAAATGGTACAAGCTCAGTACTCTTTCCGGATGGAGATCCACCAGCCATGCCTATCGCTACTGTAACACATCTACTGAAGCTAGATACACTTGCTCAAGTAAATCCTACGCGGTCAACTGACACAGGATGCCTCATTATGAAACGACTCTGGCCTACGCTCAACCCTAAACGATCGCTTAGCCTGATCAATTTGAGCAGGCCCAATCTTAGAACTCTCAAAACTAGGCCTCGGCTACAACAATTTCTGCAGAAGCTGCAGGAACGTGAATGAAGAAGAAACCATTGTACACTTGCTTTGCAACTGCAGTGCTCTCTCATCTCGTGGAAGCTTACCACTTTAATAACCTCGCTGAACTAAGTAACATATGCGTCAGCCATCTGCTTCGCTTTATCAAAAGCTCTAACTGGTTTGTGGTATAGGAATGGTAGCACAATTCGCCTATACTGGCCTAGGTGTGGCTGGTGTCTTCCCTTACAGCAGTCAGCCACGTCAACCTAACCTAAACGTCTTAAATGTCAGAGTAGCTCTAAAATGAGGTACACCCCTAGTAGCTTTTGCTGACTTGAGTTCTGGACGTCGGCGCTAGTCAATCAGTTGATCAATTCCTCTGTCACATCCGGTAAAGATGTACCAGCTCTCTGCTGTTTGCAGCCGGCAGCAAGGCCACACGGCCGTTGGGTACACCCTCTTCGCTTGATGGTGATGAGTAGAAAAAATGTATAAAACAGAAGCTAAGTACAGATGATTGTGACTGCATGAATCGCCGCCTGAAATCAGACACCGAATTTTGAATATTAAACGATCGACACGTCGGCTGTAGTTGGTAGACATACTACTTCTCAAACAATTGATATACACCATGCAGAGAAAGCCATAGAATAGTGACTTCTCCTCCGTCCATTTCTTGATTCACGAGCTGATCAATTGCACGGCGTTATTTTCCCAAGGCCTTTTCATCTTCTCCGACTGTTTCCACAGCCCTGAGTGGACGTTGCCCTCAATCAGCTTGCCACTCCAATCTAATCGGTAATTCAACGTGCCAACAGGCCAACTAACATGTTCCTCCTTTCTTCTTTGACAGCTGATATATTTGATATCAGATGAAAGGTAGCAGAGACTGACGACTCACTTTGACCTCCGTCCATTATGATTCAGCAAGAACTCAGTTAGTAACACACTGCGATGTGTACAGTAACTCTCAAGCCGTGTACGTTATTTTATCGTGTTTCCTGCTGGTAGTCAAACATGTCAACCAACTCATCTTAAACCCAGCTACTGCAGCGGATTCATTACTTGGATAAACAAAACAATGCTTAAAAATAAACATTTCATCCGAATGCGAATACACTTAATGTCAGTGAAATGATTTAAGAAAGCTTGCCACACCCCCTGAATCCCATGTGGCACACATGGTTCATTTCACTTGGCAAACAAAGAGCAAAATACGACACATCTGTTCGCGTGTGATATGAAATTGAAAAGTCTTTATTCAACGTCGCACTGTATGCCTGCCAGTGTCAAACGACCGAAAGTCGTTAAAAGTTGTTCACCCCCCTCCCCGCCACTGATGCAAGTCAAACACTCTCCGTTGCATGAAACAAAATAACTAATCTATTTTTTTTTTGTCTCCATCTATTTCGCAGGGAAAGAAGTATCCGTTCGATGAAGTAATTCGTGCCAATATCGGCGATTGTCATGCCATGGGACAAAAGCCACTCACTCACATCAGACAAGTAAGTTAAATTGCATCACAGCCATGTCTGAGTGGCATTCACCGAGATGTGTCACTGTCACTGTCACCCTTTTAAATTGAAAATGCAACGTGGTTACAATGTGTTCGTCGTCTCGATCGATGTGTGCATGTATCTCAATCGTGAAAGACAATTCCAACCCACATGTCTCTCGATTCTGGACACAGAATAGAGGCATTCTATTAGATTGCATGTGGTAAGTGAATAATGAAAATAAATGAAAAGCTCTTAAAGTAAATAAGATTACCGCAACAATTGCCTGACACGAGCTGTGGACTGAGTTGTTTCGTCGCAACCGACCGGCTATTTGCATAACACCGCGGTTTAGGTCTGGTTTACTTTGCAACACAGCCTGCTTGGGGTTATTTAAATGATTTCCATCACACTCCGATGCCGTGATGGACTGTGCATACGTAAGCGATTGTGTGATGCGTTCAAATGGGCCGTGCACTGGAATGTTTATTCAATTCAGATCGAATCTGCATCCTCATATGTAAATATAGGCTTTTATGTGCTGACTGAAAGCACATTTCCGATGCTCACAGTTGATTTGACGCATTTCAAGACTGCGATTATTTGTAGATTATGACAGTGAGACGAATACGTTCATTGAGCCACCAAGTGTTGCATTTTCCGATGAGAACAAAAATGTTTCTCCTTCAAATTCACGAGTATTTCTTCACGTTTCCATTTTAAAATATTCCCCTCTTGCAGATGCTCGCGCTGGCCTTCGACAACACACTCTTCGATAGCCCCGATATTCCAAGTGATGTGAAGCGCCGCACAGAGGCCGTTCTGAAAGGTTGCCAAGGAGCATCTGTTGGTTCGTACACAGATTCCTGTGGTCTGGAAATAGTGCGTCGTCAGGTGGCGGATTATATCAAGGCCCGCGATGGTTTCGATTCGGATTACAAGAACATTGTGATCACAGCTGGAGCATCGCCTGGAATCAAAAACATCCTCTCGCTGATCAAGTATGCAAAACAAGAAAGAAAACTCTCAAAAAAAAAAAAACTCCAATAACTGATTTATTTTCAGCTCTCCAGTCGATGGTAAGCCACCATCAGTGATGATTCCCATTCCACAGTATCCATTGTATTCGGCGACGCTGGCAGAGTACGGCATCGGACAAATCGGCTACTACCTGGACGAGCCCACCAACTGGGGACTGAGCATTGACGAATTGCAAAGGTCTGTCGATGAAGCGCGCAAGACAAGTGCCCCACGAGCTCTGGTCGTCATCAATCCAGGCAATCCCACCGGACAGGTGTTGACCCTCGAGAACATTCAGGAAATCATTAAGTTCGCCTACAAGGAGAAACTGCTTGTGCTCGCCGACGAAGTGTATCAGGATAACATTTACGATAAGAATTCCAAATTCCACTCATTCAAAAAGACAATTATGCAAATGGGTGCACCCTACAATGAGCTTGAGTTGGTCAGTTTCATGTCGACCTCGAAGGGATACCTCGGCGAGTGTGGTATTCGTGGCGGCTACATGGAGTTGGTTAACTTCGACGCAAATGTTCAGGCCACGCTCATCAAGTCAATCACAGCTTCATTGTGCCCAACGACTGCTGGTCAGGTCGCCGTTAGTGCTTTGGTAAGAGAAACGCAGATTATCCTCAGAGATTGTGGTCACTATCATGTTTTTTTTTTTTTTTAGGTAAACACACCGAAGCCGGGTGATGAATCGTATGAGCTGTTCGTCAAGGAAAGAGATCACGTTCTGAAGTCATTGGCCGAGAGAGCCGATCTGGTTTACAAGACCTTCAACAGTTTTCAGGGTTTCACCTGCAATGTGGTTCAGGGTGCCATGTACGCATTCCCTCAGATCACGATCCCACCAAAGGCCATTGAGGCAGCGAAAAAAAAGAACATGGAACCCGATGCTTTCTATGCATTTGAGCTGTTGGAATCATCAGGTGCGTGTTATTGATTGCATTTTTGTGCACCCTTTATGAAGTTTGTATGGATTTGTAAAGGAGTGCGGGATGGATTCGCTTTCCTGAGCACATTGCGTGCGTTTTTGACGACGCATTGATATTATTTTACACGACGGCGGGAAGATTCCCTTGGCTAATAGGACATTGGAAACATGTTCTGTGTGTCCGATCCTGTTTTGTAGTCTATTACAATGCTGCAATGGTTAGAAAAGGTACAACGCATCACTAAATCGAGCGCTTGTCCACAAGTTGCCTTTCTTCCAGCATCTTCAGCTGACACGTTCTTTAGATAGGTTCCTCCAATCACGCACGCAAAGTTGGTTGAGGTCCTTCTGCACTTCTGTGCGCCATTGGTTTCGTTTGTATGTCATTTATTTGAGTAATTGTGCGGCAGCCTTCGCCAGTATGTTACCTATATAAAATAAAGATTGAATGTTTGTACAACCGACAAACTGAGGTGTGCAACCACAAGCGTTCCGCCGTCCTCCTCCTCGACACTGAAGCTACCCGCTTGGGCTGCTGCAACAAAATTCCAATTTGAAAAGAAGAAGAGCGTATTTTCTGCAACTGTTGCAGTAGAAAACGTTCATATTTCACGAAATGTGTGGATTGTACAAAACCTCCAAGAATTGGTACTGCAACGCAAAGCAATGGCGAACAATTTGCAGCTCTGTTGTGCTGGACATTGTGGGCATCTACGTCAGAAAGTGCTTCTTTCATGAGGTGCATGGCCAGAGTTGCACGCCTAGATCCTCTTCTTCTTTGTATGGCGCAATCAACAAGCCTCTCCAACTAGGATCTCTGGCAGCTGTCTCCATTTTCTCACGCCAAGTAGGTTGAGGTCCTTTTCCACTTGAGTGCGCAACCTTAGACTCGGGCGTCCTCTGTTGCATTGGCCCACAGGTTCGGAGTCTATGACTCTTGGGGCCGGAGCTGAGTTGTCCATATGCTCTACATGGCCTTAGGTGTTGTATCTGTATATGCCCAGCTCATGTCGCTGTACAGCCAGCGTAGTTCATGGTTGAATCTTCACCTCCAAATACCGTCAAAGTGGTGGCCCGTGGCGTTGTGGGTATGCGCGTCGACTTCTACGCACTTGGAACTACCTGTCTAGGTTCGATTCCTGGTACAACAAGAAATACTTTTCACTGCCCCACCTCTTTCGAGTCACTGACAAATGCTCAAAGAGTAGAACTGTCTAGAAAAAGCTTCTCAAAGTTGGCCCTTCGGAGTCGGCATAAAACTGTAGGTCCCTTCCACTCGTGATAGAACAATAGCATGCACAACACGAGTGGTTGCTGAGAAGCTAGGCCCTGGCTCTCTACGGGCTGTAGCGCCACCCATATTATTATTATTAAACAGAGATACCAAGGACTTCTTCATCCGCTTTTGAGATTGTCCGTGCCTCCGTACCGTACGACAGAACTGGGATGAAAAGTGTCTTATATAAAGTCAGCTTGACCCGTCGATAGACGGCTCTATTACTCAATTTCTTTTGGAGCCCATAGAAACAACGGTTAGCAAGAGTTAGTCTGCGTTTGATCTTGGTACAGATGTTATTCGTACTGCACGCATGCCTAGACCGTTCCCATCAATTCTCCATTCCTGAACTGAGCTGCATCATCTCCCACCCTTTGTCCACAAACTGAAGTTTCAAGTCTTTTCCTTTCCAATTACATCATAAATGCATACATCAAGCATTACTAATTCATTTTCTTCTTTTTCCCTAGGAATCTGCATCGTACCTGGATCTGGTTTCAAGCAAAAGCCCGGCACATATCATTTCCGCACAACGATTCTGCCGCAAACCGACAAACTGAAGATTATGTTGAACAAATTCAAGAAATTCCACGAGTCATTTTTGAATAAGTACAATTAAAACGAAGACTCCCCCCCTTAATATGGCTCACATCTATCAAAAGCATGTATTCACACTCATGGCGAACCAATCTCTGTCCATTGCCAAGGCGATCTCGTGTGCATCGTCGTCTGCGAGGATAACTGATTAAAATGCAAAGCAAAATAACCAAAACTCATATATTATACCGTCGAAATAAGCTAAGGAGAGGCATAAGAAACAATTGCACGTGTGATCTTGTGGCAACATCGAACATGCTGCATCAAATCATAAATTCTTTCTTACACAACAAAAAAACTAAACACACATAAGACGGCTTCACTCTGCAGAAACACACACACACGCCATCCTGTTGTCTTGTCAATGGCAGTTGCCACATAGTTTGCTCATTACACTGTTTGCGATAAATTTACCATATAAGAAAAAGAAAACCCATATACTCGAGATCTATCCTATATGTACATCTAATTTAGAGGCGGTATAACACGTGAATTGTATTCACGCCTTACCTATACAAGATAAATATTTGTTTACTACATTATATCCGATTTGTTTATAAAACAATAAAAATTGAAGAAAAACAAAAAAAAAAAAAGAAAGGCTGTTTAAGGAACGAGATTAGGCGTTATTTGTGATTGCGTGTAAAAGATAGAAGATGTTCCCTTTAATATATATTTTTAACCGCAACGCAATGTGAGACAATAATTAAATGAAAAGTTTGGAAATTGAATTTATTTAAGAGGAACCAAATCTAAATTGTATTTTTAACATTATTTCAAATAAATATTTATGGTTTATTTCGAATTGGCATTGTTTCTTATTATTTACACGCGAAGTTCCATTGGGAATTGCATCGAAATTGTGCTTGCATTCCAGTTGAATTGAGGGTTAAGACTAGTTTTTATATAGATTCATTAACTGCGCGCACACTAGAAACATGTGGCCCCTATGTAAACATTAAGGGTTTCTGTCTGAAATTGAACATGTCGCTAAAACTTCCCCCGATTGATTTAATCGGCAGACAGATAGACGGTCAGAAGGAACGTCACTGTGGACACTATCATCTTCTGTGTGTTCAAAAGCTCTAGACGTGATCGACTGGTGTACTAGAATGGGTTTTGAGTTAACCCTCTTAAAACAGAGGTTGTTCTCTTCACGAGGAGGAGAAAGTTGACTGGTCTGACTCAACTAGTACTAAATGGTGTCACCATCCGCTTTTCCGATGAAGCTAAATATCTAGGTGTTATCTTGGATAGAAAACTTCTCTGGAAAAAACACATTGAATCGAAAACTACCAAGGCACTGTCAGTTTTCTGGCATGTGTAACGGAATTTTCCGCGAATCTTGGGTCTATCACCAAAAAAAAACCCCTTTGGATCTACACGGCTATGATAAGGCCTCTGCTGCCTCTACTATGCATCGGTCGTTTGGTGGAATAAGCTTTCGCGTAAATACGGAACTTGCGCTTTCACTAAGCTTCAAAGAACGGTTTGTCTCGGCTGCATAGGAGCCTTTCCTAGCACGCCTGGCTCTGCTCTTGATGCACTTCTGAATCTTCCCACCCTATACCAGAACTTGGACCATCGAGCGATATCTTCGTTAATCGAGATAGGGCATCTGGCAACTGGCATCCAAGCCCAAAATAGCCGATGTCGTTACTGTCTCTTCATCAAATAAAGGGTGTTTCTTTTTGAGGTATATAACTTTGAAATGGAGTAAAACAAAGATGATTTCTTTTAAATTGAAATGAAATTCACTTTATTCGAAAGAAAAATCTTCTGGCATTATAATTTAAATATAATTTCTGTCATATGATTGCCAGCGCTGGCTCGGACGTAGTCTAATCTGGATGTCTAATTTTCGATGACTTTTTCCAACATTTATGGTCGTATATTGGCAATGCGGCAACGCGGCGAATGTTGTCCTCCAAGTGGTCAATCGTTTCGGGCTTAGCGGCGTAGACTAGCGACTTCACATATATATATATATATAATATGGGTGGCGCTACAGCCCGTAGAGGGCCAGGGCCTATTGCTCTATCACGAGTGGAAGGGACCTACACTTTTTTGCCGACTCCGAACGGCCAAGTTTGAGAAGCTTTTTCTAGACAGTCGTACTCTTTGAGCATATTGTCAGTGACTCGAAAGAGGTGGGGTCGTGAAAAGTATTTCTTGTCGTACCAGGAATCGAACCTAGACAGATTGGTCCAAGAGCGTAGGAGTCGACGCACATACCCACAACGCCACGAGTCACCACAAATCCCCACAGAATATCAGTCAAGCGGCGTTAAATCGCACGATCTTGGAGGCCAATACACTGGTCCGTAACGTGAAACTATGCGATTACCAAACGTTTCGTTCAATAAATCAATTGTGGCACGAGCTGTGTGACATGTTGCGCCGTCTTGTTGAAACCACAGCTCCTGCACATCATGCTGTTTCAATTGAGGAACGAGAATGTCAGTAATCATGGCTCTATAGCGGTTACCATTGATTGTAACGTTCTGGCCAGCATCGTTTTGAAAGAAGTAAGGACCAGTTATTTCACCAACCCAAAAAAGCACACCAAAAATGATTTGAGGATTATCTTCACTCCAAATACGGCAGCTTTGTTCTTTGACGTATCCATTCAACCAAATGTGAGCATGGTGAAAATCGTCGTTGGAAGCGTTGTTCAGGCGTCAGTCTATTCAGTTGAAATGCCAAACCAAACTAAAAAAAAATGGCCGCCAGTGTTAAAATAAAACACCCTTTATTAAGATTCGTTATTATCTATTTGTTCGTCTGTGAAATAGGGTATCTACTAAATTTTGCTGTCAACAATCCTGTCAAAAAAATACTGATTTCTGGGTGTATCCTAGTCCAACAAGGAGTGTAGTAGACAATCTACGCCTTGCTATGCCAACTATGCTATATGCTAACGACACAATTTAGGGATCCCATGGCGGTCCAAGTCGCGGTTTTGGGAAAGTTAATGTGCAGATATCAGAGCAAAAGAAATACTTTCGTCGCCTGCCATCATTTGCGCCGTTTAATGACTTCCTCTATCAAAAGAAACCGCTTCTGTTAATGATTGTCAACAACAATGACGACCGATCACGTGTTTTATAACTAGTCGTCGGCTTAACAGAAATGGCCACACCACCTGCCCCTGCTCTGAAATGCGTCATTAACATTGTCCATGCATACCTTCAGGCAAAAACAAAAAAACTGTCGAATTATATTTCCAAACGACTGTGCAGTGGGACTGACAAATTGAAATCACTTCCCCACATTAGAAGGACGTTTAGTTGACGAGTCTAAGCAGATCTGAGTGCTTAAGGGAACAAAGGAAGCGAACTTCCGTCATTAGCGACAATCAAAGAGATGGATGAATAGATGGCTGAGCAACTCCTGCAACCAAGCATTGAGAGGCTAATTGACACACATAAACAAACAGGCAACGTTTAAGAATTTAATTGATAAACAAGGGGACTCCTGGAAACACAACGACCAGGACACTTATGGGATGACATCAGTTTAATGAGAATCGTCGCGTCTACCGGAACATGAACTAAACTGCTCGAAGTCCAGACAGAATGTATGCACGATCGTTTTTTAAATAGTTAATAATCGCAGGAGTTGAACACAAGCCTCTATACTTACAGTCTGTGACTCGAAAATGTGTGTTATTCCTCCTCACACAAGCCTTGACCGAAACAACGTTTAATGGCAATGATACTCTCCACGTACTGTCAATGACCCGCGAAAATCGAGCTGACTTTATTTGCAAGTCGATGCCGAACAGTGATCGGCGCACAACATCGCAGCGCCATGGTAATCTGAATGAGTAGAGAATCATTGAGATTCACTGAGACTACACGATTTTAAAGCAATAAAAAGTCGTATATAATTATAATAAAAAATATATACGTACATGTGCATATGTAGAATTAAATAACAAATCAAATGAAAAGGAAAACTCGCTGTCGCTGGCCCTCTTTTATGCGTGATTTTATGTGAGATGAATAAAAAAGAGTTTCACTTTTTACACCTCGTGGTTGTTTGCTTCAGAATTTCAAACGTCCGCCCGTATGAATATGTATGCATTACGTACATATATCCATTTCCGTGAGTAATAGTCGCTGAAAGTAAGAATTTGAGGCGTTTCAACAGAGATCTGACATTTTTTAAATAAATTGCAAATCGATGAGTGTGTCATTGGGTTCCTCAGAATTCTAAGCTAAAAGCAGTTTAGTTCTTGTCCGTTTTTTGGTCATTTTTCGAAAAAAAAACGACGATGAGAATATTGTTTAGGCCTCATCAAGTTTTAAAACATTCTGTCGGCCTATATCGTGGAGTCGACATCGTTTAATATGATCGTTGCCGCTGTAGCGTCGTAGTATTTGACTGTTCTGCCTCCTACGCTGAAGGGACACATTTTCTTTTCACTTCATCACGTCTCTAGAGTCTCTGGCAAATCTCAGAGATCGAAAAGACCTTTTTGAGTTCTCCGTTCGGAGTTAGCATACAAACTATAGGTGCCCTTATCTAGTCAGAGGACCAAAAGTACCCCCAACACAGCTACACCTGCAACTATTGAGCCACCCATACGATATTTTCGCAATAGTTCGCAGTCAGATATCATTGCCGAGGAGGCCTATGGCGTTTTTGTAACCTTAATAACGCATCAGACAGCGTCGATAAGCACATCGCTTAGGATAGGATAAGAGTGTGGGTAGAGGTGCGGAAGCACGTCTCACTTAGGTCCGTTCCTGCTTGCACCCTTATCGCACTCATCGAGACGTTGTATTCGTTGTTTGTGAAGACCTCTCTCCGTCCAGCCAGCCCGACATCCAAATGAATCTGAAAAAGAAGCACATCGCTGAAAGTCCATGTTTCGAGACAACACCAGTGGTTTCCTGTACTACCTAGTCTCAAGTCAGACCAGACTGTAGCGTGAGCAAACAACCAGACACTTTAGGAAAACCTACTCAAAATTGTTGTGCGGCTGAGTTGCCGAATCTATGCCGCCACTACACAGTTTTTTTCGAACATAGCCTATGAAGTTGATCTGCAGTCAATCAAGGATATTTTCGTGATATTTCTAGAGTTAAATAGATAGTTAAATAAAATAGATGACAATGTAACTGCTTCTGCAAGACTGACCCTAAAATTGAACAGTCCCCGTCGTCTCGATGTACACTACATCGTCAAGTCCTCCGAAGTCGTAGGAAGATCACAATTTAACGAAGTGTTTAGGACGACCGTACATTCATCTGGGATATGTTCCGTCAATCAAATTCAAGTAGATCCCATAATAGCCATTACCATCATCACCCCGTGCAGTGTGAAAGTCAACATCAGCTGTAGAGACCCGACAAATCACAGACACACTTTCAAGTTGAAAGTAGGACGTGTTACATGTAGCTCATATTTCCTTGTTTTTTTTCCAAATCTTCTTCTTCTTCTAGTGGCGCTATAGTCTGGGGTGGACCTGGGCTTCAGTCAACAAGCTTCTCTAGCTGGCACGATCTTTAGCCAGCTGCCTCCAATTTCACGCGCCAACTTGTTTGAAGTCCTTCTCCACTTGTGTGCGCCATCGGTTCCGTGGGCGTCCTCTATTGCATTGTCCCACTGGTTAGGAGTCTGGAGCAGTGTTGTCCATGCGCTCTACATGACCTAGCCATCTTAGGTGTTGAATCCGCAGACGCCCGTAGACGTAGGTCGCTACGGTGCGGCGGCTGTTTTGTCCATTGCACCAATCTTTGTAAGCTTCTTGGCTTAAGGTCCGAAAGAGTGTACCCACACTTAAACGTTTCCACCTGCAAACTGAAGTCATGATGACGATAGCCTTCACGACGGAATTCAGCCTCAGCATTGGCAACTGAAAGCTGACTGGTAGGACTCGCAGAAATCTTACGAGCAGTATGAACTACCTCGGCGGGACTACTGCTTCCATTTATTAAAAGGACCTGTGAAACCGAAAGCTTCCCGGATGCTTCCAAAAATGCAACCTAATGCAGTGCTATAACTGGCCATATGTGGATTGGTCGCTATCTCCGAAAAAGTGGCAGCTCCATAGCAAGGACTACGCGGCGGTCCTAGAAACACATGGCGAAGAACGGTGGAGTAGGAAGCACGGCAACTAGGAAAGAGCTCGGTAGAACTGAGGCACATTGCCAGAAACCGCACACGATTGCGCGTATGCGTTGTAGAAACCCTAGGACCCATAAGGGAATCAAATGGCAAATCTTACAGAATATTTTGACATTTAGATGTCGTTGTTTACTTTCACAGCTGCTGAAACATAACCATAAAAAAAACTATCATTGCTATCTGGTCACTCTTTAGATCACATGATCGCATGTATATTTTTCGCTTACATTTTTTTCACACATTCCACATAACTTTTGTTTTTCGTTCGTTGCACCTTCAGTTCAATGCTGCGAATGTCGTTCGGACTGAGGTTTCAGATGACCCAATACAATACGATCGCCATATCATTGACCGTCTCGTTTGAATAATGATTGTCCGGTGCCCGTACATATTCGTTCCGGTTTAGTTTTCAAATTCTGCAAAGATTCCAAAAAAAATATCAAAAAAACGCGCTGCTCAATTGGATTTACGCCGTGAGTCAGTTTAACTTTGTGTAACCCTTCAAATAAGATTGCGATGTATAATTCACCGGTTAGTCACACGAGGAATGTCTTCCTGTGAATAATGTCGAACAGAGCGACTCGCATTCTCTCGCTGTTTAGCAGCAATCCATGACGCATTGGTTCTGACTTGTATTAACTTGTTTCATTTCATCTCAACTTGTCAGCTATACTTCTTGCCCAGCTCGTTGGTGGGTCATGTTGACCATAAATCGGTCAATCGATTGACGTATGAATTGATCATCAATTTTGATGGAATATTTTATGTGCGTTTTTGAAACGAACATTTTCGACAAGATTAATTGCCGCGGCGCAATTCAACAATTTTGTTTGATAAACTTCGTATAGGATGTTCGAATCGAAGTTCGAACAGGATGATGAATGGAAGGGAAAGGAAACTCAAATAGAGCAGTTCGTTGGAGCAAGTGCAACACACGCTAATTTATAAAAGTTGTAGGTTTAGAGACGATGGAAAACCGAAATATAAATAGAGAGACCCCCACGATGGTCGATGGATCGATACAAATCTTCAAAAGATTTCCCCCGCCCAAGTCCGGCTGACAAAATTTTGAACTAATTTGTGTAGAGATTTTTCGTCTTAGTTGCCTTCACTCATTAAATTGTATCCTTTGTGATTCTTCAGAGACGACAAGAGGAAAACAGATTAGGATGCTTTCTCCACTCTCCCTTCTTTGCTTATGACTAAGATCAACCTGTATCTCTTGTTGGCTGTGCGAAATCTGATAGATTGACAACGAATGTTCAACGAGCTTTTGAAGGTGTGTGATATGAGTGGTTCCTTTACATCTACGTGTACTCGTCCTGCCAGTATTCTGATCACAAAAGGGTGTTTCTAAAATGAACGCAAGATTTGAATTAAATAAAACACAGTTTTTTGTCTTTATATTTTTATTTTTTTTGTTGAATCATGGAGTTGTTGTTGAATTATGGAATAACCCTTCGGACAAGTGGGCGCCACGGCTTTGCTGACACATACGCACTCTTTTGCCGGTATTTTTCAGGTCTGAATGTGGCTGAATTTCGTTGATACTGGGTTGTGGACTTGTTGACATAGACTTTTGCCTTTAAATAACCCTATAAAACGAAATCTAATGGTGTTAAACCACATGATCAATGGGGCCAATTCTAACCACTGAAATGAAAGAGCACACGAGCAGAAAATGTCTCATACAGTACTTGAATTGTTTGACGGGCTGCATGGCATATGACAGCGTTTTGTTGACACCACAAATTGGCCACATCAATATCATCCAATTTCGACAGAAGGAAGCCTGTTGTCATGTCGCCATATCGGGCACCAGTTTTGCAGTCACTACTTGACCAGCCCCATTTTCAAATAAGTATGATCCAATGACACCTCCAGGCCAAATATTGAAAACACATTGTTGTATCGTATGACGTCCATTTTATGTAACTAACCCTACATTATCAGGCATTCAAGATCAAGAAAAGCTTTAGAAGCGACTCTCTGTCATGTGACTTCGAAAACATAGTTCTTGAGAAGATCGTGCAAAGCTCGCATGCCTCACAAACTTTCAGGCATCCTTTTAGTTGTTAGAATTACTGTATCACAATGATTTGATCGGTCGAACACATTCAGTCATCAATAGAGCATTTGGTAGCATTGAGGTGGACTCTGCCAAAAAGAGAAGGGACACACAACATCAACGTCTTGAACAAGTGTCACTTTGTCTACCTTGGCTTCGGAGTAAATAATACAAACAACATCAATACCGAGATCAAATGCAGACTACACGGCGACATTAGTCTAGCCAGGCGTCTAAGGATTCAACGTCTAAGATGGCTAGGCCATGTAGAGCGCATGGAGAACACTGCTCCAGCCCGAAGAGTATTCGACTCAGTGCCCGTAGGATAATTGAGGTTGCCCACGAAACCGATGGCGAACACAAGCGGAGAGAGACTTCAGCCAACTTGGTTGGAGGCAGCTGGCTAAAGATCATGACAGCTGGAAAAGCTTGTTGGTTGCGGTCCACGTCGATTCTGGGTCTATCAGGAGAAGAAGGTGGCTAGTCCATTCCATTCTATAAGGACTGTAGAAAAGCGAAAAGGCGAACAGCCTCGCGAAACATTGTGGAATTGGAAGAATCTCTAGCCATCGCCTAAGGACATACGCCACTCAGCTCCGCAAGGAAAAAGCTAGAGGACGAAGCCCTAGATAGAGCCAGAGCTCGGTGTTTAAGCCTGAATATTGGAGCAATGGCGAGGGCGGAGTAAAAAGAGAATTGCAAGGATTTACCCATGTGAATAGGAGTCCTTACCGGCACTGTGCCATAGGCACACATGCTTTGCGGCAGCTGCAGGGATGCGACTGTCCAGTCCAAGCTTAAAAAAAAGGAGAGAAATCCTGGGTAAACTCTTCTTGGTAGAGGACTTAAGCGGTGTTGAACTGAAAAATCTTCTAAGATTCATATATGTATCCGAGAGCTTTAGAACTAAAGTTGGTCTCACGGTGGTAAACCACCTCAAAACAAGGGCACAACGAACTCAACAAGATGGTCTAAGTGAGCCACGGCCTAAGGCGGACAGGCACCCTATCACCTGCCTATCATGACAAAAAGGAAGTCCTATAGAAATACTATTTTGAAACGAGAGGGGTCGCCATCGTCTGTACACACTAGATGTTCAGTCAGTTCAGTCATCTGAGCCATATCTTGGACATGCCAGCAGCAGAGCTTTAACTAAGGTGTTATTTATACAGTCTGCTGCTTCATTTATAATAAGGATTTAGGCATGGGTGACTGCAGAATTCGCCGTCTTGTCTCACTCCGTTCCTGGTCATGCATCTTAGCTGGTTTATTGTGGTGTCGTGAAATAACGCCGAGAGAAATAATATTTTGTTTTTTTTTTGGTGGGAATGCTGTCTCCGCTGTAAGGTTGGTTGCTTTGTACCATGTTCCCACTATGGTCCCAATTTTCCCAAAGACGATTAACAATAATAATTTAATTTAAATGCAGGATTAAAGAACAATTCTTAGGCTTTCAAAACCGGTATAGTAGATCATTGTAAGTGTTGCCATTGTTTTTTAATAATTTCTAAAATTTGTTTCTTATCAAGTGCTTTTTTTTCAAATAGACCTAGAATAGAGCGAGATAGACCCCCTCCCATCGTAAAAAAATGCTTATTTTGGACCCCTCTACCAAAAACAGTTATCAATTTTTGGCGTCAAAGCTATCGTACTCGTGCCAGAGCCGTACGAGTGTGTTCAAAGCGATGTAATGCCGAAGTTTGAAAATCCGCTATATTTTACAGTACCGTTTGTTGTCCCATCTCCAGCTTACAACATCTTCGGTTAAATACACCACGTTGACTGATTCACGTCTTCTTCACTCCTAGGATCCTATTCGCCTCGGTTGAAGGCAAGCGCAAATATCCCAAATGTCACGTCACGAGAGTGTGATGAAACACATTATCCGTCAAAGTTGGTGTAAGTAAGTCCTTCAACTCAAAATCGGCCTTTCATTTTCGACAGGTTTACGATCTGTATAAAGGCAACGCCCCCGCTGCATTCCCGCGTCCGTTGACTTGATCTGAACAGATGTCTGCAGGTCGACCGAGAGGATAATTGCGTTTCAGAGTCAACCTCACCGTTGTGCGTATATTGGATTGATTTATGACCGGGATAAAGAAAATCTCTTCCTCACGATTTTTCTGGGATATGATTTTATGGCGTTAAGGCTCTCTGGGTTTTTTTTTTCCTTCTTCTCCTTCCGTAGCTTCCGCAGTAAAGTGACTGTCTGTTGATTATGTGCACATCCAATTATACCTGTTGCCTAACTGGAGGCAGCGTTGATCAACAAAATGCAAACAGTTCACCAATGGATGCGGTCAATAGGTGCTACGGTGCCATGTTTTTAGATGGTCTTTTGTTTATCTTAATTCTAAATTCAATGCCATTGACTGTGGCGGAGTTTGTTTAAATTCGATTAATATTCCGGTTAGTCTCCAGTTCCAGTTCAATTTCAGAGAAGGTAGGGTATTGTGTTCGAAAACTCAATAAACGAATAAATTGCACTAAGAGTCGTAATTAAAAACAAGCAGTCCCTCCAACTGACTGTAGCGCTTGGCAAAAACGCGGAGAATACATCCTGAAATACTCAAGCACTTGCTATCTATTTTTATTAGAAACAGGACACGACGAGGTGATTATTTTGCAACGAAACACGCCTAGAGGTGCTTCTCCTTGGCGAAGTATTTGAAAAACAACTTGTCTTTACCAAGTCAAAGTATTTTTAGTCGTCTAGGAGGAGATTGCTCGTTCCACAAAGAGACTGTGCTTGCTCAAGCGCCCCTCACAGACTGTAATGCTGTTCTGGTTGCCAAAATTTGCGTAAGAATTGATTCAGTGGCTGCGGAACGATTTCATCATCCATCGAGTGGTCAGAAGCATTCATCATATTACGAAATTGACTCATTTAAAAGAAATGGAATGTAAGCAATAGCAGAGAGTTACGAATAAGAGCAAAAAGTTATGAAGTTAAGCGTGGTGTGAGAGGAAGTGACACGACGCGACATTGTGAAATAAGAGGGAAACCAAAGGCGAAACGGATATGGTCGTGTTGGGTGGGATTTCTTACAGTGAACTTGGTGCGAGACGACATTGAACTGACTAAATTGGTGTTGTTATTCAGCATTCGATATGTATGACTGCAAAACTTCAATTCGATCGAGGTCTAAAAATCGAACAGCCAGGGCTGCAATCGCGTCAGGCGACAATCGTCTCTCGCTAGCGTTTCGACGATAGTTTCGCTTCATGTAAGCATAAAGAAAAGATAGCCTCTGAAAGACATTGTTCTGCCTGCTTCACTTAAACTGAAATCTGTCAGTTACAACTGTTAGTTACCTAAACTGTCAGTTACCTGTATCATTTTCCTACAAAATGAGAATAATTATGAATAATACATGGCTTCTTCTTCACTTTTCTGACGATTTTAGAGTTATAGACGCATATGTATTAGTTTTGCAAGTTGAAATGAGAATGTGTAGAAATTTGAGAGGAATAAGAGCACAGATGTCATTTTTATGTGAGAGGTGTTTTTCTCAAACCCTCAAACTGTATACAAAACAAGTGATAGGCGAGACGATAATGATGGTCTTACATGAAGCAAATCATCGACGATATCACTGAAGAGAATAGGGTGGACAATAGTCGTCTGAAAAATTACGCGATTAGAGCCCTGGATGTTGAACAATATACTGCGGCAGCGAACGTGTTGCAGCAGGCGACGGAGTAGAAGATGAAGAGAATAAATAGGTGGCAGGAAAAGAATGTTTACTAGGAGTATTGAGAAGACTTCGGCGATCAGAAAAAAAATATATTTCTACTCCACATTTTAATAGCAAACTTCTTCAGTAGAAGTATGTAGGTGGTGTGCGATGAGCTGCTCCCCAGCACTAGGCTTGTGTAGTTCACGAATGAGCTAGTTGCTCCTATGGCGTTCCGCTCACCTACCGACAATCTAATAAAGGTTTGCAATCGGAATGCAATGCAGAGACTCCACATATAATGGCTAGTAGGTCCAATCGTTTAGTCTATAAACCATTCTTTGGCAGTATTTTTCTGGCCATTTTCATGATGAAATATTATTTCAGAGGCATTTCTTCTGCAGCACGCACAACACGAGTGGTTGATGAGAAGCTAGGCTCTGGCTCTCTACGAGCTGTAGCGCCACCCATGTTATTATTCTTCTGCAGCATGAAAAAGCATACAATTTTCTATGCATCCCAAGGCCAAGGCACTTCCTCCCCCATACTTGACAGTGCCCTAGCCAATAAATTGAATATTGATTAAATATTCATATTACTTGGAGTTAGTTCTGCGATTTTCGTTATCAATGTTCTTATTTTTGGTCGAAAATGAAGATGCCTGACCACCATCAACGGCTCTTGGTCGATTTGTTCTGGCACTTGCTTCTAAATTCAAACTATTATTTCGAAATTATAAACGAAAGAAGATTGAAAAACATTGTCGGAGAGGCTAAGTTGCTTGCTTTAGTTTCGTCCAACACTATATATCACAATTTGTGTGTATCCGCTCCATGGTTCAACTGGCTAAGATAATCGTACGCGATTCCAAGATTGTCGGCAGAAGGTGTAATTTCTGGTTAAAGAAAAGAGGATGTTTATACATAAATCTACAATGGGTCTTAAATATGTTTACTTATAAAATCCTCACAGATTGTAGTCGTCTGAAAAGGTGAATTCAGTGTGTACGTTTTTATTCGATGATGCAACAGACAGAGGTGCACCTACATTATATTATCAGGCCACCGAACCTTTGTAGGTTTGAGGCTGAGCAATCGCTACCTTCCATCGCTGACGATCCTGGGTACGCTGCTTCCAGTCATCAAGGCCAAGCTGTCTTGCGTCCGCGATGACTAGGTCTTTGTACCACAGGTTCGGTCTTCCTCTCCTTCTCTAACAAGGAGGCAAGAATTCGAATACCCTCATATCTGGAACACTGGTGTCCATTCGTTGGATGTGGCCAAGCCAGTGCAGGAGCTGTGAGCCCAGTTGTTTTAAGAAACCGAAGTAGCACCGGTTGCCAAGGGCAATTCTACGTCGGATCTCCACTAAGATGTCATTCGTGGAGTTCACGTTTGCCCCGAGGTAGACAAACTCCTTCCCTACCTCAATATTGTTGCTGTCGATCGTTTTGTAACAGGTGGTGTATGACGAAACTTTTCTTGCTCGACAGCATATATTTCGTCTTATCCTTATTGACCTTAAGGGCAGCTCGTTTCGCCTCTTCATCAATCGACGTGCAAGCTTAGGCGCGTTAGGAATGCGCAACGATGTCGATGTCATCTGCCTAATCCAACAGTTTAACTGACTGAAGGCTGGTGCCCTCCGTGTGTAGCCCGCCGTACTAGCTTCTCTAGTATCAGGTTAAAGAAATCACACGACAGCGCATCTCCTCGCCGAAATCCGGTGCACGTTTCGAACGGCTCAGATATCCTTGAACCGAACTGCACGGTGCATCGCGTATGGGTTATCGTTGTGCGACACGACCGGATGATTTTGCGATGAATGCTATCGTATGCGGTGGTAGGGATGGATTTGAAAATCACATCCGACATCATTCATCACAAACTGATGCGGTCGTGTCGCACAACGTGAACTTCTCCAGGATTCGCCTTAGTGCGAACATGTGGTGTATAGTCGAGTTGCAGGGCCGGAAACCGCACTGCTACGTGCCGATTAGTGCGGCGCAAACGACGTTCACACAGTACGCTGGACAGGATCCTGTAGGCGACGTTGAGAAGGGATGTCTACACCTATACAGTTGTTGCAAGAGCTAGATGGGACAAATGGAGCTGACATTCCTTCGTCGGGCATACTTTCGTCTTCCCAAGGTCTGCAGATGATCGGGGCCTGCTTCCTACCACAACATCGCCACCGGCTCTGAAGTGCTTTGATGGTAAAAGAACTGATACTGGGACTTTGTTGTTGTTCAGCTCTTAATGGCTGTGCAGACTTATTCAAGCGAAGTGGAAGGACGACTTCATCGACTGGAGCTGGGATTTCTTGATTCCCTATCACTCTCTCCTGGTCAGGCTCATTAAGCAGCTGTTGGCAGTGTTGCTTAAATACATCCACTATTCCCTGCGAGGTTAACGACCAGTTTGGATACTTTTGCGAGGGAACCTCGTGCTGCTTATGACCATATTACGTGTTGTTGCTAAGTAAGTGAGTCTGTTGTCGTGTCGTGGAGGCTGTGCTTTCCGATCATTCCAACTAAGATGTTTTCCTTACCAATTTTGGCGTTTTACATCGGTCTTCGGACAGGATCCGTAGGCACCGTCCAAGAGGGCATTGTAGTCCTCTTTTATAAAGTCTTCAACCTCGTCGGTAGAGGCGTGTGCACATATCAGGCTGATGTAGAATCTGCGTGGATCTAGGGCTAGTATTCTACAGCAACCACTAGGTAACTGTAGTGCTGCCATTGATAGAGTCTTCAGCGTCGTCGGTAGGGGCGTGTTGGACCTACGACGTAGAGCTAGTTTTCTGCAGCAACCACTTGGACTGTGCGTGCTATTGACACTCGTGGAGGAGATTTAAGCTTTTATGCCGTATTTAAACGGCGAATATTGAGCAGTTTTTGCAAGGGGAAAGAGGTGGAGTCGAGTATTATTAAAGTTACTTCATTCGGGGATTCAACCGCGAACCTCCAGGTTTGTCACCCTTTGGCAGCCATTTGCCTCAGTAAAATAAATCCAAAGCACCGAATTCACATCAACTGGAGTAACTTTATCTTAGCGCACTTCGATTTCTATGACTCATCAAAATGTATTGTAGGTACATCGGTTAGATTAAGTGTGGATGGCGACCTTACACAGACAGACCAGGGAGGGTCACCAAAAACGTTCTGAAATACTGAAGGTACACGTGATTATCGTGATCGAAAAACCTTCGCAGGAAATGTCTCAGAGAAAATGTGTGTTCGAATAGACGTTCGTTTTTTATTTCTGTTTTGTTTTACACTCCGACTAGGAAGTTGATTAAACTATTGACTTGTGCTCAGACTGAAGACCGAAAATTCCCCAACCGGCATTCGTGATTGTTTTGTACCTGCAAAGGTTCCCATATTTGGGCCGCACCTTATGGAGAGCACATGTTCTTTCACGATATTCTCGTACCTGCTTCCTGCTATCAAAGCAAACACCACATCACAATTCGCCACCGAACAACTCTTTTTTTTTTGTTTTTTTTTGTCCCCTATTGTCGAACGCGGTCAACACTACACATTGCCACCCTGCGATAAGGGTTTTTTTTTCTCGAAAAAAAGATTTTGGACAAAACACTGATTAGGTCAGCTCAGTAACAGAGATAAGAGTCTTGGCAAGGGAATGGAAATAATGAAAATTGTTAACTGATTTATGACACCTCTGCCGATATCGATGTTTTTATTTTTTTTTGCTCGTGTATTCAGATATAATAATTTGTTGTTTGTCAATCTCTTAGCAAGTGAATGAGCTCGAAGCACTGATAAATCGCAAGCGAAGGTGTCACGCTCGTTTGATTTCCAAAAATAGCCCATTTCAGTGACCTCAAAGGCTGCAAATTGATTAGAGTATTTCTTGGCCATCAACCCCGCTATCAAAGAACACTTTTTTAACCGCTTATGCAACGATCCAGTCTACCCAGCTCGAGCTGTACGTACGTACATGTGGTGTACGATCACGAACAAAATGCATCCCGAGGTTTATTCGTTTGATGACTTCTGCTATCGAATAAAAATCGCCGCTTTGGGGGGAAATGTTTGAACAAGTTGGACATTGAAATATAATCGCACATACTGATGCACGTGTACACACGCACACACTGGGTGTATGTGTGCCTGGACGGCCTGCCATATACGATAAGCATTTTTTTGCTTATTTTTTTTTTTATCAACTTGATATAAAACAGTCTCAACAACTGTCACGTGTTTTATACTGTTGCTTTGTGTAATTTACTAACGCGTTCCTTTTATTTCTCTCTTTAATACATGATAAGTGGAATATAGGTAGGCGGGCGATGGGGCTACCTACATATGGGTGTAGTAGGTATTTTGTCAAACACGCTGTCTTACATAATAACGAAAACTTAGCCAAATGGCTGTGAATATGAAGAGAAAGGTGAATAAGACGAAAAACAATATTTAACACACAAAGGTAATGCATTGGCTGCCACAGACACCAGGCACAAGAGACAAGAGACAAGAGACAAGAGACAGCAGACAAGAGCTTAAGATAGTAGTCTTTACCCAGAAATGGATGAGTGGGACGGATAAAAAGAAGAAAACAAAAAGAAATCACCGTTGACAAGGTCTGCAGGCAATAGGCAATCTATCCCTCAAAAGTTATGTGTATTTCATTAACGTTACGATATTTAATTGCAAATCATTATGGACGTGATGTGGTGCCCTATCTTTTAAATATATCATTGTATGGTACGTTTTTTCTTCTTTTTTTTCATGTGAGTCATATGATTAAAATTACACACAGAGAAACACATCGAACGCACACACACAGAGGCACACAAACGCCCAAGTCGATTTCATAAATGTATTTTTAAATCATCGCAGACCTTGTAACACACGCCCTGTGCCGTTGCTGTTGGAGTGGTCATTCTTAAAAAACAAAATACATAAAAAAAAAAATGCTCGCGCTTATTTGTCTTACTACTTTTCGAGCACAGAAGTAGACGTAGCAGTAGCATTGGCAGTCAAGACCAAATGGAGAATTCGTCTAGACAGCATCCCTTATTGACTCTTCCATTAACCGTTCCCGCATAATGCAAGCTATGCTGTGTGCAACCACGGAAAGAAATTCTCTCTCTCTTTTGAATCATCCAGCCGTCGTCTGCTCTACTTTGTTTATTATTTTCTTTTCTTTTTCTTTTTTGCTTTCCTCTCGCACCCCTTTCAGTAGGGATTAGAAGCCATTTAAGACAATGAAAGGGATAAACATTGTGTAGAATCATTTGTTTTGCAATCATTCAACATAATGAGTGTGTGGCGCAAGGAATTAATGGAGAGGCTTTTTTCCTTCCGATGGGCTTAATCTAAAGAACTAGTTTTCTATTGTCTTCATTTTAACTTAACCGAATTGGTTTTGCACCTGATGTTGGGCTGCTTATGTTTTGTGGTGACCGATGCGATGGTGTGCCTAGTGGGTGTGTGCGACTGGACTCCGGCGCTGGGTGTTTAGATTTCGCGAGCACAGCTGCACCTCTCTGCAGTCGGTGATAGAGTCTAGCAAGACAACTGCAGATCTCCCTCTCCAGTGGTGAGGGAACAATAGCACGCACAACAGAAATGGTAGGGCTATGTCTAGGTCCACTACGGACTATAGGATCACACTTAATATCGCAGTTAGATGGCATTGCAGAGGGGGCCTCATGTAATGCATTACCCGTAACAAGGCATGCTCCGATCAGATGAACGTATTGTTTACTCCGCTAAATGAATGCATATGTCGCATTCAATTACATTTTCGTCGATCATGGTGTTAATCATGCCCTAGGGCGTTTGATCGATCTCCCGTGTTAAGGGATCTCTTTGAAAACTGCAAATCAAATAGCAGAAGACAGTCACATATAGTGGACTCCCGCTAAGTCGAATTCTCACGGGATATCAAGATCGGTTCGATTTAGAGGGAGTTCGACTTAGCGGATGGCTTTTTGTGTGGAAAATTGAGGGAAATGCCAAAAAATGGCAAACAAAAACTTCGAGTTAGAGAGAAATTCGACTTAGGGAGAGTCCACTGTGGATTCCGTGTGGATTTTGTAAAAGTAAGTGTGATATAAAGGGTGATTTTTTAGCTATTATCTTTTTGGCAACACTGGTTTAAACAGCTGACGCACGTTTCGTGTTTTGTTTCACTGTCAAACATCTTCAGTTTGGTCTGTAATTTAACCATGAATCGTCTTACAAGCGAACAACGCTTGCAAATTATTGAATTTTATTATCAAAATGCCTGCTCTGTTAAGAAAGTTCATCGCGCGCTTCTTCCATTTTATGGTCAGCTCATTTTCGGCTCAATGGGTACGTAAATCAGCAGAATTGTCGATTTTGGAGTGAATATCAGCCAGAAGCATTGCAAGAGCTACCAATGCATCCAGAAAAAGTCACAGTTTGGTGCGGTTTATGGGCTGGTGGCATCATTGGATCGTACTTCTTCAAAGATGATGCGAATTGTAACGTAACTGTGAATGGTGAGCGCTACCGTGAGATGATATCCAACTTTTTTTTGCCCAAAATGCAAGAGCTTGACTTGCATGACATGTGGTTTCAACAAGACGGTGCCTCATGCCACACACCACGCGCAACAATGGACTTATTGAGGGGCGAGTTCGGTGAACATTTTATTTCACGTTCGGGACCGGTCAATTGGCCGCCTAGATCGTGCGATTTAACGCCTTTAGACTATTTTTTGTGGGGCTATGTTAAAGCTCATGTCTATACAGACAAGCTTGCTTCAATTGACGCATTGGAAGACAACATTGAAGCATTTATTCGTGAGATACCGGCCGAAATGTTGGAAAGAGTATGCCAAAATTAGATTAAGCGGATGGACCATTTGAGGCGCAGTCAAGGTCAACATTTGCATGAAATAATCTTCAAACATTAAATTATATGGACCGTACTAGAGGACCGCAAGATTTCATGCATTTTTCTGAATTTTATGTGTTTTTTTTTTTGAAAAACTTTCCTTTAGCTTTTAAAAAATCACCCTTTACAAGGGAGTTCCATTACTCTCACATTTTCTCCGTCGCGGACTAGGGGTAATTCAGGGCGAAGTTGGATATATCCTTGTTCTCTTAGGTAATTGAGGCCGAAGTTGGAATCTCCTCTCTCTCTCTCATTTCTGATGTCAAGTGACTGCGCGTGTCTCTAGTCGAGACAAGTATCGCATCGCATTTGATTTGTTATTCCACAAATCGAAATGCTTTCTAACTAGTGTTTCCTTCAAACACTCCGAACGACAACAACGCTCAAGTTCATGTATAATAATTTGAAGCACAAGTCTGAATCCAAAGCGAAGACTTGTTGTCATGTCATAAACCGGACTATTTTGCAAGAGGTTTCCAATATTTATCTTAATGGCATTTAACTAGACACACCAACAGCTAAATCTTGATCAAATATTTGTTTTGATTATTGTCTTTGACGGTTTTCTGAATGAGTTAACCACCGGCCGGCCACACCTTCGCTACGAAATATTTGCGCACATTGTTGATTGATTTACTCGGTTACTCATTTGGATGACACATCGTCAGCACTTGATATCCAATATTTACCAATATACGGTATTTGAACCCTTACGAGTGGTTTTTTTTTATTTAGTAATTTGGCTTTCATTTTGGGTGTCGATCTTTTATATGTGCGACTTTTTACTCGCGATTCTTACAAATTCCTTTGTGTGATCCCATTTGTCTCACCTCCCTTACCAATAACAGTGAAAAATCGGCGACGAATTTAGAGTTTGTAAGAGCCGGCTAGATGAATGTGGATGCAGTTGTTCAGACAGAGAATATGTACGATCGGAGAAGCTGGACGATTCATTGAATAACTGTTTTTTTTGATTTTTATTTTCATTCTTGAACGTGGATTAAGGACGGACGACATGAATTAATCGGAAGAATTTTATAAAGAAGTCAGAGGAGAAATAATAGAGTGGCAGAACGGAATTGAGTGTGCCACTGCCTCAATATGGCCAGGAGCACAGGAGGATTGCAACAGTGTAGCTGTTGATCTTGGGACCCACAACTGAGGGTGCTCCTGCCGTGAAGTGACCAGAAGCACCAACAGTGCTGTCTTGCTTCTCGGCGTAGGCTTCTAAAGTTTATGTAACATTTAAGTATGTGTGTGATTTATACAAAATTAATCATCCTACCGGAAGATGTTTATAATTTTTGCAAATGGCTACGTTCGTCAATTATAATTGACATTTCTGTGGTCGCAAGGAAAAACCACTAAAGTCAGTTTTACTCATTTTTCAGGAACGGAGTTTGAAGTTTTCTACAAAAGCGTAAATGTACGTAAAATTGACTCAGTTGTTATGTTCTTTTCAAATTGTGGCCACATTTTTAAAGATAGAAAGCTGAAACAAATTTGCAAAAAAGATTTGAGTACGCTGAAGAAAATGACATCTCAATTTCGTCTAAACTCTACTTTGGCGGTTATGGTTTGTGGTCTCAGATTTGTGAACTAGACAGCTGCAGTGTACAAACAGACAAGCAATGGAGCATGTATGTATATGGAACATACATACTCCGCAAGAGTTTAACAATCATCACCACAACGAAGAGGATGATTTTGTGTCCAAAATTATCCTGAACGACGAGGCGCATTTCCACTTATGTCGTTACGTCAATAAGCAGAATCTTCGTGTCTGGGACGCTGAAAAGCCGCGTGTATTGCACAAAGAGCCATTACATCCACCCAAAGCCACTGTGGGGTGCGGCGTGCACGCGGGAGGAATGGTTGGTCAGTATTTTGTTTCTTTTTTTGTCACTTTTACTGGCGAACGCTCCAGGGCCATGATAAACTACTTCTCACTGCCGGAATTGGAAAAGCGGGCTTTGATGAACATATGGTTTCAACAAGACGGCAATAGCCACAGTGGATGTTGGCATTTCCTGGTCGCGTAATCTCTCGTTTCGGCGATTTGGCATGGCCACCAAGATCACCCGATTCAACCATCCCAGAGGTCTTTCTTTGGGGCTACTTGAAGTCGCGGAATTAGGCCAACAAGCAACCTCAGACAATCGCAGCCCTTAAGGAGAATATTCGACAGTAATGTGAACAGTTATTAGCGGAAATCTGGCGGATCATTCTTGTGGACACACTCTATCAACACTGGCGGGGGCCAATTAATAAAAAAAAAACATTGTAAACGTCCAAATGCAGATTTCAATCACTCAAAATCATTTTTTTTTTATATTTAGTAAAAAGGAAATGACACAAACAAAAAAGAGATATAGCACATTTTTCTCTCGTTTTCTAAGAAAGTTCTGTATTTGATCCACTCTTAGAGTATTCCTCTTCCATTTTAGAGCTTCGTGATTTTCTGAAGTATGGAAGAGAAATAAGAGAGCAAGGCGATATCCAACTGCGGCCAGACTTAACCCTTGTCCACGGCCACGAAAAATTAGAGAGTTATGGAATTTCTTTGTATTTCAAACCAAGGATGCACTTCCCCGGTTGGAGAAGGGTTTCAGCTGTTCACAGCAGGTCGCCCATGTTTATAGACCTTTAAAAAACGCAGCCACATCAAATCAAGTGAGAAGGGAGGTAGAAGTTGGATATCTCTCTGCTTTCTTATTTCTGCTTTGGAACATCATTCCTGGGACTACGGCGGATGCTACTGACGGCAGAGTCAGACAAATTCAACACGTAACTAATAATGAGCGTTACCAGCGTGCCGTAAAGGAATCTTTTACGTAAGCAGATTGAGGAGGATAAAACGCAATATATGCTGTCGACGAAAAGCTGGACGATAAGCAAAACAACACAGCTTGTGTTTGCCTTCGAAAGACAACTAGATATAGTGCCCCGTCTGCGGAGAAGGTGAATGGATGAAAAGACAACCGCGAGCTCTACGAGCTGCACCAAAATGTGAAAATTCGACGACTGGACTAACTCGGCCACACCGAGCGAATGTACACCAATGCTCCAGCTGGAAGGGTCTTGGAATCCCAGCCTCCTGGTTCGAGAAGGAGAGGAACCGAAAGACGATCGTCCGATATAAAGACCAAGTCATCGTGGGCGCAAGACTAGAAGCAGCATGCCCATGACCGTCAGCGATGGAAGGCCTGATAAGTAAGTGTGTAACCAATAATGCGTTGCTAGGTGTGTTTCAGAGCGTCGCCAGTGTTCCGACACGTAACTCGAGCGGTCAGTTTCAAAGTAAACATTTGTGAATTATTTAAGAAATTGTATGGGACAGGAAATGTAATGCAACTCTATTCATTGAACATGACCCGAAACAGGCATTTTTCTATGTACTGCAATAAATTAAATCGTTTGCTTAGACCGAAGCTCTGGTAGCTGGTGTCGTGTAATTTATTACACGTTAGAACAATAATTAAACGTTTGCTACAAGTAGCATTGGCGGAGTGTTTTTTCCACAGAGAGGGTGGGCCGCATCCGGTGAATTTCCCATATGCCTCAACGGGGAAGTTAATCAACTGAAAAAAGTGTCGCCTAATTGAAATATGTATATGATCATTCATGGCATCAAACTACGCGCCCTGCAGACTAATCTGATGGTCAACCAAACAAAGATTACCGATAAGAGGATCGTGTCAAGCAGATACCTCTGGTAAACTCGGAAATTCCCTTCCCTCATCCAAATCACACATGTTTCTCCTCCAAACATAGCCTCTGTTTGATTTTATCTACACACACCACTTTGTTTGTTCACTGGTAACCATCCCCTATTTCAAAACTGCCGTCACAACTTCAAAATTGATAAGCGAAGCGAAAAATCATCACAAACACAAACCATTGCTATCCTTTGTCATTCCCAGTTGGCGTCCTACTGGTGTTTGGTCGCCGCCCTCCCCCCGTCAATGAACGAGTAAGATTTTAATCTCATTCAGCCAATCTACACAGCGCAAGGTCAGCAGCAAATAAGCAAAAAAAAAATTGAAAAGCACAAATTTAACTCAAAAAAATCACAACTCAATTGTAGAGCCAAATAAAATACAAACAACTTGGCACATTTTACTTTTTCATAAAGAAAATTTATTGACTAACGGTAATTTTTTTGCGCTATACAGTTTCTTAAATTATACAAAAGAAAACAAATCCCCTTTTGATGAAAGAAAAAAAGTTCCTTTTCTTTTTTTCCGTACGAAACAAATACTAAGCTAGAGTAAATCATATATGTATTAATGGTTCCATCTTGTTGTTATTTCGCATAATTTGACAAAGTCTATTCGGAATATAATCCGAGAGAAAAGAACAAAAAAAATATATATATTTATATATATATATATATATGTGTGTATCATAATTGTTTGTTTTTGTTTTTTTTTTTGTTTCTTTCTTTCTTAATTTCCTGTAGACCAACACACAACGTACATTAGTTTTGCCACTCAAGATATCTTTACCTCATGCGTTTTTTTTTTTGTTGTTTTTGTTTTTGTATTTATTTTTATAATAATATATATATCCATATCGTGTTTATACATCTAGTGGGGGAGAGTTCGGTTGGTTGGATCAGGTCGAGGGCTGATGGATCAGATGGACAGATGGGGGAGGACATGAGGGACACAGGGCTACAGGGCCGAAGGGAAAAATGCTCTTAATATTTCTTCGTTTTTTGTTTGTTCTTCTTTTTGTTTTTATTTTTTTCAATGATCATTAAAAAATGCTTAATGCTTCCCATTATCGTTCTCGAATTATCAGCTAAACATGTATATGTATAGAATTTAAAGTTCAATATATAAAAAATTATACATTAATATAAAAGTACTGTTTTTTTTTTTATCTTTTTTCCATTTTTTTGTTGTTTGTTATTTGTCCTTTATGTTGGATTAAGTTTTTTTTATTTTTTTTGTATTTTTTTTTTTTGCTTTTTTTTGTTTTGTTTATTTTTAGTTCACTTGCACGTAGATGATTATTATTTATTTTTATTTTTTTTTTTTTTTGATTAATGCTTCAATACTATTCGCTATAAGAGCGTGCAACACCAGTCACTTTTTTTCTGTCTTTTCTCTGAAGTCATATTCATTTCGCGTACAATAGTTGCAAACACTTCGTTGACATTGATTCGATCCTTGGCCGATGCTTCAATGAAGGGACATTCCCATTGTTGTGCCAAAGCGTTGCCTTCAGCTGTGGAGACTTCTCTTTGGCAGTCTAGATCAAATTTATTTGCGACTAGTAGAATGGGAGCGGGCTGACTGCCCTTCACACGATTGATGACATTCTTCATACTGGAGATGTCCTGAAATGTCTGATGATTGGTCAATGAATACATAACGATAAATCCGTGTCCATTCTTTATGTAGAGGTCTCGCATTGATGCGAATTGCTCTGTACCAGCAGTATCCAATATTTCCAGCACACATGGTGAATTATCCACTTCGATTTCCTTCCGATAGAAATCCTCGATGGTTGGATCGTATTTTTCGATGAAACAGCCCGACACGAATTGCACCGTGAGGGCGGATTTGCCGACACCCCCAGACCCCAAGACGACAACTTTGAACTCGCGCATTTTCGATCACTTGCTGACGGTGTGGAGTAGTGGTGGAGTGTGGTGTGGAGTGGGTAGTTCTTTGTGTTTTTTTTTTTTCGTTTTTTTTTTTATTCTTCTTCTTCTTCTTCTATTTCTCTGTTGTTGTATGTGTTGTTCGAATACGAATGCACTACACCCTCGTACTTTTTCGAGGTGGTACGGGGACGACGGCGACAGCGGTGGCGAAGCAAAGAAATAAGCCTAAATATCGTATGATAGTGCGAAACTGATGTAGAAAAATCATGAAATCGAGAGTTATCAAACAAAAGCGATTCCAGAGAGTACCGATACTTAGAAAATCGAATTCGCCATTAAGAGATATTTATTGTAATTAGCAGCACGAGCCAATGCCTTTAGTCACTTTAGTCAACACACCCGCACATAATCCACATAGTATAGCTCGATAACACCACTTTGTTGTCGGTAGGGTATTCGATTTAATTGAGTATATCCATTTCACACTTCATATTATTGTAACAATGCAATTGTTGCACTTGATGAACGCGAAATTAAGACTTTAAACAATATAGAAATAGAAAAATTAATTTGTGTTTTCTTTTTTATGTGAAAGGAAGAATGCAGTCGAAGTGATATTGGTGAGCGCGTCCAGGCGAACAGCCAGTGACTAACAATAATGCCAGTGTTCAACACTGAAATGAGAAAAACCGCAGCCAGTGCTGCCAAGACTGCGATGGCTTCTGTTGAGAAAATGAAAGTGAAATTGGTATATTTGCATATTTTATTATTTTGCTACAATAAATATTTATCTCTTGTTTTATATTAGTTTAGGAATGGAAATTAATAGTTTTCTATTTGGGGGGAAATTTATGAGAATAAAAAAAATGGCGGCTTGTAACTTATTTATTTTATGAGAGCGCAAGTAAATTCGATTTGTTTTAATTTTCCAGGACTAATCCTTGTCCAATATTGAAGCAAATATATGGCTGATCTTCTTATTCGGGATTGAAAAAGGGGGGTCCCTATAAACCGAGAACGGACTATAACCAGCGAAGGCTCTTATAGGGTCCGACAGTGGGATTTTGAAATAGCAGTCAGTGAGGACAAAATAGTAAATATGGACATTGGACATGTTTCCAATACAAATTGTTGACTGAGGCTGGTTGCAAATCAAATTTCGATGAAGAAACACACAAGATAACTGGGTTGGAGAGTCGTTTATGATCTCTTTAAGACGTGTCCTGAGTCTCATTGTGTGTGAGTCGGGCCCATGGGTGTCATGATCGACATCTTCAAATTTGAAGTAGACAAGGAGATGATCTCCATCGGGAGCAAGAGTGAGCTCCACAAACTACATCTTAGAATCTTCCTTGACAATCATTGCTACTAGGGTTTGTCAAAACAACTTGGTTCCTGACTAGCAAGACCCAATTAAAGCTCTTCTTTCTCCAGTCCTGCTATAAGAAGCCGATAACGAAAACAATAGAGCATATTATTGGTGCCTTCGAACGAAAAATTCTGAGTCGTGTACCTATATTGTCTTGTTTGCGACGAAGGAGGAGAAGAGTACCCCCAATTCTATGATCAGTCCAAAGATGTCTGCTTTGGAAGGCAAAAGCCCATCGACTGCAATGGATCTGTTCGATGTGACACCTGTACAGCAATGCTTCTGCTAAGAACGTTGCTGCGAGACTCCTTGTTCGAGAAAGAGTGGAAGCAAGACGCCTTAACCTTGATGAATGCCACCTGTACAGCAATGCTTCAGCTAAGAACGTTGCTCCGAGACTCCTTGTTCGAGAAAGAGTGGAAGCAAGACGCCTTAACCTTGATGAGTGGAAGCGTCAAGAGAAGGAAGTCCCTGTGGCCGTAGTAAGCCAGCAAGAGGTCTTGACATTGTTGACTTGAACCGTCAATGGAAGGAAGTTTATGGGACAGTAGCAAGCAAGCAAGACGTCTTGACATTGTTAACTGGAAGCATCAAGGGAAGGCAGTGTCTGGGACCGTAAAAGCAAGCAAGACGTCTTGTCATTAGTAACTGACTTAAGAGGACGTTAGAGAAAGAGAGGAGTCAAGACGTCTTGACCTTGATGAATGGAGGGCTTGATGTATCAAGGGAATAAAGTGCCTGGGACCTTAGGAAGGGACAAGCAAGCAAGACGTCTTGAAGTTGTTAACGTGAAGGGTCAATAGAAGGAAGTTTCTGGGACCGGAGAAAGCAAACAAGACGTATTGACCTTGATGGCTGGAAGTGCCTGGGACGGTCAACGTCTCTCATAGGTGTGCATTTGAGCTGCCTTCCAAATACTGAATATCGATATCGATTCATCATCATTATCATCTGACCCGCATTATCCCAAAAGGGTCGCGAAGGCAAAGCACGACCGAGAGATCTCCAAGCCACTCGATCCTCCGCCATCGACTCTAACTCATCGAGAGTTATTCCCAAGCGCAACCAGGCGAGTTTTGTTTTGAATTAGTCAACCTCGTCCTGGGTCTGCCAAGCGGTGGCCGTCTCGATTTTAGATCTTAATTCCTAAAAATGATCGCAATTCATGGCTGATCATCTACGATCACTTGGCGGACTTAAACATTGATGATGGTCCCATTCATGATTTTGTACGATTTATTTTTCAATCAACAACGTGTAACTGCCATCGTGAGAGTAGAAGTGAGCTTCTACTTGCTTTAATTCTCAATTCATTCCATCCACGCAGGATCTGAGCATGAGCCACATCTGCCCATCATCCTTGACGAACTGAGATGTTAAGTCACATGTTTCGACACAAATAGACACGAAAGAGCAAGGTATTCCTCTTCATTCTTGTTTGTCCACATTGTTGGCCTCAACCTGCCATCAGCTCCCAATTGCGAACACTAAGTTGGTTCTGGTTCTTTCCCCACTTATGTGTGTCACTTCTCTTGCCTCTTATCCCAGAGATTCGGAGTCGGAGATTCTTCGGTCTTGAGGCAAGTTGTGCATGTGCACTTCGTGTCCCACTTAAGGCGTCCGTAGACGCCTGTTTGGAGTCGCAGTTTTTTCGGTCTGGAGGCAAGTTGTGAATGTGCTCTTCATAGCCCATACACTTTAGGCGATGACACCACATGTTTAAGCGCAGTCCATCTTCTCCTTCCGTCAGTCTGAAGGTCTTCTTACCATCAACGTCAGTATGAGCAAAGATTGGACGCAGAACTCTTGGAATTGTCAACGTCTCTGCATCTCTTGCTTGTTTTAGGCGCCATTGTACAACCCCCGGGGCCTAGAGTCACATGTCTGCGAATCCCTGGAAAGTGTTGAACGCCCAGAGACAATTTCCTCTTGCAAATGTGGAAAGAACACTGTCTTTAAATAAAAGAAAGATCAACTCCTTCAAATTGCAACACATTACGTACACAAATACATATATTTGTTCTCTCCAAAAACTGTGTGAAAAAATAGTTTGAACTCTAGACTAGACGGGAATAGACGGGAATGGAAATGCAAAAGAGTACGACTTTAATAAAGCTCCACAATCAGTTGGTAAATGTAGTTCCAAAGGGGAATACGATACTTTTCTGAACACCCGCAACAACCAAAGTTTCGTAGTGATACCAATTCTCCATTGTCACGAAGGTTTGCTTCTTTGCGATGTACTTCGCAATGGGACTCCAATCAACGTTGCAGCAGTTCAAATAGTAATAACTTAAAGCAGTCTCAGCGATAACTTCATAGCCCTCAGAGGGATTTTCACACCATATCGAGGCGGCTTGCACAATAGTCTCTTTCTTGCTGAGAGCGATCGCCTCTTTGAATGTCCGGAATGTATACAAAGTGACTACTGGAGATGGTCCATCAGCAGTGAAGTGTTCCTGGGGAAAATCAAACACAACTATCGGCGAGTTTGCACCCTGCTTCAATGAGTTTGGCTGCAGCTTCTCCAGGACAGTCGAAGCTTTACTTAAAGCACTTGCGAGAGTCTTGTTTTCCAGCGCCTCCTTGGAGAAGGGTTTCATTTGCGATTTCAATATTTCCCTGAATTTCTCTGCACACGATTCCTGAACGAATGCACATTTTATGCCACCGGCATGTAATGGGTCCTGCATGGATTGGGTCAAGTAATACACTGCTGCATTCAAATCGGATCGATTGAAGACAAATATGCCCATTGGTTTGCTTCCAGCGGTGGTTGTTATCTGCAAAACGTGATAAGGAGTTAATATTTGGTCATGGACAGCTGTTGGACTTAGTTACCGCTTGGTCTTTGGATCCGGCGTCGTAGTCTAATTTGTCGAACATGTTTTGTGTTATTTTAATGTTTTCTAGAGGTATTGCTGAGTTTGTCATGGCAGAAGGTGATTTAATTAAGAGAAAATCGCAAAACCGACACTTGTCGAATTTGATATATGAAGCAAATTGGATGGTTGACAGTTCGTTACGTGGTTTCTTATCAGATTTTTGTGGTTTGCGGTACGTCACGTTGCTCGGAGTATAGGGTGGCTGACTGACATTTTCAAATTCGGCATCGAGACAACGACTCCACGAGACGGTGGTGTTCTATTTCAATTTTTTATCGTGTTTCCTCACTGTTGGGAATGCACACTAACTTCACACAATGTTTGGAAATGAAATGGGGAGTGGGAGCGAGGTCGGAAAGTTTTGTCTACAGTTCTACAAGGCTGCCTACTTCCAGTAATGACATCGACACACGCTTGTGAAGCAAATATCGACAAATTGTTGAAGCTTGGCAATATTTTGTTGCCACTTTAAAAGTTGACGATACTTCTGGGTACCGTTTGTTCGATTTAGACATGAGGGGCGTTCACACGATCAAACATCCCGGACAGACCTGGTTTTGGACAGGCTTAGAGTCGATCGTGTGAACGCAAGAAACGACAGCTGAAGGCCATATCGGAGTTTCTTTCCTTTCTTTCATCACATTATAACATCCCTGCCTTGAATTCACCACACCAGCCGTCGTCTATCCCATACTCGAACCACAGGGTAATCAAGTGGCCCAGGCCCCCAAAAAAAAAAAAAACAAAGCCAGAGTCGATATTCTCAAATTATCACTTCTTCTCTTTCGCCCCAATCTTGCTATCACTTTTTTTTTCTCATCTTTTTTTTTTCTTATTATTCCGATTACGCCATTGCGGTGCCCAAAGGTAGTAGTATCGCAGGAAGACCAACAAGTGCTTCAACGGAACTCCCCAGAACCAGAAGTGAAACTGTCGAAACCGAGTGCGGAATAGAGTTGTGTGTTGTGTGCGTGCGACAATCATAGAACGTCGGCAACGAAAACAAAAAAAAACGAAAATACACTAAACGCGTCTTCCTCCCTCTGTCACGTTCGAAAAGTGAGTGCTCATACGCCTCCTACGGCTTCAGACTCATAAGACTCAAAGTACTTATTCCGTTTAGAAGATGACGGACCTAAATGAAATAATCTCCTCACCTTTTGTCCGCGTTAAGGTAGATCACGAGAACTTATATAAATCCACTTGGAACTGTTAACTGAGTGTTGACCTTTTTATCTATTGCAGCTGGTGGCGTTCGTGCATTTTATATTCCTATCGAATGCCTTGTTCGGTACGTGGAGTCATGGCGGTTTCCTATTCTATAACTTCCTCTTCATGATCTCATTGCTGTGGACTATTCATGCTAAGGAATCTGTTGATGCAATTCAAACGGTGAGTATTCAATTATCTACATCTAAAGTTCGGCGACACATTCGCGACCTGTGAACACCCTTGAAACCCCCGCGAATGAGACAAATTCATGTTTTGTATTTTTTTGGCAAAGATAAGATATGAAATGGGCGTACATTGTGTGCAAAGATTACTCTCAGTCACCTGCTGCTTAGTGGTTCGAATCGAATTGTGATGATCATTGAATTTATGCATATTTTATTTATCTATATTGTTCGGATTCGCCCGCTGACTGCACAATGAGGCGAAACCGTTTTCTGGGCCATCTTTAGGGGTGTGTGAAATGGAGCGATGGAATCGAGTGTCGTGTTCTCTACGGCGCGGCGTGGACGTAATTGCATCCAAGTTGTGGCGTAGTTAGTGATTAGTTTATCGTTTTTATTCAGTCGCATTCGGTAGCTCTTACGGAGGGAGTATCTGAGACAAATGAGAATTATTTATTCAATACGCATACAGACCTTGTGCGGCGGTTGTTCGGCCACCTTGCATGTCTTTCAATTTTCCGTGCAAGTGAGTGCCGTTCGTCTATTATTAATTGCGTTGGCCGTTCCTTCAACTGCGGCATGGGTGGGTTGCAGGAAACTTTATTCTCTGAATGGGGAGTTCATTATTTCGACTATGCTGCGTTTAATCAAAGGTTCCCCTCCAAATCGGAATAATTCTGTTTATCTTATCTTTTGTGAGTCATTTGAGCATAATCACTAATGAACCCCGAACAAGTATTATCACGGACATGGGATAATCAGATTTTCCAATTGGCACATCATGCTTCTGGTCTCTGTTGCTACGATGATGACAAAGAGTGTGATAAACAGGCGGACACGCCGTAATTATAATGCTTCCGATTTGATAATGTACCTTGGAAAGCACTGCGGCCATTACGTGCTTATCAGGCCGACGACCCCTCGAGAGTCTGAGCCTGAGCGATCGTTGACGGTGCACCCATGACGTGCTCTTCATTCCGGAGCCTCGGTCTCACTCTCCTTCTCGAACAAGGAGGCTGGTACATTGCCGTCCCTCTTTGCTGGAACATTATCGTCCATGCGCTCGATGTGGCCGAGCCAGTGCTGTCGGCGGATTTTTGGCTTCCTGACTCCATCCACAGCTTTGTACAGTTCGTAGAGTTCGTGGTTATGTCTGCTTCTTCATTCATCTTCCTTGCGGAAGGAAAAGAAATCACGCGACAGCTCATCTTGCCGAAATCTGATGCAGGTTTTAAACGGCTCGTTTTAAACGTCCTCGAGCTGAACTTCACCGTGCATAGCCACTTTGTTAGCGTGGTGCGACACAAGCGGATCCAATTGGCACATCATGCTGGGGGGGGGGGGGGGGGGGGGGGTCAAAAGTCTATAGTCTAAAGTCTGTGATCAAAGTCAGCAGCTACAAGATGCTTAAAGACCCGTGTCAAGTGTGAAATATATATAATTAATGAAATGTGATCAGTTTTCCAGTCATAAATTAAAAATGGCCGTTGAAATGAGTCTTAATGGAAACCACTGTCCATCGTCCACCATTGACGTTGTTGTAAACGCCGACTCGAATAAGTTTTACCAACTGGTGTCCAGCCTCACTTGAATCTTAAGCCAGACAACATCGTGAAGCCAACAGACACGATAGAACGTCGACAATTTTACAATGGTACCAAGAGTAGGTAGGTAGGTACGAGGGGCGTTCAATATATTCTCGGTATCGATATGAAGGAAAATGCGAATTCAATTTAAATTGTTTTTATTTTTCAATATAATCTCCCCTAACATCCATGCATTTGTTACATCCTGAGATAAGCTTTTTTAAACCCTCAAACAAATAAATTTCCTCTTTCTCTGCAAAATACCCATTTATTGCCGACTTAAGTTCTTCATCATCCGGAAACCTTTTTCCACGAAGATATTTTTTTCAAATCCGGAAACAGGAACAAAACATGGTGTTGGATTTCTTCGAAACCACAATCTTGCGCAGCAGCCTTGGAAACTCGCGCCATGTTAACAGGAGCGTTGTCATGAAGCAGCACCCGCTGTGAGTTTACCCCGTCTTTTCTTTTTAATTTCCTTCCGTAAATTATGCAAAGTGGAAGCGTAGTATGTGGCGTTGATGGTTTCACCGTTTTTTTTTTGTACTCAATGAGCAAGATTCCCTTTGAGTCCCAAAAAACTGTGGCCATGAGCTTTCCGGCAGACGGAGTCACTTTGAACTTCTTCGGGGGGTCTGTTCCTTTTGTATGCCAATTTATATATACAACCACAGCTTCACCCCGATACCGAGAATATATTGAACGCCCCTCGTAGGGTGACTGCATGACTAAACTTGGGAGTCATGCTCATTTAGGCCATCCTGTCCATTGTGCTGTCACGATCGGCTTTACATCCAAAACCTATTTAACTCTTTGACCTTGTAGTAATTCCCTCTTGGGATGTTTTTGTATTCCTCTTGGGAATTGTTGGCCAAATGTGATTTCTTCTGACCTCTTTTATAGCCATTTAGAGGCTTTAAGAAGTTGTAGTATATCCTTTGGATATATTTTACTCAGATCCTCGCCTAGTAGTCTTCTTCTTGTTTCCGCAAGTGCAGGGCATGTTCCAAGGAAGTGTACTATTGTTTCCTCTTCTTCTTCGTCGATGCAGCTTCTGCGGAAGTCGTTATAAAGTGCTCCAAGTCGTCTGGCATGATTGCCTATGAGACAGCGGCCAGTTAGCACCCATATTACTCTACTGATAACCTTCCGGTCTATCTTTAGGAGGTAATCAGTCATTTCTTGATTTAGCATACGCCAGATCGCTTTCGATATCCTACAAGTATCCAGTTCAGACCATTTGAGGTTTGTATCGTTTTTCGCAATCGTCATCAATCGCGATTTTATTGTGTTCAGTGGGTGGTGGGATGTCTCTTGATCTACGGCTTTTCTTGCTAGATCATCAGCTCTTTCACTGCCGGAAATACCCTTGTGCACGGGGACCCAGCAGATTGGCCGCGATCTCCCTTAGAGATAGACCGCAGAGTTGTACCATCTTGGAGTTTATTGATAGTGTGTCCAGAGCTTTTATGGCCGCCTGACTGTCAAAACAATAGATCTCCCGTCTATTGGGCTCATTGATAGTCGGATGGCTGGTAGTTAGTAGTTTGAACAGCTGCTACTTCCGCTTGGAATACATTGCAGTGATTCGTTAGTCGGATTGCAGCAGAGGTCTCTGGCAAACTGGCATAAATGCCTGATGCTGTGCCTTCCTCCGATTTGTATCCGTCAGTGGAGATTTCCCATGCTGTTGGGTTACAGACTTTGTCTTCGTCCCATTCTTCTCTTGTGGGGAATAAAGTCATGTGTAGAAAGAGTAATTATTCCGAATTTCATGTTCCTAGCTTTGCTGGTTTATTTAGTGCCAAGTTTAAGGGCATTCAGCCTCACTGTGCGACGCTGTTTTAACAAAACGATGCTGAAACGAGTTGCCCAATTGGATCCATCCCCTCGATTCATTCAACGGCAATTCTCGCCTCACCAGCAACGCTCATCAATCACCAGTTCACCCTCAAGACTGCTTTCCGAGAGGCAGTTAAGTTCACAGACTCGCTGCACCAAGAGAGTATGGAATGCACATCCCAGCCCATGATTTGTCACTAACTACAATCCGCAGACATTGAAGACCGATGTGCACAGGCACCTCTTCTTCCATTCTTCCTCTAAATCTTCGAACCGTTGTGTGGCTTGATTCCGAGCACTTAAAGCGATTCGTAACCCATTTTGCGTGCGAAAATTATACAAAAAAAATACTAAATGTTTCATCTCGATTCAAGCCAAATCAATTTCTGACTTGTACTTTGGTCAAGGCATTGATTACAGTCGCCTCGCATTCCTCAAACAAAAGAAATCTGACATATTCACCATTAACTCAATGATCTGTTTATCTAAAGCAAGACACGGTTGTATTATTTGTTTCTAAAACCACTACATCCCATTAATGCTAAATATCGTGTTTGAATTCATTGGTTATCCAACATCATCTCATGGAGACTGAATTCAAAACGCAGTCCCTTTATTTTCTGATTTAACGTAAGCGTAAGATTATAAAGCACGCGTATTGTAAACAGAGACCCCCCTTGTTCAGGATCAACAAGAACTATAAACAAAGTCTTATCTCTCGACTGCGCCGGGACTGATAAGAGAACTAGTGTTATATTCTGGGAGTTATCATCGTCCATACCCATAAGCCAGTTCAGAGACACCTAAAGCAGTTAGACAATTCCACTGAATTGTATTGAAAAACAAAAGTGCGCTGTGGCCTGTGTTAAATGCAAATGTTGCAATGTTGTGAAACTGTTCTCATTACTGAATCTTTGTTTGCACAGTAAGAACTGAAATGTGTTAATTTGTAACTAGACAAGACAATCTCTCTGTGTCACGTCACACCTGCAATTAGTGTTCATGTTTTTATGGCAGCCGAAAAAATACAACCGTCATCAACTCGTTATCACACGAAATCTGTTCACTTCAACCCAAAGAACGCACGGAATCTGAAGCAATTTGCGGTCTATGAGCTCAAGTGTATCGTATTTAATTTATCAACGACTCACTGGTTTTAGTGGTGTTGATTACCAGTTAGTAGCTTTGCGGAATTATACGCCATCGTTAGCGCAGTGAAATGCTGAATGAAAAAATGAAAAATTTAAAACGATAATAAGTACATCGATTTTAAGGCCGCGTATGATAGCATCTATAGAGACGAGCTATACAGAGCAATGTCTAGTTTTGGCATCCCTACCAAACTCGTCCGTTTGTGTAGGATGACGATGGAGAATGCACGCTGCTCCATCAAGGTCGGTAAAGACCTAACCGAGACCTTTGATGTCAAAAAAGGATTCAGACAAGGCGACGCGCTTTCATGCGATTTTTTCAACATCGTTCTTGAAAGAATTGTTCAAACATCGAACGCCAACACCAGAGGAACAATCTTTCAGAAGTCCGTCCAACTACTCGCATATGCCGACGATATTGACATTATCGGAAGAACGCAGCGCTTCAATGGTGCTTTTGTGGGTATTGCAACGGAGGCCGCGAAGATGGGTTTAGCGGTAAACGAGGGTAAGACCAAGTATATGCTGTCAACGAGAAAGGATACCCAACACCGACGTCTCGGTCAGAACGTCACAGCAGACAGATATAACTTTGAGGTAGTCAAAAACTTTGTCTACCTAGGCACCGCTATAAACTCAGACAATGACACCAGCGCTGAAATCAAACGAAGAATAACTCTTGCCAATCGCTGCTTTTTTGGGCTAAGAAAGCAATTGGTAAACAAAGCCCTCTCTCGAACAACCAAGGTAACGCTTTACAAGACCTTAATCGTCCCAGTCCTGCTATATAGCGTGGAGGCATGGACTTTGTCAAAAGCAGATGAAGCTTCGTATGATTTTCGGTCCCGTCTGCATAGATGGTGAGTGGAGGAGGAGATATAATGACGAACTATACGGGCTGTTTAGCGACATCGACTTAGCCAGAAGAGTGAAGTTCCAACGATTGAGATGGCTAGGTCATGTAGAGCGGATGGAAACCAATGCTCCGACCCGAAAAGTCTTCGAATCCCCCCCGAGGGACAGCGCAGTAGAGGAAGACCGCGACTCAGGTGGCGCACGCAAGTATGCGTGCGAAACTTGAGACATCTAGCTAAAGATCGAGTTGGCTGGAGACGCTTGTTGGTTGAGGCCCAGGTCCACCTCGGACTATAGCGCCACCTTAACTAATAAGTACGGAAGCCGCATGTATACTGTGTGTTCTTTAAGAGGACATTGGCTTGGATAACATTATCTTTCCCCAAAAGCGTGCTTCAACAGATGTTATCTGTTCAACCTTGATGGCTGTCATTGATATAAACTACCACTCCTCAAATACCAAATGGCAAACCAGGTATGCCTGGATTGCGCAAGCATGTGCTTTTCGCCATGCACGCACATGGAAAGTGAACTTGGCCTAGTTGCCTTAGACAATGAATCTATAGACAATGACTACACTTCGAAATGTCCATTTTTTGAAATGGTTGTATGCAAGAAAAACAAGATGTTCGATTAGGCCGCTTTCACACACGCAACTTTTTACTGACATTTTTCTACAATTCCTTTTTGTGATCGCAAGCCACTTTTACACGAAGAAATAACCCAGTTGCAATTCCTGCTCAATTTCACGGCTTCCCACCCTTTCACACATGTGTCATCTCTTTCTTACATATACATAGCAAGCTTTCAATACCCAATACTGAGAAGGCAAGAATAAAGCAATTCGAAAAAATGAAAAGAGATAAAAGGGAATACGAAGTATCATTCGTAATTTTCGAGCACACGCAACTCGGGCTACCCCTTGCACGTTTCACCTCATTTGCATACAATATTGGAAAGTTGCAGACGAATTTAGCGTGTGTAAAAGCGGCCTTAGATGCCTCGTGTTTTAAATGACAACAATTCCTTCAGTGCTCGCTTGTAGAGGAGGGTACATCCCAATTCCCATTACAAGCAGTCAAGGGTAATATCTTTACGCCCTTCTCAGATGAGCCAGGCTGTGATACATCTAGAAAAGTATAGCCTGAACACAACGACGAACTCGGCGGCATGTACGCAACACTGGCGGATAGGGGATCATGTCGTCAAACTAGGCAGTAGGCATCCCACATAACACACATCGTCAGCAGTTTCAACAACACAGCATAGAGGGAGCCTATAACCGATTTCATTTATTCCCGCCCGGCTCTTGCTAGATCCAGACAGCGAGAGCTTGGTACCTTAACCTTTCCAAACCCTACCTAAACCCTTCTGCAACTCGCTTGATGGTATTTCTGCGCAGGATATTAAGGAACTAATGTCGTTCTTAAGTACCTCAAGTTGGAATTGAGATATCTAAAAATACACTTTACATAAAAGGTTCCATAGTTTGTGGCATTAAAACGGCGCAGAGTACTGGTGCTGCTCTCACCGGTCCACCACTTCTACCTGCCAACCTACAACATTTCGTGTCTAGGTTAGCATGTTCCACGCTGAATGTCGTCCAAAAATATCCTTTGTCTCTCTGTCTATCGTCCGCTTCTTCGGGGTTACAGTTCGGGTGTCCCCGGGCCTCAGCTAACAAGACTATGGCTGGCTCGATCTATAGCCAGCTGCCTCGAATTCCGCACTCCAATTTGGTTGAGGTCCTTTTCCAATAGCATGCGCCATCGGTTTCGTGGGCGTCCTCTATTGCGTTGTCCCACTGGTGCGGAATCGAAGGCTCTTCGGGCATACATGCGTTGAATCCCTGTCTATCCGTGAAATAATATTTCGAATTTAAACAAGACTGAAGTAAACTTCGAACATGAATGTAGCGCTAAACTGGTTATTTTTGCCAGGAACACAAAAATTCCGGCCAAATAGGATATCGAATACCACTCTGTGTTGGGCAAGACTGCTAAAAACTCAAACAGTGGTATACGCTTTGAATTGGGTACAGAGTGCGGTAGCTGTAATACTTCCGTGTGTGCTCCCATTTGTTAGTGAAAAGATGCTACACAGTTGAATTTAGAAAATCTCAACTCTATGCTTGCACTCGTACCCTAGTCGAACCATCAACAAGTTCCTCGCTATCATCGGTTCAGTATATTCTGATTTCGGATGTAGTTCGTTTTTGGAACACTTCTCGTCCATTCGCCATTAACTCAAGGAACAAAGTTCGTATAGAATTTGTCTCTCCAATCCACCAAGTCCATGATCGTTCATTTCCAATATTATCCAAGCATCACCGCCGTAGAGGACGACTATGTGACAGCAGATTTGTGTCCTCCACGTGAGATGGCCATGGCCTTGAATCGCTTGTGCAGAAGTTCCAGTGTGACGTTAGCTGCGTGGCACGTAGTGAGCGTTCTGTTGAAGCCACATGTCGCTGGTGTCCATATCATCAAATTCAGACAAAAAGAAGTTAAGAATCAGCGCCGAAAGCGCTCACCGTTGACGGTGATGGCTTGGTCAACGTCGTTCTCAAAGAAATATGGACCGATGACGCCGCCCGCCCAAAATCCACACAAAACAGTGACTTTTTCGGGACGAATTGGATGCTATTGTATCTCGTGTGAATTGGAATCGTCCCAAATTCGAGAATTTTGTTTGTTGACATACCCATTCATCCAGAAATAGGCCTCATCCTTTGGCGAACGTAAAATGGGCGAAGCACGCGGAACATTTGCCCGAACAGAACACCAACAATCTACAGAGGTCGTTTTTCGTGGAATCCCTACCAATGAATTTGTATTAACTGCAAGGATCTTATAGGTGCTATCCGTCTGCGCAGCCATCAGGACTGGTGACGTGATTAGTGCGCCAGAATTTTGCCTACCTGCTCCTCCAACCGATTCATACGCCTTTCAATAGAGGATTTCCAATAGGGCGTTGGATCGTGTGCTCTTGGCACTAAAGGCTGCTGCACTACCTTCGGTGGCTGCAGCTCTCCCGTGCTCCTCCGACTAGACGTCATTTGGGTGTAGGTCACTTGAGGGGTGACGGTTATGGCTGCCCGGAGTGGATTTTTCACTGGCGGGTGCTTCTGAATGGAACTCTTCGCATGGAACTTAGGGCAAGCCCGATAGTTAGCGGTGTGCCCCGCGTTCCCGCAGTACAGTACGCGTTTGAGCTTACTATTGTCAGGGCAATGCCATCGCGCCTTCGCATACTTTCCCAAATGCATTTGTTGTCATCTAAGAACTTTATCTTCTTTAGATTATCCACTTACAAATGGTGATTTGGTAAAACAGACTTAATAAATGACAAGCAATTTGACAGACGTAGCCTCAGCAATATGGCCGCTTTCAACTGTCAAATTTCGAAGTTCGAAGTCCCTATTCGAAGACCTTTTATTTAAACTTTAAGACTATCACGATTCTCACTCAAATATTACCAATTGACTAGAATCCACAGACATTTAAGAGCACGGGTCCGTCCTCCCTTTCTCTCTTGATACCATCGGTCTATGCATTGATTCCGCGCCCTTAAAGGTATTCCTTAAGTGAGTCCAATTTATGCAATAATGGTCCTGGGCTGCCTGGCGCAACTTACTTCGTCTCTTGTATTGTAAATTCGTCATTTTTAAGTTATACACTCGATACATTGCGGGAGGGCCCATCTGATGATTCTGAAACAGGCCCTAAGAATGTGATGGTACGCCATTGATAGGAAGAAAGCCAAATTGTGTCTCATTTGGCCTTATCTCCTCTAAAGAAAGAAATAATGTCAAATGCAGCCCTATTTCGTGCACTTCTCCGTTGTATAACGATGCGTCAACACCAGCTAACGGTATTCTCGCGTGGGGAATACTGAAGAACAATGCTTCATGTGTCCCATTGCCAAAGACTGGCAGTGATTCGTGTGCATTTTTGCCTTCAAAAGTCTCAGTAACTAGTACAGTCTCATGTAACCTACAGTAAAATACGACAGTCACTGAAGAAGCCATGCGAACGACATACCCTGTACCCGTCATCAGACGCAAGCAAATAATACATACATCTCGTGAATAGCTATGTGCAGTGATAGCGTTTGCTAATATCATGAACCCCATTCGTAAAGATCACATGTCTGCTAGTCTGCCAGTTAGCACCACGTCATATCACCACAGTCAGTTGGTTCTGTGCTGAAGCACAAACAAAAACAAACTGATAACGCTGTAGCCATAAAAGCCGCTAAAAAAGATGAAGTAATTACCGCTCGTTAGTCACTCGTCGGATACACACACAGAAACGCTTCAGATTGCAAAATATGTGTTCCAAATCGAACAAGCCGACGGGTTGTTAAGTGTAAGAGCCTTGCGTAAGTTGTGACTCATCGATGCTTTGATCAGTCTCTATTTGGAGCTGGTTTTGAAGGTCACCTCGCTGAATGAACAAGTTTCCTAGTAGACGCAGTCTGTCTTTGTGTTTCAGTGCAATATGAGATGTCATTTCCCTGAAGTTGGCCACAGCATAAGCGCCGAGGAAAAACAGAATCTGGACATATTACGTATCCCGTTGCTCAGAGAATGTAAATCAAAATAAGCCGCTTAGCTCTTCGAAGTCTTAAGGAACCACAAAGAGCTGTTGAACCTGCTAGCTGCCTTCGTGCTGACGCAGGGCCGTCCTTCGACTTGGAACAAAAGATCAATATTTCTCAACCCCATCGTGTAAAGTTGAAGTTGAAGGGTGGAAAAGAAAGAAAGAAATAAAAGAAATTTAAATAACACCACCACCGCACCGATAAGGATATTGCCGCCACCAATCAACGACTTGACATTGGTTTACGTGCTATTGCCACGTACAGCCACGCTGTTGAAAGGGCCGCGATTAGTGTTCGTCCACTATAATTAAAAGTCATGCGTGTGAGGTAAAAGAGCATTAGCCGGCCTGCAAGGGCCTCCACAATTCATCGCAGCTGACGAACTGGTAACGCCGCCAAATGAATGTTTGTTCTTTTTGTTTCTGTTTTGGTTTTGGCTTTGTTCCCCTTTGTTACCCTTTATGGCTTACAGTCCGCTCGTACGTATTCAAATGATTTATTTGGAAACAAGAACGGAAGCCCAATATGTGAGGTTGTGCCATTCCACACAGAAGCAGACGGAAAGGAAAATACGTTATAATCCATTAACTGGAAGCTAATGAGCTTTAATAAAGTTGTGTGGGGGGAGGGGGGAATGATGGAAGAGTTCGACGAACCATAACACTGCTGAAATACGCCATGTGGGGTGCTTGGCGTGTTGAGCTTATCTTTGATCTGTCAACCGAATTGATGCAAACTGACTGAACTGTGCGGCCATTTGTGTAGACTGAAGGCAAATATTTGTCAACAATTGAATATGTGACAGAGTAGCCGAAACGTGGAGAGTTGGAGTTTGTTTGTCTAGACTTCTTAGTCAGGCGGAGGTTTTTGTTGGAATCTGAAACAGATCAGATCTCATCTGAGATGGGTTTCTGTGAAGCTCTTCGTTCGTGATCCATTCCGGCCAAAAGAACCCCCTTCAGGATTCGTCTCAAGCATTCGTTGACGAAGAGCAGAATCTTGGGAACAGAGATGATGGTTGTCTTCCAAGTCTCGCATCCGTAAATGAGTACGGATTTCACGTTGGAATTGAGTATCCGAAGCTTGAGCGAGGTGCAGAGCTGGTTGGACTTCCAGACTTTGCCAAGCGAGCACGAAACGTGGCGGATATTTTCTGTACGAGACAAGACGTCAGTTTTTGCCCTTCAGTCTTTGCACAAAGTGGCCCGAAGTAGTAGAATTTGTTGACAGCTTCCGTGTAGCAGGAGCCTCGCATCTTGAGCCGAGTCTCATCAGCTTCGTATTGGCGACGTTGATATTCAGTCCAGCTCTGCTGGAGTGTAGTTTTTCCTGAAATGTTAGATTGCAGGCGTAGGTGAGGTTGTGGAGTTTCTCTGTCAGGGACCATGGGATTGCTTTGGAAGCGGCGTTGATTGTTCGGTCTAGAATATGGTGAAGGACAATGACGAAAAACAGGGGTGATACTATACAGTCTTGCCTTACGCCTCTGGTGTTGGTGAAGGAGCTGCTGTCCTAGCAGTGGGGGCAACACCTCCAATTTTATTAAGCTTAATACAAGCGAACAACTTAAACAATCTAAATTTAAAAACTAAAGCTTAACCTAGATGGTAGAGAGAGAAAGGCAGGACTAGCGCAGGAAAGAATGGGACTGGAGGTGGTTTCGAAATGAGGTTTTGTTAAGGTGGAAATCGAAAGAGTATTCCATAGTGTTAGCCAGGCTTTACATTCTTGATACCGGTGAGTTTAAGTCGTAATTAGACCGCTGTGGTCTGACGCGGAAGGGGGCTGCATACCTTAGATTGTACGGGTTGACGCTAAGAGACACAAATTCAAGGAGTGCGGGGCAGTCTGTATTACCGGTGGAGGAAGATCAAGTCGCCAGTTTTGTGACGGTATTCGAGGGACTCAAGGCGTGTCCTTATCCTTGAAGCGCACCTTGCAAAACGACTCCTGGATGAGCTCGATGATGGATGGCAGTATTTCAATGTTCTCCAGGGCGTTACAGATGGTTTCTCGTCGGGCAATGTTGAGGACACTCTCGAAGTCAACGAATAGCAGAAAGAGTTCCATACAACCCACTGTTCGATGACCATCCGAATCGTTTTGATGTGACTAACACATGAGCGATTGGGCCGAAAACCGACGAAGGTGTGCCTCGACAGTTGGGGAAATCCGGTGTAGGATCAGTGGGGCGAGTAGCTTCTGGATAGTATTCAAGAGTCTTCAGTTTTTTCACTTGTTTAAGTTTGCTTTTTTTGGGAATGGCGACTATGATATCGTTTCGTGGACTTCGGAAAAAAAGACAGTAAAAATATTTGATGTTCGATACAAATTTGAGCTTCCATTCAGAATTTCCTTAATTGTGTTCTTCAACGTTGTTTCCTTGACGTTCAACTTGATTCAGACCAGAAATCAACTGCAACGAGACGCATGATGAAATACATTCAAAGTTTTTGTTTTACCGTGATTTTCGGCTGTCGAGCTAAATCTAAAATACTAGATATGTTCGTATGGACTAAAAATTGTGCATCTATTTGAGAACCGTTATAGGCTAGCAGACGCTGACTTGCAAGTTATGTGGTCAGACGAAATTGACGTGTTATTGGTTAACTGGCATACTCTTTGAGTATTGGCAGTAACTCGAGAGAAGTGTTGAACTATGAATGTTGGTGGAACGAAAATTGAGCACAAACACCCAGTAAACGAATCGACTCACATACCCATTATGCCACGGCGGTGATGTTGCTTATTACTTGATTATTTGTATGTGTTTCCCAGGTTATCAGCTTTTCTTTGATGACAACTTCTACTCTGGTCTTTTGAAGATCTTCGTTTTGGTATCACTAAAAATATTTAACCCTATTCAACTGGTCTTTTATACTCGGAATTTTCGTATGCGTCCTTCAAATGCCGAATGTACTGCATTAGATTCTGCATTTTTTTTCTGTACTCCCATCTCGGCAATAGTCGCATTTTAGTCGAATCTCACTGCTCCACTTGTCGGCAACAAATTATCATACGACCATTCTTACTTGGAGTATTTGGATATGGTTTTATGTTTCCTTTTACTTACCTCTTTCTATCCAATTCCACGTCCTTGAACGCCTATTGGATGGGGTCGGCTATTGCGATTGACTGTCGTACTTTTGATAGTCAACTTCGACTATCAACTAGAGTCAGCTCTAAAGACTCCGTTCACATAGAATACTTTACATGCGTTGCATCAAAGCATCCGTTGACGGTGAAGTACCTGACGCAAAGGGTGTCACAATGAATACTTCAACTCACAGCTGTTTTCATTGGCTGCCTGTCATCTGCATATAAAAATGCAATAATTGAATTAAAATTTATTTTATTACAAATATACAATTGCAAACGTTTATTTACATTGGTATGTATTTTAAAATCTGCCTCGACAGCAACCTGTTAATGTTAATTTAAGAATTCTATTGAAATGTCACAATTTGTGATGACTGTCAAGTGTCAACGCTGAAGGAGAAGTTAAGCAACTACATCCGTCGCGTCGACTTCCTTGGTCTATGTGTCACTTCCAGACATGGCAGAAATGTCACTTTTTTCGAATAACTACATTTGTTACGTCTGCTACGTAATTGGGTAGTTAATATAGTATACGTAACAAAATGTAGTAGACGTAGCGCTAAGTGTCAAAATGCAGTTGAAATGTCAATTTAACGTCAGTTCAGTTGAATTTGTTCAATTCATACATGAATTGGTGACAAGCGTGAGGACGGTGCTTGTGAAAGTGGAGGTATGTTGCCAAGGACCGTTTCCACTAGTTGGAAATTACATTTGAAGCTCAACGTTTTCTCGTATTTGCACACGTAACAAATGTAGATAGTAAATGAAACAAATCGGGTGTGTACTTTATTCGACTAACTACGCGTAGTTAATGGAGTAGATTACCTCTTGTAGTCTACTCTACCATCTCTGGTCACTTCCCATAAGAACGCGTGTATTTTATGTATCTGTCAAAGTATCGCTGACGCTGACGCATGTGAAGTATTCGATGTGTCGGAGCCTTAAGTAATGTGATTGAAAAAAAAAAATATATCGCATCCTGGCAACATATTCCATTCCATGCATTTGCTGCCATTTGCGTATAGTTTTCGAGTGCCTTTCGTGCAGACCTTTGGTTATTTTATTCAAGACGCGGATATCACTAGCGGTGTGCACATTGCAACCTTGCGTTCACATTGTACTTACTGCGCGGTCGACATGCTTCATTTGTGGGGGTCATTCCGTGGCATCAACTTCGAAGCGCAGGCTCTTCTTACAGTGATGATGGTGATAGATGAAAGATTGGAGTAGGAACAAATGTTGAATGTTAAAACAAAAACCTCTCTCTTCGTGTTCACCCACAGGTCGTTTACCTCATCCGATGGTTGGTTCTTCCTAAATATTAGATTAGCCGGCAAAAGGTACTGTATTTCGCAATTCACACAGTGTTCTGCGCGAATGATACATCGTTATACTTACTCTTCTACATATTCGACCTGCGGAATAAGAGTGATTTTCGAATTCGATATTGGAAAGACATCTTTGCCGTGCATAATATATCCCTTTTTGACATAAAATTGGAATTTGACAACTCGTCATCGCCAACCGGCAAAGCTTGACATGCTTGATGGCGATGTCAGCAGATGATATAACGTTTCTCCTGTAAGCAAATGACTTACGAAACACAACATTGCTGACACATTCTGAGAACCGCTTCTGTTTTCTGACAATCACCATCAGGCGGTGGCAGGTAGTCTGCAACGAATTGTGAAGATTATTAAGAAATGTCATGTAATCGACTAACCAAGAGTGCTCGTTATCGTTTCAAAAACACTCGTAACATATTCACAAATGTTACGTGTGTTTTTGAAACAATAAAGAACTCTGTACGTGCTCACATACAGAGTACGTCGGCATGTGAGTAAGGAATAACTTTAAAAAAGCAACCGTTTATGGGGTATTTTCATTTAACTTGGACAAGGGGGCGTCTCTTGTGTATGTTTTTTTACTTTCTCACTCTTTTGACAGTGACACACCCCGATTTCAATTTCAATTCAATTCAATTCTCAATTGACCAAAGCTAAATTTACCCTTTTCGCCACTTTGTTCATCACTTTTTTGGGCATCACGGGCAGTCTAGCAATGATTTCGGCACGAATGTCGGCCTTCTTGGCGTTCACCTTGTTTTTCAAATAACCCCACAAACAGAAGTCTGGTGGGGTCAAAGGGTGAACACGTCCAGGGCACTTTCGTTGCAGAACGGACATCGTTTGATTTCCAATTTGGTATGTCACACCGTCTTGTTGAAACCAGTACCCGTCTGCATCTTGTGGGCTAAGATAATGGGCGAACATCCAACGATATCGATTCCCATCCACTGTTTTGTTTTCTGAAGAAAAATAGACCAATGTTGGTTTTTGGCATAAATGCCGGGCTAAACAGTCACCTTTTGGTCAAGCAATGATGTTTCATTTGGATTCCGCGTTCCTTAAATGCGGCAATTTTGCTTGTTAACGCGGCCAGAGCCTCGTCGGTCATCAATATTTTGATTTGATTCCAAAAGTCAGCTACTTTTCATCCATTCCAAGCGACGAGAACGGTCTGCCGATCAATTGCACTTTGCACGGAATCAAATGCGAATCATCCTTCAAAATGCGCTGCAGGATGGTTCCACTGACGCCAAAATGTTGAGTGCGGTAACGACGCGTCTAGGTCCTCGGCAACCCTCACTCTTACCGCTTCAACCAGTTCATTGGAACGTCTTAGACGTTGAGTAACGCCATGTGGACGATATTCCACTCTCTCGTGCTAAACAAAGTTCAACACCAAGTGACGACTAGTGCTGTCAGACGGTGCTTGTTCGTTACGATATCCTCTACGATAAGCACGTTGAGTTAACACAACTAAACCACTATGTCCATTGAACAGCGTCACTACTTCGTCGGTAGTGAATTGAAAAAAAGAAAACATGTCTACACAAGTCAATCGGTTGATAAATGTCAAACTAATTCATTGTTTACATTCAGTCATTGTACGTACCCTGTAAAGGAATTATCAACAAACAATAACAACAAAAGATATGGATGAAGTGAGTCACCAGTCGTTGACTTCGAAACGCCTTCAGTGTGAATCACGACGTGAGGAATTACCTCGCATTTTACCCGCGCGCTGTCAGATTTGTGTCATCAGTTTCAAGGCCGTCCACTCAACTTGGCGGTTCCCGTCTCGTGAACATTGTTGAAGAACCACTTCAACGAATGAGTGAGGATTGGATTTGAAACAATTCTTGACGACATATTTACGAGTACATTTCTGATGTCATTCACACATACCAGTGGCACTGGCATAAGAAAGAGTTTCTTTGCGATTAGATATCGAAGTTGCATTACTCAATGTTGAGAATGACAGTGGATCGCAAATCTGCACTCAACGTCATCTACGTCAGAAATGGAGGTACCTTTGTGACACCACGCTGATTACAACGCCTTGCCTTCGCGTGCCCTTGCATTGCGCAAAAGAACCTCGCAGCAGAAGGGCATGGTTTTTGTTTTTTCCCGGTCAAGATAGATGACCGAAATAAAACCTATTTTAAGAGTATTTTTCTCATTAATTTAAGCGTTTTTAATGATTTCTCATCCACTCGCGGCAGTCGGTTTATTGGCAAACGTTGCTACTTTTTGTTTTATTCGCCGTTTTATTGGATTCTTACGCTTTCGTGGAAACTGCCGAGAGTTGACACGCGATGGACTAAAAATAAAGAAATACCTTTGCTTTCGGATCTACCCCTAAGCAGCACGCTACACATGACCAGTGGGGTCTTTCTTGAGAAGAATGCAAATTACTTCGGAATAGAACCCCCCATCCACTGGGAGGGAAATGTGTAGTTTACATCACTTTCTTACTGGAATCGGGATTTGTTTTGCTTCAAGTATGTTGATGAAATTGATTTCGCGGTTGGGTAGGACTGGGGAATTGCGTCCTTGGACAGTTGATGGTGCAGGCATGTGATGTGGACATTGGCATATTTATTTACTGTGTGTTGAAGGTACACTTAGTTGTCACACGTAGGCCTGTATAGACCCATTGAGGTACCAAACGATTGTGATACGCGGATTTTACTTGCTTGTTGACAATGCTGCGTTGCCTTGCAATACAAGGGCAATGGACAAATTACTGCCTCGTACGTTACATTTGTTGAAAGAATGAGAGAAATAAGAAGATTGCGTTAAGTTAGGGAGACGCGCAAGTCACGTCTCTATTAGGTGCCGTCCAAAAAAGAAATGTCCTCTTCACACCTTCCTCGTACCCATCATGTCTGCACTTTGTCCAGCCATCCTGAAATCCTAATGAATCTGAAAAAAGATGCTATGGGGACTTAAGATAGTTCATGCAGCTCCTGGAAGAAATGTTCACCCAGTGTTCTGTGCCTCAACTGACAGAGACTGGGGCAGTGACAGAGGTGGTGTGGAGTATCCTCTTTTTCTTCTGCATCACCACAGCCTCTGCATCTGAAGTCATGGGTAAGTCCTCATTATGGTCAGTTAGCTCTCCAACTACCATTCGTAGCAACTTTCTGTCACATTGTTAGAGGTTGTCGGTTTTTGCACCATCCGCGTGGCCTTACAGGTGGTTAGACAGTTCCAACTTTCATTTGCTAGCTCTATGATTTTGTCACCCACTTTCTTCGTGACATCTGCAAGAGGTGGTTGAAAACATAGGATTGCCTTGGATGGGTCGGTTTTAGTCCTTTTTCTGGCAAGTTCTTCCGCTGCTTCATTGCCGGCTATGTCCCTATGATCTGTACCGAGCATAGAGAGTAATCAAGTGCTGCGTGCAAAGAACTTTGAGCTCTTCGGGGCAGCATGCACATTATATAATAATATGGGTAGCGCTACAGCCAGTAGAGGGCCAGGGCCTAGCTTCTCAGTAACCAGTCGTGTTGTGCGGGCTTTTGTTGTCACTTGAGTGGAAGGGACCTACAATTTTATGCCGTCTAGCTTTTTAGCTTTTTCTAGGCAGTTATACTCTTTGAGCATTGTTAGTAACTCAAAAGATGTGGGGCGGTGAAAAGTATTTTTGTCGTACTGGAATTCGAACCTAGACGCCGAGGTTCAAGTGCGTAGGAGTCTAGTAAATTGGAATGGTGATATCAGCCGGTGGTATTTCCAACATTGATCTTATTCTGGCCGCTTCCTAGACTGCGAGGACCTCCGTTTAAGAAACACTGTCACAATCGGAGGCTCTGATGAGCAGTATGATGACTGAGCAGTGGATGTTTAACAATTCGGCGAAAATGTTCGCGCCAGTGCCTTTTATCATCTTTGATCCATCTATGTACACGTAGATGGCCGAGTTGTTGATGGATTCATTTGTGTTCCACTCCTCCCTTGTCGGGAAATAACATCGGAAAGGTTGTTTCGAAGTCGAGAAATGGGAGAGAGTAGTCGCTTTCAACATTAGTAGTCCATCCAGTGAACTTGTATGCCCAGTAGAGCTTGAGAGCCAGCACTTTTATTGAGTGATCCTAATGGTGCTTTTTGCAGCAGTCGTCTGGATGTAGAGGTAAAGTGGAAGAAAGTTTAGCAACAACGTCTAAACCAGCAGTTGGAGTAGTGGACATGCAATTGCTTCAGTGACACCTAGGCATGCAAGTCTCTATATCCTAGTTAACAGCTTTAATTTGGTGGATTTCAGTCAAGACTGCCATCTGCCACCTACGCTGTCAGATGTCAAGATTGGCCCGACAATCACTGTGTATATCCACAGGATTGTTTTGGGTTTCGGACACCATTTTTTGCCGAATATCCTGTTGCTCAAGTATAGGGCACAGTCCGCTTTCTTGACTACTTCCAGAACACTGCGTTGAGCTGCGATTCTCTTACAAATTGTAAGTTTTTTGTAGAGATGTAAGGAATAGTGATTTGACCAAATATCGGATACCGGATATTCGGTATATTCTTTGGCCGAATATATTGTCAAGAGAATAACATGTACACGGGAACAAGTTGTAACTTATTTGATTGTGCTCTGGTTTGGTTCTTATTTTTCTGCACGGATTGGGTGTTGAGTGTGGAGAATGCTACCGAAAATTAGTGGCATACACAGTTGGCATAAATTATTCTTCGAACTACGACCTGTATAAGATTCATTAAACCTTTAGAAGGAATAACAAAAACAACCAGTTCTGGGCTTTCATGTATCTCGGAAGTAATTCCACATGTTACCACATTAATAAGGTGCATACAACAAGAAGAGACGGTACGACGAACTCTTAATTTATTGAGCATATGGAGTTCATGAACAACTAAATTAAAGCGTCGTTTCGATCTTGATGAAAATCCAAACTTTTCTAGACCCGAGATGCAAGACAAGCTTAGGACCGATTCATATCGAAAGAGCCCACCAGAAAATCCGGTTGCAAGTTTGAGAAATGAGCTACGGAAACGATTTCTCTAGGAGTTGGTGGGGATTCTCCACCCAGAAAGCGAAGGTAATATTACTGGCGATACGCATGCATTATTTTGGAAATATTGTGATTAGGTGGCGAAAGATTGATATGAGGTTTCCGAAAGGTTTTGATGTTTTGTGTCAACTGACATTTGAGAGTTGAAAGCAGCTGATAAATTGAGTTAAGGCACCAGCACATAGAATACTTTTACGTGCTTAGCGTCAAAGAATCGTTGACGGCGAATTACCTGATGCATGGGAGGACACAATGAATTCAGTATGCCTGAAACACAATAGGGCTTTGCTGCTGACGTTTTTCACGTTACGAGTCTAGAGTTTCAAACGCGACGTGAAATGACAACTCAATTTATTAGCTGTTTTGTCCTTACTACTCCACTAATTTCACCCGATAAATTAACCTCAGTCAGCTGTTGCCATTTCTCAAATGTCAGTTGACTCTCAATTTGAGCGAAGATCTCTCAATTTTTAAGGGAGTCTGTGAAAGCGCCCTGATTTTGTCCAACATGTCTAAAAATCGTTACGTGGAACTGCCCTCTTACGTTTTATGACATTACTCTCATTTCGCTCTAAAAAGCGAGAAGCTGTATTTTGTGTATATCATATGAATTGGCTGTGTTAGAAGAAAACGCCAGCAGCAAAGTCCTATTGTGTTTCAGGCAATAACGCACAACTGATTGCGTTTGACAGTCTGTCATATACACATAGAAAATGCACAATTGAAATTTATTTGAAGGAGAGATAAAAGTTGAAAGCTGAGCAACTTCATTCGTGGTTGAGACTTCAGCGTTGGTCTATGTGTCAGCTCCAATAAAACAGTAGGTATTTTATGTATCTGTCAAAGTATCGCTGACGCTGACGCACGTAAAGTGTTCTTTGTGACGGAGAATTTATCATTTCAAAGCTGCGTTGACGGGCTACTTCCGTAACGCGAAGTCGGCTGCATTGCCTTTCAACCAATACTCCTGCACCCGGAACCAATTGTCCAATACAACAAAGCGGCTAAGTCGGCTTTTGCTGATGTCGTTCAGTTCGCTTCAATTCAGGGAGTAGGCCTCTTGGCGTATGTTCCTACGACCATTCAGAGCTAATCTTATGGTAATCCAATTGGCGCTCCGATGATTTTGTTTCTTAAAATAATTTCATTTCTGATGTTTTTGAAAATTAGGGAGTGTTTCTATTTTGTTTACTGTACCTGTCCTAAAATCAGTCTGGCCCCCCAATCAAAACTCACTTCGCTTTGTAACATAATAGCACGTAACAATAAAATCACAATCGTTCCCCATCACAAGCGCGTTCAAAAAACCCCAGAGAATGACAATTAATGTCGTCGACTTTGTCCATCCCTCAGCCCTCCAGCTGCCAAAATTCACACACCCTGCTAAGCGCACCCCGTTTCAGTAGCGCACGCCCCTTTCTATTCAATGTCTGCCAGCGAACGTATTCGAATCCCAATTCCTGTGTCAAATCAATAAAATCAATCTAATTGCATGCGTAGCAAACAGTTGAACAGCGAACACCCCATTCTCCCTCCACTGCTACCGCAGCGCCGAGCACACAAAAAAAAAACAGAAACATTTTCATTAACCTTTCCCATTTCATCATAGCATTTTTGTTTTCTTTCTCGTTTCTTTTCTAGGCTCTCGTGATAGACGCTTGTAGCATTATCCTTGATTTAGTAAGCATCATTGTGTTTTTCCATGGCATGAGTGAGTTTGGATTTCTTTTAATTTTTTTCGAATTTCTTCTCGAAGTTCATTCGATCATTCTGTCACTCATTACGTTTGGTTTCTTTCAGATGGCTGGGCACTGGCGTTTACGATAATCAATCTGATCATACGGCCTGTCAGTTCGATGCTTTTGTACCGGGAGTACACACATCGTGGTGGTGCAGCTATTCAAGCCGGAACAGTGTTCCCGACCAGTCAGCAGAGAAGCTATCAAGACATTGATCGTCCCGTGCAGCCGATTCCGACGAACTCGTCACAGCAAGGGCCAAATGTTGCGAGCATCTTCTAGGAGATGCCAGTCACTTTTGTACCTAGTCGTTATCTAATCTCTTTGTCGTCGTTATCATTTTACATACATGCGTACATTGTATCATTTAAATTTTTTGTTTTTTAACTACTTTTTTATTTGTTGATGCGGTTTTATTTTGTTTTTTGTTTTTCGTTTTTGTATTTTTCAACAAAGAAAGTGATATTTAAAGTCATTTGAGACGTTTCTTTTTTGTTGCCTTTTTCACCGGGAACTGTACTTCTTTGGTTTCTTTTCTGATCATGGGTGTTGACGCTACACGTGAGGAAATTTTTCTTAAATGTGGGCACTTTCTTTCCCAGAATATGTTAATGGAGCGCCACGAACAGTAAATTATTGCAGAGCAGTTTCAACAGCTGCGCTAGATTAAAGACCAGGCTGCATGACAGTGACTGAATACCTGAGCTCCACTCGGGAGAGGGAAACTGTTGTCAAATTCCCCTGCTGTTTGAAAACCCCTGAGAAGGACTAGATTGCGACTGGGTTTTGGATAAAGTAAGCCATTGTTTTAGGCAACATTAGCTACTTATAATATTTCCGTTGCGATGCTCCACATTGCATTCAAAGACAGTATCTATGACTTAACAATGCAGTCAGGTCCAATATTGTCGTAAACATGTGAACTGAGACCATTCGGTGGGTAGCCGCCGCGTGATTCAGTGTAACAGTGCAAAGAAGAACTGTGCTGATTGTAATCCTTCATACGTACTCCGAAACGAGGCCGGCAGACGTTGTGTCGGGTTAGGAAGCTAGCTCCGTGATATGCCTAAGGTAATGGCCTTCTTATCACAATCGACCAACTTTTGGTTTAGCTCCAATAACATTTCTTTTCTTGAAGTGTGGACATGTTTAACTTTGTGGGCAAAACCTTGCAATAACACTCATCTCATCTCATCTTCAGTGTCCAGCATGATCTAAGGGGCAGATCTCCAGACCACTCGATCCTCCGCCATGGACTCTTACTCATTAGGAGTTGTGCCCAAGCGCAACCAGGCGAGTTTTTGGACTTAGTCCAATCACCCCGTCCTGGCTCAGCCAAGCTCATCCACTAAGCTGACGCCAACCGGATGGAATCGGATTCAAGGCACGCCTCGCAAGTCGGGGCGATGGGGACATTCGTGCCACACTTGAAGCATAGTCATTTCCGTACGAAGAAGCAGCTGCTCAACTTTAAGCCGTGTTCGGCGAACAACTCCCAAAACAGCACGTAAAAATCTCATCTCGGCAGCTTGTTTAAGCGATCTTATTCTTGCGATCAGTACCCAAATTCCACGACCATAGGTGAGAGTTGGAACAACTACGGAGTCAAAAACAGCTTACCCGGCTGTGACATCAAGCTCGGCCTTGATGATTACAGATCTTTCAAGATGTTTCAAAAATTACCCAGCTTGGCCAGTCCTACAAGAAAGCTCAGCATTACACCTCCCATCACTTCTTTACCTGCTTCAATGGGACTCCACTAAAATGCGGAGTACATTAAGCAGGCTTTCTTGAAATAAACATAGCCTCCTAGCATCAGAACATACGGCCACAAACCTCTCTAGTGCGCTGGAGTTCCTTCTGGGAGGATGTGGAGGATAACTAAGTCATGTGCAAAAACGAAATGACTTACTCTCAACTCCCTCAATGTGAAACATTCCTTGCCTCGGCTGTGCTGAAATATTCAGTCCATATACAGTGGACTCCCCCTAAGTCGAATTCTCTGAGGATATCAAAATCAGTTCGAGTTAGAGGGAGTTCGACTTAGGAAGAGTCCACTGTATATAACGAAAGGCAGAGATGACAAGACGCATCCTTGACGAAATCCAACGCCGTAGTGAAAGGTATCGATTTAGCACCCATAACCCGAACGCAGCTGCTACACTTGGTGTGAATGAATGGCGCTCTAAAGAGGGCCGTCAATTCCATACTCCTGGAGTAGACTCCAGAGTTTACCTCGGAAACGTCGGTCGAATGCCTTTTCCAAATCATCAGTTTGGCATATGTACTCCCAAACATTCTCGATTGTCATTATTCGGCTGATCGGTTGTATTTCTGCTGGGACGCACTTTTCATCCCCCGTCCGTGACCGACCGTAGCTCTGGAATGTGTCTCCAACACCTTAGCGTGGATTTTCCCGTGGTGACTTAAAAGAGATATGCTTTCGTACGACTTGTGAAAAATTAGACACGATTGCGCAATATGAAGCACCACAGATATGCCCCTGTACCTGGAGCTGACTCTTTTGTCCTCCTTTTGTGAAAAGACGACGAATCACCACAGTTTGCTAATCGTCAAGTGTCTCGCAACGTTCCCAGGCCACCTTCATGACACGAGATAGCCATAAAATAACACTAGACGGGAACTTTTCTTGTCGCCTTCGCTTCTTTAAGTTCATAAGACAAACCTGAAAAACATATTTGTCTTGGTGGAACATTCGATTATTTAAAGAACGAGTATAGTTCGACCTCCTTGAAATGTAACTTCAAAGAAAACCCAACAAATAGTAAAAAGAAGTGGTTCAAGTTGTAGAAGAACACATAAATATTAAAAATTAAGTATTTTCCAACCAGAACAGATTTATTTAGGTCGCCGCATACGTATGCACACTCGGAAAACCAACGTCTAAAAATAACATCTCGCCAAAATGATCACTTCAACACTTTGGCACGCTTCTATCAGAATGTGTGAGTTTTGTGGGCCAACACCACGAACATAGGAACGATCTATTGCGTCGCAAATTCAAATTAAAGTTGTGCGATTTATTTTCGGACATTTGACTTTTAGATCGTTTCGTTCAGAAAAAAATTAGGTGTCTGTTGTCTAGAGGTCATGGAGAATGTGGGCCGGATTTACGGATACGGGTTAAGACTAAGGATACGGAACAAATAAGAAGCAAAAAGAACTGGTGATCAGGTTAATGGATGAACATCCCGAGATTGCTCAAGGATTTTCCACAAACCGGGTTGGCTTAACAGCTACGGACCTCCTTCCAAAGATGGTGCAACGTGGAAATGAGATATTTATCAGGCATGGAAAAGAAATCTGAATTTACACAAAAATATAGATGCTTACCATTACCGCAAGATATTTAATTTACACCAAAAACTACGAAAAAACTGCTTTCATTAATATCCGGTTTTTTTTTATTCTATTTAAATTAAAAATTACAAAAAAAAAAACACATTAAAATTGATTTAGTACTTGGTAGCGTATCCTTTATTCTCCAAAACACGGGATAATCGCTGTGGCACATTACTAATAATTTCGTGAAGGTACTCTTGGGTTATTTTCGCCCACTCGTGCTGCGGACTTATTTTTAACCCGTTTACCGAAGAAACAGGGTTCTCACGCACTCGCCGATCTAGCTCGTCCCACAAACTTTCGATGGGGTTGAGCTGAGGTGATTGCGCAGGGCTTGCTATCACGTTCGGGCAGTGATACAAAAGCCATTCGCGGACAAATTGGTAAAATTTGAAACACCGAGATATACCCATATTTGCTGCGCTTTGTTTCAAATTTTCTCTAAGGACCAAATAGTCTCAATAAGGACCAAATTGCGCACACCTTTTGCCGATATGCACCTCCAAACAATAACATGACCTCTCCCATGCTTAACCGTTGCATTCAAATGTTTGCTTTTCATCTCTTCATTTTTCTTGCGCCAGACCATGACCCTTCCATCCGAAAAGATTGAACTTGCATTCATCAGCGAAGATCACGTCTTCCCACCATTCCGGATCTTTTTCTTTGTACTCCCGGGCGAATTTTTGTCGAATGTTTCGGTTGCGCAAGTTGATGAAGGGCTTCTTTCGTGCAACTCGGCCGTTGAATCCTTCGGCCCTGAACGGTGGAACGGCGAACGGTAGATTCCGAGACACGCTTTCCGCATTCAACCAATAGCTGATTTTTGGAGTACTGTCTCTTTGATCTTACTTACCACAATGCGATTTTCACGTCTCGTCAATTTTTTGGGTTGGCCTTTTTGTTTTTTTGTATTCAATACGGCCTTCGTCCCTGAACCGTCTTACGATGTCATCGACCGTATTGAGCTTCATCATCAAAATTTCGGCAATCTGCTTGTATGTTTCGCCTATTAAATGGTGACTGAACACCAACTCTCGTTTTCCAATCGACGTGTTCCTTCCTTTGCGGTCCTTTTTTTTTTGATATCACTGTAGGACAAAATCTCCGACGAAATTATGACGGAATATGGCGTAGAAATGATAATTTAAAACTATCATGCAAATTTTAGCATAGGGTTCTTTGATTTGTACCGAAATAGAAATGCAGGTTACAAAACCGATTATTAATGACACCCACTACATATGTACTTACTTTGTATTGTGCAATTCAAATGGATTAAACGCATCCATTATACCTCTTTGGCGGCCGTGGCGTTGTGAGTATGTGCGTCGACTCCTACGAACCTCGGTGTCTGGGTTCGATACCCAGACGACTAAAAATAATTTTCACGGCCTCACCTCTTTCGAGTCACTGACAATGCTCAAAAAGTATAACTGTCTAGAGAAGGCTTCTCGAACTTGTCCGTTCGGAGTCGGCATACAAACTGTAGCCCCCTTCCACTCGTGAGAGAACGACAGCACGCACAGAACGAGTGGTCTGGCCCTCTACGGGCTGTAGCGCCACCCATATTATTATATTATTATTATCCTTCTATGGACAGTATTCGTAAATAAAACAATTGTCATTTTATGTTTAAAGTTATTTGAACATTTGTATGAATCTGAATGAAATATAAAGTCGAATTCATTGAGATTCATTGAGATTCATTCGAAAATGAATTTTTATTCGTTCGAATGTCAGAATACATAAAGATCATTCGAATGAATAGATCTATTCGAATGATCGTTCGAATAGTTCGAATTTCAGAATAAGGCTGACTGTCGTATTTTGCTCGCTTACAAAAAAAGTGACGACTCAATGTAGAACTGAGCCAGTCTGCAACCTTGTGCTCAGCATCAAATTGATGAAGAATTAATGATTGTAACTCTATGCTGGTCAGATCCAATTTCGGAGCAATCTCTCGATACAAATCGTAGCTTTGCTCCATAGAAAGCTGTGGAGCAGTTTCTGATATCAGAAATTTATCTCTGAAAAGGCAGTCATGCAAGTTTCATACGAAGGTCGCATTTCTCTCGTAAAAGGAGTCGAATTTGTGTGTCGAAAAAAAATATCTGTCGGGGGACTTGCTTAATTTGAAGCCGTGTATTTGTAGACGAACAAAATATGAGACAAGTGCGACTACAAAACAACCCAGTGGCATGATTGAAAAAAAGAGAGTCATTCGACTTGTGAGAAATTATATTCGAGTGTGAAACATAAATTATGAAGACCCACACACTACTAAGAAAACAGTTGAATTCTGGTGATAATTCAGATCTATTTGGGCAATGACAGAAAGAATAGAGGATCTCTAATGCAAGCTGCCGAGATGAGATTTCTTCGTGCTGTTGTGGGAGTTGTTCGCCGAACACGGCATTGCGCGACGAACTCAACTTTGACCAGCTGCTTCTTCAAACGGAAAGGGCTAAGCTTCACGTGGCACGTGTTCCCATCATCATGGCTTCCCAGGCGTGCCTAGAATGTGATTCCATCAGGCAGGCGACCGCTTGACAGACGTAGGACGAGGTGGTTGAACCAAGTCCAAAAACTCGCACGCTTGGGCATAACTCCTGATGAGTCGACTCTCGATGGTGAAGGATGGAGAGACCTGGAGATCTTCCCGCGAATACTTTAAGAGATCATTCTGGTTACAAGATGTTGATGATTCATATCGATTTTATCACATTCGTTAGTAATTCTCAAAACCTTTCAACAAGTAGTCTGAGTTATGGCGATCGTTGCTGTTGAAAGCACGTTTTAGGTCCCAGCAATTTTGTAGTCATAATCTTTACATATTTTCGGGGAAGCTTAGAGTCGACTTTTATTACACACCCATGAAATCCCGGTCAAATCTCGAATGTGTCTAAAGTGGTTACGATCATTGCATTCATGTTTTGTTTCCAAGTCAATCGAGAAGACTGTCAGAGACTTATTAGCTGCAGATATTCAGGATGTGTTGCTTTTGGAATCAGCACATTCTGGTGCTGATTGCTGGGGCTGTTCAGCAAACATCGGAACTTAGGTAAGTAAGTAGAAAAGGCGGCCAAACTCCACACAAAGTGTTGCCGCAACCGATTAGGCTAGTCCTTGAACAGAGATTCTGGTCCTTCCATATGTTTTCAATTGGCGTACACTGCGATGAAGTCAAAAAGCCGTCGACATGTTACACAACCAGTGAGCGAAGATTAGACTGTTTTTCTTTTGTTTTTTTTTAACGATTGTTTTTTTTTAAAAGACCGCATGGACGTATTAATAAATAAAAATCTTTATTAACATTACAAAACAAAAAAAAAAAAATGTATAACTTGTTAGTAAGTAAAACTTTTTTACATTTATCCTCTTGTTACTTCAAAAAATACTAGAATAAATTATAAGAAAACAAATTAAATAAACAAACTCTTAAGCGTAATTCCTTAAATAATAAAACATTTGTTTGTAAACGGACAATGTACAACAGATTGAAGAAGACGCAAAGATGCAGGAACTTTGCCTAGAATCCCTCCTTGGCGGAGCGATATTCATAGCCTTTTGGACCATCGGCTACGCAAGGTACCTGAAATAGAGGAATTGGTTGAAATTGGGTGAAAGTGACGAACGAATGTTCGAAGGGAGACTTACTTGTACTAAGTTGAAATAGATTGAACCCATCAGCTGGGACGCTGAAGTGTTTGTCTTCTTGAGACACGAGAAGAGCATGTCATCACAGATGCAATGAGATCTGAAAAGGGGAAAGTAAAGGTGTCATTTTGAGTTAAGCTGAATGATGCAAAAATGCATTGTAAGGGTGAGAAAGAAACTTAAGCCTAAGGATCGGTGCACACTTGCGTCATTTGGACGCGCAATCCCACAGCGGCGACGCGGTCACGACAATGCTGCGCTTTGTACTTGTACCGATATTTTCTTTTGTCGGTCATGGTATGCCTCTGAAGCAACATTCCATATTTCTGGAAACTTTTTTATTTCATTGATAAATAATTCTAAAGCTAAATCTTTCATGTCTGCACTGCTCAATAACAAGCAATGTACTGCTAGACGCAACTGCATCTGCGGTGCCGCAGCGATCTCGCGGAAACATGCGACTCAATTTACCCGCTTGTGTGTGCACCACTCAATATATTTGTGAGTACTGTAAGACGCAAGTGCGGTGCCGCTGCACCGGTGCACCGGGCCTAAGACAGACGATTCTTACTGACGCTGATCTGTCCCGACACAGGTATAAAATGTTCCCTGTGCAGATTTCGGTGTACTCAGAATGTTTGGAGGCTTTTCGCAGAGTTGCACTTACTTTGTGGTAGATTATACAATTCCTAACATATTAAAGGGTGATTTTTTAGCTATTATCTTTTTGGCAATACTGGTTTAAACAGCTGACGCACGTTTCGGGTTTTGTTTCACTGTCAAACATCTTAAGTTTGGTCTATAATTTAACCATGAATCGTCTTACAAACGAACAACGCTTGCAAATTATTGAATTTTATTATCAAAATGAGTGCTCTGTTAAGAAAGTTCATCGCGCGCTTCTTCCATTTTATGGTCAATGTCAGTCAATGGGTACGTAAATAATCAGAATTGTCGATTTTGGAGTGAATATCAGCCAGAAGCATTGCAAGAGCTACCAATGCATCCAGAAAAAGTCACAGTTTGGTGCGGTTTATGGGCTGGTGCCATCATTGGACCGTACTTCTTCAAAGATGATGCGAATCGTAACGTAACTGTGAATGGTGAGCGCTACCGTGAGATGATATCCAACTTTTTTTTGCCCAAAATGCAAGAGCTTGACTTGCATGACATGTGGTTTCAACAAGACGGTGCCACATGCCACACAGCACGCGCAACAATGGACTTATTGAGGGGCGAGTTCGGTGAACATTTTATTTCACGTTCGGGACCGGTCAATTGGCCGCCTAGATCGTGCGATTTAACGTCTTTAGACTATTTTTTGTGGGGCCCTGTTAAAGCGCATGTCTATACAGACAAGCCCGCTTCAATTGACGCATTGGAAGACAACATTGAAGCATTTATTCGTGAGATACCGGCCGAAATGTTGGAAAGAGTATGCCAAAATTTGACTAAGCGGATGGACCATTTGAGGCGCAGTCAAGGTCAACATTTGCATGAAATAATCTTCAAACATTAAATTATATGGACCGTACTAGAGGACCGTAAGATTTCATGCATTTTTCTGAATTTTATGTGTTTTTTTTTGAAAAACTTTCCTATAGCTTTTAAATAAATCACCCTTTATAATGAATATAATTTTTCTTTTACTTTTAGACGACACTAGAATAACTATTTAATCATCAGGGACTGTCTTCATTTACGGATCATTCGATGTTCTCGGTTGCGGCACATGTGTACATCACTTTAGCCGTCGTTTTCATTTCTAAGACAACGAGTACTGCTCCAGCGAATTTTTATCATTGCATTTGTTGAGTGATGGTATGATCACTCAAACTAGACTCTTCATGAAGAGCTATTGATGACGATTAAACGGGCTTACTATCATCACTTGACTCCTAGAAAAGCATTGCATCGTGTTAACCCAAACTGTCCTTCTAATTCAGTTTATGTATTCTCAGTTACAAGTTATGTATGAAACACAAAAAATCGTTGCTTGGGAGCTACGTTCAGTGACATCTGAGGTCCAACACAAGGAAGATAAAGACGATGCCCGAAATACAGCGTTGTTCTACCATTCGTACGTTTGTTAAAAAATGAGATCAACTTACGGATCAGTCAAAATGCCGAACAGCAGCTGAGATAACTGTAAACACTGCGGGCAACAAAGGAATCAATGTTTCACGAGTGTCCAAATCTGAAGCTAAGTAAATACTTAAAAATGCATTTCCTCATCCAAATGTTTGAACATTTCGAAAGAAAGATCCGTGAGAGAGTTCGTATTGAACATGAGAACATGAGGTATACCCCAAGGTTGTGTTCTTGGTCCGTTATCATTTTTAATGTTGTTCAAACTGTTAAACTACTGTTAAAAGTAACCAACGCGACTGCTTTGTATCGCCAATTTGGTTATGTCTAGGAACAACGCCGCAAACTCCTTGAATGGAGTGAATAAAGCAATCACATCGCAGTGTCACGCTAGATCTATAATGTCCCCTTTATTGATCTAGGATAATAGATCTGTCATGAGAAGTTTGATAATCTCTCTAGATGGAATATCCTGATAGTCTGTTCTTGCTGAGTTGATTCTGTTGGTCATGTTATATCTGTTTTGTGTCAGATTTGGACATTCGGCGAGAGACCATTCGTTCCTTTGGTTGTCCACAGTGTCTATCTGAGCTGCTGTGCCCCATTTTGTCCAAATGATAGTTGCATGAGAAGTGGCTATTAAGTGCGCCACATAGTATCCTTAGGTCAGGTTTGTTCAGATTTAGGGCTTCCTTGGTTCTTCTGTGTACGTCACTCTTAATTGTTGCAGATTGTTGCGTGGCATTTATTTGACCAGTTGTTTAATCCATGAAGAATGAAAAGGCCAATAAAAGTAGTCTTTGCCGCCCATTTTGCTTGTACGTCTGACTATTCATTGCTGGCACAGTTTTAACATGCTTTTCTTTGCCAGCGTGTAAAGTGTTTTGTGACATTCCCAGACATCCCTTGAATTAAATGTTAGGTTGTTTAGGGCTTTAAGTACTGCCTAACTACTGCCAGAGAACATCGACATTTTTGCGTTGAGTATATTTCTATAAGTGATGCAATGAGCTGCTTCATTTATGTCGAAAAGTTCAGTTTGGAAAATTGTGGACTCCCTGGGAATAAACACTCTCTTCCACAATGCCTGCTCCTGCTACACTTTCTGACTTCGAACCGTCTGTATACCATCTTTGGGCGTCGTCTTTTGTTGGTCCATTCTTTTAATCGATGATGACTTAATTATCTTACATAATTATTTCTAATTTTATCGTATAAGTTAACACACTCCCAAAGATGCAAAGTGTGTGAACAGCCAGACGCTAGCTCAGCGTTTTAAGCCGAGCATGCCAGATGCAGCGAAAGAATCGGACACCACCACATGTCACTTCAAATCCTTCTACTTTTATTGGTCGATTTACTTTTCTTCTATGATCAAAACACAAAGATTAGCATGGCTTGGGATCACCAACAGCCAGTTTGTAGGCGATACTGCACTTACAACAGATGCACCTCCAAATGCAAGAATCAAATCATTCTGACACGCCTAGATCTCCAATGAATCCAAAAGATCAAACCACCAGATGTTAAGAAAAGCGTGAACCACACGATCCGCACGTCGGCTAGTAGTAGCTGATGTTCGTTATTCAACTGCGAGACCATTCGCCGCTTTGAATTAAGTAAAATCTACAAGCTCGTTTAGTGCGACAAGAAGTTTCTACCGATGGTAGTTGGAGCACACTCACTAGCCACATCCATCCTAAATATCATTATACGAAAATGGTCTTTGACAAAACTATATGTGCAGTGATGTGGCTATGAACAGGAAGAATATGATATCCCTCCAACACTCTACCAATTTCCCAGTTGAGAAATTGAAAACTGAAGAATACTTCCTCCAGCAATGCCTCCTCTTCAAAACATTGCAATTGCAAACATTGCAGAACATCGCTCAAGATTGCATGATACAATGAACTAGGCTGGTAAGTGGACTTTAACTTCGCCACGGGCATCTTAATGTGTCCATCAGGATCACAGAGATGATATGTGGCAAATGCCCGTACACCCGCATATGTACCTATCTTAACATGTTCTCGATAACAGCTATCTGATTTAATTAACAAATGATAAATGAAAATATACGTCAGTTCTACTCACTTGGTGTAAAGAGATTCATTGGTCAGATCGTATTTCATCTGATACGCCCTTATTTTCACTGGGCACAGATCGTGTGTCCTACAGCACCGATCCATTGTCACCTCCGTGCCGAGGTCGCTGTATGATTCAGCAATATCCCCAGTGCCGCACCACTTTGTTCCTATGCAAACGAAAAAACCAAAGCATACTCTTAGGCTCACTATCATCATCACTCAGCATTCAGCAAACTTACCCGGTATGATACCGCTTAGAATCGAAAGAGGGCTTTTAGGAAACAAGTATGCGGCCATACTCGATTGTGATGCGGTGTCAACACTCTTCCCCTTGCTTTTTGTGACAACAGATGTCAGCTTGTCCACCTGTTCGCATTGGTTCATCAGCTTCAGCATTTCCTTGAAACTAATGCCCAGCGGTTTGTTCAGCCTCTGAAGATCTTCAAGCAGAGCCTTTCCTTCGCTGTCGGTGCTGAAATGAAATGAACGAAGTGCAATTAGTTGGAGGAGGATAGTGATTAATTAAAAGTCATCCCGTGGCTATTGTGAGGCGCAATCGATTTGCTTCAATGCTCACAACATCATAGGGGGAGGAGTTGCATTGTCGAAGGTTCATGGTGGGTGGGGTCCGATTGTTGGCATCCGATCATGTGTGGCCAATTTATTTTACGTGCGTGCGTCACTGTGACCTCAATCTGGAGAGACGGGATTGAGAATATGGAATGGAAACTTGGACGAGGATTTCTGTGAAAGTGAACCAACGATCATTATCTGACTGTTGGGTCTGATGTTATTTACTGTGAGCAGATAATTACAGTGAATAACGAATGATTGCGATAAGTTCATGAGGTGTGGATGACGTACATATATTTAGGTATTTTTTGAAGGGAATGAGGACATGCAACCGATTGAAGTAGAGTGCAAAGCCAGGTTTTTGGGGAAAGAAGAGCGATTGCATGGTCTTGAGGAGAAATTACGACTTGGAGACTGTTTAAAAAGACTGCATGATTTCTTGACAACTGTTGAGCAGGTTGAAGGAACAACCAGGTTCAACTTGTCTAAGCCCAAGGCAAATCCTTTCTACTGACTTCGGATTCGTGAAACAGAAAGCGGGCTTTCGTTTTGCCCGATCCACAAGAAAGAAGACCCCTTTTACTGCATCAACTACAGAGGGATAAGTCTCCTTAACATCGCGTACAAAATCTTTTCTACCGTCTTGTGTGCTTGCCTGAAGACGCTTAGAAACAGTAGGTCCATGGCTTCAGGCCAGGGAAGTCCACAATGGACTAGATCATCACACTACGGCAGATCCTGGCAAAGATCTAAGAACTGCAAATGCACACCCACCACTTACGGCGATTTCAAGGCGCGCTTGTGACAGCGTGCATAGGGACGAGCTATACAGCGCTATAGAGCCGTCTCTCGAAGGTGCAAGCTGACTTTATATAAGACCCTCATCATCCCAGTCCTTCTGTACGGCGCGAAGGCATGGACAATCACAAGAGCGAATGAAGAAGTCTTCTTCAAGAGAACACAGAGTGGGCCATCTAGTGGTTGTTTTGTTAAATCACAAATTATTTTTGACTCTGACAGCTGTTTCCCGCTCGAAAACTTGGCAGAAAGTCAGTATCATACCTCCGCGCAACGAGTTGAGTCGCTTTACGCTTGAACAACTTTGGGAAATATTGAAAACTTATTTCCAAAGTCAGTGCTGTGTAAAGTGCATTTTTTTAAAAGAAGTCTTGGCCGAAATGAATCGCCCACAACGACTGCTGGACGCAAGTTTGTGCAAAAAGTTCGCGAGACTGGTATGCTAGCGGACAACATTCATGGTTCTCCTCGTCGTACGGTGCACCCAAATGAGAATGGGGCTGCTGTGGCCTTCTTCGAAAATGAGGTTGGGAACAACGTTTCAGGAGCTATGTTAACAGACCTTTTTTGAATGAAATTGAAGACATGGACTTGGACGACCTCTGGTTCATGCGGGATGGCGCGCCACTCCACAATCCACACCACCTCGGAGCACCTCGGAGCTGCGAACCCTTTGACCTTTTTTTTTTGTGGGGAGCCTTGAACGACCGATGTTATGCAATCCGGAAATGATTCAATCACTTAAGGCCAATATCATCCAATCAATCCGTGATATACAGCACAAAACCATCAACAAGGCGCTACTGCAAAGCCAGCCGAGGCAGTCACTTGAATGACGTTGTATTTCATAATTAATGGGAATATTTGATCTTACTAATAAAGCCATAATACATGGACAAATTTTATTTTGTTCATTTCATTGCATTTTTAAAAATAAACTTCTACTTGGCCCACCCTGTAGTTATCCTTAGTCCTATCAAAGATCGCCTGTACATCCGATCATGTCCATGCACTCTACATGCTTCATTCAACTTAGGATTTGGATCCAAAGACGCCTGGCAAGACCCATGGCGTTGCATAGCCCGTACTGCTTGAACATGAATCGTCCTCAATGCCAACACGACCAAAAACCACGCGCGGAGCAAAGAGAGTCCTTGAAATCGACGAATAAGTGCAATCTACTCTAGTTGAGTGTAGTAGAATCGCTTGACCAGCCATCACTGGTAACGACGGCAGATTGTTTCTAAACGTCGTCATTCTAATTGTTTTCTCGTTTTCGAACAAATGGGGCCATGATTGTTATGCATTTCCCTTAATTAATCTACCTGCTGAACCTTAATGTTCTCTAACCAGCAATTACCTTGAAATCGAAGCCTTAACTCACTCGTCAAAGCTCTGTCCCCGCTGACAGCTCCCATCCATCAGCCGCCCTGAGTCTCATAAATAAGTGAGCCCCATCAAAGACGACAACTACAAACAACCGCGCATGCATAAATCATAGTCTTACCACCGCGCAAGTAACCAGCAATTAGAAGCGATTAGAAGCGCAAATAAAATACACTCAAGAGCGATTACGTCGCTGAAATTGACCACTCATCTAGTCACATCTAGCAATCAAGCAGTTAACCCGTGTCCAACGATCGCCTCGCGGACATAAATGCCGACCTCTTGGCAATAGCGATCTCGATCGTCGACAGCGGCGTCTGCCAATTTGCTGCCGATTTAGCCAATCCATGCGGTCATTGCAAAACACATCTCGATTGCCTGAGGCAACACGCAGGCCAAAGCAAGTGCGGTGTCAATGTTACCGAGGTGCTAACCGCAAAACAGTCAACAGTGTGTGAAATAAAAGCAGAAAAAGGCTAGATTGCTGCAATCGACTTTGGTAGCCGGTGCGCGGCCATGTAATCGGACGCAACTTCTGCCGCCGTCATGAGACTGATGTGATGCGCAATATTCTGGGACTCGTGTGAGAAAGTGTGCACAGCGAATGGTATTCAAAGTCTGATTCATCTTTTTGTTGAATCTCCCCAGACGAGGGCGCACTGACGGAATGCCTTACTTGGAGATTACTTGAAAAGGTCTTTTAACTCTGACCCCGTTCGGATTTCCGGCTGGTGTTTGCCGATGACATCAGGAGGAGCGTGACATAATTTCGAGCGTTCCACTTACGGCGGCTCTCTTCGGACTTGAGCTGTGAACGGAATGCGCGAAGGATCGTGCGAAAGGAGATGGGTTACGTGACTAAACTTGGATTCATTCAAAGTATGCGCTGTCCTCACTCTTGATATAGATATGCATACATCTAGTCGACGGGATTTTGTGAATCACCAGGCCAATTGGAATGGAATTACAAACTTCAAAGCACCTCTTGGGGTTGTAGTAGATTGTGTTCCACTTCGCTGATGGACCCGTCTTGCTTTAGCTTTTAAGCAATTTTTTGTTTTTGAAAGACTTGTAGGCCTAGGCACTTGTGCATAAGGCCTGATGAGTTAGAGTCGATGGCGGAGGATCGAGTGGCCTGGAGATCTCTCGTGCGTGCATTGCCTACGCGACCCCTGTAGTGGATCATGCGGGTCAGAAGATAATGAAGACTTGTAGGCAGCCATTATGCCTTTACTCGTAAGTTTACGCCTTACTACAAATATTGAAGGCCATTCTTTCGGTTGGTGATCGCTTCGGTTTGAGGAATTCCAGATGAAACTCTAGAAGATGTGCTACAAATTCATTCGAAGTCGGAGTTGCTGAAAGCAAGGAATTCTAAACGATTTCTTTGAGGAAAACGAAGGTGTGCACGCGACTTATTCTGTCTGTGAAGTGATGGCGAGGCTGATTGAAGACGACGAAGACACGCAGACTGCCATCGAAGAAGATTTCTTGCTACCTCACAAATGATGCTCATTTTATGAGGGAACTAAATTGCTATTTGCCGTGTCATTGAATGGGAATGGGTCTTCTCCCGATAGTGATGACTGTATTCTGTTCCGTTCCAAGTGGTGCTACGGTTGGTGGTGGGTTTGATCCCCAGACAGTCCATCCCAGTGCGATAATTTGCTAGATCGTTGCACTCGAAGTTTGTTGAGATCGTTTCGGGCTTATGTGCATTGCCTGAATTCTGAACAACAACTGCGGCGCAGCTCCTTAAAAAGAGACATGTGACAGGAAAAGGATAACCTCTTCTTTTAGATTTGATTAAGCTTTTAAGTATTTTCCCACGAACCCCATCGTTGGGCGCCAGCCTATTTCTCGACAAATCACTTTGGCCTTCGGTTGCATCGATGATTTTGTTTTTGTAGGGAGGTTTCTAAACTCTTCACTGGAGCACTCAGACTCAGGCAACTGGTCCATTGTTCCACCAGGCAGCAACCTACATTTGCTGAAATTGCATGGGCTTGCGGGGAAAGACCAGCAGGCGTCTCTGTGAACAGGGGCCTACATCATCAGCTCTCACCTCATCAGCACCAAAAACTGCCACCAGATCTGAGCAGAGGCGGGACAGTGGTAGAGGAAGTGCTTTGCAGTGTCGTCGTCTTCTCCACTGACGCCGCAGAGGGTTTCATCGCTTAGGCCAAGCTCAGTTGGGTGGTTTGGCGAAGGTTTAGTGGCCTGTTGGTACGCCGGAAAGTCACCTGTAGTCTTTTCTGTCAAGAGATAATAGGAATGCCGCGGGTTTATCACATACGCTTGTTTTGTCTACATCCAAAAGAGTGATGTCAGCTCCGGTTGTACTTTCCAGAGGCCTAACAATTGGTGGAGGTCCTATCCAAGGATGCGCGTAGTCCCAGCGCAGGTTCGGGTCCTAAGAGTACCTCCTCTCATCCTTATTTAGCAAGTTCGTCGGCGATCTTATTTTCCGTGATCTCGTGGTAGCCCGGTATCCAAACAAGTCGTAGCGAATTTCGACGAAGACTTGCATTCCTGAACTAACTTGGAAGTGGTTAAAGGGTTGAATAAGGCCTTAAGCACAAGCTTGGTTGCTTGGTTGCCTTAAGCACAAGCTTGGCTGCTCTTTACAATATAGTTTGTGGCCATACGGATCGCATAGGTCTCCGATTTGAAAACCGACGCTAAATTACCCAACGGGGTGTGCAGTCTAAAGTTGTCGCCCACCACGAAGGCGCCAGAGCCAGATCCTTCGTTGGTCTTGGTGCCATTCGTTACTTTGTCGCCCACCACGAAGGCGCCAGAGCCAGATCCTTCGTTGGTCTTGGTGCCATTCGTTACTTTGATATTCGACTACAGTCCTTTCCTGGCTGCGATTCTGCCCAGAGCCAGTCCTGAGTGCAGGGAAAGTCGACTTTGTATGTCCGTCACAGCTGGGTTACTGGTGTAAGATGCGTCAGACGGTATATCCACGAGACTAGAGTCAAAGGAAATGCGGTGAGCAAGGTCATTACAGCTCCAGTACGAGTTGTATCAAAGACCACTTTTTGTTAAGCCGAAGATGCCCATGATGTGGATATCAAGAGGGAATTCAGAACTGCTTCAAGAGCCGAGCCAGGCGTATAGGGAAGATCCCTATGCAGGCGAGACAGACCGTTCTATGAAGCTTAGTGAATGCATCGGTGATTCTTTTCATTGTTCTTGAAATTTAGAAAGAAATACTGACGAAAAGGGTTGAAAATGCCCTCCAAAAAAGGTCCAGTCATTCTTAGTAAATTTAGAAGTCGTTTAATTCAATGTGAGATCATTCTAAAAGTTAAACTGTCTGCCACCTTTATCACTTCTTTTCCGCACTCCAGCCAGATCTTAACACCCTCAACGCTTAACGAATCTAACCCACTGCTCAAGTGTATCTCGCTTTTCCTTAATTACTCGGAGGATGAAGTGTAAAGCGTGTGCTGCAAAAAAAAAGTGTGACAAAGTAATTAATGCCAGACATATGTACATTTCTCGACTAGTCTTTTGTCTTGCATAGTAAATACATTAACTGGTTCAAATTCCCAGTCGTAGGCAAAACAAATTAGTCATCAATAACTCGGCGAGTGAATGAGGAACATGAACGCAACGAGCACGGAGCCATCGCCAGAGATTCATTTATGATTGTGAATTCTGCAAATGTAAATTCCGCGCAAAATGTAGGCCAGTTCGTAATAGACTGTTGTTTCTGATAAATCAGGTAAGTAAGGGTACCCGCAGTTGACATGAGAGTAATTACAAAATCATTAGAAATTGTTTGTTGGGTTACGTAAATTGGTTGAGCTAATTTTGTAGGATAATAATTAGCTGCTTAGATACAATTTATTGATGAATTAGCTACCACATTAACGCTCATTTGCTGGAAAATTATATTTTTCCTCAAAGAACAAAACTAATTTGTTGATAAACCTAGCTGGAATCACAACAGCTTCGCAGACTATGGGTTATCTGATCCAATTAAACGATATCGTGGATAATGTGCTTTAAGTCACGTGAGTGTGCCTTAAACTAATACAGATGCCTCTTCTGAAAATTTCTGAAACTAAAATTATCCGAAGCGTATAATTTTACTAAATTTGGATCTAAATTGTCTTTCGCTTAAAAAAATAAAAATAAAGTATTCTATTTATTATTATGAGTGCTTTCAAGGATTCAGGTGCATTGTATGCAATCACGTTGCGCAGCGTTGAAAAAACATTGTAAAAAATGATGTAAAACACGTTAACGGGCAAGAGAGGTTTCTACGTCGGCTGTCTTGTTACCACTTTAATTCTGGTCCAGGCTTGCGTTCATCGTTCGTTCGGAAAAAATGTCGTATTTCTGCCCATTTCACGATTTTAATTTCTATTTCTGCTTTACGTTTAGGACAGCCCATGATGTAAGGAAAACAAGGTGCAGCTAGTCAAAACCGCCATCTTTCTGTTTTTTTGAGGATCCGTTTCTGACACTGGACATACGTGATTCTAAGGCTTGCATCACAATTCAACATCGCTTATAAAACAGTGAAAAAGAATTGAATTGACAATTTATGTGAAGATACTACAATGTGCAGAAAGAGTTTGTGAAAGCTGTGATGTACAGGAGAAAACGTTTTTTCTTTTTCAATGTGGAATGTGTCCATTCCTCTATGCTGTACGGCATAGAGGAATGGACAATCTGAAGAAGAGTTTGATTTCCTTTGAGAAAAGTGCATTGATGGCATTTGGAAAAGTAGATGCAACCACGAATTGTACGGTCTGTATAACGTTATGAACCTAGCTAGGCGTTTACGGATCTAACGCTTAAGATGATAGCTGTGTCATTTGGAGCGCATGGAGCTATGTTCCAGCCGGCCTATTCGATCTATATGCGACCCAATGCAACAGAGGATTCCCGCGTCTAAGATGTCGTTGAGGTAGAAACCATAGTTAACCTACTCTGTTCGTGCAGCGCCCTCAGCAGTCAGTCACTCCAACCTAACCTAACATAACCTAAGATATCGATGTGATATCGAGAATGCGAAGGCAATAGCCAAAGATCGTAGCCGAAAAGGCTTATAGGCCCAGGTCCACCACGGACTGTAGCGGAACACAAAGAAGAAGAAGAAGAAGACAGAATATGTCTCAGCAACTACTGATAGAACAATAGCCGACCCCGAACGGCCAAGTTTGAGAAACTTTTTCTAGACAGTTATACTCTTTGAGCATTGTCAGTGACTCGAAAGAGGTGGGGCCGTGAAAAGTATTTCTTGTCGTACCAGGAATCGAACCTAGACAGGCAGATCCAAGTGCGTAGGAGTCGAAACCACATACCCACAACGCCACGGGCCACCAGTACGTTTACACAGCACCTAAATCGAACATTTCGGCTAGTTTCAACATTTCAGCCCAAATGTTCAGCATTTCGCCGTACATTTGCCAGGATTTCCCTTTGTTAGATTTCAGCGAAATGTTGAATTTCGTCGTTGCTTTTGCAAGTTTATCAAATCGAGCAAACCTAGATTAGACCTGTGGTCTCTTGGAGATTTTTGGTGATCCTTCACCTTTACGAGTCGTCGTGCAGAAATTTGGAACTCTGCTCTGATTGAAAGGTATGCCGAGGGGGCAGTTGGGCGAAAGACTCCAGTTCTTAATGAACAACTTGATGAACCAGGCGTCATCGAAGAAAAGTAACCCTCGCTCGACGGGGACTGGAAAATGGAAAGGAATGCTTTTTATTGCCTTTCTGTGAATGTTTGTTAAATGCGCTATAGCCCCAGGTGGACCAAGGGCTAGTTTCCACTCAGAGGCGACGCTTTAGCATGCTTTTTTCAGACTCAAAAATTGATCCATCGTACTACCAAGCAATTATTGGTCTTCCGGTTGAATACCAGCAGGTGCTTCTGTGATGAGAAGTCTACATCACCAGCTCTCACCTCATCAGCACCGAATCACTGCCACCTGAAAAAGCAAAGGCGCAACCGGGGCAGAGGACGCGTCGTGGTGTTCTACACAGCCGACGCAGAGAGTTTCATCGCTTAGGCCAAGCTCATTTAGCTGTTTGGCGAAAGTGTAGTGGTTCTTTAGAACACCAGTAAGTCGTCTGCAGTCTTTTCTGTCAAGAGATAATAAGCGTCATTTAATGACTTTTCAGCCCACTGACATAAACAAAAAACAGCTGTCAACAAAACAATCATTCATTTCAAGACAGTGACCTGAAATGATTTAGTTGCAGTTTAGGAAGCATTGAAATCAAAGCGAAATGTAGCTGAACCGAGACTTTATACGTATAATAAAGGGAAAATTGGCCTTATTTTTCGTTGAATTGGTAAATGTAGAACAGATAAGGCTGCTTTTGAACAAGCGAAATTCGTCGCCGATTTTTTCAATGTGTGTGTTATTTCCTGTGTGTGATCCCTTCTGTCTCACCACCCTTGTAGGTAGGTAGGTAGGTATGCTGACTGCATGACTGATGTGGAAGTCATATTCACTTAGGCCATCCGGTCCATTGTGCTGTCACGTTCAGCTTTGTGTCCAAAACCGATTTACCCTTTGACCTTCTAGTTCTTCCCTCTTGGGATTTTATATTCCTCCTGGGATTTCTTGGCCATTTGTGTTTCTTCTGACTTCTATTATAGCCATTTAGATGCTTTAAGAAATTGTAGTAAGTCCTTTGGGTCAATGTTACTCAGATCCTCAAGGTTGTTGAAGTAATACTCGCCTAGTAGTCTTCTTCTTGTTTCCGCAAGTACAGGACATGTTCCGAGGTAGTGTAATATTGTTTCCTTTTCTTCTTCATTGATGCAGCTTCTGCAGAAGTCGTTATAAGGTGCTCCAAGTCGTCAGGCATGGCTGCCATTAAAACAGTGGCCAGTTGACACGCCTATCACTCTACTAATAACCTTTCTGTCTAGCTTTAGGAGGCAATCAGTCCTTCCTTGATTCATAGGCCAGATCGCTTTCGATATCCTGCAAGTTCAGACTGTTGGCGGTTTGTATCGTGTTTCGCAATCGTCATCAATCGCGATTTTATTGTATTCAGTGGGGATGGGATGTGTTCTGGTCTGCTGCCTTTTTCCATTACCCGGAATACCCTTGTGCCCGAGGACCCAGTATAGGGTAAGATTGCATCTGGCTGCTATCTCCCTTAGAGATAGACCGCAGAGTTGTACCATCTTGGAGTTTATTGATGGTGTGTTCAGAGCTTTTATGGCCGCCTGACTGTCAAAACAGTAGATCTCCCGTCTATTGGGCTCATTGATAGTCGGATGGCTGGTAGTTAGTAGTTTGAACAGCTGCTACTTCCGCTTGGAATACATTGCAGTGATTCGGTAGTCGGATTGCAGCAGAGGTCTCTGGCAAACTGGCATAAATGCCTGATCCCGTGCATTCTTCCGATTTTGACCCGTCAGTGTAGTTGGGCTACAGACTCCCTTGTCCACATATGTAATATAAAAATCGGCGACGAATTAAGCGTGTGTAAAAGCGGCGTAATGAGAAATAAAAACGGCAGAATCTATCCTCTTCAGCAAAAGATGGAGCGGCCAACGATCGGGTAAATCAGAGAGGCCGTGCCTGGGCAATCGTCTTTGGATCGCGAAGGAGTACGGTCCGAAACGGTTCGGATAATTGTAGATTATTTCGAAAATAGCAATGAGCAATGGATTCTATCAGAACTGAATGACTGCTGATATACCTATCCAGTTATGGAACGTCCAAACCAGTCCTAGACACTTCAACAAACTAATAAGGTGTGAAAAGTTCGATAGTGTGGTGAATGGAAAAGGAATGTCTATGCAATAATCACTTCTTATAAAATTCCTACCGGACAGGAATTACTGATGGAAAGCTAAACAAACTTTGATGTAGAATTAGCTTGGTTACAATTTAATTCATGTAAATTTAATAGATTGAATTGAAAGACGCTCAGTTTTGAGAAAAGCTTCTTGAAATACATCAATGCAATTCCATAAAAGGAGCAGACCCTCTTATGTAGCAGAAAATGTCCAGGAATCTGACAACTAAGCTAGCTAATGTTCTTTGTTCCGTAAACATGTACAAATTGAGGAAATTAGACGTAAGTTTCTTGAAAATGTTTGCATTTGTATGCAGGCGTGTGCATCATCTTGAATAGATAAACGATTTCCGTTCATGTCACTTAATGAATCGAACGCAGTTTGCATATTAAGACATTTGTTAATGTTCATTGCACTTCATCTAGCATCAGGTCCAAAGCGAATCCAGACACACCTGCTCTTTAGTTGAAGTGGGATCAGTCAACGTGTTTCAGGTTGCAAAAGTTGCAGAGAGACCACTTAATCAACCGAATTTCCTCTCATGCACAAACCTCTAGCCTGTGTCTTGAGAAATACACCTGAAACCTGAAAAGGCGTCACAACATCAACATCGACTGGCATGTTGAATATTTCTGCTTTGGATGCCGGATATCTTGCAGCATTCCAATCCTCATTGAAGTCTCAGTGCACTTAAGCATTTGCATAACACGCGCCTATTGCGAGCGAGTGTCTCGAACCGGCACCTGCGACCTTCGAGAACCAGTTTTGTTCAACGATCAAATGCCCTCGTTTGCGCAACTAATAGCCAATCGTAATTAAGAGCGTCTAACACCGATAACCACATCCACGGCTGTCTGAACAGATCTTGTCACCGATCGCCGGATCAGCTGCCAATTCCGAAAGCCTCGGCCCCATCGTTCATGCTCATCGCGTTTCCTTGACTTGCATTTCACAGCGCAGCGTTGACATTAGCATTTAATGGCAATTTTGGCATTCACACCAGGAATCGAAGTTTCGCAACATAAATCAGTTCAGCTGGTGCCTGGCGCACCTTGTGAAACCCCCACGCGACCGCACAACTAAAAAAACACGCACGAATTCGCCAAGAAACTCTACAAACAATTACTTTTCTCAATAAAAGAAAACTAATTTCATTCGCATTCGGAATGGAGACGAAACGTTTTGCAACGCGATTAAGTTCCCGCTGCAATGCGACGCTCAGCAATCAGCGTGATCGCCGATCGACGCTTTCCATACTAATCAGCTAATCACGCGAGCGTCTGACGAAAGTCGAGTCCAACTCTCCACCGCAGCACCAAACGAACACACCACACGTCATCGTTGTCAGATTGGATTTCTGATTCTGCGGCGAGTGTACTTACTCTCCATTCTCGTCGTCAGCGGTCGTAAAGTGCCTCCACCACGATCGTCGAACTCCGAAACTGGAGCACACTGGGCGCACACTGGCTGCGCTAATGATCTGACGGTGCTCAGCCGCCACACACGCCAAGACTAGGTTAACGATAGTGAATCTAGTCTTGTAACAGGTTTTGGAGGAAAACAGAAATAAAACCAATAGAACCTGTGGAAGAGCCGGAGTCGTTGGACTAGTTGGCTTGTTGTTCTTTTTTTTTTGTTGTGCCTTTTTTTTCCTCTCTAAATTGGCCTGTTGCGCGGTTCGAGAGGCCTGAAAGTAAAAGCAGATTTCTGGACTCAGGGTTGCAGAAAACAAGACGAAAATTTTGTGTTTTGCTTTTGCCCCCGTCCGTCTGTGTGCGTTTTCCGCTAATGACACCTGACGTGATCTTGGGAAAAATTGCGTCGCACGCTCGGACTGGATTTGAGAACCTACGGGTTGATGATTTGGCGGATGAAAGTGCGGCATTTTCACTTTTATCAATTGCATTTCATTTGGGAGCGGATAAGTGGTCGGAAAGTTGATTGGGCATCCGCTGAACTGGGCACTGGGTGCGACAATGAAGTCGTAATTGAATTCGGGTCAATGGGCTTGGAGAACATTTTCACCGAGAACGAGGAGTGTAATTAGAAATTGATATAGGAGTCGCGGCACTCGATGGGATCTGGTGTGGGAATCTCTTGTCAGCGCGATCCGAGTGGTCAATGACACTTTCACATTTCAGCTGGGCGCTGTGAGCCGGTGGAAGTGGTCTTGCCAACTGGCAGCGGATCTCGAAATTCGATTTATGTGCGAACGAAATGAAAAATGATTTTTGGATATTCATATCTATTGAACGGGGTTTCGAGGTGGAAAGAAGGTCATGGAGCCGCTGATCGATGCGAGTGATCAGTAAGTGGGGCAGAGTATCAAGTTACTGGAAATTATGCGTGCTGCCAGACGTGAGCTCTTTCAAAATTGATATGGATGTGGTTGAACTTGTGGGAGTGTAGTGAATATTGATCAGGAGGCACGTTAAACCGAAATAGCATCGCTTGCGTAAGCTAACGCACAAACCGTAATATCGTTAGCTCAGGCAAAAAGTCCGTTTTGACAGCTTTGTGTTACGGATTCATTGCAAATGTATTTTATGGTAATCACAGTTGAATACGAGTGTAATTAATTGTTTGTTAATAGCAGTGAACATTCCGTTAACTTACAAAATCATGTCTTATCTTAAGAAACAACGATAAGCTAGTTTCGGTTCTGATAATTTTATCTGATCGCGGTGTTAATCGTTGGAGTTGTAAATTCGTAACATTCACGATTGCTTGTTGAGATATAAATGCACCCAAATGATGTCCCAGTTTGGTTTAGGTCTTACGCTGAAGGCATCATCGGATTGTTATTCTTTGAAAATTCGGTAGAACAGTGGATTTTTGTGTGAAGGTCACGTGGATCCAACAGTATCACTTGACATACATACTCGTATATCCAAATATAGTTAAGTGCTTCTAGAGTTTTAGTTGTATAATCTTTTATAGGACGTCTTAAGCCAACTTAATCAATCGATCGAATACGCCGAACTTATACACTGCGAACATAATAGCCACTTCACTCATTTTCGTTAAGTTTCGTTCAGTTTCGCTTGCCCTCAACTATCAGCTATGTGCACTTCGCAATTTGATGACGCCTTTGCCTACTTACCCATCATTCGGTATAGATTATGGTACAATTATTGAAGCTGTGCACGAACAAATATCGTACCAAGTGTACATTTACGAGTATATGAAATCTTCATAATTTGGCTAAATTTTGGATGCCTGAACCAACAAGCCTCTTCAACTAGCGCGATCTCTGTATAGCTGCCTCCAGTTTCGCACGCCTCTGTTGGGAAGACTCTTTGGGTCGGAGCTGAGTTGTCGATGCGCTCTACATGGCCCAACCACCTTAGGCGCTGGGCTAGGCTCATGTCGCTGTACACCACCTACAGCTCGTAGTTTAATCTTCTCCTCCAGATGCCGTCAACGTAAACAGGACCAAATATCGCACGGAGAACTTTTCTCTCGAAGATGCCAGGGACTTCTTCACCCGCTTTTGAGATTGTACATGCCACCGCGCCGTACAGCTAGACTGGGATGATCAGTGTCTTATATAAAGTCGGCTTGCTCCTTCGAGAGACAGCTCTATTACTCAATTGACTCATAGAAGCCGCGAGTGGTAGGAGTTAATCTCTTTGTACTGCTTGCAGAGGTGCGGAGGTTGAACAAGTTATAACGACCCATTGTGAAGCTCTGTCCAAGACAACGATGTTGACTTTCCTTTCTTAAAGACAGCAAGTACTTCATTCATCGCTAGGCCCATTTTAGCCTCAGTGACTGCTCGCTGTGTTCTGCCATTCACGTCAATGTCATCAAAGCGTTGGCTTGTTAGTCTTGAACGATTTTCTCCAGGAAGATAATGAAGAAGTCACATAACAGCACGCAGCCTTGTCTGAATCCTTCTTCGATATTGAAGGACTCGGTGAGTTCGTTACCGACCTTGGTGGAGCATCGACTGATCCTGTACAGACTGACGAGTTCGACTGGAATGTCAAAACTAGACATGGCGTTGCATAGCTCGTCTCTATCCACACTGCCCTGTGCGGAGTTGTAATCAACGAATTGGGGGTGGGTGTCGGTTTGAACTTTTTGGGCATTTTCCAAGATCTGCCGTAGTGTGATGATCTAGTCCATTGTGCCTTTCCCTAGCCTGGAGTCACACGTATGTGGACTCATCAGATGGTTCAACGGCTTCAGGTCAGTACACAAAACCGCAGAGAAGATCTTGTACGCGGTGTCAAGGAGATTTATCCTTCCAAAGCTGGCGCAGCGAATGGGGTATCCTTTCTTGTGGAACTAATACGTTACAACTGCTTCACTCATTTTCGTCAAGTTTCGTTAAATTTTACTTTTCACTCTCTGCGTATGTAGACAGTGATAGTTGGTTCTGGAATTTTGCACATAAGTTCCCAAAAGCAATCACAATCAATGCATAAAATCACAATCAGCGATATTCCATCACATTTATACAAAACGATCATGGATAACTTCGAGTCGGCGTTGTTTTCATTCTCTCGTCATGCTACTCCTGCGAACCTGTGCTTCTTATAAACATTGGTTCTTGCATGAAATTTCGGACACCCTTCACTTGCCTTTCCATAAGTAGGAAATGAAATGATCTTAACGAATGTCTTTGAAAAACAATGGGCTCGCATTTCGTTAAATAAAATGTCTCATTAGAGCCCAAAAACATCGCCATTATGTTTCCACAACAATTTAAGTGATGTTAACGAGGCATTTTTTATTTAAAAAAGGCACAATATACAAAACTGCAATTTTACTTACTATATCTCGATCAGTTCACAGTTAAGCAGCAGCTTCTGGGGTCCCAACTCGACGACAGCGATTGTTGAGTCGTGATAGTAGATCATAATCAGCGAATCGTTCCTCACCCGGTTCCCACTATTGACAAAGAGACAAACAAAATTACCAACACCTCAACAATGCCTGAAGTTGGGAAACTCTCACCTGTAGGTTTTCATTTGCCGCAGACTCCGCTTCTCGATGATCTGCTGTGTGATGGCGGTGAACGAGGGGAAACCTTGAAAATTCACTTGCGGCAAATTGAACGTTAATGTCGGCTTGGCCAGAGCCGATGTGAACAGTCCTAGGATTGCACTCAGAAGGAGGACAAGCATCTGAATACGCGTCTTTAGGCTCAGCAGCACCATTTTGTTAAAGATTTGCTTTTGTTGTTTGTACTTTTTGACTCAAATCAATGAAATCATTGAAAAGTTTGTGACTTGTGTGTTTGTTTTATTTTTTTTTCTCTTTAATCACAAATCCAGTGGATGACACTACATTCCCATTCCGGCGAAGGACCTTTGAGCGGTCTTTATGTCTGATGGGAGAATGTCTCTTTTGCAGCAGCTGCGTGGCGTGTTCTGTTGGGAAATTGGGTAGATAGGAGGTATTAGAGATTTGCTTCTAGGTTGCGTGCAAGGACACCGTGCACGAATGCGTTAATAATTCACTTGTAGGATAACGTGTGATTTCTCGGGATTTCGGAGGGCACCTCATCAATTCGTGTGCGTGTTTGTTTTCTGCAGATAGTGGGAGGAATGTTTTAAAATCCTCTTTGAAGTATGATAAATGTATGCAGTATTGCATAAAGGTAGCAATTACGATATCGACGACGGGAGGGGGCTAACTTTCAAGAGGACAAGTTTGCCTGTATACACCTGGGTTGACAACGAGTACAGGCAGGCAGACATGTATACAAGCTGGAAAGCTGTAAGGCAGTGCTGCATCGGACAACGTGTTCAATGATTTTTATCCTCTTGTACAACCAATGTAAGCAACGATATGGATGAGAATTCTAACCTAGAAAACGTCAATGTAGAGACTAAACTGCTGATTGTCAGTTCGTCATTTTTACGATTAGAATGGAAGGTAAGAGACTCGGCCTTCGGATGAAAAAGAAGGAACATGAAAAGCGCACGATCGGGGAATAATGTCCGAAAGGTTAAACGAATTATCCAATAAAGTTCGGTCAGAAGCCAGGCAGGACGAAACTGGACAACTGGTTGCCGGAGCACGAAGTCGGTGCTGCAAAGTTTGTGGAGTCAGTTCCGCCGACTTGTGAAGACGAGCAAAATGCCGCTGTCAGGCAGAAAGTCCTCTCAACCTGGACGATGGTAGATGAGACCTCCGATCCTCCGATCTACAGAAGATCGGAACTCTATCCCCAAGGCGGGGATGATCTGGTTGGGTGCATACCCTTGACTCAACTAAAAACTGTGGTCAGAGGAAAGCATGCTCGATGAGTTGAATTTCTAAAATATTTAGTTTGCTCGACGCCACAAGAAAGAAGGACCATTTGACTGCGCCAACTAGAGAGGGACGAGTACTCCCTAACATCGTGTACAAGATCTTCTCTGCCGTTTTGTGTGCTCGAGTAAAGCGTTTTGTCTACAATCTAATCAGTGTGGATCCAGTTCTATTTACACTGCTACAGATCGTCGAAAAGTCACACGATGTGCAGATCGACGTCCGCCATCTGTTCGTCGATTTCAAGGCATCATATGACAGCGTGCATAGAGACGAGCTATACACCGCCATGTCAAGTTTTGACATTCCTACCGAACTCGTCAGATTGTGCGGGATGACTATGGAGCAGAATCATAATAGACAGATCGAGAAGTATGAGTGAGAGTGATAACAACATGAGTCGCATGAACAAATGCAGAATAATTCGTGCCAGACAACCTCGTGATGGACTAAAGCATCAATTAATTAACAGAGCCCTCTTTCGAAAGACGACTCTATACAAGACATTGGCCAGTCCGAGTCCTGCTCTACCGCACAGACGCATGGACAATCTCAAAAGCAGCTGAATAAGTCCTTGGTCTCTGCTTGCGATCTTTGGTTCTGTCTTGGATTGATGGCATCTCGTAGGGAAGACCCACAAATTGTATGTGGTCTACAGCGACTTGAGTATTCATCCAACTTCGACTGCGAGTTTGTGGGAAAACACAACAACTAACAGCCTCAACTAACTGAATGTGTGTTAAGCGGAGATCACGCTATCTAGAGAAGCTACTTATTTGAGGCCTCTAAAGCCACGTTTAGTGTACTTTGCAGGCGGTTGAAGAAATGTAGGTGATAGGGTACCCTGTGGCTCACTTACACCAACTTGTACGGTGCATTGTGCCCTTGTTTTGTGGTGGTTCACCACCGTGGGCCCTACTTTAGTTCTAAAACCAACCGGATCCACATATGAATCTGAGGAGAATCTTAGCTCTACGAAGAAGTTTTTACCCAGGAATTTCCTCTGTTTCTTTGCTAGAGCTGGACAGTCACAGAGCAGATGTTGGTGCTGCACTGTTAGTACAGAATAGGTCGAGAAGAGGGAGGAAGAGAATGGCCCCAAAACGTCATGGAGAGGTAGCCTTAAAAGTGTGGCTTCTTCCGGTATTCTTGGAAGATGCACCTCAAAACTACTAACTAACTTTGAAGATCACGACCTTACTCATGTCAATCTTGCAATAATAATAACCATCTGGTCAACTAGAAGACTTACAAAAAGTCATCTCAAGTTCAAGAGCGCAATTTTAGCACATCGTCAGGTTCGTTCACGAGAAAACCTTGCTTCGCAATGAATGCCATGGAGTCAGCAAAGCGAATTCGAAAAAGTAAAATCATCGCAACTTACGACGACCCTCACGTGGCTCTTGAAAATAATACCATCGCGTCAGCAAAACAGAATTCAAGTGAATCTCTTTCAGTTAATTTTTCCATTTCTTCACCTATACCCGTAGGTCACGCAAGAACTGTGCCAACCTAAACCCCCCACGGTCTCGGGTATGTTCGCAAACTACAGGTGTGAGAAGGCAGAAAGTTAGCGTTCCAGATCGGAGCCAAATAGGTCTACGACTCTCGAGGAAACTGGGAAAAGGTCACGAGGACAGACTCCAGAGCTATTTGAGAAAAGGGAGCGCAAAGAATTTTTTTTTGTTTATGGGAGAGATCTTTCATAAGCGACCATTAATGAGCGACTCTCCTCGTAACCTTTTCAATTAAAGAACATGAATGTGTAATTAAACCGACACCCCATTAGTCTTCTTAAACGTTTCTAAAGAATCACTCATTCGGTTGATGGTAAAAATGGGCAAGTAACATGAAATTAGCTCGGCAGATGTAACAATTCCCCCGTCAGCACGGCAACTAGCCTTCGGGCGAACTTCATAACTGCCAACTGTCACCGTTTTCACGCCTCAAATCGCGTATTTGTGCGCCACTAGACTCCCCTCCCCCATTTCGAGTCGATTGCGTGTTAGCAGCTACAAGGAGGTTTCATTTAAAGTGTGCTAATTAAAGAGCAACTGTCATAGTTTCTGAATGTGTTCATTGGGCGAGCGGTTCCTCTTCAGTCGATGGTCACTACCTCCGCTGCTGCTTCCGAACAACTGTCCGTTTCGCACTGCCTCCATCCACAGCCTCAGCAGAAATGGTCGGAATTGGCGCGAATTGGTTAAACAAGCTCGCTCGAGTACCAGTGCGAACAAGTGTCATTGACGTGTGCTTGTAGACACGGTGCAGGTTATGTCTTCTTCCACCCGTCGTGCGGGGCTTTGTGCGCTGACTTTTGGCAATTTGCACTCGTTTGTGGATTGGCACAAGTGGGCATTCATCTTGGCGATTCTGATGCCAATTACACATGTTTTCCTTTCGCGCGTAAGCCCTCGCAGTGAAAGTGTTGACAATTAAAGTCGGGCTTATATCTTTTGAACCGAAATATCAAATCGGACTGATGAAGTTGTACTTATGCGTCAGTTATACTTCCGTTAAGCGGTTAATGCGCGCTGGTTGGTTATGTCACCGAGGGACAGAGATGGCGACCTCCATTACGGCGGTTGTCATGCGCGCGTTCCCTTTATGATATTTTCAGCAGCGGATATGACAGATGTCACGCGAATTTCTGATTAATTGCGTCTAAATGATTATTCGAATTGATTAAATGAGTAAATGTGCGATAGTGCTTGCATGCGGAAGTTTCCATTGTAGCCGTCACGTGTCTGAATGGGGTTTTCAGTAGAACAGAATACGTTGTTGATTCTTGTCATATTTTACATTTGCCAGGAAGTGGCATTCAGACGGAACAGTCAATCGGGAAGAGGCGACATGCCAACTTAATCAACATCAAAAATGCTTCAGATAACAGGTTTCTCGGGTGTTTCCATTCGATTTGCTTTCGACAAGACAAGTGACAGCATTTTTGTCATTTGCTTGGAATTAATTGGACAGCAATAAAACAGTTAAATGGGGGAAAATTGTAAAAATTGTTTCGTTATGGGGCACATAAGTGTATTAAGTGAGGCGAAAGCGTCTGGGTTAGTATCGAAATTTGACTTGTTTTCTATTACCACAGTCAGTCCCTCTGAGGTTGGGCCATTAACTTTAAACCTAATATTTTCACTCGGACATCTTGACACTTGCTAAGCAGATCAGGTTACGAGGGCGAATCAGGTCTAACCTCATTTGATGTTTCATTGCTGTTGCAAAATGAGTTGTGGCTAGATTTTTGTAATTTCATGAAGCCTCACAGTCTATACAAGGTATAGACAATCGTGGAGAACTAAGATGCGGTCGTAAACTGGCGCTTCAGCAAATTAAGCTCACAGAAGAGCAAATTAATAGCAAGAAATAGGATCGTGGGATGTAAACTCATAATAAATCAAGATTAATGTGAGCTAACCTTTAAGTCCCAACGATAATGTGCGTGAGCAGACTTATGTCAAGTCATGCAATCGAGAAAAAAACACAGATATGATACACTGTTACCATAATAACCACTTGACTCAGTTTCGTCAAGTTCCGTTCACTTTTACTGCTTCACGGCAAAGAGCCAAAATAGATCTATATTTAAATAAAGTGATCAACGTGGTATCGGAAATTATGAGGAACATTTTTCCAGTTGATTAAGTTGGAGAAAAATCAATCGTTCTATACGCGGTGTAAATACCAGTTGATGTTGAAATCTTGCCTAAGTTTACAGCAGGAAATGTGATCACTTTGAAATTTGGCGATGCTTTTGGAACACACTTTTTGTTCAGTTCTGACATACGATTAAGTCAATTATGGTTGTGGCGTTAAGATGAAGAAGACTGGCATGTTGCTGAATAGCAATCACCTCAAGTGGATCCCCTCTTGTTTCAACAAAGATGGACACCAGCTAAGGGAAAATATGCCATATTTTACATTTTTTCTTCGATAAAGGCGAAAACCCAAGCCAGGCGGCTAAAAATGTGAATAATGGTTATGAACCTGATACTGTAACAGGCGGTAATTTCGATATCAAAAATGTATCACGCTCTGGAACTCCAACTGTCGAAAAGGTCGATAAGGTCATGGAAAACGTCGAGCCTGACCGTCATGTAAACACTGTTTCGATAGCCCAGAAGCTAGACATTACATAAAAAACCGTTTGGAACCATTTTAACAAGGCTGGATACAAAAACAAGTTCTATATATGGGTGCCGCACGAGTTAACGCCAAAGAAACTCATGGGCCGAATTTAGTTTCATCTGCGAATCACTGCTGAATCGCAGCAAAATCGACCAATTTTTGAAGCTGATGGTGACTGTTGACGAAAAGTGGATCACGTACGTCGACATCAAGCGAAAACGGTAGCAGTCGAATGGCGGTGAGTCGACGCAAACTGTGGCCATGCCAGGACTGACGGCCAGGAGGGTCTTGCTGTGTTTTTGCTCTGAAATCTTCTACTATGAGCTGATCTCCTACGGCAAAACTCTTAAGTCGGACTTGTATTGTCAGCAATTAGACCGTCTGAAGGAAACAATCTCTCAGAAGCGACCGATAGGAGATGAATTGTGTTACTTCAGGACAACGCCAGGCCACACACACATCGCTGGCCACTCGCCAGAAGCTTCTGGAGCTTGGTTGGGGCATCCTTGTGTATCCATCTTATAGTCCGAAACTAACACCAAGTGATTACAACCTGTTCCTTTCCATGGCGACTGATTTTGCTGATGGAAAGTTCGCCTCAAGAGATTCTGAAAGAAGACTCTGTTTTTCGCTAGTAGCGATGAGGGCTTTTACAAAAGAGGGATAACGACATTACCAACAAAATGCAAACAAATAATCCCGCAAATCGTCGCATATTTGATCTAAATCGGATCAACTAGCAACAGCCCTAATTTTCGTGCAAAAATAATGGATTCCTCTTTTCTACGCCTAATACATACACATCCTCACAGAATTATTCGGACAAACCCCATTTTGTTGAAAAAAAGTGACCCCAAACATACTGCGCACATGGTAAAGATGTATATAATGTACCGAAACAATTAAAAACACCTCCGCAATCGCCTGACATAAACCCAATAGAACACCTCTGGGCAGAACTGGAAAACAAAATCAGAACCCGAACTATAACAAGCAAAAAAATCGCAGGAGTGGGACATAATTAGCCCCGAATTTGCAAAAAAAAAGGGTTAATAGTATGCCAAGACGCTTGCAGGCAATTATAAAAGCCAAAGGAGGTGCAACTAGTTACTAGTTCCATTTTCTACCTTTTTTTTTCATTTTGTACGAATAATTTTGTGTTAGTTAGAATTGACGCTAACAACTTTTTTCTTTTCTAAATCATTAATTACTTGAGTTTTTGCTACCGTTTTTTTTAATTATTTTGTATGCATGAATTGAAAAAAAAATATAATTTAAAAAATTTTTTTTCGAACTACGGATACCTTTTTTATTTTATAATATCCAGCGGTAATAGCTTTGTACGAATAATTTTGTGAGGGTGTGTATATTCAAATATATTGATGAGCAGGCTTTTCTTTTCTCGAACAAATGTTATAAATTGTAATCTACGACGAGCGTTCGTATCCAAACATTTTTGCAGATGTTACTTCTCTAGACGTTGCACAAGGAGAAATTGTCTGATTTAATTGACAGAGATGAGAATGATTGATGAGAATGCACATCAATTAATAAATAAATGAAATGAAATGAAATTAATATGATTGCAACCTACTAAAAATAAACAACTTTCACTAGGAGTTTTGAAAGAAAATTCACACATGGCTTCCAGCTCCATCGACAACGTTCCAAGGTTTGTTTGTTTAACTCTGTAATCTTCGCAAGCACTTCGCTTGTCACAGGTTTTCACCGATTCGCTGTGCAATATGCGAAACTTGGGTTCGTTTGAGTCATAAGCTCATCTCAGATCGATAGACATGGATTCGACTTTGAAAAGATGTTGTTATGGGTAACAGGGAGACTACAGTAATACTTCTGCATATTTTTCAAAGCGATTTCATGCTGATTGGTGTATAAAGTGACTATTGTATCGTATACGCATTTGTGAGTACAGTGGACTCTCTCTAAGTCGAATTTCTCTCAAACTCGAATTAGTTGTTCGCCATATTTTGGCATTTCCCTCAATTTTTCATACAAAAAACATTCCTCTAAGTTGAACTCCATCTATTGGAATTATTAACAGAAACGAGGCTGACTAATCCCGACTAGTCGCTGTTTCAGTGACAATACCAGAGAGAGTGTATGTCACAAGAGTAATACAAGACACAATAAGAGACAAGAGACAGGAGCATTTGTACAAACATATTGACATATTCGCAAAAGAATATAACTCATCAAAACATCAGTGACAACTGATATGTCGATTATTTCAATTAACTTGATCCTCAATTCAATCATTTATTCATCGTTTTGATCGAGTAGGTCTCTAGGTCCGGGGTGGATCTAGAGCGACATTCACCTTCATGTAATCTGATCTGTGGTTAGGTGCTTCCAATCAAACACAGCCAGCCGACTAACATCTCCTTGAAGATTCTGCATTTTGTCGTGTATCAATTAATGTGGCGACCACCGCGGAATGGGTACTTGCGTCGATTTTTCGAATGAATGAAAATGAAAGAAAGACTATGAATCGACTCCTGCACTGATGGCTCGCATTCCTATCCACAGACACACCAACTTTCGCGGAACCCCCGCTCTCCAGTTACTGACTGTTGTTCAGACAGTATAAACGTCACGAAAAGCTAATCAAAATTCACAACTCGCAGTGGAATACAGAAAAATCCAAAGAAGAAGTACAAGAAATGATGTACTTATGCTGAACGTTTTGTAATGAAGTCGTTGTGAGAAAAGAGAGAAAAACCTAAATAAAGTCGTGATATAAATGGCAACGATTTATCCTAGGGACGTCTATATTCTTCCTTTTCGTATGGCACTACATTCCACAGTTAATCTGGGCCTCAACCAACATGCCTACTCCCCTTGATCGTACAATTTCTTGATAAATTCTGCACACCAAGCTGGTTGGTGTCCTTTTACTCTTATGTCCGCCATCTTACACGCAGAGATCTTCTGTTGCATTGCTCCACTCGCTTGGGCATCCGACGACATGACTATTTAATGAGTGTTATTTATTATGTTGTAGATGCTTGGTCCAAGTTCACTGTGGGCTCTAGCGCCATCCTTCTTATTACAACTATTCACTCATCGGCACCACACTTGAGTGGTGAACATGGGCCTAGGCCACCGTACCTTTTCTAGCTACATGCCTCAAACTAGACATAACCAGTTGAGTAAGGTCACCTTCCAGCAGCACGAAATCATTCCGTGTCGCTCGCGGTTAGAGGTAGTTAATCATTAGACAAATTGAACTGCTGTCAAATCCATCACTCGATAGTTGGCCAAAATGCACACCGCAATAAATGCCCCTCCTCCTCATCGAATCTCTAACTAGATGATAAACATAAAACACTCAACGTCACTTCTTCCGAAAATTTTCCTCGTTTCACAGTCGGACGAACGAACGAGACGAAATCACTTTCTTTCACGATTTGGCAATGCATGATAACAAATTATGGGAAAGTTTATTTGAGCAAAATAGCGAAGCAGCATGAAACTAGAGACTGACTGAACGGACAGCATAATGAATCGAAATTTGAATTGAGTGAGTGACGTGATTTCACGACTAGTCACGGCGTTTTGACCATTTGTGGGCATGAGCATTAGAGTTGGCTATCGGATTTGGATTCAGATTCAAATTCAAACATTGACTTCAATGAAGAAGTTCTTAAAGTCGGGCGCGTGGAGCAAGTTAAAATGAAACAAGAGACACTTCCTTTACTGTGCAGCTCTAGTATATTACCAATAAGAGAAGGAAAGTTTCTTTCTTCTTTTTTTCATCTTCTACACCTGTGATCTTGTCCACAGTATGCAACCTGAAGAAGATTCCTTCATTTTAAGAGCATAGGTTAGGTTAGGTAGGTAGAACCGTGTGGTTCCTTAGTTTGTTTACAGTGGGAGTTGCACAAGGCGACGCAGCAACCATTCATGTCACTTGACAATGTGCAAAGAAGGATTGAGCGCTCTCGGCCACCGCCATCCACCGGCACCGTCGAAAGGGAGCTGCATTATTGCTAAATTCGCCAGACCACGCCTTTACACATATCTCCCGTGTACATGCCATAATGTAGGTGCCGCAAGATCGCAAGCACGGCTTTGGTCCATTGTGATACCAATAGTCAGTTCTACTCTACCACTGATCGACAACTCCAGTGATACTTTGATCCCAATCCAATGGTGACTGGGCCAGATTTGAAAACCAGATAAAGCGTATTATCTCTGCTTTCACTGGGACTCAAACCGGGGACTCTTGCTACTAATGGCATGCACTCAACCAACTGCGCCATCCAGCTGTTCAGAGAATGTAGGTTTGTTTCTCATGTAATTGGAACTGCATGGATGTCTAAGATTAGGTGACTATGAATGACTTTTTTAGCTTGAATTCTGAATCAAATTTTTCAGAGATGGATCGCAGATGGACGAATGCGTGGTCGCCGGTATCTATTCTTCTACTTCTTCTTCTTTGGATGCTACAGTCCGAGGTGGACCTGGCCCTCGTGGTCTATTCTAAGGATCAAAAATTCCAACTGTTACTTCGACTACCAAGTCACTGTAGCGTCTTTCAGGCAGAGACAATAACGATAAAGGAAGCTCTATCCTGATTGAAAAAAAACAGCAAATATCAGACACAGGCAGCGATCAAATCTCTGAGCGCAGTCAATTTTAACTTTAAGACTGAATTGCCGCCAAACTCTGAACGAGATGGCCAAGTATTGAAACATCGAAGTTATGTGAGCCGGTTATCCGAGCCGGGACATTGTGATATTCGAGAGAATTGTGAAGTAGACGTACTGGCCTGAAAGGGGACTAGTTCCGCATTCTTTCCCGTCGGAGATCAGCCATCCATGCATATTGCTACTGCAAAACAAGCTTGAAATGCTTACTCATACAAGTCGTAGATGGTCTAGCGGCACTAGGTACCTTATCACAAAACAATTATGGCCTACTCTCGATGCAAAACGCTCTCGAAACATGATGTAAGCGTAGGCTGAATCTCAGAAGCCATAACTCTCATCGGCGTTATAATGAGGCGCTGCGCTATCGGTACTCATGCTTCCAGGCTAGGTATCTCCTAAAATGACTTTTGCAGAAGCTGCACAGATGAGGAGGATGAAGAAACTATGCAACTGCAGTGCTCTCCTCTCGAAGAAGTAGTCACCTAGACGGCGCCTTATGTCTTAACGACTTGACGGAACTAAGCAACATTAGTATCAGCCGTCTTCATCGCTTTATTAAAGCGGAATAGGATCAATTAGATCCTATATAGAGGCCTACTCTAGCCTAAGTGTCAATCACCGCCGCTCCAACCTAACCTAACCGAGGACCAAACATAGTTTTTAGAGCATCACCAACTTAAAGAACGGAAATAACCGGGCAATAAGAAGTGCTTAAACCAATCGGTCATGTGTGCTGCCACAAAAGATCAATTAATTCATCAGCACAAGGATGGTGCTTAGATCGCAGAGATCATTGGAAAAGTAGGTAATGTACCTAAGCGTCGACACAGCGGAACAGTGGCATAGAAGATTTGAAACACTCTCAACTTCCTTCTCATCCCAGTTAGTGGACTCTTAAAAAGCAGATTGATTCCTTTCTGTCTTGTTAGCGGTTTGTTGTTGGCTGAAAAGATCAAGAGAAGCTAGGCTGAAGGTTACTTTTAGTGCATCCGATGGAGTAGTTCTAAGAGAGGCTGGCGCCTTTACGATGTTCAAGTGCGTAACTTTCATTAAAACTGGCCACCAGACCACCTCAGCGGAAAATGAAATGTGTCTAATTACGGTGACATAGTCCCAGTGTGCCATGTATTGAGCTAGTTTCTGTCTGGCTTTCCAGCATAGTTTCCAGTCCAAAAGCAGCCCAAAAACTTTGCCAATGTCTGAGAAACTCCTGCTGGTACCGTTTACCTGCAGGATCTTGAATTTCCTCGAAAAGATGATTATTTCCGTTTTATTTGTGCGTTCACGTTTAAGCCGCACTTCTTCGTCGAATTGGAGAGAGATCAATTGAAGAAGAATTGAAACTGGCGGCAACTATGGTTGCAGCATTGCCAACATTGCAAAAACTTAAACTTAAACAAATTCTGAGGCTCTTATATTTTCCGCCTCTGCATCTACAGATCACGTCACGCATGTGGACAACTTTGTAAGTAGTGAGTTCGAATAGAAAAGGGCAGCAAATATTGATTAATTTCAATGCATCCACTCCCCTCCACTACTTCCACACACCAACTCCACACTCATCAGAGTCCAGCACACATCCATCAACTCGGCCATGCATATCGTGCACAAAAGTGGCTGTTTCAAAAGCCAAAAGTATGCCTTCAGTCAGGAAATTCAAATTTATGCAACCCACTCAAGGCCGATAGCCATGACTGATTTATCTAACATTGCGCAGCAAATAAGGTTTGCATAACATTATCCGGAAGCGCGTATCCGAAAACCACCAATAACACACCGACTGACCGCATAACATTTCAAGACTCCGCGCGGCTAACCTTGCGAACACATCCAAAAGGAATTCGCGCCTAGGCCTGAGATGCCGCACTTTATATCCCATAAATGATTTGAAAATGAAACCGAAAAAGCTGCTTAATTAATTCCCGCAGCGTGCGACGCGATAAGCTGCACGCGTGGGTTAATAAAAGATGAACGTATCTCGCTGTCGTACGGAGGATGAGTCTGAATTTCGTTTTTGGCCAGTGATTATTCAAATGAATGCGAGAGGTTCTCTTTTCTTTATCGTTCGGTTTCCCTTTCTAGAAAAGCTGTGTGCAAATCACTGCATGATCAGCGGTCGGGTGTGGCGCGAGGTTTTTGATTTCTTTTGCGGTTTTCTATTGCCACTGGTCGCGCCAGATGGCTGCTGATGAAGAAATCACGAATCTCCATCGTCTGCAGCTGACATGAACTGGGCTGGTGATGGTCAGCTTTGATTCACAAATTTAATTAGCAACCCTTTGAATGGAGGGGCTATTTGTGTTTGTGTGCTTTTTTTTCCAGTTTCCAGGCATGTGAGTCGGTTTCGTAAGGGAGGTCTTATGAAAGACTGTATGTGCTGTGGATGGTGCAACAGCGCGTGCATGAGTGGGAGACTGGGCTAAGGGTTTACTGAACTGTTTTGAGGCAAGCCCACAGTGATTCGAAATCACAGACAGGGAATTAATTGAATGAAATCATAAGAATTTAAGTCACGTGAGACTCACTGGTATCCACCACTCACAAGCCACGATGTTATATTTAATTCTGTGGGGGAGGGTACATGTGCACACATATTTGCGCGTGTCAGTTGTCAATAAATAGTATCACGAAGCAACCATTATATCTCTGAGTTATGCGATTGTCGGGCGAAGTATTGATTGACGTCGAAGATCCAAAGTTGGACGCTCCCGTGCATTCGTTTAGAGGAACAAATGTTGCCAATCTATATCCAATTTGCTGTCTAATTCACAATATTAACCATTATGCAACTCGAAAGTGTGGTAATCAATCCCATTTAACTCAACGTCATGCGTTGGGTCTTGAAGTCTTTTTCACCTGAAATAACAGACGCTGACTACACAGATGACTCACACTTAGGCCAACATAAGCGAATTGTAGTACCACGCTGATCAAATACATCCTAATTCAAAAACAATTTCGTGTCATGACTATGTCGGTTATCATTGCCTAGATCGCCGAAGTTGTTGGAAAGCAAACTCGCAAGTGATTATTTCTCCGAGTGAAGAGAACGCTGAAAGTTCAGAGAAGGTGTGCGATGGTAGTAGGGTCTAATGTCTTATCAATAACTAATTACTGTGGTTAAAGAAACCGAGTGAATAAATGACTTTTGGTTGCAATTAAAGTTGACATCGCAGTTGAACGCCATTCACCAAGTTATCCCTGCTATTGCGGAGTCTTCAGCAATGATACACTCCTAAAACCAGTGCTCTCGATGGATGTTTGTAGTCCAAGTCCGCACATGTATTCAGACGATGAAAACGTTCTCTTTCTCGTCTCTGTAACATCTTCAGACATTCGTTGTAGTAGTGAATTATTAATTGGCGTGCATGCCTATGACAGTATGGCTCATTGAAATGCCGACGAGAGTCCTAAGTGTTGAAGTTCTTAGCCTGATTAGGCTATGAGAGCCCTCAAAGTTGAGACTAAGCCAGATTTGTTCCATAGCGGGGTACCGTGGTGCAGTCAGACCAATTACGATTAAGGTATTTAATAGTGTCGTGGATTAAAGGACGTTTGGCTGTAACGAGAATCAAAGAAGCCGATTCTCCGCCTAGTGAAAAGCGGTGAACCAGTACCAAGTTTAACGAGTTCATCAGTTTCTCAATTTTTCTAGAAAATCACGCATTCACACATCCACCCAATTTCAACAAGGGACAAACAAGGTTGCCTTGTGCAAAACAAATCGTCGTAGGCTGACTCAAAAGACGTGACAAAAACTACGACTCACGAAGATCTATGAAAATAACTATACTATGTTCGACCAAGGACACGGTTTGTCTGAAAACGCGATCGACAAAGTACTGGTTGCTACTCATATCTGCGCGCAAAGAAAATCCATGGTAAGTTTTCGATTCTCTAAAGATGCGTTTCATGTGTACATAATTTTATTCAGCGTTTGATCCCGGTTTGTGCTTTTTTTTCCGCGTAGAAGCCACCGACTATAACAACATTTGCATTTTGTGACGGTTTGTCCAAAACTAAGCCCATAAAGACGAGGTGTAAGAAAGGCACCGAGGTTGGGGATTAACTCATTAAGATTTAAGTATGAGTGTTCGAGCGTCTACAGATCTCCTACCTCTTCAAGGAAATATTTCCAGAGTACAGGCTGTTAGAACTGGATAAGCACAGGAAAGGTGATGAGTAGATTCTGTTTCTGGTAGAACCGATTTACTGCACTTAGGCTTGTGTAGTTCACGAACGAACTAGTTCAAAAAAGAGCTCTCACATGTGAGCTAAGGGCACTAGTTCGTTTTATTTTTGTTCATTTTGTTCAACGAATTCTGGTGAACCTTCCAGCTGCATATATGAATGAACTAAATCGAACTAAACTGAGCTATTGAATGCTTTGCTTTGTGTGGGCATGGGAATTATGCACATCAGGGTTCGTTTTGTTCAACTAAAGCCGTACAAACATATCGAGCTTTGCTGTTGGTGTATGTGAAGGAAATTTAAAAAAAATGTATGTACATGACGACCAATTGGCGAAAATCGCACAAGACTCAATTTCCTGAGCAAAAACTACATTGAACTAAATGAACTAGAAAAACGAACTAGTTCAATAAACAGATTTGTACTAAACTGAGTGCTCTGTGAACTGAACTAAAATGGACATTTGCACCCTTCTCCAATTCTTCAAATGGCAAATATTTATAAATCTGTATCTAGAATCGAAGCAGCAAGAGTTTTAGCACAGAGTTCCATTTTCATTTAACTTGCAATAGGTGCATTAGGTACTACCCTGTACCCTTAAGTGCACAGAATCATGCCACTGCACGGGCCGAAGGTATGACGTGAGGACGTCATCTTTGAAAACCAACAACGAATGATGTCAGCTCATTGGTCCTTCGCAGAGCTACACACTCGCTGCACATTGACCCAGCGATTGAGAAGATGGACAACGACATTTCGCCGATCTGTGGTATGGACTTAGCATATCTGTTTCAATCGCATACGTGAAACCGAGCAGTCAGCCGAGGCTATATATGCTCAGCTTAAGATATGCTGACATCCCATGACGCAGCCCATGACACTGTGGGTCTGTGCGTCGACTTCTTGCGTGGTTGAACCTTTTTGGGCTCGATTTGCAATACAACAAAAATAATTTTCCCCTCCCACCTCTTTCGAGTTACTGACAATGCTCAAGGAGTATAGCTGTCTAGCAAATGATTCTAAAACTTGGGCGTTCGGAGTCGCAAAAACTATAGGTCCCTTCCTATCGTGATAGAACAATAGCAAGCACAACGCGAGTAGTTGCTAAACCCTGGCCCTTTACGGGCTGTAGAGCCACCCATATCACATATTTTGTTATACAGAATTAAGACTGAAATCCACTTAAGGAAAGACAAATAAGACGTAGAAATATGATGCCAGTGCTTTAAATAGTTTAGTGGAGTTACGAAGAAAATGTCTTCATTCCTTTCTGTGTTCACTTAAGTATGTATTCTACATCACTTGAGGTGGAATCTCTCATTTTTCTGACAAGCAATTGGCAGCTCTATAAACATATCTCTTGTCCTTAATCTAAAGAATCAACTCCATTTTAACGAGTGAGAGTTTCTTGTCTGTTTTACAAGCCGTCACAAAAGTAACCAACTTTATTCTGCACGATAAGGCTTTCTTGGTCGACGTGTTGGTCATTCTTTCGGCGGAGGGAGTAACCTTCCAAATTTGGCAGCGGAATAGAACGGAAAATAAATGTAGATATCCTAAAATCAGAAGTATCTATATATAAATACGTGCTGCCGATTTTTGTGGTACACTTATACGCCGTTCTACTCAACCAAATGGCATGATACTTACACAATTGGAAAGGTAATTTCACGTAGATGTGTACAAAGTCTTGTTTAGTCGGCTTTTTTAAACGGCTGAGTAGAAATTTGATGAACACATGCACAGAATTAAGTTATATTATTACGAGAAAATATCATAGCAAGCATTTAAGCACATGAATGTCGAGCCTGGTTTACTAAAAAAGCTGAATGAGCAGTCATAAGCTTCTATTTGTTACCAGCCACTCCGCTTGCATTGTGACCATAAGCCTCATGTTTGAATATCCATTTTTTACCTAGATCGACATCACCTAGACGACAAGTTACGTTCGTCAATGGAATGCCTAAGCGATAGTTCAGAGATCCAAGGACAGCGAAGAAAACTTTCCACCAAGCAGTCTCTTGTCTTCGAAGACCTTTCATTTTATAAAAAGTTAGCCTACCTGCGCTCCGGTGAAAATAAGAAAATTAACAAATATTCAAATTGATGGAATTTCCAAAAAAAAAAAGATTGTACATCGTGTCTAAGCTACCAATGAAGGGCTGGCTCGCGCTACCTCTCTTCAGTCACACATTTGAAAACGTGGGCTGAGTGTTCAAACAGAGCACCGAGAAGCTCAAACACCAAAACCATTCAATCGACAAGTGAAAAGAGTGTTTTTCCAATTGCGAGTTGTTATTATGGAAATTTAAGTGGCATATAGAGATGAATCTCAGCCTTCGAATGTTCATAGAAAGTTATTAGCTCAGCGGTGGCGCACTAGCCTGTCGAAAGAGGCGGGCTTCACGTGCCGTTAACAACTTGAACTGACCGTTACCGATATTAAGTGGCTGCTCCCATTGACCCTTGCCTTAAGAGGCACATTTCCTCCAGCACACTCCTTCAACACACACACACTTCAACCACACCCGGTCACCGGGGCACTGCCACATCCAGATCGAAGACCGAAAGCATGGGTGTCTTCGAGAAAGAAAACCACCAAACCTCTCGTCATAAACCCGCTTTGCACCGACCACGATGCCACTCCAGATATCGGTCAAATTGCACAAAACCCACACACTCGGCGGCGAGTGGCCGCACCGTAAACACCAGCAATCCGCCAAGAAATCACAGAAGCGCGCTCCGTACGCGAATTATCAATGCACTCTGCAGGCACACACGCGCGAAATCTGCCATCACAAACCGAGAGATTCCAGTAAAAAATTTCACCAAGATATATAAATTTTTTTTTTGCAATCACCAGAGTGTCCCAGAGAGAGAGACCACAACTCACTGTCCTCGTGTACTTGGATGTAATCCGAAAAATGTTTGCTTTTCTTCGTCGGTTTCTTCGTTTCACTTGGACGTCCCGGTGAAAATCGGTCAAACTTCGACTTGGAAGCGCACACAATCAACACCTAGACGAGACCAACAACAACAATAACGGCGAGCGCGTCGATGATGAAGAGATTCGTGATTTGACGGATTCACTTATCGCGGACCGATGGCATATGCTGTTACGCCGTCCCGTCGCGGCTACTGGCTGTGTCCGTCGCTGGCCACTGGGTGACAATAGAAAGCTTACACACGTTCCGGCAGATACGCGAATTACCGTCCAGATACAAAAGCAAACACACAGAAATAGAAACAGAAACAGAAACACACCTCAGAGGGGAGAGCTTAAATACGAGTAAGTAATTGAGTTAGTCTAGGGCTCGCTCGCATCGGTGTACGCCGATCCACACTGGTCGCTTCATCGGGGGCTACTAAAAGTTGGCTGCCGCCATGCCAGTGGCGCACCACGGTGGATGTGGATAGCCGATGGAGAAGCAACCGGTGGTGCTGTGAAGGTCTTGCCAGCGATGATGCACGATGTGGGTACCTGTTGCGATGGTGGGGCTGTGCTGAAGACATGGCAACATGTGTTGACGTGCGATCGAACGAAAGGCGGTTGTGCTCACATGTTGGATACTGTGGTGGATTTGGTGTGTGCAGCAAGAGCAGACTACAGTGTGTCTCGCGATAGTTTACGGGGCAAAATATTGCACATTCATTTGACGTTGCGAATGTAGTAGCTAGAGGCAGTCTCGAAACGGTTTGGGACTTAGGGTAGGAACATTGATGACTGTGTGGACGAGGAGGAGGTGTGATATAATCTTCCAATTATTGTAGGAAAGCCAGCATTGATGTGTCCACATCTAGAACCGAAGCAACAGGAGGAACTAAGGGGATGTATGAAATCAAGAACACCCGGGCCAAAGGTTTGTCGTCAACCTTGCCACGAAGGAGCTTAATCCTGGCTCCTTCCTATAGCTACTCACACTCACATTATGTCGATTGAAGTTAAAGACCACAAGTGTTCGAGCAAACATCAATGCAGCCACAGAGGTTGACTGTTTGTGCGTTGGTGCAGGTTATGACATGGTTGCATCATCGGACCCTACTTCTTTCGAAATGAGGAAAGAGACACGGTTACCTCAGGCACAGAGTGATGTTAACTGACTTTCAGGGTCCGACAACTTCGTTATATCCGAACTGTGGTGCCAATAAGAAGTCGCTACATGCCATTCAATGGACGCAAGGCTCGAAGTTGTGAAGGAGAATTTTGGCGACTGGGTCAGTTCATGGCGAGCACTCATCAATTGGCCGCCACGATCATGTAACCTGGTTATTGCCTCTGGGGCTACATCAAGTCTTCAGTCGATGTTCAAAAGCCAGCCACTTTGGACGAATCTAAAACCAATTCTTCAAGGATTAGATGCAAATCAGGGGAAGTCAGCGGAGTACGACTCTCTTGTTAAGGATGAGACACGGGAATCGGTGGATGTACCCGAAAATCGGAGTCCCAGTGGGTCAAAGTGGGTTTTCAATGTCAAGTATGACAAGTATGGAGATGGCATAAAGCACAGTTGGCGGCTAAAGATAGCGCTAAGCGACGAACATGCTAAACAAAAAAAAAAACAACGAACACGAACAAATCGAACAAGTTCTGAGAGCATGCTCGCCGTTTAGGGCTACCTTAAGGAATGCAGTAGAAGATGCAGAAATACGGTGTCGTCGCAAGGAACATTGGAACGGAAATAACAAAAACCGTGAATGGTATACAAATCTCCCAACAGCAGGTGATTCGAAACTTACTTGATCATTTTGGAATGCAGGAATGCAGAAGCTGCATAACCCCTCTGACGCCAGGGACTACGTACATTTTATAAATTTGATGATTTACTAACTGCTCAATGGAGCCGAAAGCTGGACGCTAAGCAAAACTGCAGAGCTGTTCTTGGTACCTTCGAAAGAAAAGTTCTACGTCGGATATATGGTCCCGTCTGCGAGGAAGGCGAATGCAGGAGAAAACATAACCGCGAACTTTACGAGCTGTACCAGGATGTGGATGTAGTCCGGAAGGCAAAAATCCGTCGACTGCACTAGCTCGGCCACATCGAGCGCATGGACAACAATGCTCCAGCAAAGAGGATCTTTGAATCCGAGCCTACTGGTTCGAGAAGGAGAGGAAGACCGAATCTCCGGTATAAAGACGAAGTAATCGCGGATGCAAGACAGCTTGGTCTTGATGACAGGAAGCAGCGTGCCCAGGACCGTCAACGATGGAAGGCAGCAATTGCTCAGGCTCGGACCCTCCATGGGTCGCCGGCCTGATAAGTAAGTAAGTATGATTCACTAAATGCAAGAAGGTGGATCAGAAGCAACACCAGGCATTGATTGGGGCTTCGGCATATTTGAGTATTTGCTCCAGGCCGAACATAATGCACTTCGGCACGCACCGCCCGCTTGAAGAACTGCCAGCGAACTCAAGGCGGCCATTTGAATGATACGATGGTAATTTCAAAATTAATCCAGAATCAACTTCTTCAACACTGTGGTCAGTTATGTCCTTTAACCTATCGGGGAAAATAGTTCGTCAAAAACGCCAGCGTGCCATCTGATTCGGAGTTCTGCAACGCGTTTCTCCAACTCATTCCTAAAGAAATCGAATCCTCTTCAACTGTCCTGCGCCACGTTTGCCTAAGGCGTACCCCCACTCTGCCGCTCTGGGTAAGCGGATTTCACTTCGCAATAGAGTTGTCTTCGCTTCGTATGTCCAATCCACTGCCACGTTCTCCTTCGTATTGTGATTTTTATTTAGGTTCTTGCCCGGTTCTCATGTACAGCTGCTCGTTGGAAATACGATGCGACCAAAAATTGCTAAGAACGAACTTCTTAAACATTTGATTACGAAAGGTTGCAGAACCAGATCGTGGATAGCACTCGGAACGCAGCCTTAGTCTGCCCGATTCTGCTGCAAACATCCAGTTCGAAGCCACCGCAGTAAGCCGAGATTGTACTTCCTAAATGTAAAAAGTTGTTAACTGAAAGCTCTACTTGCTGTCCAGCAGTGTTCAGTTGGGCTTTGGTGTCAGAAATGCTTAGGGCTTTAGTTTTTGTTGTATTCATGTTGGCACCATTTTGTTTCTAGATTGAAAGAATAAAGAATTGAGTAGGAGAAACAGAGTAAAACTCTGCTGGATACCTATACGGGTATAGAAGGCAATAAAATGGCCGACTCCCTGGCAAGGAAAGGAGCATCTGCATCCTTCACTGGCCCCGAACCATTCTGCGCTTTAGAAGATCATGCCCTCAGAGAAGAATTCAGCAAACTAGAAAGAAGGCCCCGGACAGAATCTTGGAACAAACCTCATGGCATGAAGCAGGATAAGAAACCCGAAGATTAGTTAAACCGTTAACCGGAAGAGGTTTGAGGCACGTATCAAAATGACCTACGTATTCTAACAGTCTTCCGAACAGGGCACTGCAGTCTTTGGGAGCAGTCTCATGAAATTCCAGAACACGTCCTGACTGTGAGGCACGACCCCGTAAAAAACAAAGATATGTGGGCAAGCACCTACTATCAGAGGAAGAAATTAAGTCACTAGAACTATCTCTCATTCTCAGATTCCTGAAGGTAACTGGTTTAAAGAGAATACTTTAGAATAAAGCTATTCTTATTGCACTGATGTGCAACTTCCACCAACTGTAAGTGAGAGGAAGCCGTAAGAGAGCAAAGGTACCAAAAGCGGGCACAATAGATCTAAAGGTCGCGGTGCAATCTACCCTTAACAACAATAATAATAGTAATCGTTCCTATCATACTCAGCTAGATTAAACCAAATGATTTCTTCGCCCGTTTCATACTTCCGAAACACACTGTACCTCCCGGACTGCGGCTGGTGAGAAACACTCAACGAACATGAATAAGTTCGACAGCAGTGCAACTCCAACCTCAAACCAACGATGCACTAATTCCGTGCGCCCGATTTGTCTGTGTTTTTTTTTTTTAATTCTCATCTCGAAGAAAGTACACGGAAGGTGAAGCTGGAATCTGATGTTCTCATCTGTTCTTGTCAATTCGTTTAGCGGTGTTTTTCGTTTTGCCTTCGGACCTCCTTTGTATCTGGTGCGAAGGTCTCGTGTGTTCTTCTGCGTGTTAACTCGTGTGTTCGTATTTATGTCTTCCGGAATGTATGGCGAACAAAAAAGAAGCCACGATGCTCTCTGGTTGCTTGCGGGAAAAAAAGCCATTAACGGAAAAAAGGGTTCTGTGTCTTGGGGCCTTCCTAGGCGATTTGTTTGCCATTTGGAATGCTATTAAATGAGAATAATTGGGTTCTGCCTACGGAGCCAGTTGTAGACGGTTGCGAGAGTGCGCGCACTTTGAAGCGGTTATCGCAGCAGCACCTTAGGTTCGATCGAAAGTGGTGCGGTGGCTGTGTGCGGCTCCGTTGACTGGTTACGAGCTTTGTGGCTGTATCGTGGTCGTGCTGTCATTAGCAGGGTTTTAATTGTAGTTAAATTGATGATGCTTTTATTTGGTAAACACATCGTAGAAAGTTGGAATTTGGGTTACGCGAGATGTTCTGGCTGAGGAGAGCTTTCAATGGGCTTTGTCGCTGGCAGTCGCGGTGGGTGTTTCAAAGACGCTCGAGAAGGCACTCTAATTGCTGCTATTATACGATGATCGTGCCAATGAAAGGTAGTTTAATTGTAATTTGATCGCAGTGGAGAAGGGAATGAACGATAAGGGGTTAGGGGGACTTGGAAAATATTTGAGAAACTTGAGGAAACTCGGATTTTCGGCGAAATTGGGCGGCGAATGTTGTCCTCCAAGTGGTCAATTGTTTCGAGCTTATCGGCGTAGACTATCGACTTCACATATCCCCACAGAAAATAGACAAGCGTTAAAGGCGTTAAATCCAGGTCAAGTCACGAGTCCGTAACGTGAAACTATGCGGTTACCAAACGTTCCCTTCAATAAATCAATTGTGGCACGAGCTGTGTGACATGTTGCGCTGTCTTGTTGAAGCCACAGCTCCTGAACATCATGGTTGGTCAATTGATGAACGAAAAAGTCTATAATCGTGGCTCTATAGCGGTTACATTCTGGCCAGCATAGTTTTTAAAGAAGTACGGACCAATTATTCCACCAATCCATAAAGCACACCAAACAGTAAATTTTTGTGGATGTAACGGTGTCTCAACATACACTTGAGGATCATCATGACTCCAAATGCGGCAGTTTTGTTTACTGACGTATCCATTCAACCAAAAGTGAGCATGGTTTAAAAGGACGTTGGAAACGTTGTTCGGGCGTCTGTCTATTCATGTTGAAATGCCAAACCAAACTAAAAATAAATCACTTGACAGCTGCCAAAATGGCCGCCAGTTTAAATAGTGCTGCCAACTTAGAGTTCTATACCTCTAAAAACAAAACACCCTTTATTAAGATTCGTTATTATCTATTTGTTCGTCTGTGAAATGGGGTATCTACTAAATTTTGCTGTCAAAAAAATACTGATTTCTGGGTGTATCCTAGTCCAAAACAGAGTGTAGTATATTGATTTGATTGACACATCGTAAGCTCGCATGTATAGCAAGAGCTTGAACTTGTTTACCATAATTGATTGTAGGTGTCAAAGATGCAACTTATCTCTGTCAGCTACTCAGCCATTATGGTTTTCTCGTCTGCATGCTCGATCAGAAATAGAGTGAGTCTGGGAAAGGTATCGAGCGTGCATTTGCCGAGCAGACTCTACACGGAACCCTGGTTGGTTCGTTTGTTCATTGTGGTGACAGGGGATGTGTTCAGTGAGTGAACTTTCTTCCCGGGTGTAGTAGTCGCATTCAGCAGAAGTCAACAGAACAAGTAACCCAATTTTATTTGCAATGAATGAAACTGACTGACTATCGAGGAACAAATTTTGCTGATTTTTTTCTTCTGCGGTTCGTTGGAAAATGCTTCACGAATTACCATAAAGATTGAGCTACGACTGTGGTAAGAGATTGATTTTGGTAAAAAAACGAATTTTGGAGAACTGTCTTGTCCAATTTTATAAAGGTATTAAGCTTAAACAATCTAAACTTAAAAACTAAGGCTTAACCTAGATGGTAGAGAGAGAAAGGCAGGACTAGCGCAGGAAAGAATGGGACTGGAGGTGGTTTCGAAGTGAGGTTTTGCTAAGGTGGAAAACGAAAGAGTATTCCATAGTGTTAGCCAGGCTTAACATTCTCGAGTTTAAGCCGTAATTAATCCGATGTGGTCTAATGCGAAAGAGGGTCGCAGACCTTAGATTGTAGGGGTTGGCGCTAAGAGGCACAAATTCAAGAAGTGCGGGGCAGTCTGTATTACCAGTACTCTGTTGGTGGAGGAAGAGCAGATCGGCAGTTTTGCGACGCTTTTCGAGGGACTTAAGAAGGTGACAAACTTGGCTGGCATATTCAATAATGGGTCTGACGAAGGTGATGTATAGAGATTTTGTGACACAGGGATTCGAAAATGATCTTGACCAGCGTTTGGTTAAGCCAAGTGAAGAAGTTGCTCTACTTATAATATTGTCAATATGGAAACGAAAGTTGAGCTCACGATCACAGATTAGGCGACTTAGGACTAGTTCGTTGCTGAGGAAATAGTTTCTATGTGGATATCGTGGACGTTTGCGGGAGTATGTAATGGATTGACATTTACTGACGTAAAGTTGGAGCTCAGTGGAACAATCATTGTACGATTGACTGAAGAAATCGGCGAATAAATTTGCGATGGTCAGACGAGGCAGTGTTGCCAAATTTGAGATTAGGAGGATAACTATCAAATTTTCGCTTGGCGTTAATAAATCGGTAAAAATTCAGATTCTAAACAAGAGGATGTCACAGACAATTTTATGCTCAGGTTACTTTCACGGGCTTGACTGACAACACGCAGCCGCTACACTAAGACCAATATTGTTACCAAGCGGATCTGCTAGACCTTAGGTTAGGCTACGCGGTTGGGCTGCAAGCGAAGGCGCCAGCAGACTTAGACCATGTTAGTCCATTGTGACAACCACGGTCAGACACTACGACTTACCGACAACTCCAGTGATAGTGATCTCAACGGCAAATGGTGACCAGATTTGAAAAAATGGATAAAAGCCTTTCAACTTTGCTTTTACTGGAATTCGAACCGCTGACTGATCAAACCAAGGTTAGGCACTCAATCAACTGCGCCATCCAGCGCATCCGGTAGACCTTAGTCCGTAAACCAATTTGTGCCTTTAACAAAGCGATTAAGATGGCTTAGTAGCATTTACTTACTAGTATTGTTTAGTTCTGTCAGCTTGTCGAAAAAGTAAGCATTTTTTCCCAGTGGAAAGGGCGCTGCAAAAGCAAAGCGAAACGTATATTATGATCTCATCCGCTTCCTCGTATCTGCTTCTGAATAAGTCCTTCTAGGACAGACCAATTTTTAAGGCATATTCCGGTGGCGCAGTGCGCAGGGAATTGTATGTGTGATCGTCTCGGATTGAAAGTAGGTTATAATTATTTGGTTGTGATGTACCATGAAACAATCTACGATTGGTGTGATTAATTTCTAGTGAGCTCGTCGTCTGCGCTATATTCTGGAATGTCACACAGTTGCGGCACCCACTTAAGAGGGATCATATAATAGTCGGCCATCTCGTTAAAATATACGGAACACTCAATTTGATAAAACAATTTTATCATTTGTACGTGTTGTTGAATGCTATGTACGTCTATGGTGATTTGGCAAAACCGACTGAATAAATAACAGCCGCTCGCCGCTATCAACTGTTAAAGTTCGGAAGTAACTATTAATCATCGAATACGATTGCTTTTTTTGATTGATTTCTACAATCTGTTATCATGGTTAAAGATTTATCATTATTCTGAATAGATTTTGCACAATTTTGGTAAGCCAAGGCCGCGTTTATTGATGGAGATGAATATTGTCGTGTAATAACCGTGTTTTGGAGTGAGCTTTGCGAACAGAAAAGACGGAAAGAGACCCCCGGCTTCTCAGGAAGAAAAAGAAAGAGCACTAGAAGCGCGCGATCGCAGAGATGGAAGATCTAAAAGATGTCCGAAAGTCTTACCAAAAGGTGAACGAGTTGTCCAATGGAAGTGAGCTTCGGACGGAACCCTACCGGAACGAGAATGGACAACTAGTAGTAGAGCCGCAGTCGATACTGAGAATTTGGAAGAATCATTTCTGCAGACTGTCAAACGGCGATGAGGACACCAATGCGGTATTATCTGGCAGAATGCTTGCGTCACTACACACAATGGACGATGATAGAAGACCTACATGAAATCAATCGATATCGTTATCGAGCTGTTGGTGCGGACGGACTTCCTGCAGAACTCTTGAAGGCAGCTGGATATGAGCTGCTCGTCTGTAAGAGGAAAGCATCCCCGGCGAGTGGAATCTGACTTTGCTTAACCAAGGCGACGCGCTGTCATGTGACTTTAATATCATTCTTGTGAAGATCGCGCAAAACTCACAGGCCGACACAAGAGGCACGATCTCCCAGAAGTCCGTAGAATTGTTAGCATTCGAGGACGACATTGACGCGATTGGCAGAACACAGGCAGTCGTAAATGAGGCGTTTGATGACATTGAACCGGAAGCGGCAAATGTGGGTCTGGCAGCAAACGAGGGCAAGTCAAAGTATATGCCGTCATCGCGAAAGGATGTACAACATCGACGACTCGGCCAGAAAGTCACCGCAGGCAGATATAACTTCGAGGTAGTGAAGGACATCGTCTAACAAACAACCTCAGTGCCGAGATCAGGCAACTGATTCAAAAAGCAATTGATTCACAGAGCCCTCTTTCGGAAGATCAAGTGCACTCTGTACAAGATCTTGATCACCCCCGTCTTGCTCCACGGCGCATAGGCATGGGCTATAGCCGAAGCGGATGGAGAGGTTCTTGGTTTTGTAGAGAGAAAAGCGCGCGATCTTTGGTCATGTTTGCGTTGATGGCATTTGGAGAAGGTTCAACTACGAACTCTAGGTGGTGTACAGCGACATCAGCCCACCCAGTCGTCTACGTATCTGAGATGGAGATGGCTAGACCATGCAGGGCGTATGGGCAACTTAACTCCGGCCCGAAGAATCTTCGACTCTGAGTCTATGCGACAATGCAACAGAGTACGTCCACGCACAAGGTGGCACACACAAGTCATCAGCCAGCTTGGTGTGCTGGCTGGAGAGGCCTGTTGATCCTCCTCGAACTGTAGCACCTTAAGAAGAAGAAGAAGAATACCCGTGTTTCTGGGATAAGTCAGGGCAAACGCTTATGTGTATGCGATGGCATCATATGAGATGTACGGAATAATTATATGACCAATCATCTCTTATGCTTCAATCTACAATCATGGCATAAAGCCTACCAGACAACCACAATGACACAACACAAACCCGTATGCAATCAATTTCGATGCATCTCATCTCCCGTGAGGCTCACCCGGGTCTATGCAAAGCAGCCGTATCGCATTTCATTACGAAACCTTGAAAAATGATGGACCGCAACCCCGATGCATCGCCAAAGCGTGCACTCAAAAAAGAAAAAAAAAGATCTAAAATTGCGTAAGATTGGAAAGCCATAGTCTGGCCACTGCCGAAAACACGGTTCATGGGCCCGTTCGTGATATAATAAAACCTCTCATCAGTCACCATTCGCGACCATCTTTAGCGACGGCATCGTGCTCGCCTCCCTTCCACGCCGAATTTCGTGCGTCTCCGCTGGCTTTGTTTATTATTCATTAAACAATAAGTGTGCTACCAGCCGGCCCACACCACAGTGCCCCCAAAGACACACGGCCTACTAGCTTTCTACAAACGACGCGCACCGCACTTTCGATTTCGTTTCGTTTCTATCAATTTGTAGCACCTACCTGATACCTCTACACTCCCAGTGGCGCGACTCGGATTGAATGGAATTAAGTCGGTGCCTTAACATGGGGAGCTTGGGAAGCCATTTACGTGTGTATTTCTCGATCTGCTCAGCTTGATCTATGACGCGACGTTCGTGTGGGATTTTATCAATGATTGCAGATCTTTTCAGTTTCTGGATGATCGACACGGGCAACGGACAAGGTGGTGCTGCCTTTCCCGCACCACAAGTGACGGCGGCGGCGGCGTTGGCGGCGTGTTGTACGTTGAAAAAGTAGAAAGTTAATTGATCAAAAGGCCAACAGGCGCCTCCGCCTCCAGTTGCGATTTCAAGTTCGATTGTCCATTGATGGTGGTGTGGTGCCAGCGAGGGTGGTGGCATTGATTCCAGAGAGAAGCAGTGCCCTTGGAGGAGGCTACTTATGGAACAGGCGCTTGGACATGGGCCAGAGTAACGTGGGGCCTTACGTGATTAATGAAAACCATGGAAAGAGAGGAGAAGATTAATCAGCATCTCAAGTTCCTCAAACCCTCCAGTCCTCAAGGGACCAGGGATAACCATCTGCTTGCATTTTCAGTGCACACATCCATTGTTGAGGCGGCGAACCTGTTTCGATCTTTATTCACACACATTGGCGAACGGGACACGAACAGCTACGGATAAATCAAAGAACATGGTATATAGGTGAAGATCACAAAGTCTGCACTTAAGATACTTTCACGCGGCAAAACGGCATTGGTAGCAGCGCTGACATTCAACATCAGTCGCAGCGGCAGCCAGAGCAGCAACAGCAACAGCAGAAGAAGTGGTCTGCTCCATTTGGACGTCGGCTAAGGTTGCAACAACGCAATTTAATTTCTCTCCACGAACCAGTGACTGCACTCTCGCGTGGTGCATGTTTGGAGTGGTTATTTAGAAAGTCCACACAGAGACACGGAATTAGTTTACACACGCCGCTTCTTGTTTGATTTATGACAAGTCTTTAGGATGTGAATTCAGTTTAAGCGATTCAGGAGGCAATTCGCTGAATTTGATCACAATTACGCGAGACGAGGTCAGACGTGAGAAGAGTATGAACGTCAAACTGAATGGATCTCGCTTGAGAGACTGTAAATTTGGAATGACTGAAGAATCCATAAACCGTTTGCATTCATGTGCACAAGCTATAAAGGAGGGCTTTAATATTCCCCCAGAGCTCAAGCAGATATTGATCTAAGTCATCCGACAGACTGCGAGCAGCTCACCAATAAGCGAGGCTTCTTGCGACACCACTGAGGTGAGAAAATCGTTCAGAAACGAGCACAATTAGCAATGAGTATGACTGAATAGAATGCAGGAAGGTGAGATCAGTTGGTGATCAGCGGTGAGGCTTGATTGATCTTAGGTTAGGTTATGATGAAGGTTGATGGCTCAAAAGAAGCCTATTTGCTTTCCGCAAAGTTACATCGCCGAATAACGCGAACACGGGCTAGTGTCTAGAGACTAATTACAAGGGCTATTGTCCAGAAAGTAGTTGAGGATTGGATCTGCGAAACCGAAGTGGGTTTTTGGACAGGCCACTTGCGAGCAAACAAAGCCAATCCCTTGCTCTATCCAATCTGTTCCTTTTCTGCTGCGGTGTAAGATCTTGTACCTTTTAGAACCTTTTGGAATGTTAAGCTCAGCAGCCAACTTTTTGCCACTTCGATGTGGATTTCGTTCAAGTTGGGCCTATCGACCACTCCCTATACGCACGGTGGTATTTTCAGTTTCGTTGTAATGATCAGTAGTTCGGAACACAGGCACGACTTCTAGGCGGATTGGGACTAAGAAATTGACTCCATCAACAAACACGACTATTCGAGTGCAGTCCGTAGTCGGGCGCCAGTTTCGCTAGTGGGCCAATTAAAAGTTTCTTTTTAAAAATGCAATAAAATTAACAACACTTAATTTTTTTTTCATTATTTTGGCTTTATTTGTAATACAAATTCTTACCATTAATTATGAAATACAACGTCGTTCGAGTGGCTGCCTCGGCTGACTTCGTAGTAGCTCATACTGTCACCCCAATTTTTCAAGACCCTGTTGATGGTTTCGGACTGTATTTCATGAACTGCTTTGATGATATTGGCATTAAGAGCTTGAATCGTTTCCGGATTGTTGGTATAACATCGATTCTTTACGGTTCCCCACAAAAATTAGTCCAAAGAGGTCAAATCGCAGCTCCGAGGCGGTCAACTGCAATCGCTAAGACGGCTGATAACACAATTTGAGAAGTTGGGGTGCAAGAGATTGATTTTGGCATGGGATAAGTGGGATGGCAGGCCATCGTGCTTGAACCAGAAGTCGTCCAAATCCATGTCATCATTTCAGTAAAATTTCGGTTAACATGGCTCTGTAACTCCGTTCCTAGCCTCATTTTCGAGGAACCACGGCCAGAAGGCAAATTCTCAATTGAGCGACGACGGGGACCATGAGCGCTGTCCATTTGCATGCTGGTCTCACGAACATTTTACACAAACTTGTGTGCAGCATTCGCAGTGGCCAGGATTCCTTTTCAAAAAACGCACTGTTTAGTTTAAGTTTTCAATATTTCCAACGTTGATTAAGCGTAAAGCGACTCATTTCGTTCCGTCGGAGGTATGATATGAAAAAAAAAACCACTAGATGGAGCATCCTGTACAACTTTTTGTTTATATTTGCGGAAAAATTGTTGTTTCTGTAAGTTCGCGTAAGCAGTTCGTGGCACCACCTTACAGAGTATCCTTAAAAAATCAAGAAAAAATTAAGCAAATCATGATAAAAAGTACATACGCATTCTTTTCTTCTTTTTTTTAAAAGAACATGTTTTAGATCTATTCACACTGTCTCAGTACAGTTAATAAGTCGCAAATTGTTGGTTTGTTTATAGAATCAATGTTACATTTAGTATAAGGAGCAAATGATTTCGGTGAATATCCTTGCCCTTGGCTCAGATGATGAACATCAGTTCAATTCGATGATGCTGGTATGAAAATGAAAGCTTCTTTATTCTAGTCTGTCTTTGCTACAGTTGCTAGAGTTAGAGCCTCAAAGTTTGAGTGCTCACATGAACTACTATCCTTTGTCGCCATAAAAACACGTGTATTTGAGGGAAATGTATGACCTGTTGCAGTGCGTCCTATATTTACTTGTAGCAGCGTCACAATGTTTACCTAAAAGTTAATTTAGAATACAAGCAATTCAAAGGATCAATGGAACCAACCCTTTGGCCTAGTGAGCCAAAGTGGATTCTGCCGCAAGTGTACCGGAAAACCTACCCAACACGCTCTCGGTCTACAACTGGTCAGAAAGTGTGTGGCTACAAGTTCGCAAACGACTTTCAAATTAACATTTTTTTTAACAACAAATCATGATAGGAACTACCATATTATTACCGAACGGTGAGAAATGAAAATAATTATATATTCTGTACGTTGAGTGTCTAGTCGTAGTATGTGAAGTCAAATGCGTGCATACGAGAGTCACTCAAACTCAGTGACTATCCTAGTTCTATGGCGGAGATGCATGGACGACTCGATTTTTAGAAGTGTCCAAGAAAAACAACCCAATCAGCCTCTTTGAAGTGAAATACAGTCGAACTTCGACAAATCGAATCATCCCGTGCCACGAAAAAAACGAATTACGAATTATCTAGTAAAATCGAAATTTGATATGAATATGTATTAGTGCTGGGGATAATTGAATGAATTTAACAATCGAGATATTTAAATAATCGAATGATCACTCGAGAAATAGGGTGTTTTCATAAACGTCAGACTAACAAAGGACTGCGCTGTCCATGTTCATTAATGCAGATATACGATCAAACTAACTTAGGTGAACTTCAGTGCATACATAATAAACGTCAATAGCTCATCGATGTCGGGCAGATTTTGCAATCATTATTTTTTGACTGCAAACAGGGTCGATTGGAAGAAAAATATTTTGTACTAAAGCAAGCCTGCAGACATTCTGCATCGTGTATGTGTTCAAAAACGCATGAGAAAAGACGTACGATTGTGCTAGCGCAGATTGCCGACGTTTTTGAAAACACTTATTGGTACTAAAAGCTGGTGAGGGTCGCATTCGAATGATTATTCGAGTGATATTCGAAGTAAAACATCTCGATTCTCTAAACCATTCAAATGACTACAAACTACTAACACAAGAGCTCGACAAATGTCTCATTTGAGTGCGAGAACAAGCAACAAAAAGTCGCAGAGAAATACTAATTAGAGCATGACCTGATTTTGACAATCGAAGTGTTCTTGAGATAGTGTTTGAATCGATTATCACTCGAATAATCAATCGAATACACCCATCACTAATATGTATGTTGTTTTTTTAAGTCTCTTGGAACTTCCACTTGCACCCCAATTTTTGATTACTGTGACAACTGTTTCTAGATTTTTTTTAAATGGTAGACACTGTACTTGCTGGCGTACCAAGCTTCACAGACGCATCTATCTTTTTCGACCTGCTTTCCTTTACAGACATATCAACGTTCAAAAATAGATAACTTAACACATAACAATTTTCTACACGTTTGTGTACTAGATCATAGGAACATACACAGACAGTGTCCCGAAAAGCGATGCATTGTAAGTCGAACGTGTAAAACCACGCAAATCAATTCAAAATTCGACTTATCGATGGTGACGCCAAATAATCTCTTCGAGTTATCAAGACATTCGAGTTATCGAATAAAAATCACATGTAAATTTCTGTCTTGGCGCTATTGCCAACCAATTTCATTCGCAGATCGGCTGTGCTGCCATCTTCAATTTTCCTTCACTTTTCTGTACATTTCAACCCATCGATCACTTGTGGGATTTCGGTGAACTTTTCACGTCACGTGCTATATCGCGAATTTCGTCTCTTTTGTGTGATGCCACGACCAACGGTGGAGCAGTAAGCTTTTTAGCTAGCTGTCTGCAGTCAATTGCAATTGTTTGAAGCGTGCGTGGATCCCAACACATCTAGCACAGCGTGGCCGATGTGGCACGACCGTGCTATTATGTCACTTTTTGATTGAAATGCCTCTGTGGCGCTTCAACATTAAACATGGTACTCTGAAAAAGCTTGAAAAATTAACATATTTCCCTCAAATTTAATGAAACAATCGCTGCATCGCTTAGTAGCTGCATCGGAAAGTAGATTTCCGAAAAAGTTGAACGCTCGTTAAGTTTCGATGAATATGCGCAAACGGCGCTTTTTTTATTTATTTGTTAACTTAATTATTTAATGCATTTCAGCTTGTTTCTGTATCGTTTTCTAATTAATAAAGCAATTCATAAAGTTGATTAAAATACACAAAAACCTATATTTTGGTATTTTTCCGTTTGTTGCGCCTATGACATGTAAAATGACACTTTTTTGTAGCACTGGTGGCACTTTAGCACAGCGATGACAATTTGATTATGATTCAGCCTCGCGGAGGACTGGAACACCATTTAGAAAAGTAGGTACATTTTTTGTTGAATTGCAGTTTGTTTCAGCAGATTTGCAATACCTTGATGAATAACCACACATGGGGGCGCTTTCAAGAATTCAGCCAGCTGCACCTACCCTGCTATCATTTCAAGCTAGCAAGAGACTTTCAGCGCTTCGCATTGCCTGTAGATTTACTTTTAAGCTGCTCAATATAAAAACGCCAACAGCTGGCGCCGTGAACTGCTCAAATATTCAGTTGAACACCAGAAATAATTTAGAAAAGAGATATTCAACTTCTTCTACCTCCCCTGCTCCATGATTGACATGATCTGACAGCGTTTTTTTGAAAAAATTGAACTGTCATTTCAAGGCGCGTTTGAAACTCTAGACTCGTAACGTGAAGAACGCCAGCAGCAAAGCCCTATTGTGTTTCAGGCAAAATAGTGAGAGGGGCAAGGGAGTTTTTTTTAGTAAAGGACCAAGCCCGAGTTGAAGGTCTCTTTGTAGATGACTTCTGTTGTTAACGACCCAGACTTGAAAGCAGCCAGGATATCCAAGAAACCGAATAAGACATACACAGACCCATATTAGATATTCGAAGTTTATTGTACATGACGATTTGAGGAATGGGACTGGAGGAATATATTTCTTCTCTTTTTTTTTTACAACAATTTCAAACGTTTACACTTACACTATAAATATATCATCTTTTTCACATGATTTCCATTATTTTTTTTTGGTTTCCTTAAACTCTCTAGTACATGTATACAATTCCATTATTTACATAATAAAATAATAATAAAAAAAACAAACAAAATATATCGTGCGCATTGTCTATAAGCTTAAGCCTAGTGAAAAACAAAAAAAACAACTACAGACCTATAATCTATCAAGTATAAAAATAACACAATAATGGTCATCATGTACGAGACACAAGACACGTGCAACAAAATGTATGCGAGAAAATAAACACAATGATTGATTGTTGATACAATAAATTTAATCGTCTAGTTAATGCACAACAGTGATTTTTGCATATTTTTTTTTTGGCAGTATTTTGTTATCGTTTAGTGCGTCGTCAGTGTGTCAAAGAAGGAGAAAAAAAAAAGAAAAACCAAAACAAAAAAAGAAGATCCTAGGAACAATCAGAGCTGTTTATAGGGATCACCAGTGGCTTGTGTCAGCTGTAAGTGAGCTGCTGAGCTGAGCGTGATCCATATAAGTGACTTTGATTGTTTGAACGCAGTCAAAATATGTGTTCTGTTGCTTGAACATGAAGTTCAGTGGAGGAGGAGGTGGAGGAGTTGGGGTTTGTTAAGGGGTTTCGATTTGGTCTTGAAATTAGGATTAAACTTGAAAGAGTTCAGGAGGAGGACTGTTGTGTGAAAAAACACCAAACAACAGTCATTTTTGAATGCCGAATGTTACTGCAGTGTTTGCTAAAATGCAGATGACGGACGCTTTCAAGAATGTTACAGCAATCCGTGGTAAGAGGCAGATGACGGGTGCTTTCAAGGATGTTACAGCAATCCGTGGTAAGAGGCAGATGACGGGTGCTTTCAAGAATGTTACAGCAATCCTTGCTAAGGCGCAGATAACGGGTGCTTTCAAGAACGTTACAGCAATCCGTGCTAAGACGCAGATGACGGGCGCTTTCAAGAATGTTACAGCAATCCTTGCTAAGACGCAGATGACGGGTGCTTTCAAGGATGTTACAGCAATCCGTGGTAAGAGGCAGATGACGGGTGCTTTCAAGAACGTTACAGAAATTGTTGACAAGATGCTTTCAAGAATTTAGCCAACTCCTCTGCAGTAGCACTCCACTTTCAAGCATATTCTTGACGTTTGCCGCCAGTATGAGTAGCTCTGCACTTGAATCAATTCGTATTCGAAAAGACTGCCATTACAGCCTCGTATTTCAGCGAACTGCCTGCAGTCTTCTCACAAAAGTGACAGCCACGCAACATTCACAAATCAATGCTTAGGCCTGTGTGCAATAAGATGATGACCTCTTCTCTGCTTTCACATCTGACATCTACTGGATGTCCTGCTGAAATGCTCATGCTCCCCGCCCTTAAATCAAAATTCACATCCGAAGCAACAGAAACTTAAACCTAGACTACATTATAACCAAGTACTGCCATTTACACTAATAAATTCAACAATTCAATTTTCATTTGTTATGTTGCCAACAAATATGTCGCCATGAATATATTCATAAGATTCCTGTTGTTAGTTGTACGTATATATGTGTCTTACAATATAATAAGGATTCATTCACAAGAGAGCCAGAGCGATAGATAGAGATTCCTTGGAATTACGAATCCGATTCTTCCTTCGTATACATAATTTTACAGAAAGAACAATTTAAAAAATATAACATACATTTCTGTGTGAATGTATACATAGATTGTTGTGTGCTCAATGATTTACACTATCCGCTTTTGTTACAATATCTAATATATCTAACTACATTTACAACATCATAATAAAATCTATACGTTCTTCAAGTCGGTTTCGCGAGAAAAAAACGAACAGTTTTACATCGAAATGGCGATACACTGTCGCTTGTACGTACATAATAGTTGTATAGGTGCCAATTGTAAAAATCTGTAATCGATGCTATTCCCTTGGTTTCTCGCCCCCCACCCCTCTTGTTTGTGCACGGCTGGTGGAAGATTTAAAGGGGCGACTTAACGTCTTTTTTGCTCATAGTGAAGAATTGCCGTTTCACATCTTCGAGGGTGTTGTCCTCGCTGATTTCTGGATATGTTGGTTTCTGTTGCGTAAAAAGTTTGAATTATTAAAAGGAATTTTAAAATGCCGTCGTTTTTTTTTTTTTTTTTTGGTTTAGTAAGGTCGGTGAAAAGAAGAGAATGCGGGTTATTTAGTAAATGAAGCAAAAGAACACAACACAGAGCAGACAACAGAAGAAAAAATGTATAAGGCTTGCAAATAAATAAATACAGTCGCATCCCTCTAAGTCGACGTAATTCTGATATCCCGTGAAACTTCGACTTAGAGTGAGGCAACCGTAATATACCACAGAGTTTCCTCCACGGGATTAAAACAAGCAAATAGATGGATAGCCTTAGGCTTTTGATGATCTGGTGGCTATTAAATAAATAAATGGCTGGTAATGAAATCTTAAATAATAATCCTGTTAAATAAAGTTTAGGTGACCGACTGCACACAGCAGTCAATTGCTGCGATACAAGAGGCGATACAAATGACAGGTATCGCTTACTTCGGCCAGGTTACCAATAAAGAAAGCCCCTAGGTGACGTTTCCTTCAAGAGCAAATTGCTCTGCAATAGTAAAGGAGGGGCCCAATGGTGCCCTCCTCCTCTTCGTCTCTTCAGCTTCTGCAGAATTCATTGCAGGGAAGGCCTATTCGGAAGGCGTGCGTGCAAAAATCACAGAAACCAGTGATGACGCCGAGGCGAGCTCTGAGGTGCTTGCAAAATACTCCGTCATATCGTTAAGAGTACTCGACATCTTCCCCCGTTAAAATGTCAAAAATTCAAATTGCCCCTCAAGGAGGCAATCACCTCTGAAGTTGATTATATCTCTGCAGTCGTTGATATGATATTTTTTATAACAGCTGAAATAAATGAGAATGCTCGAAATCTTCGAATTAAATTTAAGGGCCGATGTTGAATGTTAACCACACCTGAACGTCAAGTTTTTTTCTGCATTTCATTTGACATTTCTGAATTTCAGACTAACTCAATTTGAACCATGAGAAGATACACAATCGAGCAACGCGTTAAAGTTATTCAGACTTATTATGAAAATGGGCGTTCAAATCAAAATCCATTTCGTGATATTTTTGGTCAACATAATCGACCAAATGTGTACACAATCGGTAGAATTGTGCGCAAATTTCAGCAAACCGGGTCTGTAGGAATTGTGAAAACACCTGTACGACACGAGAGTGACTGTTTGGTGCGGTATATCGGCTGGTGGCGTCATCGGACCCCACTTCTTCGAAAATGAGGTCGGCCAAGCACTTACCGTTAATGGTGTTCGCTATCGCGAGAACGGACTTCTTCTGGCCATAAACTGAGGATATGGACCTGGACGATATGTGCTTCCAACAGGATGCAGCCATTTACCACACAGACATCGAGACAATGGCCCTTAGTAATAGAAAATCATAAAGTCGCTTCTAAAGTCGAATTTTGTTAGGTGTAGCTAATGTACTTTTAAGTTTCCGTATTAATAAATCAGTTTTAACAAAACTCGAATTTAACGTAATCATTGTGAATAAACCTGTCATATTCGCTATTGTGAGCTAGCACAACCTGTCTGCGCGACAAATTCAATGGCCGTGTTATCTCACGTGGTGGCGATGTCACTTGGCCGCCAAGATCATGTGATTTGACACCGTTGGATTTTTTTCTTTGGGGTTATTTGAAAGAGTAGGTGTACGTCGATAAGCCAGCAACAATTCAAGAGCTAGAGGATGAGATAATTCGGCACATTAACGGCATAGAACCTCAATTATGCTTCAGCGTCATCGAAAATTTGTTCCATCGGATGAAGGTGAGCGGTCGAGGTCGCGGCTGCCATTTGGCCGATATTTTCGATATATAATTGAACCATACCAATAAATAGAAAAAAGAAATGACAATCATTTCCTAAATAATTTGTGTTTTATTCAAAATTTGTAAAGCAAAATGATAAACAAGTAAAGCATAGTTTTTTTTTTCGAGAAGCAATGTTAACGCAATCACACACACAGCGGGTTGTTAAATTAAAAGTACGTATGGACAGTTAGTTAGTGGGATGAGAAAGACCATTAAAACCCGTGAAGAAATTAATCATAAGAGGTAAACTTACATTCATTATACTGTTCTCGCCCCGCAACAATTGCCAATTTTCCAATATCGAGGCATATTTTAAGTATTTCTCAAACTCTCGCAACGTGTCGTAGACATGACACAAACCTAGATAATCATACTCTAGGCCAGAGTATGACTTGCCAAACAAACGATGACCTTTCGATGGAAGAAAAACTCGCATAAGACCACACGCACACACACACTTTCCAGTTGTTGTTCATCTTTTTTGGGGGGGGAAAAAAAACACTTACTTATTTCAATGCTACGCAAATACAGCTCTTCGGCTTCACGGTATTTTTTCATTTGATAGTTATACAACGAAGCCAAATGACCAATTGATAAGCCTACTTCATAATCATATGGTCCCAGCAGATCTGTTTTAATCTTAATTGCTTTTTGATGCATTTGCTCGGCTTCCTGCATGTATACAGAGTAAGAAGAAATTTGTATCCCCCCATGAGTGTCAATCCGCTACTTGTGAAATTATAAAATACAAAATGTGTTGCATTGGATACGAATAATTACCTCAAATCTACTCATCGTCTGATACAATCGCCCCAGATTGCCATAGTGTTTGGCCGTCTGTACGTTCACCTCACCGAACACATCGAGGGACAGTTGCAAGGCACTTTTGTGCAGATCCTCGGACTGTTTCAGCAAACCATCCTCGTCCACCCCACTGGCAGCCATTTTATCGAGTGCGATCTCTTCCAGGAGCAAAGCTTTAACACGTTTCGCCGACGCCAACATCAAATGATCACTGGGCACCAGATCTTTCATAATATCGACAGCTTTCTCCACATGTTCGCGGGCACATTGGAAATTACCCGTACTGTATTCACGAACGTAATGCGCATACGAGAGATCCTCATGGGCAACGGCTACATGATAGTTGCGATTCCCGAATATCTGACGTTTGATATCGAGTGCGTCAATGTAAACGTTAACGCTTTGATGGACTGAGTCGACATTGAGAAGGAAAAATCCATAGTCTAACAAGGTGTCCGCGTATTTTTGATGGTACTTTCCAAAGACAGTTCTAGAATTTGATTTGAGGAGAAGCGATCAAAATGAGAATAACAAGGGTTCAATACATATGGGGAAGGGGGCGGGTTTAAAAATGACAATGGGATGAGAATGATAATCTTAGAGTGAAGTGGGCAGCTTATTCATCTTGACCTGCCTTACAGCACAGGGAATGTTTAGCCCGTGCAGAGGTTGCCTTCAAATGCAATTGACGGAAAAGGGTCCGTAGGATACTAGGTTACCTTTATAGGGAGGTGGTTCTTAAGGCCCAACTACAATGTAAACTGAACTGTTTGTCAGAATCGAACGAAAAATAGACAGAAGCATCTTCAATTTGAAAGAATCACCATTTGCTTCTGGTTCATTTCACTTCCACTTAAGTAAGCAAAGTGAACGAAACTTAACGAAACTGCAACCAAAGTGAACGAAACTTAACGAAACTGCAACCAAATTGAACGAAACTCAACGAAGACTGAGCGAATTGTGGTTGCCGTGTATAGTTTATGTGTTCAATCGAGAGAACTTTAGTTGTTGACTGAAGCCGCCTCACGATCAGTATCGTTGGACCTTTAGGTTGCAAGGAAATCAAGTGGCTAAGGAGGTTAAGTTGAGGAGATGTACACAAGTCTCATCTAAGGGCGACCATTCTAGGGTGGAAGGGGACCTCAATCAGTTCAGTAGGCGGCACTGAAACCAAGTGTTGAGGGATCATGGACGCTGAAGAGATTTTTTGATGGAGGTACAGAGCAACTGAACTAAATATATTCGTTCTGTGGCGTTACCCAGAGCGGTTCATTTACAAGCAGCCATTGCGCTTGGAATTTAGAACCTCATGTGGCAACAAATATTCGGTGTAGTAACAAGAAATCCATTTTTTTTCCACCAGATGGCTTTGGTAAGCTATATCTCGCGTTGTATACGTCCCATCGGAGCAAACTAAATGTCGTAAGAAAGATAAGGTCTCCTACTAAAACAACTCTATCGATCGTTTTGTAATTGATCCACTCAGTTTTGTGTGAGCGAGCGTCAAAGATGGACACCGGCTAAGAGAAAACACGCCACATTTTATAGATTTTCTTCGGTAAAGGCGAGAACGCAAGCCAGGCGGCTGAAAATGTGTATAATGTTTATGGTCCTGGATACAGTAACAGTAAATTATGCGCAGTTTTGGTTACGTCGACTCCGTTCCGATAACTTTGATGTCAAAGATGCATCACTTTCTGGCAGGCCAATTGTCGATAAAATCATGGAAATCGTCGAGTCTGAACGTCATGTAAGCACTGACTTGATTGCCCAGGAGCTGGACATTGCACAAAACACCGTTTGGAACCATTTGAACAAGGCTGGGTACAAAAAGAAGCGCGATGTGAGGGTACCACACGAGTTAACGTCAAAGAGCCCCATGCACCGAATTTCCATCAGCGAATCACTGCTGAATCGCAGCAACAACCACCCATTTTTGGAGGAGATGGTGACTGTAGACGAAAACTGGATAACTTACGACAACGACAAGCGAAAACCGATCTTGCTCGAATCGCGGTGTGTCGGCGCACACGGTGGCCAACCCAGGATTGACGGCCTTGCTGTGTGTTTAGCTTTGAGCTGTTCTCCTCCGGAAAAGCTCTTAACTCGGACCTGTATTGTTAACAATTGGACCGTTTAAAGGAAGTAGCACCCAGCTTTGATACGTAGGAGATGAATTGTGTTTCATCGGAACAACGCCAGGCCACACTCATCGATAGCGACCCGCCAACAGCTGCGGGAGCTTGGTTAAGAGGTGCTTATGCATCCCGCTAGGTGGATGTCCAGACCTAGAACCAATGATTACCCCTTGTTCCTGTCCATGACGAACAATTTTGCTGGTGAGAAGTTTGCTTCAAGAAAGGCTTGTGAAACAAGACAAGTTAGGGACGAGGGCTTGTGAAACAAGACAAGTCGAGAGAGGGATAACGAGGTTGCCATCAAAAAGGCAGGAAATAATCCAACAAAACGGCGCATATTTGACCTAAATCGGACCATGGAGCCCTAAATTTCATGCCAAAATAATGGATTTTTGTTACTACACCTAGAACCATTAGAACCAGCTCCACCGCCGCCTGTGCCGCAGCCCTGGCACAGCCAGAGATCAAGGTAGCTGGAAAGACTTGTTGGTTGAGACCCAGGTTCTCCTCGGACTTTAGCGCCACATAAAGATGAAGAAGACCTATGGCGACTGACCACAGAATTCCTGGGCAATGGGTAGAGGAACAAACTACAAGCTACAGCTGATGATCTGAAAACGTGAGCACTGGTAAAACAATACCTTACTGAGCCAACAAAACAGAATAGTTGAGAAATAGAAACAAAATGACGCAAATGGTCAAGAATGAAATTACGACTTAGAGCCGCATCAATATGAATGACTCGGAGCCAGTTTGAGCCAGCAAGAGTCAATGGCATCGAGGAGATAAGTGCCACATCAAAAAAAAGTGATCCATTTGATCTGTCAGAATGAGCAAACATGGCTTCGGAAGAACAACTGGCAGTTGAGCGAATTTTGGAGTCAAAAATTCTTTTTAGAGAGGAACTTATTCCGTGTCGAAGTGGTGTTCAGTGCCACAATACCCCGGCATACCATTTAAAGGACATCTGGAGACAGTCATGGCGCAGTTGCTGTTTCAAAATGTTGGCACAGAAGGGCCACGTATTCCCTTGTTTCCGTACAAAAAAGAGACAAAATAGCAGAAGCACTACCCACCAAGCTTGGTGTGCTTGAAATTCGTTGATGAAATGAGTCCATCAGCAGATCTTTCGCCACAGCTTCAATGCAATGCGTAATTCCCCCATCTAATGACGTGACACATGGCCACGTTACAGCTTCAAAGTCACGTCAATTAGCGCATTACGCCGTTGTCTTGATGATAAACAGTGTTACACTTGCCTTAATCGAGATCTCTCGATAAAACACCGGCCATGTGTGATGCAAGCAAACACCGAAGAATCATCGTCGGCTACCACCGCATTAACTTTCAGTTGCATCATTCGAACAAAAGCGAGCAATGTGTGACCTGATTAAACCTGTGATAAGTGCACATGACTTCTAATCTAATGACAGATTAAATTGCTTTACCGCCACCGTTTGCTAGTCCCCTCCTCGCCCTCGTTGAACTTCAAGTGTGCCGAAAATGAGGTATTTTTTGGTTACCTATGACAGCATGAAACGAAATAGTTTGTTTTTTCACACCATCGCGCATTCACACACGCTGCTTAAATTCAACACCTCACCTAATAAGACGAGGTAAATAACTCAACCAGACCCTAAACTCGAGCTCCACTACGAAGACGGATGAAAATGAATTCGCTATCTACCGTGATAAGAATTGTTCACACCTCCTATGGACGCGCGGCGAAGGGAAGCGTCAGTGCAAATTAATATAATAGCCAACACCACCTGTGACTGCTCAGCTGGATGTGGGCTTGGTAAACATCTAATTTCAATAACAATTAATGCAGTCGAGTATTATTTAAGCCGAATGTCAATATTTACGCATGATTCCGCTGGAGCTGATAAATCTAATTGAACGTTGCGATGGCAGAACAACTTGCGATTTGTTCATTTATGAAAAAATAAATCCCCCACAAGTCTCTTTCAGAAAACTTGTTCAGTCATACGAAAAATAATTCCAAGTGTGTTCCTTACATAATGTGAAACACCGAAGTTACTTCACACACTTCGCGGTTGGGTCAGTTTGGGCAGCCAACCCAGTGCATTGGCCTTCCTTTGGGGTCAACAGCAATGCAACGGTAAGCTGAAATTGCAATCGCGTTCGTCTGTATTGACATTTCCAATCAGACTGCTGCTGCATCTCTATGTAAGCCGCGCGAATCGGAAAAGAATGTATCATCGGGCATGTTTGCAGATCACTTCATCCACACAGCTCTCGATCTCAAGTTCAAGCTCGCCTTCCCCCCACCCCCAATGCGCACGAGCGGGACGCCACCATCCGCAGCCACATTTGTCCCGGCAAAACTAATGAAATGTTGGTTTCTTTTTCGTTCAGTTTGATGATGACAAAGCGAATTTAATTAAGTGAACAAAAAAAAAACATAATGATACTCGTATTCATTTCCACACATCACACACATACCTTGCTCGGCGAGTCGCTTGGCAGATCAACATATTGGCCCGCTGGAAGTCACGCTTCACCACACACGCTTTCGCCGCCTGCCGGAGTACATCGATTGCAATGCTGTAAATGTAAACAAATGTGCACCAGCGGTTCGTTATGATATCTTACAATGTATGCGCAAGAGTTTCTGTTTTATTTTCACGTACTTTTCAGCAATGGAAGACGTCAGAGTTCGCATAGCAACAATACTCCATTTTTGGCTATCGTCGAATTCGCTCCTCGCGAAGTACATCGCCGAGAATTGTGTGTAGATATTTGCAAGCAGTCCTTTGGGGATTTTCCTCGTTGGAATCTTCTTCAGTATCGCGGTGATTTGCTTGAATGTGTGTTCGGCCGATTTGAACGTGCACAAGGCCGCTTCCGAATGCAGAAGTCTGAAAACGAAAGTTTGTGTGAGAGAGAATGCGTTTTGAGACAGCATAAAACCGTACGCCCAACATACCTCTGTAGACAGTCTAATCGGACGAGAATCGTACCGTCGTCCTGTGGCATTTGTTCCAGCCTACCGGCGACGCAGGACAAAATGTTTATACTCTCCGATAGCCAGCCAGCTTCGGAGAAAAACGAACCCAATCGCATACCGAACCCGATGGCGTTCATATCAAAGTCATCAGCGAAGGTCTGATTCGATGTTTTCGATATCATTTCGTATGATGTCGTCTGTGGCACCATCTTGGGGGCCACACGATACCGCATTATGAATTTGTTTTGCAAATGCGTGGCCAGTGGCTTGCTACTGCTCATCAGCGATGTCAGGCACTTGAAGAGTTTCTGTCGTGACGGATCGAAACGCAGCAGTCTGGCGAAGATTTCCAAATCGGACAGTTGTTCGAACAGCATTTTCTTCAGTTTCTCTGTGCGTGCCATCTGAATTGAGAAAAATGAGAAGAGCACAACAAAGATATCAAGCAAATTATCGCAGCAACTTGTCACAATTAATTACACAACTTTTTTCTTCTTCTTCTTCTCAAATTAATTGATGATAAACAAGGAAGCAAAAAAAAAAAAAACAGAAACAATCTCAATGCGGAAAACGTAGTCGTCGTGGTGGACAACAATTAGTGGGGGCTTAATGATATCCAAAGCAGTCAAGACTGGCGGATTTAAGTGAAGAGTATCATTCCCCGGCTAGGCAACGGCAGGCTAATGCGATTAGATGCACTTAACATGTATTATTGCCAGTAGCTCGCATGAGTCGCCTTTTGGACATGTCATTGCACGAAAGATTTGTTTGTCTTTACGATGAATAGATGAACAACAGGAGCTGGCAAAGTAATGTCTGCAACCACAAGCTAGACGACGTGTACACCCCGAACTAGGTCTTATCGGAGCAATTAGAGTCCCCCGCCGTGTGCACCTGTGGCACCAATCTCATCCGTGTAAGCAGAACTATGTTCAGTGGGTGGATTACCCAAGTCAAAGTTAGACAAATGTCGGTGAACTTAACCGCAAACATGTGCTAATTCAATATCAGCGCATGTTATCCGTAGATCAGGTGTTTGGTTTAAACTAGAAACTTGTGCCGCGTCACGCTCGTTTCGTGGAAAACAACACGACGGATATCTGCTGCCATTGTTTACCAAGTGACACGCAATCTTTAGATAAATGTGAAAATCTCATAAAAATAACCTCTAGAGTTGAGATTGGCGATTAACTTCATGTTCTAACGGTAAGTGATACCCGTGAGTGTGAAGTGTTGAGTAAGCTGTCAATCAGATGAATGTAAACAGTGCTGTTGTGTTCAAGTGAATGCGTCTTGAAGAATATTTCCCCGATGAACTGGGTTTTAACAAGTGAATTTACTGAAGATGGAGGAAGAAGGAGCTGTCCACCTTCCTTTAAACTGGCAGTCGGACCAACTTAAGGCGGACAGGTCCTTCAGGCGGACAGGTCCTTCAGGCGGACAGCTCCTCTAACCCGGCAGTCGGACAAACTTAAAGCGGACAGCTCCTTAAGGCGGACAGCCTCTTGAGCCCGGCAGTCAGACAAAGTTAAGGCGGACAGCCTCTTGAGCCCGGCAGTCGGACAAAGTTAAGGCGGACAGCTTCTTTATCCCGGCAAGCTTAAGGCGGACGGCTCTGTGATTTCTTTAACACCTCACTTGAACGAATTGTGCTGAACTCACACGCCAGCAAGGCGGACAGCTCCTTAAGGGGGACAGCTTCTTTAAACCGGCAGTCGGACAAGCTTAAGGCGGACAGCTTCTTTATCCCGGCAAACTTAAGGCGGACGGCTCTGTGATTTCTTTAACACCTCACTTGAACGAATTGTGCTGAACTCACACGCCAGCAAGGCGGACAGCTCCTTAAGGGGGACAGCTTCTTTAACCCGGCAGCCAGACAAACTTAAGGCGGACAGCTCCTTTAATCCGTCAGCCGGACAAACTTAAGGGACAGCTCGTTTAATCCGGCCGTCGGACAAACTTAAGGCGGACAGCCTCTTGAGCCCGGCAGTCAGACAAACTTAAGGCGGACAGCCTCTTGAGCCCGGCAGTCAGACAAACTTAAGGCGGACAGCCTCTTGAGCCCGGCAGTCGGACAAACTTAAGGCGGACAGCTCCTTAATGGGGGCAAGCTTCTTTAATCCGGCAGTCGAACAAACTTAAGGCGGACATACTCTTGAGCCCGGCAGTCGGACAAACTTAAGGCGGACAGCCTCTTGAGCCCGACAGTCGGACAAACTTAAGGCGGACAGCTCCTTAAGGGGGACAGATTCTTTAACCCGGCAGCCGGACAAACTTAAGGCGGACAGCTCTTTAAGGCAGACAGTGCCTTTAATCTGGCAGTCGGACCAACTTAAGGCGGACAGGTCCTTCAGGCGGGCAGGTCCTTCAGGCGGACAGCTCTTTTAATCCGGTAGTCGGACAAACTTAAGGCGGACAGCTCCTTAAGGCAGACAGCTCCTTTAATCTGGCAGTCGGACCAACTTAAGGCGGGCAAGTCCTTCAGGCGGACAGCTCCTTTAATCCGTCAGCTCCTTTAATCCGTCAGCCGGACAAACTTAAGGCGGACAGGTCCTTAAGGCGGACAGCTTCTTTAAGCCGGCAGTCGGACAAACTTAAGGGACAGCTCGTTTAATCCGGCAGCCGGACAAACTTAAGGCGGACAGTTTCTTTAACCCGGCAACTGGACAAACTTAATGCGGACGGCTTCTTTTACCAGGCAGCCGGACAAACTTAAGGCGGACAGCTCCTTACGACGACCTATACGAGGTGTACAGCGACACCGACCTAGTAAAACATCCACGAAACTGCGCATCAGTCGCCCAATATGGCTTGGACATGTGCAACGAATGGACACCAAAGCTCCTGCCCTTAGAGTCTTCGAATCTAAACCAGAGGGAAACGCACTAGAGGAAGACCTCGGCTTAGGTGGAGCGCACAATTTGAAGACGACCTCAACCGACTTGGAGTGCGCAACTGCTAGCTAAGGACCGTGCTAGCTGGAGAGACTTGTTAGTTTAGGCCTAGATCCACCCCGAACTGTAGTGCCAAATAAACAAGTAAGTTCGTAAGTAATACGATGTGACTTTGGTCGCAATAATTATGTGCGTCGACTCCTACATTAAGAGTCCTGGCTCCACATCTATTGAGTCTCTGACAATGCTCATAGGGTATGTCTGTCTTCTCTCATTGGACGTACACAATCAAATCACTCGCAACGCAAACTAAACTAGTCCAATAACCACATGTTTACAGAAATGAAGCCCCCCGTGCGCATCACTGTGCGGCACCGTCAACGTAGACTCATCACTCATGCTCTTGAATGAAAGATGTTCACGGCACGACCGATGGACAACGTCTATTTTTAGCAAAACGCATCTCTGTAAGACCAATCGTTGTTTATGAAAGAAAATTCAAATCTCTTCATTGCCCGTCATTTAATCAGTTTTGTTCGGCGTCGTCGTCCAATCAAAAAACTGAATTCCTTATTGTTGCCATCCGAATGATGGCTAGGCCACTGTCTATTGAAGAGATTATAATTTGTAGCCATACAAGCGTGGCCGGCAATTAAGCGAACGACATGAGGTTCAACTTCAAAGCAAACGAATGACCATTGTCGATTTTTGTTTCGATAGAGACAGACGAGAGAACAAACTTGTCAAATAGAAATAAATTGTTGCCTTCACTTGGAACTGGTTAATGGCGCTTGTTTTATTTTTGATATCACAATCGTTTCAATCTAATTGACCGCTTATGCACTTATGCTTTCCTAAACAGTGAATGACTTCATATTCCATCGTTTTTGAAGGGATTTTGTAGTTTATTCTGATGACAGTCGGCTTTTTTTGACGCACCATGAACTACTGAAATACGGGGTGGGCCATCTAGTGGTGTTTTTTGAAATCATAAGTTATTTTGACACTGACTGCTGTTTATCGCTCGAAATCTTGACAGAAAGTCGGTATCGTACCTCCGCGGAACGAAATGAGTCGCTGTACGCTTGAACAACGTTGGGAAATATTGGAAACTTATTTCCAAAGTGAGTGCTGTGTGCCCCAAACAGTGGGTTTTTTCTGAAAAGAAGACGTTTTGGCCGAAATGAAGCACCCACCGCGACTGTACGCAGGTTTGTGCAAAAAGTCCTTGAGACTGGTATGCTAGTGGGCAACATTCATGGTATAGATGAGAATGTACCTGCTGTGGCCTTCTTCGAAAATAAGGCTGGGAACAACGTTTCGGTCAACTGTGGGCCATGTTAACCGAACTGTCTTTTCACTGAAATTGAAGACATGGCTTTGGACGACCTCTGGTTCATGCGGGATGGCGCGCCGTGCCACGCAGCCCACGCCACAATCGATCTTTTGCGCACCCAATTCCCAACTCGTGTTATCAGCCGTCATGGCGATGTCTATTGGTCGCCTGGAAGCTGCGATTTGACCCCTTTTTGTGGGGATCCGTGAAGGACGGATGTTATGTCAGCAATCCGGAAACAATTCAAGCACTTAAGGCCAATATGATCCAAACAATCCGAGAGCTACGACCCCAAACCATCAAGGTCTTGGAAAATTGAGGTGACAGAATGCGCTAATGCGAAGCCACTTGAACAACTCTGTATTTCATTCTTAATTAGAATGTTTGTTCTTACTAATAAAGCCATAATACACGGAAAAAAATTAATTTTGTTAATTTTATTGCATTTTTAAAATGAAACTTTCACTTGGCCCGCTTCGGATGCACTTCAAAGAATTCTGAAAGCTTTACGTTGCCTAGTTGAATTATTTTTCAAGTCACCCACACGCTTGGGTCAACATCCCTAACTGAATTAGTACAAATTCAATTGCAACCAGGTGTGGGCTCGCAGTCGGGCAACTGGGAAAGTAGGAACTTTGAAAGAGCACCCAGTGTCGGGACCGGGGACGCACCTTTGAAATACGACACTGTCAACAGAAAGTCATTCAAAGTGTAATTTTAACCGGGCGTGGGCCTGTGCTGCCGGTTATACGATGAATTTAGTTGCCCTTGTGGTGATAATTAGACTGAGGTAAATTAATTTACTTGGAATACAACATGTCATTATATCACTATAACTGAGTAACTCAATTAAATGGTTATGATCGACCCGGGCGTGAGGTTGTCAGCCTTCATGCCTTACCTATTGCGTGTATTTTTATATTGGTTCGTAAAAAGAGAGAACACCAAAATGTTAGACATCAGGGCGAACAACAAACAAAAGAGCTTGAAAACCTGACTCATCTCCATCAAGTGTCAAATCAAAACTATTCAGGATCTGCTCCTGTCCGAAGTGAGGTGAAAAATATGAGACAATCTTGTGGGTACACATCCGTTGTTAAATCGGCTCTGACTTATGGCAGAGAGGTCTGGTAAAAGATGCGCTGAACACCACTAATTTAAAGACATTGACATTTATAAAGGGTGGTTAAATTTTAAGGGCCGATGTTGAATGTGAACCACACCTAAACGTCAAGCTTTTTTCTGCATTTCATTTGACATTTCTCAATTTCAGACTAATTCAATTTGAACCATGGCAAGATACACAATCGAGGAACGCGTTAAAGTTATTCAGGCTTATTATGAAAATGGGCGTTCAAATCAAAAAGCATATCGTGCACTTCGTGATTTTTTCGGTCAATTTAATCGTCCAAATGTGCATACAATCGGAAAAATCGTGCAAAAATTTGAGCAAACCGGGTCTGTAGGGGATGTGAAAACACCAGTGCATGCTCGTACAGCTCGTACTGCAGAAAATATTGCTGCTGTTCGCAATAGTGTGGCTGAAGAGCCGTCCGCCTCAACTCGTCGTCGTGCCCAACAATTGCACCTCTCACGCTCGTGGTTGATGAACATTATGCATAAAGACTTGCATTTACACGCTTACAAGGTGCAATTGACTCAAGAACTAAAGCCTCTTGACCATTTCAAGCGTCGTCAATAGCCAGAATGGTAGCAAGAAATGGCCAACAGTGGATGATCAATTTTCGAAGAAAATCATCTTCAGTGATGAGGCACATTTTCATCTCAGTGGTTTCGTCAATAAGCAGAAACGCCTGGCGAATGATAATCCAAAAGTGATTGTCTATAAACCAATGCACCCACAAAGAGTGATTGTTTGGTGCGGTTTATGGGCAGGCGGCATCATCGGGCCGTATTTTTTTCGAAAGGCAGTTACTGTGACTGGTGTACGCTATCGTGAAATGATAACTAACTTTTTATGGCCCGAAGTGGAAGATATGAATGTGGACAATATGTGGTTTCAACAGGACGGTGCCACTTGCCACACAGCTAACGAAACAATGGCTCTTTTGAGCGATAAATTCAATGGCCGTGTTATCTCACGTGGTGGCGATGTCACTTGGCCGCCAAGATCATGTGATTTGACACCGTTGGATTTTTTTCTTTGGGGTTATTTGAAAGAGTAGGTGTACGTCGATAAGCCAGCAACAATTCAAGAGCTAGAGGATGAGATAATTCGGCACATTAACGGCATAGAACCTCAATTATGCTTCAGCGTCATCGAAAATTTGGACCATCGGATGGAGGTGTGCCGCTGAGGTCGCGGCGGCCATTTGACCGATATTTTGTTCCATACATTATTGAACCATACCAATATTATCATAATAAAAAGAAATGACAATAATTTCGTAAATAATTTTTGTTTTATTCAAAATCAACATCGGCCCTTAAAATTTAACCACCCTTTACAAAAGAGCCAACGAAAATTCAGTTAAGATTCTCTTAGAATTGAACGAATTGTAGCCGGAAGGATTGCAATTTTTCAAATGCCCTCGATGAACTTATGCAACAATCCTACAGCAACTGTCAGCGATTTACTTCTTTACCACTTAAGTGAAGAAGTGTATTAAGGGCGTCAGAATACTGCAGTGACTAGCACATTTCAGGTGAATCGGCTGTAGCTCCAAAGCACGATCAACATCCTTGTTCCTTTGGCGAAGACATTCTGATCCAAGGATGTCGTGCAGTGTAAATCCAACTGAAGTCGTCGAGAAGTCCGGCCTGGAACTAAAAACTGCTTTAAGCGCTTCGAGTCCAGTTCAAATTGAGCTATCGTCGAACATGGATTTCCAAATTCGATGACCGACACAAGATGCGCTCCCACCAAACTATGAAGGTGCCGGTAACAAGGTAACACGAGTGCGAAACTGCGACAAATACGGACGAAGACAACAGTCCGACAGCCGTATTGCGAAGAAGCTCTAGAGTTAAGAGGCCAGTTGAGCGGTACCATCCAGATTAGTGGAAAAGACTGTTGTGCATTTACCTAAACTGCAGAACTTAAGAACAATAAAGCAAGCTATTGGCGATTATTGGTTGACGCATAAATTCGATCAGCTGTCAAAGGATGCGAAAATGGGGTTTTCCTTGCTGGCAGCTTTCTTCTTAATTTGGATCTTTCATCAGCAGGTTGTTCTTAGGTACACTTCGCACGAAGTTCTCATACACAATAACACGCGAGAGCCGAGAAGACTGATGTTTCATCGGTTAAAGGGAAGCCGAGTGTGCATAACGTAAAGCACAATGACTAAGAATTCTTCCATTTGGTTTGGAAAACTCCAATCAACTCATCGTCGAGTCATGTAATGATTTGTGGTGAAAGTTATTGATGCCATTGCACCATCTCACGTACAAAGGGAATGATTTTTCCTCTTAATCTCCTCAACCAAAGGCAAACTTAGTGAACCGTCAATCGTTTCGAATTGAAAACACCATGGAGACAGTACTGCCAGTGACTTTTGCCTACCTAGTCTTATACACTCTTTCTTCAAAATCGATAAAATGGAACTTCAAAGTTACGGTCAAGAGGTGAGGAAACACGGCAGTACGCAAGGAACTCAAGAAGAAAGGGCAATGCTTCGATGGTTTGGCCGAATGTCCGACTGGAACACTGGGAGACGTGTCTTGAATGCGATTCTAAAAAGTAAAAAGTAGGTGAGAGACCCAGGACGAGTCCAAAAACTCGCATGGTTGCGCTTGGGCATAACTCCTGATGAGTGAGAGTCGATGGCGAAGGATCGTATGGCCTGGAGATCATTCGCGTGCGCTTTGCCACCGCGGCCCCTTTAGTGGATCAATGGGCCATTGAAGATGAGATGCGGTGAATATATCATAGAACTGGCAGCACTGCACAGCAATAGTATCATTTGTCAAATGCCGTATCAACGTATCAGTGACTTCTTTCTTGGCGTTTACGATACAAATGCGTTCAATGAGTAGATGTCACTCCCGAAGGATGAAGTTATTTTTTTGTCGGAGGTTTCTAACAATACACTGGAGCACTCAGACTCAACTAACTGGTTCATAGCACTACCAGGCAGCAACCTACAATTACTGACATTTATTGGTCTTCCTGTAAAAATACCAGCCGGCGCTTCTGTGATGAGGAGCCTACATCATCAGTTCTCACCTCATCAGCACCAAATAACTGCCACCTGATCTGAGCAAAGGCGGGACAGTGTTAGAGGAATTGCTCTGCAGTGTCGTCGTCCTCTCCACTGGCGTCGCAGAGAGTTTCTTCGCTTAGGCCAAGCACATTTGGGTGTTTGGCGACGGTCTAGTGGTCTAGAAGTTAGTCCACCGGTAAGTCGTCTGCAGCCTTTTTCTGTTAAGAGATAACAAGAATTCCGCGGGTTTATTACTTACGCTAGGGATCATGTGCTTGGTCTGTCTACATCCTGGAGAGTCATGCCACCTCCGCTTGTGTTCTCGAGAGGCCCAACAATCGATGGACGCCCTAGCCAAAGACGCAGGTAATTCAAACGCAGGTTCGGCTCCTAAGAGAACCTCCTCTGATCCTTGTCTAGCAAATTCTTCGGTGATCTGGTTTCCCGGGATCCAGTGGTAGGCTAAACAAGTCTATTTAAGGCTTCCGACCAAATTCAGAGAAGGCTTGCATTCCGGAACTACCCTGGAAGTGGTTAAAGGGTTGAGCAAGGCCTAAAGCACTGCTTGGCTATCGCTACAGACATAAATACTCTGCTTCTTCCGAATGTTCCATTTGGAAAACCCACGCAAATTTACCTAACGAAGTGTGCAGTCTGATGTTGTCGCCCTCCACGATGGCGCCAGCGACAGACCCTTCCTTAGTCTTGAAGCCTTCCCTAAAGAATCAACTACAGTCCGTTTATGGCTCAGATTCTGACCAGAGCCAGTCGTGAGTGCAAGGAAAGTCGACATTGTATGCTGGTCGCAGCTGGAGTACTGGTGTCCGATGTGTCAGACGGTATATCCATGAGACTAGAGTCAAAGGAAATGCGGTGCGCAAGGTCATCAAAACAGTGCGAGTTGTACCAAAGACCACTTATTTTTAAACGGAAGGTGATGTGGACATCACGAGGTGGTGAGAGTTTCAGAAGTGCATCAAGAGCAGAGCTAGGCGTACTAGGGATGGCGCCTATGTCGCCGAGACCGACCCTTCTTTGGAACTTAGTGAAAGCAGCAGTTACGTTACGTTACGCGAAGGCTTATTCCATCAAACGATCGATGTATGTGAGAGAAGAGGCCGCGTGACCCCAAGACTTGTCGAAAATTCCCTCACAGTGCCAGAAAACTGACAGCGCCTTGAAAGTTTTCGATTCGATGCGTTTTTTTTCCAGTTTCCCAGATATTTAGCGTCGTCAGAAAAGCGGATGGTGACACTTTTTTGTATTAGTTGAGTCAGACCAGTCAATTTCCTCCTCTTTGTAAGGAGAACAATCGCGGTTTCGAGAGGGCTAACTGAAAGTCTAGTGTCTAGTACATCAGTGATCGATAACGCCTAGAGCTGCCTGCGATTTTGAACCCACAGCCGCTAGGCACGATCCGACAGTACAGCTACATCATTCGCATAGGCCTGGACGTAGATTATAGAGCTATTGAGAGCGTAAAGCAGAGATTTAACCAGCATGCATCATAGCAGCAGAGACAAGACGTCGACCTTAGGGCAGTCCCTTATTACCCCCGGCATTACATACTGGTGGCAAAACGCATTCGAAGATTAGTTGTATCCTCTCTAAATCCTCTCTAGAATCCCTCCATCGAGTCATAAAGGAAGCTGAGCAAAAGGCTTTCTAGCTTTCTATGAGGCACTTGTGGTTCAGTCACAAAAGCAGACAATTCTGGGCTCAATAGTACGTGTAAAATGACAACGTGTAAATGACTTCGCTTTCGAAACAAGTGCCATTATAGGGAGATTATTCTGTTTTAAGAAGGATTCATAAGAGTGTGGGGAGTGTTGTTAAGTCGTGCAAATCACAGGACTCAGTCATTGGACGGCGCATTTGCGTCTGACGAGTATGTATCGAGTTCGAATCGAATCGAGCGTGATTTCCCTTCGTCAAGTTCTCCTTTAAATAACCGCTGACTTCTGAGTTTATTCCGAGTTCCGACGTCAGCTAGGCAACGCTCTCTTTGATGCACGAAGCACAGAGTCCCGGCCTTTTTTTCCTCTTGTACAACCCATGCCGTCAAGGCAACGATACCGCAACCAGGATAGATCTATTGTATCGTAGGTGCAGAGACAGATGGGAGGAGACAACAGAAAAACACAGCTGATTGAATATCTGTGTTAGATTTTCGGCGTTGGGGATTTCCAGTCATAATGTGTGGATTGTTTACCATTTGACGGTTTTTTCCCATTTATTCGAGTGGTTGACGTGAATGCAAGTGGCGTTCATTTCTGTCGTGTCCATTCTCATCATTTTTAAGGATTCGTTTTTCGAATGGAACCTTGATAAATTCATCCGACCGTTCGCCATGTCTGTCACTCTCTATCGCAGTCTGACACAGTCTGTCACAATTCCCAAAAAGAACAGCGTCAATTGAAGCTTCCTTGCGCTCTAAAGCATCAAGTTGTCTATGCAACAAGGGTAGATCTTCTCTGAGTGTTGCTGTTGAAGAAGAAACATCAGCTCGACAACACCAGTTTAAGCAACCGTCGTGTCGATCAAAACTTTTCGATTTCCTCGATTTTCATGCGAATTTTGTTGCAAAGTGTGTCAATTTCCCGTTTTATTGTGCCGATGAGAAGTTCATCGTTGTTCCGCGCTCTTTTGCAAAGAGTCTCCTTCGAACCAAAAAAAAAAAAAAAACGAAACCCCAGCCCAGGGAAACTCAGAATTCCCATGATCGCATCGACATGTCGGCTTGCATCGCCACTTCAAAAGCAATCAGTTGCGGATGCATACACAATAAATAAGTACCACCCACGCTGGCGTCAATTGCAAAACGGCATCGTTCGGCAAACATGAAAGCCTCTTCTCCTAAATTTCGTGGATTTACCATCCATTTTTTTTCTCATTTTTATCGATCAAATAATGATTGAGTAAATAAATGAGAATATTCTCAGGCGAGTTGCCGGCCAATTAGTGAGCACCCCAAACACACAGACGTGCAATATTCCACTTCTCAAGACTCCGCGCCAGGTCATGAAGTGTATACCGCCGCCAAACCACACCATTTGACACCCATTGGCATCGAGCACTTGATCAAATGTTAATGTTCAATCAGCGGTCGTTGAGTGAATCGATTGAATTACATCTAAATCATATAAATCAATTACTTGCTTGTCCATTGATTAAATTACGCGCTATCCCAACAAAATCAAGTCTCAGGAATTCTCAATTGGGTCGTTGCTTGTTCCGCCGGCCCCGCCACCGATGTGATTCGTCATTCTTTCGTGGTGCGGGCTCTGCTTGTTTATCGAAGTCACTTAGAAACTTAAAAGTCAGATTAACTGTGCGCCTTTAAAAATAAATCCAAATAAACAATTCACACTTATTGACTTGGGGTTTGAGGGGAGCAGGAGGGTGCCTCGGCATGAAGACGAGGTCTTTTGGACACTCAATCACGCGTGTAGTGTATCGATTGTCACATTCGATCGCTTCGGCTGTGCGATTGTTGTTACGGGGGGCCTTTGTCATCATGTAAACGACACCGATGACAAGAGCTGACAGAAACTGACATGGTTATCGCGTGAGAGCTATGATTTTTGAAGGCGCTTTGTGCTCATTTATTTCATCGGTTTGAGTGACATTTTCCTTGTCAGAATCGTTCAAGAGCTTGTTTGTTTACTTCAAGCGCGATTGTGGTTTAATATTTCAAAGTGCACCCTGACTTTGAATTGGGTTAAAATAGTGGTTTTATGTTACAAATGTGTGCGGGGTTTAAGGAGAACAAAGAGTAATGCTGATCAAGTGCTAGAAGTAGTCGCATTTTGAAGGTTCCGCATCGGATAAAATATTTAAAAGCAATAATTCTGAATATTTAACAATTCCTTCAACCAACGTCAGTACAATATCTCCAAAACTGCTGAGGTCTTAGAAGAATGTACTCTCCAAAGCCGATTCTTCATGATTTTCCCAGATTTTTGGGCACTCAGGTTTAGAAATGAGAGAGGGCCGCCCTAAGCCTTCGAAGTGCATCTTTGGATCGAACGTAAATGGAAGCCACACCCAAATACTCCCCGATTTAAACATGAACTGTTAGCCAGGCCCAAGGTTTCATATTCCAGACTTCATATAAATAAAACAATCATCAATAAAGCTAGGATCTGTGACAGACTGTGACAGGCTATGACAGACAGTGTCAGACTGTGACATGCATTGTCAGACTGCGACAGACAGTGTCAGACTGTTACAGACTGTGTCAGACTGTGACATACAGTGTCAGACCGTGACAGACAGTGCCAGACTGTGACAGACTGTGACAGACTGCGGCAGACTGTGTCAGACTGTGACAGACTGTGTGAGACTGTGACAGACAGTGTCAGACTGTGACATACTGTGTCAGACTGTGACAGACAGTGTCAGACTGTGACAGACAGTGCCAGACTGTGACAGACTGTGACAGACCGCTGCAGACTGTGACAGACTGCCGCAGACTGTGTCAGACTGTGACAGACAGTGCCAGACAGTGCCAGACTGTGACAGACTGTGACAGACTGCGGCAGACTGTGTCAGACTGTGACATACAGTGTCAGACTGCGACAGACAGTGTCAGACTGCGACAGACAGTGCCAGACTGTGAGAGACTGTGTCAGACTGTGACAGACTGTGACAGACTGTGACAGACAGTGCCAGACTGTGACAGACTGTGACAGACAGTGCCAGACTGTGACAGACTGTGTCAGAATGTGTCAGACTGCGACAGGCAGTGTCAGACTGTGTCAGACTGTGTCAGACTGCGACAGGCAGTGTCAGACTGCGGCAGACTGTGTCAAACTGTGACAGACAGTGTCAGACTGCGACGGACAGTGTCAGACTGCGACAGACAGTGACAGGCATGACGAACGGATTGCGAGGACGAATTTATCAAGGTTCCATTCGGAATCCTTCTAAATGATGCTACTGGACACAACGGAAATGCACGTCACTTGCATTCACGTCAACCACGGGAATAAATGGGAAACGGTCCAAAGGTTCATTCCCGTCAAGTGGTAAACAATCCCCCCATTATGACTGGAAACCCCCATTTCGGACGGCAATATATGCCTCACGCTAAGTGTGATGACCACTGAATGCCAGACGTTCAATTAACACAATGTGTCAACAATATTTATATTTTCTTTGCGTTGTGTGATAACCAACTGTTTGGTTGCATCGCAATCTTAGTTTTTCATTTCACTCACCTCCGCGCTCCAACTTTGTGCTTTCATTTTGAATTGCTCCTACTGCTGCAAGCTATCGCAACTTATTTTTAAACAAAACACTTTTGTTATCGCAAGCTGGAGGACAGCGAGTGCCGCAGACATAGGTTCATTGGAATTTAATGCGTTTATAATTTTAGAATTTAGAACACTGACGGCGATCGGAATGAAGGAGTTGCCTGTTTACTTGTTGTTCGATTGACCAAATTGTTGAATGCTGAGTCACAGTGTGATTTGCGAATGTTTGTCGTCTAAGTTCGGAGAATGTTTTTCGGGCTTGTGAATTGGATGAGTCAACATCGCGGAACAAAAAATGTGACGTTCTTGATATTTGAGTTATATCGGCGCGATTTCTTGAAGTGAAGTACTTGGACTTTTATTTGAATAATAAAGGGGTTTTCCAATATGATTTTGACAGTTGATAGCGGCCATATTGTTGAAGCTGAATCTGTCAAATTGGCTGTCATTATTCAGTCTGTTTTGCAAGTCACCATGGACGGACAACACGTGCAAATGATAAACTTGATGCGGCCCCATTTCCGGATAAATGGATACGCCAACAAACAAAATGGTCGAATTTGTGACGATACCAATCCACATGAGATCCAAGAGCAACCAAGGTATCCCGAAAAAATCACTGTTTGTTGTGGATTTTGGACTGGCTAGATGACGCCATCGCTCCATATTTCTTTGAGAACGGCGTTGGCCAGGCCATCACCGTCAAAGGCGGTCAATGATTACCAACATATTTTGGCCTGAATTGAATGATATGGACCCCAACGCCATGTGCTTCCAACAGGACGGGGCAACGTGCCACACAGTTTACGCAACATTGGAAATTCTACAAGAGCAATTCGAGGGCATCACAAACATGCCAGCTGTCTTTTAACGAGATGGCTGAGCATGTCAATGTACACCTTATGTGGGTGCCGGGACACAGTGACATGCAAATTGCAAGCTCAATGAAGCAAGCTCCTGTCTCAATCCAAGAGGAGATCCACCATCAATGCCGATTGGTACAGCCTACCACATCATTAGGAGCAATCAACCACAAGTCTGCCTTAAAACGATAGAAACGATTACTCTGTCCTGCTCAGACTAAGCAGACCTGTACTTAGGAGTCAGGACACTAGTCGTTGTCATAAAAGGACAAACCGCAGTTGGCACACACGCCCGCAAGATTAGACATCACCTCCTCTGCTCGTGGGGTGATCTTGCCAGTCATAGGTACTAAGACCTAGGTGTCTAGACGTCTCCATAACATCGCGTACAATACGAGCGCAGTTTGATAAGTCAGAGACACTTCTTTAAAAATATAATTTTATTCTGGGCAAATAAGCGTTTTATTGCTTCCTTTAGGTTTCTTCCATACTTCTCATTCTCAAGGACCTCAAAACAGGCGCTTACCACCCAGCCACTTAAGTTTCGGAAGCAGGAAATAGTCGCAGGGAGCTGAATTCGTATTTATTTTTGCCATGGAGACTAAACAAGTGTGCACCCGTGTTTTGTCTTGATGGAACAGCACAAGGAACGCCAAATGCGGTCGTTTCTACTTCAAATCTATATCGAATCTGTCGGAAAGCTCTGAATAATATCAGCCGGTGATCATTTTGCACTTTTTAAAGTAATCGGTCGATATGTGTGACACAGCGTGCATCTGAAGCTGTGGACATGATCTGGTGCACGTTCACCCGGAGAAACCCACGGTCTTGATCGTTCCTTGGTCTCTGGTGCGTTTTGTTATGTCCACGTTTCGTGCACGATAATGAAAGCGGAAATCAATCACGAACATCGCCAAACACTCCTTGATCACACGGTTAGCCTTACGGGCCGGTGTGAGGAATGGCGACACACATTGCGCGGACAGCCTTTTTATGACCAAATATTCATGTTAAATCATAAAAAAAGCCCGCTCAGTTTAATTGCCTACATGCGCAATTTGTGCATTTGCATGCAATTTGGGCTATTTGCATTGCGTCTTGTCATCCCTCACAGTGATTTGCAGAGGTTTCAGAATGGGCCCAACATATTGGTCTGAAGGCCCCAGCACGTCAGCAATACTTTGACAGATAAAATGCATACGTTCTTATGGGAGCTGACACACGATACAACGCTGAAGTCGACGCAACGGATGTAGTTGCTCAACTTTCAACTTTTCTCTCTCCTTCGAACAACTCTCAATAGTGCATTTTGACGTGTAGCTGACAGACTGTCAAACGAAGTCAGCTGCGCTATGAAGTGTTCGTCGTGTCCTCCCTTGCGTCAGGCACTTCGCCGTCAACAGATGCTATGACGCTACGCACGTCAAGTAGTCTATGCGCCGGAACCTAAAATGAAATACGCCGGTAAGCATGCGCATCATCGAGTGAATATAATGCCCGCTTCACAATGCTGCGTTGGTGCGTCGCCTCATTTTTCAAATCACACAATACAATGGTTCCATGTCATTCACTGCGTCGTGCTACGTATTGACTTTTGTCAGTAAGCGTCACCTAAGCGACGTAATCTCTCACCAAAAACCAACCAATTTCAGCATGCTGACACATTTAGGTGCTTTTTGACATTTCCCTGTGTTGACTCCATATTTTCATTGGGCGCCAAAGAAAAAAACAGCTGATGGTAACACACTCATCCCTCAAAGCAAATGTCGTAACCAGGACGTAGTCGAGGCACCAGCGCAGCATTGTGAAACGGGCATAACTTCGTCGATGCGTTGCTGCCAATTCGTGCTGAATTTACATTTCTAAGCTAAATTTGAATTCAAATTATATGCATTTTATGAAAACATGCAATAAAAGACACCTTTCCTCTGATGTAATGTACTTCAAAGTGAAAAGAAATTCAGAGAAAATGGTAAATTCCTCTTTTCTCACATCACTGGGCAGCACTGAATCGATGACGCAGCATTCCTATTACTCATCCCATTTCGCAACAACTCTCAAATTACGAAGAAAGAAAGTCAGATACGGAAATACGAATGAGTCTTTAAACAATTAACGCATGAGTGTGGTTTTTTTTTTTCAAAAAGAAGCACAAGCCACGATTCCACGTGACATGCGTAGCGAGTAGCGACAGACCTTAATTATTTTTGAGATTACCAAATCGAACTGAACACACAACATTTTCGAACGTTCATGGCAAGCAGTGGGTATGTGCTGGCCAAGAATGACTTGCGAAAAAGAGGCTTTCTTGTACGTTGCATCGCTTAATGCACACCGAAAAGGAGAATGAAAGGTTGATGCCACAAGTGCCTGCTGTCACGATGTCCGCGTTATTGGTGGGTTCATAGTCGGATGTGACAGTTAGTTAATCACTATTTTGAACTGAAACAATGTCAAAGAATGGCCTACCTTCCCAACTGAAAATAAAGGAGTATGATCGTGCATTCAGAGCGCTTTTAAATCTGCCACGGCAGAAAGGGGGTACAATGGGGAAGTACAATTTTGCACGATTACGCAAAGGGCTGCCGGGAGCAGCGAAGACGACCGTCAATAATATTCCTTTTTGCCATTTTTGCGATCCATTTATGGCCGCTTGGAGATGCTTATTCATGTTCTAACATCAGATCTGTTGAAGATCCCAAGAAGTCAGAATGTGAACCAAATATTCGTTTGTGGGTCATTGGGGCTATGTAGCCGACATAAAAATCGAGATGATCATCTTAAAAACAAAGCAAACTACGGCAGATCTTAGTTGCAAGCTCGATCTTAGTTTGCACGGAGGACGATGAAGCTTCGTTTAAAGATTTTGCTGAATTTTCGGGGAAGAGGTTTATTGATTGATCCCCTGACTTAGCTGCAGCAACCCGGCCAAGTTCATCCAAAACTAAGATTGGATCACCAAAACCAAAATCCGTTCGAGCTTCATTTCTGTGTACACACTTTGAATGGATGAAAGGGATAAGGGCGGCGGCTGAGCCTCACTTAGACCTATTGGTCCATAGTGCTACTAAACACTCCTGTAGCCTTATTTCGGCAAAATGTGGGTTCACGACAACCACATCATTTAATAATTTAAAGAATGGTTGGCCCGGAATTTTATATCGACTTTTGGCTAAGGCCGGGCAGAAACGAAGGTGATCATTCACCGATCATTCACCGTTTATTTCCAGACTCAGCAGCTATCAGTGGAAATCAGGACGAAATCAGTGGCCTGTAATGATCCGGCAATTGTAGCGAAATGGAACTTTTATCTTCTTCTTCTTAGGGCTACATGCCTCTCCAGGCAGCACGATCTCTCACAGTTTCACACATCAAGCCGGCTGAGGTCCCCCTCGACGACTTGTGTGCGCCACCTTGTGCGTTGTCGAAGATTCTTCGGGCCGCAGCTAGGACATAGTCCACGCCACTGCGCTGCACAGTGGATTGAGAGGCGAACAAAATCTAAATTTGTACATTCTGAGATACACTCAGGGGCTTTGCATTCATAAAGTATATAAGTTGGATAACACATTTCCATGAAATGGAGAACTGTTTACACAGCGTTTAGATATGTTTACACAGCTTAAAGTCGTTCCCTTATTTAACCATGTTTAGTGCATACAGCGAAGGGTCTTGTATTCTCGTCAATAACTATGCCGCGACATGATGGATAATTTTAGAATTTTTAATACGTTTTACAGGACGTCTTAAGAAAACGTCAACGTACACGACTTTCTAACTTTGATGTTCTTATTCGTCTAGCAGCTATGAATTTTTAAAATAAATCGTCTAAAAAAACAATATTTGCGAAACTTCAGTAGGCCAGAAGTAATGAGCTCCAAATTGATTCATGTCTTAAAATATTCTTTAGAGTCTTGCTTAAACAACTGTACAAGCTTTAGCTGCGTCAACCTGCGACGGAGAGGTTGCTCAGGCTGTAACTAATACACCATCCATGGCGGTGTGTCCCATATGCAAGACAAAGCCTTGAAGTTTTGCACTTCAACTTGGTCTGTCACCTCCTTCTAGCGCGTATCAAATGTATGCAGTTTGTCTTGAAAATCTGTCTTATAGGGAGTCGACTTGGTCTTCCGAGAGAGGGCTCTGTTACTCAATTGCCTTTTGAGCCAAAAGAAAAAAGCGGTTGGCAAGAGTTATTCTGCGTTTAATCTTGCAACTGATGTTGCTTGTACTAGACGAAGTCCTGAACTACATCGAAGTTATAGCAGTCGATTGTGACGTTCTGCATGCAAGGTGGATTTACTGTATTCCTTCTTGTTGACAGCATATACTTTGTTTTTCCGTCGCTTAACCGCCAGACTCACTTTAGCCACTCCCGCCAACAAACGCCTCATTGACGGCTTGCTGTGTTCGATCAATCACATCAATGTCGTCCGCGTATGCTAGCAAATTAAACGGACTTTTGGAAGATCAGTCGTCGTGTTTTTCCAATGAGTTTTGCACGAACTTCTCAAGAATGTTACTAAAGAAGTCACACGAATGGTTTCAAGCGCTCACGCAAAACGGCAGACAAGGCAATCTTATATGACATGTTTATTAGACTTATCCAGGAGCAGTTGAAAGGGTCTCCTTTTTTTGGGATTTTAAAGGAGCTTTTGTGGAATGTGCCAAATGACACAGTGACGCCACGCTCAGCTAATTCCTATGCTGTGTCGTTTCCCTGGGTTTGCATGTGTCGAGGGACCTCAATTAAAACAGTTGAGCGCCGTTTCGAAATTAATAGTGTTACATTTCAATGCTTTGAGCACTACCTGACTGGCTACATAAATATTCATGGGAGCACGGTTTGCTTGAATGATTCTGCTCCTTTCTTGCAGTTTGTAACAACTTTTGAGGTCGTCCGATGCATTGAATGCACCACCTCGAAGGTGTCGCTTCGTACCGTCGAAAGGGGTGACGGGCTGTAAGTAATCTGCAATATTACTAAAGTTACTACGCTTGAATGGGTGATGTCTGGGCATGTCTCAAACGAGAGTAGAAGACGCTCAAAGTGGCACAAGGACATGGATGGCTTCGGGAGACTAACGGTCTTGTTCTTCTAATTTAACCTAGATTCGATCTTCTTGGTAGGACAAGACGTTAAACCTGCACAGCGCACAGTCTGAACACTTGCACAACATTAAACATTCGTAGCACCTTTTAGACAGCCAGTAACACCAATTTCACAAATAAACGACCTCTCATCAGTTGCTGATCAACCAAGACAGTCAGATAAGAGGTCTTCTGTGTGCATTACCATTTCCCCCATTTGCAAATTGCTTATCTTCCCTTGTGTTTTTGACTTCTCAGCAGTTGTAAGCATGCCAGATCAGCTCGTCGAGGTGATTATTTTCGGATTGTTAACAAGTGTTCCCACCCTCACAACCTTCGCATGCTCATCGATTTCGGTTCACACCTTTTGATCGTCAGCCGCTTGCGATCTCACCCTCGTGTCGGCACTATTTGACTTGGGAGCACACATCATCACAGTGCATCTGGTGATTAATAAGATAACGCGCAAAAGGAAAACTATCGAGTGCGCTGCAGCAGCAACTCGCTTTGCAACGCCACCAAAAATAATTTGTGGTTCGCGTGTACATTGCACGGCGTCTATTTATAGCCCATTCATGGCGTGCAATGCTATTCTAATTAATTTAGCAGCGAATTGAAGTAATAACATTTTTGACAATCGCACTTCGCGCATAGGAAGCATTCAGCGTTCGTGGCGGAAGTTGGGCGCGTTTTGGGCAACAATTAGTGAAACTCGCCGGTCTGCGGGGGAGCCAACGCATAGCTCTTCGCAACTCGATGTTAATTGGGACGTAATGGGCGTTTCGTTCTGACGAAATTCAGCGGAACCGATGATGGACATGACGATAGCCCAACAAAAACCGGGGACTGTCTGGTTGTAAATATAAATCAGCCAAAACAAACGAAAAAAAAACAGCGTTTAGATGAGGGAATGTTTATTTTTATCGCAACCCGAACATCTGCTTTTGGACTCGAAAGGTGCTGAACGGTGGGCAGACGTATCTCGGAACTGGGTGAAAATTCATGAAAACGAGGGAATTTGTTTTGTGATACATGGCCTGTGTAAACTTTGATTGGAACTGTTTCGCACAAGCTGCTGCGAAGGTGTCTGCACTTGAAGACGGGAAGTGTGTACGTTGTTGTGCTACACGCGGTAGATAACCTTCGCGGGGTATTTTTATCATTTCTTGTGCGATAAGGTGGCAAATGATGACTCGATTGTGCGCAATCTTTGAACACGGAGTCTTTGTTTCCCTGAAGAAGTCAGAGACTAGAAGTATCAGAGGTTTTGCCGCGAACTCTGGACCGCGGGAACTCAAAACCTTTAGTGACTCCGTAGATGTCTACTCGGAGAGGTCGAACAGAAAGGAAAGAGTAGGAAATGGAGCCTCTGTTGAATGCCTGCTCACTGTGGCGTATTTCAGCCTTAAATTTTGCCAATTCGGGGAGCTGTGGCATTAGCTTTTCACCTACAGTCAAGCAGCTCCAAGGATCCAGGAATAGATCTCGAAAAACTCGCCTAAGTTGTACCCCAAAGACGCTCAGAGGTGGTAGGAAGCTGAAAAATTTAAACATCGCTCTGTGTTGGTTACTGACCCCCACCGCAGATTTTTCGAGTGACTGTCGAGCTGACAAACTTGCCAGGCCAGCAATAAGCCTCTTAAGTCTTCGATATGATGATAAGCAGTTCGATACAAGCATGCGCCTGGCTACTTGCAGATTACGAATTAAGGAGTCTGCAACCAAATTCGCGATGGAAGCGCCACGTGCAATGCGTCAGGAATGATCTAACTCAAGCTTGATCTGTACAACTCTTATCCTTACACAGATCGAAGCTCAGTAAGATGCAGTGGACATCTAGACTGATCACAGTCCAATCGACGAAAATACAAGAGTACCTTAGAGTAATGACTTTTGTAGAAGCTGTCGTGACGAGGAGGAGATAGAAGGCAAAAAATGTAGTTCCTCTTGTCCACGTGCAAACCTGGTGGCAACCGATAGCTTCCTCTATGATGGATAAAGCGATCTGAAGGACGCACCCGATGTAGTTGATTTCATTTAGCGTCGCAGCACAGTGGCCCTTATCTGGACTAAGCGCATTCTCAAGTCACTTGTACTCACCTACCCACCGATAGGAGAGCTTTGATTCTTTTCGGAGTCAGTACAGGCCATAGTTGCCTTGGCGTGTACTTCCATTCACCATTAACAGGCGTGATGGCCTCTGTACGCTTTTTTTGACTTGAAGTGGAAGATATGGGGTGTACAATGGCCAATTGCCAATGGCATCGCCAGCCCACCTGGAGTCTGACTAAATCACCAGATCCTCCATTGCCTGAAATATCCTTATTCCCAGAGACACTGTGGAGACATGCAGCAGTTTTACCATTTTCATCGATGGTGAAGTCAGAGCTTTAAAGGCCGCCTGATGGTCTTTGTACGCAACAATGGTCAGGCATTGCGAATGAACATAGACACTGCTGACAGACTCCAACGCATGTCCCTTCGTTTTTCGCCTTGCATCCAATATAGCTTAGTTGAATATCCAAAGAGGAGAGGGCACACTTCCTTCCAATATGCACAGCAAATGAAAGAGCAGAGGAATCGCTTCCAAATAGTTTCCTTGAGACACTGACACTCAAGAAACCAGTTCGAAGCACACGATTCTAAAGGGTGGTTAAATTTTAAGGGCTGAATGTGAACCACACCTAAACGTCGAGTTTTTTTCTGCATTTCATTTGACATTTCTCAATTTCAGACTAACTCAATTTGAACCATGGAAAGATACACAATCGAGAATGGTGGCAAGAAATGGCAACAGTGGATGATCAATTTTCGAAGAAAATCATCTTCATGAGGCACATTTTCATCTCAGTGGATGCGTCAATAAGCAGAAATGCCGCACTTGGGCGAATGATAATCCAAGAGTGATTGTCGAAAAACCAATGCACCCACAAAGAGTGACTGTTTGGTGCGGTTTATGGGCTGGCGGCATCATCGGGCCGTATTTTTTTCGAAAGGCAGTTACTGTGACTGGTGAACGCTATCGTGAAATGATAACTAACTTTTTATGGCCCGAATTGGAAGATATGAATGTGGATGATATGTGGTTTCAACAGGACGGTGCCACTTGCCACACAGCTAACGAAACAATGGCTCTTTTGCGCGACAAATTCAATGGCCGTGTTATCTCACGTGGTGGCGATGTCAATTGGCCGCCAAGATCATGTGATTTGACACCGTTGGATTTTTTTCTTTGCGGTTATTTGAAAGAAAAGCTGTACGTCGATAAGCCAGCATCAATTCAAGAGCTAAAGGATGAGATAATTCGGCACATTAACGGCATAGAACCAATTATGTTCAGTTATGCTTCAGCGTCATCGAAAATTTGGACCATCGGATGGAGGTGTGCCGCCGAAGTCGCGGCGGCCATTTAGCCGATATTTTGTTCGACATATAATTGAACCATACCAATATTATCATAATAAAAAGAAATGACAATAATTTTCTAAATAATTTGTGTTTTATTCAAAATCAACATCGGCCCTTAAACTTTAACCACGTGCTTGATTCATTTCCTGCAATTTTACCCAACATATACATCCATTAGCGTTTCCAAATCATTTACAAAGAAAGGTGATAGTGAGATGAGCCTGAAGTATTTTGGGGGACTATGCGTACATCTCCCACACTTTCATATGAAAACTAAATTGAATTGAATTGAAGAACTTGGAGTGTGTCATGCTGACACTAGTACGGCGACCAAAAAGACCCCTTCTTTTGGGTCCAGGATTTAGGTCCTGCCTTCAGAAATTTTACAACTTTCATAGATGGGATTTCTTGAAAGTCTTTCCCTCTTACGGATGTTCTATTTATTATTTTGAATTTTTCTCGGGCCAGGCTTTGGCAGTGGATTATCAGGCTTTCAAAACCAAGATAGCTTGCCTTCAACTTTCAGCAAGATCAGTGAAATATGTCTCGTATTACCCGACATTATCTGCACTATTTCGTAAATTACTCAATCGGGAACAGGGCGTGTACAAGTAGCTTGAAATGAGTTTCTCATTTTAAAGGGTATTCCAAAAGGGACATTGACAGTTGAAAGCGGCCATATTGTTAAAGCTACATCTGTCAAATTGGCTGTCGTTTATTCAGTCTGTTTTGCCAAATCGTCATGGACGGACATAGCGTTCAACAGCACGTGCAAATAATAAAATTGTTTTATCAAAATGGGTGTTCTGTTCGGACAACGTACTGCGAGCGTCACCCATTCTACGATCGCCATAAGATGAGGCCCATTGATGGATGAATGAGTACGTCAACAAATAAAATTGTCGAATTCGGGACGATACCAATCCACATGAGGTTCAAGAGCGTCCATTGTATTCCGAAAAAGTCACTGTTTAGTGTCGATTTTAGGCTGGCGGCGTCATGGGTCCTTATTTCTTCGAGTACGACGTCGCATATGTCGATGATTACCAAGTTCTTTCGGCCTGAATTGGACACCAACGACATGTGGTTTCAACAGAATGGCGCTACGTGCCACACAGCCCACGCCACATTGGAAATTCTACCTCGAGCGATTCGAGGACATAGTCATCTCATGTGGAAGCGATGTGAACTGGCCACCGAAATTTGACACCGTTAGACTTTTTCTTGAGCGGTTTTCTAAAGTCAAAGGTATGCGAATAGGCCACAATCGAAAGTAAATCATAACCCATGCCATCGGCCAAATTCAGCCGTATTTATGCGCCAGAGTCGCCGAAAATTTGATATTTGCGTTTGCGATACGCGTTACCCAGAACGATGTTATGTTCCATTCAAAAAAAGTCACACCCTTTGTTTACTTTAATTTAACGATAGGAAGCGCTTAATGAAACACCCTTTAAGCATACAGTGATGAATGTTCCATGTCTGCTCGGATTATGCTAAGAGCAGCATTCTGTAAATTTATCGACTTAACTAGCCAACGTCAATGGGTTCTGTTCAAGTGCTCAACGTAGAGTGGCCTTGAATCTGCTCCATAGGACATCTTCCACAATAATGTGGGTGACGGACGCTATGATCTTCTACATCAACCTTCACCATAGAGCTCTTAAATATGCACTGTTTACCATCAAATGCTGTAGACCAACAAGAATTGTACCCAATTAGAATAATACGCCCTTGATCTTGGACTGCACTTCACTACGTGGATACGGGTCTAATTAGATGTCTACGCTTCTGTAGATGACCAGACTTTGTATGTGAAACCAATCGATAATGCGGCTCGACTAATTAAGGCATTTTTGTTTCACAGAGTGCAAGTGAATACAAGGAACATTCTCAGCGCCATCATCGGCGGGTAAAAACTACAGAAATCAACTCCATTTTACACCACGCTGTTGTAGCTGCCCTGAACAAACACGAAGTCACAGTTGTATGTTTCCGGGACGTGGAAAAGGCCTTCGACACGTATTCCAGAAGATGTATTCCAGAAGATTACACGTTCAAGCGGAAGGCAGCCAATCAAGGATCATCAAGGCGGGTGTTGGACAAGAGTCGAAACAGGGACCGATAAGTAGGTAGGGTGACTGCATGACTGATTTGGAAGTTATGCTCACTTAGACCATCCGGTCCATTGTACTGTCACGTTCGGCTTTGTGTCCAAAACCCATTTAACCTTTGACCTTGTAGTTCTTCCTTCTTGGGATTTTTGTATTCCTCTTGGGCTTTGTTGCCCATGTGTGATTTCTTCTGACCTCTTTTATAGCTATTTAGAGGCTTTAAGAATGGATCAAAGATCCTCCAGGTTGTTGAAGTAGTACTCGTCTAGTAGTCTTCTTCTTGTTTGTGCGCAAGTGCAGGACGTGTTCCGAGGTAGTGTAATATTGTTTCCTCTTCTTCTTCATCCATACAGCTTCTGCAGAGGTCATTGTAAGGTGCTCCAAGTCTTCTGGCATGGCTGCCTATAAGACAGTGGCCAGTTAACACCCCTATCACTCTACTAATAAGCTTCCTGTCTAGCTTTAGGAGGCAATCAGTCCTTGCTTGATTTAGCATAGGCCAGATCGCTTTTGATATCCTGCAAGTGTCCAGTTCAAACCATTTGCGGTTTATATCATTTTTCGCAATCGCCCTCAATCGCAATTTTATTGTTTTCAGTGGGAGGTGTGGGTGTCTCCTAATCTGCTGCTATTGGCATATACAGCGACCGATGCTCTTCAACATCTACACGGCAAATCAGCCCGCCTCCAACCAACACAGTAAACTGTTGGCTATTCGCAGATGATTCGTTGACTCGTCACCACTAAACGCCACGCGAAGGGTCAAAAGCGATTAAATTTAATTACTACTCCCTACCGGTACGGAAATACAGGCAAAAGAGGTCAAGTATCCTGACGTTAACTTCACGGCAAGGTTGAAGTTCAACAGCCACTCGAAACTCACCCATAACCCTTTCGCCCCGGAATGCAGTCAGTGTACTTAAATCAATCATTTTGTATTACTGCATGGGACTTTATTCATCCATTTTGGATGCAAAATTTTGATGTTAGTGCTCTGCGAACATTGAGTGGGTCACATGTGTAAAAGGGTGGGCTAGGGGCTTGAGTAAATAGGGCCAAGTTGCTGATTGCACCCAACCAGGTAGGATGCCAGCGCGATCCCTGCCTGCGCATAAGTCAAGTTGACATACATCTCTTTGTGGTGTCACCCCGGATAGCCATCACAACAGCTGTTGTATGGTGAACTAATGTATGCAGCGAACCCTCTGCTCGAGGATTAAATAATGGGTCTGTCCTCCCAGTTGAAGGTTGTGCGCGAGGCTAACTTCCTCATCGCGTAAAAATCGCTGAGTTCAGAAACAACAACCTGCCGGATACGAACGGATATACGTGGACGACCCCAGCAAACGGAAAAGGGACAGTGACATTCGGTTTTGCACGTGGAATGTGAGGTCCCTTGACATACCACGTGCAGCCGATGAACTCGCGGAGGCCCTAGAGTTTTGACGTTTTCAGAGAAAAGTTCTTCGTGCGATCTTTGGTCCTGCCTGCGTCGATGGCGTCTGCAGGAGAAGATTCAACCATGAACTGTACAACGGCATGCACCTAGTTAAGCGTCTTCTCTCTCCAACGCTTAAGAGCCTTCGAATCCGAGCCATTGGAATAACGTACCAGAGAAGGTTCTCGATCGAGATGGCGCACACAAGTGGAGAAGGACCTCAACCGCTTGGTGTGCGCAACTGGAGGCAGCTGGCGAAAGATCGTACTGGCTGGTGAGGCTTGTTGGTTGAGGGCCAGGTTCACTCCGGACTGTGGCGCAAGAAAGGGTTAAGGAGGCCAACTTAGGCTTACATCGCATCTATCCTTTGATGCGTAAGCAAAATGGAGTAAGCCAGAGGCCAAAGCTGCTCCTCTACAAGCAGTAAATACGGTCGATCTCAACGTACCGCTTCCCAATGTGGCACACAATTTCTAAGGCCACCATGGCTGCGAATACATACCGGTCAGCGGTCTCCTCTTCGACAGGGACAACGTCGAAAGCACCACAGCAAAACAAGAAGCCTTACGACGAAGCACGAATCATCCACTTTCAACAGCACATGGTGACACTGTCCACAAAGCAGCTTCTAGATACCAACAACAATCCTAACGAGGCAATCAGGAACCTGAGAAACACAAATCCCTGAGCAACGACATCTAACAACGAGCTGCATGGCTTCTATCAAAGCAGCGATAGCAGTCATCATCGAGGCTAAATCGGCTACCACATCACCACCACCTCATCCCAAAGGGACCAACATGGATTTGTAAGCACTGTAGTCTGTCAAGGCTACTTAAATCCAGAAACCTAACCTAAATAACATCAAAGCTGATGCTGTACAAGACCATGGCCCTGCCAGTGCTCATGTAGGGGTCCGAGACTCGGGTGGTCAGTAAAAGGCACTCCCAACTCTTAGCCGCGTTCGAGAGGAGAGTCTTACGGAGAATTGATGGATCCTTTCGTGAGTAAGATCGAACACGGAGGTGCTACAACCATGAGCTGTACGCTATCTACCTAGAAGCCGATGTGATAAAGAAGAAAAAAGCTCGGTAGACTCTTAGCTCACTTAGCTCGCATGAGCGAAGAGAACCTTTGGTGGCAGCGGGGAAGACCGTGCCACGGATGGCGTAGACCAGGACGCACGCAGCCTAGCGATGCCAAACTGGATGACATCGGCCCGCAATCAGGATCGGTGGAGAGACTTGTTGAAGACCGCTTCCCGTTTGTAGTGCCGACGATGATGATGTAAGCACTGGACATGTTTGTTCCCTTGTCTAGCCACGAGTTTGCGGGACTTTTGACAAGTAATCACGAAGTTAGTGACGAAATCATGCAAATTGCATTCACTGGTTCCTCCGTTTAGTCCGGGAATGAGGGCTGTGACACATTTTCAGGGGCTACAGAGGTGGAAGTCGGCTATCTCTACAGCAGTTAATTTCTGATATTGTAAGCAGATCAAAAGCGAACGGCCTTCTTTATTACAATTCAACTCCAAAGTTCAGCTGATAAAACAATCCCCCGCACATAAATACTGTTTTATCAGAGCTTGTGGGTTTTTTTCTTGTTTCCAGAATGAAGTCGTTACGCGGTGTGCGAGTAGCCGATAGTCGGGGTGCTACACTCGATAAATTGATAAAGTTGATGCCGGCTGTACTCGCAGAGAGCAGGAAACGTATGTGTTTTGTTTAAGCGAAAACACTCTTCCATCGATGAATTGAAATTTAGGGCAATAAATAGTTTGATCTAGAATTTATGTGAATTTGGAGAAAGATGTTTACTTTATAAGCGAGCGAGAGAGTGCTCCATGTTTTGCGGAGGATTCGACTGAAGATGTGCTTCAGCAAGATGTGTGGGGGCGTGGAGATATCAATGAGGTCGTCTTTTAGCACAATTGCAACGACGGGGATTGATACAAACTGCATTTGGTGGAGTTTGAAGTTCACAAAGCCTGAAGCGGCCAGCAGGGGTGCCGGAAGAATGGTGCAACCCAGCACCAGCCGGAAAGCTGTGTGTGACCCCTGGACAAACTTATGGGCAAGCGGGAATAAAGCTATATCTTCCCTACCTCTAGCCGAGGCAGCAAACCAGAGAAGGGAAGTGGAGATTAAGAACTCAGCGACTCAGGACTGGACTATGAAAGCTCTTTGGTCCTTTGATTCCGATTTGAAGATGACAGAACAATGGACTGACTACATTGTCACGTTACATCGACTCCAATTCCTACATTTTACAAAAAGAAATACAGCCACCGTGGCACAGTGGTCCCGAAGTGGAAAAAAGTACCCCAAATGGCATATTTTTCTCTGCCAAATGGTTTAGATTTTTCGATTCTACAAATATGCGAACCTAGAAAGCCAACATTTTTGTTACTTTTGATGACCCGTTTCGTTGTACCGTAAGCTCAAAGTTGGCACGTATTTTTTAAGCAAATTTGATGTTGCATAATTCTTAAAATGTAGGTACTTTCGAACCCAATGTTATATTTGATGTCTGCACAGGCGAGAGTTTTTTTTTTTTTTTTTTATAATTTGGGAGCGCTCAAGGGATTGCTAATACCCTTAAGTGTCCGGGGTCAAGACACAGCACGGGCCGAAGGTATAGAGGGAGAAAGGGAGAGGTTGTAGTCTGTGGGAAATATAGGGCTGGGAAGAGCATTCCAAATTCGCGTAGTACGGCTGAAGAACGAGTATCTAAATTTAACTGTGCGTCCGAAAGTAGGCTTAAGAGTAAAGTGATGAGCATTCCTGGCGAGACGAGTATTGCGGGTGAATTCATGGAGAGGAGGAATGCAGTTGGCTAGCTCACTTGAGCATCGTTTGTTGAAATAGCGATAAAATACGGACAAAGAAGAAACGGTACGTCGATGTTCGAGCAAGTCTAATGACTTTGCGACATTGTTGTCTCCAATAAGTTTTATCGCTCGCTTTTGGATTCTATCTAGTAGGTGCAGGGTGGTCTTTGGGGCACCAGACCAGATATGAGCGTTGAACTCAAGCTTGGGGCGGATATACGCCTTATAAATGAAAGCCAAATCAGAGGGGGTGAAATATTTCTTGCATCGATTAATGAAACCTAAACATTTCGCAGCATTTTTGGCGACCTCAAATATGTGATCGTTCCAACTAAGTGTTCTGTTGATACACATACCAAGGATGGAAAGCTTTCCGGTTTCATCGACACAAGCACCATTCATGGATAATGGCTGATTAACAAGGGTTCGCTTGAGTGACAGCAGACAGCATTGAATTCCACTCTGTTGTTGTTTCCCCAGTTAATTATGCTGTCAAGATCGGAATTCAATGAGCTTAACATACGCTGCCGTTCCAATTCTACGGCCGAAGGGCAGGGTCGTGAGTCTCGGAACGAATATGAAAAGCTGAGGGTGGTGTCATCAGCGAAGGAATGGATTGGAGTAGAAGTAGCAGACAAGAGATCATTAATAAAAATGAGAAAGAGTGCCGGAGACAGAACAGAGCCTTGGGGTACACCAGCATTTATTTGGTGGATATCAGACTTGAACCCATCCAAAACAACTTGAATTGAACGGTTCGAAAGGTAATTTCTAATCCATAGAAGAAGAGATTCATCGATACCATATGTACGCATTTTCGACAAAAGAGCTTGATGCCAAACTCTGTCAAATGCCTTAGAAATATCAAGTGCAACGGTCTTGTTTTCGCCTGCATTATGCAAAGATGTGTTCCACTTTTCGGTGAGATAAACTATCAAATCACCAGTGGACCTGTTGCTACGGAAACCGTACTGCCGGTCATTAAGAAGCTTCCGCGATTCAAGATATTTCATAAGCTGACGATTGATCAGCGTTTCCATGACCTTAGAAAGAAGGGACGTAAGTGCTATGGGTCGGTACGAGGTGGGTGACGAAGATTCGCCCTTTTTAGGGACGGGCTGGACAAATGCTGTTTTCCATCTGCTCGGAAAGAGACCTAAAGAGTAGGATAGATGAAAAAGCTTACGCAATGGTTTTGCCAGCGCAGAAGAACACCTCTTCAGAAGTATAGGGGGAATACCATCCGGGCCATGGATTGGAAATGGATTTTTCCCATGGTGAAATCAACGCTCTCAAGTACAGGTGGAGACATATTGGAATCTGGCAGTGTTGAGCTGGCTGCAAAATGCGCCGCAAGCAGATTGACTTTGGCTAAAGAGCTGACAGCTGGAATGTCATTGTAAATGAGCGTGGGAATTGAAGACGAGGTGGAATTCTTTATGTTTTTTACAAATGACCAAAAGTTTTTGCTACCTTTGGGACATTGAAGCACTTTTTGCCTCAACTTTTGATCATAGGAGAATTTCACACGTCTGGTAGTTGCATTGCAGTCATTTCTGGCCCGTTTAAACTTTTTCCGGTTTTCCTCAGTAGGGTTGGCTTTGTATGCCCGGAAATTCAACTCTCTCAACCTGATAGCCTCTTTACAGCTCGAGTCATACCATGCATTTTCTTTAGGCTTGATACCAGAAATAAGAGAGCAAGGAGATATCCAACTTCGGCGAGAATTTCCCCTAGTCCACACCGGAGAGAAATGTGAGAGTAGTGGAACTCTCTTGTATATCACACATACTCTTACAAAAACCATGGATCCACCACAATATGGCGGCCGATTCGTGGATTTTGTGGGATAATGGCGGCAGATTCGTGGATTTTGTGGGAAATCGGCGGCAGATTCATGTATTTGCCCAATCTCATGTACTTTTGTTCGGAGGGTGTTCAAAAGGTGACTCATATTTTTAAGAGCACATATAATACTTGGGTGAATAAAAATGTAATGCTATTTAAATAATACATGTGAATCTATTTACAGGAATATTTTGAATCAATTTAATTCTTCAAAGTAATATATAGGCGATCAGTTTGCAGTTGTATATCATTCATGAATTGTGAAAACTCATGAATTTAAATTTCATAATTGTTCAGAAAAATGTCTAAATAATGCAACTAAAACTAACTCATGAAAATGGTTGTCAAAATTTGGAATAAACTTCCATCACATTTCTTTAAAAAAACTAAAATGACCAAAAAAGTTATTTTTTTTAATGATCCATGCAAATTTTTCAATATTATTATTAATAGTACTTTTACACAAGTTTCGCGTGAATGCATTTTATATGTATTATTCATACATGTGCAGAAATAAATATGTACATTAAGTAAAGTATTCATTAATTTTATCCTAGTGCTTCAGATAGTAATTCCCACAAATGGAAGTTTAATAAATCTGCTTCATGAACATACGCTTTGTTCGTTTGCTTACCCCTCCTTTCTGTGTTGAAAATTTAACACCAAAATTTGAAAAAAGTTCAGTAACGAGCGAATTTTAAAATAAGAACTCTAATTCACCCTAATACTACGGTTGGGGAAGAGTGTCAGCTGTTTACCAGCTGTTCGTAAGAGCTCACATGTATTCACAGACAGGGGAGAAAAAGCGTATAAAAAACGCTGTCAGATGAAATCAAGGGGCAAGAGAGGTAGAAGTTGGATATCTCCTTGCTCTCTTATTTCTGCTTGATACTCTTCACTCACTCTTCACTCAGAATGAAGGATCTCATGCCCAGACAAAGAATGTTTGTGATAATATCAGCAGCGGCATCCACGTCACTATCGAGGAAGCATAGTGACCAGTTAAAATTCCTAAAGAAATTGTTGAGTCCGCTCCAATCGGCTTTCTCGTACAGCCATACTGTTCTTTTAGGAATTTGTTGTCTAACTGTGTGTGGTGATAACGAGAAATTAGCTGATATGTGGGGATACTCACAAGTCCCAGGCTGGCAGGCAGGGTATTGGAGTGGATACCATTAGGAGGGAGAGTCGCGATCTTAAAGCTCAAGCTTGAAAGGTCAACGCTGACTCTGGTGCAGGTATATGCACCGAATTTAGAGTCAGAGTACGCGGCTTTCCTGGATGAAGTTGATGCTGCCCTTGATAGGATAGCGGAGATGGATTCCTATATCCTGATGGGTGATTTCAATGCTCATGTGGGTGTGGACGTAACAACCTGGCGGAGTGTGATTGGGAGGAACGGTCATCGTCATCAGAACGCGTTGGACTTTTGCTGTGCAAATGGCATGTCCATACAAAGGCATCCAAAAATGCACGTGGTACCGTCAGAGTCTTCAACAGAAATCGTTGCTAGATCTTTTTGTGGTACCATCGTGTGTGAAACGGATGGTTTGTGACGTTCGTGTGATGAGAGGGGCTGAACTGTCAACTGATCATCACCTGGTGTTGTGTACGCTGTACCTCACTGATAAAGTACCTTTTCTGCTGCCAAGGCGGAAACCAAGAGTGGTTACACGCATACGGTGGGAGAAACTACAGAACAGTGAGTTGCAGCTAATATCTGAAAGGTTTGATCGACTTCCAACTGTTCCATCGCATGTAGAGGAAGAATGGCGACTGTTTTCATCAGCAGTCATTGCCTATGCACGGGATGCTTCTGTAGTGAAGCGGCTTGGAGTGGCGGCTGGTGGTGAGAAAAGAACTGCGTGGTTTAAAACACCCGGAGTTCAAGAAGCCATCAGAGAGAAGAAGAAGACCTACAGAGACTGGATTCTCTTGGCGGACTCTGCTCCTCGTGACCGGTACACTGAGGCGCGAAGAACTTGCAAATTAGCAGTGCGAGCAGCTAAAGAGCAGCCTTGGAAGGAGTTCGGCGAGAAGCTGGAAAAGGACCATAGATCTGCGAAAAAGGTGTTCTGGCAAACCATTCGCCGACTCAGAGGAAGGAAATTCAACATCATCGAAGGAGTCAAATCCAAAGATGGGTTGTTGCTTTCCAATGAGGCGGACATCTTGGGCAAATGGAGCGAGCACTTTTCGGAGCTCCTCAATCACGGACAGGGCTCTGAGGATAACAGATCCGCAGTCTTGAGTGGGGCGAAGAATAGTCCAACGGTGGAGGAAGTGTGAATCGCTAAAAATTTGCAAATCCGCCGGTGTGGATGAAATCCGGCCTGAAATGCTTAAGGCAATGGGTAAAGAGGGAGTTTTATGGCTCTCTCGTGTCATTAAAGTGGCCTGGGAACGCGGTGAGACACCTGGCGATTGGCAAACTGGAGTGATTGTCCCACTTTTCAAAAGAGATTGCTCCAACTACAGGGGCATACCTCTCTTAAGTATCCCCGGGAAAGTCTATGCTAAGGTGTTGGAAGCGCGTTCTGGAGCTATGGTCGAGCCCAGGATGGGGGGTTGAACAGTGCGGCTTTCGTCCCGGCAGAAGTACAACCGACCAGCTTTTCACTCTAAGAATGGTACTTGAGAAGGCTTGGGAGTATGCGCAACCCATCTACAGTTGTTTTGTAGATTTGGAAAAGGCATATGACCGAGGTAAACTCTGGAGTGTCCTTCAGGAGTATGGGATTGATGGTCCTCTTCTGAGGGCCATTCAGTCTCTATACACAAACTGTAGCAGCTGTGTTCGGGTAAACGGTGCTAAATCAATACCTTTCACCGTGGGCGTTGGACTTCGCCAAGGGTGTGTCTTGTCACCTCCACTTTTCATTGTATATATGGACTGGATGTTGCAGCGCAGCCGAGTTGAGGAATGTTTCCCATTGGAAGAGTTGAGGGTAGGTCATCTTCTTTTTGCAGATGACTTGGTTATCCTCACATCCTCCCAGACGGAACTCGAGCGCGCACTCGATAGGTTTGTGGCCGTATGTGCTGTTGCTGGAATGAGGGTTAACGTGGACAAATCGGAGGTTATGGTCATTTCCAGAACGTCTGTTCAATGCACTCTGCATGTTAGTGGAGTCCCATTGAAGCAGGTGGAGAAGTTTAAGTATCTCGGGGTCTTTTTCACGAATGATGGAACGAGTAATGCTGAGCTTTCCGGTAGGATTGGTAGTTCTGTAATCAGAAAGGCCGAGCTTGGTGTCAAAGCCAAGTTAGCGGTTTTCAACTCAGTATTTGTTCCAACTCTCACCTATAGTCATGAAATTTGGGTAATGACCAAAAGAATAAGATCGCGAGTGCAAGCTGCTGAGATGTGATTTCTTCGTGCTGTTGTGGGAATTACTCGGAACTCAACATTGAGCAGCTGCTTCTTCGAACGGAAAGGGCTAGGCTTCGGTGGTTTGGTCACGTGGCACGAATGTCCCCATCATCACGACTTCCGAGGCGGGCGTTGAATGCGATTCCATCAGGTAGGCGACCGCTTGGCAGACCCAGGACGAGGTGTTTCGACCAAGTCTAAAAACTCGCCGGGTTACGCTTGGGCATAGCTCCTGATGAGCTGGAGTCGATGGCGGAGGATCGAGTTGCCTGGAGATCTCTCGTGCGTTTACCCCCGCGACCCCTTTAGTGAATCATGCGGGTCAGAAGATGATGATGATGTTATATTTGATTTAAAGGACATACATTTGGCCTTCAAACTGCATCAATAGTTTTTTTCACATTACCTTCCAATATTTTAGACCAGGCTTTTAATAAAGGCACCGTTTTGAGTCTTTTGAGTATTTCAATGTTTGATGGGCTGTAACTAAAATGCACCAAGAGTCACCAACGGGAGAGTTTGTTTTTTGAAAGCTATCAGTATCTGCTATCGACGGTGCAAAAACCATCGCCGGGTTGAGTCCGAATCTCCAGAACGAGGCGTTTAAGTGGAGCAATGTCGTGCGTTTTTCTGCATTTTCAAACGATTTCTCTCTTGCAATGCATGTGTTGTACAAATGCAATGTAAGAGGCCGAGGAAGGTTTTGTTCATCAAATTGTAATCAAACGGAAAGTAATCGCTTTTTATTTGTTTTCTTTGCACAGTCACAAATTGCATGTCCGGTTCACATGTTGCAAATGGGAAATGAGGGTGTTATTGCCGATGAAATTGATTTCTGACTTGGAACTTGGGTTTATAATAATATGGGTGGCGCTACAGCCCGTAGAGGGCCAGGGCCTAGCTTCTCACCAACCACTCGTGTTGTGCGTGCTATTGTTCTATCGTGAGTGGAAGGGACCTACAGTTTTATGCCGACTCCGAACGGCCAAGTTTTAGAAGCTTTTTCTGGACAGTTATACTCTTTGAGCATTGTCAGTGACTCGAAAGAGGTGGGGCCGTGAAAAGTATTTCTTGTCGTACCAGGAATCGAACCCAGGCAGGTAGGTCCAAGTGCGTAGGAGTCGACGCACATACCCACAACGCCACGGGCCACCACTGGGTTTATACTTACTAATATTTTAAACATGGGAAGATAACATTTTGTTTAAGTAGATAATGAGGGTACTTTAAATATTCCAGTTGAATTTCGGCTTTGGTTGTGAAAATTTAAAGCTCTTTGCGATGGCAAGTATTATATTTGAATATAAATTCCCCTTTTTTGGTGGAAATATTTTCAACTTCGGAAGCTTTTTTATCAAAGAGTCACGGAAACTTGACATCGTGCCAAATCAATCCAATAGTTTTTGAAGTGAGAAGAAGGTTTTTATGAAATTTTAAGCAACGGAAGGTTTTGGAAAGTCGGTAAAAAGATTATCGGTATTATCGAATTCTTAATAGTAGAACATTTTCTCGCTCGGCAACAAATTGTTGGTATCATCTGATCCTCGGATTGCATATTTAAGGCCTAGATCGAAAAATAAGCGCAAGCCTTATTACACTTAATTGCTTAGTTTTTTTTATTTTTGAAAAATTGTATGTTAACAATTCTTGTACAATTTAATGTATCTATAAAGGGTGATTTTTTAGCTATTATCCTTTTGGCAACACTGGTAAACAGCTGGCGCACGCTTCGTGTTCTTTTTCACTGTCAAACATCCCCTGAGTTGGTCTATAATTTAACCATGAATCGTCTTACAAACGAACAACGCTTGCAAATTATTGAATTTTATTATCAAAATGCGTGCTCTGTTAAGAAAGTCCATCGCGCGCTTCAGAAAGTTAATTAAGTTCAGCGACGAAGCTCATTTTTGGCTCAATGGGTACGTAAATAAGCAGAATTGACGATATTGGAGTGAATATCAGCCAGAAGCATTGCAAGAGCTGCCAATGCATCCAGAAAAAGTCACAGTTTGGTGCGGTTTATGGGCTGGTGGCATCATTGGACCGTACTTCTTCAAAGATGATGCGAATCGTAACGTAACTGTGAATGGTGAGCGCTACCGTGAGATGCTATCCAACTTTTTTTTGCCCAAAATGCAAGAGCTTGACTTGCATGACATGTGGTTTCAACAAGACGGTGCCACATGCCACACAGCACGCGCAACAATGGACTTATTGAGGGGCGAGCTCGGTGAACATTTTATTTCACGTTCGGAACCGGTCAATTGGCCGATTTAACGCCTTTAGACTATTTTTTGTGCGGCTATGTTAAAGCTCAGCAAGTCTATACAGACAAGCCCGCTTCAATTGACGCATTGGAAGACAACATTGAAGCATTTATTCGTGAGATACCGGCCGAAATGTTGGAAAGAGTGTGCCAAAATTGGACTGAGCGGATGGACCATTTGAGGCGCAGTCCAGGTCAACATTTGCATGAAATAATCTTCAAACATTAAATTATATGGACCGTACTATCGATTCAATTAAGGATTTCATGCATTTTTCTGAATTTTGTGTTTTTTTTTGAAAAATTTTCCTATAGCTTTTAAAAAAGCACCCTTTATAAGTACTGATTACAACTTTTTTGTCATTGGCAATAATAAATTAATTATTTTATGCATTTAAACAAAAAAGTGAGTTTTTTTTAAAACTTAAGATTACTCCTTTAACCCTATAGCTTAGTCTATCCTTTTTAAACCACAATAAGATCTCGTAGCAGTTGTAATATGCCCAAAATTTCATTAAGATCGGTCAACGGGTTGAAAAATTACAGATTTATTTCCACCTCTCCCATACATCGGAACCACTGTGCACCGGGGCGCCAGCATTCGCTGCATTTTGCAAAGGATATTCTATGTAGGCTTCACAGCGTGGCCCTAATTAACGTGTGAACGTGGAGAATGCGTGTGATGACCGAAACGAGTATGATTATGCGGCTGATACGTCTTGAAAGTGTCAGACGAACGTTCATGATTAGTGAAGCGCGATGAAATAACTATTGCTTCGAAAATGATGGCTCAGTTTGTAAACGTCAAAAAACTGCGCATCGCGTAAGCCTCACTGTCTTTGCGATGCATCACGATAGTCTGTGATGTGCTGGTTGCATTTGTTTGCTTAGCGGCGCTGCTTCGTATGACGCTTTAGAACAAATGTTTGCAATTAAGAACGCTTTACGTTGCAGTACTGCTCTCAGACTGCATTTACGAACTCAACCGATGCTTGATCCATCAAGGAAGCCCCCATGACGGCATTCATTCGCAGCACCACCACTTGGTGGCATGAATAGCGAATTTCAAACGGAAGCAATGGAATCCGAGCAAATCTCCGAGAAACAAATCTGAAGGCATTCCCCGATCTCTAAGATCCCAAACATATTCGAGAACCCATCAAAGACCGCCCATATTTGTAATTGCTTGACGTTTATGACACTGACAGCCCATAAGTGCAATGCCTACGTGACAGCAAAACACATGTACATAGCCCATGTCGCTGCCAAGAGGTTAGAAATGGATTCACATCGGGCAACGATCAATTCTTTCCAAGCTTCCGTCGAACTTAATTTATGCATCAACGGCAGACGACTCAATTAAACGTCGACTTTGGACTGCCCTCTGATTGACAATGACTGACGATGATTCAGTAGGCCATCTGTTGATGCAAAACAATTGCATCAATTCTTCATCTACTTCGCCTCAAAACATGATTCATTGTTGATGTTGATGATGCAGCGTTCTTTGAAGATCATTGGATGTGACGACAAGTGGAATTTCCTTCGACTGGCCCACCACGCCGTCACATCAAATATGAAACGTGCTTGGTGAGAAATACTTCCGCAATAACGACAAGGAATCTTAACGAACGTCGTACCTTAATTATGGTTGTCGTTCATATTTGGAAGGAGCTCTCAACATTGACTCTCGCCAAATTGCCAAAACCTAACCTGACTTCCAAGTGAGGGGACCAACATTTAGAAGCACGTGTTTCAGAATTCCAAGTAAGCTGCCTTTAGCAGACAAAATACACACTCCACCACCAGTGGCTGCGTGTCTGGCTGTGCAATCAACTGGAGTCACAGTTTTTGAACCCTATTTCCAAGAAAATACGTTCCAATTGGAAGGCAATCCCTTTCAAAGGAAACAAACAAAAAAACGATCGCCTGACGTGAAGTGCACTGACCTGCCGCTTCATTTGAAGTTCTTCGAAACCAACAACGGTCAGGCACTCTTGGAGTAGGTCAGTGTTCCCGGCCACCTGTCATGGGGAACAGCTCAAAATGGAGGCAAATTGCTAGGAACAATCGAAGGAGAAGGCGGTTGAATGACACTTCGAAGTTGAAGTGGTTTCACATAATGTCAAGGTTGTGCCTGATGTGAACCAGTAGAACCAGTACGTCTCAATGTTGCTTCTGAAAAGCAAGGAATGTTGCTCACACCACATGCGGTTGAAAGCAATTTCCACACCCACGAAATCACGTCATTTCAACTTCCAATTATCTCTAGTCGTGTGACGCCACCGCCCACCACCACCCTGCAGCACATTAGTGAAACCTTATGATGCTCATGTGAAACTTGAAGTGTTTCAATCACTTTGCATCGGAAATCAAGAAAAACATCTCATCAATTCACAATGTATGTAAATGTCTCGCATTCGAAGTGTCCCTGAGGCTTCACATGGATGCATGTTGTTTTTCTAAGCCCACCAGCGACTGGACTGATAACAAGGAACGGGCAATGATTAAGAAAACATTCCTCGCCTCCATTGTATGCATATCCCGTGTGCGTAGTGGTTTATTGACGCAGACAATGCCCAACCAACCGACGACGCGACGATCAGAGCAGCAGCTTTAATTGACCCATTCACCAGCTTTGATTGGAATACTAAAGGCAAATCAATACGCATAGAAATGCGAAAACAAAAACAGAACACACACAAACAGAAAATCGCGAACGAGACTAGTTCAGTTCGGCGGTAGAAAATCTGCCACAATTGGACGGTTGACTTTCTGAAGGTCTTCCCTCGAAGCAGACACATTTTTCTTCATTCTCTCAAAATTGTTCTTATTATCCATAAGCCACGCGTATGCTTTATTTGGACCACTGCCAGGATGTAAGGTAACCCCATGTCGAGCACGTTTTCACGAGAGATGGACGAGTTCGTCATCAATAGGCGAAGGAGAAATTAATAGAGAAAAATAAAAAAAAACGAAAAACAATGACATACTCAAAGTAAAAGTGAAAATTTCATCATCGCCGTCCTCCATCCAACCATTACCATGACAGCACGACCACCAACACCATCGCCAGCTGATTGTGCTGCGTGATGTTGTCAAAAGTCGCGTATTCTCGGGCGTGTTGTTATTTTGCATTCACTTTTATGCTGCACTAAGAACTGTTTAATCCCTTGCTTGGAGAGGGGCGAGGAGGGGATAAGCTACACAAAGAGGAGACACATCACAGCACAATCGTGGAGAACCTGACCATCGTCATGTGGGTGTGTTTAGAGTAGGGGAGACGACTCAAAACAAGAGGTGGACGACACTTTCAATCGAGTATTTATTGATTTTTTCCTCTTCTGCTTTTTTTTTTCTTCTCCAACACACTGCATGCAAGTGTTGTGTGTCCTTATGAATGGTGGGGGGAGGGGGAGGGGTAGGATGAGACTTACCTTGGCGTAGATATCCTTAAGAACGACCGGAGGCAAGTAACGTAGTTGATTAACCCGATTCATTGTGGTCACACTGTAATTCAGATTCGACACAAAACACTGCAAGCACTTTTTGTAAAGGGACGATGGGTTTTTTAAAAGAACTTCCTCCGCCATATTGTTGCCTTTTATGGTACACGGGGGTTTTATATTCCGCTCTGTGTGTGCGTTTTGTTTCTTGTTCGATATTTTTTTTTTTTTTTCTTTCCCAAGACTGATTCTTAAGGTTTTTTTTTTTTTGTTTTTACTTCTCTTTTTTTTTGGGTTTTCGTCGTCGTCGTCGCCAGTCGCTGGTTCACGTTTGAGAGAGATTTTCACTTCGTGCTGTTTTCGTCTGCTTTTCGCTCACTATTGTGCTGGCTGGCTGGCTGGCACTCTGGCAGCGGCTGATCGGGTACGAGTTCGAGTTGCTCACTCTGTCTTGCTGTCGTGCTGTGTTGTCTCTTCTCACTTTCGTTTATTCGCCGCATGCGGGGCGAATTCGAATTTTGTTTTTATGCTATTCGCCTTTCCAATTGCACTCGGGGGATGTGTTCGCAGATGTTCTCCGCTCGTGGACTGTGGTGAATTTTGTGTATTCGTCGAATTTGATTGTTGTTAACTTTGAATTGAAAATTTTTATTTTTTTAGATGACATTTAAAGGAGGGCTGTTGCGATTTAATTTGTTACAGAAATAATTAACGTGTGTTGGCATTTCAGTGATTTTGATCTGGATTTGCTGATTTTCATCGTCCCTAGAACTTAGAAGAACTCAAAGACCTCGCTTGGCATTTCCATGTCCACCGGCGAGTCCGTGTCTTGGTCGCCAAAGTTCCACCAGTGCACGATGATATTTTTCATAATCAAACATCTGGTGATGGAGAACTCGAGTATGTGAAAGAAGATGATGCCTGCGAAGAGAGAGAGAGAGAATGCTTTAGTCAGGCGACGAGCCAGAGTCACCACGCACATACTTGAAGTCAACAGAAGCGCAGGGACCAGCACAAGAACATGCCAGGTGTTATGCTCCTCCATCTGCAGCTTATCCATTATTTGCAGTACCTGCAAAGGAACCACACGTCAAGCTCCGAAATTGAATGACCAACCAAGCAAGCCAAACCTGATAGAGAACTACATACGATATGGGCGCAAGAGAAACCAGATGGACGGAGTTCTTAAACAACGCTCCAAAGTACTTCCATTTAAACAGCGACCAAAACAGACGCATGTAATCCCGTTTCTCCGGACTCAGCTGGAAGCGTGTCGCGCAAATTTCACAGCGATCATCGCCCCTGTGGACAATCCATCGTCGCAAGCACTTCAAATGGACGTAGCCCTTAAAGAACAGCCTTAACACAGTCCCTCCACACAAATCTACAAAACTTACGACACTTCCTCTGCACTCGCAGGGACACTCCTGAATGGGCAGGTCGTTTCGATGCCAGCGGCATATTCTGCACGAGTGGCCAAGATCATTTGCTGAACAAATGCTCAGCAGTGACTCCTCTGGACGGACTGTCGGTGTGCTCCGATTGACGCTGTTGAACAGCCGCATGGCGACGTTCTCGGTGATCAGCATTCTTCTGGAAACTCGCGGCACGATGTTGTCAACGCTATCGCTTGTGTTCATCTTTCTAAAGTGGCTTCTTTGTCCTGAGGTTTGCTTTGGGTTCAACAAGAATTTAGACCATGTTAGTGGAATCGAAAAAGTTTGCCAAAACTTGTGTGTCGTCTCCGATGTCACGAATGAAAACGAAAATGAAACAAATTTGAGCAAGCGAAGCAAGTTTCCGGGCAGTTGCTTCATTATTTGTTGTCTCAAGGTAGAAAGTATACATTTTAGGGTCCTTTTGCCGGAGCCCTGGTAGCTAGAGCTGTCTTGTCTAACTGGTCGCGGTGTGTCACAAAAGACACTGGTACTGCGACCATAAAGATCTATTGTCCCCCCTCTGAGTTTGAGTGCTGCCATCAGAAGTTTGACAACTTCTCTAGAAGGGATTCATTGAACGTCTTTTGTTTTGAATCCTTCTCTGGCAAGGCTTGGGCAGTGTTCCACAGTTTCTTTCACCTGGCCACAATGCCTGCAGATCTCTGTCATTGTTATACCCATTTTATGGAGGTGATAAGTAGGTCCTGCGTGTCCTGATAGTGCTCCACACAACACTCATACGTCAGCCCTTTTAAGTTCTAGTGCTTCTTTGACTCCAAGGATTATTTTTTTGTTCCCTGAACAACCTGGAGTGTTTGATACTCTCATGGTTGTTCTAGAACTGGTTCCTTTATTTACTCATCCTTTTGTGTAAATGAAGGTTTGTGCTTGCGTTCTTCTTCTTCTTTGTATGGAGCTACAGTCCGGGGTGGACATGGGCCTCAACCAGCAAGCCTCTACAACTAGCGCGATCTCTGGCAACCCAGTTTCGCATGACAAGTTGGTTCAGGTTATTTTCCACTTGTGTGCACCACCTTAGAGGCAGGGGCATCCTCTGTTGCATTGTCTCACGGGTTCGGAGTTGAAGACTATTCGGGCCGGAGCTGAGTTGTTCACACGCTCTACAAGGCCCAGCCACCTTATGCGTTCGATCCGTAAACGCCCGGCTTTGCTCACGTTGCTGCACAGTTCTTCTCCTCTAAATTCCGTCAACGCAACGGAGAATTTTCTCTCGAAGAGACCTACATCCGCTTTTGAGATTGTCCATGCCTCCGCACCGTATAGCAAGACTGAGATACTCAGTGTCTTATAAAGGGTGCTTTTTTAAAAGCTATAGGAAAGTTTTTCAAAAAAAAAACACATAAAATTCAGAAAAATGCATGAAATCCTTAATTGAATCGACAGTACGGTCCATATAATTTAATGTTTGAAGATTATTTCATGCAAATGTTGACCTTGACTGCGTCTCAAATGGTCCATCCGCTCAGTCCAATTTTGGCACACTCTTTCCAACATTTCGGCCGGTATCTCACGAATAAATTCTTCGCTTCAATGTTGTCTTCCAATGCGTCAATTGAAGCGGGCTTGTCTGTATAGACTTACTGAGCTTTAACATAGCCCAACAAAAAATAGTCTATTAAATCGGCCAATTGACCGGTCCCGAACGTGAAATAAAATGTTCACCGAGCTCGCCCCTCAATAAGTCCATTGTTGCGCGTGCTGTGTGGCATGTGGCACCGTCTTGTTGAAACCACATGTCATGCAAGTCAAGCTCTTGCATTTTGGGCAAAAAAAAGTTGGATATCATCTCACGGTAGCGCTCACCATTCACAGTTACGTTACGATTCGCATCATCTTTGAAGAAGTACGGTCCAATGATGCCACCAGCCCATAAACCGCACCAAACTGTGACTTTTTCTGGATGCATTGGCAGCTCTTGCAATGCTTCTGGCTGATATTCACTCCAATATCGTCAATTCTGCTTATTTACGTACCCATTGAGCCAAAAATGAGCTTCGTCGCTGAACACAATTTTTCGGTAAAAAAGTGGATCTTCGGCCAACTTTCTAGCTAAAAAAATCACCCTTTATAAAGTCAGCTTGGTCCTTCGAGAGTCGGCTCTGTTACTCAATTGCCTCTTAAGCTCATAGAAACCGCTGTTGGCTAGTAGCGTCTGATCTCGGTATTGATGTGGCTTGTACTGTTAACTGACAAAGTCCTTAACTCCCTCGAAGCTATAGCTGCTTATTGTGACGCTCTGTCGAAGACTGGCCCAATGAAGGGTATCTGAGCACAGCACTGAAACAGCTGTGACTCACTGGGACACATTATGCCATCACTAACCGGTGATTGATACACCGATTCCTCGTTAGCCAGGGTAACTAACTGACACGGAAGAAGTACCTGCTGGTATCCAGGTGGTCTCTTTCAGAGATTGTCCACTTCATTACTGCAATGCTGCTACTTCTTCATTATCCCTGAAGCTCATACAGAAGTCGTTGTAGTGGGCTCGCATTGTTCTTGCGTGTGAGCCCAGGATACAGTGACCTGTGATAATCCCTACGATCGTACAGATTATATTCCTGTTTAATTTTAGAAGTGTACTTGTTTTTTTTTTTTTTGGGCTTATTGTAGGCCAGGTTAGTCCTGCCTCGAAGTCCTGCAAGTGTTTTATTACATCCATCTCCATGTGACGGAATTGATGTAGTGGGGTGCTTATTAATTGAAGCGAGGGTTGGAGGCTGCCTTGATTATTTGCCAATGGCAGGCCCGCCCCTGTTGTAGCTAACTCGTCGACTCTTTCATTGCCTGAAATACTTTAGAGTAAGGTCGCATCTCACCGCTATCTAGCTGAGAGATAGATACTGAACAGACTACAAATTGAACAGCGGAGGTCCTGGTAGTTAAAAAAGCGGCGAAGAACTCAAAGTTATCAGTACGCAACACTCGATAACTCTATGCTGTGTCCCAGGTGACAGGGACATTGCCTGCAATGAGGCAGCAGATGAACTTGCCAGAAAACGGGCCGAAATCGACCAATTCCTGGCAATCGAATGGATTCAACCACAGCTGGCAGAAGTCTGGAAAAAATGTAGATAATAGAATCCTAGAGCTAGCGAGCAAAAGGTGGAACACTATTACCACCTGCAAGACCACTCGGATGTTATGGCCTAATATCAATTGAACTCAAACCGGCAAACTCCTTTAATGTGGCAAAAGGCTGCTAAGGATGGTAGTTGGAGCACTAGAAGGACGTAACCATCTAAAGTATCGTGAAACACAAAATATCAGAGGATGCGGCGATGTGGAAGAAAGATAGGACACTACTCAACATCCCTGCTACTGCCCTTACCTCTGCCAACTGAGATACAGTACATGGGAGAATTCTTCTTCTACAAGACCTGCATGAACTTAATAACATCAGATTATTCCACTTTTATCAGATTCATTAGGATGTCGGGCTGGCTGGACGAAGAAAGGACTTCACAAACTTCAAATTCAACTTCAACGTCGTGATGAGTACGATAAGGGTATAAGGAGGAACACTTTCCCCTTCTGGACATCACAATGGGTCCATACGGACCTAAGTGAGACGTGCTCCTGCGCATCTACCCACGATTCTATCCAATCCTATCCTAAGTCTAGTTAAAGCGTTATTTTCGCCTTAAACTTGACATTATTAAAAGCACCCTATGTCCTGGGAAGCAACCATTGTATATATTCCTTGGTATGAAAGGATTTTTCAATGGTGGTGACTAGGGAGCGAAGTTGCGTTCCGTGAAAATTAAGAGAGCGGGATGAGTCTGAAGTCTGTTGGTTAGTTGTGTCTTAAGGGCTTTCCCACACTTTGGTATTATTACGACCTTAATACCACTGTAGCTGAATCTCAAACAGGTGTAGAAAATATCATTTAGACATGTGGACAGTGTAGCAAGACCGTGCTGATGTTCCGCCAGTCTGACGTCGTCTAGCCCTTGGCATTTGAAGGGCTCGAAACTTTTAACCGCCCAATCCAGTTTGGATTTCGTTAAGAGGACATCTAGCACGGTTCTATAACAATGCAGTTCAACTGATTGGTCAATTTTTCTTTTGTTTTAATTTATCAGGCCGGCGACCCATGCAGCGTCCGAGCCTGGGCATTTTGCTGCCTTCCATCGTTAACGGTTCTGGGCACGCTGTTTCTAGTCATCAGGACCAAGGTGTCTTGCATCGGCGATTACTTGGTCTTTATACCGGCGGTTCGGTCTTCCTCTCCTTCTCGAACCAGGAGGCTCAGATTCGAAGACCCTCTTCGCTGGAGCATTGTTGTCCATGCGCTCGATGTGGCCGAGCCAGTGCAGTCGACTGATTTTTATCTTCCGCACTACATCCGCATCCTGGTACAATTCGTAGAGTTCGCGGTTGTGTCTTCTCCTACATTCACCTTCCTCGCAGACGGGACCATATATCCGACGTAGCATGTCGCTTTCGATGGCATTAAGAATCGGCTCTGATGTTTTGCTTATCTTTAAGCTTTTGGCTTCATATAGTTTGCAGAGCATAATCTTCGTTCTTCGAGTCAGGAGTCCGGAGACCAGTAATTTCGACAAACCGATGTAGCACCGGTTGCCAAGGGCGATTCTACGACGAATCTCCACTGTGATGTCGTTCGTGGAGTTCACGTTTACCCCGAGGTAGACAAACTCCTTTACCACCTCGAAATTGTACTGCCGACCGTGAAGTTTTGTCCAAGGTGGTGTGCGACGGAACGTCCAAGGTTGGTCGATGCACTCAGTTTAATTGGGGTCCTTATTCCCCGGGAAGTGAGTGTCGATCAGGAGTTTAAGGGATTCCGTTGACACTCCTTCCGACGATTGAATAAACGTTGACATGGTCAGGGTTTTTGAGAGAAGAAGTATTCAGCTCTTAAACAACAGCAATCCGTTTCCATTTTACCACTGAAAGCTTGCCAGGCTTCTCCTTGCGCTGTCCTGACCTCGCCTTGAGACTTTGCTCATAGAGGTCCCAGTCTGCTGTTTCTCTAGACGATCCTCCGATCCCTCAGTTGTTAACATTGTCTGCTGAATTGCGTAGGCTTTCTATTTCTTCTGTCTGCTAACAGGGTGTGCTGTTAAGAAGGCCGCGTTCATAGCATTTGTAATTTTCTTCGCCATGTCATCGATGGCAGTTCCCGAGGTGGGTCGCAGGTAACTTATTTTTTTAATTTTTTGCTAAGGATACTCTTGTACCTGGTCCCAGTTGTGTTCCTGAGGTTTCGGAAGCTACTGACTGGGATATATTGAATTCTACGCTGTGATGAATATGATTTCAAAATACTGACAACACTGTCCTCCATCGCTTAGAAGTATCCAGAGAAATACTCAATAAGACCGCAGTCTTCGATGTTTTGCTAGTCGCCGTCTGTTGCGCAGCCAACCAGCCTCTTCAGTCATATCCATCTTTTGGTAGATGTCTCTAGTTGCACACATTAAGTTGGTTAGGGCCCTCCACTTGTGGGTCCAAGCTTGTGTTGGACAAGTGAATATCATCACTGGGATGAAAAACGCAGCAGTGCGCGAGGAACTCAACGTTGAGCAGCTGCTTCTTCAAACGGAAAGAGCTATGTTTCGATGGTTTGGTCAAGTGGGACGAATGTCGAGGCGTACCTTGAATGCGATTCCGGGTGTTTTCATAAACGTCGGATATCTGCACTAGTACAATCGCATTTCTTTTCTGATGCGTTTATGAACACACACACGGTACAAAAAAACAAAACATTTTTCTTCCAATCGACTATATTTGCAGTCAAAAATAATGACTGCACAATCTGCCCGGCATTGATGAGCTATTGACGTTTATGAACAGCTCACCTAAGTTAGTATGATCGTATATCTGCATTAATGAACATGGAGAACGCAGTCCTTTGTTAGTCTGACGTTTAAGACCTACCTACCTCCATCAGGTAGGCGAACGCTTGTCAGACCAAGAAAGAGGTCAATGGCTCAGAAGAATACAGAGAAGTACTCCAAAAGGAAAAAAAAACACACACACCAAACTCGCCACTCAATTATAAAATGTTTTATTTCTCATAACAAAAAGAAAAAAATTAATTACACGTATGAATGTTAAATTAAAAAAAAAGCAGTCAAACCTTTCTCAATCACTAACCTCCGGGCTTGACCCTGACAAAAAATAAAACAAAAGTTACGAATTAGATTAAAAAATAAAATCAGAATATGATAATTGTTTATGCAGAATTATATTTGACTGAATCTACATCGTTATTAGTTAACTTTAGTACAACTTTAGTACAATGTTTAAGATAAGTAAATATGTATGTATGTAGTATATGAGCTTGCAGTATGTTGCAGCAATAATTAGTAGAATAATTATATGATTCGTAAAATGTACGTTACATTTGAGATTTCACCCTTAGCTCCATCAAAACAAAATAAAAATAAAATAAATTCGACAAGAATACACTTCTTTTTTCATTTCTTTTCAAAAAAAAAAAAAAAAACAGTTCTAAATTTACGATAAATATAATAGACATGAGCTTTTTTCTTCCTTTCTCAAACAAAGTTCATTCAAAATTGACATGAAATGAATAACAAACAAATATCCGTTTTGTGCGAGTATCTCAAATAAATGAAAACAAGACTTAAATTAGATTAATATATATTTTTTTGTTTTTGACGTTTCATCCCCCCCGTTTTGGTGGGGTGAGACTTAATCAACAAACAGCGAGAGTTCAAATACAAGAGACATTCGAGTATAGTAACGAGCATCAAAGTCAGACAGGACAAATTACAAAACAATTATGTAAAAAAAAAACACCGTGTAGAATTAAAATAAAAAAAAAAAAAACAAACTTACAGATAGTAAGTATATCAGCACCTAACTTTACTTTAAACAACCTAAGAGCATACGCGCACGCGCGCATGCTGTACTTATTCCTTTTAGAAAATGCATCAATTTACCCTGAATTGATAGTTTTTTTTTTTTTTAGTATTTTGTTTTTGGCTTTTTATGGTTTAGCATTTGAAGAAGATATAGTATTTATATTTCTCTTAGAATTCATTCCGTTTTATGGGAAAATTTTGAAAGAAAAACAAAAATCAAGTATGATTTAAGAGAGAGTTATTGGCAATTGCGGAATCGACGATAGATACTCTGGACGTAGGTGAAAACGCACTTCCAGTCGGGTCTTCTCATTACTACCATATCTTCGACGTCGAGTAGCGGCGCAATCCCGGCTTTTTCACTAGAAATTGAAAAGAAGAACATGATTAGATAGGAATTCAAGGGATTCACTGTGGGAAATGGAGACTTACTCAGCCACTCGGAAAGCGAGGTCAAAATTATATCTTCGCTGTTTTGGAGTTAGTTTACTATAATCGAAGGCATCCGGTAAGAAATGATGTATCAGGGCACAAAACGCTAAACCATCTGTCCAACTCTGACTAAAGTTTGTTATTTGAACATTCTAAATGGGGCGGGAGAAAAATGAATAAAACAAAGTTGTATTAGTGAATGTGTGATTTGAAGTGTCGATCTGGTCGGTGATCGGAGATATCCAATAGAGAGTGGATTGAGAGATCGAAAAAGCATTTTGACGATGTTTTTTTTTTTTTTTTCACCAGTTGACTAATGATTAAGGCCCCCTGGGTTTGAGCCTCAACCAAAAATGTTCTGGAGTGGCCTTTTCAGTTAGATCCACCTTTTGGCAGATGTCTCTAGTTGCACTCGTCAAGTAGGTTAAAGGCCTCCCCCACTTGTGGGTGCGTCCGTTGATAGAGGCAGTCTTCCGATCGGGTGAGTTAGAAACACGGCAGTGCGCGAGGAACTTAACGTTGAGCAGCTGGTTCTTAGATCAGAAAGGGCTATGCTTCGATGGTTTGGTCAAGTGGCATGAATGTCGACTTCCAAGATGTACCCTGAATGCGACTTCATCTGGAGGGTTGCCGCTTGCCAGACCCAGGACGGGGTTGTTGAATCAAAGCCAAACCTGGTTCCTCTTGGACATAATTCCTGATGAGCTAGAGTCGATGGCGGAGGATCGAGTGGCCTGCAGATCTCTCGTGCGTGCTTTGCCCCCGCGATCTGTTTAGTGGGCCACTGAAGATGAGATGAGGTGAATGTATTATAGAACTGGCAGCACTGCATAGCGGTCTTATCATTGCTCAATCCCCCTATCAGCGCATTTACTGAAATTTCTTGATCTTCCTGGATTAGGAGCCTACATTATCAGCTCTCACTTCATGCGTGTCAGAAGATGATGAAATGTTAACGCAAAACTGCAACCTTCTTTTTCGCGACATTGTCTCTGTTCTTTGTCAAGCCAGCGGTATTCTTTTATTGTTGTCTCTTAGTCTTGCACACAGTCTTCACTGTCTGCTCCAATCTTCTTCATTATAAGACGCTACTGATCGGGCTTGACATCAACCAACCAGCCTCTGCACCTGGCGCGATCTTATGCAGGCTACCTCCAGTTCAACACAAAGTTGGTTCAAGTCCCCCTCCATTTCTGGGAGGAACCTCTTGGACGTCATTTGAAACATTCTTCAACAGGTTCGGACTCGATCTACGTCGGTCCTACAATTACATTGCAAGCGTCATATTTTTTCTCTGAAGTCTAGCCTCTCCTTCGAGGCAGATCTTTTAGCAGATGTCACCAGCTGCAGCAAGTCCTCCTCCATTTGTGGGAGTAATCTTTTCCTGCAGGTGCTCTATTACCATTGGGATTTGATCTACTTATGTAAGCAATTGATCGCATTGCAAGATATGCTAAGCCAGCAAAATACTTGAAGACGGACTGTAGCCCACGCAAGAACTTATGGTGTTCTTCTTTTCCTTGACGTTGTCTCTGTTCTTTGTCAAGACCTCGTCAGTAAACAGTGTTTGATTCTGGACACCGGATCGATGGCGAAGACATTTGTGTTGCTCTGTAGTCATCGTAGATCAAGAAGAGATCACCATCAAGAGTCAGTTGCAAGGATGTACGCGTGCTAGTGGTTGTCTGTTACAAAAGGACACTGTTTCATTGGTACACTTGCATTTCCTGTTGGCATGCCCTACAGTGAATTTTGTAGAACTTTCAGAAACGAAGAAGAGATAGAATCGCTTCGCGAGTGTTCATCGCCAGCACGGAGGAGGATGCCGTTTCATGGGAAATACTACTGAATTGAATGGGATCTAAATAGGATCGAACTGAAAAGCCTTCTGATTGATTTTAGAAAAGGCAGGCTTCACGGTGGACATACATGTTTGAGTCTAAGTCGACTGTCGTGAGATCGGCGAGTGTTCTTTGAGTCAGTCGATTGAGTTGAAACTTAGAAACCAAACGTCAGCAGTTATCGTGCGCGACAGAACTGATTTTTTTTTACTGATTCCGACGATTAATTTCAAGCATACTTATGTCATCTTTGAAGGGCTCCATGGATCCTCGATGGTTGAAGTGAACCCGCACACATTCGTTGTCAAGTTCCTTGCAATGGGCATTGATTGCGGTCTCTTAGAGAGTTTAGTGTCAGATAACTCTGGAATCAAGTTAATAAGTGACACCCGCGCCGACATTTCATTCAATTTGATTTCATGCGTCCGTTTAGTGCCTCCACTTGACTATTCTCTTCAATTGAGGCCACCCTGATGTTTATATATCTTAGTTCCATAAATACTTCCACGATCAATTTCACTTTAATCATTTACAATGACACATGATGACATTTCCCCTTCTCTCTGTCTGTCTTTATCCATAATTAGGCCAATATGTCAGCAGAGCGTCCATGTACGACGACATTATTAATCCCCATTGATGACAAGAGCAGCCGCCTTATGTCAATGTCAAATTATTTACAGCTTCAAATATTTCTTCCAGTTGACAGCCATCACAATACTTACAAGGTCTGTTCAATTATTACATCACTCGAATGATTTATAAATGTCCCCCCCCCCCCACCCTCGTGACAGCTGTCACATGTCAAATGCTTTTTGATCTCTCATTCTCCATGGCGCACCTTAATCTATTTTGAAAGCAAACTCACTTATAGCCACCCAAAGAAAAGCGTAATTTTATTACGATAGCCAACAACTACAACACCATAGAGAAGCGATATTGATTAAAAGCGTGAGCGAAATGTCAAATAATAAAACCAAAAAAAAAAAAACAAACACAAATCAACTACAAAACATGTGTCAAAGTGAAGAATCGCCAGACCTTAAGTACAAAAAATAAATTAGAGCTAAAAAAGATTCCGAATAAGTTAATTCAGCAAAATAACAAAAAAATTAAAAGAATCTAAAAACAAAATAGAGCCAACAACAATAAAGAAAATAAACAAAAAAAAAAAAAGAAATAAAAGAAAAGTCACAACGTTGCCGTGGTAGGTACCTCGTATTCCTGCGTTTTACTTTGGCACCACTGTAAAAGTTGCTCCTTAACAGTGGCGGCACGTGCATTTAATGCCGGATCAGTAAATCTGAATATTGGCGTGGAACCAGTAGAAGAACCCCCCGGGGTTGTCGGCGTGAGCGGGGATCTGAACAAATTTTCGATATAAATATATTTTTTCTAGTTTTTTTTTTTTATGTTTAGTTTTTGGAAAAGTTTGTCAAATGTTTTTTTTAAGAGTACAAGGATCAGAAATTTGGGAAAATTGTGAGGGAATTTTGAGACAGATTGTTACCAGTTTTCCCCGAGCCCTTCCTGTTAAATGGGGTTTGTGGGTGGGTTGAAGTGTTGAAGCGGGTTACTGAATTGACTTGAAAAGCTGGAAGCCGGAAAATGTGAATGGGAAACTGGTAGCTGTGGCAGAAGTATATGACAGTTGATGGGCATGGTCTGTGGTGTGAGTGGAGAGATTTGAAGCAACTGTCGTGTGAGGAAATGCCTTCAAGTGTGTACAGTGTGTACGACAACAAGAGGACGTACTTCTTAAATATGGAGTTTTGAAAAGTCTCGGCATTGTGTTCTGATAAATGAACAAGTGTGGATTGTTAAGCCGTGTGCTTTGGAAATGAATTTTGCAAGAGAAGTTATTTGCTTTTAGAAGCATACACAAGATAAACAAAGTTTTGTCTAAGATCGATGCTACTGATTATGTATAAATTGAAATTAGAAGTCTTACGGAAGGAAATTTCTGTGCACTCAATGCTGTAGCTATTGGTATTATTTGACGAGGATAAGGGGAAATCAAGTTGCGGCCGTGTGTCGACTCCTACGGTATCTAGGTTTGATTCCCAGTCCGGCAATAATAATATTCGCGGCCCCACCATTTCGAGTCACTGACAATGCTCAGAGTAATAACTGCTCTGCCTAGAAAAAGCTTCACAAACTTGGCCGCTTGGACTCGACGTAAAACACTTCCGACCCTCGTGAGAGAATAATAGCACGCACAATACGAGTGGTTGGTGTAGGAGCTAGGCCAATTTAACATTGTTTTTGCAACCAAAAATTCAAGATGAATTTCCAAAAAACAATGCCTAACAAAGTGTCTTTCTAACGTCTTATAAATTCATATTCTTTGCATCTTTGCGTGGAGCTATACATCGAATAGCTTAAGGATGTCTTAGAAGAACACTAACGGCAGCATTCAAGGCTAACCTGTTCCTTATTTCCGTCGACCTATTCCGCAGCAGCAGTTCAGCCTTCTCGGCCTTAAGACAGAGTAGACAACGGACAAACAGACTAGCCAGCTAGCTCCGAAAAAGGCATTCCATCTCCGATTCCGGTAGGCGTCGATGTGGAGATCGCCCTATACACTGAAGGCAAGAAAATATCACAATTAGTGCTCAGTTTTAGTCGAAAGGATGCGTAGGAGTCCTTGTTGAGACAGATCTCCTGCGTCTGAACATACCGGATATCAACATCGGCAGAAGATGCAGAGACGAGGAAGAAATAAAATCTCTTCCATATCTGCTTTGCGAATGCCTAGCCCAGCGAAGAAAAGAATGCAGTTCTCGGGAAAAACTAAAGTTGGAAGGCTTAAATAGGGGTGCACTGGAAAACCACCTGAGTCGTACAATATCTCTTACACACACTCGAGCCGATTCATTGATCTACGTGATTTACCAATTTTTCTGTAATTTTTTGACAATTAAAACCCAAATGCTTAAAATCGCCCTTATTTCAGACTTGTTTTGGAACATGAATCAAATTCATTCAACGATTAGTCATCATTTTCATTCTAATCCTTTTTTAAATCTAATTGTATCACCAGACGAGAGGCTGATTTCGGACACATCCCTTAATTTTGTTGTCCGGGAAAATGTCTATAATATAGTTCGCAACAGATATCAAAATCGAAGTCTTGAAAATGATAGCTCTTTAGGCCCGTTTCTTCAGTTTAGGTACGTATGTCTGAAGGGGATCCGCCTTGGCCTAGGCTTGGTCTGTTGCACTGCCATAGGTGGGGAACCATCTTCAGCTTAGGAGGAAACGAAGTAGACTTGAGCATCTCTCTTAGATCGTTGGTTTGCTCAGTCAGAAATATTTACGAGGCGTTAAAGGTTTCTATTTCTTTGCCATCCATACAGCTGCAGCAACAGAAGTTGGTAGTCTGTCAACGGTCTTCTGGCGTGTTATCCCAAAAATGCAGTGGGGTCTAATGACAACAATCACGAAAATAATGTTTGTCTGTACAGTAGTAGCAGAGGCATGGAGTGGGGTACTAGCACAGATCAGTTGATTGGCAGAACCTGCAGGTAGTGTCTCAAGCTTAAAAACTTAATGCTAACAAAGACCTTATGCCTGAAACCTAATGTCGTCTTTCAACACAAGCAATTCATGTGCTATTCACAAAATACTGCCTCGTGCTGTGTTTGTTAAAAATTGAGAGAAATGTCATAAAACGTAAGCGGGTTCTCGTAAGGACTTCTAGACATGTTCGAGAGAGAGAGAGTGAGGGAGAGAGGATTTCAGATGACACTTCCCTTACAAATCGAAAGATTTTCCTCCAAAAATGTAGAGTTTCTTGTGTTAACTGACATTTGAAGCTGACTAAAATTAGTTTAACGACAAGAGCCATTTCAAAATCTTCAAATAAATGAGTAGCAAATTTGCCGAAGCAGCTCTACACTCGTAACGTGAAAACGGTAGGAGCAACGTCTACTGTGTTTCTCACATTATTCTATTTTGAAGGTTCCAATTCCAAGGCTTTGTTGGAAGTTAAGGAAAGTAAAAGAAAACAAAGTCTATTCTCCGCCGAATTGCCGATTGCATAAACGTCAACGTACATTCAAATGTCAGTCTAAAAAACGTCAGAAAACAAAAAAAAAACGACGACCAAATGTCAGTCTAACCAAGAGCTGTAACTTAATTTCCTACGTAATCATGCATTCCGCAAAAAAACAGTAGAATAGAAGCTAGCATAAATAGAGAAATGACAACTACAAACTAACGTCCACCAGTGACGTCTAACCAAGTTCCAATGATGATACAAATACAAATGAATGATGTGTTCTTGCCACCTTCTGCCCAAAAATGTTATGTTTTTTTTTTTTTTTTACTTAAGATACGAGTAGATATTGTTTTTCATTTTGTAAATGTTAACTGTAAATAGTAGGTAGGTATGTGTCAAAATGATAGAAGATCGATTTATACGATGTGTCACAAACTTACTTTGGAGATTGCAGGGAACTCTGCTTGTCAAGCTGTTGAAACTTGGCAAACGGTGAGACGGGCTTTGCTGTTCCAGTTACAGTTCTTGTTGTAACTAAAAAGAAACAATAACTCTACCGTTAGGATGTGTTCGTTAGCATGAATGTGTGGAGAGTACCTTTTGTAGTTGTGGTAACTACACCGCCATCTTTCTGCTTGGTTTCGGTTTTCTCCGTTGTTGTAGTTGACAATCCTAAAAGAACACAAAATGAAAGTTACTCAAATGTCACAGAATTAAAACCGTCAAACGTCAACTGCAAATGTCTTCACAATTAGTTTCAATCTCAAAAAAAAAAAAAAAAAATAACACGAAACTGTTCAAGAATGTGGGAAAAAAATCTGATTGTTTTCAAAAATCACAAAATTCAAAATTCTGTTTTGACAAAATTCAGCTCGGTGACAAGCCAGGGATGTCAAAAATAAAAATGTGAAGCATGCAAAGCAGGGAAACAAATACTCAAAAAAAGGTCAAAAAGGTGTGTTTTCATTTTCATTTTCAAAAATACCTCAAAAGACGGTAGCCATCGTGGAAAACGTAAATATATACATATTTCACAAAAAAAAAAACAAAAAAAAAACTGTGAAGTGGGACAACATGGTTTACATTCGGGGTTATGCATGCGCGGTGTGTAGGCGAAAAACTCGAGCCGCAAAGCACATGCCAGAAGCTGAACGGATTTTAATCTGATTTTAATCCAAAAAAAAAAAGTGAAGGAAATTCTGAAGTGTATGAATGACAGATGAGGTGACAGATGTACATGATGTGTGATGTGAGAGCAGAGGGCTGAGAGCGTAATTTAGTCAAAAAGCAAACAGGTATACCACACGGAAAACCACACAAAAGACACACAACTACATTTGTTTTGTTTAAACTCACGAAGAGAAGATTCTTTGAGGTTTTTGGTTTTTTTGTTTGATATTTTTGATTATGTGCATCAATTATGCATCGGATACGTTGAGAAGAAGAGACAATTTCCGGCTTTGAAAGGAGATTTTTACTAGAGTAGCTTTTTTTTTTTTTTTTTTGATTTTGACAGAAGAAGTAGTAGAAGAAGAAGATGCAGTGAAAGAATTTTTGATGTTTCTCTCTCTATCTCTTTCTCGCTCTTGTTTTATTTTTTATTGTTTTATTTGTTACCACACAACCAAGCAAAGTTAAACATAAACCATATTGAGTCCCTCTTCGGCATACAAGATACAGTGCTAAATAGATAGATGAAGTGATTTTGATTTCGTTCGTTCGTGCTTTCAACTGTCAACTGTCATTCAATAATCACCGTTAAGCACAGGCAACTAATGCGTATAACATATAAAAATTCTAGGGCAATAGTGTTTGCGTGTGTGCCTCTCTGACAGACACCACGGGAGTGAGTAGAAGAGCGAGAAAATAAATTTTTGTTTTTGTTTTTTGTTTTTGAGTCGTTGCGTTGGAATGGACAAAGTGCTTGAGCTGTCATTAGCGCGGGCCGTCTAGGAACCATTCATCAGCTGTTCGAAGGCGTCCTCCACGTTTGTCTCGTCGAGCATGTTGACGTTGGCGATGTGCGGCATGGTGTGACTGCGCGACAGCCCCGAGCTGGGATTTTGCCTGCCAATCGATGCTTTTTCGCTGGTTTTGATGCGGTTTATTGAGGACTTCTTGACGGACACCATTGTGGCGGTAGACTCGGCGTCGTTGAGCCGCGTTTGAGACGAGTTGCGCGACAAGCTGTTGGGTGACTTTTGCCCGGAGAAATAGGCGGCGACAGTCTTTTGTTTCTCAGTAATTTCGGCACGATCGTAGCCGGCCTCGTAGAGCTTGGGCAGGGCTAGGGTGTGGCCGGACTTTGTGCGCCGGAGGGCATTGCTGGTGTTGTTGAATTTGGGCGATGCCGGCTTGGCGGCGTTCTGGATTTGACAGATCTGATTCCAGGAGTCGCACTTGCTGAGCTTGTTGGGCCGCGCCTGGGTCGTGCTCGTGTACTCCGAAGTGGTCTCGCCGTACCGACGGGACATGCTGGTGAAGGCGTTCACGTTGTTGAAGACTATGTTGCGGGGGATCTCGTCCTGACCGTCCGGCTGTGGGGTGGACGGTGTCTCGACAATGATCGGGCCCCTATTCACGGACGGCTCGGACAACTTCCGTGGGCTGGGCTGTGAGTGGCTTGCAAGGACGGTGGTCTCGCTCTTGGTCAGCGGATTCTGGTAGGCATTGGGGATGTAGCAATGCCGCTGGGGCGGGCCGAACTTCTTGAGAATCGGAATGTCCTCCTTGGCCAGGGACGATTTCACGATGTCCGGCGTGTCGTCGGGCGCTGAGGACTTGTACACCTTGACCTCCTGCTGGCGCGACTCGACCACCTTCTTCTCCGTCTTCACTTGCTGCGAGTAGATGTCCTGCTGGACCGAGTACATGTCTTGTTTGATGGCGGCTGCCTTCTGGTCTCGCGCTTCACGTTCAAGACGGGTTGTCTCCAAGACGTTGCCGAGGCTCTTGCGGCGGACTTCTTCGACCTTTTCGTAGAACTGGGACTGCGCCTGAACTCGGCTTCGTCCGTCGAGAGAGGCTTGCTTGCAGAGAGCTGCTGTGTTGGTTTGCGGTGGCTGCTTGACGGGGCTCACGGCCGCTGTCCTGGAGACTGTGGTCTGCTGCTGGCGATAGGATGCAGCCGCGTATTGTGAGTTGGACGACTGCATCACAGTCTCCGTCCTCGTTGGCTTCGGCTGCGCCGCTGGTTTGGGAGCTTGTTGAGCCACTGCAGGTGTTGGCTGGTACGGTGGCGAAAGTGGGGCTTGTTGCTTCACTTGCTGTGGGGCCTTGGGTTGATACACCGGCGTCATGGGTTGCGAGGCTTGCTGTTTCACTTGGGCAGGCACTGCCGGCTGGTAGGGGGGCGACATTGGCTGTTGAGTCTTCTGCGGAGGCTGTGAGTACTGGAAAGGCGGCTCGGTGTGCTGGGGACTGAAGACTGGGCTTGCCTGCACCTTCGGCGACTGATAGTACGCAGCTGGGGGCTGTGAAGCTTGCTGTGTAGCTTGCTGTGTCACTTGCGGCGGCATTGCGGGCTGGTAGGGTGGCGACATCGGTTGCTGCGCCTTCTGCGGAGGTTGGCTGTATTGCACTGCAAGTGGCTCAGATTGTTGTGGACTGAAGACTGGAGCCTGCGGGCTTGTCTGAACCTTTGGCGACTGATAGTACGGTGCTGGCTGGCTGACCTGCTGCTGCGGGAACACCGGCGCCTGTGGGCTCTGCTGAGCCTTCGGCGACTGATAGTACTGCTGAGGGACGTCGGCGTTCGGCTGGTAAACCGGAGCTGCTTGGTAGTACTGAGGCGGGACCTCAGTTCGCGGCTGATAGGCCGGTTGCGCGGTAAAGGCCGGTTGCGCAGCAAAGGCCGGCTGTTGCTGACTCTGCTGAACCCTCGGCGAGGTTTGCGGCTGAACGCGAGGGGCGTTCGGATACACCGGCGATGTGGGGTACACGGTCGGCGGATACACGGCGATGTCCCGTGGCTTGTCGTAGACCTTCGTGTAGCTGGTCTCCAGCGGAATCTGGGGCAAGTTCACGACCGGCGAAGGCGCCTGATAAGTCTGGACTTGGCGAGGGGTTGGCACCGGCGGCGATTGGTGGACCACGTAGTCGTCCGGGGTGTTCGGGCCGGACTGCTGCCTGAACGAGGGGACGTTCTGCATGTACATGCCGTCGGCTATGATTTGTGGTGTGTACGGAGCCGTGTCGGGGGTCTTGGTGGGGGAGCTGTACGCGTAGCCAGGTGGACTCAAGGGTCCAGTCTGGAGGGTCAGGGAGTTCGGCGCGTCTCGCCGCGGTGGCTGGTAGACGTTTGGCCTCTCTTGCGGGAAGTATGCCGGCGCAGACGCGGCATCCTGACTGATTTTCTTGGTTCGCGGCGGTGCCACGGGCGGCTGCTGTTGCTGGTAGTCGGTCAGTGGCACGTAGACCGGGTTCTTCTGGTAGTCCACAATCTGCTGCTGCTTCTGACGTTGTGGCGGTTGGGGTGCGATGTAGTCGGGCATGCGGTTCGTCTCGAACTTGGTCACGTCGGGGAAGAGGGGCTCAACTATCGGAGCCTGGTACGCCCTGCCGTCGGGCGATATGCACGCGGTCGGGGCGATGTTCCGCTCCACCTTCTTCGACACCTTCTCAACCGCACTGCCGATGTTCTTCATCACCGAGAGCAGATTCTTGGCCGCCCGGGAGTTCTTGCCGTACACTTCGTCGTCGCTCACGTGGGAGGTTCGCTTGCCCACGGTCACCGCCTGCTGGGTCACAGGCTTGCCCATCACCTTTGCCTCCACTCGGTACTCGGTCATGCTCTCCATGTCGTCGATGTCGTCGTCTGTCATGTCGGTCTGGTGGACGTTCGAGTTCATCCCGTCGCAGTAGTAGTCGTACGGCTGCAGGCTGAGCGGGCTGTAGGCGGGCTTCTCCGGTGTCAGCACGAGTGGCTCGGCCTGGGGGTTGGTCAAGGAGTTCTCGCGCACTATCCTCGGGGGCGGGTACTCAGCGTAGGACGCTGGCTGGCTGTTCGACATGTAGCTCGGCATCGAGTAGCCGTCGTACTGGTACTGCTGGTACGGATGGGTGGCGTTCGGCAGGGAGGGCCTCTTCTCCTGCTGCTTGAACGAGTGGTGGCGCTGGACCGCGCTGAGGGGGGACTTCGATTCGAACTTCGTTGCGGCCATTTTAAGGACGTTGCTCTCGGGGGGCTTGACCGTCCAGGGAAGGGTCACCGGCGAGTTCGTTGCCGTGTTCTTCTTGATCCACGACTTCGTCGGCGACGGCTGTGGATAGGTGGGCGACTCGGATGGCGGCTTCCTCAACGACGCCGGATTGTAGGGCTTCGTGGGCGAGAGACTGTGCACCACGTTGACGGGCTTCTCCATCGGAATGGGCTTGAACTGGGTCTGTGTTGGCTCCGGTGGCATCTCAACCGGCCGGAAGGCAGACTGCGGGTTGTGGCTGAACTGGTTCACATGGATCGCCTTCGGAGCCACAACCTCACCGCGCTGCTCGTTGCGCTCCTTCGCCTTGAGCGCGGACGTGAGCACGCTTGTGCCGACCTTCGGCGGCGGGTTCTGCTCCTCGTTCTTCTTCCAGAAGTTCTTCGCCGACGAGGCAGGCTGCTGGGGGGCTTTGGGACCGTTTGCGGTTGGAGGCGGCGCGCCCGCCTCGAAGACGTTCTTGATGTTGCCGAATTTATTCGTCCAGTTCGACACGGATTTGGAGGTGTTCCAGCCCAGGCCAGGGTTGGGATTCTGCTTTTGGATGAAGGCCAGGAATTTGTGGTCGTTCTCGGTTTTCGGTTCGAAATTCGGCACCACTTGGCGGGGCTTGCGCTTGACGCTGACCTGAACGGTGCCGCGGAGGCCCTTCACGTTGAACGAACTCTTGTCCTCGAACTCGGAGTCGGTGTCGAACTCCGGGTTGTAGCGGTGCGTCTTCGGGATGTCGATGGTGTTGGCCCGCTTCATGAGCTGCTTCTTGTTGTTGAATCGCGTGCCGCGCCCTGAGTCGGGTGACGTGCGGCTGATCACGTCCGGCTGGTTGTCGAAGTGGTGGGCTCGATTGTACTGGTTCTTCTCCTGGACGAAGGTCTCCCGCTGGTCCTTCGTGTCGCTGAAGGACACTCTGTTGCCCTGGGCCGCATACGAGTCGTAGGAGTCCGACAGAGGTCGCTTGGCCGCGGTGGAGTCATTGCTGTTCACCGTCATGTAGTCCATGTCGCCCGTGCTCTGTCGCTGGCTGCCGGCCGCCGGGTTTGTCTTCTTCGGCCTCAGTTGGACGTCGGAATGCGAGCCCACGTCCGTCGACTGCTTCAGGTTGCTCGGGACGAACTGGTTTGGCCGGAACAGGCCCGACGTGGTCTCCTCTTGATCGGTGCTGCTGAGGATCGCCCCCGACGAGGCTTGCTTCTGGATGGCGAAGAACTGCGGCGGCGTTGTGGCCGCATTGCACTCCGGCGTGGTGCAGTTCGAGAGGTTCTCGATCATCACCTTCTCCTCCATGTAACGCCTCGCGTCGGCCAGCTCCTCCTTGCTCACGCCCACCGTGTGCCTGTTGTTGCGGTTTCGCCTCTTGGCGAAACGCTGCCTGTTCGACCGCGGTACGTCCGCCTCCGGCGAGGACGCCTCATCCGGGCCGTCTTCCTCGGCCTCTGCCGCCGACAGTTTGTCGGGAGCGGTCAGGCCTGTCTGCAGTCGCTCCACCAGCGCCAGCAGAGTGTTCTTCTTGCTGCTGTCCAGGGCCAGGTCCTTGCCCTCCTTCAGGGAGCTCTCCAGCCGGTTGAGGGCGTTCGTCACCTCCTTTATGAGGCTCATGTCGCTCTGGTTCTCGATGCCCTCGATTTGCATAGAGTCCCGAATGCCGGCCGCTATCAAGCGCAGGTCCTCGCCGCTCTCGGTGCCCGAGTCCTCGATCTGCTGCGCTGTCACACGCAAGCTGGTGCCTGCCGCCTGCTGACCTAAGGAACTGTTTCTACTTACTTCACTACCTAAATCACTATCACCCAACGAATTGTTACAGTTACTACTAGTGCTACTAAAACGTGTATTATTGCTCTTAAGGCTACTTTTCAGGTTGTTACTGGTTTGATTGGCTATCGCTGTTGCTGTTGTATTTGTTGCGGTTCTTAAAGGAGTTACAGAATTAGATGCACGTGCTTGCGGCATGTTTTTATGCAATAAACCCTGCAGCAATGGTATCAGCAACGACTCACCCTTGCTACTGTCTGACACAGTGGCGTCGCGGTCGTCACCGTTCTTATTCTCTTCACTCTGACTGTGACTGTTGTCTTTGTCGCCCTTTGAGCTCGATGTTGCATCTTTCTTAATAACTGTTGTCTTCTCTACAACAACTACTTCGGTCTGATTCGACTTTGATGGCTCATCTTTCTTGGTTATTGTGGTCTTCTGTATATCTTCTGTGATTTTCTTTGCTGCCTTTGTATCTTCTTTCACTTCCTCCTTCTTTTTGGCAACAACGACTGTTGTTGTCGTTTGTGCCTCGTCCTCCTCGTCGTCGTCGTCGTCGTCGTCCTCGGATGCTGTGTATTCTTCTATGATCTCCTCGTATTCACTGCCACTACTGTCATCGTCCGCTTGCTGCTGCTGTGTCTCGACTTGTTTCTTCACAGTTTTTTCGTTGGTTAGCTCAGCTTTAACGCTTGCTACTAAGTCAGCACATGCTAGTAGTATAGGGGTTTCAAGAGATGTTAATTTTCTGGTTTTTTCGAAACAATAGAAAATATTGACGAACTCTTTGGACAACAGTCAACAACGGAACATGTTTTTTTTCTTTTTGGTTCTTTGAACATATCCCCCCCTTATGGTGTTTTGATGTCACACTGTTTTGAAAAGTGGCCCTACTTGTGGTTTGGAAAAGAGGATGGCAGTTGAGACAGGGGAAGGGTTGATTATGCATACCTTGCAATGGGTTGAAATGGGAGGACCCAAGCCTAAGTCAACCCAAATCGTACCAAAATAACCATTTGTCTCAGTTTCGTTAAGTTTCGTTCATTTTTGTATGCTCAATTGGAAGCCATATCTTTCGGTCTCTTGTCAAGCAAATGACAGTAGTTGTTAGAACTTTGAGTAAGTTCACAGAAGCAAATATGGACACTTCGAAATTTGATGAAAATAATAATAAGGGTGGAGCTACAGCCTGCAGAGGGGCAGGGCTTATCTTCGCTTGCAACCAAGTTCTCTCACGAGTGGAAGAGACTTACACTTTTGTGTCGACTCCGAACGGATGAGTGAAGCTTTTTGTAGACTTTTTGAACACCGTTAGTGACTCGAAAGAGGTGACAATATTTGTTGTCATATCGGGAATCGAACCTAGGTTCAAGTGTGTAGGAGTCGACGCACGACCGCACAACACCACGGTCACCACTGACCAAATTTGACGACGCTTCTGGCTAATTTTCGCATGAGTTCACTTTAGTCAACTATGGTTGGAGCTTAGGATTGATGGATGGGCCATGTGTGTTCGAAAATAACGCAGCATTGACATGAGGTTGCAGTCAAAATAGTTCACATCGCTCATGTTTAGTAGAGGCATGAGAATTGAGCGTTTTATAAGGACTTTGAAACCACTATCTGGTGGATAAAAATTGCTCTAAGAAGCCTGTTCATTAACTCCATTCAAAGAAGATGATTCAGACTGACAGGTCAGCACATGTATTTTACTGACTGGTGGTTTATGGACTCAATGTTCGAGGTGTCTGCGCTTTGTAGAGCGAATCGACAACGAATGTCCGTCTGCGAATCTAACATGGAGAGACATTACAGCGGGGCCTGACCATGCAGACGGTATGTTTAGCGAACAAGTTGAAAAGGATATCATCGCAATTAGGGTGCTGTGCTGGCAGTAGCTGGTTGGAGACGTTCGTAGAATGAGACACTACACGAGGAAGACGACCTAGTAGCTTGGAATGAATCAAGTACTTAAGCAGAATTCGACTGACTTGGGATGGAATCAACGGCAGTCACAGCAGCTGTTCATCGACAATTTGAAAGTGATTTGATAGTGATTTGAAGTCGCCATCAAGATCGGGTGATTTGTTTCCACTGGATGCACATAATTCGCAAAGGCTTGTGAATATTCGCCATGGTCCTTATGGCCGAGTTGTTGTCGAAAAGTCAAATAGATTCGTACAAGAACTCCAGTGGAGGAAGTATACATATTTAGCTAGGACCTTGCCGTTTTGAATGAAATGAGAATTGGATCAAAATCGCGTTCATTTTTAATTCACTTTAGCAACCAAAAAATGGATGAATCTATGCATTTATGTGGAATCTGCTTCACTTTTGGTTCTAGACAGATCGAATTCGAGTTGATCCGAGGTATAACCTCGGCGTTCTGAACCTGAAAACTATTCAAGGGAAGCCGCAGGAATTCTCGGCGAACCAATTGAAGATGGCTTCTATGTAACTTCCTCTGTTGGACATGCTGTTGTTCTCTCACGAGTTAGAGCAGTTTTATGCTCATCCTTTCCTTTCCGAAAGGATCATCAAGGAATCTGAAAATTGCCTAAACTCAACGTGATGATGCAGCACTTTTTAGACCAGTGACAACAAAATGGGACACAGTGTGAATTGAGTTTCTTAGGGAACAGCTACATTCAGTTAAAGATAAACTCAATTAGAAACCCAATTCCAGCATCAAAGAAGGAAAGTTTTTCCATAAGAGATTTGTGGACTTTAGCAAGCCACTCCTCAGTCTAAATTCGTAGACAATTATGCGAACGGAGGAGCATTTGTGGACACACGTCCCCATTTTCTGGTGAGAGCCTTGAAGCGCCATCCGATTGAATTCAGCTCAGAATGAGGCTGGACAGCTTGCAGCTGCTGTTTAACGTGGATGAACAGGAGAAAGTGTTGGGGAACGAAGAAATTCCAACTCTGGCCGATGAACTAGTCCTTCGATCTAGCATTTGAAGAAGTCGTGTGGTACTAGATGCGTTCACGGTGATTGATGAACAGAATAAAACATGTCTGCTGTCAAGGCTTGTGACAAATCGTCGGCTAAAATTTCAAGGAATCTAGTTAAGGGGTGTTTTCTGAGTCTACCTCGTGGCAAACTTGAACAGAAGTGTCTTTGAAAACCGTAGCGACTTTGCTTTGTCCAAACAAATTGAGTGCTTTGCTTTGTGTTTGTATGGGCATTGTGCACACCAGGATTGTTTTTGTTTAACTTCCGCAGCACAAGCACATCGAGTGTGTGAAGGGAGTTTGTGTGATCATATGACGACCAATCGCACAAGACTCAAGACTGTCCTGAACAGTGAACTAAATTGAACTAAATGAACTAGAAGAACGAACTACTTCAATAAACAGTTTCGGACTAAATTGGAATGAACTAAAATGCGCAAGCCGACTTTTTCCACTGCGTTTATGAGTCGCTTTCAAATAAGTGTTGACAGAAAGTCTTTTTGTCCTATTTGGTCAGGAGCACTAGCAACAAAACAATCGAGACGAATGCTGACGTCGGTCTACAGACTGTGTGCAGCAGTTTTAGGACCATCTCGGACGATGCAGCGTTCGTTCTAGCAGGAATGCTGACCGTCGACATTCTGGCAGACGAGTTGAGAGGAGTGCACCATCGTAGGCGTACCCTGGATAGGCACCAGACCAGCAGCACTAGTACTTACAGAGGTAAGCTAAATGGGACATCTCCACAAAAGAACGATGAATCCACAAACTTATTCTCGTCATCGAAAGGTGGACACTGAGACCATCAGGAAACTGTAGCTACCATCTTACGCAGATCCTGTCTGGACACGGTGCCTATTGAAAATGCCTACATAGTTAGCCCTTCTGTCTGAGTACGCAGACTTCCACTGCAGTCGCTTTGCGGCAGAAAGGCAGTCAGTGAATCCGCCAATTGCAGAGAACCTGATCCAGAAGTAAACTGGAGCAAAATCAGCTCCTACGTTTACGATGTGAAATTGAAATTGCGTAGAGCGGAAGCTATGCGAAAGGCGCAGCAGATCGCCACGAGAATACAGCATAATTTGCTAACCAGTCCCGCGAAGTAATTCTGCAGTTTCGCGAAGATTGCCACATCCTTGGACGCCATCACAAAAAAAAAGTATGAGGATCAAAAGATGTCACCCTCCTTTCATCCCAAACCCCTTCGCACACCCTCTTCAAATTAAATGATTTCAAAAACCTCAATCTACAAAACAGTGTGACATCAAAAACGACGTTCAATACCAAGTACAACAAAGCTTAATATAAACGAGATAAATATAAACGTTAACGTACAAGACGAAACGTGAAAAAAAAATAAACAAAAATAAATAATCAAAGAACTACATAAACAAAGAGAGAATAAAGAAATTACACTTTTTTTAAACAACGAAAATAGAAATAGGAAACAAGTAAAAGAAAACGGAAACGAACAACAGTGAATATTTACTGAGCATATACCTAAAGCGAGAAACCCGTGAAACACGTGATTCTGGCCAAGAGTCTAAATAATATTCTCATCTAGAAATGTAATAAAAAGAGATAAAAATTTGTTTCGTTTAATAAGTAGGTTGATTATTGTTTCGCAAGCATTTTGATTGAATGTATTGTAATGTGACGAGTAGTTCCACCACCATATTATTTTTTGTATGATTCTTGTGCTTGGGGAGGAGGTGGCACTTTGCACCTTGGTCCCTTCAAAGGTTTCTTTGTTCGGTTGAAAATTAATTCAATCAAAAAGGTGTCCATCTTAATAATGATGTTGGGAGTTAAATAATATGTATTTTTGTTCTTTTTTTTTTTTTAATTTTTTTGTAAGAAGTTAGAAGGGCTTCTTGTGTTTGTATGCTTAACTATTTCGTTTACCTTCTCGTTCAGCCATTAGTTGCCGTAGACGTGCTCGTATTGCTCGACGTTCCTCGTAGCTTGTTGATTTTTCAAGCTGTTACACACAAAAAAAGACGAAATGATGTTTGTTTGTGGTTAGCCTTCGGACGTGGATGGGATTCGAATTTTCTTTTCGTTTCGCAATGCTTACCAAATTTTTTAAAGTTTCTTCGTCCCAAATCTCCTCGAAATCACAAGTTTCTCTGGCAACTGGTGATGAAGAGTTTCCACCGGCGGTTGAGGCGGTTTTTATCGTTTTCGTAACACGTGTTGTTTTAACCTAAAAATAAAAATAAAAAATTATGAAATTAATTCTGATTTCGATTTCGATTTTGTAATGAGTGTGCGTTGTCTATTGTGGCAATGTGGAGCGATAAAAAGAAATTGGGAAATAAAAGAGCAGATACTCGTAAATGTTCAATGTCGAAGTTGGGGAACATTTCTACACAATTTGTGGATGAAATTATTTCTGTTGTTTTTTTTTTTTTTTTCTATGGGTCCGATTTAGGCTGGTCAAGGGGAAAGAATACTCTACTGAGTGCGCCAAGAGGACGGATAAGGGGTAAGCGTCGTTAATGTTGCTTACAAGACCTCCTCTAATGTGTTGTGCGAATGCCGTTTATAAACACTCCGGCTGATCCACGAAAAAAGCGAAGAAATGTTCTGACGGCACTGACTCGGGCGATGTATTCGAACGCCCTCTTTCCCTGAGCATTGTTGTCCATGCTCAGAGAAAGAGGGCGTTCGAATCCGATCCTCCTGGTTCGGGGACGTAAGACAGTTTGGTCTCGGTGACTAGAAGCAGCGATGGAAGGCAGCTATTGCTCAGGGTCAGAGCCTCAATGGGTTTTCGGCCTGAGAAGTAAGTAAAGTAAGCATTTTTAACACCCGCGTCCAATTGAACATTGCCGGACAGGAAGTCGAGAAAGTTAACAGTTTTCTATACTTCGGAAGTGTGGTCTCGTGGTGACACCGAGCTAGATGTGTGCAGCAGAATCGGGAAGGCTAAAGCTGCATTCAGGATGCTACCCACAACCTTTTAACAGCCTGAGAACCAATCTGTTTCGCTCCAGCCTGGACTCGCAGCTATATGGCTACAACTCACTACAGGCAAAATAGCGCGACGCTCTAGGCAGAAGTTGAAGAAGAATAGATTTCTTTGGGAATAAGTTGGAGAGAGCTCAAACGCATTGGCGAACTCCGAACGTGATGGCGCTTGTTTGAGGCTCTATGCCCCCGAGGTGTTAAACGTCATAAATAAAATAAGTAATTGAATGCACCCAATTGAACTTGACTACTATTTAACAAGAGCGATTTATGAAAAGTTTGAGTTAAAAGTTTGATCCCCATTTCTCTGGAATCATGGAATGGGACTAGCTTCGTACGCGCAATCATTTAAAAGCCAAGGTTAGGCAGATGTGCATCCCATAGACCTATTTGTCCATAGTGCTACTAAATACTAAACAGAGTAAACCTATTTGTAGTCCACTGTGGTCTTATTTAAAAAAAGTCCCAGTATTCCGGATCATTTAATGATTTAAAAAATGGTTGACTTGCAATTTTATGCCGAGTTTTAGCTAAGACCGGGCAGAAGCAAAGGCGATGGTCCAATGTTTCATCCACTGCTATTTGTTTCCAGTTTCTGCATCTGTCAGTGGGAATCAGGGCTAGTCTATGAGCATGTATGAACTGTAATACTACTAGTAGACCGCAGTTAACTCTTGGTAGCGGACCAGTAAATGCTGGTTTTGAGGCATGAATTAGTCCTCTTCCACGCATAGCTTGTCGACGTTAATAGATCATCATCGAATTTTTTGAAGAAATATTTTCTCGAAGCAGAGACGCTTAATTGGTCCAAAGACATTATGAGGCCATGCTCAGCTAGTTCGTCGAGTCCAGGAAGCCACATAAGGGATACTGCGTTGTTACTACAATGCTCCTGTAGAGCATTACAACAGTTGAATACCATTTTGGGTCCTTTGATCAATCAGGCAGCGACTGTCTACACAGATATCTCATGTAAACACTGTTTCGGTTGCACATGAGCTAAATATTGCACAAAAACCCGTTTGGAACCATTTGAACAAGGCTCGATGTATGCATACCACACGAGTTAACGTCAACGAACCTCACAATCATCCTCACAATGACACTGTTGTATTCTGATTGACGTTTAAGCGGTCACTGAAGCAATTTTCGAAAAGCCAAAGCCAATCTCGTGGTATCGTGTGGAACTCAGTGTGTCTTGTCGGCCCTTTGGGCCGTGACTTACTGAGACCAACTTGTCGTACTGAGCTGAGCGAACTTGTACTGAGAACAACTTGTTGGAACCATTGTGAACTCAATGTTTAAGCTTAGGTTAAAGCGACACATTCGCCAATGACACAGTGACAAGGACTAATATTGATCCATCGCAAAAAATCCAATGTGTCGATGCACCACTTGCAGTTGTTAAGGGAAAGTGGACGACACAATCGTGGAGCCGGCGTATTCTTTAACCACCGGCGAGACCACACGGACGTTCAGCAGTGCTAAAAGCAACTAGCTCTTCCAGCGCGATAGTGCTTGTAGTGCCCACTGGTCGCAATTGTCTTAAGTATCATTATGTATGTAGCTATAAAGAGGAACAACTAAATGCTCCTCATTACCTCAGCCATAGCCTCAGTCTAGGTCATTTCAGAAAAAGAACAATGGGACAGCACTTCTTCTATGATCTGCAAGACATTACAAATATTCCTTTACTCTGTCTTCTCAGATCTGCTTAATCATGGACGTAATAGCTGATCAACGTGCGGTTATGAATCGTACAACGAACTAAGGCCACAAGATGAAGTTCTTTCTTCAGGACCTTGCAATGGATTGCATCGTGGTAAATGCCTGTCTGCCTACATTACCTAAACTAGTCTAACCTTAGCACGATGTGGAGAAATCCAGAGGCTTTCCGGAAAAACCGAGAAATGGTGAAATGAAGCCAAAATGGCGGTCTGAATTGGCATCCTTCGAAGCCTTTATACACACATTTGAATCAGCCGGACCCCGTGCAAGGTCTTCAGCCCATTCGACAAACCCGATAAGCCTTTTTAATGGAACTTATTTCACTCTGTACTCAGCTGTGAAAAAAGTATGTTCACTGAAGAAGAACCTCACCGCTTAATGCCTGAAGCCGATTATGTGCACTTTCTTCACATGTCCGACGGCCTCGTCCTTGGATTCAGTTCTCAATGATGACCCACCTTCTCGAATTAAACGCTGTACCTCAGAATAACTAATTAAACGCGTACAGCACTCAGACAGTGCTCGCTGACAACAAATGTGCCCAATTAGTGCAGACCCCAGATGTAAGTCACGGCAAAAAAAACCTCCAAATGTCATTGTCGACGGCTTTTCTAGAATTTTCTTCAGAAAATCAAACTTGACACTCTTGGTTCTGACAAAATAAATATCACTTGACATTTCAATGACAGACAACTGAGTCGAGGGGGAACAAACAAAGCAAAGCAAAGCAAAGCAAAACAAACACACAACAGTGCTCCCTCCGAGCGATTTATTATAAATTGACGCTGATACGAACTGTCATCGAAGCGCAAAGCTATTTGGCATCAGAAAACTATCTGCTCCCACGACTTCTGGCCAGCATTTAAAAAATAATTCTATATTTTCTATTTTTAAGCTTGCTGGCCCCCTCCCCCGCTCCACAAAGCCGCGTCAAAGCGACCGTCAGTGGGAAAGATAGAGAAGCAATTAATCATCGCCAGTGTGCTCATTGCGTGTCATGTCACATCTAATGGATGTCATTTGAAAATCAATCTAACGAGCGCATTCGCGCCAAAGCGCACGTCTCGTTGAGTGCATTTCCTCAATAAACACGCCGCCGTCGTGGCCGAACAACGCGACAGCCACTTTATGCCTTTGTGCAGCTTGCCGGCTCATTGTTTGTATTGTTTTGCGTCTTCCGCTGTCACACTCGCCGACCACAGCGGTCATTGACGATGATTAACACAATTTGTACGAATCACAAGTGCAAGTCCAAGGCTACATTGTATTCTCGGAATACACGCCCTATCACAGCATCGCTCGTCGTCGCTGTGGGTGACGCTTATGTGTGCCTTACCATTGCCAAGTGAGGACGGGGACTGCTGCCAAAGTTCTTGTGTCACTCGCTTCATCAAAACAAGAGGAACTTGATAAGCAAATGTACACGTTACCTGTAATCAGGCGTATTTATAGATGACAGGACCGTGACTTTTTTTTGTTCATTTCCTTGACGACGCATTTGGCGTCCATCGATCAAATACGCACTTTTGTACACCAAAAGCAACTGCGATGCGCTGACGTCTGCCTGACACATAGGCGCGCGAGACGTAAACAACTTGACGTATCGCCAAAACAGCAAACTCATTAATGGCATCGCCTTTGTGGCCGGCTCCTTTTAGACGGATGACTAACCGCAAGGCGATTACCAAAAATGGCGACTAGCGGTTTGTTTAAACTGTCAGAGACGCAAAAGCTTTCAAATGAAATGGACGATCGACATTTTGCGATAGAAATGGACCGAAGTGCTGGTACGCAGCACTTTGTGCGCGGAAGTGCTCTCGATTGATAGGCACGTTCTGGTTTTTTGGGCTATATTCTGTAAATACGTAAAAATGTATCCAAAAATAGGTGCGGACTTTTTTTTTTGATTCTGAGAGCGAGCATCGCGTGCTCTTGACTTATGCGCAGTTGTTCGAATCAACGACGCGTGCTGCTCGACGATTATAGGCCTTCTTCCAACGAGCGTTGGGAAGATTAAATGGTTTTTTTAGGATTAAAAATAGAAGGCGTACGCCTTCTTAAACGCTTGAACAAGACGTGTACTTGTGTGTTTCGATAATGAGTTCACTTTATCAGAGTTTATTCAGATGCTTGTTTGAGGGTTTTCTTTTTTTCGTAGCGGAACGTGTGCACAAAGGTCAAGTGGGGATGGAATGAACTCTGTTTGACTGGTTGGGAGCATATTTGGTTTATGTCAAGGAACCTTGAACTTTAATAGTGACTGCCTTTGAATACTCTTTCTGGGCTTACTCTGCAGAGCCTCTATAATTATGTGGATTTCTAAGAAGATTAAAGACGTCGTCATGAGAGGCAAACAAATGTGATGAAACCTCTTATTTTAGGTGAAAATGGAAAGCAGTCTAATTTATTTGGAGCAGATTGCAGTTAAGTTCATGTTCACCCCAGACTGTAGCGCCATGCAAAGAAGAGAGAAGAACTGCCACTTACATAGGTACGTACAGGGCGAGTCATTTCGCTCCCCCTTTAGTAAACACAAATGAACGAAACTTAACGAAACAGAGGGAAGCACCTATTAGCGTCACATTTCTATGCATCCGTTCTCTTTTTTCCTTATATTGCTTGAGCTCTTCTTCTTATGTGAAAAGTGTGCGAGCATCAGAGAGTTGATGTTACTTGTGAAGTGTGAACAGCAAAAGCAGATATTCTCTCGAAGCATTATCTACGTATCGCAATGCGACTCAAAACCGTACGCAAAACACCACGAGACCGTAGCTTAAGGTAGCTTAAGGACAGCATCGATTAGCTTTCAAGTACGTATTCAGATCCATGATTGCTCTGGCTATAGAACTTCAGAAGTCATCTAAAAGGAGATGCTGTCGCCTGATCGACAACTCCAGTGTAAGTGCCGTTAATTTGATCCCAACGGCTAGATAAAGCGTATTAACTCTGCTTTCACTAGATTTCGAACCGGGGACCCCTCTAATCAAGGGCTGGCACCCAACCAACTGCTCCGGCCAGCTGTTAAGTTCACTACTACACCGAACTCCTTCTAACTCGAACTAATTCTGACATTCCGTGAAAATTCCGCTTAGAGGGAGAATTCCAATTTCCATTTGACATGCGCGACTTTATTTGGAGTCTAATTTTGGGGCACACTTTCTTATTTGACGTCAATTGATTCCTTCTTTGGAACAGCCGGAAACAGCATCGAATCGTTGCATGCTGCAGAGTTGTCTGAATATTTATTGAATGCAACCTCTGTGAGAAGTGACCCGAACTAGCAGAGTCATAAACACTCTAGGCCGAACTATGCCCTGAGATGTAAGGGAAATAAAAAGGATTTCGATGACTGGTGATCGTTACGATGCAATTACACGTTCTGTCACGAATTCACTTCAGTTCAATAAGTCTCAATGAAGAATTGTATTGATTATGTCACCAACTGCGGCAGCCCGTCACATATTCGATGATTACAAGAATTCAGTCAACCCGGAGTCGTTGCACATCTGGAGACAACTGGCAAAAGACTTGCTTTCAGACAGACGCAGCGGCTAATTTCTTGCGTATTAATCTTTGCCAGTAGAGCACTCAACTCGATAAACAGGACAAATAGATGCCAAAAATAAGCTTTCTTTGAATTTTTAGACCAGCCTGCCTTTAAATATTCACCAGCAGATGTCAAAATATGGCACTCAGAGGGGCTGCTGCTGCAGGAGTCATTAATGCCCGTATTCCACGAAAGGCTAAAAACATCTAAAGACTGTACAAATGATAAATCAATTAAATGAATCAATGCCTTGATTGGATCTGGCCACCAATCAAAATACTCCTCCAGTCAGCCAGCGATCGCGGTCTTCTGCCAAAAAGTCAGCGCCACATTGTCTGTCGTCGTCCCCATATTGTTGTTGGCCCTACGAGCTAAAGTCGAAGCTCTATTTGCGTGATTTTTCAATACAAACGCAAGTACTCTTCTCTCTAAATCATAATGACTGACTTAAAGACGCACGTGGCACGCCAATTGAAACATAAAAACAAAAATCTGCCATCGAGCTGTCAAACCCAAATGTTGCTCATTTTGTTTTTCTTATTAAATGATGTTATTAAAGTGGAACACGTGTTTGATCAGAAAACTTTCCACAACCTCGCCAGGGACATTGCACAATGGACTTGCGTGCCTCCAACGTGGGTGGACAGTCACAAAAAGCACCTACCCCGTCAGGGACACAGACTGTGTGTCACGACTAGGAATGGAAGGTTGCCGTGACATCCGAGCGTGAACATTTGTCAGCCGATCGGTGCTGGCGATTTCACAAAAATTGGCAAAAAAAACCATGTCCCCTTTAAATTTAAAATCTCACACGCCATTTGTCACCTAGAAATAATTGCAGCCAAACTCTCCTGACACATGTCAAGATGTTCAACATCACTGTGGCCAGCCCATTTCCATTAACGGCCGCCGCCTATTCGACAAGGTTAATTAAATGTCAATGCTCCCGCGCGCAGATATTCAATTCAAACTGCCCGCATAAGGCCCCCATTCCACCGGCCGCCTCAAAATCGAAATAAAATTGCAATTAAGCAGTCTATTCGCGACGATGCGCACAAATTGAAACCGCTTTGGCGAGCATAGCTCCACATGCCGGTCGTAATCGTGCCACATAATCTTCCGCATTTTCGCCACGACAACACACACACACACATACACACACAAGAGAGAACGTCAAACGCCATCTGCCTCTGTCATAAGTGCAGTCCCAATTTACGTCCGTCGACACTCAAACAAACCGTGGAACAGAGAATGCTGCCCGACTCCCGCGGAATGGAGGTGCGCTGCTGGCTGGCTGACTGGCAAATCATGGCTCGTATCCGTGTCCGGCCCACACGCTTTCGCGTTTATGCCGCTCTCGTGTGAGAAACCGTTCAGAAATTGACGTAGTATCTGCATACGTTCTCCCATGAGTTTTTCAATAAATTTCAACAAAGCTCCGCAACCATATGGTGGGCGAGGCGCAAAAGAACGATGAAGCGCTGATCGTGACCAAAATAGGTCCGGCGTTGTACCGTTGTTTGAAATTTTACGCACGCCACCTCCGCTGCCACGTTCTTCTTTGTCGTTGCCTGTGTGGTGTCTCTGTAGTGGTCTGCGCTATTTCCCAAAATTATATTTTCGAAGTGAAATATTTAATTTTAGTTCAGTTCGCTTGAGTTTTTGAGAAATGTGTGTAATTTATTGCTTTTACATTGGGTTGGAGTGAGACACGGGCGCACCGAGACCGAGACGGAAGCTGCTGGCCCACATGCTGATCCCGTTGATTGGGTATAGGTTTCTGGACCGATATTCGAACAACAGAGTTCGCCTCGGGTGACGTTTTTAGCCCCTCTCGATGGCATTGAACTTATTTGTCTTCTGCTTGAGATGATTTAGGTTTGCTTTCCTCTTAATGGTCACTTGTGCTGAGTGGGCCACAATTGAAGCGATGACAAGCAAATGGAACTGACACGTCGTCACATTTGTAAATGAAATGCGAACTAGGACTCCTGGTAGCCGCTCTCTCTCGCTCTCTCTCTGGTCGAGTGTAGCCGCGATGACAACTGCTTGCACTGCGGACTAGTTTGTTCAATTACCCTATAACTGTCAGAATTGGGAACAGATTTGTCGGTTAGTTTTTTGTGGTGTGAACTGGCCGAGGGCCAAGGAATTCATATTCAGCTGTCAGGGACGGAAGTGCTTTTGGGGAATGCGAAGAATCTAATTCAAATCTAATTCGTTACGATAATTAATTCGAATTTATGGTCTGGAGATCTGAGAGAGGGAGCTTAACAATCTGCGTTGATGATTGGGCTGCTTTCAAGTGTTTTTGCGGATATGACCAATTTATGGCAACAGCTATGAGTTCGAGGTGAAAACGATGTTTTCTTGTTCGCAGACTTTTCCGGTTTGGCGTGTTTTTTGATTATTTTGCGTGTTTTTTCAATATTTTCTACGCTTTCCGTTCGAAAGGGCACGTGTGTGTTCGGAAATTCACACGCAATCAAATTGGAATGTTGCCAAACTAAAGGCGGAATCATAATCGATGCAAGGGGAGCCATCAGACAACTTAAGCGTGATGATCAGAGTAATAATAATCAAGCTTCCTTAAGTTTCGTTCAATTTTGCTTTCCTAAGTGGGAGCGAAATTAATCGCTGTCTGCATACGTAAATGACCGTTGGTACAAAATTCATACGTACGTTTCCAGAATTGCAATTATAAACACTTTCAGAAATTTGACGATGCTTCTTTCTACTTTTCGTTAGGTTTCCGCTTAAATTGCACGTTCGTTCGGACACAGCTTAAATGCCACGTACGTTTCCAGAATTGCAATTATAAACACTTTCAGAAATTTGACGATGCTTCTTTCTACTTTTCGTTAGGTTTCCGCTTAAATTGCACGTTCGTTCGGACACAGCTTAAATGCCACGATTCTTGAAAGCAACTAGCTACAATCACATCAGTCAAGCGCCAGATTGATCACATTGCGACGTCGTTCAGCGTCAGACACTCTTCTCAGGATATTCCAAGGAGTCCTCTAAGATTCGACTAGAATCACTCCCTTCTTGCAATCCAAATAAATGAGGATGTGATGTGACCCCAAGCTTCGATGCCAAAAGGCTATAATTACAGCAGACCTCCCGTCCGTCGAGTATCGCACAACATTGTCCGAGAGTACTCGAGCTTGGCGAAACAAATAATCGAAAGAAATTGTGAACATTGACTAGAAAAAATTACAGAAGCTGCTACACATGTACCGTGTTTTAGGACAATACCTTCTTTTTCTTCGTAGTCCGGGGTGGACCTGGGCCTCAAACAATAAAACGCGATTTCTGGGTAGCCGCTTAAAGTCCCAATCGCCTACAAATAACAACAATTCTCAGGAAAGCAAGAGGACTACAGGCTAACGCTGAATCAAAGGATGACAGCGACAACTTATCCCACGAAAAGAAAGTAATGGGTTCTCGAGATGAAAAATAAAGAGCATAGGACACGTGGGATTGAAGAGGTTGGCAGGTGTGATGGCAGAAATGAAGCCCGAACGAAGTTTGAACGGAAGCCAGGACGAAGATGCACATATAGTAAGTCAGTCGCAATAGATACTCCGTCTCACTTTGAGACTGCATGTTGGCCTTAATCTGAACAATGACACATGAGAATTCAGTACTCCCGATCGAGACAGCGCTAACTGATATGTACGCCAATCGAAACCGAACGGAGCTAGTTGTACAGACAGACTTTTGAAAGCAATCGTTAAAGCAGCTGGAACTAGTTTAGTGGAATACACCCAGCAATTCAAAGGAATATACGGTCTTCTGGTCACCTAAACTTGCCTCTAAAGTCAGTGCGATCTTTTGGCCTATGTTTCTAACGCCGCATTGTATGTTCGTTAAGAAGGCAATTAGTTTGTTCGAGCCACCTTGTCTATGGGCGTTACTTGTTGAATTCGAAGACTCTTCGTCACCCAAGATTCACGGAAAGGATTTCAAAGACATTCTGGTCGATTTAGAGTGAATTGCTGTTAATTTCTTGTCCAAATGTGGGTTTAAGGCGTTGGGCTTGTATTAGCATGCGAATAAAGCCCTTGAAGGCTTCATTGAAAACTTGGTTAGGTTGGAGTGGCTGACTACTGGGTGACAGTAGTCACACTTACGAGAGAGTTGGCCATGTTGTGTTATGTCACTAGGTAGCAATTGTAATTTGATTTGATTCAGATCTCTAAGGGCACCAATTCTGACGATTCTAAGTTTCTCAAGACCATGTCATCGGCTTCTCCTCTGATTCTCTGAGTTCTCAGTTTCTCAAGTCTGGTGCCAGCACAAATAGCTTGTAGATCATTAGCCCCTAATGCCAATCATGACTCTATCCACGTAAGCGGATTACATCTTCTCTAATATCTGCACAATCAACCCAGAGCCAACGTTGCTCCGATTTGCGACATGTGACTGAGCAGTCAACTGTTTTAGGGAGCTGCTGGGCTTATTGGCTACAGTTCTTGAAACTTGTTCAATAGATGGCTTGTAGAGCCACATGATTCGATCGCTCTACATAATCACTGTCCACTCACTCTTAGAATATCACTCATAGATGTGATGGCAGTAGCAAGACATTCGCAAATCCAGAAAAAAGGCATTCAACGTCGTTTCTTTCCAATCGATACTCCCTCCAAACCAAGACCGCTGTCATTTCGTAAACCTGCAAGCCCAGAAAAACTAAGAGCGTGAAATTGGGCTACTTCGAAGTCCACTCTTAAGCAATTTGGAAGAAAGTCCCTCAAGTTCATGCTCCCTAGAACTCCCACGGCCACTTTTTTTGAAAATGAATAAATGGGAGTGTTACCCAACTTGGGCATGGCGTCTCGGTCGACAGCTGCCATTTTGAAGCAGTTCAGAAGTTTGTCTACCTCGGGTCGAACGAGAACTCCAAAAATGACATCCCAGAGGCTCCACAAAGACGAGGAATCGCCCTCCTCGTTGCTTCTTCTGTTTGTTTAAAAGCAACTTGCGTGAACAACTGCTCCAATTGTGACAATCACTTCAACCTAACCTAACCTTACTTGTGTGAAAAGCTCCTCAATCGAAGGACCGTCACCATGCTCAATAAAATACTTATTCTTGCATTTTGGACGACTAGCATATGAAGCCGAAAATTCTTGGTGCATTCGAAAGAAGAATTCTGCGTTTGACATTCCGTCCTGTTTTTCAGAAAGGTGGAGGAAAGGATACAACCGCGGACTCTATAAGCTGGACAAAGATGTCGATGTAGTCCCAAAAGAAAAAAATCTATCGACTATACTAGCTCAACTGCCAGATCGAGCAAATAAAAACCAAAGCTCCAGCAAGGACTGTCGTTGAACCCGACTCTCCTGGTCCAAGAAGGATTTGAAAACCGGATCTCGGGTCTAAAGACCAAGTGATCGCGAGAATAAGACAATTAAATGACTGGAAGCAGTGAATGAGCACGGCGTCAATGATGGAATGCAGCTTTAGCTTAGCTTCAGACTCTTCTCCATGGAGACGCCGACTTGAGAAGTAAGTGCGTTAAATCGGACCCAAGAAAACTAGGTATTGAGGGGAGGAAGCAGTGTTACCCAAACTGTCAAGGATCAAAGACAACTAAGTGAGTACGTGGTTCGCACCAAAATAAAATTCCAGAAAGCCTGTTAGGAGGAGGCCATATTTGTGCCAACAAGATCCCAAAACTGATCTCGTCTGATCTTGGAATTTAGTTACATTTTTTTTACGTGGAGTTAGATAATGACGGCAGAACATCTAAAAACACAATACTTGGGTCTCTGATGATCACTATTACCTACTTATTGACTTTAAGATGACAACGGCAACCAACAAGATCGGTGCAAAATGCTGAAGCAGAACCTTAAGGTTAGGCCAGTGGGTAGACGCGCAAGGCACGCTTCACTTAGCTCCTGGTGGACACACAGAACAGAATCTTTTAAATTGATGTGTGCTTGTGCTTGGGAAGCCAAAAGGTCCCACAATGAAGATCCAACGTAGTTTGAAAACGACTCCAATAAAAACACCGCCCTTTTGTTGATCTTTTTTTAATCGAATGACTGTGCTGTTGGCTGTCTAACTCAACCTCCGGCAAGATGTTCACATTCCGCAATTAATCATCGAAACGATTAGATTAAAACTACGAGGGATGATCGTCGTCATACAGGAAATGGCTGACTAATACAGCAAGTCTAATCTGTCATTAGGAGCTTCTAAAATCGAAGAGAGTGGTGGCATTTCGACTAAATTCGATTATTGACTGTCATTCTAAGCAATTATCCTACATTTTATTGGTTTGTTTGGAAAGGAATGAGTCTCAGCAGAGTAAGTCGGAAGATTCTTCATGAAATTCCCCAAGACCACATTAGAGACCTTCTTCTTAACTTGTTACCACAGAAAATGCATTAAAATGAAAGCCCGCCAGAGGCAGGGCGTCGTTAAGTTTCGATCTCTTTAGATTAGTTAAGTGGGAAACAGAAAACGAAAGCGCACCAGACCTCTGCGTTTCACAGAGTCAAAATAATCACTTCGCTGTGCTCGTTAAGTCTCGTTCACTCTTGCTTACTTAAGTGGAAGACAGAAAATAGATTCAAATGAAAGCCCACCAGACTTCTGCGTTTCACAGAGTCGAATTAATCACTTCGTTAGGCTTCGTTAAGTTTCGTTCACTTTAGCTTACTTAAGTGGGAGACAGAAAAAAACATTCAAATGAAAGCCCACCAGACCTCTGCGTTTCACAGAGTCAAAATTATCACTTATCTAGACTTCGTTGAGTTTCATTCACTTTAGCTTACTTAAGTGGGAGACAGAAAAATTCATTCAAATTAAAGCGCGCCAGACCTCTTCGTTCACTTTACTTAAGTGGGAGACAGAAAATACCTTTGCGTTTCACACAGCCAAAATAATGACTTCGCTAGGTTTCGTTAAGGTTCGTTCAATTTTGCTTTCTTCAATGGGAAGTGGCAATCGCATCCACTTCAGCTATTCCAAAATGCATGTTTCCATTCCAACGGACTTAGTGATTTCCTTACACACGCATGAGTCAATTTCAAAAATAAAGAAAGAAACAAAATTGATATGCGTTTATTTTTAAAACAATTCTCAGTGGAATCCACACGATTTTGGAATAGTTCCTCTCCTTTTGTTCTCGAAATCAATCACGAACGATTGCCGTGTTAGCCAACATCTGTCTGGGAATTTCCAACTTACAACGAACGCCCCTAGGACGACCAGAAAGGCCGCAATCTCAAGAATGTTTAGCAACATCGTTGTGTTTCTTTTCGTTCTGCGATTTTCTTAATATCTTCTTTTTTACGTAATTCCTTTCGTCACATCATGCCGGATGGTTTTTTTTTCCGTTTTAATTAATACTTTTTATTACGCGACGCACAGTGAACTTTTTCTTAAATCTAGAACTTCACTTTTGGGGGCAAATGCACACCGGCCACCTCCTTACGCTAAACTGAATGAGTTTTCAGTGAAAAATCGAACGAATTTTAGAAGAAAATACATAAAATGTATTGCCTTGGAAATGTTGTCTAAAATTACTCGTTGTTCGCGCAGTGAATGGATGTGATGGCTGGCGTTGGCAGGAAGGATGGAGTGCGATCAAGTGAAACTGCACGACCGCGTTAATTTCAGTTTCTTTTTTTCGTTACAAAAATAAAGCAGAGCAAAAATCAGAAAAAAAAAAGAAAAGAAAACAGCTTCATTTCAAAATATTTGTCAACTCACCTCAGTCGGTTTTTTGTGGGGCGGGGTGTGGAGAGTGAGAGGAGGATTATTCAAGACACATAGATGTCCTCACTTTTTTTTTTTTTTTTTGCTATTCCAATGTGTATCCCAAGAGAAGCAAACAAAAACAAACGAAAAAAGTAGAATCCTTTGCTTTATACTTTCCGCAAAAATAAAAGAAGGGAAAAGAGAAATACTCTCGACGGTTTTCTTTTGAAAATAGATGAAGATTCCTCTTATTCGTAAAAATAGTACGATTACGAATCTATTTCTGTTAGTGCAGAGTTTCTTCGATACATATATTATTTCTGTTTTTGTTCTTGCTCTTCTGCTCGGTTTTAGATTATCTTCAATTTAACGTATTCTCCTTCAATTTCCAGTTCAGGTGTACGATGATGCGGCTGCACATTCGGTGAACAAGAGTCGGTTAGAAAAACTTCCAAAAAAAAATAATATATATTTATGCACTGTGTATGCCCGGCTCAGTTGGTTTCCTCGTTCCGCACTCCCGACAGTTGGATGAATGAGTACAGCAGTAGATTGGGGGTGGCTTTAATTATTGTCGGCGGGATTGGCGGTCTGCACTGAGTTCGTATTTATTTACTTTAAAATCATAAAACTATTAATCGTTCTTTTATTTGTTTGATACCAAAAATCAATCCTATTTCGTAACACTTTATGCACACGGAACACAGAAGTTCTCACACGAGGGCTCAGACTTGTGAACAGAAGAAGACACACACATAAAATTGCGCACAAAAAAATAAAAATCAACGGAAATATTTTATTTTTTTTTTTTTCAATTTTTCAATCCCTTTGCCCGATAAAATCAGAAGAAGAAGAAAAATATATAAATGAACTGTATTCTCTCTCTCTTTGTTCGCCGGACCAGACGCAGAATTATTAGGGATAGTCAAGTTGAAAGATGTAATTTTGTCCGAGGTCTATGCTGTACTGAAAGATTTTTGAAATAAATTTTCTGCTGTGAGCACACGAAACCGTTCCGAACTGCTAGGTACGGTGTTAGATAGATTCGATGGTCGGCTGCTTGTGTATATTTTGCTTCTTAAATATGCGCGAACATTATGGCGCGGTTTTCTGTTCTATTTGAATGTAATTGTGTGTTCGGTTCGGCTCTCGTCGAGCGATCGCTCGAATGCGCATGGGCATGTGGTGTACACCTGATAATTAGCCACCTTAGGTGGTTCTCTTCCACAAAAAAAAAAAAAAACCAAACCAAGTCCCCTCGAAGCACGTCTCTATCTCTCTTCCGCTGCAAGATGCCTGCCTGCATTTGCATCTTATGGTCAAGGGTGGTCGAACTAAATCCCGCACCACACCGATCCGAAGACTCTGGACACACAAGGGCAGTGTGCTTGGTTCGGAATTTGGTTTTTCGGATTTTTTGCCTTTTTTGGGAGATCATCCGAAGGCCCAAAGATCTATTTTTGGAGGGCGCGCGCACACTGGCCCGTGGCTTGCGCTCTCATAGATTCGAACGCGATCGATTTGGACCATATCCGAACTGGAGGATAGAATGCAGGAATGCATCGTCGCGCTGCTGGTTAGACAATAAGAAGGAGACGGCGAGATATTTTTAGAGGTCAGTGTGGCAATGTGGTTATGTTGAGGCGAAGTGTCTAACTGCGCTGTGAATTGAATGTGGTTTTTGGGGGTATTTTTAGACGTTTATAAACTTGCTGAGGATGTTTATTTTCAGCGGACAGTGACCCTTGCCGTGGTGAATTCTTGTGGTTCATTTGAGGGAATGACGCTGTGAATTGAACCAGTTCAGCTACAGAATGACAGAGCTTGCGGCGGGGGTGGACTGGTGAGCAACAGATGATATGCGGAATAATTTGATGGACCAGTTCTGTGTGAGTTTCTTCTGCTCTCAAGGAGGTAGCAGAGGACACGCGGAAGACTTTGATGAACAGGCCTATCAATGAACCCAGTAAAGCAGTCATAAATATCTCATAAATGCACCAAAAGGCAAACCATCAGTCCTTCTTCCAATGCTTCTCTGCGTCAAAAATTGGCGTTCAAGTCGAGCATTTTTGCTTCTGGATCTGGATCTGAAGATTCTGATTCTCAGGAGAGTGCATCCAGGGCGAAGTTGTTGATCGCTCTCAACTTGGCGGGATGCCAGCAACGATATCCTTAAATGTACGGGTCAAGTGAACACACGTGGCGCCCTCTAAACAGCCTCTACGGCAACCGGCTAAATGTGAAAGTATGTATGCAGCGGCCCCTCTGTCTGGGGGTTTAAATGAAGACTCGACCCCTCAAAGTTCGTGGGTCTATCGATGGCGTAACTTTCCCGCCGTGAAAACAATTCAGAGACAACCACTAACCACGTCTGCTGACGGCGATTTTTAGTTCAGCAGGGCGGCTGTCAGGCCCCTTAACAGACCACGTGCAGCCGATGAACTTGCGAAGGCCCTAGGAGCCTACATGGCAGATACCACCGCCAGTCTGGGCAAAAACATGAAGAAGGACTGCGACACATACTATGGCGCGGCGATTGCTACAGAGAGTGAAGGCAGCGCTTGTTTGGACGCGGGTTTGGTGTTCGAGGCAGACTGACCCAAGAAGTCTTAGGCTTTAAATACATCACAAGCCGCATCAAGGCTATGTTCGGCAACATCAGCCAAATCTACGTCCACGCCTCATTGGAGGATAAAAATGACAATAGCAAGGATGACTTCTATGATCTCCTAGAATGATCAATGCCCCGGATATGACACCAAGATCGTTCTAGGAGATTTCCACGCCAAGCTGGGCATGGAAGACATCTTTGCAAGAGTCATCTGCAAGCACAGTGAACAACAATACGTCCAAAAGCAGACTCAATCTGTTGGAGTTCGTGACAAGGCGAAACGACTCTGCTCCTGGCTGTCCCCTGATCAATCAACCGTCAACGAGATCGACGTCAGTCACTCCTCCAGTATTTCCGAACATCCCGATCCACTCGAAAATTTGCCTGTTGTAGCCGAGGTAGGAACACGGATATCGATAGGACAACGGAGTAGAGCAAGACCACAACAGATTGACGTCGGGCAGCTAGAAATGCAATCGACCAATAGGAACTTTGCCAAGCGAGTCTCCCTGAAGCTCTCAGTGAGTTCAGTCCTGCGACGAGAAACGATGTCAAAACGCCATCAGAGAAGCTGCCTTGCCTAATTTTAAGTCTAAGGAAATATCATTCTCTTCTCTGAGGACAATCTGCTTAAAGCACTTCTCCAGGTTACCCTTACACCAGGAAAGAATAATAATGATATAATATAATAGGGGCGGCGCTACACCTCGTAGAGGGCCAGGGCCTAGCTTCTCAGCAACCACTCGTGGTGTTGTGCGGCCAAGTTTGAGAAGCTTTTTTTAGACAGCTAGTCCGTGACTTGAAAGTATTTCTAGTCGCACCAGGAATCGAACCTAGACAGGTAGGTCCAAGTGCATAGGAGTCGACGCACATACCCACAACGCCTCGGGCCACCACACCAGGAACGAATGATGAGTTATATTTTGTTACCTAGGTCATCTAAGTAGGATGACGCTTTTCGTGACTTCTAGCAATTAAAAGAATGATCTTTCTTTCCTTCAAGTGGTAACTTAGCCGTTCAGACTGCTAATCGACTCCGCCTCGCTGCGGTTACTCGTCGTAGTCGAGAGTTGCCCTGTATGTCTTTGGCGGCAGTTCAAAAATTACTTTCGTGAATTTAGAACCATCGTGCGGCGATCAGGGACATTATTAAATCTTTTATGCTCGAGGGAGTCATAACAGTCCGATGCCTAGCTCTATCAAAGGGCTGCACATGCGCACAGGAAGTGAGTCAATGTTTCTGGTTCTGCCGTTCTCATTATCTAACCGCATGCTATGTACTACTCGCTGTAATGTTTGCATTGTCGGTGCGAGACCTCTTTAGAAGATCATTTGTGGGTTGAAATGTGGTTCCAGCTGGGTGGCACAGGTTGAATTCGGTGGGCGACTTATCTCAGTGAATTGCCGGCCGTTTAGACTGTTTTTTTGGTGGAAACATGTCAAATCTCTCGTCCATGCGGATAATCCAGTGTCCACTTGCAATCTTGGAAGACATCAAGAGTTATTAGCGAGATAGGAGTGACTCAACAACTCCCTCAACTTATGCGAGCCAAAGCTGAGCCCTCCCTCTCATTACGACGCATCGCACGCTTGGGCTTTAAGTTCACAACTCTAGCCAGGAACCAACGAAGAAGCTCCGCCTAAATGTTCAAGTTCCACTTCGGTACGGCAATATTGAATTGAACATAGATGCTGTTACCTAGTTGACTACTAAATCTCGTTTTCATTGACACTGGATAGCGCATTGTTGGAAGTGTAGTACAAATGCCGAACTTTAGTAGCTATACGGTAGGAGCGGACGACTCATTGACTCCCCAATCGACCATCAAAATGCAACGTTTTCTAAAGACCATTCGAATGAGGAAATCAACTGTTTAGAACTCCCTCGAAGTGGTAACACAGTTGGACCTATGGTCGAGTGTAAGCAATCGGACCTTTTCATGTCCAAAGACTCATGAAAAAATGTGATGCAGCCACTCGTTTGAGGTGCTATCAGGCTCAGTCATCTCACTCACTTTGATTCTCCAATCGCACGAAGCGGCAGCGACCTGAACGTTCGGTGTCACTTGTGCTGGCATGGTCAATACGGAACTCAGTAAGCCAATTCTTAACCATTAAAGCTGATGGCACAGTGGTCTGTTAATCGATGCCAGGAGCAGTGTTGCATTTAACGTTACGCGGCAAATTCAAAAAGTCACGGATTTATCAAACGGAACTCGTATTTCGGCTTTATTGTGAGGGAAGATGTGTTTTGGACATCCAAACCTGTGCCAACCCTATGCTCCATCGGATCCTTAGCTCTGCCTGGTCACTTGTCTTTTCTCTGCCTACGGTGGCATGGCTTACAACTTGCTTACAACTGGACTGGATTAGAGTGGCAGACAAAAGCATCCACACTGAGTCCAAATAAGACGCATTTTGACACCACGCGGATCAGATAACTGCCTGCTCCTAAGACTAATCACTTGCACCTTGCCTCTTGTCGTTGAGTTCACATAAATGATCGTTAAAGTAAGAAGCGATGGCACTGCATGAACAGAGATGTCTAGTCTGATCCTCTACCTCATCTCTGCAGCCATTCGGAAAACCATTGAATCTGGAACAAGCAGGCCTGCAGATGGCAGAGTGTCCTGTTGTCCCCCCGATGAGTACCCTGAATGGTGGCCTGCTCAATTTGACTAGGCAGCGTGAGCATGAGTGTCGGCCAGTACTTAGGCTTACAACTAAACTGTTGCTGACCCTGCCCACACAACAGAAAAACACTCCTATTCACTGAATGTGATTTCCCTTGATTTTGTCAAACACTTCCGCTGAAGGCCGAAGCTGTCTTTCCCATCAACCAACAAACATGCACAACTCACCTCTTGTTTCTTTAAACTGTCACTCGCTGCTTGGGCCTTCTTGAGGTCCTTCTGCGGTATGATCGATTCCATGCCCGACATGAGCACACTTGCCCCGAGGAACTTGTTGAAAAGCGAGCGCGCTTCCCTGTCCTCCATCGTGTCACCATCCACGACCACTGCAAAGGAACAAGGTCAGTTAACCACCTTCCGCTCAGCTTTCCAAGCACTCACCATTGTCAGCGTTTCGCATGCGGTCCAGCACATCGTCCACGCCGGTCACCTTGGCGCCGGCACTGTTCAGGAATGACCTGGTGTTCAGCTTGCGTCGGATCTCCATTTCGTCCTCACTCTCGGTGACCACCTTGGAGTGCTTGCGCGACGTTCGGATCTCGACATCGCACTCGTCGACGTCGGACTCGTCGTCGTAGTCGGCAGACTTGCCGCGCACCTCGTACTGATCGGCGGTGTCGGCGGTGGCGCCCGAATTGGTGCGCGTGCGCAGGATCAGGCCCGCCTTCGGGTAGTTGTTCGACTTCTCGGTCACGGAGGACGAGGACTCCTTGCGGATGAACTTCTCGCTCATCTCCTTCACCGATCCGCGGCGAACCATCTTCGAGGAGGTCTTGGTGAACTCCGGGTCATCGGCGAGGGCGGGCACATCCCCAGGCTAGAAGAGGCAAACTCGTAAGGACGAGAGGAAAAAAAAAAGGAAAAAAAAATGAGGCTCACCTTGTAGCTTCCGATCTTCTGGACCTTTGTGACGCTCGTTAGTCCGTCCTTGGAGAGGCTCTCGCGCTTCACGGTCTCGCTGTCGCGGCGGTCGTACTGGGACTCCAGCGCGTGCAGGTCCTCCGGGTTCGTGGAGTAGACGGTCACCTTGCGCTCACCAACGGGCTCGGCTCCATTCTCGGAATAGAACTTCTCCGTGATGACAGTTCCGGTGACTGGAAGGAAGGGAGTGGTCTCAGACTGGAGTCGGAGCGGTCGTGGGTACTCACCTTTCGTGGTTTCACTGGGCTGAGCGGTCTTGGTGGTCTTCTTCTTCAGAGCACGGATGCCGAACAGGGGCCTTCCGTCCTCGTCCGTCGGACCGATGCCGTAGCTGGACGTGATGCAGTCCTCGTCGGCGGCGACTCTCTGACGATGGGTCTGCTGCGTACGGGACGTGGACGTCGTCGACGTGGTCTTCTTTGCTGACAGCGCTCGCGCCACCTTCTCGTTCTCCGAGGGCTTCTTCAGGATGTTCTTGGTGGCCCAGATCGGCTTGGAGTCCTTGGGCTCCTCCTTCTTGGGAGCAGCTCGCTTGAAACCGGCTGGCTCGCCGATCTTGCGGACCTCGGTCACCTTGGTGATCGTCTTGCTGGTCTTGGTCTGCGGGCTGACGCTGCGCTCGCGGATGATCTCCTCGTGCTCCTCGATGTGGTGCGACTCGATCACCGATTCCGAATCGATGTCGTCGGACGCGTGGTATCTGTCGGGGCGCATGGGCGTGTCGCGTCGCGGAATGGGGCTGTCCCTCTGCGAGGTGGTCGAGGTCTTGCGGATCGTGGTGATCTTGCTCATTCTGGACACCTCCTCCTTGCTCTTCGTTTCGAGCAGCTTCTTGACGATTCGGATCTGGGCGCGGACGCGTCGTCGTTGCTCGTACGAGGTCACGATGTTCAGTATCTCCTCGAGGAGTTCGAGGTCGAAGACGTCCTCGATGTTCGGCAGGTCCGACGAGCTCAACTGCCTCTTGGGCTTCGGCTCGTCCCTGACCTTGGGGGCAACGCCGAACTTGACGGTTCCCCGGGGAGACGGCTCGTAGGGCTCGTCCTCCATCGAGGACTTGCGCGAGTAGGTGGTCTTCGTGACCTCCAGGGAGTCGCGTCGGCTGTGCTCCATGGAGCTCTTGGTGTGGTCCATGTACGAGGGCCTTCGCTGGCCGGGGCGTGGGGACACGTCGCCTGGGGACTTCTCGAAGATATTGCGGCGGGCCGCAATGGTCTCGGGAGTCCTACCGCTCGGCTTCGGACCGCGTCCGCCTGATGTCGGAGTGGATGGCTCAGTGCCGGAGGGGCGTCGTGGACGCCTGCCGGTTGAGTCTTCGGTCATGCGACTGGACGTGTTCCTGAGGCTCGTGACGCGCTTCTGCGAGGAGACCGTGCTCGTCGATCGGGCCGGCGAGTGGTCCTGGTCGTCGTCATCTGGAAGAGAGGTTTGGTTTAGGGGCGAATCCTTCGGACTACGGTATGTGGTGCGTGAGGTGTGGTGTTGGTTTGTCTCCTCTCGCAGCGAGCTGAAGGTGTAGTCTTCGGGCTCGTCGACAGGTTGCTGCCTGCGGGGGGACGTGGGTGAGGTGCGATCTGGCGAGCGATCTTCTGGGTGTTTCTGTGTGGATGAGCGGGTCGTGTACTCGGAAGTCTGGTGTGTCTCCGTGTAGCGGTCAGCGGCGGGCTGATCCCTGGACCGGGGTCGGGGTGAGGGGTCGTCGGAATACCTACGCGACGGGGAGTGGTCTCCGGGTCTCTTGGACGTCCTGGTCGGTGTCTGAGTGCTTGGTCGGATGTCGGGCTGGCTGGCCTTGCGGGTCGGAGATCGGCGTTCCGGCGACTGGCGCACGGTGGTGGTGCGCACGCTCGACGTCTCGTGAATGCGGCGAGCCTTCGAGGTGCCGTAGGTCTCCTCGGTGGTGTCGTCCGGTTCGGGACCTGGGCACCACGAGTCTGATTCGTCGGAGGGTCGTCTGCCTGTGGGGGCTCTCGGCGTCCACTCGGGCGACTTGGTGCCGGGTCTGGTGGTGGCCGTGGTCCTCTCGGTGGACACCTTGTTCTCGAAGATCTCCTTCTTCTTGGACACGGCGTCCTTGACGGGTCTCACCGGTTTCGAGAGAACAGCGTCCGGTTGCTCTGGGGCCTGGCCAGGGGCCTCCTTTCGGGGCACGTAGCCGTCGGTTCTTGGTTCGGGGTCCTCGGGCCCTTCGCCAATGATGTCGTCTAACTTGACGTCCGACTTGGGCTTCTTGTCCCACACCGACGGCCGGGACAGGATGTCGATCTGCCTGTCGGTGTACTTCCTCTCCTCGCGCTCGAACAGCGACTTGGTTTGCTTCACCTTGCGAGTGAGCGTCGGGCTGTCATCGTCCTCGGCGCTGTCCGGTTCCGGCATGTCACCGCGCGGGCTCTCGGGCTCCACGTCGCTCTGCCTCGAGATTTGACGCTCTATGCGGGCCACCAGTTCGGGTGATCGCTGCGGCACCGATGGGGCCAGCTTTTCGGCCTTGGTCGTGAAGCGGTTCACCTTCTCGGAGACGCTCAGGACGCACTCGTCCCGGCGGAGGTCCTCGTCGAGGTCGTCGATGCTGGGGCGCTCGATGGGCTTGGGCGTCGAGGTCATTACCTCTTTGGTCACGGTCTCGGCGGTCTTCAGGAACTTACTGACCTTCTCGTCCACAGACAGCAGGCACTCGTCGTCCTCGGGCGCGTCCTCCTCCGGGAGGTCGCGGCGGAATGGCGCGGACGTCTTGGGCTTGCTCACCTCCTCGGCGGTGCTTATGAATTTGGACACCTTGTCGTGGACGCTCAGCAGGCACTCGTTGTCGACGTTGTCGCTCGTGACTATTGTCGGCGTGGGCCGCTGGGGCCTCGCCTCGCCGTCGATGAACTTCCTCGTGCGGGCCTTGGTCGTGTTCTCGAGGTAGTCCTCGCTGACCTCGGTGATCTGGCAGCCGACGAACTCGTTGGTCTCCTCCTCGAAGATCGGGATGTTCTTGACGCTGGGCTTCTTGCGCGGCTCGTCCTCGGGCTCCTGGACCACGTCGGGGTAGCGCGGCTTGCCCGTGTACAGGTCGACGGAGACCGGCGTCGGCACGATCTTGTTCGGAGACGGCTCCCTGGAGCTCTTCGCCTGCTGGATGTCGATGACGACGTTCTCCATGTCCTGGCTGTTGATCACCTTGTCGAACGTGGTCAGGTTGATGGTCTTGGTGCTCAGGTGCTTGTTCGGGCGGCGCTCGGTCTTGGGCGACGTCTTGCCGCTGGCGATGGGTTCGAGGGGCTCCTGCTTGCTCGGCCGTTTGCCGGTCGTTGTCTTGATCAGGTTCTCACTCGTGGAGCGCGCCATCTTCTGCACGTCCTTGTCGACCTTCGTGACGCGGTGCACCGGAGCGGACTCCTTGCGCAGGGTCACGGGGATTTTCTTGGACGGCGACTTTTGCGTCAGTGGCGAGTCGATGTCTTCGGCGTCGGTGGGCACCTCGGAGTCCCTCTCCGAGTCCGTGGGGTGGACCACGTCCTTGCGGCTCGTGATCACCTTCGTCGTTGTCTTGTTGGTGGTCAGCTTCGTGACGGTGGGCTTGGGCGTCGGCTTCCTTGCTGGCGACGATTTGAGCTCCGGTGCCGGCATCACCTTCGTCGGCGAGGTTGGCGGCGACACTTGGAACTTGGCCGTCGTGATGTGCGTCACCTTGGGCTTGGTCTTGTCGACCACGACCGTGGTCTTCTTCGTGGTCACCACTGAGGAGGTGATGTCCTCGAGCTTTACAGACCGCGTCGGGCTGGGCGAGTGACGGCATGGGCTTGCGTCGGGCGAGCGGTTTGGCGACTCCAGCGCGACTTCACTTGCGGGCCGCGATGGACTCGAGTCTGGCGAAATGCTTTCGGGTTGCTTCCTCTCGGGCTGCCGTGCCGTGGGCCTTGAGCCGGTGCTGGGCTTCCTGGGCGCCTCCTTGACGGGGACTGGGCGTGTAGCCGGAAGCCTCGTGACTGTAGTCTGTGTCGTGGTCCTGGTGGTCGTGCCGAACGTCGATTTGGGCTTGCGCGTGGGCAGCTCGGCTGGCACTCGCTTCTCGGTGGTCGGCTGCGAGTGCGGCACGAAGGAAGGCGTGGACTTGGTCGGCAACTTGTCGCGGGTGGATGGCTGTGGCTTCGAGCGCGGCGCTTTTGTGACGTCTTGCTCCTCCAGCGTCGAACGATTGCGTGTTGTCGTGGTCGTTGTGGTGGATGACGGGGTGGTCGGCTTGCTGGGACGTCGGGGATTCGCCTTTCCTGTGGGCGATGGTTCTCGTGGACGTCCGTTGGGGTAGCGCTTCTCGAAGTCAGTATCTTGACGGATGGTCTTGGTCGTCGTGCTTCGAACTGTGGTCTCGTCGACTGGCGACGGTGAGGTGCCGCGTGGCTGCTGTCTGGAGCCGGGCGACCTACCGCGTGGACGATCTTCGACGTCCTCGATGGTTGTGGTGTCCCGGGAAGTCTTGGTCCTGCGGACGTAGCTCTCGTCGGTCTCCTCGTCGCTTGGGTACGGCTCCTCATCACTCGGACGGACCATGGTCTTGTCGGTTGTCAGCTTGGCGGTCTTCTGGACGACTGTGACGGACGTCGTCTCGCTGTTTGGCTCACGGCGAGGTCTTGAGTCCGTTGGCTTGGTTCCCTTGGGCTTTTCCAGAGGCGAACGGTCGCGTGGACTTGTCGGCGACTTTCCTTGAGGGCGCCTGCCGTGGACATCCACTTGCTCCACGGTCGTCAGGCCCTTTTTGGTCGTCCTGGAGGTTCTCTGGACAAGTGTCTCTTCGTCGGTTGGGACGTCGGAGGGCGCCGTCTGGGGTGTTATGCCGTCGGTGCTGTACCAGGTCTCAATGACGGTGATCTCCTCCTCGCTCTCGTCGTCACTAGGCTGTGCTCCCTTGGGCTTGCTCAATGGAGCCTTCTGAGTGGGGCGGCCTTTGGGCGAGCGAGTGTCGACGGTGGTCTGCCTCAAGACTGTGGTCGTTCCCTTGGTCGTCTTCGCGGTCCGCTGGACACTCGTTGGCTCTTCGGGCTGCGGGCGTCTTTTCGGCTTGTCTACAGGCGACGATCCGAGAGGACGGTCCTTCGGAGAGCGCTCGTTGAGAGCAGTGCGCTCGGTGATCGTTTTGATGATCCTCTGCACGCTAGTGCCAGACGTTGGCTTGGGGCCGGTAGGCTTCTCCTTTGGCGACTTGTCGCGGGGGTAGGTCTTGGGACCCGATTTCCCCGTGGGCGAAGGTCCACGCGGTCCTTTGGGAACTCGCTCCTCGGTGACCGTGGTTTTGACCACCCTCTTGACGGTTGTGTCGTCAGTCGGAGCGACTCGCTTTGGCTTCTCGGAGGGGGACCGGTCTCGCGGACTGGCTGGCGACTTGTCGCGCGGCTGCGTCTTCGGCCGGCGGTCCTCGATGTCTGTTTCCTCGACGGTCGACGTAGTTTCGGTTGCTTTCCTAATCTTCTGAGCGAACTCCTGCACAAGCTCTTCGTCGGGTGAGACTTCGTCAGAGCTGCTGGGATAATCCGCATCCACAGGCCGTGTGTCCTTGATTACCTTTGTCGTCCTCTCAGTTACGACTTCCTCGACTCCATCCACTGGCTGGCGTCGCTTCGGCTTCTCAGATGGCGACACGCCGCGCGGACTGTCCTTTGGAGACCGTTGGTCAACCACCGTGCGCTCGGTTATTGTCTTCACCATTCTCTGGACGCTCGTGTCTGAAGTCGGTCTTGATCCCTTGGGCTTCTCGGTCGGAGACTGATCCCGCGGCTGGAGTTTCTTCTGAGTGGGAGAGGTTCCACGCGGACTATCCTTTGTCGGCTTGGGGACCTTCGGTTTGTCGCTGGGCGACTTACCACGCACGCCGGGCTTATCTGACGGCGAAACCCCATCGGGACGGACCTTTGAAGTTTTGTCAGTTATCTCCTCAGAGATGGTTCTTCCTCGCGACGTCGTGGTCGTGCTCTGGACGATGGTCTCCTCGAAGGGAGATTCGTCGTCCGACGGTCCGCGCCTTTCAGGTTTTTCCTTCGGTTGCTTGTCCCCGGGAGACCTGCCTCGTGTTGTCGGGCGGTCCTTCTCCTTCGATAATGGGGATGGTGACCGATCACTTGGTCTTTGAGGCTGCTTGGGCTCCTTGCGGCGCGATGTCGGTGAACGTTTATCAACTTCGCTTGTGATCGTGGTGTCCTCGGTTACCTTCGTGGTCCTCTTCACCGTTGTGTCGTCGGTGGGGCTGCGTCCACGAGGTTTCTCAGTTGGAGACCTGCCACGAGGATAGTCCTTTGGACGGGACAACGGAGACCGCTGATCCACTTCGCTGGTGAACGTGGTGTCCTCGGTTACCTTCGTGGTCCTCTTCGTTGTGTCGTCGGTGGGGCTGCGTCCACGAGGTTTCTCGCTTGGAGACTTGCCACGAGGATAGTCCTTTTCTGTTGGAGACCTGTCACGAGGATAGTCCTTTGGACGGGACAACGGAGACCGCTGATCCACTTCGCTGGTGAACGTGGTGTCCTCGGTTACCTTCGTGGTCCTCTTCACCGTTGTGTCGTCGGTGGGGCTGCGTCCACGAGGTTTCTCAGTTGGAGACCTGCCACGAGGATAGTCCTTTGGACGGGACAACGGAGACCGCTGATCCACTTCGCTGGTGAACGTGGTGTCCTCGGTTACCTTCGTGGTCCTCTTCACCGTTGTGTCGTCGGTGGGGCTGCGTCCACGAGGTTTCTCAGTTGGAGACCTGCCACGAGGATAGTCCTTTGGACGGGACAACGGAGACCGCTGATCCACTTCGCTGGTGAACGTGGTGTCCTCGGTTACCTTCGTGGTCCTCTTCACCGTTGTGTCGTCGGTGGGGCTGCGTCCACGAGGTTTCTCAGTTGGAGACCTGCCACGAGGATAGTCCTTTGGACGGGACAACGGAGACCGCTGATCCACTTCGCTGGTGAACGTGGTGTCCTCGGTTACCTTCGTGGTCCTCTTCACCGTTGTGTCGTCGGTGGGGCTGCGTCCACGAGGTTTCTCAGTTGCAGACTTGCCACGAGGATAGTCCTTTGGACGGGACAACGGAGACCGCTGATCCACTTCGCTGGTGAACGTGGTGTCCTCGGTTACCTTCGTGGTCCTCTTCACCGTTGTGTCGTCGGTGGGGCTGCGTCCACGAGGTTTCTCCCTTGGAGACTTGCCACGAGGATAGTCCTTTTCTGTTGGAGACCTGTCACGAGGATAGTCCTTTGGACGGGACAACGGAGACCGCTGATCCACTTCGCTGGTGAACGTGGTGTCCTCGGTGACCTTCGTGGTCCTCTTCACCGTTGTGTCGTCGGTGGGGCTGCGTCCACGAGGTTTCTCAGTTGGAGACCTGCCACGAGGATAGTCCTTTGGACGGGACAACGGAGACCGCTGATCCACTTCGCTGGTGAACGTGGTGTCCTCGGTTACCTTCGTGGTCCTCTTCACCGTTGTGTCGTCGGTGGGGCTGCGTCCACGAGGTTTGTCGGTTGGAGACTCGCCACGAGGATAGTCCTTTGGACGGGACATCGGCGACCGCTGATCCACTTCGCTGGTGAACGTGGTGTCCTCGGTTACCTTCGTGGTCCTTTGCACAGTTGTGTCGTCAGTGGGGCTGCGTCCACGAGGTTTCTCGGTTGGAGACTTGCCACGAGGATAGTCCTTTTCTGTTGGAGACCTGCCACGAGGATAGTCCTTTTCTGTTGGAGAACTGCCACGAGGATAGTCCTTAGGGCGGGACAACGGGGACCGCTGATCCACTTCGCTGGTGAACGTGGTGTCCTCGGTTACCTTCGTGGTCCTCTTCACCGTTGTGTCGTCGGTGGGGCTGCGTCCACGAGGTTTGTCGTTTGGAGACTCGCCACGAGGATAGTCCTTTGGACGGGACATCGGAGACCGCTGATCCACTTCGCTGGTGAACGTGGTGTCCTCGGTTACCTTCGTGGTCCTCTGCACCGTTGTGTCGTCGGTGGGGCTGCGTCCACGAGGTTTCTCGGTTGGAGACTTGCCACGAGGATAGTCCTTTTCTGTTGGAGACCTGCCACGAGGATAGTCCTTTGGACGGGACAACGGAGACCGCTGATCCACTTCGCTGGTGAACGTGGTGTCCTCGGTTACCTTTGTGGTCCTCTTCACAGTTGTGTCGTCGGTGGGGCTGCGTCCACTAGGTTTCTCGGTTGGAGACTTGCCACGAGGATAGTCCTTTTCTGTTGGAGACCTGCCACGAGGATAGTCCTTAGGGCGGGACAACGGGGACCGCTGATCCACTTCGCTGGTGAACGTGGTGTCCTCGGTTACCTTCGTGGTCCTCTGCACCGTTGTGTCGTCGGTGGGGCTGCGTCCACGAGGTTTCTCGGTTGGAGACTTGCCACGAGGATAGTCCTTTTCTGTTGGAGACCTGCCACGAGGATAGTCCTTAGGGCGGGACAACGGGGACCGCTGATCCACTTCGCTGGTGAACGTGGTGTCCTCGGTTACCTTTGTGGTCCTCTTCACAGTTGTGTCGTCGGTGGGTCTGCGTCCACTAGGTTTCTCGGTTGGAGACTTGCCACGAGGATAGTCCTTTTCTGTTGGAGACCTGCCACGAGGATAGTCCTTAGGGCGGGACAACGGGGACCGCTGATCCACTTCGCTGGTGAACGTGGTGTCCTCGGTTACCTTCGTGGTCCTCTGCACCGTTGTGTCGTCGGTGGGGCTGCGTCCACGAGGTTTCTCGGTTGGAGACTTGCCACGAGGATAGTCCTTTTCTGTTGGAGATCTGCCACGAGGATAGTCCTTTGGACGCTGATCCACTTCACTGATGAACGTGGTGTCCTCGGTTACCTTCGTGGTCCTCTTCACCGTTGTGTCGTCGGTGGGGCTGCGTCCACGAGGTTTCTCGGTTGGAGACTTGCCACGAGGATAGTCCTTTTCTGTTGGAGACCTGCCACGAGGATAGTCCTTTGGACGCGACAACGGTGACCGCTGATCCACTTCGCTGGTGAACGTGGTGTCCTCGGTTACTTTCGTTGTCCTCTTCACCGTTGTGTCGTCGGTGGGGCTGCGTCCACGAGGTTTCTCGGTTGGAGACTTGCCGCGAGGATAGTCCTTAGGACGGGACAACGGGGACCGCTGATCCACTTCGCTGGTGAACGTGGTGTCCTCGGTTACCTTCGTGGTCCTCTTCACCGTTGTGTCGTCGGTGGGGCTGCGTCCACGAGGTTTCTCGGTTGGAGACTTGCCACGAGGATAGTCCTTTTCTGTTGGAGACTTGCCACGAGGATAGTCCTTTGGACGGGACAACGGAGACCGCTGATCCACTTCGCTGGTGAACGTGGTGTCCTCGGTTACCTTCGTGGTCCTCTTCACCGTTGTATCATCGGTGGGGCTGCGTCCACGAGGTTTGTCGGTTGGAGACTTGCCACGAGGATAGTCCTTTTCTGATGGAGACCTGCCACGAGGATAGTCCTTTGGACGCGACAACGGTGACCGCTGATCCACTTCGCTGGTGAACGTGGTGTCCTCGGTTACCTTCGTGGTCCTCTTCACCGTTGTGTCGTCGGTGGGGCTGCGTCCACCAGGTTTCTCGGTTGGAGACTTGCCACGAGGATAGTCCTTTTCTGTTGGAGACCTGCCACGAGGATAGTCCTCTGGACGGGACAAGGGAGATCGCTCGTCTACCTCGCTAGTGATCGTGGTTGTCTTTCGGACAGTTATGTCGTCAGTTGGGCCACGTTCGCGAGGCTTATCTGATTGAGGCCGCTTGCGGTACGGTTCAAATACTTCGTCGGAGACGTCACTGCGCGGGTACCCCTTTGGACGGGGAGTGGTAGTGGTCGTGGTGGTTTGTGTGACGACGGTTTCGGTTGGAGTAGTTCCACGAGTGGGCTTTGTTGGCCTAGTACCCTTCGGTGCCTCCGGTGTCTCGGCTTTTGGACGCTTTTCCGTTGGAGACCTGTCGCGAGGGTATTCTCCATTCGTGGTCTTCGTCGTCATCGTTACTGTGGTCGTCCTCTGAGTTGGCCGCTTCTTTGGGGTGCCTGTATCGTCATCGTCGCAGTCCTCAATGCTCACCGTGTCGAAGGGCGTCTTCTTTTGCGGACCCGGAAACAGGTCGTCGGGCCTTTGTTGGACATAGACTGTATCGCGCTCGGTGTCAATGAATTCCTGCAGCCTCTGGGTCTTCTCGGTTTTCGTCTCGGTTTCCATGCCCAGAATCTGACGGCACCGCTCGTCGAAGGTTTCGCTGCGATCTAGCGGCGGCTTTCCATCACGGGGCTTCTTGGGGCCCGAACTGCTTGGCTCGCTGTCTGTTGGCTCTTGTTCGCTGGGACGACGGGTGACAGGCTCAAGGGTCTCCTCATCGGGGCGACGTGGCTTAGAAGTCGGGGATCGTGGTGCGACCTCCTCCCCGTCGGGACGACGTGGCTTGGAAGTCGGGGACCGTGGTGCGCCCTCCTCATCGTCGGGACGGCGTGGTTTTCCTTGCCTGGGCTCATCCGGTTCGCCGTTCGAGGGGCCTGCTCTTCGGCTCTTATCGGTTGGCAAGTATTGGGGGCGCTTCGGCTCGTCACGCTTCGAAGGTTTGCCGGGCTCATTGACCAGCGGTGAACCGCGGGTTAGATCCGCCGGCTGTCGTGGCTGCTTGGCACCCGGCTGGTCGGCTCCAGGGTACCTGGGCTGCTTGACTCCCCGCTCCGTGTCCAAGAACTCGTTGGTCACCGTCTTGCGGTCAGTTTTTTGCGTTCTCCTGAAGATCGCGTCCTCCTCGTCGACCGGCTCGCTTGGCCTCGATCGGTGGAACTCGAAGTCGCTTGTCGGCGAACCAGCCCTCGGCGAGTCCGGCTCGAAGCCCTCGTCATCCGAAGTGGGACGCTGTGACCGCGGCTTGCTGCGACCCTTTCTGTCGGGAACGTAGCCCTCGTCGGTGTCCTCCGGCTCGGACAGTGGCTCCGCCTGTGGCCCTGGTCCTGGCCCTGGCCTCCGTTCCGGCTCGCGTCTGGTTGTGGTCGAGGTCGTGTCGCTGTCAGCTTTCACGGTCTTCGTTAGTCGTGTGGTGCTGTTCTCGGTCACGGTCTCGGTCACGGGTTTTGATGGAGAGGATGATGGCTGCGTGGTGGTGGGACTGGTGGATGGCGCTACTTTCGGTCGCTCTGTGACGGAGGACTTGGGTGCACTGTGGTGAGGGATGGTGGTGGTGGTGGTTGTGGAGGTGATGGTGATTGGTGCTGATGATGGTACATTTTTCGTCGGTCTGTCGGATGGTGATCGGTCGGCTGAAAATATGCGATCGAATGAGAGAGTGGTTAGTAGAAACAAAAAAACAGAAAACACAAAAAAACGAGTGGGTGGATCGCTTTAAGGACTGCCCGCGCGCTACTGCGGGAGTAGGCAAAACCTGACTCTACCTTTTGGAGCAGTGGGTATGAAATGGGGGGAGGATGCTGGTGGTTTGTTTGTCGTCTGATTGTGTTTCGGCTTGGTACTGTACGGGGTTTCCGTTGGCTTGGTTGGCTTCGTGTCTGGGGAGGTCGGCGTTCTTTTTGGTGTCGTGTGTCTGGTGGCGGTGTCGAGGAGGTGATTCACTTCCTCCTCGGTGGTGTGTGTGGTGGGCCTGCGGGGAGTAGTGGGAGTGGCACCTGTAAGAGGGTTATTCATTTACTCGAAGCTTAGCCTAGGCGACATTGCGAATGGGAAAGCGGGTGATTGGCTGTCACCTCGAAACGTAAGCACCCATGAGCACACCAAAATGGATTTTGTCTTACCAATTAGCTGGTTATGGCGCTTTTGGTGGCTAGACGGAAGTGTTGCATCGGATGGACCAAGCTGATAGTAGTGATCCCTTCTCAGGATTGGCTCCTCAACAACACCTTCGCTCGCGAGGAAGCCTTCGGTTGCGGCGAAGGCTTCCTTGCGCAATATCGGCTCAGCCAATTGAGAGGGGGCTTTAACTGAAGGAAGCATAAGCGTTTTTCTTTGTTTTTTTTTTTTTTGGCGGGGCACGCTCAACGGAACTTTCGCCTCACTTACCTGCGGTTTGCTTGGGTGTCGGCTTGTCCTTGTCCGCTGGCCGGGCTGTGATCTTCCTGGTGAGGGTCAGATCAATGGTTTCGTTGGACACGTGAGAGGGTGCCGCCTTGTTGAGCGGGCTCTTCGGCCCGGAGGGTCGTCTGTTGTCGGGTGCTGGGCTTCTGTAAGTTTTCGTTACGGTACCTGAACTGATGCGGCTGGACTCGGAGTTGGTGATGCTCTCGTGGGATGGGCTGCGACCGTCTCGCTTCGATGGCACGTACGTGTGGCGGACGATTGTCACGCTGGAGCGGGGCGTTTGCCGATCGGAGAAGCTGTCCCGCCGGATGGTGTCCACTGGCGAGGAGCAGCGCAGCGAACGGGCGAATGCCTGATGAGCGGCGTCGATGCGCTTCTCGTAGGTGACGCTGTTGCTGCGGTCGGATGTCACCGATACCGTGTCCTCGCGATCAACGCTGGGCAGACGACGGACCGGAATGGTTCGGCCGGTGTCCTCGTACTGCGGCGACGATTGGGTCGGCGTGGTGCGGCCGGGCTTCACCGAGGGGAAGCCATGTGTGGAGTAGTCGTCTGGCGCTGGTCGGCGGCCCTGGCTGGTGGGCTCTGCGCCCGATGGACGTCTTGGTGCGTCGTAGTCGGACGGGGTGGGGGTCTTGGCCGATGGGAATCCATGGGGGGAGGAGTATCCATCGGTGGACGGCTTGCGGCCAGGAGTTTGGGGCTGATCCTGCGCCGAGGGGCGTCTGGGAGAGGCGCCAGCTGGTTCGGCGCCCGAGGGACGTCTGGGTGCGTCCGCGTCTCCGGGGCTTGGGGTCTTCACGGATGGGAACCCGTGTGTTGAAGAGTATCCGTCGGTGGAAGGTTTGCGGCCTGGGCTTTGCGGTTGATCCTGACCGGATGGACGCCTGGGAGACGCACCGGCTGGCTCAAAGCCCGTGGGACGTTTGGTCGAGTCCCTGGTCGGGGTGTCCGGTCTGACCGACGGGAAGCCGTGCGTGCTGAAGTCATTCGTGCTCGAAGTGACGTGGCGACGGGTCTCGTTGGTCGAGTAGTTCTCCCGGGTGGTCGAGCTGACATTCTCGTCGACTGGCGCTGGGCGATCTCCCTTGGCAGGCTGTTGCCTCTCCGGCGTGCTGTACTCCCCCTGAGGTCTGGCGCGATCCGATGGGTACTCCTGAGTCGGTTTGTCCGACCTGACGGACGGGAAGCCGTGCGTTGAGAAGCCCTGACTTGGACGGCCCGCAGCGGGAGACCTTCCCTTCGGCTCGTCGATGGGTCGGCGGACCGACGGAAAGCCGTGTGTTGTGAAATCCTGGCTCTCGTTGCGACTCTCTGAGTGCTGATAGCTCTCGACGGTCTCGGTTGAGAAGCGACGGCTTTCGGAGAACTTTGACGAGCTCTTCGATGTCTGCTGAACCACGCCGGTCGAGGAGTAGCCGTTGGTTGGGACGACTTCGTCTGGTTGCGGGCGTCCGTAGCCACCGGGAGTTATCGGGGCCAATGCTGACGGGAGCCCATCGGGTCCCCTCTTGAGTGGGGAATCGCGATCAAGGACATGACGATCGCGCTCGGTGGCAATGAAGTCGGCGCTGGTGAGCTTCTCGTTGCGGCTGGCCTGACTGAGATCCTTCTTGACGGTCGTGGTGGAGAACACCTCGACGTTGTCCATCAAATCGGGCACTCTGCCGGTCGGGGCATTGCGAGGCACGGTGGAGCTTGGCTGTTGGTTGGTATCGCGGAGGATCTGTGTCGATCGCTCGTCGATGGTTTCAGAGAACTTCTTCTCGTTGACGTTTCCACCACGGCTCTTCTGCAGGCGCGAGTAGATGTCCTCCGGCGAGGGGGTCTCTGGGACGCTCCTTGGACCGCTTGCGTCACGGGGTCTTGTCAGCCGACTGAACACGTCCTCAGAATCCTGGGTGCGCTTCTCACTGGAAGTCTTCTGTGAGCTGGTCGAGGAGCTGGTCACCCTCTGCTGCTGCTTCATGGTCTGCGAGATGGATCCCGCGTCGGCGCTGGCCTCAGTCTCGTACCGCTTTGTCTTGACCATTGTGCCGTCGGGCAGCTGCTTCACGGTCGTGATCAGCTTCACTCCCGGCTTCGGATACTCGACTGAACTGGAGACCACTGTGCCTGGCTGCGCCATTAGGTATTGCACATGCTGCTGGTACTCCGGCGAGGCCTTGTCCATGTCCACGTACTTCTTGTTCTCCTCGTACGTGTCGCGCACGTTGCTCGACGTCTGATACTTCTGCTGCTCGCTACGCAGCGCGCTCGTATTGGCAATGTTCTGCTGGTAGCGCTGATCCTGCGTCAAGGCGAGCGGCTCCAAGTCAAAGCTCGGATCGCCGCCAGCCAGCACTTTCGTGGACGACGACGACGACACCACCTTGGACGACGACGAGGTCACCGAGCTGCTCTTCATCTCTGTGCGTCCCGAGTTCTCGTCGCCAATCACGATCTTCTCCTGCAAGTGTGTCTTCGAGCTCTCGGCCGCCTTCTTCACGTAGTTCTGGTCGTCGCCCTGGTGCGACGCACTCGATTTCTGTTCGTTTCGACCCGCGAATTCCGCTCGTCCCCCGGCCACCTGTTCAACACCTAAAAATCAGACAAAAATTGAAAACACGTTAGATCATCGCTGGCGGCGGTTACTCACCATCTGTTTTGGCCAAGGTCTCCGAACGGAAGGCGCGCCCGTCTGGGCTGACCTCTGTCGACGTCTGCACATTCCAGCCGGTCGTGTCTGGCACCAGCACCCCGCCGGCAATGCCGCCGCTGTTGCGAAACTTTATCTCGCGCGACGGACTCTGCGAGTCGCGCACCTCCTTCGACTTCAAACTCTGAAAGCTGTGGTCCTCCAACGAGTCGCCGTGACTCGGCGTCAACGGGCTCTTCCCGAAGCACAAATCTGTCGCCGGATTCATGATGTCACCTCCACCGCCTGGTGAGTAGAACTCTCTAAGTCTCGACTCGCGTAGCTTGTACAAATGCGAACGTATCTCTTTCTTGCGTCCAAAATCCTCGGATTGTTGCCACTAAAACGACACACACACACACACAGGAACAAATTAATTTCAAAAATACACGTCGTTCTTGAGAGCTGGCAAAAATAAAATTTGTAAATAAATCACAGAAACTGCTGCAAAGCTGTTGTCGTTCGATCGATGTTCGTTGTTTGACTAAAGTGCCATTGCTCACTGAAAGCAAAGCTCTCGCGCCGTGAATCGAGGGTGACACCAACACACGGCTTAGTCAGCGGCCCACGCCAGCCGACGAGATGTTTACCATTTCTGGTCGTCCGAGCCAAACCACTCGACAGTCGCCAGTCGACAGCAGACCAGCACGACGTCATCGATGCAAAAAAACCGATTGCTAATTCGAGCTCGGCTCTCGTTCGAATTCGCTTCAGTCAGGGGGGAGGCCATTCGCCAGGTAATCTCGCCCGTAATGACATTAATTTCAGCTACGGTAATATTCTGGCAACAGATGCACGCTCGACGGATGTACAACAGCACCAGAACGCGGCCCGAACGAGCGCTCGTACACGGCTTATGGGCGATTAAAAGCGTATTAGAGCGCCTGTGCTGGTGCTGGAAGCTTACGTCATGCTCGGCACAAATATGCAAGTGTGCTCGCCGATTGTGGGTTCGATTTAATGGAGTCGTTAAGATGATAGAATACGATTATGGCCCGCTGTGCTGAGCACTTGAGGTTTTGCATTCGCATTCGCAATCGGGGATCGGTTGACAGCCTCACACCGTGCTCCAGTGAGTGCGATGCGTGCGACCTGCCCAATTTGGCTGCCATCCATTGAGGACAGATTTCTAATCGCGCAGCTCTGCGCTGCCGTGAGTCATGACGCGAATGGGAAATGAGCCACAACGAGGTGGAACATCCATCGTTTCCATCCATCGGTACGATTCAAAGAGAACAACAGAAGAAAAAAAACGCCAATTCATTTGAGGTGAGAGTCATTAAACCGTGTAAGCCCACGTGGTGACAGGCCGCTTTTGGATTGGCGAACCTTCTCCAGTCGCGATAGACTCATCGGAGATGAACTCACGAGTCGTGAGCCATCCACGAGTTCGCGAAAACTATCTGCCCACTTGCAGTGGCATTTATGGCAAGGAAATGTCCACAAATTAATCTAAAAGCCATTCGTTCACAGAATCCACAATCGTGTCATTGCAAGTGAGGCAGTCCGGCCACCTGGCATTTGGAAACTCGCATCGTGGCCATATGCATTCAATTAAGATCGAGTTGGGCAGCGCTTGACATTTCGCACAAGGCTTCCCGGTTCTCTGTGCTTATTGGCAGCAAATGGATCAATCGGAAACAAGTTTCGTTATTTTTTTATTGTGTCGCGATGTGGATGATTTTGTGCGAATTTTATTTCGCGTGTCGATGGTCTTTTGCGAGGTTTTTACGAGCGATTCCATAATAAAATGGGCCGGTTTGAGAGGATTTTAAGAGAAAATAGACCCGAAAATGCTTTGAGACGGATTTTTGAATCAACGCCATGAGCAATGTCTGGACAATTCACACGTCTGACCTTGGTGCTTGTTACACTTCGCACGTACACTTCGAAAAGGCAACCAACTTGGTCGTCGGATAAGAATCAACCTTGGCTGTGGCTGGGCTCACTTCAGAGGAAGACCGTGCGTCACTTCTCAGTAATTGATGACTGAAATCGAAATAAAGACGTCGCACTTTAAGCGGGCACATTTCGATCTCAATCATAGGAACCAGCCTAAATGGACGTAAAGTGACTCAAGTCAACCTAGACAATCGAGCGAGCAGGGACAAATTATACAGCTTTTCGTTGTGAGGCGGTAGGAGTCCAACAGGCGTCACCAGCTGGCGCGATTTCTGGCTAGAAGCCTTCAGTTGCGTGTATCAAGTTGGTTCAGATTCTTCTCCACTCGTGTAGGCCACGTCAAAGGCGGATATCCCTAGTTACGGTGTGGCACATGCTCTGAGTCGAATACTCTTCGAGTCGGAGTTGTCCATGCGCTCTACATGGGCGGATTAGCAGACACCTGGCTAGACTCATGTCGTTGTTGAATCTTGTGCTCTAGCTGCCATCAACGAAATTACCACACGTCAACTCTTCTCTCGATGAGACCAAGTGTCTAAGCCTCAGCGCCTTTAAGCTTGACTAAGACTGATCAATGTTTACGTCAACGTTGTCCTCTTCTACTTAGCACGTAGAAGCATCCAATCCGTAGTAGGACATCTAACCAGGAGAGTATTCAGGAGAACTCCACAATTAGGAATACTTCTTATGGAACTTAGGCACGTCGGCTGTAACCCAATAGCGTACGCAGACGACATAGCCCCAGTCGGCAAATTTGTTCACGCCATTAGAGATATAATGGAAACTTCGCTAAATAACTCAGTGGACAGGAAGACGTTAATGGACGTTAATCCGTCCTAAACAGAGCTTTTACTGTTCACAATAAGTACCAAAAAAGGTCCACCAAAGCTGAAGAATAAGGAACTAGGTTACACGTGTCCCGTCAAATACTAGACTGCTAGAAGCAAATATTCAGGACCGTATTAGGAAAGCGGTGGTAGCTGTTTACATTTGCAGGAGGGTCCTCAGCCGCAAATGGGGAATGAAACTGAGAATAACTCACAGAATTATACGGCAGTCGTTAGAGCAAAATGAACATACTTGTTAGGTGGCCAGCATTACAAACACGAGGAACATCTGAAAAAGATAGGTAGAATCCAAAGCGCTTCGTTCCACACCCACGGCCGCCATCGAAACAGTGCTACAGCTGCTTTTCATGGACATTTACGGTAAGCTGGCAGCTACCAAGGGAGCGATTAGGTTGAGTGAATTCAAACGCTGGAGCAGAACACACATAATAAGACAAATGGAAGTAGTCAAGAACCTTACGGACTACATACATGGCATCCTTCGTGGACTTATAATTTGGGTACAATACACTGTTCCCAGATGGAGAAGACCTGCCAATCTGCTCAAGTATACGCGGACGGTTCCAAGACAGACGAAGGCACCGAACTCGGAGTATTCACGATGTCGCCGGAGATTTCTTTCTCCCTTCGAATGCCTAACCACCGCAGTGTATTCCATCAGAAGACACTCCTCCCCCCAATTACCAATTACCAACATTACCAATTTCGATCCAGAACAGGCAACGCACTAAGGTCAACGGGCTAACCAGGATTCAAAGCCGGATAGTCCAAGGGTCTGAGTTTGGTTTATATACAATCAACATGCAACCTACCTACACTTCTACCTCTCGTTTCGGTAACCAGAAGTGGCCCCCTAGATCGTGTGACTTAATTCGATTGAATTTCGTTTTGTGGCGTTATTTGAAATCAAGGACGAAAGCCCATAACTTCATCAGGCACCTCGCTCATTCAAATTGAGAGATTTTTTGTGTCAACTGACATTTGACAACTGAAAAAACAGCTGATTAAAATTAATTTAACAACAAGTCATTGAAAATCAGTGGACAACTGGCGACAATTTAAATATAATGCGAACAGCTGATAGATTGAGTTGACATTTCGATGCTTGTCGCATTCCGTCTGTGTCACCAAGTCGGCAGCAGCAACGCATGATTGTGTTTCCGCCTTAAATCACCAGTAAATTAATAAAACGTAAAGCAAATGAAATGTGAAGGTCCCCAGCAATAATGGATGATTATTGTGCAGTGTTCTATTTTTGACAGATGGCGCGTGATTAGTGACCTGTGTCAAAGTCAAACACGCTCAGTTAGCATTGCCACTTCATCATGGGTTGACTTACACCGAACGACCTGCCACAGCGTCTGCTTTTAGATGAGTGGGCGTTCTTAGCGACGAAGCTCATTTCTGATTGAATAGTTATGTTAATAAAAATATCGCCCGTATTTGGTGCGATGAGTCAAATCACACGATAAGCGTGTGTCAAGCGGAACCTTGGCAGATCACATCAACCGTGTTACTAACGAGATGCAAGCGAATTTGCTCGAAAAAGTGACGCAAAATTTGACGCCCCATATGAATCACTTCGGGCGTGGCAATGGCGTGCGTCGACTCCTACGCACGGTGTCTAGGTTCGAATCTCGGTACAGCATAAATAATGTCCTCGACCCACGTCTTTCGAATTACTGACAATGTTCAAGGAGTAATGCCCACTGTCTGTCTGAAACTTGGCTTTTCGGAGTTGGCCTAAAAGTGAAGGTCCCTACCACTCGTGAGGGAACAATAGGACACACAACACGAGTGAGCTAGACCCTGGCCTCCTAAACAAACGCTTTAAAAACCCAGAAAATGTGCCAATATTCGCCATTCAGCTGGAACCAAATCTCATTCACATCAACCTTAAGACTGCGGCACACAGAACACTTTACGTGCGTAGCGTCAAGGCATCCATTGACGACGAAGTACACGACGCAAGGGACGACACAATGAATACTTCAACGCACAGCTGACGTCGTCTGACAGTCACAAAAAATGCAGAAACGTTTAGTTATATTTTTACGTATTTTAAAATCTGCTTCCGCAAGAACCAGCAATCAGATGTTGATTAGAAATTAAAATTCAATTGAAATGTCAGAGTGTGATGACTGTCAACGCTGAAGGAGAGGGAAAGTAGTTGATGCGTTCGATGCGTCGACTGCAACATTGGTCGATGTGTCAGGTCCCATAAAACCGATTGTATTTTATGTATCTGTCAAAGTTTCGCTAACGCTGACGCACGTAAAGTATTCTATGTGCAGGCGGCCGAAAACCTTGACGCGATGAGAGTGCTTAGTAGAGGTCAATGGCTTAATTCTCTATCAAGACACCCGAATGCAAAATCGAATAGACTTCTGAATCCCACAATCAATCCCCCTCCCTCCGGTTCCGGCTGGATACAGGTTTTATAAAATGATCAGCCTGCGATAGGTCCCAGGTAGACCGTCATCGGGTACCCCTGGGTTCCACTGATGGATGTAGGTCACCGTAATGGCACCCAAAATCACTGGTTTTGCTCATGATTTTCGCCCGAACGTGGGTACCGGATTTTTATCTTGATCTCTCTCGAAAATTGTTGATGTAACAAAAAAAATATAAAAACAACACGTAACGACCAACGATGGCCTTATAGTGAGTTGGTCAAAAGTGGAGATCAAACCACGGTCATTATCAGAACCATTTTGATGTATGACAGCATAGCCTGGTGACAGCACTGCACCGAAAACCGCTAACTTAACGCCATTGATCACATTTCAGAGACATTCATGCTTGACAGTCGATTTACGTGTTCCTTCACAACAAACTGCGAGATGATCTAGAGAACTTCTTTTTGCAGATGACTGGGTTATCCTCACATCCTTGATATGTTTGATGGCCGCTTGTGCTGCTGCTGGGATGAAGGTTAACGTGGATGTGGCGTTGTGGTAATTTTCAGAATTCCTGTTCAATGCACTCTACATGTTAGTGGAGTCCCACTGAAGCAGGTGGAGAAGTTTAAGTATGCCGGGGTCATTTGGATGAGAGAAGTACTGCTGAGTTTTCCTCTAGAATTCCCCAAGCTACGAATGGCGTTCAATATATTCTCGGTATCGAGGTGAAGCTGTGGTTGTATATATAAATTGAATTATTTATCCAGTAATACTATTATTTTAGTGCATTCATGTAAAATTTCATATAAATGTGATTATTAATTCGCGTTTTATCTCTAGTTAAACATAATCATAATGGCAACTGAGACGATGATGGTGAAAATTTAACATCGCGCTGTAATTAAATTTCTCACTAAGCAAGGAAAAAGTCAAAAAACTATTCATGAAGAGATGGTGGCTGTTTACCAGGGTTTCGCACCTTCATTATCAACTGTGCAAAAGTGGTCAAGTGAGTTCAAGAGAGGCAGAGAGAGCATTGAAGACGACCCCCGCTCCGGCGCCCCGGCTACTGATTGTACGGGAGAAAGCATCAAAGAAGTCTAAAAACTTGTTCTTGAGGATGCCCGAATAAATGTGAAAATGATGGCAGAGATCTCCAAGCTTTCAATTGGTACCATTCAGACCATTCTTCATGACCATCTTAACCTTTCAAAGGTCAGTGCAAGGTGGGTGCCACGAATGCTCACAGCGCCTCAGAAAAAAGTGAGAATCGCATGCTGTAGAGAGCTTTTGGAGATGTGTAGTGAGAACGCGGACGGTGTTATGGATCGAATTGTTACTGGTGACGAAACATGGGTCCACCACTAAGACCCTGAAAGCAAACAAGAGTCCATGCAGTGGCATAAAAAAGGAACAGATCCCCCGAAGAAGCTCAAAGTTACTCCGTCTGCTTACTCATTGAGTACATAAAAAGGGTGAAACCATCAACGCCACATCCTACGCATCCACTTTGCATAATTTGCGGGAGGAAATTAAAAAGAAAAGACGGGATAAACTCGCAGCGGGTTTGTTGCTTCGTCATGAAAACGCTCCTGTTCACACGGCTCGAGTTTCCACGTCTGCTGCGCGAGGTTGTGGTTTCGAAGAAATCCAACACCCACCCTATAGTCCAGACCTTGCCCCTAGTGATTATTTCCTGTTTCCGGATTTGAAAAAATGTCTTCGTGGAAAAAGATTTTCGGATGATGAAGACATCAAGTCGGCAATAAATGGGTATTTTGCAGAAAAAGAGGACATTTATTTTTTTGAGGGTTTAAAAAAGCTTATCTCAAGATGTAACAAATGCATTGATGTTAGGGGAGATTATATTGAAAAATAAAAACAATTTAAATTGAATTCGCATTTTCCTTCATATCGATACCGAGAATATATTGAACGCCCCTCGTAAGTCAATTTCAAAAGAGCTTGGAAGATCTATAATCGGGAAGACCGAGCTTGGTGTCGAATCTGAGTTAGCGGTTTTCAACTAAGTACAGTGGACTCTCCCTAAGTCGATATATTTTGGCATTTGCCTCAATTTTCCGTTCAAAAAACCATCATCTAAGTCGAACTCGCTCTAACTCGAACTGATTTTCATATTCTGTGAGATTTCGACTTAGGAGGAGTCCACTATATTTATTCCAACTCATACATATGATCATGAAATTTGGGTAATGACTTTGGGAATACGATCGCAAACGCACGCTACCGAGATGCGACTTCTTCGTGCTTTTGTGGTCATTACTCACCGGGATAGGGTGAGAAACGCGGCAGTACGAGAGAAGCTCAACGTTGAGCAGCCGCTTCTTCCAACGAAAAGGGCTATGCTTCGATGGTTTGAGCACGTGGCACGAATGTCCCCATCATCTCGACTTCAGAGGCGTGCTGTGAATGTGATTCCATCAGGTAGGCGACCGCTTGGCAGACTCAGGACTCAGAAACTGGCCTGGTGGTTCCGCTTGGGCATAACTCCTGATTTGTTAGTGTGTGCTTTCCCACCGTAACCCCTTTAGAGGATCGTGCGGGTCAGAAGATGATGATGGTGACCTCTTGCCAATAAGGCTTACTATCACGAGGTCTTTCTACCTATGGGCCCAGGACCAACGCCTTAAGTAGAAGTCTAAATTACCAAATTTGGGTTAATGCTTATGGGCACTTTCGTCCACCTTGGTGAAGTGTAAGGCCGTTCTAAAACATCGGCTGCTCTTTGGGTCCCACCACCCGCTTGGTATTAGGCAACACCACACCGACTTGAACCATACATCACGTCTCGGAGTCGTACACGCCATCCCTTATTAGCCGTGAATCCTGATAAACTCTCAGACATGCTCGTACGATCTCCACTTCTCCCCTAGACTTGGTTTTGAACCACAGACACCACGACGCTTCCTCAATCAATGCAGGTCTCAACTCTCAAGGGCTTTCCTGATCATCCGTGGCACCAGACTGCCGCCTCTGGCCAAGCTTTCGCAACCGAATGGTTACAAATTAGTAGAATGCCATAACATCCAGGACTAACCGGCTAATGTGTTACCCATGCGTAATTCTAGGAAATTTACACAAGAATTTTCTTCGAAAAGTTGAACATGCACTACCCAATCAAAGCAGTGTTTTCCAAGCAAAAGTACTGACAGTCAAATAAGCAGCCAGAATGAAGGCTGACACTAGCTGGAATTACAATTCCCATTGGCAGCCGAACGCCCAGAAAACAATTTCGTCAACTGATAGAACTCACGGCTCTTAGCGCCCGATTACAGCACACTGGCTAGCAGGTCACATGGCCTTACTGACAATGGAAGAGCTGATGGATTTGCCAGAAAAGAGACCGTTATTGTCAGTAGTGGTAGTAGTGGGGGCAACACCCCCAATTTTATTAAGCTTAATACAAGCGAGCAACTTATACAATCTAAACTTAAAAACTAGAGCTAGATGGTAGAGAGAGAAAGACAGAACTAGCGCAGAAAAGAATGCGACTGGAGGTGGTTTCGAAGTGAGGTTTTGCTAAGGTGGAAATCGAAAGAGTATTCCATAGTGTTAGCCAGGCTTAACATTCTGGATACCGGTGAGTTTAAGCCGTAGTTAGTCCGATGTGGTCTAATGCGGAAGAGGGCTGCCGACCTTAGATTGTAGGGCTTGGCGCTAAGAGGCACAAATTCAAGAAGTGCGGGGCAGTCTGTATTAACAGTAATCAGTTGGTGGAGGAAGAGCAGATTGGCAGTTTTGCGACGGTTTTCGAGGGAATCGAGGCGAATTAGTTTAAGGCGATCAGAGTAAGGAGGTAAGTTGGTTCTGTCAGTCCAGGCAAGATCACGTAGAGCGAAACGTAGACACCTACGCTGGACAGCTGCGATACGACGAATGTGGACCGAGTAATGAGGTGACCATACTTGGCTGGCATATTCGAGAATCGGTCTGACGAAGGTGATGTATAGAGATTTTGTGGCATAGGAATTCGAAAATTCTTTTGACCAGCGTTTGATAAAGCCAAGCGCACTTATAATATTGTCAATATGGGAACGAAAGTTCAGCTCACGATCACAGATTACGCCTAAGTCGCGTAAAGATGATACTGAAGGGACCAGTTCGTTGCTGAGGGAAAAGTTTCTATGCGGATGCGGTGGACGTTTGCGGGAGTATGTAATGGATTGACATTTACTTACTGATATTAAGTTGGAGATCGTGCTTTTGACACCAAATAGAAAAACTATTTAGGTCATCTTGAAGAAAGTAGGAGTCGATGAACGAATGGATTTTCATTTCATCCGCGTAAACAGAGAGATGAGAGTTCATAATAATACGGTCAACATCGTTGTTGGTTAGTACGAATATTAATGGACCGAGGTGGCTACCTTGTGGTACGCCAGAAGTGGCTTTGATGGGCTTGGAGACAGACCATCTGAAGGGAACTGCGTATTCTCTGCTTTCCAAATAGGATTTGATCCATTTGACGAAGTGAGGTTGAAAGCCTAGGACTGTCGGATTAAATATGATGACTGGGTGTGAAATTTTATCGAATGCTTTACTATAGTCGGCGGCTATTGCATCGACTTCATTGCCATCTTCAAATGCGCATAATGCCTTAGACACAAACTCAGTAAGGTTCATACTGGTCGATCTGCCTTTCAGGAGACCGTGTAGGGAAGTTGAAAATAATGCTTTGCTGTGAAAAAACATAGAATCCTACACAATGCTTTCGAATAGTTTACGTATGCAAGATAACTTAGCTTTCTTGTGTATTTGGACAATTCTTCCAAATTCTTCCAAAGCTGGGGAAAACATCCTTGTGAGAAGGACATATTGAAAAGAGTTGCCAGGGGTTGAGCCAGGTGTCCAGGATGTCATGAAATGGGTGGACGATCATAGAGATAGCGAACAGAATGTAGCCGAATACTTTGGTCCAGATTTGACAAAACCAAGATATTCTTGCCAGAGATGGTAGTTGGAGCATTTAGTGGCCGCAGTCATCGAAAGAAACACGGAAATAGGACTCGCCAATGCCGGGTGGTTGCTGTGGTGACGAAGAGCAAGGAGAGGACACTGTCTGTCACTGCTCCAGCCTCTGTCAGTTAAGACACAAGACAGCATGCTTCTTGCGTGACCTTCAGAAAATAGAAACCATTTCTATGGCTGGACAACGCTCAAAATAATGGTCCAACAGAGGAGGATTCCAAAAAGCCCGCCTATCCATGGTCCTAACCTGACCTAAGCCTGTTCCAGCTACGATACATTATGTTAGATTGGCTGGTTGCTTATAGCAGTAACACTTAGGCCGATATAGACACTTATGCAGCTGCTTGTGACGAAGCAGTGTAGCTGGGTTATACTGAAGCCATTTAGTTTTTAAATAAATAAATATGCTGCCGAAAGTAAGGCACCCGCAGTGGGCTAAGAATGAAGCCAACAAAAAAAAAAACTAGATCAGATTATGAGCTCGGACCACAGTCGAATGGTTTGAGTCTCAGGGACGTGGCTGGCTGCTACTTGCTTGCCGAAAAGGTCCAGTGCGGTATGGAGGCGGAGAGCTTCTCAGTAAAGTGCTTCTCAACGGTCCTCTGAAACAAATGCAGGCCAATTTTTTGCCCCACGGTTGATTGCCGTTGAGAGCTTTCTTTAGTGCTGTCCACCAAACTGAGACGCCGTACATTGGTGTCGGTCCGGCAATGGAGAGAGAATATCCAGCGAGCAATGCATGCCTGTGGTCTCCATTCGCAATCAATGGCCTTGTGGCAGCAGTAGAGGGCGGAAGAAGCCTTCCTCGAGCTTTCCTTGACACTGGGTTTCCCGCTTAGTTTACTGTCGATAATGCGACGTAGATTGCCAGCTAAAATGTTTGGCCTTTCGAAACAAGGCTCTGGACTATTGAATGCGAATTGGATGTGCAACTCGAACACCAATCAATCATGAGCTAACGTCAATGTACGCGATATGGTTCGAACCGAGTTCATTGGGCATTTTAAAATTGTTTTTCCTTGATTTCCAGCCCCTGGCCATCGGCGCAGTTGTTGTGTGCGATGAGATAACACTTCAAGTGATGCTTTGATGTCATGACTCCGCTGAGAAAGGAACTCAAGACTGTTTAACATAGGCAAACAAGTGGTTATTAAAACAGAGGAACAGACTTGACAAAATTTAGTGGCAGTAGATCACCAAGCCTCTGCTGGCAAGCTTGAGACAACGACGGAGGCTCCCTTGATACTCCCTTGATAGTCAGAGTCACTGACACGAATAATATGTGACGAGACCACTTTGTTATTCATTCCGAACGCAAACAACCCACGAAACGACCTTCAACAGCAGAGAACCCCAGCTTGACGGAATGATATGTGAAGAAACGACACAAGATGAGTAAACAACTGTCAGCACACGCCAACAGACTGCCAGATGCCAAAATACCTCCCACCCGCTGGCTGACTCACGCTTCAAAAATTCCCCAGATAATTGCAAACAATCACAACAACCAGCAGAGGGTGCACCCGATAAGGCTCATGTCACGGAAGGAATTTTCCCACTAAGCCCTAGAAACGTCCGAAACCCTGTCACGCGTCGTAAATAAAATTCAGCAAAAACTGGGAAAAAAAACAACCACAAACCTTAACGACCCAACACTGTCAAGCTGGTGAGTTTAATTGCCACTAAAGTTCTCGCACTTCTGCGGCGTTGTTTGGCTTTGCTTTTAGCGCACACCCACACACACACACAAGCGCCTACAGCCACTGGGCGAACTATTAAAACTAACATCACGTAACGCAGGCACAGCGCGACTCTGTCTGCAAATGAAATTCACAACAGATTGCATCATTGCGGATACAAGTGTCACCTGGGCGAGCGTTAATTCAAGTCCACCTCCGACCGGGTGACACCAACAGCTTCTGTCAGCCGCCTGACTTCTGATGGATTTGTTGGCAGACGCAAATTGTCCTCGCTCACCGATCGCAACTCACCCGAAGAATCCAAGTCGCTGTCTGTCGCTGGTGTGCACCACTGACTGGCACTGGACCGGCTGAACAAGTGACAGCCACCCCACCGGCTGACAGAATGCAAATATTGACACTGCATGACGTCATCTGGATAGACTCAGATCTAATTAAAGGGAGATTATCTCTTGCGAGGCGGCTTCTAAGCTTCTCACATTCGAGTGAGGGAGCGAGAGCGAGTGCGGGATACGGCTAGACCTCGTGTGGGACGAGGCAGATCGACGTGACGCCTACCCATCGAGTGGCGCGAGTCTCAGGCCTAGACAATGAATATTTCATGAATTTTTCTGCAACATCGACTTGGACCGCCGTCGGGCAACCCTGGGTTCCACCGATGGATGTGGGTCATCGGGGAATTATTGCGTCTCGCATCGGGGCGCCCAAAATCACTGGTCTTGGTCATGACTTTCGGCAGAACAGCGCCGCACTTTATCTCGCTCTCGTCGAGAGTTGTTGATTTAACAAAAAAAAAATCCAAAACAACACGTAACGACGAACGCTGGCGGTAAATAGAGATAGTTTCGCTGCGGGTGCTTATCTGGAAAATTTGCTTGTTGTTGGCGCAACTGTGAGCTGGTCTTGTGGAACCACGACGACGACGGGTTTCGTTATTATTTTTAATATTTATCAAGCGGAGTGTGTTCCTGGAACTGGTGAATCGGAAGGGTGGCATATGGATCGCCGAATAAAGTTTTGAAAAGTGGGTATGCGCCTGAATCATCTGTGGTGGCCGAAACGGGGGATGTGGAGGCGGTTTGAAGTGGGCACAGTGCGCCATTTGAGTGAGTACACCTAACTATGACTAAAAGATTTGGACACAGAATTGCTATTAATCACGCGCCAGAAAGGCGGCGGGTCTTCTTGAAAGAGGAAGTGATTCTTAAAAGGAACTAGACATGGCTGGAAGGTCACTTCAAATGTGAGCAAATGGTTTAGATCTGATGCGAAACGTCTTCTAGAACCTCTGCATTTTTAGATCAGAACACAGCAGACACTGTTAATGTCGTTACGAAACAGAAAGTGCATTGAATTGTGCTTTGAAACTGCTCCATCAATAGCAGTTAGCTTGACTACTCTAAGAAATCACGGATGACCGTATGTAGAGAAAGCGTAGCGTATAACCTGCCTTCAGGAAAACATGGGGTCTTAAACTACTGGCTATACACCGTGATATTGAGACCCATTTTGACATACGGTTCTCTGGTCTGGTGAAACGCTTTGGAAGAAAAATATCTTCTAACAAAGCTTACAAAAATCCAAAGATCGGCTTGCCTAGGCATAACAGGTTGTCTTAGAATAACACCGACAGACAGTACTCGAGGATATCCTATTCCTTCCTCCCCTCAAATTATTCAGTAGCAACTGTGCAGCCCAATCGGCTCTGAAGTTGAGAGATGTGGGTTTCTTGAGGGATAAACCATACGGTCTCGCTTCCATACCAAAAAGATGGACAGCAGCACACTACCACCAACCCTAGCCCCGGAGAAGACCTTCCACTTACGTTTTCCAGATCGAAGCGATTGCTAGAACAACTGGTAGTAGCAGTACGGGGAATCTCCCTGTACACTGACGGCTCAAAATCGAGTGCGGGTACAGGAGCAGAGGTCTTCTGTCACCACATCGAAAAATCCCGGGCACGAAGAGACGACTGCAGCGTTTTCCGAAGTGCCTGCGACACAAGAAGAAGAACTAGCGCTGAGAGAACACGACATAACCAACAAATCGATCTCCATTTTTTGTTCCGACAGCCAAGCGGCATTAAAGGCCGTTTTGTCATCGAAACTCGTCAGATTATATGCAGACAAAGCATCAGTGGGATATCCTTGGCGAACAAGGTTACCCTATGCGGGGTATCAGTCCATACTGGCGTCCAAGGAAACGAGAAAGCGGACTATCTCGCGAAAGCCGGATCTGAGCTTCTCGAGCAAAGAAAAAAACTGTAAGTCGAAGCTCTGGACAGAGCCAGAACTCGATCGCTTGGTCTGAAAATTGGGACAACAACAAGGACGCTGTGGCCAACGCTGAGTAAAAAGAGATCAACGTCACTGATCAGCTTTAGTCGCAAGGAAGTGCGCAAGCCAATACAAGTCCTTACTGGGCACTGTGGTATAGGCCCGCATGCATTGCGATTGGACATACCGCACAACGACTTTTGCAGCAGCTCGAGAGATGAAAAAGAAATAGAGTCTTTCCAACATCTGCGAATGCCCAGCCCTAGCAAAGAAAAGACAGCAGTAGCCTGTGTTCCCTTTAAAGTTCACACCTAACGTCCAGATTTGGAATTGCGTACCACCGAATCCTATACTTTGCTTGTTTGTCTATAAAGTTGACAAACATTCTCCTTCACTATCCAGTTGCAATTTCATGCTTATGCAACACACAAAAACTGACAGATTCTTAGCGAAATAATTAGCACACAGAACTAAGCAAATATTCAGCGACACAACAGTGGTTTCGATGACATCACCATCACAGTTGTGAAGTAGATTAACGCAAACGAAAATTGTCACAATGCTTTTGTTCATTGTTATCGCGCTTGCCTGTCGCGGAACATGTGTATTTTAATATTTCAGGAGTTTATCAGGAATTCCTTTCCACCGAAAATGATTCGGCACGCGCCCACTTATTTCTAAGAAAAGAATAATTCGGCAAATGAGGTCATGGACGAAGAACCGTGGCTTTTGATGTGAGGCTTAGTAAAAATCCATATAAGGGGGGAATTAAACAGTCGACTCCGCAGTCGGTTATATGCAACAAAAATTTATCAGATTTAGTGTTGCATGGTATATCCGAACTTTGCTTACAGGAATACTCCGCTTATTTGCATTTTTTGTGTTGTTGGAAATAAGCGGAGTCGACTGCACCTAGGGGCGATTATTCCTCCTTCCAAATGTCGTTATGGTGGCATCAGCGATTTCGATAGCACTTCTAAAACATTCAGAGTATGGTGCTCCTTCTTCTGACTTGCGAGGTAGATCTGATGTCGGATTCCGCGAGCATTAATGCCTCTCTCGGTACACAAATCAGAAGAAAGCTTGTGGAGTCAGAACAAAGTCGAGCACTTAACCAACGCCTGCGGAATACCGCTCCTGAACCTCAACCAAACGTCAGCATTTGCTACTGGACAAGAAGCGTATCCTATTTATCTCCTCTCTGTCTAAGTCTCACCAAAACTGACCACTGTAACTGCATCAAAGTGTGTGCACAACTGGGATGTTCTCAAGTGGATATGGACTGCAAGATTGGACAGACCTTTAGAGGTGACGGCACAAGACACATTCCAAGTCTAAAGCTGGAGTGTAACTCTAAAGAACACACGAAATAGTCGTTGAGTCGTTGTGGTTCGACGTAACTTAGGGGAAAGCTGCGTCAATCTAGCTGAGTGACCCGGTTCAGTTGCCGACACGCAGAATTTTCATAAACCACGGCCTCAGAGGATAGCACTTTTAAGTGACTTGGAAATACTAAATACTGTCCTCTTGTTCTGGCTGTCTAGAAAATGTCTCTTAAAATTGGCGGAGTCGACGTGAGTCCCTCGTGCGGAAACAACAGCACGCACAACACGGGTGGTTGCTGCAGAAGTTGGGCTCAGATCCACTTCCGACAGTGGTGCAATCCATATTTTTATTATTAAACAGGGGACAAGCAGTCAGCCATTAACAGCGAGTTTTCGATTCCGAGCCATTGGGACAACGAAATAGAGGACGTCGACGAACGAGATGACGCACACAAGTCGGGAAGGACCTTAACCAATTGGCAGCTGGCCAAAGATCGTGCTGGCTGGAGAGGCTTGTTGGTTGAGGCCCAGGTCCACCCGGGAACGTAGCGCCACATAATGAAGAAGAAGTCATTAACAACGAACCACACGGCATAATTGTCGGTCTATCCAAGGGCACTGGCAAGGAATTTCGCGTTAGCGCTGCACAATGTGAACGATAAGATCTGTGGAAGGTGTTTATTTTGCAACGGCCATTGAATATAGACCATGCAACGCAGTCCTCTAGGCCCTCATTCCTTCAAACAACGTGACTTATTCCAAAGCAGATCAATCAAAGGAAGTTGAGTTTTAAAAAGCAGTCAAACTAGGCAACTTGGTGCCAAGGTTAGGCGCATTCCACTTGGTGGTCCAAAAGTGCGTCTCTCTCTTATGTCCTTGATGACCAACCCTCGTGATGTTCATGGAGAAACATTTTGCTAACCTCTTGGTCTTGCTTACTGCACTTGTGAAAATATTTGTAAACTCTTCTCGCGTGATTTTCGAAACATTTCACGGATATTCTTGTGGCAAGGCAGAGGCAGGTTAGGACTTGAGACTTCAAACTGCAGACTGCAAACTAGAGACCTGAGACCTGAGACCTGAGACCTGAGACCTGAGACCTGAGACCTGGGACCTGAGACCTGAGACCTGAGACCTGAGACCTGAGACCTGAGACCTGAGACCTGAGACCTGAGACTTTTGTTTCACACCTCGACAAGTTCAGTGATAGTGTCGTTAATATGATCCCAGTGGCAAATGGTGACTGAACCAGATATGAAAACCGAATAAAGCGTATTAACTTAGCTTTCACTGGGATTCGAACCGGGGACCCCTCTAACCAGGGGCAGGCACTCAACCAACGGCGCCATCCAGCTGTAAAGTCCAAGCTAAGAATAGAATGAAAGCATTCTAAAGCCGAAGCTGTGAAAAAGGTCTGTCGCGTGATCTCCGGAAACACACGAGCTTAAAAAACGTGAAACGCTGAATACTGTCAATTCGCATACACCTGATGCAGTCTTAGGCCTTATAACTGATTTGAAACTGACAAAACACTGAACGTCACTGAAAGTTTTCCAAATAATATCGAACAAGGAAGCTCGTCACAAAGATTGCAATTTTTTTTGAAACGGTTCTTTCAAGAATGATGTCTATTTGCGACATCTAAACCCTGCATCAGAACCTCCTGAAGTTTTGGAAATGATTTTAAATAAATTTTAAAACACATTTACAGTGAAAAAAAATTAAAAGAAAATAAATCCGAATTAAGTCCAGCTAATGACACAAAATGGAGCACTCTGCGGCGACCACAAATCCTTCAGAAGTCCTCTCTAACTGGCCTTGATCGAAGGGCAGAGAGTCTCTAGCAAAATTCTGCTGTTCAATAAGGACACTCGGACCACAACACGAAAGATCTAGCGAAGGCACCAAGCAACATTCCTTCTTTCAGGAAGAAAAAAAAAAACCACAAGACACCACTGTCCCCTCACATCAAGCGAAAATCTCTGATCAGCATCTCACACAGCCTCGCTCGCTGCAGCTGTTCAGGAATGATCTCAAAAATGATCTAATCCGCAACTCGACTCCAACACCGCCCGCAACATCGCTGATCTCGCAAAAAACCAACAACCACCTCAGTCTCATTAAGATTGCAAAAAAAAAATAAATTCAGAAAGAGAAGCTCACTGAAGCCGGTCAAACTGCGTAACAGACTTTCACTATCAGCCCAGCGATTAGCATATCCCCCAGACGACGACGTCAAGAACCAGAATCTTCCTCCAGATTCCGTCCGTCCTGCCAGCCCCAAACAGGTTTCCCCAGCCCAAGCCAAAAAATCCAGTTTACATCGAGCAGTGCAATCGCAGCACGTCCAAATGAACTGGCATTGAAATCGGCGAGACTGTCGTCGTCCCTCTGACATCATGCATCGCCATCCGATAAATCATGTCATTTCAATTCGCAAGAAAAGCAAAATGAGCCACCAACTGCGAGCAAAACCGGAACGATAGCGCTCGGCCGTGTAGGATGCTCTGTCAGAGCCTACACTTGTCCTCTCGCCAGATACACCGTACACGCCCAAGTGCGAACAACATCTAGAGAGTGGGAGAGAGAAGTCCTTACCGAATTTTATTCGCCTCCTTTTTTTACGAGAATAATCCCAAAATGTTCAACACGCACGCGAAAGACAGCTAACCGAGCCGCACAAACGAATAAAACGAATTCAAAAAGTATCTGAAACAGGTTCAATCACAGATCATGAGATGCTTTGAATTGTTCGGCAAATATTCTCTGTATCTCGGTATCTTTAAGGCCGATCACTTGTTTAGCACTTCTACTTTTTTTTTTTTTTTTGGTACTCCTTCGATTCACACCTTTGCCGGGGGTTTTCAATTGAATCTCGAACCTTTGCACTTTACATTGCCGGGACCGCGACGACGACGACGACGGTGGCGGTGCTGCTGAGGCGGAAGCGAATATTTACAAAACAAGGAACAGCTGCGCAAAGGGAGCGCACGCACACCGAAACACCACAAATTGGCACAATCAGAAATGAGGAAAAAAAATCGAAAAAAGGTCGAAAAAAAATTCACGAAATAATTCACAGACTAAGCAAAAGATGCATAGACACACAATGTGATCGGGCAGACGGGCAGGTAGTAGGCAATCACTTTTATTTTTCTTTTTTTTCTCTCTCTTCAACTAGAAGACACGAACGTCTTGATCGAGCACCAAATTCTCACTGAAACTGAAACCGATGTCGGACTTGGAAGCTAAGTGCAAGATTCTCGCGCCGCGGCGGCGATGGCGATGGCGCTGCTGACGGGCTCAGTACGCGCCTCCGTCCGCAGCTCAGATTCACCATCGTCGATCGACACACCATGACACAACCACGACAACGACAACGATACACCGAGTCTCCTCTCTGCTCCCACAGTCGTACCCAAATGGGGTTCTCTGCTCTGGCTCTCTTCCCCGCACACATTCACTACGATTCGGATTCCTTCGCGAGTGCAAGGTGCCCGGGCGGGCTGCTCGCACATTCCCACAGGTTTAACCCCCGCCCCACACACAGCCGCACTCACAAACACATCCAGCCACTCGTTTGATCGCGACTCACAGCTCCGCACTCGATCGTCAACCGCTCGCGTAAGTGACCACAGATACCCGTGCCGCGTGCCTGTGTGCGTGCGTGTATTCGTGTGACAGCGGCGCAGAGGTAGTTGCTCGTAATAACAATAACAGTGATCCGATACGTATCCGATGGATTATTTCGCCAGTTTAGTCACTTTTTTTCCCCCATTAAGGTGGGATGCCTCCACGGTTCATTTTGCACCGCTAGCCACGGTCGGTGGTACGGACTACGAGCCAACGATCGTCGTGGTCGTTGTCGGTTTTTCTGCTGCTCTTCTGTCGGATAGACCACACGATTGCGTGATCGTGAGGAGACCGACCGGCTTTTTGGGACGCCGCGCTGCCCCGTCCACCGTCGAATTCGGGAGCCTTTGTCGTCCGCCATCGTTTGTCGTGCAGACGTGAGGGATGAGTCATGGCGGCGATGACGCGCGCTCTGGTGCCGACAATCGGCGATGTCATCTTCCCTCTATATTGCTGCCCAAGTGAACACGGGACACTTGGTGAATGAATGCAGGGGACGGAAACTCAGATTTATGGATAACCAGTAAGTGTGGAGTTTCTTCTTCTTTTCTCCCGTTCTCCCTGCCTTCGTTTGGGTCGTTCCTTAATTGAATGGGACTGGTTGTGATGGCCATTGAACGAGTTACGGGGTCGTTAAAAATCGATATCGCCCGTAGAGGAAGCGGGAATGGGTGCGCGCTGAGATTGCTAGCCGCTGCAACCCCTAAGAAATTTTAATTTTAAATTTCAATAACATCCAATTGACTCAATTAGCATCGAATGAGGGTGACGAAGGCCCGATGAAGTTGCTGTGGCCTGTGCGTTGCGATCTCAGTGCCAAACGAAGGACTCGTTGGAATAATGGGAACGATAATCTGCGTTGAACTAGTTCATAAAACAAGTCGAGTCAGGAATGCTATGAGTGACCAGATAAAAACGATAGGATAAGCAACTCAAATGAAACAACAACGGTTCGCGATATAAATTTGATTCTAGCTTTGTTTTGAAGCTGCATTCATGCCGTTTTATATCGACAGCATTCAAATGGCTGCCTCCGCTCCGCTCATTGACAAGTCATCCACTTTGGATGAAGCACTGCCAGCTTCCAGATGTCAGTCCAAGTTTTTATGACTCGGACCTATATGTGCGGCGTTATTCCGGCAAAATCGTCTCGAATTTTGGCCTCGGGCTCATCCAAAGTGAGTGGCTTGTCAAGGACTTGACGTATCCCCAGAGAATATAATCGAGTGGTGTCAAGTCGCATGATCGCAGCAGGCAGTAGTTGAACACTCGCCGTGACATCTACCCAGTCGTCATATTTCTCCTTTGCACAACTTCGAGTATTGCATCGCTTGAACGCCATGTAGAGCCGTCTTGTTGGACTCGCAGCTCGAATATATCGCTGATGTCGAGCTCTGGCTAGAGGAAGTCGGTTAACATGGCTCTATACCTGAGAACATTGACGTCAACGGTGTCTTTATCCTCGTTTCGAAAGAAATAAGGTCCATCATGCCTTAAACCACACCAAACTGTCAATATTTTTGGATGCATGGATGCTTGGTCAAACACTGCCAGCCGCTGAGTAAAAAGTGGGCCTCATCTGAGATGTTTTTGCACAAAATCCGGCTCTCCGGCCAACATTTCCAATGCACGCAATTAACGAACCTACGGCATTGTCTATGGACGCCTGGCTTCAATTCTTGCGTTAGCACAGATAAAGGCCTAAATTCAACCGCAAAATAAATCCAATTGACTCTCTGGTGATGTCCAACTCAGCTGATCGGCGTAAAATTGAAATTTCTGGGTACTTTTTAGATACTGGCCGCTACGGCGGCTAAATGTTCTTCATGTTGCACCAATGCTTTGCACTTCAAAAGTCGAATTTGTCTTCTGCTTGCACTTACCGCCGTAAGTGGTCTATAAGCCTACATCCCTACACACAATCCGATCACTCCACCTTCCTTGACAGTGCAACACTCATAACTGACTCTTCTTGAATGCCTTCCGTCGATCTGAGTGGCTCTGCTCTGCCCAAACGATTTCGCAATTCATCAGAAACATCAATTTACGAGCAAAATATGATAAGTATCCTTGTTTAACGATTATCGGCGCCAGTGACTCAAAATCGGCCAACAATTGCTCCTGTCAAAAATTCCGATGAATTCATTCTTCATTGAGTCTTCATTCTTTTTTTGCTGTCAACTGCTTAAACGATCACGTTTGCCTTTGTTTATTACCAACAATGTCGGTTTGTGATTCGTTTCTTTTGCATTTTTTTTCCACGATAAGACGTGAAGGGAAATCAAAGTTGAGAGCCGTTTATGGGGACGATGCACCGTCGATGAGTACCACCAGATATTGATTTAATGTGCTCATGTGCGTGGTCGCAAATTTCAATTTTGATGAACAGCGGTGGCGACAATCGAAAGAGCCTTGAGCACTGTTTGCATTGAGACTGAATGGAGGGGAGGATTTAACAATGGACTTTGAGGACTTAACCAACGACAGAAGCTAGTCAGGTTTGTTAAGGTACAAGTGGCTGACTTCAAGGAGGAGTTGCACTTAGGCCAGCATAACACTGTCTCTCAGGCAACCTGTGCCACTAAAGATGAAGCGGTTGAGATAGCTGACGCATGCACTACTTAGCTCGCAGGGGTTGTCGAAGAATTAGGCTAATTGTCTTTGTCTTCGAGCGGAGAGCGTGCTACAAGAGCAAATGGAACCAATCATGTCCAAATGCCTATTTACTTACTTCTCAAAGCAACGATCCAAGTGGGGTCTGAGTCTGAGGTAATCGCTCTGTCATTGCTGACGATTCTAGGGACGTTGCTTCTGGTAATCATTGCTTAGTCTCTAGACTCGATTCAAAGGCCATCTTAACTGGACCATTGGTGTCCATGCGATCGATGTGACCGAGTCAGTCGACGGACTTGTGGCTGACGGACTACAACAATATCTTGATACAGCTCGTAGAATTCTTCCTCTATTCACCTTCCTCAGAGAGACGGTCATATATCCGACGGCGAATTCTTCGCACCAAGACACCAAGAATAAGTTTTGGTGTTTTTTTCCATCGTCCGGCTTTCGGCTGAGCTGGTAAAATAAGAGTTTTGTGGAAGATGATTTTGCTCCTTCGAGTGAGGAGTTTCGAGCTAAGTTTTTTTTTTCCGAGAAACCGAAGTAGCACCTGTTGCCAAAAGCGACTCTGCGTCCGATCTCCACTAGGCTGTGGTTTGTGGAGCCCACGTTTGCCTCGAAATCACACATCACTTGTCAATCGTAACGTTCTATGTGACCGACAACCAGTTGGACAAGAGTGACATGATCGATTTTTGATGGACGAGCACAGCAAACCGTCAATTAGGAATCCACTGGCATTTAGCTAAAATTATCCGGCCGGTCAATGAGGGCAGGACGACTCAAGCGAAGGTCATAGTTGCAAAGTTGAATGAGCAAACGAAAGTTGAAAGACTGACTGGTCCAGACCAGTCTATCGATGACTGTCGGGCCCGCTGCTTGCAGTCATCAAGGCCCGGCTGTCTTGCGTAAAACAGGTTCGGTCTTCCTCTCGAGGTCGATGTCATCTGCGTTCAGTCAACAGCGTGCCTGACTTGTAGAAGAGAGCGCTTTCCGTGGTTACAGCTGCCCACTATCTTCCTTTCCTTCCTGAATTCCGAAGCAGGAAGCCGTTGGAAGGCGCGAAAGCCCTCGAACTCGACTGCATGGTACATCGCGTATTTGTTAGCATTTTGCGATACAACCATATCAATTTTCCCGGCATCCCGAGTTCGGCCGTCACATCGAACAGCTTCCTTTGATTAATGTTGTCGTATGGGGCTTTAAAATCGCTGAAAAGGTGCTGCGTATCCATCTAAAACTCGATAATCTTCGAACAGTGTGAATATTTGGTCTATAGTCGATTTTCCGGACCAGAAGACGCACTGGTCGGATTTCGACGTTCACAGATCGCTGAACAGGATGAACAGGGACGGACATACTTCCAAAGATAAGGTCGCTCGTCAACCAAAAAATTCCACTTCAAGAAATGAGTCTGTACAAGTCGATTTAGGTTCCACAACAACCACTCGTGGCAACTGACGCCGAATGGCGAAGTTTGAGAAACTTATCTTGACAGTTACTCCTCCAGACTGACTCGATAAAGGCGGTGTTGTAAAAATGAAAGTTGTTCTGCACGGGATCCAACCATGATGCTGCCAGCGGAAGAGTCAATTCGAATTGGTGTAGCTTTCCCCCGTCGACTTATCTACAAATCGCGATGAAATCCGTTTCCTCCAATTCTCTACCGTCAATCTCCAAAATCAGACCAGAATGGGAGTCCCACTTGCTCATCTTTTCGCTCAAGAGTCACCTATAAATCATGCAGAGCCCATCTTCGCTTCAAGGCCGCTGCATTTTCCACGGATCGTATCGTCCCAAGACGCACTGCGCTGCTCTCCAAGCCGCCATCCATCCAACCGCGCATAATTAATTAACCAAATTACGTGTATAATTCACTTAAATCAGACTCGTTTCCATGAAGGCTGCGCCGCCGTCGAGACAAGATCTCTCTCCGTCTCAGTGAAGAGCCCGCAACAATGACTGACTGACGGATATTCAAACTAGCTTCTAACGACCACCTTCTGACAGGCAGACGACGCTTGATTTATGCATTCGCAGTGGCTTCAGCCACAGCCACTGGTTTAGCGAGCGAGCTTTTCCGTTGAGGGTCGCCTAAGTAAATCACACAACCCACGCGGGCCACTCTCGGGTAAAATTAATCGCAATTATACAATTCATCTGGCGACCGTTTAAGGAGTTTCATTTTATTACAGCGGTTATCTAAGAGATATTCTCAAAACAATTACGGACTTCCGTCAAAACATCGCCTCCACAGGTACGGCTCGACGTGTGGTATCTACTTGCAGTCGCGTCTGTGTAAGCTGAGCTGTTACGGAGGGGGGGCACTTAGCACTTAGCACACCTAACGCCGAGCAGGTGAGATAAAGATAGCACCGTGGAACTGGATGTGGACTTGACTTGTTTGCAGCGGCCGCCCGAGTGTGGGTCGGTGATAATTGACCGATGATCGTCATTGACAGTGATCTTCTTGTGAAATGCGCGCATTTCGTGTAGAGACGATAAATTGTGCTGAGTTCATTCGATGGGAAGTCGGAGCTGCGACTAGGATTAAAAACGGAAGTGGATCAATTTTTGGGAGATGATCTTACTTGGAGGACGGTGACAGTTTGGATTTTCGTGATCTCTGGACGTTTAGCCCATGGGGTTCTTTTGCCGAAAAAACACGAATTTGACACCACGTGCCAATGACCTAAGAGGAGCCTTAGACTGCCGCCATCAGTAGAATTTGACTGCGTCTTCACAACAGTCTACTCTGACGAGGCACACGTGGATTCTAAAGAAACGGCTACTTCCCAATCCAAGACTGCCCGAAGTGCTTCGTTGCTGTAGTGACTTGGTGCGTGTCTACACTGACAGCTGGAAATGAGAAGGGGCAGGAAGTGGAGCTGTCTCTAACGATATTGACATCAAACTGTCCAAGCGACTCCCTTATTACACTGCAGCTTGTTCCGTGCTGAAATGATGGCAATTCGGGAGGCAGTCACTTCGCCGAAATTAAGCGTAATATCCATCAGACAAATTATAAATTCCCACAGGAACCCAAGCAGATGTCAGGGTCCTCTAATCGATGTCGATAAACACCAAAGTTGTTTCTGAGCTTCGTTCATATCTAGAGGGGAAGACTGACTGGACGGTTTAAACTTCAGCGTTGGGTCGCTTTGGCCTGACCACCAAGATATTGCGGGCAAATTGCTAGGCTATCAACAAACATGCCTCTTGAGCAGACACTAGATGGGCAGCTTCATTCTTTACTGGCGCTGCAGTCCGGGTGGACCTCGGGCATCAGCCAAACAAGCCTCGCCAGCTGGCACGATCTTTAACCAGCTGCCTCCATTTACGCATGGCAAGCTGTTCATCTCCACATGGATTTCGTGGGTAGCCTCTGTTGCGTTGTCTCACTGGAGGGGAGTCGAAGACTCTTCGTGCTTGAGCAGTGTTGTCCATGCGATCTACATAGCCTAGCGTTGAATCCATAGACGAGTCTAGCTAGACTCATGTCGGTGTACGACACGGCAGCAGACACTACGTGCTATACTTCAAGAATTTTTTTTTGTTTCCAAACTCTTCGCGGGTCTATGCCCAGTAAAATCCTGGACGTCTTAACTGGTCGCTGCCTACATCCAAACCTACAATAACACCTGCAGAAGCTGTCGTGACGAGGAGGAGAGTGAAGACATTCAACACCTCCTGTGCACCTGACCATCTTTGGCAAGCCGAAGGCTACAATGCCTCGGTGGCCTTTTCAATGAAGTCCTAAGAGGTTTGAAGGGCACATATTTATATTGTCTACATCGATAGCGCCAGCTGGTCTAGATGATTAAATGGACTTTCTGAGTAATCCACGTGACAGCACACTGGAGTCTGCCCACTTTAAGTGCATTGTAAAGACTAAGAGACCATTCCTGTGGTTCAGTGCTAAGCCTATCTATAACTATTGCTGCTTCGTGCGCCTCAGCATCCAGCTGCAATGCAAGTCCACACCTACTTGAACCATAGTTCTTTCCAGTCAATCTGTCATGCAGCTCAATCAGTCACATGCGGCCCACGTAGTAGCAGAGGAAGCCTCTATGACACCGACGCCCTATCGACGCCACAGCACGCGTTAGTCTGCAACTAGGAACCAGGGGCCCCTGAACTTTCGTGGTTAAAGAATACAGTCTCCGCGTCCTTTGGGGTCCTTAACATCGAGGATTAGTGCCACTAGATCGAGTACTTCCTTCACCGTTTAGTGAATGATTTCCTGGCAAATACTGGCACTGAGCCTGCTGGTGAACAATCCGACGATTGGAGAAACTGACTAACAAAGAACAGCCCATTTAGCAGTCCGATGGTCATCGCTGGGAAGTCTCTTATGTCAGAGTACAGTGGGCACACATGCAAGACTTGCTTTCAGTCTTCCGAGCTTAAGCCGTTTGTACAGGCGTTCAAGGAATCGTGTCTTGTCAACGAATCAGCTGAGAAGCTAGTTGATAATGAAGCGTAGTATATCTGCTGTATAAACCAATTTGCTGGTCGCCAAGGCGTGTACTGTTCGAAGTCAGTAGAAAATGCTCTTCGGGAATGCCGTTCGGTCAGTTCCCACTCTTGCCAAGTCTTCCATCAGAGGAGCAGCGGCACACTTCTCTTGGCTGCAAGGAGTACGATCTATGGGATAACCACAGGATGCTGCTCGAAGAATTTTAAGAATTTCCTTAGAGACGGTTAGCGCCCAGGAAAGACGCACCTCCCTCTGACATGACATAGTATTCGCCAGTAGCCTCAATTGATGGTGGAATCAGACGCAACTGAATTATTATAATGAGTCGGCTGCTAGTTCGGAAGTGTAATGCATTCCAAGCGGTTGGATTGGATGCTTCTGCAGACGGCCCAGGACGTTATAGAAAATATCCATCATTTGGACAACCAGAAAATCATGACTAAATGACTGCATGAGACATATGATGTGAATCCAGAGAGTCACGGGAAGGACTCAATGAATCAGTGGCAAGGGAAATAAGCGTTTGCAAACGCACATAATCGCATAACCAAATAAGAACCTGGTCACAGAGAACGCAAGGAATGTTAAGACGTCGCTTCTGTAAGGTGACTGTAAGATTCAAAGAACTTTTTCAAATAAATGCAGAATCACCTAGAAAAGGTCTATGTTTGAGAACGGACCAGCATTCCAATGCGGAGAGGTTCGGAACGCTCAGTAAGATTCATACAAATCACCAGCGAGTGTGATATGCGATCAAACAATCTCCATTGGAACTTACTCTACCCTTCGACAGTGTTCTCTGACAAAGCTGACACCCCAAATGACAGCACGCCGCAACAGAAATCACCGAAAGTTGCCCATCGTTGACAGTGACTACAATGAAGTGCGAGATTACTGTCAAACAGCCATTCTCTTTCGTGGTCCACAAGCCATCTGGTAAACAAAGAATTCGCTGAGAGGAAAAGTAATTCAATCCAACATCAAATCGATGATGACCGCCAGTCATTTTGGCATAACAAAGTCAGTCGGAATCACAATCGACAGTGTGACTAATGGCGAAGGAAACCAGTTATTTGGACGCAGTTGCGTGTTCCACATTCCCGGCGAGATGTTGAGAACCAAGAAGTAAGTTATTGCGTGGTGAGTCATCTCTTCGGCGCTCGTATGGGCCTTTGTGAATGAAATTCGGAAGAAAAGGCGAGTCTCGATGGTGGCAGTGGTTGCGGGGGAAAATTCTTTGGTGAGGTGAATGTCAGACTCAATGATTGTAGGAGAACATTCTTCGGGGAAGTCAATGGACAAAGAGGGTCTGCACAGTTTGACGGTGAAACCAGCGTATTACGGAACGTTGTATTTTGACGAAGAGTCCCTGTTAAAGAAGACTAATTGCCAAACGTTCACTTTTTGTCAAGTAGGATGCGTGTCTTCTTAGCGAAGTGCGCCGCCTTGGGTTCATCCAACACGCTCCTCCAGCTAACTTGATCTCTGTGTAGCTGTCTCCACTTCTCGGCACCAAGCTGGCTGAGGTCCTTCTCCACTTGTGTGTTTTCCACCTTAAATGCTAGCGTCCTCTATGGCATTGTTCCACAGACTCGAAGTCCAAGAAAGACTGACTGTCTGAGTGTCTGCCAACGATTGTTAACGAATAAGGACTTCTAGTCAAATTTAACTGTTAGCGAGTTGTTCTCTAAATGTTTCACTGAAAGATAGGTAGTTGCTGAAGAAGAGAATAATGCAAGGACCTGCAAGGTGTGTGTGGCAGCGTTGCCGATGTTGCACGATCGTGCCCTTAAGGTACTTTTCGATTAAAATGGCACTGTCACTCTTTAACGTCCAATAAGGCACTCTGGTAAAAACAACAATCAACAATCGCTGCATCGCTTACATCTGCCTTCCGAAAGAGTTGAACGATCGTTAAGTTTCGTTGAATATGTGTAAATGGTGCTTTATTTATTTATTATCTTAATTATTTAATATTGTGGTATATTTCCATTTGTGTCTTCTTCAACATAATTCTTGAGATAGTCGTGCTAAGCTCACCGCCCAACACTGGAGACACGATCTTCCAGAAGTTCGTAGAAACGTTAGCATATTTAGATGACATTGGCCTTATTGGTCGAACGCGACAGATCGTCAATGAGGCGTTTGCTCGTATTGAAACGGAAGCTTTTAAGAAAGGTCTTGTGGTGAACGAGGGGAGAACGATGATGTCATGATGTCCTGAAGAAACGACATTCAACAAAGTCTTTGGTAAAGCTTCACGCTGGGCTATAACGTCGAGTTAGTCAGGGACGTCGTCTAGCTCTGCTCCGCAGTGAAGTGTACTTACAACTTCAGTACCGAGAATAACGCAGAATAAAACTCTTGCAGATCGCTGTCTATTTGTCCTTTCTCGTGGATCGTGTGTGCTTTAATGAGGACCTCGATCCCGACAGACAGGCAGTCGTTTGAGAGATGTTAGCCCGAGAAAGCAAATAATGTTGATCGTATCCGTAACACCGTTGAGTAATATAATCCTCGAAGATTCATCCCAGTGATCCGCGCAGAAGCATGAACAATTTCCAAAGTGGATGAATGAGTTCATGTACTCTTCAAGAGAACAGTTGGTCCTCCTTGCGTTTGGGGCACCTGTAGGAGAAGATTAAACCAGGAAACCAGGTCCATGAACAGGGACATGCATCCAGCCAGTGGTCATCGAATTCCACCACAATGGTGGTAGTACCGAATTGCCTTCCATTCCGAGCCGGAGGGAGAACACAATAGACCTCAACCCTCAAATTTATGCACACGAATGGGTAAACACTTCAACCAGCGTGGTGCGCGTAACTAAAGGCTTGTTGCGCCCAGCTCCATCCCGAACTCTAGCGCCTTACAAATAAGAAGGAAGAAGGAGATCATCCAATAAGAGGTGTAATTTTTTTATTTAAAGTTTTTTCTTATGTAAAATAGTAACATTTGTCGTTTAATTTAAAGCCCAAACGTTGATTGAACATTGATCTGCTTCAATTCTGCATACAAATGTTCATTCCGTTTATAAAACTCCGTTTTTATCGTAAACTGTTCGTTTTTCTTGCATCCGCAAGATGACTCATTGGCGGATCGTTGTCGTATCCCCTAAGGATGGCGATCAATTACAAGACCACCACGGTCAACTGAATCCTCCATTTCTATGAATCACACATTCTCCAGATTTGTTGGGCCCATGGAGTGATTGTGTCGCTAGGTGATGGCCATGTCGGGTACGTGGCGTCATCGTACTGAAAATAAACACCTTCCATGCGAACAGCATCGAGTTCAGGGAAAAAACATTTTCAGTCAGTATCGCACGGTACATCTACAGTCAATCAGCGCCTGTAGGCCAATTTTTTTGATAAGACTGCTTCATATTCGATCAGATATGGACTATTGATACATCCTAACCCAAATGGCAGTGAAAAGCGATGGTAACTCGGAGTTGAACTAGTTCTTAAGCCAAGTGGAGTTGATGACCAGATAAGAACGAGAGGAAAAGGAACTCAAATGAAACAACAGCGGTTTGGGCTATTAAATTAATTCTAGGTTTATTTTGAAGCTGCATTCATGACAATTTCTATGAATTGGAACAACATTCAAATGGCTGCCTTAGTTTCACCGGTAGTGCTTTAAGCATTCGGTCCACTTTTTGATGACTCGGACCAATATGTGCATCGTTATTTCAGCAAGAGCGTCTCGCATGCTGGCCTCGAGTACATCCAAAGTGGATGGCTTGGCCTCTCTGGCCATTTCATAGCTGGACTGTCACAGTCACTGAACATGCAAATTGGCTGTGCGAGCAGCTGAAAGCTGTTCTGGAAGGAGTTCGCGGAGAAGTTGGAAAGCGACCATGGATCTGGGAGAAGGGTGTTCTGGCCACCCATTCGCCGACTCAGAGGAAGGAAATTCAACAACATCGCTGAAATGAAATGCAAAGAAAGTGTGTGCTGCTTTCCAATGAGGTGAACTTCCCCGAACAAGTCATTGAGGATAGCAGACTCGCAGTCTTAAGTGGGGAGGAGAACAATCCAGCGTTGGATGAAGTTCGGCCAGTAATGCGTACGACATTGGGTAAAGAAGGAGTCGTGCCTATCGGTGCCCGCGTCAGACACCTGGCGATGGACTAACTGGGGTGATTGTCCCTCTTTTCGAAAAAGGGGGATCGAAGAGATTGCTTCAACTCCAACAGACTTATCTCTTTTAACTCTCCCCGGTAAAATCTACGTTAAGGTGTTGGAGGCGTGCGCTAGATCTATGGTCGAGTCCAGGATGAGGGACGGTGCGGCTTTCGTCGCAGCAGAAGTACAACAAACGAGCTTTTCCCTCTAAGAATGATACTCGAGAAGTCTTGGGAGTATACCATACCGATCTTCAGCTGTTTTATAAATTTGGGAAAGGTATACGATCGAGTATGCTCTGGAGAGTTCTGCAGGAGTATGATGGTTTGATGATCAAAAATAGGACGTTTAATATTGACTGGCTTCAATTCATATGACAACTGGATCGTAGGAACATTAGATCAGGTTCAGTTGCGCTGACCTCAAAGTGACTGGGTCCACTTCACTAACTGTCACCTATTTTAAGTGCATTTCCTACTAATTAATACGTTTTTGTTTTTGTTGAGAACACAGGCAACTTTATTCTGATTAATTACTTTTATGACAGACTGCATTGCAAAAATATGTGATAAATGAGCAGTGATCGATCTTACTAATGGATGACCAGATAACAATGATACTTTTTCGAATTGTTATGTTTCAGCAGCTGTCAAAGTTAGTAATGACATTCAGCTGTGAAGATATTTGGGAAAGCTTGCCATTTTATCATGCATCGTTTCACGCTTGTCGAGCGTTGTAAATACTCAGTAGTAAATACGCAACGTGGATTCAGTGGTGTCGGTCAGTTGCCATCAGTCGTTGCTTAGTGGGGAAGTTTGAGCGGGCGTTAGACTCTTTTGGACCTTAGCCCACCATACAAAAAACAGGGTATTGCGAAATGAAGAGAGAATATCCGCCGTACAGACAGTTCGGCTTATTTTACGGTTGGATTTGGGACTACATCCGTGCTGACGAAAGAATTAAAGCCAGGCGACCATAGACAACGACGTGAGTTCGTTGGAACTGTTGGCCGGAGATTCGAATTTTGCCCAGAATATCGGTCGAGACCCATTTTTGGCTCAACGGATATATCAATAAGCAAGTGTTCGACTTGACTGTTTGCTGCGGGTAATGGCATGGCGGCCTTATCGGACTTTATTTTTTCAACGGAGACACTGTCCTGTCAATGGTCTCAGGCGTTCCTGTGGCCAGAGCTCGATAGCATCGATAGCATCGATGTACCCGAGCTGTGGTTCCAACAAGACGGCGTCACTATGCGTCAAATTTGTCTGTCGACTGTGGGGCACATCTCGATGTATTTGATTGGGGATTGGAACTGAATCTGCAGCCACATTTAAATCTGTCTCAGTAATTATGAGCAGTCATTACGCATTCGTCTACAGCGCCTGCAATGAAATTCTTTAACGTCTAGACTCTAGACATGACCACGCGAATGCATCGAGTTCAGCCAATCGGACATTTGACCCACATTTGACATTCTGAATATTTATAAATCTAAATGGTCGGATATTTCGCGCCATCCGCACGCAAGTAGGCCGATGTTTACTTGCCCAAGACTGCTCCTAATGACATGCCCCATGCATGTCGATTTCCCACTCGCAAGCGCCACTGGATTTCCAGTTAACATCAATGAGCATCAATAAATCATGACATCATGCAAGCACGAGCAACAGAAAAAAAAAGAACAAAGTCATCACTGACGGACCATTGTGCAACTGCAAGTACAACACCAGCCATGGCCACAGCCACGCCGATTGAAGTTTCCTTTTCGCGTCAAACAGGCGTTCTTTGCGTTGTGTGATCATGAACCAGCCCGAAACCGTAATAAATAATTCCATCGAATGCGTGGGCCGCGGTGGCGATTGGATGCCTCGCAATTTCGCAACTCGTCCAGATGACAGTTGTCCGCCGCGCCGGTTCTCGATTCTCGTATGTCACTGGTGGCCGTGAGCACGAGTTATTGCCACAAGTGGTCACAGTGTCTCTAATACTGCGAGCAGCGCCCCACGCGTGTCACGATTGATGGACACTTAAGTTCGTCAAAAAAGGCAACTAACACCTCTTTAGTCTAGAATCAGTTAGAAACAAATTTCGTTTGAATTTATGATTGCACCGTTTTTGGGGCGTATTTACATAACGAACATAGTTTCGTTTGACAGATGTCAGCTCACAAATTAAATTATTTGATCGTAAAGACGATACGTCAACGAGGTGGATGAGAATTAATTTACGGGCTAATCTTAAATATTTAATTATGAAAATCAATTTTGCCAATGATGGAGAGTCTGCGTCTTCACTGTGTGTGGGTGGGGGATGTGTTGAATAATGGATGGAACTGATTTTGTGCGTGCGTAGCAGCAATCAGTGGCTGTTCTTTATTGCCGTCATCTGTAGCGGCGCGGCGTTGAGTTTGTACAACAAATAGAGTCTAATAAATGCGAGGATTCCCACAGGGTGGGTCAAAAATTATGAGACTGGAGCTAACTCTGACAAATTGGAGGTGAATCGTCACGGGAATTGATGAAGTTTGCCAGTATTTTAGCAACATTTCGGACGACCAGGTCTTCGCGACGAAAATCACAAGAACCCACCGCCCAGCGGTTCATCTCTCAGGGTTATGTTCGTTGAGTGACAGCTTCAATTTGTTTTCTGTTTTGGACGCCGGTATTTTTTTCGGTTGACTTTCACTTATCAAGTGGGACACGCTTTTTTTTCTTCTTCTGAATTCTACACACAGTCGCACGTCAACGCGGCGAATACAACAAATTTGAATGTCTACATAAAATCAGCAACACTCAAGTGAATCTCACAATTGATTGCTACTTTCCCCTTGTTTGGGGCTCTGTTTTATTATTTCTTGCTCTCTTGTTGCAAATCAGACAATGATGTCATCAACAACACGAGATGATCATTCATACAGGCACACAGCTTCGCAGCTACACAGCACACACATCTGACACTCGTTACTTACCATTTTTCTCAACAAATCCTCGTCTCGTATGGTAGCCAGATCGCATTCGATTTCCATTACGCTACGTAGTATGCCTTGAGGGCTGCAGGCGGTGCACACCTGAAATGAAACAAAAAGAAAAACGCGACGCATACGAAGACGTTGTTAGTTAACAAAGTAACGTAACCGCAAGTTAAGGCAATGATCAGTTAAAAGGGAGAACTACAAGGGGGAAGCCGCGCTGCGCCGCCCCACGCCACGCCGGCAATCTGTCAAAATCAATTTATCTGTGTTCCGAATGAATGCAGCGCCAAACATGGAGGAACTGCATTTTGTTATGATTTTCCAACTTTTCCACCGAAGCCAAGCTTGATTTTCCATTTCGGTAAATATAGGCCGGTTCGTTGGTGGTGCTGGTGCTCTGGTCGACACTGGCAAACAGCTTGATGACAGAAATCAATGTGAATTATGGGCAATTTTTGTTTGATTTTGATTTTGATTGATCAGCTTGAATAGTCGGATTGGTAGTCTATGTGTGTGAAGGGATAGGTTACAGCTTTGCTTTGTGGTCACTAAGCAGTGAAATGAAACACACAACACAACGCCATTTCTGCAAGTCACTCTTAAACACACTCATTGGCTCTGACGAGTACTCGTTTTTATTGTCGCTCTGAAGCATCAGAATCAGTTGTACGGAAGAGGAGCGGGAGTAACGCGGAACCAGTTTGTACTTTACTACTTGTCTAATATTCATAAACTATTTCTACAGGTAGTCAATTGGCCACTTAGGGGGAACCTGGTAGGTGTTGAGAGACATTTTCTAGAACAGTGAATGTTCCTACTAGACACTACGTTGCAAGGCTAGAGCTACTATCAGTAATCAATGCATCCTTTTACGTTGCTAGCCTATGAAATGGAGGCGGCAAAATGGGTTTAGCAGTGAATGAGGCCAAAACGGAGCACATGCTGTCATCAAGAAAGGACGAACGAACTTCGACGACTCGGCCAAAACGTCACCGTAGGCAGCTTTAACTTCGAGGTAGTTCAGGACTTTGTCTACCTTTGCTCCCAAGTAAACAGTATGAACAACATCAGTATAGAGATTAAACGCAGGATAACTCTTGTCAATCTCTGTTTCTTTGGGCTCATGGGGCAATTGAGTAGTAGAGCCCTATCTCGAAGGACCAAGCTATCATTATATATGAGCCTGATCATCCCTGTCCTGCTCTATGGCGCAGAAGCCTGGACAATCTCAAGAGCAGATGAAGAAGCCCTGCGTACAATCTTTGACACAATTTGCGTTGATGACACATACAGGCTGTAAAAGCGACATTAGCCTGGTTATGCCTCCACGGATTCAACGCTTAAGATAGCTAGGCCATGTGGAGCGCATGGACAACTCTGCTCCAACTGACTTCGCAACAGTGGAGCGTGAAATTGGAAGCAGCTGGCTAAAGATCGTGCCAGCTGGTGAAGCTTTACGACCGAGGCCCAGGTCCACCCCGGATCGTAGCACCATTAGAAGAAGGAGAAGAAGAACAATGAAATGTGTAAACAAAAAACAACAGGCATCGTTCATGCGGAATGCGATCTGACGGTATTTTGATCAGATGTTCAAGATCACAAGTGTGCAGTAGATGGTTGCTTGACGATATTGGTGATGCCACTAATCTGGAACAAGTTTATCGGAGGAAGCATTTAAGTGGACGAAAGACGACTCGTCTTCTGAAGGGACCCATTGCAGGGAGGGGAGGTTGAAACCAGCATTTGTCTACTGCAAGCTGATAGACCTGGGATGGCTGTGAGGTTCGGATATAACAACACAATAGGTAGATATGGATGCGAGATCGGAAACTTGGAACAGACGAGATCAAAAGTGGTAGTGTTCGAGATTGAGACGAGTCACGAGATATGTGTCTAGGCGGCTATGAACGGCTAAGAGGACACGCCAAACATCCATTATTTTCCCAAAATATGGCTTTAGCAATCTATATCTTGCATAGTACATGTACGTCCCATTGGACCGAACTAAATGCCGTAAGACTCATACTATTTCGTACTACAATAAAAACGTACTAAACGAAAATGTTATGCAGGCGTCTGATGATGTGAATAATGTTTATGGTCCCGATAGTTTGGGTTCCGTCGTTTCAGATCTGGAAGACTCATGAAAAGAAGCTCATGGACCGAATTTCTATCCAAAAACCACTGCTAACGAAAAGTCGATCCTTGCAATGGTCGAATTGCGGTGTGTTGGCGCAAACAGTGGCCAAGCCAGGATTGATGGTCAAAAAGGTCTTGCTGTGTCTTTGGTGGGATTGGCAGCGAATCATCTACTACTCTCAATTCGGACTTGTTTTGTTAACAATCGCTCAGAAGCGGCTAGTTTTCGCCCATGGGAGAGGAATTCCATCCGGACAACGCCAGGCCACACGCATCGATAGCGAATCGGCAGAAAATCCGTGAACTTGGTTGGGAGGTCCTTCAACAGGTCGGAAGAACTCGGTCGAACAAAGTAATGAAAGCCAATTACACATTCGTGTTACGCAGATGATATCGACATCGGAAGATCCCATTCCGAACGTGTCGTGGAGGTTTGAAGAAGCATTCTTGGCGATTGAAGAGCAAACGAAATGCGCTGGTGGTACGGCGGTATGGGCCCACACGGGACATGGGTCCCGGGTATGGGTCCACCCGGACTGAAGAAGAAGAAAGTAGTCGAACAGGATACCTAGGATAAATCATCAATATCGACAGCTGAAAGAATATACCTGTCTAGAAAAAGCTGTCTGCGTCAGAGTGGACACAGAGATCGAGAACTCTACGAGATGTACCAAGATGTAGATGTAGTCATCTAGGATGCAAGACAGCTTGGGCAGGATGACTGGAAGTAGTGTGGATGAGTATGAATGTTATATAAAGAGTCTTCCAAAAGAGACTTCCGAAATTTCACTAATGAGCTACATCTGTCAAATTGGCTTTAATTTATTTAGTCTGTTTTGTCAAATCATGACACTTTCAACAGCACATACAATTGTGTTCGGTCAACTTTCGCGTCAAATGCATCAGGTTAGTTAACAGGGAGCTCTATAGGTCGATGATTACCAACTTCTTTTGGCCTGAATTGGATGATTTGGACACCAACAAGACGGCGCTACATGGTACATAGCGCACGGCACATAGGGACGCTCTACATGAGCTACATTGGTCATCTCAAGTTTTTTTTAAATGAAACGCTCACTCAATCATCTAGAGTTCTCTTTTTAGATGCCACACGAGTCCATAATGAAACTGTCCACTAAACCACTAATTGCTCAAATAAGCCTTATAAAACATCGATCACTATTTTTAGAAAGCGAAACCTTGGAGTATGTGCATCTGATCTATAATACAAATCCTATAGTGTGACCGGCATCGTAAAATGATGTAAGACGGGAATCTAGTGACAAGTATTAATCGACTTTATTGAATATGTCGATGATCTCACGGTAATTAGTGGAAACAGAGTTGAGATCATACTGTGCATATTGAACCACATTCGACGGTATGATCAGCGTGATAATAGGCTCAAAGATTTAAATTACATGCCATTATGCTGTCATGTGTCCATGGGGATTCTAAACAAAACGCTACCGAACGATTGGAACCATGCGATAATTATGTAGTTTCTAACGTAGTTCATTATGTCCTCTAGTAAAACATTGTAGACGACGGATTATTATCTCCCGTGGAGGTCGATGATTTTTTCAACATCATTCTTGAGAAGGTCGTGCAGAACTCACTCGCCAGCACTAGGGGCAAGGTCTTGCAAAACGTCCGTACAAACGTTGGCTTATGCGGACATTGATGTGATTCGTAGAACACAGCGAGTCGTCAATGAAGCGTTTGCTGGTATTGCATCGGAGGCGGCCACAATGCGTCGAATGAGGGTAAAACGAGCTGTCATCAAGGAAGAACATATACCATCGACGACTTAGCGACAACTTACTTACTTCTCAGGCCGACGACCCATGGAGGGCTGAGTTGGCTTCCAGTCAACCAAACCAAGCTGTCTTACGTCCACGATGACTTGGTCTCTGTACCGAAGGTTCGGTCAGTAGGCTCGGATTCGAAGACCAGCGTATGTGTTGGCGTGATGCGACACAACCAGGCCATAGCATCAAATAGCTACTTGCGATGAATGCTGTCGTATGGTGCCTTAAAGTCGATGAAAAAGTGGTGCGTATCGATTTGAAACTCGCTGGTCTGCTCCAGTATTTGCCGAAGTGTGAAAAATTGGTCAATAGTCGATTTGCCTGATGTGACCATCACTAGTACTGAGATTAAACGAAGAATACCTCTTGCCAATGGCTGTCTCTTTGGGCTCAAGAGGCAATTGAGCAGTACACTCCAACTGATTCTACATAGGACACTGATCAAGGCAGTCCTACTATACAGATCAGAGGCAAAAGGAGATCAAAAGGAGATGAGGAAACCCTTGGCCGTCTTGAGAGAAAAGTTCTGCGTTTAATCTTTGAAACAGTTTGCCTTAATGACACTATCTGTACAGGCTGTACAGTGAAATCAGTATAACCAGACACCTACGGATCTAACGCCTAGGATGGCTAGGCCATGTGGAGCGCATGGACAACTCTGATCCAGCCCGACTTCGCACGAGTGGGACAACGTAATGGAGGACACCCACGAAACCGATGGCGCACCCAAGTGGAGAAGGACCTAAACTAACATGGCGTTCGAAATTGGAGACAAATATCGTGCGAGGAGAGGCTTTTTGGCTTTTGCCCAGGTCCACATCGAACTGTAGCGCCAGAAGAAAAAGAAGAAGGTAGTCGACCAGCAGAACGCTACTAAAATTCAAATTTTAAACGCAATTTCAACCGTTTTTTGTTAGAGGTCAGCAATTTCTGAATTAAAATGGCATTGGAGGAAAATAATAACGCTGAGAGAGATTTAGGATGGGAGTGAGTGACTGTTAGAAAACATGTGCAGGAGCAGGAATATTCTACTTCGCGTTGCGCTACAGTCCCTCTTTTCAATTCGCAGAGCTAGCGAACAGCTCTCTTCGTTAGATGCGTCGTTGCCTTGAAAGTGTCTTGTTTGGCTTGTTCTGTCTGTACTCCTTGTCAAATCATGTGTTTTTCGTTGAGTGTGTCGTGAAATCCATGGATTGTGAGAACTGGGACTAAGAGGGATCAGTGCAAGAAGATCGAGGTTGTCAGTGTTGCCAGTTGGTGGGGAGAGATCATATCGGCGCGGCGGCTTGGTGACGGTTTCGTTCGAGAGGAGGCAAAGTGAAGAAGTTTAAAGCAGAATATGGGGGCAAATTGTTTCTATCCATCGAGGCGTGTTCACGAAGGGCGAAAAGTCGAAATCTCCTCTGGACGGCTGCACTGCCACTAATATGGACACCGAAGTGTGGTGACCAGACTTGGCTGGCATTTTCGAAAATAAGTTTGACGAAGGTGATGAGGCTTGGTGTCCTTTGTGCAGCTTAGTGTTTGATTTAGGATATTTACAAACTTGTCGATATGGGAACGAATGTTGACCTCTTCTTCATTTTTATGCGGCGTTACAGTTCGACGTGGACCTGGGCCTCAATCAACAAGCTCATTCAGCGTGGGATCTCTGACTAGCTGTCTCCATTTGTGCTCACCAATTTGGTAGAGGTCTTGTGTGCGCAGCATTAGACCCGGGCTGCTTTGTCCCACAGGTTCGGAGTCGAAGAAGTTTATGGGAGCAACTGAATCTTGAGTTCACGATCACAAGTTGCTCCTAAAAAGCATCCATTGCCCCGCCACGCCGATTAAAATCCAGGAACTTATCTCTAGTCATACAAGAAATGTAGAAAAGGGTCTCCATCATGAATCTCGCCTCGCAGCAAGATGTTTGCATTAAACAATCACATGTCTTCTAAGACCTAAGATAAGAACTAAGAACACAGGTGAAAGGAGCTGTGCAAACAGCCATCTTAGTGATCAACGCATAATTACAGCCAAAATAATGAGCGACTGTTCACAAAGGCAATTCAAGCGAAGTGAGAATACGATGAGTAGGTGTGATCCTTGCCTTATCGAGCAGGAGGGAAGTGCTTATGCAGAGCAGATGCAACCATTGTGTGGATCAGACGGTTCTCGAATTTATTTTGCCTCGATTTTGATTTGAAAATGTTAAACTTTTGACTAAGTACTTGACTTTTGACGCTAAGTACACAATTTTAATCAAAATTAAATTTGCTTTTCTTGGCTTCGAACCGGAGATCCCTCTGTTCCAATGGCAGGCACCCAACCAACTGCACCATCCTGCTGTAACCACGATAGTAATTCTCATGATCGTCCGTTCATTTCTGGGGTACCGCAGTCGAAACAATCAATAAATGTAAATTAAATGCTCATAAAGGGTTTTTTTCTTAGAGGCAGAGAGCTTTAAATTGGCGACATTGCTTTCTGTGACAGCTGATTTGACAGTTTCCAGTTGCTTTGAGCTTAGACTTAATTAGGTTTTACAATCAATATGAAAATTAAACCAGATTTGTATGCCATTTCCGTTTCTCTCGAGAATTTTGGATAGACAATCTCTTGCGGCCTTGAGATATGGGATCTGTGCATTTTTTTTATATCTTTTAACTCAAATAAGCTGAACCAGCTACGCCAACATGGATCAGATCAGAGATAGAAATCTGATTCCAATGCTAGATCACGAATGTCAAACCCGAACTTTTAGTACAAGTCCAAAAATGGCGTCAAACGAAGCGCATAAAGTCACTCAGTGGCGTGAAAGGCTCCGCCCCACACACAAATGATTTCATTGACAAAACCAGACTTAATCTAATGTCACTTAGCTGTCACTTCGTTACGACATAACGACGACATATACCCACATTGCGAACAGGTTTTCCTATAAATTTTTATTTGAAAAAAAAAACCCCTACAAACCGTCAATCTTCCGCTCAGTGGACATTCACTCGAAGCGCAATCCACAAACTATGACAGCCTGCACACTCGACTGCGCTGAGCGGCTCATATTTCCATTTACCACCCACTCAACCTTGACACTGGGAAGACAAAGCAAGCAAACAAACAATTGATCACGGACATAACCTCACTCCACTTTGCATGCTCTGCACCCATTCCGACTCATCTTCCCCATCGACTGGCAGTTGTGCGCAGAAAAAAATGTCAAAAGTTCACAAATTCACCAAGCAGCCTAATCAAGTGGTGATCAATCACAAGATAATTTTTTTATGGCAGCACGAGTATATAAGCCGTTTTATTGAACGGCCCTGACTACACCGCCATATTTGTCGTTTTTTTCTCCGTTTTTTTTTGCAATTTGTTGCATTTGCCAAGCAAACACTAGCACCACTGCAGCGGCAGAGCTGTCAATCAGGCTCATTTATCGAATATGGTCATGTATCGATGCAACCAGTCGATGGTGCATTCGGATGAAACGTTTATTACAATAATTTCTAGGTTAGCGCTTTCCATTAAGGTGCACCGCACACACGCACGAAGTCCCCCAGCGGCGTATGTATTTGGCCATTTGAATAATGTCACTTTTTTGGCGCAGTTCATTTGTCAATGTTGATGCACAGGCAGATGACAAATCTTGCCCGGCCCGGCATTCGATTTACTCGCCATTTCGGCCTCCATCATCAGGCGATTTTTAACTAATTTTCATGCCGTCGCGTAATGCTCGTGGCGAACTGACGGGAAAATCATTAATTCTGCCAAAAAGTGGAGGCGTGACGGGAGTGAACTGTCACCCACACGGGGAACGGCAATTGGTGATTTTCTCACTGCTCGACTAATGACCAACGTGAAACAATAGTTCTGACAGCTCACGGCCGATTGCACTTTGCGCAGTGATTGAAGTTTGTGTGGTTTCTTAAGTCGCCCCCGATGTGAGGGTGAGCCGTATGACAGCCATCTGCGACGGTGACGCTGACCCATATCGTGAGTTGCCAAACTTCAATTTTTCTGTTTTGTTCTTTCTCGTTGTCTGTACGTATGCTTTTTTTTTTTTTGGAGCGCGTTCGCAATTCGTGTTGTGCATCTGCCCACAAGCACTTTATTGGCGATGATTAATTTTTATCGAGTCAACAAAATCTGCGCACACACATATGCACACGCATGTGTGGTTGCGTGAAAGTATCATTTGATGTGGGACGTGTTCGTTGATTGAGTTCAGTTGTTCTGTGTTGACACAGCTGAATCTTAATTGAAGTGACACAATCGGGATTGACCTACAGGCGGTCTAAAATAATTTCAGACTGATTCACTTTTGCGCAAATAACAAATGTGCTTAACGGCGCGATCAGTGTAACTACAGTGCAAGGGCATTACTCCCGAATCGAGTCTGATGCTTGCGATGGCTAATGTCAGTGGAAGTGCCAAAAGTCGATTGAAATAAGCTCGATGAATATGGATGGTTGATGTTGCCTAATTTGTCAGTGATGACGTGTGCCTCAGTGAAAACTGGTCGGCAATTTTTGGATCGAATATCTGGTTTCGATGGTAAAAGTGGCAATAACATCACAATAAAACCTAAGTGGCACACGAGTGAATTTGCTTAACAAAATAGCGAGTGACTTTGGCAAAAAACAAACAGATTTCGTTCTCTTCAAACCGTGGGAATATTGTGAAAGTTGATTTTGCGTTTCTTTAGAGTTTTGTGTAGTCCAGCTGAGGTTAAGGACTCATAGGCACCGAAGAGTGGTCCTTGTTGACAGTTGGGATTTCATTTTGGATGCAGTTACAAAAAAGTTAGAAATCTCTAATTCTGCATGATGCAATGTCCGCTAAATTTCCCCTAGGCTTAAGGGCCAACCACAATTGACTTAAATAAACTGACATAAGCTTCTCAGAACTAAAACTAGCCTGAAGCGTCGTCAAATTCCAATGTGATCGTAATTGCCTCTGAAAACTTTCCGTCCGTAGAAAGTGACTGATTTCACTCTCACCTAAAGGCTCAACTATAATGCGCATGAGCGAGCATTAGCTAGTGTCAAACGCGCATACTGGTGACTGAGCGAATACACCCACCCCTATGAGGCAACCTATAATGTCGTCCATGAAAGTACATAATTCTTGTGTATTCGCTAGATTGACTTCCGTTCACTTATGACTCCATTACGCATTTAGCTTAGTGTGTTCGAGGTTAGAAATCATCGTGATCAATAATCGACTTCGGTGAAACTCAGTTTAGTCCGTCATCTAGTACCAAACACTGGGAATATTGAAGATAAACATTAGATTTCAGCGGTGACTACAGAGAGCAGTCACGATCTAAACCTTAAGCTAGTCGACTCATCCGTAAATACACACCGTGGTGTGGGAGCTTAAGGCGACCCGCAAGCCTGCTGAAGAGGTAACTCTGCCTGGCAACGTCGGGCAGTGGTGTTCCAATCAGAGGGTGATTGAGGGTGATTGACGAACTAAGTCTATTATCCCCCTAATTATTGGTGTCAAGTGATCAGTGCCCTTGGATGGTTCGCAGGCAGAGGGTAATACCGTCCGTGTCTTAACGGAGCCTCTCCAACACCGGGCCACCTTGGGGAGTAACAATGGCCTCAGTGGTAATGTGGGGCTCTGGCGCGGCTGACCATCCTTTCCTCAGCTACTCGTGGGAAGAAAATTTCAAAAAGAAAAAACAAAAACAAACAAACCGGAGCTGATGCAGTGAGCTGTGTTGAGCATGATTCAAAGGAAAAAGGTGTTAAGCATAAAGCAAGTGTGTTGCCAGCGCAACGCAAGATCAACTGGAAAGCTGCGAAAAACCCTAAGGCTGCCGACAAACAAATGCACGCAAACTGCCGAATGGACAAGTTGGAGCCAACTAACTGAGGCAGTGGGGGAAATAAGGGAAACAGAGAACCAAGTTCAGAACTCCGCGGCCCCTCAATACTCCACGACCAAGACGATGGGAAAAAAGGCACAGATTGCCCTCTCCGGGCAACCGCAGCGCAATGGATGATCCACTCTGAAAAGGGCTCAGTGGTGCTGGCAGCAGGTGGTACCTTCACTGTCTGGAAAAGGCTTCATGTCTGAGGAAGCGAGGAAAATGGCAGAAGAGCATAAGGCTAAGCATTGGAACCTACCACCGAAGAGGCAGCAGCTTCAATTCACCGCTCGTGGTTAATGCACGTAAAAAGCAAAGGGTATCCCCACAGCCGGACAGGTCGGAGGCGGGATCCTCGAAGTAAGCTGGTACCTCGAAGGACAGAAGCTATACAACTGTTGCAAAAGGAGCGAGTGCTGGCAAAAGCCTCAGCCGTAGCCGAGAGGACAGCAGTTATTCCAAGGGAGAAGCTGTGAGCCGAATACAGGAACACCCTAGAGAATGTCCTGGTAGCTAAAATGTGGGAAGGGTGCATAAGCTCTGTAGCTGGCAGACCAATTGCGACACAGCAATAATGTCGGATAGTCGAGACATGGCACTAGGATCCTACATCAGGCAATCCATGCTTGTGTGGGAATGCTTACAGAAGCCCAGAGAACTAAGTCGGCGAAACAGAGTAAGACTCTGCGATAGAAGGCAATGAATTGGCCGACTCCGTAGCTACGAAAGAAGCGCCGGAATCGTTCATGGTCCGCTGCAGGGTACCATGTCCTCCAAGAAGAATTGAGGGAACTAGAACGAAGGAACCGAACATACGAGTAAACCTGAAACAAAGCGCATGGCATGAAGCAGGCCACGATACTCTTCTAGATCAGTTTAACCGAACCTCTTTGACACATGATCAAAATGCGAAAGAACAACTTCCGTTGGGCACTGCAGACTCAGGGACTACTTAAGGCAACAAGGGGAATTAGAAGAAGATCTCTGCAGATCCTGTGGACAATCTAATGAAATTCCGGAACACACAAGAGACAAAGTTAACTAGGCAAGCATCACCTATCAAGAAGGAAGAAATGAAGTCATTACAACCATCCCTCATTCTAAGATTCCTAAGGGCAACTGGAGACAGAGAGAATACTCTGGAATCTCCTCCACCTGTGCGCAACATGAGTCCACTTGCACAATAAATCTAAAGATCGCTGGGCAATATACAACAATATTAATAATAATAACTGGCGACTCCACTTTGCCGACCTAATTCATGTCTAAACATATACTCCTCCATCCAACTCCAACTGTCAACTGAACGCAGTCAATTTGATCCAACCAATCTCCATTGTCATCAAAGAATAGAGGTCACCGTCGCACTCCATGACGGACGGCACAAAAATTGATTTAATATCGCATAATGACTGCAAAACAATTTATTGTCTCAAACTAACTGTATGAAGGTCACAAATATTCACACACACACACGAATGTTGACGTTTCTTCGATAAATAGCCATCATCTTTGAATGTCAAGCGGGTCGCATGTGAACCTTGGCATTCAGTGATTTATTTTGCACGCTCATCACTCATCTGGCAGGCAAATAGAAGTTTTGGATGCAGGAAGTCGAATAGAACGAGATGGGATGGAAAATTAACTTTTCTGACGAAAAAAAAGCATGTGGTAGCACTTTGAAGGGGGTTCGGTTGGTTCAAGTAACAAACGGGTCTAATTGGATGGCAAAGGTGACGTCTTATTCACATACAGTGGCGAGCAAAACTGAACACAAATTTAATTAAAATTCATGTATTATTATGAAGGACTGAAAATTGGTACAGTATGCATATACTTTTTTTTTGATATTATTATATAGTTAACGGAAAACTGATGGCTATTGTTCTATCACGAGGAGAAGGGACCTACAGTTTTATGCCGACTCCGAACGGCCAAAGTTGAGAAGTTTTCTGTGGACAGTTATACTCTTTGAGCATTGTCAGTGACTCGAAAGAGGTGGGGCCGTGAAATGTATTTCCTGTCGTACCAGGAATCGAACCTACGAGGGGCGTTCAATATATTCTCGGTATCGGGGTGAAGCTGTGGTTGTATATATAAATTGACTTATTTATCCAGTAATACTATTATTTTAGTGCATTCATGTAAAATTTCATATAAATGTGATTATTAATTCGCGTTCTATCTCTAGTTAAACAGAATCATAATGGCAACGGAAACGATGATGGTGAAAATTGGGCATCGCGCTGTAATTAAATTTCTCACTAAGCAAGGAAAAAGTCAAAAAACTATTCATGAAGAGATGGTGGCTGTTTGCCAGGGTTCCGCACCTTCATTATCAACATGTAGGTAGACATGTAGGTCCAAATGCGTAGTCGACTCACATACCCACAACGCCACGGGCCACCACATGAAGTTTGAACATTTTTCATTACACTCAGTCTCTCTGAATACCGCTAGTCGGTGCCTCGATGTACGTGATCCATGAACCTTATTTGCGATGGAATTTGATCTACGAACCGGCGCAGAAGTCGACGTACTTACTGCTATAGGAACTTCCCTTTCAGTCATATGAGTAAAAGCGTACAACTCGACTCTTCAGAACTGGCTGTCCATCTCGTGAAGGCAGCGTGGTGACAGTTCCCTTCTCTTTGTCAACAAGTCACAATTAAACTCCTTAATTGACAATCAAAAATCCACCCGCTCCATAGACTAGAACTCACCACCGGCAGCTATCATCACAGAGTTAGACACGAACTTCCTGCTCCGACAAGAAATGACATCAGCGCAAAAATCAAGCGCTATTCTTGACAATACCCGTCTCATCGGGCTGCTTTTATAATATACCAGTTCCCCCGGCCATCGATGTGACCGATGTTTTGTGACAAAGCATGAACCTTGTCACCAGCGCTTGAGCAGCTCGAGAGTTAGTCGACCCTGTTTCGACGACAACTGCAGCTAGCTACAGAGAGCGTCTATGAATCCGAGACCTAAAGTGGGTAGGCAATGTGGACCAACTTAAGCATCCCAGAGGGATAAGGCAGAAACAGACAACAACAGAGGATCTTAAGCTGTTGACAACTCCTAAGCTCTAATGAGAGAGAAAGAGAGACACAGCAAATGTGGCCCACAAGTGGAATGCATCATGACGCATGAAGTCGGTCAGCTTATAACTTTTTCATACTTTGACAGTTCTTTTCCCGCATGAATCATTTAATTCTGATCTCATCAATGTGCGCTTGAATGGATTTCGGACGCAACGTATTTATTGGGTACCTGAATGTTGCTACGATTTTTGTGGATTCTAAATGCAACGCACGCCACTGGTTCTATGGGCTTGGCCCTTTAGTCAAATTGTGGTCCACAGCTAGTAGCAGCTCACTACAAGTCACAGTGAGTGGACAGACATGTTGGATTAGCAGAACAGAGTGACAGGACGAGGCCAAATTGCAGAACATCCTTGAGTGCGAGCCAACTGCTGACCAGTCAATGTCCACGTGAAACAAATTCCTCTGTTGGACATCAAGGAACACCTGAATTAAGCTTATCAACTACATCTGTCCCACAACTTGCCATCATGGCCGCCCATAAATGGAGTGCAGTTCACACTAGTCGCTTTCGTGGACTCTGTCTACTTTGCCGCTAATTAAAAAAAAATCCCATGCTTGCGCCATACTGAGTGTAATTTGTTTTCCACTTTTCCCCACTTGAACTCAATCACCCCAGCGTTCAAAGAACAATCTGCATTCCCTGTCGAAACGGCATCATTTCCGTGCCACTGCATACAGAAACTTCAAAATTGACTTCACCACCGTGCGTGGGAGCAAATTCGTAACCTCCCAAGGGGGGGCGACCAATTACTCTTCCAAACCACATAAGCCTTAATTAACCTTCAGTTAAACCCCATTAGCAAGTGACAGGCCCCTGAGGACAGTGATTATGGCATCTCGCAAGTCCAGCGGCCGACGATATCCGCACATTTAATTTCACTTAATTACGAGCGAGCGGCATCATCAGGTGTGGGGGACTTGCCACACACAAAACAACAAACTGACGTCATGCAGTGATGTTCTTGCCGTGAACTTGACATGTGCCACGATCGGCGGCCAAAGAGAAACACCTCACAGTTCAGCCGTGCACCGGAGGAGGTGGGTTCCAATTGACAGAAAATCAAAACAAAACAACACGGTCGACAACAACAACAACAACAATAATCAGATATCATTGATATGCCAGTCCAAGAGCAATTTATGACAGACCCAGCCCGCAATACGTAATCGCGTTCCGCCGGCGCACCGCACCGCACCGCGCCACTCCTCGCTCCACTGTCGTCGCCACAGCCGCAGGGTGTGTTCGAAGATGAAATTTGTTTGACCTTCATTCCGCTCGTTTGTTGCTATTATTAAGCGGTTCTGGTGTCTGTGTGTTCTAACTTTGACATGAGTTATAATTAGCGGTATGGAATGGTGGCATGGTGTTATAATCATCGGAATTATCTCACACACGTCGTTTGTCACTCATCGGCGAGCACACTCGAATCACAGACGCCGACACGGCCGCACTTGCATCATGATGGCGTTTCTCTGTCGGTTTTTTTGCTTTTGTTTTCATTTCCCCGCGAAATGCACCCTCGGCGTGGCAGCTACACAGCATGACAGCTGCTTTACTTCCCAACTGGTCGCGACGCCCACTCCAAGATCAATTGACGAATTAATTTCTGCCATTAGGGGGTTGTTACAATTAATTGAATTATTGCCCAGTGGCACGAGCCACGCCGACGAATGGTGATGCAGATCCATTGCATGAGCGGGACTTGGGGCATACAATTTGCTTAATTGCGTGATGACTGTTCTGTTGAAAAATGTCGCTAAAGTTGCGCTGAGTTGAAAGTTTATTTTCATTTATTTTAACGCGAGTTCAATTGAACTGAAGCCAGCGGGATGCCTGTTGTTGCCATCATTTCCTGGCGTTTGTTCGAGCATCGAGGGGTTTTTTTTTTGCGTTTGCGAAGGTGTGCCTGGGTAAGGCCGCTGCGGGGATTGTTCTTTGCGTGAGTGCGTGTGATGTCACTGCTGTTGAGCTAGCCTTGAACTTAACGCAATCATCGGGCTTAAGTCATGCACAGTGTTGTGGACGAGGAACACAGTGAATATATGAGTTGTTCATTGCGCGTACAGCACAGGCACAGTTAGCATTGAAGATCATCTGACAAACAATTGCAAAAAAAAGAGTGTCCCAAAATTCGTGTACTATTTTAATTGTTGCGTCATTTGTAAAGTTTAGAGTTTTAGCGTGACAACTGACAGTTCAGGGCTGTACCAAACAACATCGCGTTTTTTCCTGTTGATCAGAATTTTTTAGAAATTTTCAAAGTTTGACAGCCACTGTTGAAGCTTTTCTTTCCAATTTTTCCGGAATAACTTAACAGCTAAAGCTTAATCTTGTCTCTCAAATTTGATCGGTTGAGTGATCAAACTTCATGAACTGTGAAGAGATCAAGTTGAAGATGATTTTTGGTGAAACATCGACATCGCCAACAAACTATGGAGCCACCTTAAGAAAAAAGTCTTCAGAAATGGATCAAAGTCTTCTCTCCTAAAATTAAGTCTAGGCCAGCTTCATTGGCAGATCGGCTTAACACTGAAGAAAATGAAAGTACTTCCCAATTGAAAAGGTTCGTGCAGAAATCAGACAACTCGAGTTTCTTGTTAACACGTCGGAACGAGACAAACTCACCTGTGATGCAGTAGTCTTTAGACTTCCCGAAAGAAGCAACGAAAATAAACTCATGACAGCCCGCTATAGGAAAAACAAAACTTGCATTACGAGAGACTGGGCGGAACTGTCTTTATTAACGAAAGTCTGACGAAAAAAAAAACGATCAAGAACTGCCTTGAGTCTGTTCGATACTGGCATCCACTCTTTTAACAAAAGTCTTCAGCGGAATGCCCAATCCATTTCCATACATTTAAGTTTAAGTCCTATGTGAAGTCACTCTATGAATGGTACTCGAAAAGACTTGGGAGTATGCCAAGCCAATCTATTGACAATTGCTTGGAGGCTTGGAAAATGTATACGACCGAATTCGTCGAAGTAAGCTCTGGAGTGTTCTACAAAAGTATTTGATTGATGTATAGACACTCTTTTGAGGGCCATTCAGCTGCGTTCGGGTTAACGGTTCTAAATCAACACCTTTCACTGTGGGCGTTGGACATCACCAAGGGTGCGTCATGTCACATATTTTTTTCATTATAAAGGGTGGATAAATTTTAAGGGCCGATGTTCAATGTGAACCACACCTAAACGTCAAGTTTTTTTCTGCATTTCATTTGACATTTCTCAATTTCAGACTAACTCAATTTGAACCATGGAAAGACACACAATCGAGCAACGCGTTAAAGTTATTCAGGCTTATTATGAAAATGGGCGCACTTCATGATTTTTTCGGTCAATTTAATCGTCCAAATGTGCGCACAATCGGAAAACTTGTGCATTTGAGCAAACCGGGTCCGCAGGAGATGTGAAAACACCAGTGCATGCTCGTACAGCTCGTACTGCTGAAAATATTGCTGCCGTTCGCGATAGTGTGGCTGAAGAGCCGTCCACCTCAACTCGTCGTCGTGTCCAACAATTGCACCTCCCACGCTCTTCGTTGAACATTATGCATAAAGACTTGTATTTACACGCTTACAAGGTGCAATTGATTCAAGAACTAAATCCTTTTGACCATTTCAAGCGTCGTCAATGGTCAGAATGGTGGCAAGAAATGGCAACAGTGGATGATCAATTTTCGAAGAAAATCATCTTCAGTGATGAGGCACATTTTCACCTCAGTGGATTCGTTAATAAGCAGAATTGTCGCATTTGGGCGAATGATAATCCAAGAGTGATTGTCGAAAAACCAATGCACGCACAAAAAGTGACGTTTGGTGCGGTTTATGGGCTGGCGGCATCATCGGGCCGTATTTTTTCCAAAATGAGGCCGGTCAGGCAGTTACTGTTAATGGTGTTCGCTGTCGTGAAATGATATCGAACTTTTTATGACCCGAATTGGAAGATATGAATGTGCACGATATGTGGTTTCAACAGGACGGTGCCACTTGCCACACAGCTAACGAAAGAATGGCTCTTTTGCGCGACATATTCAATAGTCGTGTTGGCTCACGTGGTGGCGATGTCAATTGGCCGCCAAGATCATGTGATTTGACACCGTTGGATTTTTTTCTTTGGGGTTATTTGAAAGAAAAGGTGTACGTCGATAAGCCAGCAACAATTCAAGAGCTAAAGGATGAGATAATTCGGCACATTAACGGCATAGAACCTCAATTATGCTTCAGCGTCATCGAAAATTTGGACCATCGGATGGAGATGTGCCGCCGATGTCGCAGCTGCCATTTGACCGATATTTTGTTCCATACATAATTGAACCATACCAATATTATCATAATAAAAAGAAATGACAGTAATTTCCTATATAATTTGTGCTTTATTCAAAATTAACATCGGCCCTTAAAATTTAACCACCCTTTATATATGGCCTGGATGCTGCAGCGCAGCCCAGTCGAGGAATCTTTCACTTTTGGAGAGTTGAGGGTAAGTGATCTTCTTTTTGCAGATGACCTTGTTATCATCACATCCTCCCAAACAGAGAACTGCAGTGCGCACTCGATAGGTTTGTGTCCGTAATCCGACGATATGGTCATTTCCAAAACTGTTCAATGCACTATACATTTTAGCGGTGTCCCATTGAAGCAGGTGGAGAATATATACGATCTCGGGGTCTTTTTCACGAGTGATCGGAAAACTAATGCTGGACTTTCATATAGGATTGGCCAAACTTGATTTTGAAACAACTTGGAAGAACTTTAACCAGAAAGCTCGAGCCAAGATGGCGGCTTTTAAATCAGTGCCTGTTCCAAATCTCACCTATGAATGAAATTTGGGTACTGACCGAAAAAATAAGTTAGCGAGGTGAGACTTCTTCACGGGGTTGTGGGACTTACTCGCCCCGTGATAGGATAGGATACACGACACTGCGCTAGGAACTCAACGTTGAGCAGCTGGGAAAACGAGAGGGCTATGCTTCGATGGTTTGGACACGTGCCAAGTGTCTCCATCATCATCATCACGAATTCCAAAGTTGAATGCAACTCCATCAGGTACACGACCGCATCCTCTGTCAGTAGACCATCACGATTTGTATGAGCGAGCGTGTCAAGCTCCAGTATGTTTTGCATGGATGGCAGAGTACTGAACGAGTACCATTTCTAGTGAGATCATCGTCTTCAGAATACTTTGGAACGTATCGCCGTATCCGGATAAGTTGGACACAAAACTTCTCGTCTCTCTCTTGAGCGATAGGCGGCAATTCAGGGAAGTCTTTGGGTTGAATGTAACTGCCTCCAGAGATTTGATCGCCGCCTGGCTGTCAGAATAGATGACGTACTTGATGGTGCATTGTTTTTTTTTGTTTGCAAGACAGAGCTGCCTTTCTAGCTATCGTTTCTACTTGAAAGACGCTACAGTGATTTGGGGGTCAGAATGGCAATTGAATGTTTAGTTCCTTAGAGTAAACACCCACGGCCACAACTTCTCTCATCTTCGATCCATCTATGGAGATTCGCAGAGGATCATCCAAAGACTAATGTTCAGGATTCCTACAGGAAATCCTTCAAGGGGAAGAATGTAGGTGTCATGAGATGAGTGTCTTCGGGTACGGATCTATGTCTACCAAGGATAGTACAGGGCCGAGAACCGAGTTCTTTTTCGATTTCAATCTGATCGCCGTACTGAAGGCTTCCAGTCTGCAAGTCTATCGGCGGAAGGTTAAGGAGTGCGTTCAGACTTTCGGAGCGGGTTGTCATTAACCCGCTGATACATACACATGCCAGTCGTTGCACCCTATCGAGCGGTTTCCTGTTGATGTCTTCATCTAGCGCAGTCCACCAAACCCCAAAAGTACGGGTCCGGCTACTGATTTGAAGAGCCAGTTGACCATGCGAGGCTGTACATCCATCGTCGTTATTACACCCTTTAGCCTTTGTACAGCAATAAAAAGCTGTAGAAGCCTTTTTGCCACGTTCCTGAATTTTGGGTTTCAAGTTTCCCGGAAACAATGGAATTACTGCTGCACTGATCGGATAACTCGGCGCGTCAATGATCAGTTGTTTGTTTCTTTTGCCAACTTTATGCCACCAACAATAATTTCATGAACACCCACTCCCTGAAGGAACAGGTTTTTTCCCACAAGCTTTAGCCACAATAATGCACAACGCTTGTCGACAAGTTGGACAGAAATTTACGTATATACCAGAAGTTTCGTGGAGAGTTTCCATTCCAAACACTGTCACAGTTAAAAGTCTCGAGTTCGAGTTCTGCGACACCCTCTACTCATCACTTTCTCTTGCACGGATCGTAAATATGTTTCTATTCGATTTCGTGCGTCCCCCTGCAGCGAGAATCACTCCAAGCACCATTGAAATCCATCTTCACACTCAGTAGCCAAAGAAATCATTCATTTTTGACAGAGACAGTGTCCGCTGACACGTTGACCCCCCCCGGCCAAATGCATTACCCACTCATCACCCATCGCCCTCAATTATGAATTCCGATCACACAAAGGCTATACAACACATCTCAAACGCTTGTTATGGATAGATACAGAAAAAAGAAAAAAAATCGCACCACCTTTCCAAAGAAATGATACCCCAAAGGCAAGACACGTCTCTTTCGGGCGAGTTCAGTCACTCCACGTAGAACAGGCCAGCTGTCGAACATTACGACTTTACCATGCCCAAAAACGTGAAATTTATGGATATGGCGCGAGACGCGAGAAACATTGAAGCGCTGTGTAGGTGACATTGATTCCGCGGGAACGGTTAGAATTTGGAAAGGAGACGCACAGATTCAACTGATTAGCGTGCCGATTATAGGCGATTTTATGAATCGTAACTGATGCTGTGCCGTACAAGTCAATCTTTACAGATTGTACTAATGGGTGTTCTTCTTCCCAAGGACTAGATCAAATGATTTCGATTTACTTAATCGGTGAACGGTTTAACCCGGAATCGATTGAGTTGGCTTAGCATACTTGAATGCGTAGTCGGTGATTAGCTGTGGGAGGGACACCTGGCCTGAGCTCACAAGTCACCAATCATGGCTTGAAGAGTGGAGGTTGTTAGTAAGAATGTAATAGATTTGTATTTCTGGACAAACGCACCCTTAAACTGTCTTTTATGCTCTGTCAATGTCAAAGTGACGGTCAAGGTTGACATTTTCATCATGGCGACGCTCACGAACCTCTATCTTTTGGAAATTAAGCAATTTTTCGGCAATAATCGTATCAGAAGACATGCTGTGACGGTCCATACTAACCTCACTTAGAAAAGAACAAATTCACAACAAACTCCGGCTGGTTTTGCAGATGAAATCTGACACTTCTAAGTGGTACGAGCTTTAACTTGACATTCATGCTCATTGTTCTTTGCCGTGGCGCTTCCAATTGACTTGACCTTGATCAGATTCAATTTGAGGCAATGATGGAGTCACTTTTTGTTGGCACAATATACACTGCACATACGTCTGTCGAGCAAAACTAAGTCTGTCCTGGTTAAAATAGAAGCTGTTCCACATGACAGACTGTCACTGTTCGAGTCTGTGCTCGAGATGGAGCTGTGTCTGAACCAACAAGCCTCTCCAGCTGGCGGGATCCCTGACTAGCCGCCTCAAGTTGCGCCCGCTAAGTTAAGTGATGTCGGTACCCACTTCTGTGTGCCACCTTAGACACTCTGTTGCGTTGTCCTACAGGCTCGGAGTCAAACACACTTCGGGTAGGTGACAAGTTGTTGACGCGAACTACATGGCCCAGCCGCCTTTGGCTTTGAATTCATAGTCGACTGGTTGCACTTATGTCACTCTACAGTCCCTTCAGTTCCTGTATGCCTCAATGAGCCCTCAAGAACACGATCAAATATCGCACCTAGAACGATGTTATGTGGCTCATGTGCACTTACAGCACATATGCCATATGCCCTCAACGGAAACAGGACCAAAGATCGCACGTAGAATGCTGTTACGTGTTCGTTCTAGAGGACAGCTTAGTCAGTGACTCATTGACGGCTAGCTGCGTTCGACTAATCATCAGTATATGCTACCAGCTAAAGGGACTTCTGGAAGATCGTATCTTTAGTGCTGACCTAGTTTGAGCTTCTCGTTCGGTCTTCTCAAGAACGATGTGGAAGAAGTCACATGAGACCGCGACGCCTTCTTTACAATTTTATGTCACATTGAATGTTCAGTGGAGCAAACGAACTCCAACTGTAATGTAACAGCGAGAGTTCCTTCCTTGTCATTCTCTACAACCGGGCGTATTTGGCAGAAGTGTCAAACCTAGACATGGCGGCATGCTGTCATATACGGTCTTGTTCTTGACGAATTGGCAAGCCCATGTGCCCTTCTAGGGTATTGTCCAGGACTTGCCGCAGTGTGAAGATGAACTCGGTGTTAATACAGAGAAGAGAAGTTCCCGCAGTGGTTAATTTTGCCAATAATGCATGCAATTTAAAACCAACTCAAGAAATGCAGCTGCTTATTCCTTTGAGTTATATCGGCCTGCCTAGGTATAGCAGATTATCTCAGAACAACATCGACGGCAGCACTCGAGGCCATTCTCTTCGTCCCTACTATCGACCGATTCTGGAACAACAGTGCAGCCTTATCGGTACTGAGGCTCAAAGAAATGGGTTTCTGGAGGGAGAAACCATGCGGTCATGCTGCCATATCAACAAGTTGGACAGCAGCACAAAATATAGGAAAAACAGACCATTCTAGCCTCGAAGAAGTGCTTCAACCAGCGCTATCCGCACCGGATACAGTGGCCGGAACAATGGGTAATATTTAGAAGTAGAAGGGATCGTCTTATACACTGACCACTCAAAGAAGAGCGAGGGTAAGGCGCGGTCGACTTGAGCGTCTTTCCAGCGGAAGCGGCTGCAATACATGAAGCAGCACAGGCGTTGAATGATTACAAAGTAACCGGCAAATCGATCATCATTTTATCTGATAGCCGAGTGACAATAAAAGCCATAGCATCAGACATTCTGACTTTGAAGCTTGTTAGACTCTGCAGACAGAGTATCAGTGCGATATCCTTGGTGAGCGAGGCGTCCTCCTGCTGGTTACAAGGATAAAAACTAGAGGACGAAGCCCTAGCAATAACCAGAGTACCGACGGCATAGCCTGAGTAGTGGAGTAACGACGATGGCTCTATTGCCGACGCTGAGCAAAAAGAGATGGATATCACTGATCACAAGAATGTACGCGTGCTAATAGGAGTCCTTATCGGCCACTGTGCCACGGGTACACATGCAATGTGACCGAATTTATGACATAACGACTTTTGCAGAAGCTGCAGAGATTAGGAAGAAACAGAATCTATCTAACATCTGCTCTGCCAATGTCCACCCCTATTCAGTAAATGAAAGCACTTATTCATAGAACTTGAGGACTTAAGCGGTGCTGAATTGAAAAACCTTCTAAGATTCATAAACGATTCTGACTGGTTTAAGGACTACAGTAGGTGTCAGAGTAGTTTTAACACTCCCTAGCATGGGCATAATGGACCCAACACGTTGGTCTAAGTGAGCCACTGCTACAAGGCCGTTAGGGCACCCAAGTTCCTACCTACCCACCATCACGTTACTGCCAATTTTGCGTAAAAATGTTTCGCCTAGATGCATGCAATTTACAACCTACTCAAGAACTAAAGCTTCTTGATCATTTGATGCGAAGAAGACTCTCCGAGTGGACTATTCGGGATTATTGTTATGTTTGTTGCATATTTAGTTCCCAAGAATTAAGAAGATCAACTTGGCTACTCTCGCTTTAACGTACTATAATGTCAGCCTTTAAACGGAAATCAAACGCGAAATGTTACGCGACGAAGTTTTCCCTTAAAAAAACCCTTTCACACCTGAACACTGCCAGTCACTCGAGACAGCTCTGAATGACGTGAGGTCGGCAATTTGTAGTGTGCAGAAATCAAGACTTCCAACTCTCCAACTCCAACTCCAACTCAACTCATGGATACCGTCTTTTATAACAAATTCATTGTCGGACAAGACGACTTTCAGATGTTGTGTCGGCTATCTCTGTAGTACTTGCTAGTTCTGGTCCTGAATCAAACCTAAACCTTCAGCGTAAAAGTCGACACATTAGGTTAGGTTAGGTTGGAGTGACTGTCCAAGCTGAATCAGTTGTGACGCACTTAAATCCTGCTTGGATCCGTTGTGCTGTCACTATCCGGAACACCGATTCCTCGTTAGCCAGAGAACTAACTGACAATTAAAGAGTACCTTCTGGTATCCAAGTGGCCTGTCATAGAATAATCCACTTCATTACTGGGTTATCACCAGTTTGCTATAGTCGACACTGTAACTCACTAAACTACGGCGCTCTGCTCGGTTACACCCAGTTCACACCAGCAACTGAGGCAGATGCATCAAAGTCAAAGTCTCTGATTTCATTACAGACTAGCGCTTCCCACAGAAAATCGTCAAGAGGTGTGATACCACATGAACTGACTCTCCAAGTTCACTCGGGCATTTCGTGACACACTCATCAAAGTTTGCTTCAATAAGCTGATCGCCTCTTTGAAAGCTGAAACCAGAGCCCTTCCAAGCGGGGTGTGAGAATAAAGCTAGTGTTTAAATCAGTGAAAATAATCAATAACGCTGTTCACTGAGCATAACGCTCTGATCGATGAAGAGATGTATGGGCCAGTGATTCCACCAGCTGACAAAACTCATCAAACGTGACTCGTGGGTGTCACGGCGTGTCCACATTATTGATTTGTTGAATTTATCCTTTCCAGGTGTGGCAATTTGTTTACTTATAATTATTCAGACAGAATAAGAGCCTCGTCATTGCTGTGCATTGAACCGTAACCCTTCGGAGCTAAGTTAACAATTTTAATCGGTATTCACTTACACGTAATATTTAGCTTTACGAACAATTTCTCGTTCCCCAACTATACTCCATTTAACACTGCTACAATTCACTTATAAGAAGTATTCACTTATACGGAAAATTGTCAGTTCCCTCCCATATTCGTATAAGTGAGACTTCTCTGTATTTAGTGATTTCTGGGTAGTTTCAAGGTCTTATTGGATTGCCTTTGGGCATAGGCGTTATTGAATCGTGGCCACAAGCAAAGTCCGACACCAGATACACCGTTCTCGAGATATGGTGGATTTAAAAAATTCAAATTCAATTTCTGGACGAAATGCTCTTCTGCGGCACATGCTCACTTCTAGCCTGACCCTAAAAACACTAGCAGAGCTGATGACAGTCGACCTGGACCCAAACATGCTTGCAATCTAACATATATTTGGACTCCAACGACTCGCCCATTTTGCAACCATTTCTCTGGCATGAGTTTACAGACCATGATTAGCTCTTATATGCGAACCGTAACGGCATTAAGGCCACAGCCACCGCAGTTAAATCAACGAGTCGAGTCCATTGTGGCCTCGATAAGTGATGTATTTTTGCCGTAAGGCCCTCCTTTCCTAACACCAACCAGATCCACATCTGAATCTGAGCTGGATCTTATTTAAATTTCCCAGCTTCACAAAGAAGTGTTTACTGCATACTTTTGCTTACTTGAACTGGGCACTCGAAACCAGATGCCGATCAGAACTTATTTCTTATTCGTCCTTGCAACTTCTCCAAAAGTCAATGTGAACGTTAAAATAGACAAAATAATACAGAAGTGGGTTACACCCTGCTTGTGTTGGCAGTGCGATGAAGTAGTGCGATGCTCCAACGCACCTTTGAGCAACAGACAGACAATCGAAAAGGAAAAATCCATCGCAGAGTGGAGGCATCGCTGAGTCGAGGTGTTGCAGAAGTCGCTTGAAGTGGAATGTATTTTCCTCTGTGTTGTCTTTGATGCTATCTAGACGCAATTAATTTGTTCAGATATCGGTTAGGACTTCCACTAGGAAGAGCACATCCTTGCCGTCGTTGGTCCGATGCCCAGACTCAGCCACCGTCTGCGTAACCTAACAAGTTTCGATAGTATGGATGCGGTTTCTCTATCGGAATAAACAGCAATCAATTGCTGGGTTACTTGAACGCTAGATCTGTTTCATTTGTCGAAAGAAAAATTCTCCGTCGGATATATGATCTTGTCTGCGAGGAAGGTGAATGAAAAATACGACATAGCTGCGAATTGATGACTTGTTGGGTTCCCCCAATTTGAAAGGTAACTATGATATATTCATGAATAAAATTAATTTTGGTTTAGAGTCATTTGTTCCTAAAACGCGTCATAGAAATCGATTTAGAATTCCATGGACAAACAAAAGCTTAGTAAATCTGCGAAATGTTAAAAGGAAAGCATATTCAAACTATGTTTCAAATAAAACTAGTTTAAATCGTGAACGGTTTTTGAGATTCAGGAAAGAATATGAGTTCTTGAATAGATTTTTATATAAACAATGCATCTTGTCCGTAGAAACTTCGGTAAGGAACAATGGTGCATCATTTTGGAATTACATTAATTCAAAAAGAAATTCCTTGGGCTTGCCCAAGATAATGGAATTTGGTAACGTAACTTCAACAAACTTGGATGAAACCTGTGACCTATTTGCCAACTTTTTTGAGTCTGTCTATAATGGGTCGCCGGACCAGACAACGATGAACCATTACTCTAATATACCAGAGGTTCTGGATATAGGTGTATTGGAATTTACGGATCAGGATGTAATAAATGCCTTAACTAATCTTAAAGTAAATTACAGCCCAGGCCCCGATGGGGTTCTGGCTGGGGGTCCTGGCTGGTATTTAAAAAAAAAAAGTTGGAATTCGCTTTATCGTCCACTAAGAATTATCTTTAATCAATCCCTAAAAATGGGTGAATTTTTAAATGAATGGAAGTATTCTTTTCTGACGCCTACATATAAAAGCGGTTTAAGGCAAAAAGTAGAAAACTATCGACCAATACCCAAGCTTTCATCGATACCAAAGTTATTTGAAAGTATTGTAAAAGAAAAATTATATTTCATGATAAAAGAAATTATTTCTAATAACCAGCATGGCTTCATGCAGGGCAGGTCTTGTACAACTAATTTATCATTATTTTCAAATTACATTTATACAAATTTAGAAAATCAATTACAAGTTGATGTACTTTACACCGATTTCTCGAAAAGTACATCACACTTTGCTTTTAAACAAACTAAAGTCTTTGGGATTCCATTCGTCAATGTTAGAGTGGTTTTCCAATTACTTAAAGGACAGGAAGCAATTGGTAATGATCGATAGTTTTAGATCTCGAGTAATAAAAGTTACATCAGGCGTTCCACAAGGTAGCCATATGGGGCCATTACTCTTTCTATTGTTTATAAACGATGTTCACGAAATTTTCAAACATTGTAAAATCCTAACATTCGCAGACGACTTTAAATTGTATTTATCTATAAATAGTTTAACTGATTGTAATAATTTCCAATTGGATATCCATGCACTAGTGGAATGGTGCAAGCACAATGGACTAGAGCTGAATATTCAAAAATGTAATATCTTTACGGCATATCGAATTACATCCCCGATTGTCTATGATTATTTCATAAATGATCACAGACTTAGTCGCCTAGAAGAGGTTAAAGATCTGGGTGTAATTTTTGATACTAACTCAAATTTTGCATCACATTATGATTATACAATTGCGAAGTCTAATGCTATGTTAGGTTTTCTGAAAAGAAATAGTAGAGATTTTCGGGATATAACTAGTCTTAAGTCCATCTATTGTTCGTTAGTCAGACCGTATTTAGAATATTCTTCCATCATTTGGGATTCCCCATATGATACACAAGAACTCAGATTCGAAAGAGTACAACAAAATTTCACGAGATATGCTGTCCGTAAATTGTATTCCTTCGAAAAACTCCCTAAATATGACGATAGATGTAAAATAATAGGCTTGCAAACCTTAAGTTTCAGGCGTATGGCAGCGTCAGCCATGTTCATCCACGATATTATTAATTGCCGTGTAAATTCACCAGACTTACTTTTTCTCATGAATATATATGCTCCCCAAAGATCTCTTCGGATGAGAAATTTACTATATGTGGTATGGTTGTAATGAACCTATTACAAGGTGTATAAACACTTTTAATGAACTTTGCAACGAAATTGATTTTAGCTTGTCTCGATTGGAGTTTAAAAAATTGATCCATGCACTATGCTATAATTAATACTGTTTATTTGATGTAATCTGTGAAATGCAAAATCGGTAGATGATCCTTAGTCGCGCAGCAAAATCTGCTGTGTAAAGCGATACTGAGAGTTAACACTTAGAGAACGTAGTGTTTTGTGTACTCCGTGACGGAAAAAAAAAAAAAAAAAAAAAAAATTCTACAATTTAGTCCAGAAGGAACAAAATTCGTCGTCAGCACTGCGGCGGCCACATCGAGTGACAATGCTTGAACTAAGAGGCTCTTCGTTAACGAGACTAGAGGTTCTTGTTGAAGAGAAAGACCGAATCTCCGAACTGTTGCCTATTCGCAGATAACTCACAGACTTATGCCAGCTCGAAGTCACCACTGATCGCCACGAGAAGGGTCGAAATTCAGACAGCTACCAAATTTGACTACTTCACCAAATTCATATCAATGCTGGAAAGTCTGTACTTATGTGTTTAAGGAGACCATCCCGAGGTGGATACAGATCAGCAGCCAAATGTCGAGGCATAAAGATATGTCAATATCAACAGACAAAGATGTCAAATATCTTGGCATTAACTTCGCGGAAATGCTGAAGTTCAACACTCACTCCAAACTGACCCTTGAGAAGACTAATCTAGGCTGCCATCCCATCTATCCTTTGATGCGTACCCAAAGTGGAGTAACTCAGAGAACAATGCTGCTGCTCTGTATCGGCAACTAATACGGCCGATCTGCTTCCCAATAAGGCACAGCATGGAGAAGCTCGAAATTTTCGAAAGGCAAATACTGCGAATACGTAGCGGTCTCACCTTCGACAGGGACCGTCTAAAGCACCCGAGCAATAAGAAGCTTCACGATGAAACACGCATCATCCCCTTGCAACAGTGCATGGGGACACTGTGCAGAGAGCAGCTTCTAGACACCAACCACCATCCTAACGATGCAACCTGAGAAACATAATCCCCGAACATAGCTGCTAAGCGAGCAGAACTGCCGAAGCGCAGACGCAAACAATGACAAGAAGCATTAGATAAGGCTCATATCTGATTGTCGGTCGTTGGTTTGAGAGTCGTCTGGATCTGGATTCTGTCCGTAAGAGTCTTTTTCGGCACCGGTGTTGGTGGCTTATTACTTTGTGCTATAGTATATCGTGTCTGCGAAAGATCGGAGTCGAACTTAACCAAGGAGAAGTCTCACAAGAGGTCCCATGCACAAAATAACTCACAGTGAACAAATTCAATCAACATATATTCTTGGGCTTGACCTTGGGTACACATTTTCTCGAGTACACATCAAAAAAATCACATTAGCGGAATCCAGTCCTAGCTAGGATGATACACTCCGTTGGTTAAGCACCACTGCATATTTATTTTAAGGAATAAATTCAATTTTGAGATCATTTCAACAAATTTTTCCTTCAAACTAGGCTCAAGAACGACTAGTTCAAAACAGAGCCCTAACAAGTGAACTAAGTGAACTAGTTCACTAGTTCGTATTTTTATTATAGTTCAGTAGTTAACAATCTCAGAATTAAACTGAACTAAATTGCGTCCTTTGCCTTGTATTTTCCTTTAACTACCGCATCTCAGGGCATCGTTGCGTTACCGGTGGTGCATGTGAAAGGAATTTCATTTTAAAAGAAATATTTGTGATAATAAAGGGTGGTTAAACTTTAAGGGCCGATGTTGAATGTGAACCACACTTAAACGTCAAGTTTTTTTCTGAATTTCATTTGACATTTCTCAATTTCAGACTAACTCAATTTGAACCATGAGAAGATACACAATCGAGCAACGCGTTAAAGTTATTCAGACTTATTATGAAAATGGGCGCACTTCGTGATTTTTTCGGTCAATTTAATCGTCCAAATGTGCGCACAATCGCACAAACCACCTCAACTCGTTGTCGTGTCCAACAATTGCACCTCGCACGCTCGTCATTGATGAACATTATGCATAAAGACTTGTATTTACACGCTTACAAGGTGCAATTGACTCAAGAACTAAATCCTTTTGACCATTTCAAGCGTCGTCAATGGTCAGAATGGTGGCAAGAAATGGCAACAGTGGATGATCAATTTTCGAAGAAAATCATCTTCAGTGATGAGGCACATTTTCACCTCAGTGGATTCGTCAATAAGCAGAATTGTCGCATTTGGGCGAATGATAATCCAAGAGTGATTGTCGAAAAACCAATGCACGCACAAAAAGTGACGTTTGGTGCGGTTTATGGGCTGGCGGCATCATCGGGCCGTATTTTTTCCAAAATGAGGCCGGTCAGGCAGTTACTGTTAATGGTGTTCGCCGTCGTGAAATGATATCGAACTTTTTATGACCCGAATTGGAAGATATGAATGTGCACGATATGTGGTTTCAACAGGACGGTGCCACTTGCCACACAGCTAACGAAACAATGGCTCTTTTGCGCGACAAATTCAATGGCCGTGTTATCTCACGTGGCGGCGATGTCAATTGGCCGCCAAGATCATGTGATTTGACACCGTTGGAGTTTTTTCTTTGGGGTTATTTGAAAAAAAAAGGTGTACGTCGATAAGCCAGCAACAATTCAAGATCTAAAGGATGAGATAATTCGGCACATTAACGGCATAGAACCTCAATTATGCTTCAGCGTCATCGAAAATTTGGACCATCGGATGCAGGTGTGCCGCCGATGTCGCAGCGGCCATTTGGCCGATATTTTGTTCCACACATAATTGAACCATACCAATATTATCATAATAAAAAGAAATGACAATAATTTCCTAAATAATTTGTGTTTTATTCAAAATCAACACCGGTCCTTAGAATTGAACCACCCTTTATAACGATCGACCGCACAAAACTCAATTTCCTGTGCATTGACATTGAACTGAATAAACTATCAGAGCGAACTAGATCAATAGAAAAATATTTAATTAAACGGAGAGCTCTGAGCACTGCCTTATCGACTGGACCTCGTCGATAAGAGCATGAAATACGTTAAAAAAAACTTTCCAAACAAAGTGGAATGCCCAAGCGGTTTCAGGAGTCTTGATCCTACTACAAAAACACAACAAACTCGTGCACATTTGACAAAAATAAAATCTGCCACTTATGTTTCCAGCTTGAACTTGACACTCATTCTCAATGTTCTTTGCCGCGGCGCTTCCAATTGACTTAACCTTGATCAAATTCAATTTAAGGCGCTGACTGAGTCGCTCTTTGTTGGCGCATTATACACCGCACACTTACACACTGCTGTCGAGCGAAATGAGCATTGAACTGAAGGTTAAAATAGAAGCTGTTCCTAATTTGGAGCGATGAATAATGACGCACTAAATTGGGGGGATTCTAACCACAATGTGGACTACTTGTGCGTGATGATCACAGAATGGGACTGCTTGATTGTCGACAAAACCTGACAAAGCACATGCAATTTGCCACCTAAATGTGCCCTCACGTAATCACAGCAAGCAAAGGTTGCCGGAATAATTATGAATAATCCCATGTGTGTACTGATAGCCATGAGAACTTACCTAGAATCAATCTATGTCAATCTCCGGCTTAGATCTGAGCGCAGCGATGAACAACGATAACCGCAGAGATTTGTTTGGTTTCTGTGTTAGATCGTACTGTTAGCAGATCGATGATTGATTGAACGGTTTAAGGTTCCAGATCGTGTTCCACTTGCAACCACGACTAGTAAATGATGGCGTCAATCACACGCAATCAAGTGTATCTCAAATCACAAATTCAAACGATTACACAAAAAAGAACAGCACTGCACAGGCGGAGTAGTCCTTGGAATGCAAGAATCTCTCTCTTTCTCTCTCCCCAGACGTATTCACAAAACAATGCACAATTGAATCACTTTTGGCTTCTTTTTCTTTTTCTCACAACTTGGAATATTTGTGTGGTATATTTTTGCTTTCGTTTTCAATTCGGCAGCGATGATATTTGTTGGATACCAACCGACGACGATAGGCAGATAATTCGAACTGACTGAGGCTGGGGCTCTTTGGGGTCCATATAGGCAACAATTGCCACTTGATTTGCAATAAAATATATATATTTATTTGTTTTTTTGTTGCAGTATCAAGTGCAACAGCATTTACCACCACTACGGGCCAGCACCACCATCGTCACAACGACGACCACAGGCGCAAGCGCCAACAGAGCGCCACCAAAGCGATTCATCACTCGTCGATACGCGATTATTGTTATCGTCATTGCAGGTGTAACGTGAAGCATTCGTATCCGAAACAGTGAGTACCGATCGGATTGGCATTCGCGATGCCGCACGGTCTGTGTGTAGTGGTCGGTCGGTCTGGGGCCAAAAGGGAACCACTTCTGGCTGGTTGACATGGCCAGGAACACTGTGGCCTCCGCCCCTAATTGGGAGTTTGGATCTGGTAGTCTGTCATGCTGCTACGGTCTGTCGTGTTGCTGTAATGCTTGGCAAACAGGAGATGGCTCGAGAGGAGTGGTCCTTCGAATGACAAGGTCATGTGCGGGAAATCTGATATTTCGGGCGAATGATGTCATTTGAGTGTTTATCGAATGGGCTTAGGTCATAATTCTGCCGATTGCGAAGCAAGTTGCTTCCGCAAAGTGAACGAAATCGAGAGGATTGTGCTGAAGAATCGTTTGGCATCACTCTCATTTCTTGAATCATTCTCCTTCTCTACCGCAAGTCATTTTTTGCGAGCTGCTACTTTGACGCGTTGTGCAATCAATCGATGACATCATGAGGCTTGCATCATTTTCTGCGAAATGGTGCGTGGTTTGGCAAACCATGTACTCATGGTTTCTTTGAAGATGTGTCAGGCAAATGAAATGTTCAAGATTATGGATCCAAGTGGGAACTTTGCTCGCCGTGACCCACTTTGACATCTTGCGGGTTCTGGAGATTTCGCCCATCAATCGAAAGACGCTGTGGACCCAACAAGATGGCGCCACGTGACATACAAACGACGCAACGCTCGAAGTTGTGAGGGAGAAATTTGGTGACTAAGGCGCGCTCTTCAATCGGTCGCCGCGCCTGTCTTGTTTCTTGACACCACTCGATTATTTATAAGACCTTATACTTCGCTAACAAGTCAACCACTTTGAACGAGCTCAATGCCAACATTCTAAACGAAATTGCCGGAATAAAGCCGTTCTTATAATGACAGTGTCTTCAAAAATTGGACAGAGCGCGACCGGTTGGAGCAAAGACGATTACTTTTTCTATCGTTGTTATCCAGTCACTTTGTGCTTGAATACCTTTGTACCAAGAATACTCTAAGTGAATGCGCGTCAGACAATTGCCGTGCACAACCAGTGTAATGCAACTTATACCTTCCTGATACAATATTGTATATTCGGTACAGAACATTGTAAAGCTTCAAAAGTAATAGATTTACTGAAGGCAACTGCATTGAACGTGACAATCAAGCAGGGTAAGGTTGGTGGTGTACTGGGCAATTTGCATTGACTCCGGTTGCCAAATACCGTGGTCTTGCTCATCCGGAGGCTTGGCCTTTGTTTCCTTCTTGAATTAAGAGGTTTCGATGCAAAGGCTCTGTTAGCGTAGCGTTAATGCTGCTCGCTCGATGTGATCGAACCCATTTAGTAGATCTGGCAATGAAACGAAGAGTCCAGTTAGCAAAATCTTTAGCCAGCTATCTCAAAATACATCCGCAAATTGGCTGAGGTCCAACAGTGTTGTCTATACGCTCTACATGGCCTTCTGTTTACTTGGTATCCGAGGTAGACGGTGTTCGTGCCTACGTACGTATATCTGTCTGTAGTGACATTGAGAGTCGTCGACTGTGTGTCTTCCCTTGAAGACAGCTGTTTGCTGTTGTGACAATTGTTGAGAAGGTGAAGATTTTAAAAGCTCGCATTGGTCCACTACATTTCGAGAACTGCTGCTGGGCCTTAATGATGTGCTCCAAATGGCGCACTAGCCTTTGTTTCTTGTGTCCAATCTCCACCACCGATGTTGGACTAAATGTGGGCATCTGAATAAAAGGGCGATTCTTAGTACACACATATTTCATCGATATTCATATTGGATGACGTTATGTACAGGTAGGTAGTAGGGTGTCCTGTAGGCCTTATGGCCGTGGCTCACTTGGACCAACGTGTTGGGTCTATTGTACCCGTGATAGTGAGTGTATAAACTATTCTTAGACCTACTGTAGTCCTAAAACCAGTCAGAATCGTTTATGAATCTTAGGAGGTTTTTCAATTAAGCACCGCTTAAGTCCTCAAGTTCTATGAATAAGTGCTTTCATCACATTGCATGTGTACCTATGGCACAGTCTCCGGTAAGGACTCCTATTAGCGAGGGTACATTCTTATGATGTTCATCTCTTTTTGCTAAGCGTCGGCAATAGAGCCATTACCGTTACTCCACTAGTCAGGCTAAGCCATCGGTACTCTGGTTATTTCTAGGGCTTCGTCCTCTAGTTTTTTTCCCTGTACCCAGCAGAGGGAAGCCTCGGTCACCAAGGATATCGCACTAATGCTCTGTCTGCAGAGTCTAACCAGCTTCGACGTCAGAATGTCTGATGCTATGGCCTTTATTGCCGCTTGGCTATCAGAGTAAATGGTGATCGATTTATCGGTTATGTTGTGGTCTTTCAACGCCAGTGCTGCTTCAAGTATCGCAGCCACTTCGGTTTGAATGGCGCTGCAGTTGTTCTTTAGTGGCATGGATTTTCGAATAGCTTGCAGCAGATCTCCGCGCTTGTACCCGCGCTCGTCTTTGAGGCGTCAGTTTATCGGATGACGTTAATTATGCGTTAAACCCATTCCGGCCTCATCCCATTCAAAGACATGCTACTCAATGTCGTCCGCATATGCCAGCAATTGTAACGACTTTGGAAAATCTTGTCACTTGTGCTGACGCCTAAGTTCTTGGACTTCTTCTCACGAACGATGTTGAAGAAGTCACAGCACAGGCCGTCGCTTTGTCTAAATCCCTTTTTGACGAGGAATGTCTCGGTTAGTTCGTTACCGAACGAAGCAACAATAATTCTCCATGTTCATCGTACATAACCCGACGAATTTAAATGAAATTCCAATATTGGGCTTGGCGCTGTATAGCTCGTCTCTGTTCACGGTGTTATATGCGGCCTCGAAATGGACAAATATGTGGTGAGTCAGATCTGCATTTCTTTGGTTTTTTCAAGGATCTGCAGTTGTGAAACTGCGCTGATTAGGACCTGTCAAATTACGGTTTCAGGCACTCACACAAAACGGTAGAGAAGATCTTATAGGCAAAGTTTGGGAGACGAATCTCACGAAATGAGTGGAAAGAAACTTATTCAAAATTTCAGTCAAACTAAACCAATTAGATCTGACATCTGAGACACTCTCACCAATTAACATGTCGTTCAGTATAAAATATAGAAGCAGTCCACGGGTATCTGTGAGTTCAGGAATATCAGTTAGACGACGTGGTCGGAAAATTGACATTTGTGCAACTCTCCATAGCTCGATCCGAATTTGTTGCGCATTAATTGCATCCACAATGGACAGTGGGCTTTTGTTTGACGGCGTTATTGGAACATTTTTGTTTCAAAGTCGACTTGGTCGGTTGCTTCCTATCGCGGAAAGTCCGTCTCAGTCTCTCTCTGTGCTCAAGTTTCGTGATGTGGATGTCAACGACATGCATTTTCATCAGAACGATGCCACATGCGATGCTTACAGCTCAAGTGCTACTTTAACTATGTGCTCTATTGCCTCGACGTCTAGTTTCCTGTTTACAAGATCAGAAATAGCCATGCTCATTAAGGCAATTGTTCAGTTTTTCACTCAGTCCAACAAATTGGATCAATCGTTGGAGGGGCGATACTGCTTCTACCGTGAGAACCTCATTTAAAACTAACCAGATCCACGTCTCAGAAGAACTTAGTAGGACCTGAAGTTTGAACTGAATCAACCATCCTCTTCCTTGCTAGGACTGGTAGTGCAGATGTCAAACAGATTCTAGTTCTTCTTCGCTTCTAAAAAATCGCTGTGACAATTGCCAAGACGCATGTGTGGAGCACATGGTCAACACTGCTTCAGTCCGACTCCGCACCAGTGCGACAAAGCAATAGAGGACTTCTACGATGCCGCACATAAGTGGAGGAGGATCTAAGCCAAGTTGAAGTGCGTAATTGGAGGCAGCTGGAGAGGGTTATTAGCTGAGTCCATCCGAGCCTCTGGAGCGCCACCAGAAGAAGAAGATGTGCAGCGAAGTCAACAGGATCTGAGTATTTGTTCGCATCATTACAGACGTTCTATTCTCAACAAGTGACTCCATCGTAATCCCAACAAACCTGGCACGACCTCTCCACAGGAAGTCCCCCTCCCATGGGCTCAATAAGATCTGAAATGACTTACTTTTGATTGAGTAGCCGGAAGCTGACTTCCATTGCCTACTGAATTAGTATGCAAATCTTGTTCAAAAGCACTTATTCTCCTCCGACTTTGACACTCTCCGCGCGAATGAAGTGCAGTTCGCGGCCGCAGATTGCATCACCGCGCCGTCATCTGAGCACGATGTCGCACCACACATTAGTCACACAACGATCTCTCCTTGTGACCATGTTTAAGACAAGATTAAGCTGCAACGTGTTAAATTAAAGTGCACAGAGCACCCACGACAAGGCATCAGATCGCGCAAAAAGGACATATTGCACAGCGAGCTTACTTATTGCATCCGACGAGCAACTGCAACTCCCACAGCTTGGCCTCGTTTCAATTACTTTCTCTCGGTTTCCCGGAAAGGAAAATCCGCTTCGCAGGCACCATCCGAGTCACAAAAACCAAAACCAAAACCAAGCAGCCGTCAGAAGCGCCCATCAGTGCGTGCGTGCTTAATGCATCACAACGCCATAACGACTCGAATGTAAACCGATTCGATCACACTCTCAGCGAAATCTCCGATCACCTTGTATCAAATGTACGCCGTATACATGCTAACTGATTGCCCTGAGTGGCTGTAACCTGACTGTCTGAGAAAAAAAAAAAGCGCTGAAATCAAAAACGAACAAATCATCGTTTTCGTTTTCCGTCGCCACTAAGAAGCCACCTTTGGCTGTTGGCATCGAACGTACGCGACTGCGCACCGATACATGGCACTGCAGTCGAAATGTAGTTTTCCCAAATTTGGTAACGCTACGTGCGTTACTGACACGCCGATTCATTCATGCGTGTGCCCCGTCACAGCATGTGTTCGCTGACAACAAAGTAGACTTGGCCAACGCAACGCTTAGCTGCCAGCTAGGCAGCTCGTTGAACGGCATGAAGTGACTCTTACAGATGCAGCCAGGCAATATGAATTATGGGAGCAGTAAGAAGGACAAACGGCCACCGGTGACAGCAGCACCGATGACAGTGGCAAGACAGACGGAATTTTAAGTTATTTTGCGCAAAGGATGCCAAAAAGAGTGCGCAGCCGAAGTGGTTAAGCGGTGACCACCAAACGTGGTGTGTTGCTGCTGCTGAGTCAATCAGATATTCTGCGGCGGGAAACTAGAACACCTTGGACTACTTTATTCTGATTTAGAGATGCAGTTTGGTTCCAGGAAAAACGCGTTCGGCCACCAGCAAGGGTGAGTATTTTTAGTGATGAGCTCACTAATCGATTGCAGGGATCACACTCACACGCATACAGTCGGTTTCCTGGTCGCACTCGCTTTGTCAGACTGCTGGCTTAGAAGTGACGAAGAATGCCAGGCGACTTGGTTTTGGTCACGTTCGACTGGCGGAGTTATCGGTGGCAGCGTGACTTTGTAATTATTTTTGTTAAATCATATTAATTTCGAATATGTTGCTGTGACATCATCGCACCACGTTCACGGTTATCTGTTGCAAGTCCAAGAGGGCCCTCGTAAGGTCTATAAATGGGCATCGAGTACGCCAACGATAAAGAAGCTTATGCGGCTGATCCTGAACCGAGAAGTGGAACAGAGTGCAGCGAAACCAGTCAACAATGACTAGGCTTCATGCTGCAAAGCATTTGTAGAGACCTTCATCCGTCTTCAGTCAGTCGTGCGTCAGCTTTGGTTGGTTCGATTCTAGTGGCTGACGGCGGAGAGCAGTCACACTTACGCCAATATAGGTCCATTGTGATATTCCGCCGATTGGATGACTCCTACTCCTGCAACCAGTTGGTGTTTGCTCAAACTATAGAAGAAGTAGGCCAATAAGTGTATGTTCCTACGAGTAATACGACACGAAACGAAGACGCAATGTATGGTCTCCGCCGCCTCCAGTTTTGAGATAATGGTTACTGACTGACGATACGATGATCTGTTGACGAAGACCTGACGTCCATTGTGTTCATTGTCACAAGTTGTCATCATCTTCGCGTCTTATTAACCGTAAACCATTTCCTGCTAATGTCAAGAAGAAAGTGGACGACACAACCATACTTAGTTATCAGGCCGGCGGCCCATGGAGGGTCCGAGCTTGAGCAATTGCTGAGCAACAAATCGATACCCACCACCTTTTCATCGATTTTAAGGCGAGCTATACAGAGCAATGTCTAGTTTTGGCATCCCTACCAAACTCGTCCGTTTGTGTAGGATGACAATGGAGAATGCACGCTGCTCCATCAAGCTCAGTAAAGACCTAACCGAGATCTTTGATGTCAAAAAAGGATTCGGACAAGGCGACGCGCTGTCATGCGACTTTTTCAACATCGTTCTTGAAAGAATTGTTCAAAAATCGAACGCCAACACCAGAGAAACAATCTTTCAGAAGTCCGTCCAACTACTCGCATATGCCGACGATATTGACATTATCGAAAGAACGCAGCGTGAATGTCAATGGCGCTATTGTGGGTATTGCAACGGAGACCGCGACGATGGGTTAGCGGTAAACGAGGGTAAGACCAAGTATATGCTGTCAACGAGAAAGGATACCCAACACCGACGTCTCGGTCAGAACGATATAACTTTGAGGTAGTCAAAAACTTTGTCTACCTAGGCACCGCTATCAATTCAGAGAATGACACCAGCGCTGAAATCAAACGAAGAATAACTCTTGCCAATCGCTGCTTCTTTGGGCTAAGAAAGCAATTGTTAAACAAAGTCCTCTCTCGAACAACCAAGGTAACGCTATACAACATCTTAATCGTCCCAGTCCTGCTATATGGCGCGGAGGCGCTTCGAGAGGAAAATTCTTCGTGTGATTATCGATCCCGTCTGCATAGATGGTGAGTGGAGGAGGAGATATAATAACGAACTATACGGGCTGTTTAGCTACATCGACTTAGCCAGAAGAGTGAAGATCCAACGATTGAGATGGCTAGGTCATGTAGAGCGGATGGAAACCAATGCTCCGGCCCGAAAGGTCTTCGAATCCACCCCCGAGGGACGGCGCAGTAGAGGAAGACCGCGACTCAGGTGGCGCACGCAAGTGGAAAGCGTCAACCAACTATGCGTGCGAAACCGGAGACAGCTAGCTAAAGATCGAGCTGGCTGGAGACCAGAAATAAGAGAGCAAGGAGATATCCAACTTCGGCGAGAATTTCCCCTAGTCCACACCGGAGAGAAATGTGAGAGTAGTGGAACTCCCTTGTATATCACACATACTCTTGCAAAAACCATGGATCCACCACAATATGGCGGCCGATTCGTGGATTTTGTGGGATAATGGCGGCCGATTCGTGGATTTTGTGGGAAATTGTCGGCAGATTCGTGGATTTGCCCAATCTCATGTACTATTGTTCGGAGGGTGTTCAAAAGTTGACTCATATTTTTAAGTGCACATATAATAATTGGGTGAATACAAATGTAATGCTATTTAAATAATACATGTAAATCTATTTACAGGAATATTTTGAATCAATTTTAGGCGATCAGTTTGCAGTTGTATATCATTGATGAATTGTGAAAACTCATGAATTTAAATTTAATAATTGTTCAGAAAAATGTCTAAATAATGCAACTAAAACTAACTCATGAAAATGGTTGTCAAAATTTGGAATAAACTTCCATCACATTTCTTTAAAAAACTAAAATGACCAAAAAAGTTATTTTTTTTAAATAATAATATAATAATATGGGTGGCGCTACCACTCGTCTTGTGCGTACTATTGTTCTATCACAAGTGGAAGGGACCTACAGTTTTATGCCGACTCCGAACGGCCAAGTTTGAGAAGCTTTTTCTAGACAGTTGTACTCTTTGAGCATTGTCAGTGACTCGAAAGAGGTGGGGCCGTGAAAAGTATTTCTTGTCTTACCAGGAATCGAACCTAGACAGATTGGTCCAAGAGCTACAGGCCATTTTTAAATGATTCATGCTAATTTTTCAGTATTATTACTTTTAGTACTTTTACACAAGTTTCGCGTGAATGCATTTTATATTTATTATTCATACATGTGCAGAAATAAATATGTACATTAAGTAAAGTATTCATTAATTTCACCCTAGTGCTTCAGACAGTAATTCCCACAAATGGGAGTTTAATAAATCTGCTTCATGAACATACGCTTTGTTAGTTTCAGAAATCATGTACACCGAGATAGTCGTCTTTCCAGTGGAAAACCCCTTGCCAATCGATCGATTTTGCTCTAAACGCACGCATACTACTTTAATTTCACGCATACTTCTTAACCCTTTAGAGCAGCGCTATGTTGCTTTTAAGATTTGCCCCCAATAGTGTCAAAAAGTAGCGACAGTGCCCATGATAATGTCAAAATGCTCATGATTGGAATTCTTCCAATGAGAATGTTAATAATCACTACGGTGATAACGATGCATTTCGGTCAGAACTGATGTGAAAACATTTAAAATATACCAATCTTTTGTTGCATATACCGATGAAACTACTGTAATAAGGGTTAATGTTTTTACGATTGAGTTTTTTTTTTTGGATTAAGCCTAGAAGTGCAAGTCATATATGAAACACAGAATTGTATTACTGCTTATTATATCCAATATAATATTTTATGTTCGTAATTTAGAATGAATTTCGTATTTGTCATATCAAGTTTTTCAAACAAATTGTTGTGTGCGAACTCCCGTATTGGCATAAGTATACGCATCGTATTTGGTATATTAGTTTTCAAGTTCCATATACCTATGGTTTTTATTTCAATGTATATAACATATTTCTTATCCCATGTTGATAATGTGATAATATGTTTTTATTGAAACTGATAATTTTCAAACTTAGCGTCGTTTTCCAATGGAATTTTCCAATCTCAAGTTTCATGCACCTCGTGAACATACATTTTCTGCTAACATTTCCCGCCATTTTTGGTGGTGAATATTTTAAACAGTAATTTGAATCCGATAAGAACTGTTGTCCAAATGATAAGGGCATTTGCCCCTAGTCCACACCGGAGAAAAATGTGATAGTAGTGGAATTCCCTTGCATTACACTCATACTTTTACAACGCTCGTCAATTCACCCCAATATGGCGGCCGATTCGTGAATTTTGTGGGATAATGGCGTCAGATTCATGAATTTTGTGGGATATTCGTGAATTTGCCCACGAACATGTACTTATTGTTCGGAGGGTGTTCAGAAGGTGACTCATATTTTGAAGAGGACATATATTTGTAATGTAATGCTACGCTCTATTTACAGGAGTACTTTGCATCAATTTAATTCTTCAGAGTAAAATATAGCTGATTTAGATGCCATGACTGGCAAATGAACTTAGTTTTATATCCTTCATTCATGAATTATGAAAACTTCTGCAATTAAATAACATAATCTGTTAAGAGCAATGGATACAACTATATCTAACTCAAACAAATTTGCAATTAACTTTCATCTCTATTTCTGTAAAACAAGTAAAATAAGCAAAAAAGCTGTTTATTTTAATTGATTCAAGCAAATGTTTCAATAATATTGCTATTATTAGTTGCCGGCACACATGTTTCGTGTAAATGCTTTTTCGATATTATGCATATGCAAAAATACATACATGAAGTCGTATAATCTTTAATAATTCATGCATAAATAATGAATATTTTTCCCTAGTACCTCAGACTGTAACTCAAAGAAAGCTACTTTATGAACATGAACTTTGTTCGTTTGCTTATCCCTCACCACTGTGTTGAAATTTTAACACTAAAATTTGAAACAAGTTCAGTAACGAGCGAATTTTCAAATAAGAACTCTAATTCACCCCACTCCTACGGTTGGGGAATGGTATCAGCCGTTTACCAGCTGTTCGCCAGAGCTCACACGTATTCACAGACAGGGGAGAAAAAGCGTATAAAAAACGCTGTCAGATGAAATCAAGGGGCAAGAGAAGAAGAAGTTGAATATCTCTTTACTCATTTATTTCTGATATATAAATAAGTTGTTGTGCATGTTTTTATTAATTTCTAAAAAAGGAATAATTAAATAAAAGATTTATGTGGCCATGTAGTACAATTATCTTCAGAAAGAATAGGTCTATTCCAATTGCTGTGAAATTCACCGAAAAACTGTCCAAAGCCGTTTTATTTAGTGATTTTTTCTTAGTTTTTCACAGAAGAGCGTGCTCCTGAGAGAGTACAAAATTTCCCCACCCTACGAATTTCTGCCACAGAAATTTCTGTGGCCACAAATTGAAGACTGTCAAATTCAAAATGAAAAAAAACGACATTCAATTTTCATATATTTTTGTTGACGTTTCGTGAATTCTGTGCATTTCTACGAAAAGTCGTGCCACAAGTTTGTGCACAGTCTCTCTCTCAAAGAGAGATTTTGACCACCACTCCTAACAATTTGCTCAACTACGAATTTCTGTGCACAAATCAATTGGAACAGACCTAATGTTTACTAAAGGGAAATCATCTACAACCAGATGTCCAAACCGGGTTTGAGTGTTTACTAAAACACAATCGTGTCCATCCCAGAATTTGCTCTAAAGTCACGCACACTACTGACGGCATTTTTTTATTTTCACAGACAGGGCTTTTGAATACGAATGATCTAAGAATAACATGGCGCTACTCTACAACCTTAAGAAGTGTGCGTGAAAATAAAGTATGATGCGTGCGTTTAGAGCAAAATTCCGGGTGAAACGCGATTGACAAGGGGTTTTCCACTGGAAAGACGACTATCTCGGTGTACATGATTTCTGGCCAGAATCTTCTTAAGGCTTTAGAGCAGCCTGCAGTTGCTCTCTGACCAATCGTATTCACAAACACTGTCTGTGAACATTTTATAAAAAAACGCTGTCAGATGAAATCAAGGGGCAAGAGAGGTAGAAGTTGACTATCTCTTTAATACTCCATCTCTGCTGTTCGCTTAGGTCACACGTATTCACAAGCCCCTGTCTGTGAAATGTTATAAAAAACGCTGTCAAATGAAATCTAGGGGGAAGAGACGAGGAAGTTGGCTATCTCTTTAATACTTCATCTCTGGTTCGTTTGCTTACCCTTCCTTTCTGTGTTGAAAATTTAACACCAAATTTTGAAAAAAGTTCAGTAACGAGCGAATTTTTAAATAAGAACTCTAATTCACGGTTGGGCTGTTCAGCTGTTCGAAAGAGCTCACACGTATTCACCGACAGGGGAGAAAAAGCGTATAAAAAACGCTGTCAGATGAAATCAAGGGGCAAGAGAGGTAGAAGTTGGATATCTCCTTGCTCTCTTATTTCTGCTGGAGAGCCCAGGTCCACCTCGGACTGTAGCGCCACCTTAAGTAAGTAAGATGCAACTGCCCGCAATTGATGAAAGGCAAATGTTACCAAACTTACCGGAAGTGGTGAGTTGAAAGAGCCAAAACCATTTTCTGTTTATATTAAAATCGATATTTATTTTGTCGAAGGCATATAAAATGTAGTAAATGCATACAATTTAAAAGATTACTTGTGTCTAATAAACTAATCAGTTCTCTACATAAAATATTATATTTTGTCTTTCTTGCTCTTTATTACTTGTATGTATATATAAAAAAAAATATAAAATAGTTGTCTTCTATTACATGTTCTAGAAACAATTGAATAAAATAAAATAAAAAAAAAAAATAAAATACTCTTCTTTAGCTGCACACTGCATCGACGAACAAAATGTCGCTTTTGTTTCGTTTCATTTTTGATTTTCTAATCACAAGTCAACAGCACCCGCTCTCGCGAGCGAGCCAGTGCCGGCGGCAGATTCTATTCAAATTCAACAAATTCGTTACTCGTATTGCTAGGTATATGTATATAATGTATATTAAAATGGAAGATACAATTGTCATACTTATGTGCACTTAACAAATTGCATTTTGGCACATACATTCGAAAAAATTGAAATAAATAAACTTATAGCTTAACTGATAGCGGATAATCTTTAAGGCAACAAAAACAAAAACAAAAAAAAAAGAGGTGAGATTTCTGAAAATGAGTAGCAACGCTCTGGTTGTGGTTGCTTTAGCTTGCCTTCTTGAAGGGAGACATAAACCGCCTCGCAAAACTCTGCTTAAATACGCCTATATCCTATGGATTGATGAAATAAAATGGAAGATTCACGTGTTCGATTCATTGCGAAGAGTTGGGAGGGCGGCTACGCGGAGAGACTCGCTATGGAATCGGGTGTGGTTAGCTTCGCAACAGGGACATAGATCGTGAATAGCAATCCACAGTCACTGAGTAACGATCTTGCTTTCGCTCCATCGACTACGGTGGCCCGGACATGATTGCTTACTGCCCACAGCTTCCATCAGACGTTCAAGCTAAAGAATGGCATCGTGCTCTAGGAACAAATTCGTCTCCATGCGAAGCAGAGCCTATGATGATGTAGCTCAACGATGGCGACACGATCACCCTCCCTCCTCTTTGCATTGAACAACATTTTTGTTTGCTAATTTCTTAAAGTAGAAAAAAAAAAAAATAAACTTCATGGAAGAACTTAATAGGGAACACTTAGTTACTGACACACTTTTAAAGCTTCTTATATACAGTGCATGGATCTCTTACAACAACAAAGAAAATAAAGAGAGAAAAGTGTTAAGAACACAAAAAAAAAAAAAAATAAACCAAAAAAACGTGGCAAGAGATTCTTCCGCTTCTCCCCGTTGAAGCGCGCGCCTCTTGTGTCATTTTTTTTTTTGCCTTTTCTTTTCACATTTTTTTAACGTTTGGCTGACCCAAACAAGAAATATTTTCAAAACGAAATTGCACACCTGCGAGTTGTATACTTAACCTGAACAACCAACACGAAATCAGTCGGTGACCCCTAAGTGAACCAATTGTTGCATGCATCGCTGCAGGTAGGTCGGATCGGGAAACATATTGAATTGGGTCTTGTGATCGACGCTGTTCCAAATGATGACATCCTCGCGACCGGTCGTCACTGATCGTCCAATCGAGAAGAGGAGGCGACGATCGAAGGCGATCTTGAGGAAACGCAGCACCTTTCGTCCCAGGGGACAGTCTGGGAGATAGCAAATTCGGGGGAAGCCAACCGCGAAGAATGCCCGCCCCGGGTGGGGATGTTCCTCGGTTTGGATGCCGGAAGCGATGCTAGAATGCAAGAACGAGAGAAGGTCCATAACTGAAGATGAACTAAAGGTGGCGTGGGGTCACACTTACTCGTATACAATCTGAATTGTATTTTGCCCCTCGTGTCCAGGCAGACTTTTGCCGATAATGTTCCATGACATCGTGCCAGCGGGCTGATTGCCGACTTTCTCCCCGTAAACAATCCCGCACACCGGACACTCGATGAAGAGATTCTGCAAGGAGCAATACTTTAGCCACCAGCTGGTGAGGAAGTGATTGCCAAGAAGAGTACCCACCTTCGTTACGTCCTTTTGCTGCTCGATGATCATCTCATTGAGACACTGCAAGTGGATGAGATGCTGGCAACGACTCAGCGAGATAGTTGGATTCTGCGAGTTGTGCACAAGCTCTTCCATGCACATGGGACACGGCTGCGCATTGGGCCACTGTGGCGGCTCGACCACCTTAACGAATCGACTGATCATGTCGCTGGCCGGATCAACACCAACAATCGAACCGGTCAGTTGCTGTTGGTGCTGCAATTGCTGCTGCTGATGATGCAGATGATGCTGCTGCTGCGGGAGTGGAGGTGGCGGCGGTGGAATATTGCGATCGTGCACCGTGGTGAAGACCTCATCACTGCCAATGGAACAATCCAGCAGATCATTGACGGAAATCGCAAAATTCCGACTACGTAGACTCTCTTTGCTTTCGTGGCTTAAATATGTCGACACCGTGTCCACACTGGGTCGGCGATTTGACTTCAAACTGCTAGAATCCGTTTCGGAGACCCGAGTTCTGGACCGCGAACGGTGTGATCCTAGCCGTGAATGATGAGATCCCTCTGAGCTGCGACTATGATGGCTATGAATTGATGCGGTTAGTTTGTTCGAATGCGAAAAGTGCGCGTTGCTTGAGAGCTGGCCGTTTTGTGCACTCGATGTGACTGCATTCGATGCGGATGATGATGACGATGATGATGCGTGCTTTGTGCTGAATATATTCAAATTGTTTAGAATCTGACGAAGATTTGTCGTCGACACTTCGCTGCTTGTCTTCTTCGGGTGCTTGACGGGCCGTTGCTTTTGATTCGGTATCGGTTGGCTTGTGCACTGAGGAATACCCACGGTTTGTGTTGGCTGTAGACTAGGCGCCTGTAGGTGCTTGGGTTTTGGATACGGCTTCGGTGGGATTTTCGGAAGTGTACTATTCTGCTGTTGAGGTGGGTTTGTTTTCTCCGAGGTACCTTGAATGAGAGGAAAACCAAATGTTTGGTTATCTTTGAAGGAGCAAGTGTGTAGGGAAATTCTGATTGGACGAAGTTGACAGCAGGTGGATATACGAAATTAACGTCAACAATGATCACGAGTTGAACTGGGTTGAGATGGGGATCATTGTCTGAAATAGTAGTTGAGGCCCAAATGCCCCACAAGGGGATACAGGAACTAAAGAGGAAGACTCCTCCGATTGCCAACCAATTAAGGCAACACGTAAGCAGACAGACTGTGGGAAACGCATCTCTAGGAGAGATCAATAAAATCACTAATAGAAACTTCAAGGAAACCTGGAAAGCACGAGCAAACACCTCGCCTTGTAATGGCGAAGACCTTAACTCCTAGACAATCGAGTAGAAGCTTGTGTGACCAGAATATACAAGACTCACTACGAATGGAGATACCCCCGATCGTGCGTCCACGTCATGATGCAGAAGGGAAGTCAACAAAGTGGATAAAAGCCTCCCCGAATTTACTGCGTGGATTGCTAGCATTTAATCACATCCCCCCCCCCCCCCCCCGCCCCCCAGCTAATGGGGCAGATGCCCTCAGTGAACTTCATATGCGAACAAGCCCAGCTCAGGCGTGTAACACCACACAACCAAAGTCTTCGTCATCCTTTAGAAAATAATGCATACATTCGAATTCGAAACACAAGAGCCAATCAAGTATTCACGGAGCAGCTCTGCTGAATTTTTACAACAGACTGCGGACATGTGGCCACTCTCTGACGGAGCCCAATTGAAGGTCATCAATTAAAAGCTGCTGAAAGATAATTCATCAATTTGAAACAAGTTTATTCCTGACGTCATCTATAATCACGGCTCGCTTCGTATACAAATCGCATACTCACTGTTCCACTGTTGAGCTTGCTGTGGCGTCAGTTTGACCAGCGGATATGGCGCTTGTTGTGTCCTCCTTATACTCCGAACTGGGCCATTCGGCTGTCGCACTTGTGTGAGATTACAGAAATTTATTGTGTACGGCAGTCCGATGTTAGTGTTGCACAGATCGAGTGTTTGTTCGCCCTGCAAAGTGAGACACGGTCAGTGATAAGCGGTAGGGAGGAGGAAGAAAGTTATCAGTTCGGTGAACTAACCTTAGCCCAGGATTCTTCGATAATGCATTGCACATGCATGTTGTATGGATGCCAATCGTTGCCACTCGCGCCCGCCCATTCCCATTTGGTGCCCTTGCCCGCTGGCGATGTCGGCTTGTAGTACATTCGTCGCACACCGATCATTGGCACCTGAACATCCTCAGAGCTCTGCATCATAGTCCTAACGTTCACATAGAACTGCTCCAGAGTGGGATCGGCATCGCTCAGCAAGACACGAGTGAGTTTCTTTGCATGCGCCCGTTCCAAGTGCTGCGACACAGCCGGACTGTATGGCAGCCATTTGCCACCTCTAGACTCAAACTCCCACACCACAACTGCATGGCTATTCACTGTTGAAGTGCTGCTATTACCATTGCTAAGGGTAGCAGAGCTATGGCCAGCACTTGTACTTGCTACCGATTGCATCTCAACAGGCTCACTCTCCCTCTCTCTCTCTCTCTCTCTCTTGCTCACTCTCGTGTTGTCTCTTGCCCTGCACAAGTGTATATCATTCAAATTGGTCTCCACTGAGCTGATCAGCCTCCTCGAGTTCCAGCCAGAGGGAGGCCACCGCCGCGACCACCACGTACACCGCAAATTTTCAACCAAATAAATGTATTTTTCAATTAAATTCAATCACATCCAATCAGACGATCATCAACCGTATGCACCGAAGTAAAAAAAAACAACAAAAAAAAAAAAAAACAAGAAAAAATAAACAACTTCAAAAATGGTGGAGATCTTGTCAGTTGTTGGACACTTGTGGATTGAGCACAGATTTGTGCAGGTTTCTTAGGTTTTTCAGTGGTTTCATTGTTGCACTTCGGTCGTATTTTATTGCGCACTGGTGAACGAACACTTTTTCAATTGGATTTTATGATTTATTTGTTGGCGTTTTTAATCAATTCGATGAAACACTCCTACCAAACAAATCACTGCCATTACGAGTTTGATGGGTGGAAGACGATCGCCAGTTTCCCACTTTGACATTTCCAAATAGAAAAAAATTTTAAAATGGCGAGGGTGGGTGGCCGACGGTGTTGTCACATCGAAATGATCTGTGTTCCACATTCCACTTGGATTGGAGAGCAATCAAACTTTCTAAACGAAAGTCTGGACAAATTGGGATTATCCCGAGTGCGATTTAAATTCGGGAATATGTAAAAGAATCGCTCATCGTCAACTTCAGCGAAGGCAATCGGGACAGATCTACCCTACAGCAGATGGCGCTGAACACCCCTGCGACACCAAAACATATGAACACGATTTTTTTTTTTTTTTTTATGGCAAATACATTTTAATAATGTTAACAAAACAAACAAAAATACTTCTGTACAACTTAATTCAACACGACACCTTCCCCCCTCAGAATGTTCATCTTTCGATCGGCTCCCCAGCGGTACTTGCTCTTGCCAGACTTCGACAGGACCCGATGGCATGGAATCAAATAAGCAATCTCATTGCCAGCGATCGCATTTGCAACTGATCTAGCCGGTTTGTCCAGGGCAATTGCTACATCCTCATAGCTCCAGGTTGCACCCGCGGGTATATCACAAAGTTTCTTCCAAACTAGTGTTTGAAAATCCGTACCCTGCAGGATGAGCCGGAAATTCTTGCTCTCATTGGCAACGGGCGGCGTGAAGATGTTCCCCACAACCGCGGCCGACTCATTTGCTGTATCCTCCTCAATTGTTGATTCGGGAAAACGTTTCAGCAATGCCTGCACATCGGATTTGCTGTTGGTGCTATTCACGAAATGTAAATGACAAATGGCATCGTTCGCAAAGCCGACAAAGCACATTCCGAAGGGACTGTCTGCGTAGCCGTACTTTATATTGAAATGGGACTTCTTTGAGGCTATCTCAAATGTAAACATTTTTGCTTCTATTTTATAAAGAAAAATAAATAACAACTCAAGGATGTGCGAAATTTGATCGAGGCAAGATTTGCAAAAATTTAACGTAGTACCCGGCGGTGAAACGTCAAATTCAAACGGTCGACTTCACAGCATCAAGTGGTGGTTGCTAAACAAAGATGGTGCACTCAGTGCTAGAAATGATGGTGAGTGCATTCAGTGGCTGACAATGTTTATGATTTAATGCTGGCCACGAAGTTGGACGTACGTAATTCAAGCCGCGTTTCAATTGTGTTGGTGGTCGATATAGACCATGTGTCAATTGCTTTAAAACTGTTTTCGAAGAATTAAAATTTGATGGAAACATCAACTGGAATATTTTTTATCTGTCAGTTGAGTTGATTCTTAACATGTTTCAAGAAAAATTGTATACAACTTCCGACAAAATTGGGGCCAGTGGATAAATTTTATGTATCTCCAGACTAGGTAACATTTTTACCATCCATATTCACCTAATGTGTGTCAGCACGTGCCATTGTTGGAATTATTCTTATTTTATCGAGGATAATATCACATTGGAATTGTTTACTCTTTTTAGTGCCATTCATATGAGCCGCGAACTGCTAACGCGAACTCTCGCACCAATCTGCAATTGAGGCAACTCTGAAGTGTCAGAGTTTGCGAAATTCGCAATTCGTAGTGCCCCCATATGAATCTCTCCATCTCTCCATTTGCGTTAATTTTGACAAGCAGAAGTGACAAAAAAAGTGCTTTGAATTTGGACGACAAGTATTTTCACTCAGCGACTCGGTTCGTGAAATGTTGAACTTCACAATGACAATTCTGCCGACCTGTTGTAACACAAATCTAAGGTGACCATTGCTGCCAAGATGATAATACTCAGATTGTTAAAAATTCAGCTCCAACTCTCCAATTATTGAGAGAAATTTTATCTTGCACAATTTTACCTCCCAAAATAAATCATCCATACAATTCTCACAGCACACCCACCCTTAACATTCACAACCAACCACCACCAGATGTCGCCTGGGAAATAAAACTCAAATTGACACTTGGAAAAATAACAAGAACGCCATTTCCGTCTGCTCAACTCCTTTCCTTTCCCTTTTTGACAGGCAGACCAACTAGCTGCTCTTTTTACAGAGCCGCCAATAATCTGCATTTTACTTAAACATCGTTGTTTAAAATAACTATTCAACATGGTTGTTAAGAAGGTAAATACAATAATTACACAAGTGAACGGTGATTTCCACATTAAATGCAACAATTCGATGAGAAAACCGCAAGTGTTTACCGTCCTTGTTCAAAATTCAAAATACTTGCTTTTTCAATCAGAACCGCGGAAGTGAATGAAGATTTCTAAGTGCCTCACTGTGTTTGTTTTCTAGCCAAGACCGAAGAAGAAGCCAGTGACCAAGAAAGTGGCCCCAGCTCCACTCGCTGTTAAGAAGCCCGTCGTCAAGAAGACTGTGAACCAGCTCTTCGAGAAGAGGCCAAAGAACTTTGGCATCGGTAAGTCATCTCCCCTCCGTTCAGAGGAATCTCCGTCAGACTGCAGTTTATTCATGTGTGTTCTTTCGTGTTTTAGGTCAAAACGTTCAACCCAAGCGTGATTTGTCGCGTTTCGTGCGATGGCCCAAGTACATTCGTGTGCAGCGTCAAAAGGCTGTCCTCCAGAAGCGTCTGAAGGTACCTCCACCAATTCACCAGTTCACCCAGACCTTGGACAAGACCACCGCCGTCAAGATGTTCAAGATGCTGGAGAAATACAGGCCCGAATCCGCTTTGGCCAAGAAGCAGCGCTTGAAGAAGCTCGCCGAAGCCAAGGTTAAGGGCAAGGAGGTCCAGCCCAAGAAGAAGCCAACCTTTGTGAGGTCCGGCACCAACACTGTCACCAAGTTGGTCGAGCAGAAGAAAGCTCAATTGGTCGTCATCGCTCATGATGTCGATCCATTGGAGGTGAGTTCCATCACCAAGTCCGAGTCCGTTCATGTCTAAAATGATGTTAACATGAATTTCTTCAACTGAAGGAGGAATTAATTCCAATCCAATATGTGGCAACTTGACAATCTGAACCGACTTTGTCTGCACACGCCACTGTGCCCCGCATCCATTCCAACACGGCTAATGTTTGTGTGTTTTTTTTTCTTTCCAGTTGGTGCTGTTCCTTCCAGCGTTGTGCCGCAAGATGGGTGTCCCATACTGCATCGTCAAGGGCAAGGCCCGCTTGGGACTCTTGGTACGTCGCAAGACCTGCACCACACTCGCCCTGACCGGGGTCGAGGCCAATGACAAAGCCAACCTGGGCAAGATCCTGGAGGCCGTCAGGACCAACTACAACGAACGTCAAGACGAGATCAGGAAACACTGGGGAGGCGGTATCTTGGGCTCAAAGAGTTTGGCCCGCATCGCCAAGTTGGAGCGCGCAAAGGCGAGGGAACTCGCGCAGAAGCAAGGATAAGCGGACGCGACTTCCAAGTGTTCTGATATGCCTGAGATAATAAAATAGTTTGTAAACAAATCTACAAAAGTGAAATGTTTTGTTATTGCAAGTACACACACATTTTTTTACACAAAAAAACGGATGAAATGTGCTTTTATGTGGTTGTGGTGGGGAAAGTTGGTTCATTTTGTAGGTTATGGGGAAATCTGTTGCAGCATTTGGGAATGTCGATTGGGCTACACCATTGCATCGGAATTTGTGGAACTAGCAGCACCGAATTGTGGCCAAGAGTTTACACCCAAAATGTTTGGATTGAGGTCATCTCGTGTCCGTTTTGTTTATCGTAAATTACGTCGGTGAACACGTGCGCCGGACCAACCTGTTTCATCTATCGAATGAATTGTCAACTTGGAAGCTGAGTAGGAGGCCTGTGAACATCTTTAATGCGATTGTTTGAAAATTGAGTATGTTACTCTTAGGACCCGCACTCGCGTTGGGACTACCCGCGTCCTCGGTTAGGGCTTCCATCCATGGCTGGGCTTCTCGAGAGCACACACGGAGGTGGCATGACTCCAGGGTGTAGAAAAACAAAGGGCATGCTCCCGAACGTCTGCATTCCTGTCGTATCTTAACAGAAAAGACTGCAGACGACTTAACGGCGTACTAACCAGCCACTACACCTTCGCCATAAGCGATGAAACCCTCTGCGAAGCCTGTGGAGAATACGACGACACTGCAGAGCACTTTGTCTGCCACTGTCCCGCCTTTGCTCGGCTCAGGTGGCAGTTATTTGGTGCCAATGAGGTTAGAGCTGATAATGTAGGCTCCTCATCACAGAAGCGCCTCCGGATGACCAAGAAATTTCAGTAAATGTAAGTTGCTGCCTGGTAGTACAATGGACTAGGTTTTAAGTCGGAGTGCTCCAGTGTAGTGTTGAAAAACCTCCGACAAATAAAAACTTTAAACGCGGACCCTTGTGAGACTACGGGCTTGGCTGCTTCTGCTTTAGGCTCAAGGCGCATTCACGATGGGTAATGCGCGTAACCTTCCGTCGGGCACAATAGTAATATGGGCTGAGCGTGCCTGACAGATCCATCTCTGCGTCACACTCATCTTCGCCATCCTCCTGCTCTGTTGCAGAATCTCCCTCTCGGGTTTCTATAGTCTTCAGTGCCACTCTCACTGCTGCTTCTTTAACCAAGATCTTCAATAGGATCGATACCATCGTCTTCTAACAGCAAGAGAATGTGCAATGGTACGCAAATCTTTAGCAGCTGTGCCTGTCTGATCAGTTGCGCTCGACGAAAGGTTAAGGGTGTGAATGTAGTTCGGACCACGTATCAAGTTGTTAAAACAAGTTTCGTGTTTTTGACTGAAACTCACTTGTTGCGTTCAGTTTACGTAGGCGCTGAACAAACAGGTGGCCACAGCGAACTACTTCTTTCACATGTATTCTCTATCACGGTCATAACCTGAACGAATCACTGAGGGTATGTGGAGGAACCGGTTCCGGAATACGGACTCTGGAGTTGGTGGTTCACAGATTCTCCTTGTTGCAAACAGCAGCCAACTGCGCAGTTTGTCTGAAGACACTTGCTTAATGGTGTAACCGAACCTATGGCCAAGCCAAAATCCTACACGAACAGAACCTCACCTCAATTCACCACGACACTGCCAGGAGAACGACTACGAAACCCTGATCCCGGACCACGGCGGCAACATTCCCTTTGGCAAAGCCATACATTTCTACACAGATGGATCCAGTCTGCCTAATCAGTGCAGCGTCTTCCAAGCCGAAGTAATGGCGATCAGCGACGGATGATGGAGTAGGAAGTGGCGTTTCTAAATCTGACCAAATCCGTTCGTCTACCCAATGACTACTGCGCCTTCCAAGCTGAAGTATTGGCGATCAGCGCAGCGCTGTTCTGGCTAAGGCGGATCGTGATATCCGCCCGCGATATCTGTATACTTACTAACAGCCAAGCAGCAGTTAAATTCCTGGAATCGTTCTCTATCATCATTTTCTGACCCGCATGCTCCACTACAGGGGGAAATGGACGCACGAAAGATCTCCAGGCCAGTCGATCCTCCGCCATCGACTCTATCTCAAGCGCAATCAGTCGAGTTTTTCGACTTGGTCCAACCATCTCGTCCTGGTTTTAAATGCGTTTGTTTGGAAATTGAATATGTTACTCTTAGCACCCGAACTCGCGTTGGGACTACCCGCGTCCTCGGTTAGGGCTTCCATCCATGGTTGGGCTTCTCGAGAGCAAACAAACGGAGGTGGCATGACCCTCCAGGATGTAGAAAAACCAAGCGCATGCTACCAAACGTCTGCATTCTTGTCATCTGGGTCCATCTCTGCCAAGCGGTCGACTACCTGATGGAATCGCATTCGTTCTCCATAAATTCTAATATAATAATCGACTGCCGTGCATCTCTAAACAAGATATCCGAACAGATCAACATTCACTTGTGCTGAGTGCTAGGCCATAGAGACATTCCGGGCAACTGCTAAGCTGATGAACTCGCTAAACGCGCCACTAAACAGAGATACTCCTAGAGCTGCCTTCAAGTTACAGCTCAACAATCTCTACACAAAGAAATCCATAGCCAGATGGTCAACAGGCATCACTTGTCGAATTTCAACACAAATCTGGTCAAATCTCGATCCAAAAAGGTCAAGTAGCCTGATTTCCTTAAGGTGATCTAAAATTAGGACACTGACTACTGACCTTCACGCATTGAGACTAGACCTATTCTCCAACGACTTCTGTAGAGACTGCCTAGAAGAAGAGCAGGAGGAAAGCATCCAACACCTTCGTAGCAACCGTCCTTATCTTGCCTCAACCAGGAAAGCCACCACAGGCTCCTATTTCTACGACAATCTAAACGACCTCAGCAAGATACCGGTCAACGGACTAATCAAATTTGTTGAGAAAACTGGTTGGCTGTCATAAGCCACGGCGATCCTCTCTAAATTTTGAAACACCCACGTGGCGCTACAATGGGAGTACTTCGGGCTGAGTGAATTAATGCCACTAGCTGCCTACCTAGAGATTCACACTCGGAATCCGAGCCTTAGACTAGTCACCGGGTGTATCTGTCTCTTCACGATGCGTGTCGCTGCCAAGAATTGGTCGTTCCTAGTTGGTTAATCAGTGATGCAGAAATCAACGTTTTAAGGGGATGAATAGCCAACAGATGGCTTCTCTACATAGGCCTGTTGTACAAGATTTTATGTGTAATTGAACAGCTTTCAAAGAGACCTCCGGGTGATAGGGCAGAGAATCAATCCTGCACTTAAGAGCTTCTGACATTGACCAGCGACTTTCAATTTGTTGTAGGAGCACATCTCGTGAAGCACTTCCTAACAAGTACTTCTCAATCGCTCCATACAGGTATCAAGCATATAGTGCCGACTTTTCATTTGGAATCATCAGGATGAAAGCTGCCATTTCCGTTTCAATATACAGACATGCTGCATACACGAATGGTTTTTCCCTGAATTGGCTACGACGATTAAGGCCGCTTTTACACACGCTAAATTCGTCTGCAACTTTCCAATCTTGTAGGCAAGGGAGGTAAAACCTGCAAGGGGTAGCCCGAGTTGCATGTGCTCTAGAATTGCGATTGATCATTCGTATTCCCTTTTATCTCTTTTCGTTTTATTCGAATTGATATGCATATGTAAGAAAGCGGTGACACATGTGTGAAAGGGTGGGAAGCGGAAAAAATTTAGCAGGGATTGCAACTGGGTTATATCTACTTGTAAAAGTCGCTTGCCATCACAAAAGGGAATTGCAGAAAATCATCAGTAAAAAGTTGTGTGTGTAAAAGCGGCCTTACCAGCCAGAAACTGTGGCAATTACCCATAAGAAGTTTTTCAGATGCAGTCTCACGACTCTTTCAATACATCAATCTGCCTCAGATTAATTCACCTCGGCATCCATTTCCCTCTTCTTCTTGTTTTCTTGTCTCTACCTCACGCCTTCTCTTGGCACTCACCACCCCTTTCTTTAGTCAAACCGTCAGCCTCTATCCAAGACTTCAACTAATCACAACATCGTCCCCTTTTCACGGCGGCTACTGTACCGCCAGCCAACTGACATTCCAACCGAAGGAGTGCATGTATGCGTGCGCAACTGCTGCTAATCCACGCGCTAATGACCAATGGGAAATTCCATTACAGAAAAACCAAAAAGTTCATCAAAATCAATTTAATTACCATCCACCGACCCAGCTGACAGTCGAAAACGTGTCCCATTTCAACCACCATCACTGTGAAGGGAAAAAAACAAAATGTCTGCCGCAAGTCGCAACATCAGCTGTTAGCCGTCAGCCGAGTGCATTCACAGTGTAGAGTGGAGACCGTGTAGACATTCAAATTTCCATCATTGTGATGAATTTTATCCAACTTCAGTTCAAATGATTTCTCCGTGTCCACTGGTCGATTGCATTCACGAATGTCACCAACAGTAACCGACGTGTAAATCGAAGGCGGCGACAACGAAAACGACTACGACGTCGACGGGTGTGTGTTTTCATTTTTTTTTTGTGTTATATCAATCCCCCGCCCCCATTCCCCAAAAATTGCTCGAAATCGTGAGCAAAAAAAAAGAGAAAAAAGTGTGTAACAACACAAAAGAAAATCCATGAAATCCATCCCAGTTTCGTGGGCCACAAAATCAATAAAGTGCATCATCAATTCCGTGCAAAACCCAGAGAGAGAGAAATGTGTGTTGAAAGTCACAACATCCACGACGCAATGTGAGATGCAAGTAGGCTGTGGCCCCTACAGCCTCCAAAAAATAATAATTCAAAAGAAATAAGAAAAGCGAAGCGTGTGAAAATAATTAGCAAAGAAAAAAGGGAGTGTGAAAAGAGGGAAAATAAATATTATTTGCTGTTGGCATAGTGATCAATTTAAATCAAAGTTCGAATCTAAATCCGACTCCATTCCGCAGAGAGAGAGGTGTACGACGGGGCCAAATTGATTCCGAAAATATTCAAGCACACACAGAGCACGCCAGCCAGAGTGAAGACGAATCCGAGTTCGGTTTCAGTGCTGGGCATTTTGTTTTTTGTTTTTTTTTTTTTTTTTATTTAGTTTTTTGTCTAAAAATAGTCAAGTGAAGGAAGAAAATAAAGAAAAATGAGTGTCTTTAGTGACTTCCAACGTCTGTGGATGCAGCGCTTTCCCCAGAGCTCACTGTCCGATGCCTGGGAGCAGGATGTTCGGGCCAGTCTCGAACGGCATAGACAGAAAATTCACGAATTAAGCAAGGAACTCGAACAGGAAACATTGTATGTGGAATATCTGGAGCGTCTGCTGTCCGATGTGGAGGACTTCAAAAAGACTGGCGGTGATCCGACCATACTGTTTGAGGCAGCAACCACTACCAGTTCGCAGCAGCAGCAGCAAACAGCTGCGATCACAACGATGGCTGCGTCCTCGTCCATTCAGGAATCGTCGACAACGTCGTCGGTGGTGGAAACGTTAACTACGGTTGGCCTTCGCGATAGCCTTAATGGACTCAGTACCAGTCACAGTAACATGGATGACAATAAACAGGTTGAGGAGGTGAGTTGTTCTTTTTTCGTTTCTTTCTGTTTCTCTTTGTGGCTGGCTTGGTATATAATTTATGCTCCTCCGTTTACGCACAGACCACGTAACAGTCGTGACGAAGTCGATAATGGGTGCAGCAGCACAGCATCTGTTGAGGAGAGAGATACATGGCGATGACATTGAGTCATTGCCGTTGCCAGCAAAATTTTCCAAGTGGGTGCGGTGCGCGACCGGCCGCGGTGGGGATGGTTTTAGAATTTATTCTAATTTTTCGTTTCTGCTTTCGTTCTTCTTTTCTGCTGACGTCGATTGATTGAGTCTGTTTTTGAATGCGCGAAAAAAAAAAGACGTCGAGTGTCGTGGTTGTTGACAGATTGAACTCCTCCAGCCATCTTCGAGGGGACACACTACACGTAATAATGAGCTCGATAAAGCGCTGAGGTGAAGAAGTGAGATCACTTTTGTTGCGACAGAGGGGAATGGATGGCTTGCCTTGTGATGCTTGCTTGCTTGCAGAGAAGCAGTGCACAGCCTTGGTGGTTCGTTCTCGCCTTCAAGTGTGCACAATATTCATGCGGAAAAGTGTTCTTGTGTAACTTTGTGCCCTCGAATTCGAGCAACTTTGGAGTGCCTCCAGGGAGTGGATAAAATTGATTATCTGGAAGGTTCTCGATTGGTGTTGACTGTCCGCTATAAAGATGTGTTGGAATCCGCCGCTCGATAAAGATTAATTCCATTCCGCAGACACTCATCGAAGATAACGACCACAATTGATATCGCAAGCAAATGGGGTAGCCGATTTCGTGGTCTAATCGACCGTTGCCCTGCTGGCGGTGTCATCTTTTCCCAAGATATCGCAACATTTTTCTGCTTCTGTGGTGTGGAGGCCAATTAAAGCAGCCCCACTTCGGTAATTTGGTTCATGAATGCTAAGTGTGTGGCGAAACGTCTATTTGGGTGGAAATTTGAAAGCGCACAGTTTTTTTTCTTCTTCTTCTTGTGGCCGTCGTCATGTGTTGTAGGAGCACTCTTTGCAGACGTAACTTTTGTGAACAGACGCACATTGTGCGGCGGCTTGTATTGTCTTTATTTGTCCATAAAGTGATTCTTGTGCGCGTGGAAAGGCAATAAATAAACAAAGAATCTATTCTTGGGACACATAAAATTGGAGTCATGACTTATACGATCACGGATGTCATTCTACGTGACGTGTAGTGCTTTCACGGATGAGGCGACTTGATTCCTCCTCTTTTTAGCTTGATGCCGTTTTTATAAGGCAATGGCTGTTAGTTTACCTGCTCAGCATGTGATTCTGCACCAAGATTGGTTTTAGTTATCACACGCTTCGCACATGTGCGCGTTCTTATTCCGTGTAGAACAAAGGTGGCTTGGTGACTTCAGGAGGGATCGTATAAGCGAACCAATGTGCCTTGGTTATTTAAGGACGAATCGTATAAGCGAAGCTACGTTAGTCTCTTGTTGTACATCGCCAGGTAAACATGGGTTCTCTAACCACATGCACATACACCTATCCTCAGGGAACTTCACCGACAAGCCTACTCCTGTATCGGCTGCGGACTCAGAACTATCCCTTTACGGCTTGACGTCATCTTGAATCTCACTCCACGTGACCTTCTTGGACGACAAATTGTAGCAAGCGGGTCATGCCTCCACTTTATTCCATTTTGCAGTGAATCGCTTTCAACGGGCAAACGAACATCTTTTAGTGAAAAGTCAACCGCTTCCAAACAAACAGAGACTGATTCCAGACAGTGCTATCTGCGAGAGTTAGGTAGGTGGGTAGGTAACAGGGCCCCTGTTAGTAATAGGCATTGCTGGACAACCGGTTAAGAGAGTAGAGAGTTTTCAATACATTGTGTCAGCCAGTGCAGGAACCACCGAAGCAGATTCAGCATTTGGTATGTTACCCCCATTTTGGAAACGCAATGCTATTAGCTTAAACACCAAGCTAAGACTGTTTCGCTTCAATGTTGAGTCCGTGCTGTCATATGGTGCAGCACTTGGAAAGTGATCGCCATTATCACGAAATATTCCAAGAGATTTTTAGACGAACCGCGTCTCAAACGAACAACTCCATGAGATAACAGGCCATGAACCTACAGGCGCCACTATTCAAAGACGCAAGTGGCAATGGGTTGGTCATGCCCTTCGAAAAGGCTACAGTTCCATAGCAAGACATGCGATGCAGTGGAACCCGCTACCCAAAGACGGTAGATTGTTTTTAGCAATCACATGCTTCGCGCATGTACACATTCTTATTCCGCGAGGAACAAAGGTGTTGGTAAGAGTAAGAGTTGGAGAGAGCTGAAACTCATTGCGAGAGCGAGTAGGCGTAGTAGAGTCCCTAGGACCCACAAGAGGATACATGATCCAACACCAAAGACCACCGTGAGCCCTATTTTGGTCCTAAAACCACCCAGATTCACTCACAAATGAATTTAAGGAGATTTGTCAGTTTGACGCCGCTTAAGCCATCCAGCTCTACGAAGAAGGGCTTTCCTAGGAGCTGCCACATTTTCTTTACTAGTGCTTGGCAGTCACTGATTAGCTGTTGGATAGATTCTGTTCCTTCCTCGTCTCTGCAGCTTCTGTCTGTATGAGGTAAGTTCTGGCGTATAACATGTGTGCCTATGGCACAGTGCCCGGTAAGGTCTACTAGCCTTCTCACGTCCTTCCGATAAAAACCGATCAACGATGTTGATCTGTGTTTGCTCAGCGTCGGACATAGAGCCCTAGCCGTTGCTCCAATACTCAGACTATGCCATCGCGCTATTGCTCTATCTAGGGCTTCGTGCTTTAGCTTTTCCTTTAGTTCAGCGTTCTTTTCTCATTTTTCGTTCATTGCCTCCCAAAATATATGTTTTCACAAGCCCCTTGCTGCATTCGACCCAAATCCCTTACCGCAGAGCCCTGTCATTAGGTTTGGAAACTGGCAACAGCCGTAGAAGTCTAAATCTGGAGAATATGCAGAGAGGGGTATCAGTTATCGATTTTTGCCACTCCTTTGAGGAGGTCCTAATGCTGCGGAGAGCCCATTACCGCTCAGTTGAAATGCTGACAGACTCAGCCGTCTCACGCCCTTTAATTCTCCGATCACCGTCCCTTATACAATAGCATTCCATGGATCTTATTGACGATTTCCGTGGAGACGACATCATTTTGGAGTCACTTGTGCTGGTACGACTACAATGGAACTCAGTAACTTCATAAACGATGAAATTGGACGGCAAGACAATGTGAAGCAGTTTGTTTCTATGCACATCGTTTCTTTGGGCCGTCGTGTGATGCATTCGCAGAGATTTTTCGAAGTAATGAGACACAACACACAGAATCATTCCCTATCTGGATAAATGTTTACTTCAGAAAAATACACCGAGACCAGCCTCAAAATTGCGACGCTAATCGATTCTTTACACTCACGATAGCAGACCAAAAAAAATTAAATGGGAACCTCTTTCGTATTTATGGTTAAAAAAATGGCTTACACGTCTTCTCCTTCTTAGGGCGCAACAGTCCGAGGTGAACCTGCTCCTCAACCAACATGCCTCTCCAGCCAGCCCGATCTCTCGCCAGCTGTCTCCAGTTTCGCACAACAAGCCGGCTGATGTCCCCCCGATTTGTGTGCACAACCTTGGGCGTGGACGTCCTCTGATGCTTTGTTCCACATGCTTAAAGTCGAAGATGTTTCGAGCCGGTGCTAAATTGTGTACTTGGCCTAGCCATTTTATGCGTTCATGCCTGGGTAGACCGCCCATAAAGTTCGTGGTTGAACCTTCATCTTCATCGCAAACGGGACCAAAGACCACGCGTAGAAAATTTCTCTCAAAAAGATCGATAACCTCTTCATCTACTTTGGATATAGTCCCTACCTCTGCATCGTAGAGCAAGACGGGTATGATCATGGTCTTATACAGAAGAAACTGGGTCTTCCCAGACAGGTCTCTGTTACTCAATTGCGTCTCGAACCCATAAAAACAGCAGTCTTCATCAGGATGACGATGTTTCTCAGGTAGGCTCTGACTAGTTTGGCAGTCAAAATTGTATAGCTCGTTCTTATACACGCTGTCATATACGGCTTTGAAATCGACGAATACATAGGTCGTTGATTTGCATTCCTTCTGTCTTTTCCGGAATCTGCCGCAGTGTGAAGATCTGGTCTATTGAGGACTTGCGCGGCCTGAAACCGCACAGGCGCCCCTACAAACCGGCCGAGAAGATCTTATAGGCAGGCGACGCTTAGAAGACTAGTTCCTCGGTAATTGGCGCAGTTGAAGGAGTCTTCTTTTTTTATGGATCGATACTGAGATTCCACTCGTCTGGCAAGCTTTCCTCTGACCAATTTTTTACAGATGGGTTGGTGCATGTGCTTTACCAAACTTATCTCCAGCTGCCCTAAAGAGTTCTGCAGGCAATCCGTCTCCACCAGCAGTTTTTTCGACTTTAGTCTCGGTGTCGCTATTTTATCGACTTCCTTCGTCTCTGCCGGGGGGAAGAAATTCTCTTCTTTCATCGTCCATTGTGTGTAGTGGAACATTCTGCCAGACAGTGACATTCATCTCCGGTTAGCAGTCTGCAAAAATGATTCTTCCAAATGCTGTGCTAAAAATGGCAGCGAACCGAATTCCAGCGATGCAACTTTGTGGCCACCATTGTATTATTTTTACAATGACGCGGCTTGCAACCTGGGCAAATGGAGGTGACTCAAATCAGAGATTGGTGTTGTGTGCAGCCTCCTTTGTGGCATTGTCATTATTGAGCATAAATTCGCACTTAAAGACTTAAAACTTCATATATTAACAATTTGAATTAGCCTCTCTGACATCTGCACAGACGTGCTATTCATTTTTGTAGAACGCTTGTACACCTTTCTACTCAACCGAATGGCATGATGCTTACATCATTGGAAAGGTAATTTCGCGTAGATGTGCACAATTGCCAAACGGTTTGAATAGACCCTTGGTAAACATATGTACAAAATTAGGTTATTTTACAACATATAAGTTCTTCGAGCTTCGGTTATGGAAGATGTACTCAAAATCCACGTTGAAACATGCGTATTTAAATACATAATCGTAGAATTTCGACGACGGGCGGGCCTACTAATAAATAATTAGTCTGTTTGCATGACTTTGAGTACCATAATTTAGGTCGGTGTTCGGAGACTTGGCCGCTCGGAGTCGGCATAAAACTGTAGGTCCCTTCCACTCGTGATTGAACAATAGCATGCACAACACGAGTGGTTGCTGAGAAGCTAGGCCCTGGCCCTCTACGGGCTGTAGCGCCATAATTATTCAGAGATGGTGCCTTTTTCTTGAAGGAAAAACAAGCAATTGAGTGCGGTTTTCTCCTACGTACCATTTGTTATACGCAAATAAGTTGTTGCATAAACGGTTTCTCCACATACGCTTACCATGTTCGAAACCTGCTGCGCTTAATCTATTTCCAATTGACTGGTAACTCGTGTCTCTTAACGCTTCGCAAATGCCATCGGCAATATAGCCTCCAGTTTGCACCGTCATACTAGTAGCGTGTTCGTTGCTCTCTCTTGCCTAGGTGTGGTGATTTCTTCGATAGTGTTTAGCTGAACACTTGATCTGATCTGCATTCCGACGAAATATTCGTTCTTTGTCACTTAAGTTCGGACTGTGTGGTGCAGTTTGACAATAAAAAACAAAGAAAATGCACAACGATCCATTAATCGTCATTGACAGACAAAGAATCACATTTTGTATTGCTTTTCCCAGACGACTTTATCGGCTTGTCATCATCTTTTAGAGCCGAAGACACGAACATCAATAGCAGTTAATCTGTGCATCATTGCAACACAGCGATGGGCAGTGTTTAGTGAGGGAAGTGCTCACGTAAGTTCCGTTCACGTAGCCTGGATATAAGATTGCAAAGGGAAAGGTCACTTCGAGAGTGAATAAGTAAGTGGAGCGGTTGTGACATTTCAATCAATAGTCAATCTTTCCACGGCAATAGCCCTCTCGAATGGATTAAAGCACCTCGAAGGGTATCCATCATGTTCGATGGACAAAATCGGACCGCAATTTGCAATCCTTTATGTTCATCTAAAGAAAATAGGAAACCCAACAGGAGTGGCAGCAGATTTGTTCTCAACATTTTCTCTGTTCACACGTTCAATCAATACACAAGACAACCATTTTCATTTTCAAGGGTTCCTGACCTCCGAAAGAAGTTATCATCAATCATCCCTAATCCACACGGACTATGGGCCAATAATGGCTTTTTCAATCGACCCCGTAAATCCATTTCGTTCATCCGTCCCCTGCTGCCTTGCTGCCTTCGTGTCGTGTCTCGTCCACTGGTGTGTAGACAAATTTTCTACGCATTATTCCTGTGTCTGTCATTCTTGCGGCAAATCCGTCACAATTTATGAACTGTCTCAATGCGGACTCAAGGATATACTGTCACACATTGACGTACTGTATATATGTCCTTTATGTAGTGTAAACCTCTTTTAGCAGATTTCTCAACATTTTAAGAAAACAATTAACATGGGCGCTGCTCGTATTCAATAACGGGACGCTTGTGTTCATAAAGAGGCACTTTCAGGCGAATGAACTGTCACTGTCATGATTTGTTTACCCTCTTTAATAAAGGGGGCTTCGCTACGCGCTTTCTATTTTTTAAATTTAAATAAAACAAAGTCATGTCAGGGTGAGATATCATCCACATTTTGTATTTGTTTGAAAGGTCTATCGATGGCCTTATGTATGGAATATAAGGTTTATGTGTCCGCCGCGGCTTCTCTGCGAGGCGTGCATCCGAAATGGCCAATTTTCCATGACTCTGGCGCATAAATCGGCCTGAATTTAACCGATGGCTTGTGTTATGTTGGCTTTGGTGGCCGCTGGAGCTTGTGGCTTATTCGCAATGGCCTGCGATTTCAGAAAACGCCACAAGAAAAAAGTATTACGCAGTCAAATCGCACTATTTCGGTGGACATCACCGCCACGTTGGACATTTCCTCGAATCGCTCGTCCAGAATTGCCAATGTGGCGTGAGCTGTGTGGCTTGTCCTGTTGAAACCACATGTAGTTGGAGCCCACATCATCCAATTCAGACCACCAGAAGTTGGTAATCAGCGATCTATGGCGTTCGGCATTGACGGTTATGGCCTGGCCAACAGCGTTCTCAAAGAATTCTCAAAAAAAGCCCAAAAACCACATACACATTCGGGAAGCATTGGATGCTCTTGGATCTCATGTGGATTGATATCGTTATCGTCACAAATTAAACAATTTTGGTCGGTTGACGTACCCATTCTTACAGAAATGGGCCTCACCCTATGACGACCGTAAAATGGGCGAAGCGCGCGGAACATTGCCCGCACAAAACCCCCAATTTGAAGAACCATTTTTATCATTTACACGTGTTGTTGAATGCTATGTCCATCTATTTGCGGATTGACAAAACAGACTCCACGAATGACAGCCTATTTGACAGATGTAGCTGCAACAATATGGCCGATAAAACTGTTTATTCCTCTTACAACTACTTCTTCTGAGTACATACTTAGGTTAGGTAAGTGGGTAGAAGAGCCAGAGCACTCTCACTTATGTCCTAGTGGACCCATTGTGATGCCCAAAGGGGGAATGGTTTCCTCCTAACGCCCTTCTCGTACCCCTCGATCCATCCTATCATGTCTGCTAACTGCCCAACCATCCCGACATCATGATAAGCCTGAAAATAGAATTCAAATCGATATTGGTTAGCTCCTCCAGGTCCTGGAAGAAGTATTCTCCCATTGTTCTGTGCTTCAATTGACAGAGGCTGGGGCAGTGGCAGAGATTGTGAAGAGTCACCACCATTTTCGTTTCTTGGTATTTCAGATGGTTATGGCCAGTTAGACCTCCAACCACCATCCGTAGCAACTTTTTGTCGCATTGAAAGAGTTTGTCGGTTTTTGCACCGAAATGAACGTGGATCATACCATTCGAGATGTCTCACAAGTGGATAGCGAGTTCCACAAAGTAATTCTTTGTCTCGCACGGTGCTGGTTGATCACATCCCACAGTAGTGAACTTTATACGTGCGTTGCCGTAAGTTTCCAACAAGTAAGACTTATCAAACCACCCACTAAGATAATAAGCACATCCTTTATTGTTTGAAGATTCATATGAGCCTGCAGTCTCAGATTTTATGTATCTTTTGGTCATTGTTTGTCCTTCCCTTACATATTTGGATGGAGAGACGAGAAACAATTCCTTCCTCTTAAATTGACGGAGTTTCCTTAGGATTGTCTTGCGTTGTCACTCTACTGAAATCGCAGATAGCCTTCCTCCTGTTAAAATTATGAAGGGGGTGATAATGGCCAGCGATTCCTAAAGAACTTATAGGAACATCCTCCAAACCACTGCCCTGTTATGAATCTTTGTTCATTCATCGTGGGTCATACAAGTCGATCCGGTGTGTATGCCTATATCAGCAGTTATGAGCTTTGCCCTGCCACAGTTCCTAAGATTATTGAAATGGTTAAACAGTGCATTGGTCAAATTTCCATTTTTTATTTTTTATTTATTTATTTCCTCGTTTACACACACTACATTACCGACTATTTTTATAATAATAATAAGAGCTACATGGTTGGCGCTAGAGCCCATAGAGGACCAAGGCCCAACTTATATAGCAACCATTCGAATTGTGAGTGCTATTGTTCTCGTGGAAGGGACCCACCGTTTTAAGCCGGCTCCGGACGGCCAAGTTTGAGAAGCTTTTAATAGAAAGTTATACTCTTTGAGCATTGTCAGGGACTCGAAAGAGGTGGGGCCGTGAAAAATATTTCTTGTCGTACCAGGAATCGAACCTAGGCAGATTGGTCCAAGAGCGTAGGAGTCGACGCACATACCCAAAAAGCCATGGACCAATGCGAGCTTTTAAAATCTTCACCTTCTCAACAATTGTCACAACAGCAAACAGCTGTCTTGAAGGGAAGACACACAATCGACGACTTGGCCTCAATGTCACCACAGGCAGATATACTTACGTAGGCACGAGCATCGTCTACCTCGGATACCAAGTAAACAGAACGCCATGTAGAGCGTATGGACAAAACTTTTGGACCTCAACCAACTTGCGGATGTATTTGGAGGTAGCTGGCCAAAGATTCTGCTAGCTGGACTCTTCGTCTCATTGCCAGATCTACTAAATGGGTTCGATCACATCGAGCGAGCAGCATTAACGCCACGCTAACAGAGGCTTTGCATCGTCAAACCTCCGGATGATAAAGACCACTGTATTTGCCACATGGAGTCAATGCAAATTGCCCAGTACATCACCAAGCTTGCCCTGCTTAAACTTGACGCTCAATGCAGTTGTCTTCAGTAAATCTATTACTTTTAAAGCTGTACAATGTTCTGTGCGGTAGACTCAGCTGGAAACCGAATACACAAGATTGTATCAGGAAGGAATCAGTTGCATTGGATCCAACCAAAGGGTTGGTTGTACACGGCAATTGTCTGTCGCGCATTGCTTTAGAGTATTCTTGATTGGTGCCCAGGACTAGGAATCGCCGTTCTATTGGGATGCCCACGGCCAAGTTTGACAAGGTTTTTCTAGACAGACTCTTAGAGCATTGTCAACGACTGGAAAGAGTGGGGCTGCGAACATTATTTTTGTCGGGTTGGAAATCTAACGAGTGCGTATGAGTCGGCGTACATACCCACAACGCAACGGCGCCACTATTTTGACTACATTGCCGACAGTTTATTCACCGAATGGGTTTTTCACAAGAACCGCGAAGAACACAATACTGCCTTGCTGCTGCCGTTGCATACATAGGTAGTCCGTCAAGGCATACTTTGAAAGCACAAGCCAAATTCATCAGCTGTTCTTATTTCTAAAACGTCTCTTGATGCACAAAAAAGTCTCAATTTGTAAGCGAGTGTAATTAGAACGCACTCTTTCGCGGAAATGTGTCAACATGTTGAATGTGCGCTTTTACGTCGTATTACGCTGTTCTCATTCCTCTAATGTTTCAAGAAACGTAAGAACAAACACCTTGCCTTTACATTGTTTGTGTTTGAAGTGAAATGGCACTCGTACGGCAGCACCAACGCACCATTGTGTCTCAAGCAATTGTCCACAATGTGAGTGTGCGCTGGTGTGTGTGTGTGCATTGCATTGACTCCTACGCTACAATAAGGGCGTCTACCTACGCCTGACCCAATGTTTTCCAGAACTCATAAGAACCAACTTCGTCACTCCCCCCCCATCGAAAAGTTAACCTTCCTGCGTCAGATGAGAAAGGATTTCCTTCCAAATCAGCAATTGAAGTAACAAAGTGTGCAGCCGAGCATCTCTGTGCCTGACAACGCTCAGCACGAAAACAATGCTCCTCCGCCACCCTCAACTTGTTATGTTATCACGCAAAATCATACGATCTCCCATGTGCAGACTAGTTCATGATTAAGTAGTTCCTTCGTGTGAGAACAACAATTTGCAGTAAACTCCTCTTCACACAAAAGAAGAGTAGCTTCCTCTTGCCGAGTGGAGCACCCTTCAGACACAGTGCTCGGTGGCTTGGCTGTTGGCTCGTTTTATTTCGTTTACACAAAAGTGGGCGGCATCCTGACACATCCTGCGTCTGATGAAGCGGAGAATATCCTCGGAGATGTTCACTCAACGTGTCTCATCAGGGTTCTGTGTCTGCGAGCTGTCATCGTCAGCCTCAAACTTCTGAAGAAGCAATCAAGGCGGCGTTTGTCGTGCTCTATTGTTCGGCAAACGAAGTTTAATGACTGTGATTTTCGGTGCTAGTCCTACATGACAAACTGTCACAAACAAATTTATTGATTTTTCACCGCTCTCTCTCTCTCTCTCACCCTCCCTCCCGCCGCTTCACTTGGGAATCTGTCGAATTATTCGGCAGCATATTTAATATGCAAACGCAACACCGGCGCACACGTCCGAAATCCCAAAATGAGTTTATTTTAAATCGAAGTCTTCAATGCGGGCTATCGCCGGAAGCACTTAGCCGATGGCAGGCACTGTGTGTTGTTATTTCTGAATATTTCTTTGTTATTTTTCCCTATCGCCTTTAATAGATCCAAGCTGGTGTTGTGTGGCGCGGCGCGGTGCTGGCCGCTTCCTACGAACGCAGCCCGCAGCCAGTAGTCGGTAATGAACGCGAGTAATGGCATTTGTCGAGTGTATCTAGCGGAGTTAGTATTCCTACCTAGTCACCGCTTTGATGGGTGAACGAGTTTTTCTTGAGGTTTTTCTATTTCTTTTGATGCCTATCGTTGTCGCTCCTGTCTCCCTCTCTCGTGAGTTATTTTGTTTTCTTACCTTTTTTTCGCCTGCCCCTCTCTCTCTCTCTCACCCTCTGTTCCACGGATAGCGAGTGAAGTGTTAATTAAAATCATTTGAATATCCATGGAAACTTTATGACGGTATTCTGTGGTGTGTTCTTCTGTATTTTTTTTCGTTTTTTTTTTTTTAGTAATCACAACACGTGGGGATTTTATTATTCCAAACTAAAATGGCTTCTTAACCTCAATTTCGAGAGATTTCGAAATGCTGCGGTACGTAGGATTTGAATGCAAATGGTAAGGAGGCAAAGATAATAGCTCAAAATTTGATTTGTGTCGTCTTTTGGAAGGGGCGGGCAGCTTTGTTCCTGCCGCTAATACCGCCAAGACAAGGCATAATGCTGCTAATACCGTCGCAGTTAAAATGAAAAAGTGCCTGAAAGAATAAAGCATTCTTTTATAGGCTCTTACACACAGTCAGTGATGTTCTTTGTTGCAAGAGTACTGCAGTGTCGGGTGATTCACAATGGGGCCTAAAAGGCCTACTGTGTCATTATAAAAATGTAGTTTAACGGCCGCCATTCAAAAAGTTGATCCTTAAGAGGAAGAGGGTGTCAAACGTCGACCAGAATACGACTTCTCACAGCTTAATTATTGAATCATTTCCTCTGACAGGCTATTGTGATTGAAATATCTGCCGTGTGGTAGGGGATAAGCCGCCGACTCCTACACAGAAGATTCGGTAAACACTTTGTCGATCGGAGTTGTCATTAAACTGTATTCCGGAAAACCCACAAGACCAGTTGTTGCTTGGCCCGAATCCAGCACAGTAGAAAGAAAATAATGAAAATATGATTTAGGTAATTAGATAGCTGTCAAGAAGACAACCGTGTTCGAGTTAGATCACAGACAGGTCCATTGTGATGCCACCACACCGGTAAGTCTGTTCACCAATCATTCGACTGCCATGAGACCACAGACTCAGGCCTGCAAGAAGTAAATCAAGTTGTTGTACGTCGATAAATACTGAAGCCAGCTCTTAGGTCTGCCAGCCACTTTCTGTCACGTACTTTTTTTAATGGTCAGCCATCAAAATTCTGAGGAATAGAGCAGGCTCAGAGCTCCATTAAATCTCCTTTAGGCCGGTGGCTTTCTGTCCGTAGAGAGCATTGGCCAGATCATCTGCAGGCATTGTAAGACGATCTTATAGGCGATGCTTAGCGGGGATACACCTATTTAGTGCTTGCAAGAGACAGGATCACCTTTTCTGCAGATGGAACATCCCCAGCCGATAAGTCGCCGGGCATGCCTATAAGAGACTTCAGACCCATCTGCAGAAAAGGTGTTCCTATCCATTGCAAGCACTAAAGAGATCTTATTCAGAGTACTGTGTGACCGTCTAAAGACGTTTCGCATCGCACTGGTCGGCGCGTATTGGACTGGGCACAGACCAAATATTTACACAAAAAACAGTTCCTGGAAAGACTGTCAATTTTCAGATCGCTACGTACCATTTTTTTCGATTTTGAAGCCTCAAACGCAAGCGAACACCACAAGGAACGGTGGTCAATGGTCAAATTCGGGATCCCGACAAAAATTTATCGGACTGGCGTGTGATGTCTTCAGTTTGGTACGACAGAAGTGCGTCGGACAAGTGTGAAAATAGCTGGATTGCGCCGTTGGTTGAGTGCCTGGCCCTGGTGACAGGGGTTTCCGGTTCAAATCTCAGTGAAAGCCAAGTTAATACGCTTTTATCCGGTTTTTATAGCTGGTCCAGTCACACTGGAGTTCTCGATCAGTCTGACCAAAGCCATGGGCTAAGTGTGCTGGCGATTTCGCTGGCAGCCCACTCTACCTCACCTAACTGGACAAGTGTCAGCACGAAATGAACAATTTTCTAAAAGTCACTCCAACTGTTGGTTTACGCCGATGACATAGATCCTCTCGTGTTCACAACGTGATCTCTACAAATGATATGCTAGTGCAGTAAAACTGCCCTTCAACCGGTGCTACTTCAATTTGTCAAAATTTCTAACTCGAAGGACGGAAGTCATGCTCAACCAAACATCGAACCAGAAATCAGGTGCCATAGAATATCACACAGCGGATTTACCCATTGTCCGTCCACGAATTTGACAGACTTTTTGACCGTTATTCACGAATTTGTCACGGTTATTCACGATATAATGTAAATTTCATTCTCTGATTGGTCAGTTGGGTTTGAGAAAACGATATAGAGCTGTCAAAAATGTCAAAAATCTGTTCATAGCTATCTATCTATATCATAACAGTGAAGTTTTATTGAAAAGACAGACATTTTATTTATATCAGACTAAAAATAAATCACTGCTGACAAAATGGCCGCCAGTTAAAGTAGTGTTGCCAACTGAAAGTTCTATACCTCTAAAAAAAAAACACCCTTTATATCAGTATATTGATACGTTTACTTACTGGTATCTGGTTCATTAGCAATCAAGCAAGAAGAATGTTGTAGTTGTGGCGAAGAAGGAAGACGAGGAAACAACCCACTATAACCTCGGCACCTGTTAAGCTCTTGCAGCGTACAGGAAGAGAACGCTTTGAATTTTATGGTTTAGGGTCCGAGGTGGACCTGGGACTAGCTTGTACAGCAACTCGTTTTCTGCATGATGTTGTTCTACAAGTGCAGACCCTGTAGTTTCCCACTTTTATAAGCTTTTTCTTCACTTCTCTGAGCATTGTCAGTGACTCGAGAGAGGCAGGCAGTGGATTTTTAAAGCTGCTAGTGACGGGAATTGGACCTGGATACTCAGTGTAAGAATCGGCGTGCCTATCCACTACGCCACGATTTGTCACATATAAAGATCCATGATAGGTTCCTAATACGCTAACAAAATGGAATGCTTTACAACTGGCAAGGTTTCTGATCGGGGGTCAGTGACAGCACAACAACAACAGAGCTAATCTCAGATCCAAGTGGGTTACGTACTTGGCCACGGCAGTCCACTGTGACCTAAGCTCATCTTCTGTTCAATCATTTGAACGAATGATTTAGACGGGAGTATTGATTCGGTGCGTCGAGCACAACGTCTATGATCTGTGGATAGATTACGGACATGGCACAACATCCCTCCCAATCACTGACAATGCTCGAAAGGGTTAAATGTTCAACAAAAACTGCTTTTAATACAAAACATAGCTTTCATTGCTTTTTTCTTGTTCGCAACTGTTGGTGTCTGCTGAGCTCAAGTTCTTCGTGGATTCTGGGGCTTTCCCCAAGAAGGAGATGAATCTCGCGCCTCATTCTGCTTCACAATCCCATCAGTCACCCTTTCTACGCACATATGTATATAGAGAATGAAAAGACGCCTCTTTAAGCGTCCAGTATGTCAGCATTTGTTAGAAAAAAGATTAAGTAATACCCCTCGGCCGTATAGGAGCTTTTCCAGCGCTAAAAAAGCCGACTACCAAAGCACACGCATTTTTAGCTCTCACTTAAAAATGTCTTTTTCCAGTCAATTTAATGAATTCCTGAAGATCATTAAGAAGACCCACTTTCTGGGCATAGGCTGAAAGCCGCCTTAAACTAATTTCCTGCAATTCACTCCGAAAAGTCCCTCCGCATCGTGGTACACATTTAATGTCGCGTGCCTGCCAGTAGTCCGTCGTATACGCGTTTTATGCTGATGACATTAATTTCGACATCGCTCAAGCATTGTTGCGAGTTCCTCGTAAAATCTCACCAAACTCTGATGCGACGGAATGCTTTTAATCTCATTTTGGAAATCTTCATTATGAAAGTTTAAAAATACATTCTAACTCAGTGACATTGAGGAGGATGGATCCTCCCGGCAAGCAGCACACATATTTCATTAAAAAAAATCACACGCACACCCGAAATGAAATTCCGAAGACGTTAAATAGATTGCCAAGGGCGCCTCGTCACCTCTATCCCCTGGGAGGCAGGGAGGGCAGATGTTTTGGCCCCAAACTGTGCAGCTATCCCCCCATAATTGTGTTTTTAAAACACGACGTCAATCCGTCTTTCGTCGTCTGGATTCCCTGGATCTCGTGCCCGAGCCCGCTTCGATGGGAAAATGCAAAACAAAAACAAACACAAACAAATCATCAAACAGGAAACGATGAAAATAAATGTAAACGAACACGACGGCCACAAACAAGTGTGACGAGAGAAGAAAAGAAACAATAAAGGACACCACAGAAAAGGAAACCAGAACAGCATCACGGTCAGTTGGGTTCACAGCGAAATGAGCATGTGTGTGTGTGTGCGGTTAAATGAATATGTATGCATGCAAGGGAAAACAGGACAAAACGGGATTATGCACATAGCAAGAAAAAAACTGCAGCAGAGAGAAGGAGAAAACAAAACAAAGACCCAAAGAAGCCTCATTTACAACAGGTTCGTTCGGCTGCCGCTGTACCTCGCCACGAAACCGGAGAGCAGGTGGAAATTTATGTGTTCACTCGTGGCGGTATACAGTAGAGGCCACAAAAGCACTGTGCTGCATCGCATTTCCGGAACCTTTCATATTCACATCAGCGACACATAGACTCATTCGAATGTCCTTCCATAAAAAGTAAGAAAAAGTGCTCTGCGCTCGCGATGCATTAACAATCGAGTGCATCTTTGGCAGATGGTAACCCGTGCTCAGACTCACTTAATCAAGCAGGAGGACTGCTCGTTTTATGCTCGAGAAAACGTATTTATCTGTTCGTGACGCGATGAACACAGAGCAGCAACGAGCAACAAGACATAAACATAAAACCATTCGGATACGTCGTTAACATTTTATTTATCTTCTGTCAGTTCGGAGAACACATTTCGTTCATGCCCGCAATCAGCTAGGCACCTCTTATCTCTCAAAATGCACGCCACACACTTGTAACTCATCCCCGAGCCCAGACCCCCATGCGTGCGTGCTGCGAATAGCTAATGCTTCATTCTGCGACCATTTCGTTTTCCAAACTTTACAACTGTAACCAATTAAGACAACAGAAACCAAACCAGAAAAAAAGACAACGAATTGAGATGTATTGCATTTCATTAGCTTTAGTTACACATTGCTGCGTCCGTGCGTGCCTCCACCGACTTGGAGAAACAATTAACTCTTTAAATGGCTTGAGGTGATGAATTTCCTAACAACATATCAGAGACAGAGAGTGCGCGCGCCGCCCAAACAAATCGTGTTGGTCGTGTGGTGCACTTTCATCTTCTCTCGACTCGGCACAAGCGCCCACTCCACTGCACACCATTCCAAGTAGGTAAACAACACTTGCTGCACACCAAAGAATTGCCTACGTGTCACTGCGGCAGCATCCGCCTTAAATGTCCAGCGAAACGTGGTGCCTGTGCGCCGCGCAGCACACCGCACCGACTTAAGCAGCCAGTCCAAATGAAAATGCAAATGCCTCAAACCGCCATCGTTGTAGACAAATCTATCAACCAGACAATATGGCACATTTCCGCCGCGACGCACAGTCCAGTGTGGCTGCCTCTCTTTCGCGAGCCTTAAGTGCGCATTGGGTGAAAGTGAATCAACCAATTGTTCATGCGTCACAATTACACTCATTGTCCATTCCTCACAGGTGTGTGATTGTGAGCGGCTTGTCGGCTTGCCGCAGCCCAGTGGGGGAGGCGTCGTCGACCCGTCCGTTGGTCGCAGTAGCCGTGTCGTTGTTCACCGGACCGATCGGAACTCAACTCGACTTCAAATTCGTGTATCCGCAGCACCGCAGCGAAACCACGACAACCGCACGCCGTACAGCGGCTGCCCTCTGTCTCACCTTATCGGAAAAAGGGTTTCCAACCGCCGCGCCGACCCACTATCTTATCTCATTCCATTTGCTATCGTTTCTCACTTTTATCGCGTTCTCTCCGCACACATTAAAGCGATTTTCTTCATCAAACACGAACGAAAAACGTACGGGGCTTAATTTCGAACAGTGAAACTTTGTGGCGGCGACGGCCCCTCTCTTCTCGGTGGCCGTTCAGATAACGACTTCAAATTACGTTGTGCAGTTCGTTTTTGATTTCGGTTGGTGGAAAACACTCGACGAACAAAAAAAAAAAAAAAATAAATACACACAAAAACGTCTTGCATTTCCAATCGACAAGGGGAAATTGTATTTTCGACCGTGTCCTTGTTCGAATTTTCGCATCAAACGAGTGCGCTGAAACATGACAGTTGTGTGCGTCCGAAAATTCTGATTCAATCTGTGCTGTGAAACTGAAAGTTTTCTAGTTTTGTTTTTGTGAAAATTTAGCCACCACTACAAAGGATAATGTCGTCGTTTAAGGAGAAATTCAAATTCTGGACAAAAGGGGTAAATAATATTGATGTTGGCACATTCGAACACACGGCTGACAGCAATCAACTTTCCAGAGCTTTTTCTTGGAATTCGATTTGTGGGTCTTATTTGCCATCGTCGAACCGAATAGATTCTCTAGATATTATCGGGGATATTTACAAAAAAAAAAAAAAACAAAAAGAAAGCTTTCGCTAAATTAGGACTAATCTGAAGGAAGGTTCGCGTGTGTTTGTTGTTTTGTGAAGACAAGTCAGCGTTTGTCAAGTGCATTTTTCGTACCGGACTCAGCCAATGGGTGCGTTCACGTTGTGCTATGAGACTTTTGCTTTTGGCCATTCAGCTGTCAAATCGAATGATTTGTCGCTCTGTTTCGCTGCTTGACCAAGAGTTTTTTTCTTTAAATTAAGTGTCAAACGAACGTGTCAAAACTTGTCGAAAAAAAAAGAAGGGTTTTGAATGGTTTACATAAGCGCGAGTAATGTGAATTCATCTTATCAGTAATCAATCGCAATGACAAGCGCTATCAGGCGGAAATGTCGTACAAAAATTCGACCTAATGGTTGTGACGAAACTTGCTGCTTAATGGCTGTGACGAGAGTTTGCGTTTATGGTTTCCAAAGTCCGTGAATTGCACATGGAGGAGCATGGAGATGATTGATTGGAGTTGATGAACTGTATTATGAGGATGGATGAGGATTTTTAGTATGACTGTGCCATTTGTAGGCACTGCGCCGTTTCGCTGAGGAGGTGTGGTTAATCATAGAAAGATAATCATGTTTTTTTCAAGGCGTCTCATACACATGTGACAGTTTATTTGTGTACAGAAATCAATAAATGATTCAGTGCAATGCAAACAAAAGACGTACAACTCCGGTACAAATCAACAAGAAACAGCTTTCTTTTATTGGATCTAGTTTTCTAGTTGAATTCAGACATTTCAGACTCATTGGTAGGACATAACTATCGCACTAGAAAATGTGCCATTGACTCATTGTAATGTGTTCATATCGCAAATAGTCGGTATTCCAGTCGTCTTGTGATCTAATTCCTTCTATTTACTTGGGACAATGTTGACATTTGGATTCAGCGTCATTAGATTCTAAAAACTTATCCGACCTTCCGTTGCCACAAAAAAGGGAAGATTCCCTCCACTCGTGAGGCAACAAGAGCACGCACAACACGAACGCTGATTATAGAAGCTTGGCACAAGTCCACCCTCCACTGTAGCGCCACGCAATAGGTAAACACTGGCAATGAAAGTACTTGGGTTTTTTTTTTTAGATTGCACATTCAATGGTTGTGACGCAGACTAGATAATTTGTAATAAGTATCGGCGCAAGAGCGTTCGATTTCACCTCAGTTAGAGGGAGATGGGTGCAACACACCGAAAATCAGAAGAAAGTCCAAAAAAGAGTGGATTTTTGTGTGAGGCACGTTAGTTTTATTCCGAACCGCGCCATTTATGACGTATTGGCCTTATTTGCAAATGACATGCACAAATGGTCCCATTCTGGTATTTTCCGTGCAAAGAAGTCTGGCGAAATTTGATCAGTCCAATGTGAACGAGCACAAAGGGTTCTGTGTACATTCAGAGATTGATTGCTGTCAGTTCTGCAAGCGGCATCTAGTCTATCAGCACGGCATTCGATTAATAAAACTAATATTGGTGCCGCTACAGCCCGTAAAGTGCCAGGTCCTAGCTTCTCAGCAACCACTCGTGTTGTGGGTTCTATTGTTCTCCCATGAGTGGAAGTTTCTAGACAGTTATACTCTTTGACCATTAGCAGTGATTCGAAAGAGGTGGGACCGTGAACATTTTTTTTGTCGTACTGGGATCCGAACCTAGGCGCCAAAGTTCGAGTCGACGCACAGACCCACAACACCACGACCGCCACTGGGCATTATTCACGTCTTTTGAAATACACGCCTGCTTGACGGATGTTGATTTAATCCTAGATGAGCGAGGACGTTGCGTAATTAAGCTAAACATCCCAAAAATTTAAATTTAAAGAATGAAACCAGCCAGAGCGTCTGCCTTTTCATTCTGAGACTTTCTTAGTTAGTTTGTCCCTTTGCCTTCTCTGTATAAATCGGAAAAAAAAAAGACTTTATTTGCGAAAGAGCGCATGGACGAAAGGAATACCAGAGGAGAGGAGGTACCTGTCCACATTGGTCTTAAATGTTTGTGGATTATAGTCTTCTTCATCTACTGGTGCTACAATCCGCGGTAGACCTGGACCTCGGCCAACAAGCCTTCCCCAGTTTGCACGATCTTTAGCCAGCTGCCTCCAATTTCACACTCGAAGTTGATTGAAGTTCTTCTCCACTTTTGTTCGCCACCGGTTCGTGGGCTGTCCCACTGGTACGAAGTTGCACTGGAGCAGAGCTGTCCATGCGCTCTTTGGCGTTGGATCCGTAGACGCTTGGCTATACTCATGTCTCTGTTTAGTTAGTTGTTGAATCTTCTTCTCCAAATGCCATCAACGCAAACTGGACCAAAGGCCGCACGCAGAACATTTCTCTCTTCTTCAGGATTACTCATCCGCTTTTGAGATTCTCCATGTCTCTGCGCCGTACACCAGGACTGGGACGATCAGTGACATATAGAGTCAGATTGGTCCTTCGAGAGAGAGCTCTACTACTCAATTGCCTCTTGAGTCCAAAGAAACATCGATTGGCAAGAGTTATTCTGCGTTTTATCTCGGTACTGGTGGTATTCGCACTGTTTATCTGGGAGTCGAGGTAAACCGAGGAAATCCTAAACTACTTCCAAAGTAAAGCTGTCTGTGGTGACGTCGTCGATAGCGTGTGTTTGTTTGTTTAGTCCTCATTCATCGCAGAACCGATTTTGGGCTCCTCCGTTTCAACATCAATATCAAACAAAATATCAACTGCTCGCTGTGTTCGACCAGTCACATCAAAAACGTTCGCGTCAGCTGGTGCACGGACTTTTGGGAGATCATCCGTCTTGTTTTGGCGAGTGAGTTCTGCACGACCTTCTCAAGAATGTTGTTGAACAAATTCTGTCGGAAGACCGCTCACCGCTGTTTCATGATATCACTGCGCCCTTATTTATAAACCGTTTTCCCCGATGTCCACATCACATCTACAATCCCCTTTTTTCGTGGACACATTATGATTTATGCCATGCCTTTTCTTTTGGACGTTAGCTGCCAAAGAGTGAACATTTAAACTTCAGTTTAACGATTTATTCGGTTTCACAGTTTCGCTTAAACTCTGAACTGAGTTCAATTTGTAGTTTAAATTAAACGAGAGTACACTGCCGTTTAAACCTCAGTTCTGCGCCATTTTGTTTTTTCTCGCTCTTTTTTTCAAGCTTTCGTATTTTATTCTCTCTAGAATCTCATGTTCGAGATCCAATCCTTGTATTGAAATCATTTGCAATGGATTCCCATACAGCAGCTTTTTATTTTTTTGTTGATTACCAAGATTTCTGTTTTCAGCAAGGACGCGCTACAAAAGTTCAAAAGGGATGTACAAAAGCGTTTTAAAACTAAAAAGCACAGGAAATACATTGAAAGCACTTAAAGGGTTGCCTTATTTTTTTTCGATCGCATAACCAATCGAAGTTCATCTGAATTGAAGTTCAGTTTTCTGAAACCGGACGAGTTAAACTAACAACTTGAACTCGGTTTAAGGTTCAACTGAACTTAGGCTTAAACCTTCACTGTGAAACTGGGCACAAGAGATGTTCAACCAACCACTGGTCAAACTGAAAAAAATAAGATTACACTAAACATATGATGTCACAAAATTCAATTCACTGACACTTCTACTTTTGCTCTCATCCTCTGTCACCACATTCAAGTAAAAACGTCCACGTAAAGTAAAACGTCAAATCTCATGCCCAACTTTTGAACAGACCTTTCTGACCTCAGCTGAACCTCAGCTTAATTGAAGATATACCACTTTGCTGGTATTTTTGGACAAGTGCATGCTTTTTAAAGGCAATTCGTTCAAGTTTTCGTCCTATTTCCGGGTCTTGCAGGACCGACAGGAACTGAAAATGATACAAATTGAACTTGATGTGGAACTTAGTAGATTTCCTGCACATATTTCAAAGGGATTGTATTCATCAAACACTTCTGCACTTGTGGGCGGAAGAAATATTGGGAAACGTTTTTCTGTTGCTGGTCTTCACATCACATATACAATCATTGCGAAAGTACCAAGAACATATTCATTTCCACGACTCGATCAGTGCAAGTGATTAAGTGCACCCTTGTCCAGCATTTGACAGACATTTTACGACTTGAATTGTCCAATACACGAGTGCACCCACAGAACGAACAGTTTTTTTTTTGTTTGTTTTTACTTGTCTAACACGGCACAACAAAATTTGCGGTCTACACTCGATCATCGTTCACTTAACTTCATCTCAATTAGCTTCATCAAACCGTCGACGTCATAGCCATGTTTACCTTCTGACAGTCTGAAGGCCACATTTCGTTTGGCTTATTCCGCAAGGAATTTAATGACCTCTTTGCAGGAAAGTCAAACCGGATCGGGCAACCTTGAGAATTCAGCCACTCTTATGTGATACATTTCAATTTAGTTGTGCGTTATATCTTTTGTTTTATGCCTGCTCAGCATTGAAACCAATTTTATTGTCCAACTCATAAAACACCGTCAGCTGAGTTATGCGATTGGTTTATTGGATTCGCAATAAATTTGCAAAAGTGTCTGCGCTAGACTTCCTCATGTGCGTGGTAATACCAAGGTACGAATATCTTCTGAACAACCAAATCACAGAAGTTGTTGTGACTGGTTTCGCATTTGAAATGTCACACCCACGGGCAGCGCTTGTTATCACTTGACGCCATTTTGTTGTCAAATTGACACAACCACCACACCGATAAGAGTGGCCTCCTATGAATTGCCTAATATTTTGCAATACCATTTGCAAAGATAAAACAAGTCAACGTAAACAATTCTGACCGAGGATTGCAATTCGTTAATGGGTTACAAAACACCGCTAGACTCATGCATCGCTTGGAAAACTCCTTCATACGGATGATTCGCTCAAGTGCCCATATCTCAGCTGAATTGAAAATCCCCCGCTTCCACTTCACTAATGAAATTTGTTTTTCTTATTAAAGCTTATCTCACATTTGGAAGAGGAGGCTATTCTCACTTCGCACTTAGCGTCCATAAACCGATTGAGCCAATTCGCGACGGCGACGTAGACAACAGCTCCTCGCTGAAATTGATTTCGTCGAGAACGATATATTCGCGTAGAATTCGTTAAATTCTCAATTCCACTTACAGACCGATAATTGGCGAATCATTCGATGGTGAGTGTGAGCGCTTATCCGCTGGAATTTTCGCGATTAAATCATACGTTTTGGGAATGGTGGACTGGAGTTGCTGCTCGCCTTCTGTTGATCGCTTGTTTACAGTTGAAAACGTTTTCCAGTCTCACAAGAGAACAGAGCTGTCACCACAATTGAATCATGCAGGGGAGTACCCATGTGTCTCTTCTGTGCTGCTGATTGATTGAAAGCCAATTATTGTCTTGTCGACTGAAAGTGTCAGTGTGGCACTTTTACTCTACAATCGACGAAGAATTTCCGCTAGTGAGGCGCTTTCCGAGAAGGGTTTTTCTGATGCTGATGAAAGATTCTATTTATAGACGCCCATCGTGCGTAATCCCCATGTGATGCTTAAGTGAACGATCGGTATTTTATGGCCTATTAGTGGTTTCAGTGAACACTTAATTCGATTTTGTCTTGAAAAAATGTTTGAAATGCACGGTTGATGGTATTTTACCCTTTTTTTGTCATGAACTTTACTTCAGAAGAGGTGACATTTTTATTAGGAGTGTTCAGTGAAATTTGGCAGCACTTTTTTTCCATTTGACATCTTGTTGCTGGGTTTACATTTTGAATTTATGTGTGTCCACACACGTTTAGGGTTACATGTGTAATTTGTTGGTGGTCATAATTGCTTTTAGCACTTCATCCTCAGATCACACCAATTATCGTCTGTGCACCTCACAAGTTTGTCGTATTAACGATAACAACGACTTCCGGTGCTCAAAGCATTACGGACAAAGTTCGACGCATTAAATGGGAACATCGTGGTTGTTGTTTATTCTGCTCATTTGACAGGCAATAGTGGTACCCTTATGTCGGATGAGTGACAGCCAGTTGGTGCAGCTGAAATCGAAACCACAATGATGGCCTACATCAGCCGGTGGTTAGGCAGTGTGGTGTGGGAACATGGGCTCTAATTAACAGAACACCCTCCAGCCGACTATTTTTGGGGAGTCAAACCGCATTACTATTATTTTAGGCGTCGTATTTCTAAGAATTTTATGAGAACATGGAGCATGTCCATTGTTTTGAATGTATTTTCGACGCAGCTGATGTGGTGGTGTTGACTCAGTATTTCGGCAACAGTCTATAAATGAATTGGGAACACCGTCCTGCACGCGAAAATGTGTGTGATAAAAAAAACTCAATAACCTGACATGCAGTTTCGAAGAAAGGTTGTGCAGAGGCGTCTTCAATTGATAAACCAATGTGGTGGCACCTTAATCTTTTCCATTTCTCTCAGTTGTTTCACAGCTCTCCCTTGATACATGTAACATCTGGCTTTTCTAATTCTGCATCATGATTGCCTCTGGAAATCGGATACATTTTGGACGCTTGTATTTTTAGTCAGAATTAACACGTGCTATTACCAGTCGTGTCTGCTGGGTCTACCCACAAATCTGTACGCACTTCGATAGATTATTAAATGAAAAACGGGAACATTTTCCTAATGGAACAACGTGAATCGTTTGAGTAGCTCTCCTTGCAAGAAGTTGTGCCATGTGGTGGTCGCAAATTAGGTCGTGGCAGTCAAAGTAGACATGTCGTTGACATTGCTACGGACTTGCCCTGTTTTGTTTTTTGTTGGATTCGTGGATGTTCAATGCTTCGGCGATCGTGATCACTTGGGAATTGTTCAGCTTAACGCCAAATTTAATGCAGTAGCGTTGGTGATTCCCTGTAGGAGCAGCTTTATGGATTATTGTCACTTGGGATTTGTTAAATTTTTTTACTAATTTTATCAGGTTTTAAGGAATTTCGCTGATGACTCATTCGGAAAGAGGGTTTTTTGACATTTGACACAAGTTAGTTTTATTTTTTTAGAGGAAGGTATTCATACTTCTTTAGACTATCTGCTAAAAGAGTAAGATAGGTTATGTTCGGTTAGTGGGTAGACGCGCAAGCCAAGTCTCACTTAGGTCCTGATGGACGCATTCGGATGCCCATAGCGGAATTTGTCCTCTTAACACCTTCCTCGTCATGTCAGTTTGTTGTGCAGCCATCCTGGATTCCTAATAAACCTGAAAATAGATGCTAGACGGTTTTTGTTTTGGAAGAAGTGTCCTCCAAGTTTTCTATACTTCAACTGGCCGAGACTGTAGCTGTGGCAAAGGTAGTGGGGATTATCCTCTTATTCTCCTTCGTTATCAAAGCCATTCCATATGAAGTCATGGGTTAGTCCCATTTCCATTTCATGATACTTCAGATGATTATGGCCAGGTAGCGTTCCAACTACGATAGCAAATTTTTATTATTTAGTTTGAAGGAGTTTATAGGGTTTAAACTTGGGCCCATGCGTCGAAGTGGTCTCATAGACAGTTCCACCTCATCCGTTTGCTAACTCTATGATCGTATCATCGACTTTCTTCTTGACATCTGAAAGAGGTGGTTTAATACCTTCGGCTGCCTCGTTGCCGATTATGTCCCCGGACCCAACATAGACTAATCGAGTGCCGCTGCTGAGAACCTTGAGCTCTTCGCGGCAGCCTGTCACCAGCCTTGACTTGATTTCTGCTGCAGAAATTGCTTCAAATGGTAATATCAGCTGGTGGTGTTTCATACATTGATATCATTTCGGCCTCTTCCTTGACTACCAAGACCTCCGCTTAAAAAACAAAGGCGTAATCCGGGATTCTGATAGAGCAGTGCATGTTTAACAATTCGGAGAAAATGCTGGCGCCTGTGCCTTTTTATTATCTTCGATCCATGAGTATTGACGACTGTCGAAATTGTTGATGAGTTCATTTGTGTTCCACGCCTTCCTTGTTGGGAAATAACACCGGAAGGGATTTAGAAGTCAAGCAATCGAGGAAAATAGTCGCTTTTGACTCGTTTATAATCTGTTCAGTATACTTGCATGACCAGTAGAGCTTTGGAGCCAGCCCTTAGATTGGATGATCGTAGTGGCGCTCTTTGCAGCACTCGTCTGCATGTTTAAGGTCTAGTTCTAGTAAAACCTCTAAGACCGCCGTTGGCGTAGTTGAAATTGCTTCTTTAACACTTAGGCATGCAAGTCTCTGTATTCTTGTTTGGTTGTTTGGTGGTTCTGTTGGTGGATTTTAGGGAAGCCTGCCACCATACTACGCTGGCATATGTCAATCGCAAAGAGTAACACCAACTGCATGTGGCCACATCGTCTCTGTCGTGTTCTGGTCACAGAAAGTGGGTTAACATCGCCCTATAACTGAAATAAGAACCGATGATGCCGTCAAGCCATAAACTGTACCAAACCATCAACTTTTGTGGATGCATTAATGCTTGGTCGAACTCTTTTAGATTATGCTTGCTTTAATGTCAGCAATTTTGCTCGATAATATAGCCGCGGAGCCAAAAATGGGCCTGATCCGGGTAGAATGTTGCCCCAAAACCGGATCTCCGGCCAAGATTTCCAGAGTGCGCAATTAGGGAACTAATGGCGTTGTCTATCGTCGTCCGGCTTCATTCTTGTGTCAGCACTCATCTTATACCGATGTAGGGCCAAATCCAACCGCAAAATAAGGTGGGTCCGGTTTTGGACTCTCTATGGATGTCCAGCTCAGCTAATAGGCGCCTCATCGACTTTTATTGATACTGCCCGCCACCACCGGAATGATTTCCTCATTTCGCAACAATCTCTGTGTCGTGGTGGCTTAAGGCCCAAAAGAGTGTAACGCACGCTTAAACTTCTCCAGCGTGCTTCGATTTGTCTGCGCACGGAAGACATGATGAAGTTCGACCTCTCGACGATATTCACGGCAATCCCGCAACTTTGGAATTTTAATTTCGGCACATTCGGCAAGCGTGAGACATTTCACAATATCCTGACAGTTGCATGTCATTGGTAACATTGACAGTTTGCTTAAATATACGAATCGAAAAAAACTATTATTATTTTCTATTCCACGGCATGAATGTAGTTCCAAAATAAAGCCATAATCAATTTAATTTCTCACGTCGTTGTTGTTTTATTTAAATTTCTTTTCCTATCGATCTCATCTGGTCACCCTTTATATGTCATTACTTTCATACGACCAAGTGCAATTCAAAGTGTACTTAAGGTCCGAACGCAAATAGTCCGTTGCGTACTGGGTGTAGTGTCAACAAATGCTCATAAGGCAGCTCATAAACTCGCATGAGAGATAAGTGCTATCAGTACACATGAGCCACGACCTGAGACAGTGAACTATCCGAAACAATGAATTTTCACCAAAAATTCGAGAAAAATGTTCATTCATTGATTGCATCTGTTTATCGAGAGGAATTTCCACAAATGACGAATGATTTTATATATTTCCTCGGCGAATTCATCATTTCCTTAGCTGTCACTTGTCAAAAGCGCAATCTACAATGCAACGGATGGGTCCTGTTTACGGTCCTGTCTACGCCACACACAGAACTTCAAACGACAGCAGAAATTAAATTTGTCTCCTCATTTTAAATTCGACCTCATCGTCAAAATGTACAACAAAAAGGCATTCGAACAGATTTGACAGCAACTGCTGTCAACTCTCTGTGACATCTAGGACAGAGGCATATGCGTCACGTTGCTTACGCAATATTAATATTGATGTCATAATCGCAGCAGTTTCCTGTCTTTTTTTCTGTTTCCTGTGTAATCCTTGTTAATGACGCAGGGCTGCTGTCACCCACAGCCTTGACATGTGATAGCCATATTTTCGTGTAGTGTTTTTTTATTCGGAAGGATTTCCCTTTTTTTTTTTTTACAACCACCTCCCACACACCATCTCTAGTTTTCGGCCAAACAAGAGGCGTATCAACTGACAGATGGCACAGCATGATACTGATTTAAGTGGCCTGCCGCACATTGTAACCATGTGCTGGGCCTGCCATCAACAACATTATACACGCCTCCTTTTCAAATGATATCCGCACGCACACTCCGCAGCGTGCTGCCGTACTGCTCTGAACATCGCACAGGCACACGCAAACAATGGTTTTTGTAGCAACAACAACAATTTCTAGGAAGTAATTAAAAATGAATCGCTTACATTAACCACTGAAAGCGCATGTTATCGCAGCTCCCGCTGATAAGAGTCGAGCTAAATAGTTCACAGTGAGGTCATGCTGAGTCCAGTGCTAATGAAGTAGAATATGGGTCGGCAAACGACGCTACGTAGGCCTACAGGGGCGATAACTCACACAGCCCCTTAAGTGGAATCAGATGTGCCCCAAGCGGGCTGCGGCAAAACTTTCCGCATTCGAACACAGTCCAGACTTAGCCCACCCAAACTCGTGGTGGTGGCGAGGGCTCAGGAATGAGTTTTACATGCAAATCAACCGCAAGACACCCATTTGCGCCCGGAACGGTGCGGCGATAAGAAGATGCCCGATAAGGCACAGTTGTCGCAGCCGTTCGCTGGCTTCTGCAAACGCAGACCACTTGAACACAACCCGTAAGCCGGGCGAACTCATAAAACTCGAGTCAAAAATCGATTTGAGTACTCGAGAGTCGAGGGCGAGAGCGAGAGCGAGAGCGAGAGCGAGAGCGAGAGCGAATGTTGGTCTTTCAGCTTTATTGGGGTGGAAAGACATTTCAGCTGCCGTCGTCGTTGTCGTCCTCGTCCGAACATTGCTTGGGTGGAGGGGCGAGAATCATTTCGGCCATTGCACCCTTGTTGGACGGGCCCGGGGTGCGGGCAACCCACATTCCTTTCCGAGGCATAACTACCGGCCGGCATACAAATGAACTCAATCGATAATAATTATACCACTGCTGCGGTGTGTATCACGAGCGCGGGCAGGCGATTGCCCCTTTGGCTGCAGTCAGTGTGTGACAATGGAGGAGCGTCTCACTTTGATGGGCCCACCGCCATCAGCAGAGCGACGGAGCTCTTCGTGTAGAAACATTTGCCAAACGTGTCAGACATAATAACACCTGATGTGCGCCGCTCCATGTAGGTGCCGCTGCTGTGCTGAGTGCTGACAAAGGCATTTCTTTGTCTTTTTTTCTGTTTTTGAGCTCTCTTCTCGTTGTCTCACCCTCACGATTGGCCGGCTTCACCGGGTAATGAGGGACCGACAAGACTAAAGTCTGTCAACATGCCCTAAACGTTTTCGCTGAGTTTGATTTCGAGGCAAATTGAAAAGAAAAGTTCGTCTTTTTTTTTGTCTGCGGAGGTGACAGATGTGGTTGAGTTTTTTTTTTTGAGAATTCCTTTCTGTTAACCGACTGATGTGAGAAAGGGGGAAATGCCAGCTGACTCAGCTGCATGGGATGATTCATGCCAATTCTGTGCCACTGCCTCATGAAATAAATGAGACTGGGATGTCCCTGATCAACATTTCTGTTCTCCGACAGGGACTTTTGGGTAAAGAATCACATTCTCCTTCTACGGACGTCCTCAAGGAGGTCAAAGAGGTTGCTTCCATATCACTGCAGTGTTTTACCGGAGGAAACTATACCGATCCATGGTCGGAATATCATGTAATATCAGCACGACATGTCTGCATTTTCATAGAGGGTGACCAGAAAGCAACAAAAGTTCCAATTGGTATGGGTCAGCAGCTGTCAAAGTTAACTAGTGACATCCAGCTGTCAAAGTATTCAGCAAAGCCTGCTTGTTCAGCTCCAAATGCGTAACGTCGATTTAGTCGAGAGATCGATCGCTATCATCGATTCAGTGTCCAGGCAATTCATCTCACCGTGAACAAATTTGACTGTGTCTTTTGGATCTTCAGCCACCAACCAGACAGAGCTCGGTGCGAAATAAAGAAAATATAGTCGACGTAGCGGCCGGTATGGAAAGTGACACAGAAAAGTCGAACTTGGCGCAGCGTTTGGATTTGGACATACTTACTCACTCATCAGGCCAACGACCCTCGGAGGGTCTGAGCCTGAACAATAGTTGCCTTCCATCGCTGACGGTCCTGTCCATGCTGCTTCCAGTAATCAAGGCAAGGCTGTTGTGCGTACGCCATACCTTGGACCGGAGATTCGGTCTTCCTCTCTTTCTGGAACCCGTAGGCTCGGATTTGGATCTACGTCTGAATTGAAACCGGACGGCCATAGACAACGCCGTGAGTCGAGTGCGTTAAATGTTGGCCGGAGTTCCGGAGAATAAAGTCAAACTAGCGGGTGAAGTCGTCGAAGCGGTTTGGGGAAACCACGCACGATAGAGCTCCAGGCCACTTGATCGTCTGACATCGACTCTAAGTCACAAGGAGCTAAGCGCAACCTTTCTGGGTCTGCCAAGCGGTCGCGTGCCTGATGGATTCGCATTCAAGGCACGCCTCGCAAGTCGTAGAGATGGGGACATTCGTACCACTTGACCATACCATCGAAGCATAGCCCCTTCCGTTCAAAGAAGCCGCTGCTCAACATTGAGTTCCTCGCATTCTGCCGTGTTTCTCGGACTATTATGGCGACAGCACGAAGAAATCTCACTTTCTTTTTCGGTCACTATCCCAATTTCATGACAACAGATACTGAGTTGAACACAACTTGGCTTTGGCCAATGGTATGAATGTGGCTTCAAAATAAAGCCAGATGCAATTTCATATCTTACACCGTTGATGTTTTTATTTTAATGTAGTTTTCTATCGTTCTTGTCTGGTCACCTTGTAGATAGCCAGACCGCCGTCAAGGCTCTGCAGATCAAGTCTCTAAACTCTGAAGTTGTCATTAGCTGTCAATAAATTCTTGACGAGATGAACGTTTAGTTTATAATACGCCAATGTCGGGTCATAGAGACATCACAGGAAATTCTGACGCGGTTGAGCTAGCCAGACGTACCACCAACTGACACCCCTCGACCATAGAAGAGCGGATAGAGATTCCTCTGACGACCTGTACGCTCCTGTTAAGGAAGACAGTAAAATGGGAATATTATCTTCTTAAAGGATCCCAGACCTTAGAAGTACTGTACACCTTCGTCTGTGACTACCGTCTATAAAGCGTATGTACGCCTCAATCTGGGATGTGCCTAGATCTGATCGAAAAACGAGTGTTACTGACGTTTTTCGACCCCCTGAAGCATCGATCAATGTACCCAGCATTTAATTTCGATTTCGCCATCCATCTCTCTCAGCTCCGGCACTCGAAGTACTGCTCATCCGTTCACTTTTGAGCTCAATTTCGGAAGTACTGCGCTGCATTCGAGTTCGTTCATTAGCAGAACTTCTCGACTGTAGAACATGTAGTTAGTCCTCTCCACTCCAGTCCTCAGCTGTTTAAAACCAAAGCGCACCACTATTCTACTGCCTTCTCTCTGATGCCATTCGCTCATTCAAAGCTCGCTCTTGTTATGATTCAGTCACGAAATCTGTCCCTGATCACAAGCCATTCCTCAGCAATCACACACTGAAGTCTGCCACTACCAAGTCAGAATACACAAGATTTCCTCATACTTCCTCTTCCCAAAGCTAACCAATTAACTAAACAATTTGTTTTGTTTTTTTTTCTCTTAAAATTCCAGAGCATAAGTTTCCGTGAAAATCGTGACACAAACAAAAGTTCCATCAATCGCGACAGCAGCAAACGTGCCAGCTACACAGAAACATCAACCGTCAACAATGGTAGCAGCAGCGGCGGCACATCGGATACGACGACAGCAGCAATAGCAAACAGTAAACAATTAGATCTGCCTTCCACTGCGGAAGATAAAATTTCTCGAACAGAAAAAGACATCAAGAATATTCAGATACAAAAGAATGGTGCACTTAATCAATGCATCACGGAGCTGGCATCTGGTTTCAAGGCGGCCGAGTTGAATGCGGAACAACAGCAACAGTCTCAGCAGCAACAGCCGCAGCAGCAGCAGCAACAATCTGGTGCTAAGGCCGAAATGAGAAATGGCACCGAATATAGCGCTGCTAGCAGCAGCAGCAATAGTAATAGTCTAGAAAAAAATAATCGCTCATCGGATAAGCCATCACACTTTGTCACTGTGATCGAGGTAAATGAGCCAACTGCATCAGAATCGAATGCCACCGCTGCCATATCTGGTGGTGGCGGCAGTGGCTGCAGTAATGAGCACCAGCCCACGCAGTCGTCTGGTGCAGCCGTTGCAGCTGAGGTTGTTCCAGTAAGTTGTGCACCGGCATTGCCAGAAACTACGGTTGCCAGCGAACGTGAGCGGCATGCCAGCGATAGTGGCGAGCACACGTTCAGCAGTTTTGAACGAAAGACTTCGAGAATTGAGCCGACAGCGCCACCAATGTCACCGGCAATGACTTCGTCGACATCGGCCGCTGCAATGTCATCGGCATCCACGTCACCGTCGTCCACACTGATGACCTCGTCGTCATCGTTTATGGCGAATATTGATGCTAAAAAGAAAGTGCCACCAAGGTAAGTCTTTTGATAAATGTTTTGTACTTTTGTGGGGAAATTTTAGGAATAATGTGAATCATGGTTAAAAACTTCAATGAGTCTCTGTACAAATGTCACCGGAATTCATAAAGGGAAGCAGTCATTTTCGAATGAAGGCACAATCTTGGATTGAAGCTTAAAGGAAGGAAAAATAGTCAGAATCTTCAACGAAACTAAAGAAAATGTACATTCGGTTGATTGCCCTAGCTGACATCATAGATCGAAGCTTATGTCAGAACTGAACGATAGTCAGAACCTCCGTCAAATTTCAAAACGCAGCCAGAATTCCATCATCAATTTTAATTTACATACATAGACTCTCTATGGTTTCACTCCTAATTAAGTAAGCAAGAGTGAACGAAACTCAACGAAAATGAGCGAATTGGTTATTGTGGTCAGTACATCAGTTCAGTGCATTCGCTCGAATGTCTAAGTTCACTTAAGTCTTCCTGCGTCTAATATGATTAAGCCTTAATGGTGAAAACTCAACTGAACTGAAGGCACAATTTAACGAAACCAAACAAAATGTACATTCGGTCGATTGATTAAGCAGACATCATAGATTGAGCTGAAAGAAGAATAGTCAGAACCTTCGTCAAATTTGAAAGCTTACCCAGAATTCCATCACTAATTGTAATTTATGTATATACGTGCAGAGTGATTGATTTCGCAAAAGTGAACGAAACTTAACGAAAGTGAACGAAGTGGTTATTATGGCCACAGTGAATCATTTCTGTGCATTCGGGGAAATGCCCAAGTTGAGTTAAGTCGCTTTGCGTCCACAATGATAGCGAAAACTAAAAACTCAACTGAACAGAAGAAAAAATAAATGAAACTCAACGAAACTAAGCTAAATGTACATTAGCTCGAGTGCTTAAGCTGACGCTCATACATTATGGTTGGGCTTCACTTTTTGTTAAACGTGGCAGGTTTAATAATGGAGCATCTAGTTGACACATACCGTTATAAGTTAGCTGGAATTCCATAATTTAGCTAAAACTGCAAAGCTTCTTAGTTTTTCGAAGTTGGGCCTTAAATGTGTGCACTCAGAGAATGGCTATCGATCGGCATTTCAATCTAAAAATAACGTCGCAACACTTTCGGCGCCTGTCAGTCTGAAGTTAGTTTTGGTATCGAATTTCATGTCGACTGCCTTTCAGAGACCAGGCCAGGCCTGATGCAGTAATAGCCCGTGTCATGTAGACTTGACTTATCAGCAGTATGAGCAGAGCCCCAAAGCCTTTCATAACAACATCCCCTTGAAGCCTACTTTACCTGCCACCTGATGTCGTTCCCTTCGTTTTTACATAAATGTACCAAAACCTATTGCTCACGTGATACACAAAGCGAACACCGTCACATTCCTCTGTCAGTGGTGCATAAGGAACTTGCGCAACACTAACAAAATCTTTTTTTTTGTTACGTCAAACTGACATTCACCAAATGACATCTGAGTGAAAATGAACATATCTAGATGCCATTAAAGAGGTAGTTATAAAATATTCAATTGATATCCATCAAGTGAGGGGGTCGGCGGGCATTCCAGAAGCACGAACAAAACTGTATAAATAAATGATCTTCAGTTGACGTGTACGCCTCTGCTGGCCGGTTCGTGTGACTAAATTAATTTGACCTTAATTGCGCTTGGACACTTATGCATTTTCTTCTACTGTCCAGCTTGTATTCACCTTGATTTGAAGTCGGCATGGTGCTTGGCTAATGAGCAGTTGTACGGTCGTTGTGACCGTCTTTTCTGTCATCAACTTCATCCGAAATGCCACACAGCAGCGGCAGCAGCATCAGGGAAGGCACAAACGGCAGCACTACGTTAACAGCAGCCGTTAACTATAAACAGTTGTATCATTTTTTTTTTCTTCTTTCCTTCTCTCTCTCTCTCTCGGTCTCGCTTTTGCTGTGTTCCCTCTCGATTCTTGAACATTTACAGTTTTAGATTAAACGCTGCTATACGCCATCGACATTTGGTCGCATTTGGTGTGTACTCCGTAGACCGGTTTTCTGGTTGCCACCAGTCGCAGTCGGTCGTGGAGAAATATAAGAAATTCCCCCCCCCTTATCCGCCATTATATGGTGGCTCGGTGATTAATGGCCAGAGCTTAACAAATTGTGCTCGAAGTGTACTCGTTGACTGAAAGGATGAAAAAAAAACATACGACATAACTGCATCTGTCCACGTTTTTTTTTTTTTTTTGTGTTGCCTCTGCATTGTCTCTCGGTGTCGTGTAGCAATTTAATCGCGCAATCGATGATTTACTGATTGTTAACGTCAGTCAATATTTGCAATGTGGTCAAACTGGGCGGCTTCCCTGTGATTCACATTTCCGCCATAAACTGCGAAAGGAGAAGGCTTCTTCTTGTGCATGAGCACCATCCCCAGATGCGTCTACACCCTGAAAGACCGATTGTCTCTGCGAGGAGTCGCGCGGTCATGTATATCCCAATCGATTGCGCACACACAAGTCCCTGTCACACCAATTAATCGTCTGTTTTTTTTTCTCGCATTAGCCACGCGCTGTAGGTGGACCGGGTGTGCGCTCATTGGTATCATTATTGTGTTCGTTGATTTTTCTTCAGTTTTCCGAGCGAACAGCAGCATTTGTGAACACACTCTCCGTGCTCACTTGAAAAAGGCAACTTTCACATTTGGAGTAGATTTAGCGGTATAATCCAGTTGCTCGTGAGTATGACACCGATACCAGCTGCTGCTGCTGCTGCTGCTGACTGTGTTGGTTGTACACAACTGGAAACGAACAAAATGTCATCTGGCTCTGGTTGGCATTTCAAGGTGGGGGGCTGCTTACACTAGGACCCAACCGTTTTTTCTCTCTCTCTATCGTTAGTTTATTAAAATAATTTATCAAAGAGGAGCCGAGCGATTGTAACATTTGGGCATCATCAATCAGATGCAGATTTTCATTAAGCAGACAGAACTGTGCGCTTGACGGGACATTGTCTCATCACAGAACGGCTCTGCGTCGCTTTGATATTGAATTTCAGTGAAAAACTCATCCCAATTAGTTGTACTCGTATATTTATAGCGATGGGGGAGGCGAGAGGATAACTGAACAGTGATGAAGTGACAGCTTGGTATTTTTAATTTCCATGAAACAACGGAAATTGCTTGGACCTTGAGTTAGTTTTGTTTAAAAATAAAACTCTGTTCATTAACTAAGGCAATCATTCTCCGGGGAGGGATGTCAGAGAGGAGGGTACCCGCTCTGCTTCTAGGAACAAATTTATAACTTCTTCAAAGCATGCATTTTAGACGAGTCTCATTGGATGAGAATGTCTGAACGAATTTGTGACTTGTTGCGAGGGAAAACGTGCGCGACAGTGAAGTGGAAGGATATTCGAGTGATGGATTGAAGTTTCCCTTTTGGAGTGACGGACGGTTTTCTGGTTTCACTCAGACTTTAAGAGTCAATGATATAACATGGGATTTAAAGTTCCGAACTGAGAATTCAGTTTATGGTAGTTTTTGAATTGGGTTTTCTATAATTATCTAGTCTGTGGTTCCTCGAATGCATTGGATGTAGATTCTACTCCATGCGTTGATCCAGATCTCCTGAATCGTTAGTGATCTTCAAAGAATTCTACAAAGGGCTGAATGCAACTAAAATTGTGTGAAAGAGGCAGCATTCAGGGCGGAAATGTTTGCAAAAGTGAATAATGTCAAAAGCCGCAAGCGCTTTTATTTTTTCGAAATAATGAACAGCGCTTTACAGCAAAATCGATCTTGTCAAAGGAGTTCGATTCGAAATTTGACTATTGATAGCGGCCACATTCTTGAAGCTTCATCTGTCAAATTGAACTTTGACAGTTGATAGCGACCGCATTGTTGAAGTTACATCTGTCAAATTCACTGTCATTTATTCAGTCTGTTTTGACAGATCATCATGGACGGACATTGGAAATTTTGCACTAGCGATTCGATGGCATGGTCATCTCAGATGAAGGAGCCTGGAACTGGTCACCGAGAACGTGCGATTTGACTCTGTTCGATTTTCTTGTGGGGTTTTTCCGACGTCACATTGTATGAACTACAATGCTGCCACCATCGCTCCGGTGAAAGAAGATCTCGCCTCCTGTGACATGCCCAGGCTGGAAACGGCCATCAGTTAACTGAACGTATAAAATTTTAGTTAGAGAGCCTAGTTGAAACCACGTGTCTTCCACATCCATCTCTTCGATTTGAGGTGAAAAAACTTCTGCATTTGGTTTTAGCGATGAAAATCAACGGTGATTGCGCCAGTTAAACCCTCCTCATTTTCGATGAAGTAATCAGCGACACTTCTAGATCAAATTGGACACCACTGTATGGCAATGAATTTGTGGATGCAATGGTCTTTCGACAGTCATTTCTTTTAGAATGGAAATCTCCCAGAAAGACAGAAGGACATCTGTCCTGTGCCCTGTCGGGGCTTGAATACAAATCAGACTGGTGTCAACAATTTAGAGTTATGAGGCGTTGGCTTCTTTTTGCCTAAGCCTGCCTCGAATAACATCCACGTCCAAGTTAGCACTACTATTTTTAGAACTGTAGACGTCGTAGTTTTTCAATCTCTGTTTGCAGGGCCGATTCAACCGTACCTAATTCCTGGATTGCGGTGATATCTAATTCATAGCAGTCCAGAATGCGGTGACCCTCTGCTGGGGAATACTGGAATCCAAGGAAACGAAGAGGGCGGAGAGTCACGCGAAAAGGGAAGTTTCTAACAATCCCCTATGTGCATGGGCCGCTCAACTCCGAAGCCCTAGACAGGGCCAGAGCTCGATGGCTTGGTCTGCGTATTGGAGCAACGGCGAAGGCCCAATGGACGCGCTGAGTACAAAGAGCTCAACATCATAGATCGGCTTTAGTCGCAAGGACGTGAGAAGACTAGTTGTCTTAGGTATTTGTCTGAATTTACCGCACAAGGACTTTAGCAGAAGCTGCATACGAAACGAGGAAGAAATAGAATCTATCCAACTTTTACTCTGTGAATGACCAGCCCTAGCAACGAAAAGGAGGTAGCCCTTGGGAAAAGCACTTCTTCGTAGAGCTGGAGGACTTAAGCAGTGTTGAACTGAACAATCTCCTAAGATTCTAGGTGCGTTTAGTACTAAAGTAGGTCTCAGTGTGGTAAACCATCCCAAACAGGGGCACAATGGACTCAACACCTTGGTCTAAGTGAGCCATGACCTCAGGGCCGATAGGGCATCCAATTACCTACCTACCTATAACAGCCAGCCGTATTCGACGCATTTGTCTCTGAACTGTAATTGGTTCCTCTTCTCCTTGAACGATCTTTAGCCAGCTGGCTCCAATTTTACACGCCAAGTTGGTTGAGATCCTTCTCCACTTGTGTGCGCCATCGGTTTCGTTGGCGTCCTCTACTGCGCTGTGCGAAGTCGGCCTGGAGATGCATGGTAGAACCTCCCATGATCTTACTCAAAGTGTCTGTTCATTTACCTGATACGAGTAAGACCATGTCCTCCGCATCTGAGTTAGAATCCACAGAAGCGACCACAACATCTTGTGGTGTACCTTTTGTCGCGGTTCTATTGGCATGAGCTTGCCTGCACTGCGTATTTATCGTGCGAGAGCTTGGTAGTTTGCGTAATCACCTTCGGAAGTGTTGATTAGCCCCTGCTCCCTATTGCTTTCATCATAATGTTGTTGAAGTCATGTGGTGTGCAGCGTCATTACAGGACGTTGCCTTTTAGGAGGTCGCACCAAGAATCTATACCTGCCATCATCAGCGACGTCTGTCTTCATCCGGAGCTGTATGGATGAAGAAGAGAGCATGTTCCTCCGTTCGTGCCCCTCTTTTGTGTCACTTAAATATGAAATCTTAGGAGTCCACTTATTCAAACTTCTTCAAACCCATCGCCAAACCTACGACGTCTTCATCCTTAAATCCGAATGGTTTCCCTCCAGTGGTTAATAGATCGAACGCAAGTAATCCGAGTACAATGAACCAGTCTCAACCTACCTAATGCTCTTGAATGCGCCTTCAATGTCGAACCTTTTCTTCTTGGTGCGTCAGATCCGTTGATGTGGAAGTTCGTTCAATCAATGATCGACGACGATAAGCCCGGGACAGATGCTTAAAAGCGGTAGACTGTAGACGTTTCTTCAATAAAAACAAACCCCTTTCTCGTACATTCCCCTAGGATTCATAAAATACCCATTTCAGTTGTTTTCATCGTTCGACAACCTCGTCCGCAGCAGAACTCTATTCTGACACTTTTCCCATGAATCATAGCCACGTCGTCACAGTGAAGGTGTCCCTTGCAACTTCATCAGCTGCCCACAATCCGACAATCTGTGAGTCATCATCCACTGAGGCATAAAAACAATTCCCATTCAGCCCCCCCAAAAGTTGTCGCAACCAACGCCGCCACGATTCCAAATCTGGCTCGCTAATTAATGGAAAATCCCATTCTTGACAATTAGTCTCGGGCAAAAGTAAAAGCAGCAAAAACGCAGCAGATCGACCCACCCAACGCTGGAGCACACCACACAGCCACACTTTGTCAATCTTGCGCTCCTCTTCTGCTCGCTCTGACTGTCTGTCGGCCGACACGGACGACCCCTCTCGGTTAGCAGTCGTAATTGACTTAAAGCGAAAATTAACTTTTCCCAATGCAATGACTTTTAATCCGATTACTCGCGGGCAATTGAAATTCGCCGGCCTGCACAGCGGCGGTCGGACGGTTGCAGTGTTTTCTTTTTTCCCCATCGCACTCGTCCTCCCATTCTCCTCTCCGGTAAGCTTGTAACGGGGGGAAAACGAAGTTGAGAGAGGGAACAAAAAATGGAAAGCATGAAGAAATTAATTGGAACTGGATCAAGATCACACTCGCGCACACACACCGCGGGTTGAATGGCACACTCTAGACCACGGCTTCAGCTCAGCGACAGGTGCTAATAGCTTCAGATAAGTCCTCCTATCCTTAATTGCTTTGAACACTTCGTGCAGTCTCGCGCGAATCTCTCTTCCTGCGAATGACACGTCCGTCACCCACTCACTCACGCCCACTCACTCACGCCCACTCCCTCTGTTTTTTTTTTTTTTTTTGTGAGCGGAGTGTGGTACGCGCGCGCTTCTAGTAATTTAATTAGAACGAATGTCATTAAGGGCATGTTTACATTCAACCTTTACGTCCCTTTGTCACGCGAGCGACAAAATGTCGAAAAAAAAAACGACTCAATCCCTCTTTTCAATGTCGTTCGCTGCTTCCATTGAAGACTTGTTAAGGCGGCGCGGCGTTGAAACGACACTCCAGTAGCAGCCCCATCCGCAGTCCTTCCGATGCCCGAGCACGGGGGCGGGAGAGACGATGATAAAAAAAGAGCCAAGTCAACGGGATGGAGAACGCAATAAAAGGGCTTTTCGGAGGGATTCCACAAAATGTATGAATCCCAGTTTGGCTCGTGTAATAAATACGAGTATCCATCCAACTCCACATCCCGGTTGTCTGGCCGTCTGTGACGCAGTCAGTGATGGTGGGGTGAAGGCGAAAAAAAAAACCCAAACAAGAGATAATAAAATCGGACAGATCCCTGCAAGCCCATCGAGGGGGAGGACAGATACAACGAGCACTCTGATTCGATTGGAAAAGTTATGTTAGAACATCAGAATTGGTTTTTTTTTGTGTCTCTCTTCGTTTCCTTTTCATTTTCATCTGGACTGCAGACAGTGACAGGGGGGAGAGCTCGTATTTATGGAATTTTAATGGCATGCCCGGTTGCTGTTGCATAAACAGATAGTTAAAGTTAAGCACAGGGTGCAGAGAGATTTAATGGGTTGATCGAGAGAGAGAGAGACTGAAAGGGATTTCGTTCTGATTAATCAGATGAGAGGCTCGTTTAAATGCGAAGGGAGTTCGTTTTTTTCCGGTCAGATGCGCTCTGTTTCGTTTCAGTTAATTTATTCGTCAAGAGATTGAATGCAATGGCTGCGGCGAAGTGGGGGAGAATGGCGCGAGCCACTTTTGCTTGTTTTGATGATTACCACGTGGAGGCGTTCGTTTAAGTGGATTCAAATGCAGCAGATCGGGATTTTATTGAAGATCATGGTGTCAGAAATGTTTGAGAAGTCGAAAGGAAGGCGTGTGGAACGTGAGTCCTGACAAGTCGCCAAGGGGGTGAACGAATTCTTTTGCGTCCATAATGTCGGTCGTTGAAGACGTTGGATGGTGAACATTTAAATCAACTGAACCTCATCAGGAGGCGGGCGAATTGTTCTTGTAATTTTTATTGGATCGGCAGGAGCAAATGTCAATAATTTAACCGAGGCAGGTTAGGTTATGTGAAACTGTCTGGCTGCTTATAGCAGCCCATTGTGGTGTTTTTTTCACGCGGATTGACTAACTCCTGTACCCGGAAACCAGTGAGCAAGCAGTGTCAGCCAGCTGACGCCATTCAGTTCACTGCGGTTTGTGTAAAAGTAGGTCCTTAGGCGGGATTGCCCACGACCAGCTGGAGCATTGCACAAGCAGATGAGGTGATGGTGTAGTCTCCTTCTCTGAATGGAACAACCATCGTCCGGACGTGCGTGCCAATTGTGCTGTGTCCAATTATGACACCGATGGGGGTCCTGATCTGAAATTATCGTTTGTATTTTTTCCTCTTGTACGACCCACGCCGTGAAGGCAACGACAACGCGACCGGTATAGATTTATTGTATCGGAGGATTTTTAGAAATCCCAAAAGACGTACTACTTCCTTCGTGAAATCTAGTAAGTCTTTAGTAGTGGAGTTTTTTAATCCCACTGGAGTGAGTATCTATGGAAGACACGTTTCCTTAACCATATTAGTGCCGGACATTCGCAGAGAAAATGTGCTCAGAAGTTTCATCCTCTTCGAGGCAAAGCCGACAGACCTTGCCTTGACACAGGTTTAAATTGTTAAGGTGGTAGTTCAGGGCACAATGGCCCGTAAAAAAGCTTGTTAGTTTGTTTTTAAGCAGCGGATGCCTTCAAGTCACTCGTGGTTGCTAGTTTGAATTGAATGGGCATGAGTCCTTATGAGATGGTAGCCTAGCAGCGAGCGGCATTGATGGTGGAGCTCCTTCCGGTGTGAGGGAGGAGGACATAGCGAGTTCACCCCACTTATCTTCTCAATCACAAGATAAGTCCTTAAAGAGTTATCCAGCAAAGCTGTTATTACGTTTCTCCAGCTTCTAGATGCCGCTTAGAATGGAATACGTTCCCAGTCGAAGTCGACCGTGACAGAATAGTATCGAAATTCGAAGCCCGAGAGACCGCTAAGCACCAAAAAGTCGTGTTTGATCGTAATTTCTATACCGGATGTCCAAGGTATTCGAAATAATTGTGTGTTTTGAGGCCGGCCATGGAACAAAATGTCTTACTCACAGGTATCACGTCTGGCTTATAAATAATGACTTGGCCTAATGGGTAGTTGAGTCGACTCCTACCTTCTATGTATGTTCAACCCCCGAATTTAAGAAAATTCGTAATTCACGACTTCAAATCTTTTGAGTCACTAACAACACTCAAAGATTGTTCTTCTTCGCCGTTCGGAGTCCTCATAAAACTATATAAGGTCCCAGCACGAGTGAATGTTGTAGAGGCTAAAAGACCAGGTCAACAGCGCATCATCTATATTTCTGTTATTATTAGTGTGTGGCTGTAATGTCCATTTAATGCCGATAGTTCTTTATTTCAGTAGAGGCTTTCCTGACCCTTCACTGGATATTAGCCTTCCAGTTAAGTTTATTGCCTATGATGAGATCCAGATGATGGCGGTGACAGCGTAATGTCGCACAGTGAGGGAAGATCAGAGAGACGTAAGTTGCATCCTCTGGTGACGAGTGTATTTTCTTTGTGGATTAACTCTGAAGCCAGCATGTTACTACAATTTAAACAAGAATATATACGGCGACCTTGTAAACATGACAGTCGAAGATGAAACTATTCTGCCTCTTAAGCATCAGCGAAGCCTCTTTCTTGACGAAAGTAATCTCTTACGGCGACTCTAAGGCACTAAACCCCTTCGCCTAGCATTATACACCTTAATCGTGTTTATCCGCTGTTGTCGCAAGAACATTAAGCGGAGACTGTTGTATTTATAATCAAAAAAAAAAATATTACTTGACTGGAGGTGATTGTAAAGGGTGTTTTAGGGAACTTTGAAATGGAATAAAACAATGATGATTTTTTTTTAAATTGACATGAAATCTACTTTGTTCGAGAGATAATCTTCTGGCATTCTAATTTAAATATGATATCTGACAGCCACGGCTGGCTCGGACGTAGTCTGGAGGTCCAATTTTCGATGATTTTTTCCAACATTTGTGGTCGTATATCGGCAATCGTTTCGAGCTTATCGGCGTAGACTAAAGACTTCACATATCCCCACAGAAAATAGTCAAGCGGCGGTAAATCGCACGATCTTGGAGACCAGTACACGGGTCCGTAACGTGAAACTATGCGGTTACCAGACGTTTCCTTCAATAAATCAATTGTGGCACGAGCTGTGTGTCATGTTGCGCCGTCTTGTTGAAACCACAGCTCCTGCACATCATGGTTGTTCAATTGATGAACGAAAAAGTCAGTTATCGTGGCTCTGTAGCGGTTACCATTGACTGTAACGTTCTGTCCAGCATAGTTTTTAAAGAATTGTGGACCAGTTATTCCACCAGCCCATAAAGCACACCAAACAGTCAGTTTTTGTATATTTAACGGTGTCTCGAAATACACTTGCGGATTATCATCACTCTAAATACGGCAGTTTTATTTATTGACGTATCCATTCAACCAAAAGTGAGCTTCATCGCTTACGAAAATTGGGATCAATGGCAATCTTGTTTTGGGCCCATTCAGCGAATCTACGCCCTGCTATGCTAACCAACAAATGTCAAACCAAACTAAAAATAAATCACTTGACAGCTGACAAAATGGTCGCCAATTAAAATAGTGTTGCCAACTTAAAGTTATATACCTCTAAAACAAAAACACCCTTTATAAGAAGTGGATTTTGAAGGGAGTTGTGTGCAAACAAATCTTAAATGCATTACCCTATAGGAAGTAGTTATGTACATAAAACAAAAAAAAAAAAAATATGAGGATAGCCCAACAACCATAGGTACCAATTGTAGCCAACCCCTTGAATGAAGAGCCTCCCGGAGAGGAGCACATTGCTACTGAAGTTAGTTACCTATTTGACCGAGTGTGAAGATTATCTTCTAGCTGGCCATCACTTGCCATGCGCTGGTCTGAGGCGGCAGTGAATACCAAATGCATTTAATGTTTACTCGACCACCACCAGTTTAAGCACAGCCAATTTATAGGTTGTTTTGTAGTGCGGACTTCGATCAGATGTAAAATCAACGCTAAATGTATCGTGTTCGCCATTCATTCAACTGCTGCATCGCTCAATCTAAATGACATTCGACCAGAGCTTCAGTTCCACGCAAACCTCCAATAGGTGAGTGTTTTACTCAGACTCTCCAAAAAAAAACTGGTTCTACTGATCATACTACTGATGAAGAAGGGAGCTCAACTAAATTTTGAATTAAGACGAAACGACACTAATTTCTGACAGAGAAGTGCTGTCAAATCAGTGAATGTACCGATGTCATTTATGTTTTGCGGATCGAAACAACTTGAATAAGACGCCTTACAGGACGCAAAAGGCTTCTCGTTTGGCCTTTATTTTCCATCTACTCATTTAATTTTGCTTTCTGGAGAAGAGCTCCATCTGTGTACACCTCATAGAGTGTCCGGCATGCCCTACCGCTCAACGCAAACATGACCAGATATCGTGATTGCCACCTTCGTCGCTTCTCGTTTATTCAATGACTGTCTTCATGACATGCACGCTGGACATGCTGATGTACAACTCGTCTCTATGCAGGCCTTGAAATCGACGAATAGGTGGCGAGTGTCCACTTGGGTCTTTTCCAGACTCTGCTCCAGATCGTGCATTCATTTAGGGCGTGTCATTTTTTTTTTAAGTATTTATAGAAGTCAGTGTCTGTAGCCGATGTGTTTTGCTTGAAGCTGGTGGTATTTGTTCGTATCGTTTGTGTTTTCAGGGGTCTCAGGATGTCCCTCGAGTCTACTCCGCTGCCTTTTCATTTGAAGGGACATTAGACGGAGTGCAATGTCGCTTGTCGCTTATTCAAAGACTGTCTCATGATGACATACACGAAACGGACACATCGTATCACAAGGCAGCACAATCGTCCGAGCAGGACCGAATTGAAAAGTCTTACATTTTAAATTTGGGTCTAGTTGGTTTTCGAAAAAGGTACGAACAATGGGTCCAACCAGCCTCTATTCAATTCTCACTTCCGAGGATGTCAGCATGGACTGTTGATTCACCCATTAGATGTCCTGACTGCCTCTTAATCACACAACTTGAATTGGAAGTTTCCATCAGCTAAAGGGAACATCACAAGAAGTTACTCACCTTGTTTACAGCAACCACGCTAAGCCTCACACTTCTTTCTGCTTGTCGAATTAACGAGTCAGGAAACTATCAAGTACCCGCCTGAGTCTTGAGATGCTCCCATCATCCGTGGCAAGCTGCCAGACGAGGTGGGCTGCTGCCTACCGAATCCATTGTCAAACCAGTGCACATTGACGCATGAGTACCCCAGCTATTCTTCGGCTCAGTGCGAACGTCGCCACTTGTCGGGGGATCGTCGAGCTGAGACAGCGTCGAGACCACACCCGACGAGCCACTTCATCAACCGCGTGGCGCTCATTTCGCTAGACAAAACAAAAAAAAGCGGCCTAAACTCCGATTGTTTGTCGAAAAAGCGCATTCATCGCGTTCAACAGCACTCGTGGTGGTGGTTCGTACCGCACTTGCAGCGTCTTGAGATGAAATCGATTGATTGGTTTGAAAGGAACTCAATCAGTCTCCTACTCATTACTTGAGCGAGACTCGCACGAACGACGAACAATGGCGAGAATCGCTGAAAACGAAAAGGAAAAAAATATCCACTCCCGCCCAATCCAGTCTCTCGTCCCAACACACCGGGAAGCCAAGATGCTGCAACATCATCCGTGCCTGCCGCCGCAGGAGCAAAAAGCATCAGAAGTTGTTTTCGTGCAATTTGCACGAACAACCGAGCCGTGCCGGCGGAGCCGAACAAACTTTTATCGCTGAAAGCTAAAATGCGAATGTCTGCATTATGAGCTTATGTTTTCGTTATGATGTCACCAGATGTGAATACAGATGCAGTATGCACTGCGGCCAGGCAGACGGTGACACACCCAACGATCGGGTCCCATCCGTCTTTGCCTCCTTTTCGCTTTCATTGCATTTACTTGCTTCATTTGCCGAGCCCCGGAGCGGCCAGGCAGAGAGGAGGGCGGCCACCACGATGAACGACAAATAAAAGATACTCGTAGCAACTCAGCGATTGTATCTCACGTTCGCCACTGCATTGAAATATCCTTCGAGCATCACTCGACCTAGATTCCTTTGGATGACTACCTCCTCCACTGAATATTTGAATAGGGGGGACCAGGACTTGTGCTTGCGAGTGTATCCTGCTTTGGAGGGACTTCCGCTGTAAACAACAATGGGACGTGTGCACAGCTAAGTACAGCTGACTGGGTGCATGTTTGCTGCGTCCCTGTCCCGCGCCGTGTCTTGCTCGTAGGCCTATTATTTTAATTGGAGAACCAAGAACAACGAGTGGAGAAGGCAGATAGAGAGAGAGAGAGAGAGCGAAACGAATCCAGCGCATGTCAATGAATTCAGATGGAAGCCCACTTTGACTAGCTCGAAGGACATCCGGCATTAGGGTCGCCAAGCGGCGGTGTGCTATTGATTCGGTAGTTTTAATGGCTTTTTGTGTGCTCGCTGACCCAGCCACCTCCTTAATCGGATGAACAATTCTCTGAGGGATTAGCATGCGCTCCTAATTCCCAAAGGGAGGATACCCCGTGTGCGGGCGTAAGTGTGTGTGTGTGCGAAACGTGTCATCTTTCAAGAGCTGATGACATCTTCGCATGGCTCTAATGGCTGGTGTAACGATACGAGAGCGAGTATAGCCACCGCAACAATGGCAACTTGACACCCTGGCCTTGGGCTTAATACGTTGCCGCAGGTAGAGTAGTAGGTGCACTTGCGGTAAGCTTGCTATGGGTCTTCGAGTGAAATTGAAAAATAAGCAAACGGATGATGGATTACCGCCCCGAAGACGACAGGTCAAGGAGCGAGTGGGTGACGTGAGAGAGACTGTAATTGGCGGGACATGGAACTGGAATGTGGCAGCGACTTGGCATTTTTCGCGTGGGGAATGTTGATAAGGAAGGCTGACATATGCGATTAGAGAAACCCTACGTGCCGCGTGAAGGGCTAGGAAGAAGATACCTTGCCTGGATGAACGGCGGCGTCACCCGTTTATCGTCCGAAGTGGTTGGTCATGTGCTCAGGTTTCAGGGTCAGATAAGCTGAGCTGATACATACCCTGTGCGATGCTTTGAATCATTTCGAATGGCTGCGATTGAACGGGCTCGAATTCATTGCGTCATCGCGGTTTAAATTTCGCGCTATCTTTGTTTCTTTTTTTTGCGGTTACGGCGATGTTCTTGGAAACGCCTATGCAAATCGCGATGTGAAGCGATGTTTTGATTTTCAATTTACTGCTAAGTAGCCAGCTAGGGCATACATTCCGAGAAACTATTTGAACTTGAATTAACGTGTGCTCGTCACTCGACGCATTGATTTTTTTCTGTAATGGATTGCACAAGACTCTCGGAACACTGGGGTGGTTTTCAGACGGAAAAAAAAGTTAAGCACTGTCGTGCATTATTAGCAATTTCACAGACAGTCTGGCAGGAATCAGTCTGTCTCAACTCCAGATCAACAGCGGCGGATTAACATCCGACTGTGCTGGGCCAAGACCAGGGCACAGAGATGTTCCAAACACCAACCACAAGCAGGCACAGATCAATTCTGCCGCCCTTACATAATAGTGATATCCACGACACCAGTTAGGACCGTGGATAGACGCTAAAGCCAAGTCTCACCTATGTGGGTCCTGATGGACGAATTATAATGACGCCACTTGTTAACTCTTGCTGGGAAGGACAGACAGAACTGAAGAAACGAAGACGAGTCATCTGGCAAAGCATTCAATGTGGAAACTTCAAATGGATCAGGACCTCAACCGGTCTAAGCACCCACTCTCTTTGAAGAGACGTCATACCAGTCACGTAATGACAAGACACAACATCTTGGGAGATCACTCACCACGAGACTAATCGTAATCGCAAGCGATTTTTTCTGCTGACGATGAAGACGAGATAGGTAGCGTGCAGCACATCTTCTGCTCTTGTCCACCTCTGACCAAAGACTAAAGTGATTTAAGTAATAAACGTACCTCGCTCATCCTCAGCTCTGTATGATTCCCTACCAGCAGCTCCATGGATCACCCTCAAGTACAATAGACTGGTCAGTACATTCCATCGACCGCCACAGCCTACCTTCTATAATGGAACTGTCTGACCAGTACAGGGTGGGCCAAATACAAGTTTCTTTTTAAAAATGCAATAAAATGAAGAAAATTAAACCTTTTACATGTATTATGGCTTTAATAACAAGAACAAACATTCCCATTAATTATAAAATACAATGTCGTTCAAGTGGCTGCCTCGGCTGGCTTCGATTCACCAATTTTCCAAGACCTGTTGATGGTTTCGAGCATGATACTGTGTTTCTGTCAAGACTTCAATCGAGACACAGCTGTCACCACTGGTTATGGGACGCTCGTTGTTTAGTTGTCACAATAGTTGAAGTTGTAGACCACCAATGTTCCACTTTTTTCTCCAAGCACCTTTGAACCCCTTTTTTCTTGATCCACGTTGGCATTATCTATTTTCATTACGGAAATGGGACTAATCTTCTTAGTTGTCCGCCAGTTATACCGTTGTCAGCTGTCATCCCTAAGTGCCACGTACATAAATGGCGTAAATCCCCTTGACAGTTCCTTTTCTGTCTCACCCGACTGCCACTGGTGGTGTCGTATTGTGGACAACAAGAGATATTCTACCACCCAACAAAGGTAGAACTATTTTCTGGCCTAAAAAGTACTGCGTAACATTTTCCCGTGATTGACTGTGACACTGAGGCAATTTGTGCTGTGTAATACTTCCTAATGGACCACCATGACAACGCAATCAATGGCATTCGTCATTTAACATTGGTTTTGTTTTAAAACTTGCCATCGATTTCGGGCGTCGTACACGTCATTGTCAATTGAAAACCAACCAGATGTCAGCTTTGCGAGTTTGACAGCTAAGTTTGCTTTGTCAAAATTCGTCTGTCATTCTGTTAATTATAACAATGCGTTTGGATATCGCTTTGGCATCACAGGAGGTGAGGAAAGTTATGCAGCCGAAAAACGCACTGTTTTCGAGATATAAGCAATTTTTCTACGATATGCAGGTCGTAGCGGCATGGGTTTGGTTAGTTAAGTTGTATTCATATTCAATAATCAGGACAGTTAGATTACGCCAATTGCAAATGTGCAAAACACGCGAATTGTAAAGGGTGATTTTTTAAAAGCTATAGGAAAGTTTTTCAAAAAAAAAAAAAAAAACAAATAAAATTCAGAAAAATGCATGAAATCTTTATTTGAATCGATAGTACGGTCCATATAATTTATTGTTTGAAGATTATTTCATGCAAATGTTGACCTTGACTGCGCCTTAAATGGTCCATCCGCTTAGTCCAATTTTGGCATACTCTTTCCAACATTTCGACCGGTATCTCACGAATAAATGCTTCAATGTTGTCTTCCAATGCGTCAATTGAGGCGGGCTTGTCTGTATAGACATGAGCTTTAACATAGCCCCACAAAAAATAGTCTAAAGGCGTTCAATCGCACTCGCACAATCTAGACGGTCAATTGATCGGTCCCGAACGTGAAATAAAATGTTCAAAGAACTCGCCCCTCAATAAGTCCATTGTTGCACGTGCTGTGTGGCATGTGCACCGTCTTGTTGAAACCACATGTCATGCAAGTCAAGCTCTTGCATTTTGGGCAAAAAAAAGTTGGATATCATCTCACGGTAGCGCTCACCATTCACAGTTACGTTACGATTCGCATCATCTTTGAAGAAGTACGGTCCAATGTTGCCACCAGCCCATGAACCGCACCAAACTGTGACTTTTTCTGTATGCATTGGCAGCTCTTGCAATGCTTCTGGCTGATATTCACTCGAAAATCGACAATTCTGCTTATTTACGAGTACGTACCCCTTGAGCCAAAAATGAGCTGACCATAAAATGGAAGAAGCGCGCGATGAACTTTCTTAACAGAGCACACATTTTGATAATAAAATTAAATAATTTGCAAGCGTTGTTCGTTTGTAAGACGATTCATGGTTAAATTATAGACCAAACTGAAGATGTTTGACAGTGAAACAAAACACGAAACGTGCGTCAGCTGTTTAAACCAGTGTTGCCAAAAAGATAATATCTAAAAAATCACCCTTTATAACTCCTCATCCTGGAACCAGTTGATGCTTGCTGCATTGTGCTGCATTAGCTGACTTATGCGGATGTTGTCCAATTGTCTGTTTTGACTATTTTATAACCAATTGGTGGCTTTCGGGTGTCCTTCATATTTGCGTTTATCATATCTTCAATTTTGTTAAAGCAATAACTACCTAGGAATCTTCTTGTATCTGCAGGGTCGGCAGTCGGCAGTTACCGAGGCAGTTCACTACAGTTTCCTCTTACTCTTCCTCCTCTTCTGGGTTAGTTGCCTACGAGGTAGTGCCCAGTTATTACTCTTACTAGCTTACTAATATGCTTTACTGTCTAGGTTTTATTTGAATTTAGTGCAGACTAATTCGTCTTCTATGGCGTTCGTCATTAGCTGTGATTTTACTGCCTTCAGAGAGAATATGCCTCCTGATTCTTTGGTGGGGTAATGTTTGCAATTTGTATGTTTCCTCGTGAACAGTACGAGTTCAGTTTTGGAAGGGTTAACATCCAGTCTGTCCACATTGCCAATGTTTGAAGAGACGTGTCTGATGGTGTTTGATATATCTCCTCATTGGCTATGGGTCGACCTTAATCTCTTTAGTATAACAGTCAACTACTATGATCCAATGAAGAGGAGGTAGGACTCAGTGAGATTCAATTCTTCCGTTACTTAAGAACGTTACTTATCCATTCTCGGATACAGATTTCAACGTTCAGGTTTCGCATGACTCTGTCTATCGCTTCAAATTTGACGTTGTTGAAAGCTCCTTCTATGTCTAGGAAGGCTACAATCGCGAATTCCATGTTTTCAAGAGATATTTCGATAGTGCTGATCTGGTCTGGAGTGCAGTCTCCGTTTTACCTGTCAACGTACTAATTTCTTTCGTATCTACCCCTGCATCCTGGTTTTGTACAATTTTTTGTAATGTCCTGCCGGTCTCAAGTTAAATATGTCTGCGATTTGGGGCAATCATGGCTAGCAACCTTGATTTGATTACTTTCATAGTAAGATCTCCTAATGTAATGCCAATATTATGCCTGCACCTAGCTATGTAGTTCCTATACACCAATACACACTGATGTTAATACAATGTACAGGAATGTTTGGTATTGGTAAGGGGTGGTTAAATTTTAAGGGCCGATGTTGATTTTGAATAAAACACAAATTGTTTAGGAAATTATTGTCATTTATTTTTATTATGATAATATTGGTATGGTTCAATTATGTATGGAACAAAATATCGGCCAAATGGCCGCCGCGACGTCGGCGGAACACCTCCATCCGATGGTCCAAAATTTTCGATGACGCTGAAGCACGATTGAGGTTCTATGCCGTTAATGTGCCGAATTATCTCATCCTTTAGCTCTTGAATTGTTGCTAGCTTATCGACGTACACCTTTTCTTTCAAATAACCTCAAAGAAAAAAATCCAACGGTGTCAAATCACATGATCACATGGCGGCCAATTGACATCGCCACCACGTGAGATAACGCGGCCATTGAATTTGTCGCGCAAAAGAGCCATTGTTTCGTTAGCTGTCTGGCAAGTGGCACCGTCCTGTTGAAACCACATATCGTGCACATTCATATCTTCCAATTCGGGCCTTCCAATTCATTTCACGATAGCGAACACCATTCACAGTAACTGCCTGATCGGCCTCATTTTGGAAAAAATACGGCCCGATGATGCCGCCAGCCCATAAACCGCACCAAACAGTCACTCTTTGTGGGTGCATTGGTTTTTCGACAATCACTCTTGGATTATCATACGCTCAAATGCGGCAATTCTGCTTATTGGCGAATCCACTGAGGTGAAAATGTGCCTCATCACTGGAGATGATTTTCTTCGAAAATTTATCATCCACTGTTGCGTTACAAACAAACGTTAACGTGTTGCTCGGTTGCGTATCTTTCCATGGTTCAAATTGAGTTAGTCTGAAATTGACAAAATGTCAAATGAAATGCAGAAAAAAACTTGACGTTTAGGTGTGGTTCATATTCAACATCGGCCCTTAAAATTTAACCATAAATCAGAAAATAACATGCTTTGACCGGAGCTCGGCTAAACTGAGTTAATCTTGCCGCTCTATCTATAATACTTCCTTACAGCTACATTTTAAAAATATTTGGGGATCTTTTATTTTTCTCCTTTTCTTTATTATATGAAGTGAAAACCTGGGCAATTTCATTGCTCTATCTGTAAGAACCAACGAGCAAAAAAGTAATAACTTCCATGTATCAAAACAGCCGGTTATTGGGCGAAACACAAAGTTTCAACTCTCTGATCCCCCTAGTGTGTCACTAACGAACGTGAAAAGAAAAAAAATAACCAGAACTGAACGGTCTTCAACAAAGAACTTCTTTCCGTGGCGTAGTCGGATAACTTCCGACATGAACAACTTTTTATAACACACGGCTCCACCTCTCAGACAATACTTAGAAAGTATATATGTATGTATCTCTCTACAAAAGCCACGAGAGTTGGCAAAAAATCGTTGGAGGCACACTTAACACGAGTGGCTGCTGCATAAGCTACGCCCAGACTGCACTGTATCATCACCCGGTTTTTAATATTTCAATCAACGCTCTCACTCTCTTTAAGAGCGTGGTCCGGTCACCGGGGAAGTGACCTCTGTTTTCAAAAACCAGATATCGAAAGTAAATTGTATACAAACTGCAACAAAATCGACGACGGGAATTAATGCAATACACCTCAAATTCCGCGTCGAAGCTGAAGTGCACCGCTTTGCCAGTTGGTAGTCTGCCAGCGAGCACGAACCACCATCTCCATTTTTGGCTTCATAACACTGGAATACACATCCGTGTTCATGTCAAAACAAATCGCCAAGGTGCAATGTCGATTTCGTTAAGTTTTACACACATTCTCTTGGGTGTGTGTTCCCCTCCGCCCGCCCCCACCCCGTCTTGGTGTTACTACGTGTAAGACTCGCCTCGCACGCCAAAACTGATCTGTCCTCGATAAGATTGCGAAAAATCGAAATGAAAAAGTATCTCTGGTGAAATATTGTTGTTAATGTGCGCCTCGCTCGTGGCACGTACCGAATGAAATGCTTTCCATAAAATTGGCAGCTACGTGTGGTTTCTGCGCCATCCGGAGTACGAGTGTGTAGCAGATAACTTTTTAACTTCATTAGGTACTTCTTGTGGGGTGGGAGGGAGGTAAGCCAGCATCTGGCTTCGGTCGCGGCATTGTCTCTATCTTTGTTATGACATTCCACAAATGACTCTGTAAACAAATCCGATAATAAATGTATTCACTTCGCAAGATAGGCGCACGTTGTGCCAATTTGTCTGGTTCGTCTTCGAGGCCAGATGCAATGGCATTCTCGATAGGGTTTTCAACTTCATGCATTTTAAGTTGACTTTTTCGGTTTCTGTGTCTGCGGGGAATTTAGCAGTAACCTCACGAAGCGCTCGATTGCATCGAAGTCACATCGCAGCTAGACTGCAATGGCATTGCTTTCCGGAACTGACCTTACGTGATTAAGTCGTCCAGTATGGCGCTTTGCGTGATAAAATGTCGAGTTTCTTTCTTGTCTAGACTAGAAAGCATCTAACTCAGACTTTGGGAGACTTTAATTTGGTCAGAGAATGACCTTAAAGCAGTCTCTTGGAGAATGCGCTGTTCACACCGGGAAATTTGTGAATTTCCAGACGTTAATTGAAATTCCAAACAAATCGAAATGATTACATCTGCTTTCGAACCTTAATTTAATCCGAGGGTACGTCGAACGGACTGCTCGGTTCTTTGCCGATCGAGCCTCTCAGAAAGGCTCTCTAAGTTCGACGCCACCTGTAGTATCAATGGAAGAAGATTGGAGCCTTCGTCAGGAAGCCATAAAGAAGCTGTCTCTGATTTCTTGGGTTCTACGACACAGCCGAAAGAAACCCCTTGGTTTGACAACAAAAGCAGGCAGGCACATGCAGGGAAGGTGAAAGCCTACAAGGCCACGCTGCAATGTGAGCTTTATGAACAGCAACGAGGAGAAGAGGAGCCGGATCCTTAGGAGGAAGATGTAAGAGGATGTGAAACGCACAATCGAGGAGATAGGGAGGTGCTATGGAAGCAATGGTGTTCGAAATTTAACAAGAGATTGCAACAGTCACCGAATGGCAATAAAGTCCGGCAAGAAATCTGCCAACCAGAAGCAATAAGGTAACACAACGGGCCTACACTGGTCTAAGGGTGACTGCTGTCAACTAGCAGTCAGCCACTACAACCTTACCAAACCTAGTATAGCCAGACTTCTACGGATTCAACGCTTTGTAGAGTGCGTGGTCAACTTGACTCCGGCCAGAAGAGTATTTTATTCCGAGGGCAATGCAGTAGAGAACGCAGGTGTTTAAAGTGAGTAGTGAGAGCCACAAGTGGAGAAGGACAGCAATTTGTAGGAGTTTGACAGAAATCGCGCTGTCTGCAGTTGTTTGTTGGTCGAGGCCAAGGTCTGCTTGAGCCAGACTTGAGCGTTGCGCAAAGAAGAAGGTGGGTCTAAATTTTGGGATCACGCTTTTTGGAGCGCCACGACTGTAGCACCACGTATAAAAAACATGACAGGTCTAAGTTTTAGGAAATCGTTACATAAACTCATCATCGTCTTCTGAACCGCATTATCCACTAAAAATGTTGCAGGGGTAAAACACGAGAGATTCCATACTCCGCCATCGACTCGAATTCATCAGGAGTTATGCCGAAGCGGAACCAGGCGAGTTGTTGGACTTGGTCCGACCACCGCGTCCTGGCTCTGCCAAGCGGCCGCCTACCTGATGGAGTCGCATTCAGGGCACGCCTCGGAAGTCTTGATGATGGAGACAATCATACCACGTGGCCATGCAATCGGAGCATAGCCCTTTTCGTTCTAAGAATCAGCTGCTCTACATTGAGTTCTTCGGGTACTGCTGTGTTTCTCACCCTATCACGACAGCAGCAGAAATTAATCTCATCTCGGCAAGTTGTATACGCGATCTTGTTCCTTCGGTCATTACCCAAATTCCATGACCTTGAGTGAGAGTTGGAACAAATGTTGAGTTAAAAGGCGCCAACACCTAGCTCGGCCTTCCCGATTGTAGATCTGCTAAGTTGTTTCAAAATTGATCCAGCTTGGTGAATCCTGCAGGAAAGATCAGCATTACATTCCCATCACTCGTGACAAAGACCCCGCGATCCTTAAGTTTCTCCACCTGCTTCAATGGAACTCCACTAATATGTAGAGTGCATTGAACAAGCGTTCTGGAAATGACCACAACGCCTGTTCCACGTTAACCATCATCCCAGCACCTGCAAATACGGCCACAAACCTATCGAGCGCACGCTGGAGTCCCGTCTGGGAGGTTGTGAGGATAACTAAATCATCTGCAAAAGGAAGATGACTTCTTCTTATCCTCAACTCTGGAAGCTCTGGAAAATAAAAAACAGTGACTGACTAGTAGAACCACGGTTTCATTGTGGATCCGAGACAAATAGGACGCATCGCTCCCGAAATTGTGTTAAAAAACGAGCTTGTCGTCGTGAGAGTCCAAAATATGATTCCAAATGGGAACCTCAATGAGTACAAATCTCCAGTAAGTAGATCTTTGATACAAGTAATTGTGTTGACTATGATTTCCTGCCAATGTACCAAAACTTCCGACAAACCAAATATGCACTTTGATAGTAAATTCGGCTATTTTTTTTTCTTTTTGAACCGCGTACCACTCAACGCGGCCCTAAGCCTTTCGCTTTGATCTTCTAATCAGTTGTGCCGCTGCGGCAATTCAAAGGTCTTGCGCTGTTATTGGTAAATGCTTCATTTGTTCTGAGATAATGACTTCCGTTTAGTGGCTTCAGCGACGCCATGCATCTCAATTTCGGGGCATTTTTTTTTTGCTCATGGGAACCTGTAGTGAGTCAACTAAGTGGAACGATCTAAATGTTTGATTAAAAGGCGATGATCATCGGTTTCAAGCGGCCTCCAACTATTCATCGGATTGTAGTAGAGTAAATAAAACCGTCATTTGCAATGGAGCTTCCGCTTTGCGGTTATTCCTAGCAATTCTCGTGTCTAAGGGTCGAACGAGATGCCGACTGCTTGACAAATCAAACAAAAAAAGCCCCCCCGCTGCCAAGTGAATGTATCATATTTCACGGCGAGCCGAGAATTCTATTTGCCGTGTCTTCCCGTGACCTAAAAAAATGGAGAGAGACTTACAACTTAATTGACTGAAACATTGCGAAAGCACCTTTAAGACTGCAAAAACTACGTGTATGCAAATCTGAACAATCGCTGCTGAAGGTGCGTTCTCCCGCACATGCATGTGTGTCCCGAGCGAAAACCGAGCCCAGTCGAATGCAGAAGTGAAAAACCCCAACTTACACATCCGCAGAGAGAAAAACAAAAAAAGGTTTAAACATTTCTGAAGCGCAAATCAAATGTGCAAGCGATGCAGTGCTCGCGCAAAACCCCCGGCAGCGCTACAGTCGTGATTCACACTTTATTTTCCTATTCTCCGTGTTTCGATGCTTTTTTTCGCCGCGCGCGTCTCTTCTTTGCTGTTGTTTTCTGGCAAAAGTTATAACACGTTGCTAATACCTTCCTCCTCCCTCCGGCCGGCCGGAACGTTGCCGGTGTTCGTGTTTGCTGTGAATACGAATGCGAAGCACCCTGTTTTTCTGAGTTACTTCGTGGAGAACAAAAAGGGGGGGGGGGGGGGGGGTGTCTTTGCAGGCAGCGCTAAACCGGCCCTGATTCATTCAGCAAATGAATTTTTTATCATTCGGCCATCGGCCTCCTCCCCCCTGGTCGGACGGTGTGTGGAAAATATTTTACAAATATTTACTCGCACAAAACGAAAGAAGAAAACATAAACTACACGGCGATGAGGAGGTGATGAGCATAAAAGGAAGAGGCACGCCACGGCAGAAGAAGAAGAGACGAGTAAACACGACAATAACGCCTCACCCTGACCTGTCGACGAAATGCAAAGAAGGGGGCCCATCGCCTGGCTCGCAAGTCTTCGACTGGATTTAGCTTTTGCTTTCGTCGGGGCTTTCTTTTCTCGTTTTTGCTCGCAGCGAAATTGCATACGGAAAATCTCCTTTCGGCGAATTCACTTCAGTGATTAGTTGGGCCGGCCTCTGGCTGGAGCCGAGGGGAAGGGGGACCCTACCGGGCCTGTGGGCCCCAGCCCAGAGCCAGAGTGTCGAGGCTGTGGCCCATATGAATTCTTCTTCTTCTCCTTACTTGGCAGTCAGGAAGTTTAATTTAATTTAATTTGATTTCTCTTTTGTGTGCACCTTGACATGGGATCATCACTTGGAGGGTGCAAGGTGGCGCTGTCGCTGGTGCTGGAGCGGCAGGTTGTTGCGAAATAACTGCCTATTCAGTCAGCGTAAATGGGGTGGAAGTGAAAGGAAGACGTCTGCACTTTGTGGACAGAGCGTATGGCGCTTTGTTGCTTTCGTTTATCTTTGGGCTTATTGTAACCGAAGCTTCTATGCAAACTCATCATCTGCGCTGAATGGAAGTGAAAACAGTCCTTTGTGTGTTGTTTTGTGCTGTTTGAGCGGCATTCAGTGATGTTGAAGGCCAAAAATAACTAGCTGGTATGTCTGCTTTTGTATGAGCGCTGAGTCTCTTTTGAAATGTATTCGCTTGGTGATGAGTTGGTTGGGTTTTGTGAGTTCTTTTGGTTGCCTGTCAACACAAGGCCTTCTTTGAAGGGCCTATTCATGGTCCGGGGAATGAAAGAAGGGCCCTGAAGGGTTAATGGAAGGTGTCATGGACGAAAAACGATTAAAATGGTTGCTTTTTATGTCCTGTCGCAAATCGAAATTGAAAGACTGGTAGGGCTCTTGGACAGAAACAAAGCAGTTTGATGCGAATGTGTTGCCTGGTGATATCTGCCATTTGGGCTGAAGTGATCGCAGATGCGTGGGCTTTCCTGAACAGTGTTTGTTTTAACAATGTGCTCTGTTTGAACACAACAGATTCTAAGCGGTTACTGCCTTTCCCTCTAACGATCTTCACGGGGACGCCAACCACCACGACAACCACCATAAGAACTTTCCTTCGTTGAGCCATAGGCTCTGCCACCAGTTCTGGTTTTGTCGCCTTCGTTGGCCAGGACGACGATGCGGTACATGATCATTTCATCCACGCTGACTCCTTCAACCTTGCTTACGCCTCTGTTGCCAAGTAAGTGTTTCTTCCCAGGAAGTTGCTGTTTGAACAGAAATGACTGCCAGTGGCCAACATAGCACGTTATTCCAATTGAAGATCAGTGTTAGATCTATGGAAGGGCTTCCGATAGACCGAGTCAACTAAGCAATCGACAGATTACGCAGAAATGCGTCACTGGGTAAAATCTTCTCAGTTTCGTTGAGTTTCGTTCAATTTTGGTTACTCTTCCGTGGACTCCAAATCAATCGTGACAGTTGGTGTTAGGGTAGAACTCTGTTGCGCATGTGAAGGTTCACTCCAAGCCAGTGGAATGCGATCGTGAACGGGGCGAGGTATGGGAAAATGTCATTACCTCCGTTTTGTTGCTTCCTCTGTGGGTGGTGATGTAGATATCCCTCGAAACCTCTGTATACATCACCAGATTTATGTAAGACATCTTTGCGATTGGACATCATGCTCCAACGGCCATCTGGGTCAAACGCACTGCAACAATGCCAATAAATTGCTTTTTTTTCCCATCGACCGAGAGGAGGGGCAGCTCTTTGCCACTCCGACATTCCACTGTCTTTATTCATCCAAAAGCCCCACAAAGACGAACGCACTCACATAACCTCCCTAGCGCAAACGAATGAAAAGCTAAATTACCCTTAACGAAGACCATCAACAGCAGGAGTCTCCACTCCCATGCGGCAAGTGAATAATTTTCAACTATATCACGTCACAGCTTACACACATTCAAAATCCGGCGCGGCGCATTCGTGCAATGCGTTACGATTCGCAACGCATATGATTTCCACGACTTCAGCGCAACCTCTCCGAGCGTGCGCACACGCAGTGGAGCGCATAAAGTTCACATCACACATTCGTCCACCGCTTAACAACGGGGGTCTGACTGTTGCGGTGAAAGCTAGAACTAAGCTGTGCCTGCACGTCATCGCTTGCAAATGGCGCCATATCCCGCCGCCCTCTAGCCGTTGGCTTGTTGCGTTTTATTCCAGGCAGGGTTCCCCTTGACTGAGTTCAAGCCCAAACCGTTGGCTGGATGGAATTTCCTCCTTATGCAACTCGTGGCATAGGCTTTTGGATTCTAATTAATGCGCTTCACTACAACCGTTATTCAATCACCACTGACGCGCTGCCGCTGTCGCGGGCTAATGCATCTTGTTGCGGTTACGTGATTCACAGTGAAAGTATAGAAGGCGCGCGTGCGCGCGAACTCTAGCTTGGGCATTGATCATTACCCATCATCATCTGGAGCAGGCGGAGAGTTTGTGTCTAGTGAGCGCACACGTTTGTCATTTCGTTGACATAACTCATATTTATGCCAGGTCGATCGTAGAAAGCTGCCCAGATGAAATGTGTAACAGTCGTATGCGTTTTTCTTTCCCATCATAGCGGTACACAATCACACAACGGTGGATGGTGACATTTGCCAGTTGCTGCTTGTACACCTGATGATGTCATTGAAAAGGGCAACTTGTTTGTGTTGCCTGTGCTGTGCTGAGGAGTGGTTGTTGCTTTTCTCGTTTACTACCTCGTCAGGTTACTCGTTACGCATGAGCATTGTCATTTTCTCTCTCCATCGTTTATTGTTGTTCTCTTTCTTTTGGCCGACGTTTTGGCACATTCATCACGATTACTTGTCAGTAATTAACCTTGCACTGGGATTAAACAACACACCGCAAGCGGAATGTAACAGTGTCGTGCTGTTTTGGTCGAGAGAGAAATTGTTTTGGCTTTGTTTACCGTTGTCGAATTTTAATTGGGCATTAATGATTTGTTCATTGTGTCTGTCACACCACACAAAAGACACAAGAAAGAGAATAGAAAACCTCAACAATGGGAGAGACAGAGATAGCCGCTTGGTTCCGCTTAAGTTCTACCGAAGGGCACCCAGTTGAACTGCCGATTTTTTTTTAGGTTAAGAGAAAGTGTTTCTGATTTCTTTGACAGTTGGGGACATGTTCTTGGCAGAACTTTGCTGTCAATTATGAGAGGAAAATAAGTTTTCTTATCAAGCAAATACCGGCTTCGTGTGTCAAAGTTGATGAAGAAGTTTTGCATTTCAATTTAAACTTTGGTGGACAGTGTCACAAACGGCTGTACGTTGATGGAAATTTGTGTCACCCAAAGTGGGGCATCTACACATGAGTGAAAAGTATGAAGCTCGATGCTTGTGGGGGAATAATTATCTGTCTAAGCAATTCCATCCCCAAACGTCGACTGCAAACAAAATGTCAAACTTCATTTAAACTCAAAGAGGTGACCATGACTCGGTTGTTTTGTTTGGAATTTCGCTCAGTTGTTTGCTCGGGGAGACAGAGGACGTGTTTGAATAGAAATCAGTGTCAGTGGAATAAAAACATTGCACAAGACAGCACATCATTCCAATTTAATGTCAGTCTCAAATCAATGGAAGGGCTTCCTATGGACAGTGCTGTCTCGTCGTTATATCCACGTATCGTCGTCGTCAACCTCACCAGAAATAATGCACCATGACAACTTTTCTCAGTTTCGTTAAGTTTCGTTAATTTTTTTTTATTAACTTTTTCGACCCGGATTTTAGCACTCTGCCGGCACCCATGTTTCCCGTTCGAAATTTGTATGGATCTCGCTTGTATTCGTTTCGACATAACGTCAAGTCTACTTACATAAGACAATTTTGGTTGACGCCTCGAACTAAACGATTGTCACAGACATTTAAGCGTAGATCTGAATATGGGGTCCGATGACTACACAGTTTTGAAATTTCCGTGAACTATTACTTGGCGTCCAAGCTGTCATAGTTTTTGTATTTCTCTTCCTTTTGTTTCGTGCAGTTTTTATCGGGCACTGATTCACCGAATATGCAAAGTGTGACACGCGTTGACATCATAATTCGATTCAAACGCATATGTCACAGCGATGACAGAACCCCTTATCACACATAAAAGTCGTGTTCGAAAACATTCGATCACCCACCCACCAGCACAAGATTCCACGAGTCACATGATTGCCTGCGCTTGTTCAAGCTCCACATCGATGTAAACAAATTAAACGGTCTAACAAAAGCAACAATTCCGAGATAAATGATTCATACAGAGGTCAGCCATGGCATATCACTCTGAAGTTTGATTGTGTTCGCCATCCATTTTAAATTCGGTTTTCCTTCTTAGAAGTCCGCACGGACGTTTGTTTGTTGTTCGGTTTTCGATTTCAGTTCAAGGAAATGCACGCAAATCATTCGCCGCCGCAACTTCACACCGCCCACTGCCGCCGCCGCCATCATCGTCGTCACTGGTGTCACAACATGAAGTTGAGTGTTCTGTTCGTTCGCCAGCTGGGCTTGTGGAGGGCATCGTTTGATTGGCAGCGGGAGTGGAATGCTGGCTGGACAGGGAACTCTGAGGCAAACAGCCTACGTTTCGACGAATTGTCTATGACCCAAACCAAGCGGCTGCCGACGCGCCGCGCCGGTGTATACGCCGGGCCGACTTTGGACACTATATGCCTTCGGGAGCGCATACACACGCGGTTCTTGAATTGAATAAAAGTCTCCCTTAATTACCCTAATGGTTTATTCATGACAGCGGTTCGCTGATAAAAATGACAGAACAAGAGAGAAAATAAGAAGACGCGTTGAAACTAAATTTGAACACAAGCCGCATAGCCGAGCCGCGCCACTCCGGTAGGCCAACACAGACGCACTCGCAGCGTCGACCGACGACACGCTGAGGTACGGACTACGGAGGTGGTTTAGAAGTTTCTCTATTTCATGGGCTGTGTTCGGTGAGTGATGTGGGCATGAGAACAGCGAGGAGGAGATGATTAGGCTGATGACATGGCGCGGGAATGTGGGGGTGCATATTTGCTCATTGCGAACGGTCGTATGCCGGCGTGCGTGCGTGTGGCTGTTGCGTATTGTGGCTATCCAGGCAGGGGGGCGGATTGAAATTAAAAATATGTGTATGCAAAGTGCTTTCTTTCGAAATAAAACCCTATTTGCTGCCGGGCACTAAATTAGTGAGCAATAAACTCAAGTCGTGACCATCATTTCTTCTTATTTTTGTTTTTTTTTTTTCATGCAAATTTAATAAATGTGACGCGTGATGTGCTCTGTCAGTCAGTGGTTCACAGATAAGGCTGAGTCTGGACATGATCGGGTTGAGTTTTGAATTTATTCTCATTTAAGGCGTGTGATCAAGCAACAGGTTCGTCTTGTTTCGCCGACTGCCCATTTTGACATAGTTTAGCTTCGGTGAATAACCTCGTCATCGAATGTTTGGCTATTTTTTGACAGCCGAACTTGATCTTTGTGTCGTCAAGGTGAAGTCGTTTGATGTGGCAACGAATAGGGGCAGTATTTTGTTCGTTTTGTAAGTAAATGGGATGAAGTACAATCTGTGGGGCATATTCTATCGTGCCTGAGATAATGCGTAGCGTACTTTGCAACAATGTCCTGGCCATAGTCTTATACTTGTACTTCCCCGACGTGCTTTGGCTCACTTCTAAATGGCGTCAGTTGTTCTTTGACGAATGTTAGTGTACTCTTGACACTAAATAGTGGAATAGATGGAGTTTCTTCAAATAGTTTACCTCCCGTGACAAGGTTTGGTTGCAACAGTGCTGCCAATATTTGGTAAATCGATTTGATAGAAAAGGATTTAAGAAATGGCGAAATGTCTGTTTTCCTACATTAGCAAGGATTATCCAGCAAAACTGGTACATTTTTAGCTATGTATGTACTCCACTGTCAGTCTGTGAGCCTAATTCTGGGGTACTTCATTGACGGTACCCGTCACACTGCTTCCAGTCATCAAGTTCAAGTTGTCTGCGATCAGTTGGTCATTATACTGGAGATTGAATCTTCCGCTCCTTCCCGTACCGAACCAGAAAGCACGGATTCGAAGACTGCTTCATTGGTGGTCCTGTGCTGGATCTGATCAAGTCAGTTTAGTCGACGGAATTTCGCCTTCGACACTGCATCCATCCTCCTTTGTGTCGTTTATAGAGTTCGGTTGTGCCTTCTCCTCAATTCGCCTTCCTTCTTTCGAAGGCACCAAGAATCAGCTCAGCTGTTTTGCTTAACGTCAAATTTATTTGACTGGCAAAATAAATATTTTGTAGATCTTAATTTTTGTCCTTGTGGAGCCAGAAGTTTTGAGCCCAGTTGTCTCGACAAACAGAAGTAGCACCGGTTGCCGAGGACGATTCTACATCGGATCTCAGATAGAATGTCGTCTGCGGAGTTCAAGTTTGCACCGAGGTAGACAAAATCATTCGCTACCTCAAAATTGTAGCTGGTGATGGTGATGTTTTGTCCCACGTCTGACAGAACGTTTCTTCTTCGGCAGCATATATTTCGTCTGAACCTCATTGACATTAAATGACAGCTCGCTTTACTTCTTCATCAATTGATGGGAATGCTTCCACTACGATATGTTGGGAACGTGCGACGATGTCGATGTCATCTGCGTAACCCACTGACTTGTAGAAGCTGCTCGCAGCACTATCTTCTCCAGTGCCTGGTTGAAGAAATCGCACAGCAACGCATCTTCTCGTCGAGATCTGGTGCAGGTTTCAAATGGCTCGGAAGTTCTTGAGCCGAACTGCACGGTGCATCGCGTATATGTTAGCGTGGTGCGATAAAACAGACACACAAGATCATTTTTTCCCGGAATCCCAAATTCGACCATCGCCTCGAATAGTTCCTTGCGTTGAATGCAGCTGTAAATGGCTTTAAAATCGATGAAAATGTGGGGCGTATCGATTTGAAACACGCTGGTCTTCTCCAGGATTTGCCTTAGTGTGAAAATTTGGTCTATGATCGATTTGTCGGACTGGAAGCCGCACTGGTTCGTGCCGATTAGTGCGATGCAGAACGGTTTTAGACGTCCACACAGTACGCTGGACATCATGTAGAGCATGTAGTTGTTGCAAGAGGTATGATCGCCTTTTTGGTGGATATTGACTGGATACTGCTAAAATATGGAGCTGATATTCCAGTCGTCTTGGTGCGACACAATTGAATAACATTTCCCGGGCTCTTGTATTCGGGCAACGAATTGAGTAGTTCCTTCTGACGAAAGCATTGTATTGGTCTGAAATTCCTTGCAATTTCTCTGAAAAAAAAAAAGCAAAACACTTTTCCTTTAGTGTTGACGTCCTTTTTAGCTTCCGACTGCTAGCCTGATACTTCTCTGGCGCTCGCCTGAATTTGAGTTGCAGCTCGTTTGCGTTTATTGCACGTAGGAGGTCGACCGCGACATTCTGAGGTGAACAGGGGCCTACCTTGTACAGGAACCACTTGTGTTGAGCGTTCTATCAGAAGTGCAGTCTTATGCCGATTGCGGGAGAAATTAGACAGAAATACTCTTTGAGTGTTGTCAGTGACTTGAAAGAGGTGGGGCCCTGAATTATCAAAGTTAGTGAATTCGGGGACCCCCGGCGGAGGAGTCGACGCACCAACCCACTACGCCACGATGCCACGGTGAGGTCTTCGCTGGAAGTCGGCGGAATTAATGGAAGGAATAAGAATGACAAGGTTTGGCGCTTTATGCCAGCAAAATGGGTCTCCAATCACACATTGCTTATACGACTGACGTCGTGCCACTCATTCTGCTGCTTGGAGCGCGGCCCTTAATATGATTGGAGCGTCAAGCCTGGGCCTGCATAAATGTCTCACACAGAACGTTTCCCAGAGGACGAGCGAGTTACGACGGACCCTTCCTTTGTTTTAGGTTTCAGACTCACTATTTGACTCAGAAACACTGTTTAACCAAAAGAGGGCACCTGCTCTCTGCTATTGGATTTTAAGTTTAACAATGCTTTTTTGGTTGGCGTACCTCTCCAAACATTTGGTGATACGTTGGTCTGGTGTTGCCAAGTGATCATACATTAGCACAGGATGACAACGTGGGTGTCTAGGTCACTGTTTGTTTACAGCTGCTCGCCTCGTCTGATCATTGAGCTGGTGGGTCATGCAAATCGAGCTAGGTAGTCCCAAATGTGACTCCTTTTTGCCTTTTCTTAAGCTTAAGATGCTCATATAGCTAGACTCTTCGATATCCGTGTTGAATATCATCTCAATTTCTGCCTGCTGAGGCCCAGACCCCCCTCGGACTGTAGCACCAGTAGAAGAACAAGACGGACAACTTCATTGTATCCGATTCTCACGAACAACTTAGTCACTCAAAGAGTTTTCTATTCGTGAATACAGTGGATTAGCTTCAGTGCTCTTTCAGAAGTTAAACTGTACATCGAACAATTAAACGATTGTGATCGTTCCACTCTCACTTTCTCCTTTCTATTGTTGCCGCGATCGGTTCTTGAGCATTTCATTTCAGGTGTTGTTGCTTATTAAAAATTCGTTTCGTCCGAAAATTGGTTTCTCTGAGAATTACAGATGATCGCGCCGATTACACATTTGAGAATGTACAAACCAGGCCCATTTCTGGATTTGTTGCAATTATTTCTTCTGCGAAAATCAGTTAATGGAGTGATGAACAGACTGGATGCATACATAGCTCCAGTCAGCGTTATAAAAGGAGTCTCCTGCTTCTGACATCAGCTTGATTGCTTCTCCTTTACTTAATCATCACCACCGAGCTATGTATGCGAGACGTAAACCCAGTATGAATGTGCGAGATCAGCCTTAAGGTGAACGACACTTCGTTAAGTTTTAAATTTGCTATGAATTCGGAGCACTTGACGGTGTAGTAACGTACATTGAGTCGAGGAGGAGGCTCTCCCTGGATTCAATCTCTAAATCCAACCTGAGGTATTTAAGAAACTATCCTTCGTGAAGATCTCGTCAAGTGAGTTGAAGAAGGGGTCTACCAAGTGCTCGTTCTTTGGCTCAAGCAAGTACTGGGCAAGTACAAATGAAATGTGTTAATGCCTCCCTCTGAACAGTGTCGTTGCCATGTGAGTTGTGTAAGAGACCTTGTTTAACGGCATGATCTAAAGGCCAGTGTCCCGTACGGACTGTCAAGAAGAAGTTCGACGAAGGAGATCTCTTGGTCGGTTGTGCTCAGGTCATATTCTCCTTGATGTTGCACAGCTTGTCAGTCCGTCAGGCCCGTCTGAGGTTTGCTGTTCCAAGGCAATGCGTAGAGATGCTGGCCTTGAATGCTTAAGATCAGGAAAGCCCCTGAGACCCGCATAGGTTTCAGCCTGATCGCTGGGGGTTGGTCCCCATGTAGGAGTATCGGGGAGGCTGTGATGATGAGAGAAGTGCAAATTATACGTACATGTCTGAGCGTCAATCAATGTCTATTGTGTAGGTAGCTTGTGAGACTCCTATGTGACAGGCTTATGATCCAAATCTGTGTGAAGTTGCAAAACACAGGCAGGTGCTACGATCCAAAGAGTGTCTACTTCACCAAGGTGGTCCATAAGCTTATTTCGTTACTTCGTACTTGAGATTCCTACTGAAGGCGTCTGGTCCAGCGTCGAAAAATGGTCTTAGGAGTAAAAAAAACTCGTGATATAAGCCCAATCAGAAGGTGATCCCGTAAATCAATTACCCAGTTGTGCCCTGGAGTCTTTCATCTTCATCTGCGATGGACATGGGCCTCAACAAACAAGTCTCTCCAACTAAGACCATCTCTGGCTAGTTGTATCGCTTGTTGCACACGCCAAGTTAGCTGAGGTCGCGGACGTCCTCTGCTGAGTTGTCCCACAGGCTCGGAGTTAAAGACTCTTCTACAGACCTGGAACCCACATAAGGGAAGTTGCCATTCTAAAGACGCTACCTCAGTCTGGCATTTCTGTACTAGTTTTGAATACGAAGAAAAGGAGGCAGTGGCTTTGATGGCTGCTTGGTCATGAACACATTTGAGTGTACTTTGACTTGCGACCCGCTTCCCGAGTTCCGTCTAAGTCATACTGCAATTGTCCGGAAGTCTGTATGCTTTGGGGATGTTCAGAAGACACCCGTACCGACTCCGCTGCCGATCTTAGTCGTTCGCGCAGATTGCCTAGTTAAAATCCCGCCACATCTGCCCGCTGTGTCATTCCGTTGTCTCGGGGACTAGCCTGCCAAAGCCCGTGGATAGATTATGTCTTGGGACCGTATAGAATAAGTTGTATGCCCTTCTCCTTCGCAGCATTGACGATGGCGATCTCCTTCTTCCTGGCAACGTGGCCGATGTGAATAATACAGCGATCCATCATGTGGGGATGACCACAGCTATCGTCTGCCTCTCGGCGTGACACAAGATCGGGCACCGTTCTTCAAATGCTTCTCTCAGACCGTCATGTCCGTCATCTTCAGAGTGCTGAAGGTGTCGTTAAGGTACACCTGAGAGACGAACTCTCTGAACTGATTCCAGTTTCTGTCAAACTCTCCGACAATCGTCGCGTAGTTAAGAAGAAGTCACGTTGCTATCAGCTTTTCATCAATTTAATAAGTATTCGGTGAATATCCACGGAATGACTTAACAAGGAACAGTGCCGTGAGGCATGACAAAAAAAAAAGGTCTTTTTCGAGTGATAAACTTTTCTGGTTATGTCAGCTATCAGCTTGAAACCTTCATGTGCGCTGGACTATCAGCCAAAGTTCTCGATTGCAGTCAGTTCCTCATTCGTCAGTCAGAGAGAGAGCGAGAGAGGAAAACATATGAGAAACTCATGAAAATGCTCATGAAAGTGGCACAAAAAGTCATCGAACGGAGAGGAGGCGGAGGCAAGACCAAAACATGCCGCGTTATCAGACATGTGCTGCATTGTGCATGGACCCACTTCCCTGCACAGCCACTCAGTCGTCCAGCAGTCGAAACAACTCGTAGACTCTCAAGTGAATCACACTCGCTTCTAACCCCACACACACACGCAGTCGCCAACCGTTGCCGCCACCGCGCCGCAGCGCCAATCTCCATTCTCCAGCTAATAATTACACATGGCTGCAACTCCGCGGCTGATAAAAATCCAAGCCAGGCGAGCACGTAATGCGTTTAAATTTAGAACCAAACCGCGCTGCGATTCGAGGCGGCAATGCATCATGCCCGAGACGAGGGCGACTGTCGACTGGTTTTGAGTCACCCCTCGGCAGCAAGCGGCGAGCTTCACTGTCTCCACACGAACACACACACACATCGCATGTATGATGTGGATTTAGATTTTTTGGGTGCGCTACTTGAATCGCGGAGTAACGCAATCTGCAAGTGAACCGGTCTGTCTAAGCAGTTCACTTCACTGGTCAATGAGCTCTCGTTGTCGATGTCGCCGCTGTCATCACCGCATGCGGTAGAGGTTTCATTTCCCTGCCTTCTTTTTCATTTTTGGATCATGCGACGCAAGAGGATGATTGTTCTACTAACCTTTTGGCGCTGCAGAGCGAGACAGCCAGATGCGATGGGTGTGAGTGGACCGTGGACGTGCGCTAGGATTTGGGTGGAGAAAGTGTGCATGGCTGTAGTAGAGCGTGAAATTTTAATCACTTGCATTCGTGTCTGGGTGTGTTTGCGACTGTTTAGCGGGGTGGGCGCCTGCAGATAGAACCTGTCCTCATTGGATTGGTGTCGGGAGAATCTCATTAAAATTTAATTGAATCCAACCGGCTGAGATATTTGAAAATTTGTACTTGTTTTGCTATTTTGCTGTTGCCAACTTGGCTGACTGGCACTGCGAGTGAGTGGATGTCTGGAACGAGACCAAGTGGCTCTGCTGGCTTATGGATTGCGTGGTGGAGCTGGAGCTGGTGCTCCAGGAAGGAGAACTTTCTGAGTAGCATGCATCCACCGTGTTCGTCCTAATTGAATATATTAACTGAAATTTTAAATGACACCGATGTACCGCCGTTGCTTGGTTGAGTTTTGAAAAGTTCCACTTTACTCAATTAAAACTGGGGAATGTCGGATTGCCGACTGAAAATGGGATTACCTTGGAAAATGAGTGAAGAGCGTAGTTTGCATGGTCGATGGAAATTCTATTTGCGAGTGCAAGCAGCAAACGCATTGGAAATTACGTCCAGAGGGATTAGAAAAGTAAATGAAGAGCATGGTGACAGAGAAGTACAGGCAAAGGATAATGGTTTTCAAGAAAAGCACTCAAGAAGAGCAAATGGAGTTCTGACCTCAAACTTAGGCCAGCCGCTTGTGGGGATAAACTAAAGTGGCAGTCGGTTCCAGCAAATTCTGGAGGGAAACTGCTGCTGCAGGCAATATGACAGGGAGTCTATGAATGCAAGCGATGGTCTTAATTAATTTGCTTTAGGTCGTCGTCGTGGAATGGCGCTGGGTTCCTGGGTGGTCTGGGGCTTGTTTTCTACATCAATTGTGTTCAGCAAGTCCTGCGAAAGTGGTTTCTGAACTGCGGAAGCTCTATAAAGCAGGCAAGCCTTGGATAAAGCTACAAATCACCGACTTAGTCTCGACTTAGAATCAGCGGCGAAGGCTTAATATGGGCGGCGCTTAGCAAGAAGTGCTGGTTGTGTGTATAAGAAGTGGCCGGTTAGATGACAAAGTAACCGGCAATTCAGTCTGACAGACAAGCGGCAATAAGGGCCGTTGCATCACAGATTCTGACGTCGAAGGTGATTAGACTGTACAAACAGAGCATCTGTGAGATGTCCTTGATGAACGTGGTGACCCTCTGCTGGGTACCGGATCATACTGGAAACAAAAAGGCGGACAGCCTCCCGAAGAAAGGTCCGGAGTTGGGAGAATCTCTAGCCATCCCGTATTCGCATACGCCACTCAGTTCCCTAAGGAAAAAGCTAGATTTCGAAGCCCTTAACACAGAGCTCGATGGCTTAGCCTGAGTACTGAAGCAACGGCGAGAGCTCTATGGCCGACGCTAAGCAAAAACGAGAGATCAACATTACTGATCGGTTTTATTCGCAAGGATGTACATACGCTTGCTAATAGGAGTCCTTACCGCGCACTGTGCAATAGGTACACATGCTATGCGGCTGCACTTACCGCATGACAACAGAAATGAGGAAGAAATCGAATCTATCGAAAATCTACTCCGTGACAGCCCTAGCTCTTGCAAGGAAATGAAGATACGAAGCCCTTTAATTGGGAAAAAACTCGTTTATTCGGAATGACCTTCACCCCGACCGTTCCGAATTAACGAGCTTTTACTGTAGTCCCTACGAAAGCATATGACATCGTAGAGTCGGAGGGGAAAACTGAAAAATCTTCTAAAATTCATAAGTGAATCCAGGTGATCTTAGAACTAAAGTATGTATAAAAACCACCCCAAATCCGGGGAAACAAGTTGGTCTAAGTGCACCACGGCCTAAGGACGACCTACCTACCTAGTGCTGGTAGAATGCATCTTGGCATCACCCACAGTGACTGGCGAGATGAGTGAAATTGAATCTGATCGACGACTGATCTGCGATTCTCCAACTTCATCAAGATCCCTAGTACAGCCACAATTAAATAATTGCGATAAATCCGACCGTAAACTGAGTGGTTAGGACCGCCTGGTGGAGGATGCACTTTCTAGCCAGCTGGAGGGCATGAGGCTTGTAATAGGATCGAACTGAAAAGCTTGTATATCTGCATGGTTTTAGAAAATAGAGGTGTCTCCGTTTGTTTCTCCGGTCACTTGGTACATTTTCATGCCAATTTAAAAATCATGAAACCTTACTTTTCTTGAACTCCATGCGATCATTAAATAGACAAAAGGCATCAAGATAGTCGTCGTGGCGTAGTGGGCAGGTGCGTCGACCCTTAGGTTAGGTTAGGTTGGAGTGGCTGAGCAGCAGTCACACTTAGGCCAGAGTAGTGTGAGTTGTGATACCACGCGGATCTAAAACCCTATTCTGCAAACCAGCTAGCGCTTTTGATAAAGCAGAGGAGTTGACTGATAATGATGTTGTTTAGTTCTTCTTCTTCAAGTTGTTGAAGTAGTAAGCGAACACATTACGCTTTCTACGAGTGGAGAGAGCATTACAATTACATAGGAGATGTGAAATGGTTTCTGCCTCTTCTTCATCCCTGCAGCTTATACAGAAGTCATTAAAGGGAAGGTCTGGAGGCGTACGTGTCAATGGCACAATGCCCGGTAAGTACGCCGATAACGGTTCTAAGGTTGGGTCTACTCAACCTGATCAGGCTACGTGAGCGTATTGTATCTATGGTAGACCATAGCAGTTTTGCAGTGAGGCACTTAGTGCCCGTAGACCATCTACGATTTGTGTTGGTAAGTGTTTCACACTTTAGTAGATATTTAGCAGTAGCGACAGGCATGGATGGCATATCAACATCCGGAAGGCGTTCCACCCTTCTAGAGAGTTCGTCCGCTTCACAATTCTCTGGGATGTCACATTGTCCCGGCACCCACATACATGTAAGTTGGATGTTAAAATACTTGACCATCTCGTTAAGAGATAGGCGGCAATTTGGGGAATTCTGAGTTAAAGCGACTGCGTCCAGAGATTTGATAGTTGCCTGGCTGTCAGAACAGATGACGATATCTGTGCTTGATTACATTGCTATTACATTGCTTTTTTTAGCCAGGAAAGCGCTTCTTTAATCGCTGCAGTTTCTGCCTGAAAAACGCTACAGTTGTTTGGTGGTCCGAATGACAGTTGGATGTTTAGATCCTTAGAATAGACACCTGCTCCCACACCATCGCCCGTCTTCGATCCATTTGAGAAGATTCGCAGACGACCATCCAGCTGATAATCAGACTCCCAGTAAGATCTTGGGGGAATGCTGATAGAGAGGTCGGTATCTTCAGGTAAGGAGGACCTAAAACAATTTAGAATGATGGAGTGTCCAAATCGAAGTTCTTTCCACATGTTTAGCGATTTCAGCCTTATCGCCGAGCAAGAAACAGATTGGACGTATGTTCAGGGATTCGGAAGGGGTTGTCCTTAGCGTTCCACAGATTACACACGCCATCCGTTGCACTCTTTCGAGTGGTTTGCAATTCATGCTTATGTTAAGAGTGGTCCACCAGGTAGCGACGCCATATAGTAGTATGGGCCTGACTATAGAAATGCACATCCAGTGGACTATTCGGGGTTGTAGTCCCCATTTAGATCCTATAGCTTTTTTGCAGCAGTAATGCTGGCTGGATATTAAGTTTCCAGTTCAGTTTCGCTTCTAGAATGAGGCCTAAGAATTCCGCACTGTTATTCAGTTGTAGAGGGATTCCACGTATAGTAGGAGGATCAGAAATAGGAATTTTGTATTTCCTGATGAAGAGTACTAGTTCAGTTCTCAGCGGGATGACAATCAAGCCACTTTTCCTAGTCCATTTCTCTAATTCGAAGAGGCCTACCTGCGGTATATCCCCGACGGTGGATATGTACTTCCCATCGTCTGCATAGCTGCCTATGCTAACCTTGCATCCTGTATTTTCTATGGTCAGACAGAGTTCGTTTACTACTACATTCCATAGAAGAGGTGATAGCACACCACGTTGCGGCGTGCCTCTACTGACCGACTTGCAGATCGTGGTGCCACCAAGCTTGGAGCTTATCGCCCTATTGCGTCGATCCTTACGTTGCAACTTTCATTATTCACGGCAACGGTCTATCGAGTCACTGACAAATGCTCGAGAGGGAAAAGCTTCGTTCACAGTTCGTATACTTCTGTATTCGGAATGCGCGTACTACGCACGCTTTATCAGCGTTTTTCCTTGTTGGCAGAATGCACAGTTCACCCTCCATTCCATCGACTGAAAATCAGAAAGAATTTGGACAAGGCAAAAATTTAAAATCTATGAACTTGGTATGTGGCTTAAGGGGCAATTCTTATGGACGTAGCTGTCCTTAAACTTATGTCAAAAATCGAGGAGAATAGCCTGAAGCTTGGTCGACTTTCAAAACGCCCAAAAAACCTGCTGAAACTTGCACAAAATTCCAATAATAACTGATATTTACGTCCGTAAAGAGCAGTTCAAATGCAGTTCCCACTTAATTAAGCAAAAGTGAACGAACGTATAGAAAATTAACAAAGTTTAGGCTCGGTTTCTTGAGTTCACTAAAGGCTACGTAAGTCCATTATGGTTGGCATTTTAGGTCAGATCGGTGTTCTATCGAGTAATATGATTTTCAGAATCAAGAGCCTACTTGACTTATCTTTCCAAAAAAAACGAAAAATTTCTGAGAGCTTGTCCTGCACTCAGGGCAGAACCTGCAAAAACGGCCAGCAGCGGAAGCATTTTCTGATCAATCTCAAAGATGTTCAATGTTATGCTCTCATTGTCTTTGAATGCAGTCGGATCGGAGAAACCAATAGCAACCAAAAGGAATTGAAGCCGATTTGTTTCGACAAACCAGTGCTGACCTGGTTTTCCTGCTTCCACTGTTTCCTCTTGGACGACCGTAGACTTTACGACTTTCTTCTGGTCGCCTTATCGCAGCATCAACCACAGACTTTTGATTCCCTAGATCAGACGTCAAAAGCTTGATACGCCACTGACTTTGGACTCAATGCCGTGCCCAGAAACCTGTTTCGCCCAATTTCCCTTGTTTTGTGAATGGTAGCATCGTGTTTTTTTGCCACATCAAGTTTAGCCGTCTTTCTACTCAGTACGAATCAGGGCGAATGAGTTGGTCAGCATTCAGTAATCAAATCAATGCCATCAATTTGGGTCTGGCCCGAACAGTGTCAGTATGTTTTCCTCGTCAATATAGCCCGAAAGATGTGGAGAAACAAGAAGCAAGTCTCCCACTGAACCAGCAATCCTCAAAGTGAGTCTCAGTCAAATGTCGTCAATCAATCACCAGGAGAAAGGTCTAAAACAGCGGCAATTCGTCTCTGGGCATCAAGGTGGGACCTTGAAACTCGACTGATATCAGAACACACAATTTTCGTCAAAACTCATCAATCTCGCTAGCGGGCGCGGAAACAAAGCAGCAACAAAGTGAAAAACTTGAATTTCCAGATATTCATGGCAACAATTTATTGGAATGCGCCGACGACACCGACACACGGACCAAGACCAAGACCACTGAGGTTATGTAAATTATCCAGCGGCTTTCTTCTCGCGCTTCCCCGAAACTGGTTTCAAGGTCACAACTTTGGCAGTCATCAACTACATCCATAAAGTACGAGCGTAAAGTGTGGCCCCACACACGCACAACCGAGGAAGGTGATAATTATTTTTTTCACGAAAATAGATCATCAAACAGCAGCAGCACCGCACGAACCTAGGCGAGTTCTTCAAGATTCACCACACGGACTGGCCTTTTGGTTGTGTTATTCGCGGTCGTGCGGCGAAAAGTCATGCAGTGAAATGGAGTGAATCAGATGTTGGAGGGGCGGTTCCCTCTGGCGGGCTGAATCGATGACGAAGCGGGGTACTACGTAGTGTGACTGGAATTCAGAAGGGCATGCTCTTATCGCGGCTACGGGCGGCTATTTCGAGATCACATTTGAAATGACGTGTGCTGTGAGGTTAAAGACGTGTTCATTGCAAAAGCAAAGGTTGCGATATTTAGGATGTGTCACTGAAGGTTAATTTGTTTTCGGATAAAATTGTGGTTTCTGGTGGTTTCAAAAATTCATCATGATTAAATTCAAACAATACGTTATGAGCAGTATCTAGCCGTGTAGTTTCATCCTAGGTTACGTTAGGTAGATGGATAGATTGGTGTAAGCAACGTCTAATCGAGTATTCGAGTGCTTCTGCTGCCAGCCTTAAGCTCTTCGTAGCAGCAAGCGACCAGTTTGGATTTAATTTCTATTCGCCGAAATTTCTGTCATGGCCGATTAACCGTTAATTTGGATGGTAATATCAGCCGATGGTATTCACGTACGTGAAACTGAAGAAAATTAGAAACAACGTCAATTGGTGCAAACAGGAAATATGAAAGTGATCTGAACCTGGCTCTACGCTTGACGGCAAGGTTCTCCACCTATTTAAGTTGTTCATTGTTTTTCTCAAACCTCACTTGTTATGGGTACAGGACTATATCGACAGGATTCCATTCTAATTCTTCAATACAAAACTGCTTTCGGGCACAAGTTCGAACTCGAATGTTAGCAGGTATTCGATCAAAAATTGATCATAATCAAATTCAAACAATACGTTATGAGCAGTGTTTGCCTGAGTATTTTTCAACTTAGCCTAGGTAGATGGGTAGATGGGCGTAAGCAAACTTGGGCCACAGCACACGAGTGGTCTGACAAAGTTCCTTCTTTTGCTTGCTGGATGTTGTATCATCCACTTTTTTCTTGACATCGACAAGAGGTGGTGTGATCCATTGCCAGGGATGAGTCTTCTTCGGCCACTTTCCTGGTGAGTTCCGCTGCTTCATTGCCAGCTATGTCCCTGAGACCCGGGACGCAGCATAAAGTAACCGAGTGCTGCTGCTGAGAATCTTAAGCTCTTTACAGCAGCATGCGACCAGCTTGGACTTTATTTCTATTGCCGAAAGTGTTGCTATGGCCACTTGACTGTCAATTTGGATCAGCAAGTGGTATTTTCAGCATTGACATCATTTTGGCCGCTTCCTTGACTGCTGGACGCCCTGGTGGAAAATACTGCCATAATCAGGGATTCTAATGGAGCAGTGCATGTTCAATAATTCGGAGTAAATGTTCGCGCCTGTGCATTTTGGCATCTTCGATACATTTGGTTAAATGTGGATAGTTAATTTATATTCCAGTCCTCCCTTATCGGGAAATAACAATTGGAAGAATACTACGAAGTCAAGGAATCACAGAGAATAGTTGCTTTTGACTTGTTCAAATTGCAATCCTCCCAGTATTGTTGAGCTTGGGAGCCAGCCACTGGATTGGATGATCCTAATGGCGCTCTTTGCAGCAGTCGCCTACAATTAGAAACCAAGTGGATGTAGATACAATAAAGCTTCTAAATCCACCTATTCCTCTAAGCTGGCTCAGCTGTCATTTTCAGCCTAATAGAGGACAGTCTGATGTGGGATCGAGACAGACTCATTTACCCGAAAATGAAGAAAGTTTAAGCAAACGTTAGTCTGTGCGGGCAGTGTCAGTTTTTCTCAAACCTTACTTATTATGTGCAGAGGACAAGGGGTTCTACTTCTTAAATATAAAAGTAAAAGCTTTTGGCCACGAGTTCGAACTCGAATGTTAGCAGGCAGTCGATATTATTGGCATATGATTTTTGAATATGTTCTACGTGTAAAATAAGTTTAGTACAGCCGTGCTAGTCCGGACACATAAAGTTACTGATGTGTCCGGAATTGCGAAAAGTCCGGACTATAGAGAAAAAATAAAATTAAGTCGACAACCGACAACTTTTCAAACACCTTTTATTACAGATACGAATTTATGTGTATCAAAAATCTTTAAAGATCAGGAAAGTACGTGTTTATATTTGGCTGGAACACTTTTTCTGAAACCATCATTTCTGCTTTTTTCGCGTAACCTCTTTAGTAGAAGGATGTCTATTTGAGATGCATTATTTTGTTCTGCCCACTGAATGCCCTTGACAAAGAATCGCCTTGCTTCATTGTTTGAAATTTTCACAATTTCCTTGTTTACATTGTCATCCTCTTCACTGCCTTCTTCGGCAGTTTCATCAACATTTTGTTGGATCTGTGAAACGGACTGACAGTTCATTTTTACCTAATTTAGCTCTGCTCAGGTTTGAATGTGAATCGATTCGATGGGAGAAACCCCAACATTTCATCATCTCATGGTAACAACTTTCGTGACTCACTGACTGACAATACCTCAAGCATAGTATTGTCATGGGAAGTTTCTCGAAATTATTTGCACGGTCCCTTCATTTGAGGGCGAAACAACAGCACGCACAACACCATTGGTTGGCCCTTCAACAGCTGTTACGGCCACGAAGAGCGGAAAAGAAAGCAACTCAACTAAAAGACAATACTAGAGGAGACGACCGACGCTTTAGAGGAGAAAACGAGGAGAAATGGCTAAGGTAGGCTCACACCTCAGCCACTAACGCACAAAAATGCAAATCTGAAGAACCAGTTGGTGGACTACCATCTTTTTTTCTGTCTTTGGACAGAATCGTTTCAAGATTAAAGCCACACTTCAGAAGGTGCTCAGAAAAAATTCCTTTTGAAGTCTCCGACTGTTCCTGGTTCGAACACAACTGGATCGAGCCCATGAAGAACGTTTCAGTTTGTACTTAAAATGTCCAAAAGGAGTCTAGTTTTTTCTTGAAAGTATTATCAATGAAATCGATGTACATGGTGTATTTATGTACATATAATATATGTCACTGCTCACAACGGATACGGACTGTAGAGAAGAAGACTGCAGTACGGAGCACCAGTCTATGCGAGTAGCAAACAAACACGTTTCGTGACAAGGTACACAATCGAATACTCTCTACTTAGTAACGAATATATACGATCTGCGATTTTTGATTTTCGTAAAGTCAGTGGTAAAAAGGCAAGCAATGGACTGAGAACAGTAGAGAGGTCGTCCTATATGTAAAGGGTGGTTAAATTTTAAGGGCCGATGTTGATTTTGAATAAAAATACAAATTATTTAGGAAATTATTGCCATTTCTTTTTATTATGATAATATTGGTATGGTTCAATTGTGTATGGAACAAAATATTGGCCAAATGGCCGCCGCAACCTCGGCGACACACCTCCATCCGATGGTCCAAATTTTCGATGACGCTGAAGCATAATTGAGGTTCTATGCCGTTAATGTGCCGAATTATCTCATCCTTTAGCTCTTGAATTGTTGCTGGCTTATCGACGTACACCTTTTCTTTCAAATAACTCCAAAGAAAAAAATCCAACGGTGTCAAATCACATGATCTTGGCGGCCAATTGACATCGCCACCACGTGAGATAACGCGGCCATTGAATTTGTCGCGCAAAAGAGCCATTGTTTCGTTAGCTGTCTGGCAAGTGGCACCGTCCTGTTGAAACCACATATTGTCCACATTCATATCTTCCAATTCGGGCCATAAAAAGTTCGTTATCATTTCACGATAGCGAACACCATTCACAGTAACTGCCTGACCGTCCTCATTTTGGAAAAAATACGGCCCGATGATGCCGCCAGCCCATGCACCGCACCAGTCACAGTCACTCTTTGTGGGTGTATTGGTTTTTCGACAATCACTCCTGGATTATCATTCGTCCAAATGCGGCAATTCTGCTTATTGACAAATCTACTGAAGTGAAAATGTGCCTCATCACTGAAGATGATTTTCTTCGAAAATTGATCATCCACTGTTGCCATTTCTTGCCACCATTCTGACCATTGACGACGCTTGAAATGGTCAAGAGGCTTTAGTTCTTGAGTCAATTGCACCTTGTAAGCGTGTAAATGCAAATCTTTATGCATAATGTTCATCAACGACGAGCGTGAGAGGTGCAATTGTTGGGCACGACGACGAGTTGAGCTGGACGGCTCTTCAGCCACACTATCGCGAACAGCAGCAATATTTTCTGCAGTACGACCTGTACGAGCATGCGCTGGTGTTTTCACATCTCCTACAGACCCGGTTTGCTCAAATTTTTGCACGATTTTTCCGATTGTACGCACATTTGGACAATTAAATTGACCGAACAAATCACGAAGTGCACGATATGCATTTTGATTTGAACGCCCATTTTTATAATAAGCTCGATTGTGTATCTTTCCATGGTTCAAATTGAGTTAGTCTGAAATTGAGAAATATCAAATGAAATGCAGAAAGAAACGACGTTTAGGTGTGGTTCACATTCAACATCGGCCCTTAAAATTTAGCCATTATTTACCATTTGCTATGTGGTCTTGCTGACCTCAAGTCGTAATATTCGGCTCGGCTGTCAACTGCCCAACCAACGCAAACCAATTATCTTCCGTATCAAGCAAGAGTTCCTTGGCTATTTTTGGGACAGATGTTGGAATGTGAACTCGGGGGAAAATCGCTCGACAAGACTGTCAATGATCCCTGTGCTGATGCTTCTATCTCAATTTGTAAGTTTTGGGCTACCACAAACAGAGATCCATGAACTCTAATTTTGTCACCGTCGTTGCTACATTTGTTGTTAAGTTTGACCAACGTGTACCTCCTTGTTGTTGGATAATTGCTGTTGCAGCACAAACTGTCGCTTGAATCCACTTGCGTCTCTCTCAGATCCACGATCTCCCAAGTCCCAATCAATGTCGAACAAATTCGTTTTATGAATGATTCCACTTGCAAGCGAGTCAATGAAACCTGAAACCCGCACAAGGGGCCGATGTCTTCACTTCACTCGACCTCCACCAGTCATTCTTGCATTTCAATTGTTTTCGATTTGCCCTATTCCGCCCAAGAAGTACCCCATCTAATCTGCTCCGCAAGTAGACGAACGGCTCAGAGAATAGCGAACGAGAACGACGAGAAAATGAGCTCTAACCACTTTATCGTCCCTTCTTCCATGAAATGATGTTGCTGTCGAATGGTTTAACTCCAGCAAAATATGAAAGAAAAAGAAGAAGCAACAACTGCACACACCGTCGACAGAGGGAGGAAGAGAGACCCCGGCCCAGAGTCGGTGTGTAACCAGTGAAACCAATGAAACACAACACCCCGATGTATCTCATTTCGCTTAAGCGTACAAACGTACGTTTGATACGTACAAAGTGTGGATTTTGCCTATACTCTGCTGATGCCTGCAAAAATGTGCCCGATGTTGGTCGTTATATAATAATTTCAAAACAATAACAACAACCAATGCGAATGATTATCAAGACCGAACAAATGGGTGTTCTATGAAGTGTACGTGAGCATGAAACTGGCTTGGCTCGGCCTGACTGGCCCGGTCGGCGGTCCGCGGTCCGTGGACCCAACGGATGTCGGACGCAGGAAGAGAAGCATTTACGAATAATGTTGTTTTATGTTCATTTGCAAATTTTTCGTTACTGTTCTCGATTGTATGAGCATCGAGATGCGAGTGTAGCTGTCGACTGCGAGTGTGTTTGCATTCGGAAAAGTGAAAGAGAATGCGGTTTGGTCTCACTGTAGGAGATCTCAGGGCATCCAGATGAATCAAATTAAGGGCAAGCACTTTAATTAAGGAGGAAATGTGTTTTGATAGTTTCTCGTGATTGCTGTTGAGTAAGGGTATCGTCATCGTGTGTGCTGCCGCCTGAACACAGTGGATTAGACGATATGATGTGGTGGTCATGAGCAAGTTGATGGCTCGAAATGGCTTCAATTTGCGCAATTACCAGGGAATTGGAGCGCTTTAGGAATGAACAGGTGTGTTGTTTGGCAGTTCGATTGAATATTTTTTTTCGAGAGTGAAGTTTTTTGGTTCTGTTTGTGTTGATGCGGTAGGTTGTAGGTTGAAGTGGCTGACTGCCTTTTGGCTCTTAGGGGAAAGTAGGCCCATTCGCATTGATAGGGTATGAAGGAGAACATTCAACCACAGACTGTGCAGCGACAGAGTCTAGTTAAGCACCTGTGGTGGCTGTGTCATGTATGGACAGCTTGGCCCCAATCTGAAGAGTCTTCAACTCCGAGCCTGTAGAACAACTTAGCACAACTTAGTCACAAGTTGAGACAGACATTGGCCAACTTGGTTTCTGCAAGTAAAGGGAACTAGTGTCCTGCTTCGATGTGCCATTAAGCAGCGGTCAATGCGGGATATTATGGACAGGCAGCATTTTTTCGGCTTAGGCTAAGGTTGAAATATTGGACCGAACTAAACCCCAGAAGTCTGCTACATATTCTAAAAAGACGGATCAAAGATGGATCCGTCGGGGCTGGAGTCTTTGGGCGCAACACCAGGATTCCCGTACCTATGGGGTCGAGTCCTACTGTGTTTCAAGCCGAAATCCACGCCATTGAAATCTGTGCCAGACACAAATCTCATCAAAGATATTAAGAGCTGGAATTTTAATCTTTTCAGACATTCACGGAACATTTTATTCATTATCGTCCAACCTAATGGACTTCAGAGGTTACAAAGTCATACAATCCCTTGTCAGACGCAACAGAATGGAACTTGGTGTGGGTCCCTAGACACAGAGGGATTGCAGGCAACGAATCGGCAGATGAGCTCGGGAGTGCTGGCTCAGAATCTGCATTTATAGGTCCCGAACCGTACTATATTGGCAACTGGACAGCAGCTACAATACTGATTAACGAATGGGAAAACAAACTTTGCCTAGACCAATGGATCAACTGTGATAGTGTTAGGCAATCCAAGCGATTAATCAAGCATTACTCTTATAATAAAATGCTCTGCCCCTGCAAGGAATGTATAAGATGGTTAAGGACCTTTCTTACAGGCCACTGCGGCCCGAATCACTACCTTAACAAAATATATCTTTGCCAAGACAGGGTGCGTCGGCTTTGCCTAAAAGAGGCGAGACATCGGAGCACATTTTAAGTGAATGTCCGGCACTACGCTGGTTAGGGAAACGTATCCTTCACCTTCCATCTACTCATTTCGGTGAAATTAAGGAATTCCACCACAAAAATACAATAGATCTCTTCTCATGGCATGGATTGTACATGGGGAAACAAAGCGGCGTGGCCTTTGGCCCTATTTTCAGCGAAAAGTTGTAGGTCCCCATCCACTCGTCATACAACAATAGCACGCACAACACGAGTGGTAGCTGCAGAAGCTAGGCCCATGTACACCTCGGACTGTCGGTCTGTTTTCTAGTTTCATACTTTTCTCCTTCTAGGACTTAGCGGTGTGTGTGTGCATAAAGACTTGCTAGAAATCATGCCCCGTTTAAAGCTCTTATCCGGAATTCTGTCCTTGGATCCCAAAATGACCCAATACCCAGCGGAGGGTGACCGCATTTACCAAGGACATTGATGTTCCACCTGCATTACCCTGTCTGCTTAATTTATAGCAGTTACCTCTGCCTGAACAGAACACTGCAGTCTTCTGTTGACTTCTATTGGGATCTTTAGATCGCTGCAGATGTTCTGCTCTTGTTTTGCCGTCAATGTATGTATGTACATATATCATTTTAGAACAATAAGTGTATAGATGTCAAGTGTAGAGATGAGTATTGTGGCCAGGCTAAACAAACTATAGAACACATACTAATAGACTGTCCAAGCCGTACCAGTGATTGAAAACAATAAGCAGAACATCCGCAACAGGGAAAGACTTTCAAGAAATCATATCTAGAGATGTTGTAAACTTTATGAAGGCAGCACTCAAACTCTAGACCAACAGAAATGGTTGCAATAGATCTTTATGGTCGCAGTACTAGTGTATTTTGTGACACACTCCTATCTCTTCAATTAATTAAATGTCAAAACTCCACTTCAGTCCCACAAGAGCTATGAATGTGCCAAGAATCTGCAAATCGATTTACACCGCGACAATTAGATCTTTTGTGCCCCCCTTTGCTACCCTGGCTCTTTTAGGAGTTTCCCTCATATATGTACAGTTCGTTTCAGATTTGTGTTGGGGGTTATGTACTCTTATTGCATAGGTGGAAGAGATGTTCTAGGGTATCATCTCTGAGCCAGTTTCCTTTTGTAATCTGAGTATGAGTGATGGTTGTAGTGACTTAATTTATTCCTCTAATATTAGGTGCTTGCCTAGACATTTTTGTCTTTTGTGGGATAATGCCTTACAGAAACCCAGTACGTGGTCTCGAATGTCATTAGATTCTCCATAGAATCTGCATAGACCTTCTTCTGATACCTCTAGGTCCTTATATGCTCCCTGGGTCTGCAGAGCCCTGTTGACATACGACGTTTATTCTTACTCATTTTGATGAATGCTTTAAATCTCTTTCGATTATATTCACCTAAGAGTTTAATTTCCTGCTTCATGCCATGTGTATGTTCGATTTCTTATTTCTAGTTTATGGAATTCTTCTCTGAGGACATGGTCTCCTACGACCCAGAATGGTTCGGGGCCTATAAGGGGTCCCTAGCTAATTTGCCTTCTATCCTCGTATGGCCGGGTGTCCAACGGAGTTTTACTCAATTCTTTGAGTAGACATTCCCACTCGAGCTGACATTTGCTCATGTAGGAGCATAGTGCCATGATAGCAGCACGACTGTCCGACATCATTGCTACGGCGCAATAGTATAGTTCCTGTCAAGATTGCTCTGAACCCATCTGTCTATGGCATAGATTTCTGCTTGAAAGATGCTGGTGGGTTTGCCAGACTCTCTTTCGATTGCTTCAAGCAGCTTCTTTCGCTGACCGGATTAAATATAATTCAAGTGGTTGGTCTCATTACATGACATCTAAGAAGATCGCACCTGAATTTCTACAGAAAGCGTGTAACAACTCTTCTGCTAGATGACTCTGATTCCCAGCAGATATAAACTCTGGGGCAATCACTTTCTCAATAATTTAAGTGGAATGCCTACAGCCTTCCAGCCATCCTCCGCTCCGGCTGGTTCCTCATCAGTTCCCCTAAGCTATCCTAGCGCTCGTACACTGGATTTGTCCGGTCTAAGTGCTTCCTATCGGTTACCCTAACCTGGATACCCACGAAAAGACTATTTTTCCCCATCAACCCAACATATTGCGACACCCTTCGCAAAATGAATCGCTCAAGCCATGTCTCCTCCAACCAAGACAATAAATCTGGCATAAAGATCCACACGATCTTCGTCGATCTTGGGTTATTTCAATCAACAATCAAATTATGACGCTTGCAACAGAATGATGAACTGCATAGACTTGTTGCCCTCTTTCATTGAATCACATTGAATTCGCGCAAACTTCGATAAGCCGCTGTGGTCTCTCTCACTTTCGGTCGACTATTCACATGGCAAACAAGCTAATTGCATTTCTGACCTTCTGATTGACCCCTCCGCCATCGCCAGCGACTGTGGGGCATCAGAGAGTCATCTCGCTGGTGCGCCCCAACTGTTCGCTAATTGAATGAATGAATAAGTTTAAAATGTAAACGAGACCAGTCCAGATAGCACACTGAGTGGGCGATGTCGCATGAGTAACCGTTCGTCCGATTTCCCATTATTTTTGAGTACATTCAAGCAAACATTACTTTTTACACACTTTCAGCAATCTTTACTTATTTGGTTTTCTGTTTTTGTTTTCTCGACAGACCTCCGCCAAAGTTTATCAGACGTGTAGAGCCGCCAACAGTGCCAGGAGGGAATATTCAACTGTCGTCATCGCCGAAACGTGAAATGTCTGCGTGCGGACCAGGCAGCGGTTCATTATCGAACAACAACAGCCCGTCTAGCTCGTTGGAGCGTAATATCAAACCATCGGATATACTGCGACAGAAGTCATCAGACTCATTAGAGGCCAAAGCGTTCGCCTGTAATCGCAAAACAACACCAGAAATGGGTAAACTAGGTGCCGGTTTGAAAGCCGCCGATTTGGTGGAAGAGTTCGGGCGAAAAATTGCAAAAACCGAAAGTCTTGAGAAGACCAAACGCAGCGGAGACGGAATAACAAAACTGAATCACAGTCCGACTGGAAGTTTGGGCAAATCCAGCGGTGGCGTGGGCGCCTCACCAACTGGCAGCCTTAGTAAGTTTAGCAGTGCCCGGTACGGGAACAATTGCGCCGCTGGCACTGAGAACACAGGAAGTTTGGATAAAATGAAATTAAATGATGGCAGCATTGGGCGAGGCGGCTGTGGAGCAGGTTTCCTAGAGAGCAGTCTGCAGAGTGTCGGCTCGAAAGAGTCACTTGCATCGCAGGGCAATATATCGGAAATTGTAAGTGAAGCCGATGCAAATTGGAATTCAGTTGTGTGAACGGCTCTTTCTTTTTCAGATAAAGAGCTACGAATCGATCTCCTCCCTCAGCTCGGATAGCACCAAAGCATGTCAGAACCTCGACAATGAGCCGTACTATGACACTGTGACAATGGACAATGGCGACGGTGAATATGTGTACATAAAGCCGGGGGGAACAGTTTCGACATCCAGTCGCGATGATCTATCTACGGCCGGAAGTACACTACCAATTGGCGGACAGTATCATCATCAGCACTTGCAGCATCATCATCATTCCTCGTCTAGTCGCAGCCACATGAGTAGTCAGACGAGTGTTGCTGAACCAGAATCTCCTGGACGTACTTCGAACTATGTCAATATTGACTATTTCTTGCAGTACGTATTCGTAGACCGCATGTATGCGAGGGAATAACACCAGCTTTTTCGTTGCTTTATTTACAGCCAAAGCAACGAAACACGATCAAGTTCATTGGATAGTGACGGCGAAGTGGATGGACCGCCGCTTATGCGAAACATATCGCATGACGATCAGCCATCGCAGACTCCGAGTGCTTTAAGAAAGGTAAGGTATCTGCAAGCAAAGGGGGAAAATAAGCATTCTTACACGAGTACATTTTTGAAGTGTGTAGGCTAAACACCAGACAAAGCTAAACACACCTTAGCACCTTTTAGATTGCGACACGTTTTTAACTTTTACAAAAGCTGCTAAACAATTGCACAGACAGTAAACAACTACACATGCACCAATTGGATATTGGGCACTAACACGCTAGTTTGAAGGTCAAAGAGGTTTTTTTTTTCGTTCTGATTGCCAGGCAGGCAGGTGTTTAATAGAAGAATTGGGCTGTGTGCCTAAGCAAATTTGACCGCGACGGTTGCTGCAGGAAGAGGTTTAGAATTAAATAGTGTTCCGGTGTGTCAGTGTTGTGATGTGGTTATTAGGCCACTTTTGATGTGTCGGGAACTCGAAGTACCTTGTGAAGTGGTGACATTGCAGAATGCTACGAAAGATTGCATTTGACAGAACAATTGTTCGAAATTTGGAATGGAGATATACAGCCTCGAGCCCGCAGTGCTAGGTTGTCAAACAATGGTCATCATATGGCATGCCTTGATGTAAAGTCTCGAAGCTTCGGAGGATTGAGTGTCGCAATCGCGTTCCACTCAGTCCGAAGTACCAGCAATGGTTGGAAGGCAAGAGTTTATCCTTTTCTGTAGAAAATGTCCCGCATTTGCTTATTTAATAAACCAAATGTGTGTTCAGGTCAGTTGGTGGATCTTCCCGCATCATCCAACCTCAGTCCATCAGAACTGTGACCGTTGAGAGCTGCAGCTCCAGTGTCATGTCGAATTTGTGCGTGGTAAGAACCTTCAGGAGAGCTTATTTTCATCCTTCTGCGGGCTGACTGAACAAGACTGATCGGTTTCGGTTGAAGTCACCTCTGCCGACCCGTTCTTTTCGCAGCCGCCACCAAAGCAGTGTGACTCTCAAATCTTGCACTTTCGACCGCCATTTCTTTCCGCCGTTTTGATTGCCGCTCGCCTCCTTTTTCTCTTTAGTTGGCTCTTAGTCAGGGCCCCTCAGGGACTGCGTCGTTTGGAGCCCTTTCAACCTTTTCGGTTTCCCGAGTCATTCCATCCAAGCCAATACTCTGATCAGCCCTCTGTCTATGTGCTTGGAGATTAAACTTAACTGGCAGAGCCTCTCTCTATATCTTTCCAGCGGAAACTATCAAACTTGTCGTAGAGTGAGTGGCAGGAATCTTCGGCGATTCCTTGGTAAGCGCCGCTATGAGCCTTACGCCAGCTGCCGTCGCGAAGCCCACAAGTTGATTCTAAATGTCAACTAATTTCTGACTTTTCAAACGACCAAGTCGAGCCGGTTCTGGATTTAGGTTCGCCGTCTCACCTGGGATCTTTGGAACCGAAGATCTTCGACTCTTTAGCCCTCCCGCCATGACAAAGCATCCAGAATGAGAGGTCTGTTTGTTCATGTCTGCTACTTCTAATCAAATACAGTATTTCACTGATGACCCGTAGTCTCCGCGCTTCATATTGGTTCCAAGATTCAAGACCACGAGTAAACATAGCACCTGAACCATTGTCGACGCAAGGATCTCCCAATCAAGCGCCCGGAGCTTCTCTATCGTTTGCCTGATGGAACACATTTCCTCTTCTATGGGCCAAAGCTGGCCGCTTCTCAGCGATTGTTTCCTTCAGATGGTCCAATTGTTGACAATACTGGTCCGAATTAAGAGTAGTAGCCTACGGTAGGTGGTTCCCTACCAATCTCACCAAATACACAGCAAGACCTTCCTGTCCGTCAAACCTAGCTTGGCCACCATTTGCGCCGATTCGACCACGATCGTCTGTCACTTGACGTTCTCGTAAGTTGTTTGGTCCGATGTGACCTATACAGTGCGAGATATAGATTACTAAAGCCATTTGTTAAGAAAATAAAGGATTTCTTTTTACTAAACCTAATGTGTGGTCGTTTGGGAATGAAATTGCAACCTTTTAGAAAGCACTTCAACTTTCCATGGTTCAGCTACATTTGTTCGAATGCCCAGAATTGAGTAAACCTCGTCGATGGAGGATAAAAACTTCTTCCATACTCAAAACTGAGGTTATAATATGGGTGGCGCTACAGCTCGTAGTGGGCTAGGGCCTAGCTTCTACAGGAACCGCTTATGTTGTGCGAGCTATTCTTCACACACGAGTGGATGTATTGTCTGTCTAGAAAAGTGAGGTTGGTTAGCATATTTTATGTGACCTACGTGGGTTTTAGAATGAACATAAGCTGCAGTAGTTAGGTAGATATGGTGACTTCTTGCTTAAAACTAAAAAGCAAGCTCCTCCTAGACCAGTTTGGTCCTGTCGTCCTGCCACTTCCTGGCTTTGTTCCAACCCGGTTGTCCCCATTGCGTAACCTCTTCTGGATTTGGTGGTCTCCTTTGACCATTTTATAGCCATTCTGTGACTTTTAGATATTTGTAGGATATCGTTTATGCTTGAGTTGGCTAGATCTTCGAGTCAGTTGAAGAAATAGCTGCCTAGCAGTTTCCTTCTTGTTTCTGCAAGGGCAGGGCATGTTCCACGGTAGGTAGTGGAGTATGGTTTGATTTTCCTCTTCATCCCTGCAGCTTCTACAGAAGTCATTTTAGGGCGCTCTAAGTCTTCTGGCTTGGTTGCCTATGAGGCGCCTATCATCTTATTAATGTGTTTTCTATTTAATTCCAGTAGAGCATTAGTCCTTTTTTGATTTAGTACAGGCCAGTTTAGTACAGTGGTGGCCCGTGGCGTTGTGGGTGTGTACGTCGACTCCTACGCACTTGGACCTACCTGTCTAGATTCGATTCCTGGTACGACAAGAAATAATTTTCACGGCTCCACCTCTTTCGAGTCACTGACAATGCTCAAAGAGTACAACTGTCTAGAAAAAGCTTCTCAAACTTGGCCGTTCGGAGTCGGCATGAAACTGTAAGTCCCCTGCACTCGTGATAGAACAATAGCACGCGCAACACGAGTGGTTGCTGAGAAGCTAGGCCCTGGCCCTCTACGCGCTGTAGCGCCACCCATATTATTATATTATATGGCCACAATGATTGTGAAGATCTGCATGGATCTAAGTGCGCCCACCTGTCATTGGTGTCGTTCGTCATTAGTAGCGATTTTATTGCTTTCAGAGGGAGTGATGTGTCTCCCGACTCAATGCCAATGGTAAACACGTCCCCTTTCTTGCTAATTCGTCGGCTCGTCGCCTGGAATACCCTTGTGCCGGGGGCACCCAAAATTGCTTCTGTTCGTTATCTCCTTTAGAAATAGACGGCAGGGTTTTACCATCTTGGAATTGATTGATGGTGTTTTCAGAGCCTTTATGTCCACCTGACTATCTAAGATTTCCCGTCTATCGGACTCATTGATAGTCGTTGCGCTGCCTCTTGATCAGCTGTAACGTCTGCCTGGAATACACTGCAGTGGTTCGATAGCCGGATCGGCGTAGATATCTCTGGCGAGCTGGTGTATATGCCTGAACCTGTGCCCTCATCCGATTTGGATTCGTTAGTGTAAATTTCCATTGCCAGCCTACGCTGGACTAAGTGTTCCCTCCTTAGGGACATGAAATGTCAGAAGTTCTCGAATTTGCACGCGACGGAGGAAGATCCCAAGGGATGGTGGATTAACGAGGATCGGGTTGATTTGTTATTGCTAATCTTTCATCCCATTTGTCTGTCAAACTTGCCGCGTCTGCAAGGGATCGTGAGAGATTAGCTGACACAGAACGGCGGGTGTACAAAATGTCTGAACTTGAAGTGTGTGTACAGTGGGCTACACAGAGGAGACTCACATCGAAGCGCGTTCCCGTCGGCAATGGGAGCACAGGCAGAACGAGCTAGCTTCAAGGTCAAGGTGGAAAAGACTGTTCAGAAAGAATCGCTCAGTAAGATACCAAAAAATATCACGATCGACACGTGAAGACAACAAACCTTCCATCGTTCGAGAGAGTCTCCGAAGTGAATAGAATGCACATGTCTGTAGGAACTATGAGCTGTGTGAGTGCTGCAAGTCTGTTTGAGGCTCCCTGGATTTCGTCCAAACAAAGCCCGATGTACAGCCTGATTCAGCAAAATTGAATCTGTCTTCATATCCAAGCAGAATCACTTGTTGTGGGTTGGGTAGTTGGGCTGCCAGCGAAATCGCCAGCACACTTGTGATACCCATAGTCAGACTCTACTACCACCACTGATCGACAAGTCCAGTGGTAGTGCCGTGTTAATTTGATCCCAACGGCAAATGGTGACTGGAGCAGATTTGAAAACCGAATAAAGCGTATTAACTTAGCTTTCACTGGGATTCGAACCGGGGACGACCCCTCTAAACAGGCACTCAACCAACGGCGCCATCCAGCTGTGTAGAAGAACCGCTTGTTAGCAACTCATCAAATAAATTTCATTACTTGTCACTCCATCAGTTTGCTAGGAAAGGCCTTTCGTTCAAATTTAAAGCAGTACACATATAAAATCTCAGAAATGAACAGAAAAGAAAAAGTTTTATTGTTTAATTTTGATTTATTTGTCTTTTTTTTCCGTTCTTTTCGTTCGTTTCCCGTGCGCAGAGCTTAGTTTCGGCCGTACTTGTGAGTATTTCAGAACCTTGATATATTTACACACCTAACGAAATGTATGTGCGCGTTCATTCGATTGCACAGTATGCGTTTTTGTGTTTAATTTATGCTAAATGAAGTTACATATTATATTTTATGCTCATTGTGAATATTCCTTACCTAGCGATAGCCTGCTGTTGTATGCACTTTTTTGTTTTTTTGTTTGTTTGTTTGATTCTCATCGTGTTTTCTTTCATTTCATGGGAGGTTTGCCATGCTGGTACATACATATAAGTACTATATACATATCTCATAGTTCTGTTTCTGTTTCTGTTTCTTTTGCCTACCTTGTGTACATATATGCATATGCTTTTTTTTTTTTTTTGTTCATATTTGACTGGTACGCGGTCTTCTTAATCTCTCCCTAAATCTCTCCTCAACTCCTTGGAAATGCTAAAACGGTTTTGAATTTTCCAGGCATCAGGGAGTGCACGTGGCAACAAGATTCGTTCGATTCTAAACAGTATTATTGAGAGTGAAAAGATCTACGTGGAGTGCTTGAACACAATGATACAGGTAAAGTTGCCGCACATTTTCACGAAATTTGCCGACTCACATCGGATGTCTTTCTTCTCCACAGTATAAGAAGGCAATTCATGCAACACAAGGAACATCTCAGCCTGTGATACGGGAAGACGAGGAGAATACGATCTTCTTTCAAATAGACGAGCTCCATGCTGTGCATACAGAGTTCCTGAATGACCTGCGAACGATTGTCCGCAACGAGGGCGGCGATGTGCTGGTGGGCGATGCCTTCAAACGTCTCGCTGATATGTTCAATTTGTACAGTGCATTCCTGCACAACTATGGGAGAGCCATTGAGACTGTGAAGAAATGCAGTGCTACAAATCCGCAATTTAAGAAGATCGTCTCCAAGATCGTGCTGAATTTTAGCGAACAAAATCCATCGATGCAAACGTTGGAGGATCTGTTGCACAAGCCGGTGGCTCGGGTTCAAATCAATGCGTTGGTCTTTAACGATCTGCTGAATGAAACACCGCCAAATCATCCGGATCATCAGTCACTGCGACAGGCGCAGAAGACAATTCAGGCGTTCTTGAAGCAATTCAATGTGGTGAATCAGCGTTTGCCAACCGAGTCAAATAAGAATCTGCGGCGAATGGTCAAGAACTCATTCATAGTGGAGCTTGTCGATGGCCATCGAAAGCTGAGACATTTGTTCCTGTTCAACGATGTGATTGCATGTGCCAAACATAAGGGATCCGGGCGGGATCGTCTCGAATACGATTTAAAATGGTTCGTTCCGCTGAAGGATGTGGTCATATTCGAGGAAGACGCCTCGAATGACTTCAAGGAGTCATCGCCAGCGAATATTCTGCAATTGAAGACACAAGCATGCACTGTTCGTGATCAGATCCTGCTCGAGGAGAAGGACGACAAGAAGTCAAGGGCAAACGGATTGCGTTCCGGGGACAAGTATCGCCGCAAGCTGGCCGATCTCGAGTCCCAGCTGGTGCTGGCCTCGCCAAATTTAGTTTTTAGAATAGGCAATAGGGCCACCAACAAGACAATGACATTCTTCTTGAGTTCAGACTTCGAGCGGACACAGTGGATCGAGTCGATAATCACGCTACAGCAGCAACTGTCCAACATTCCGGGCGTGAATACGATTAACGTGCTCGATGTGCAAGCGTACATCCTGGCCATGCAGAAGGGCATGAAAGCCGAAATGGGTTCCTATCTGCTGCGGAACAACAACGATGAGAGCCTCCTGGTGGGCGATCTACATTTGACTGTTCAAGGACTGACTGGCTTAGAGCATCCAGCCGATCTATACATATGCATTGAAGTGGACTCGTACGGGCATTACTTCCGCAAGGCGACAACGAAACTGATCTGCCGAAGCATGAGTCCCCTGTGGAATGAGAGCTTCGTTCTGGAACTGGAGGGAAGTCAAAATGTGCGCATCCTACTCTACGAAGCAGCGCACGATAGACCGCTGCTAAGGGCGAAGTACATTCTTAAGGTTTGTCCATCGAGAATGAGTTCACCTTGTTCGTGTGTTCACTTCGAAATCATTTCATTTCAGTTAAGTCGCACATGGCTGCAGGAGATACCAATGAATAAAGTGATAAAACTCAGTGATACCATCACTTTGAATACTTGTCTGCGATTTGTGCCGGGAGAGGTGACCCTAAGACGTGTGCCGACCTCAAAACCGGGGGCTTTGTTTGGTGCCAAAATGAGTCAGGTCTTAAAGTAAGTTCGAACCACCGAATCGGAGATGAGTCGGAGTAACCATTTCTTTTGCAGACGCGAGAAACGTGACATTCCGTTTATCATAAGCGCCTGCGTTCGCGAGGTCGAACGACGCGGAATGACCGAAGTGGGCATATACAGAGTCAGTGGATCAGCATCGGATTTGGCTAAACTGAAGAAGTCTTTCGAAACGAGTGAGTTTTTTCCTCTGAACGGAGACAAGACAAGTGTAATGGAATGCGTTCTTCCTTCTTTTTTTTTCGCAGATGCATATGAGGCTGAACAACTTCTTAAGGATGTGGACATTCACTCGGTGACTGGCATCCTCAAATCGTACTTACGAGAGCTTCCCGAAGCACTGTTCACAGATCTACTCTACCCCGAGCTGTTCGATACATTCAATCAGTACAGCAACAATAATGAAATAGCCCGCATTAAAGAACTGATGACGATATTTGAAAAACTACCGCCAGCCAATAAAGCTTCCATTAATCATATTTTAGATCATTTAATAAGGTAACACCGCCCGTCACTCTTGCGCCCCAGGCAATGACACTCACACTTTTTTGTTGTCTTTTCAGAGTTAATCGACAAGAAGCCGACAATAAGATGTCACTTCACAACTTGGCTATGGTGTTCGGGCCAACCCTACTGCGGCCCGGTCAGACGCAGATCAAGCAAAAAGACATGCTTGCATCGAGCACAGTCGATGTGATGGCACAAGCTGGTATCCTCTATTGCTTTCTGCAGGCGCGCCTCAAAAAAGATTAATGCTACTGGCCGAAGAAGGAAGACATGAATGTTCATCAGCATCAGCATCAGCATCAGCAGTTGTGTTCGCCCAATAGTTTGTAGAAAGCGCTCTGCTCGCAGGCAAACAAACGTACACACACCAACACCCATCTATACCTATATCCATTGTAAATAGCAAGAAACAAAAAACAGCAAAAAAAAAGATGGGGTTTTCGTATTTCTTAGAGACTTTTCATTCGTATTTTACTTCCTCTGTTCGCCTCTGTTTCTGTGTATTCGAAGGAAATTAATTACTTAAAGACTAAATAATCACCATGAATGCACTTTTGAAGAGTTCCGCTAAAGAAAAAGCTATAAACACACACTCTCTCTCTCCCACACTCACAGACTTTGATGAAATAGAAAAAAAAAGTTCTTCTTTCTTTGCTCTAATTTAAGTGAGAATAATGTAATGATTATTATTGTTTTAGTACGGAGGACTATCGGTTACATCTTGTATATTCTTATATATTTTAGACACTTTCTAATGAGTAGGAATTATGTATGTTTTTTTTTTTTTTTTTTGTATTTATTAAATATCGAGTACGTTATGATATAAGAGCCCATATGTATACATAAAGCATTACGATTAATTCTGATGTTGATTAAACAAAAAAACTTATACCGTGCTTTTAAATTTAAAAATATATAGTACGTCTTTTGTTTCATTTTACATTTTGTCGATTTGTTTTATTTGTGATGGATTTTCTTCTGTCTGAATCGTGAAAAGTTGGCATATCCGCCGCCGGTGTGGATGAAATCCTGCCAGAAATGCTTATGGCCATGGGTAAAGGGGGCTCCCTCGTGTCATTAAGGTGGCCTGGGAACGCGGTGAGACACCTGGGCTCTAATCGCTTAAGGCGACAATCGTCTCTGGCTAGCGTGTCGAGGATAGTTTCTCTTCATGTAAGCATACAAAAACGATAGCGCCTGAAAGATATCGTTTTGCCTGGTTCACGTAGACTGAAAACAGTTACTATCATTTTGGCGATAGCTATTTTAGCATCGTTTTCATACAAAATCACTCCGTTTAGGAGAGTCGCTTAACGATTTGTGTAGGAACGCAAGTGGAATCGGCTAAGGCGATATGCGATAGTAGATTATCGCAATCGTGCTTTTTGCTCTGCCTATTGCGATTGTCAATTTAAGAGTCGCACATTTGCGACCGATTTCATGTGACAGCTAAGTAGGTGTCGTTTTCGTGTATTTTTGTTGAATATTAGTCCTTGGGACAAATGCAATGCATTTAGAGCGGGCTATAGTTGATAGTCGAATGTGACTATTAAAAATACGACAGTCAACTATCGCATTGGCCGATTCCACCCCAGATCTTGTTCTTTAATTTTTACGCGTATTTTTTTGTTTTGGGTGCATATTTTTTTACGTGAGGGATATTGTTCTCGGAGCTCTCAAACTGTATACAAAATAAGGGATAGGCGATCTACAGTTATTTTGTAAACTTGGTAAAGGCATACGACCGAGTTCCTCGAGGTAAACTCTGAAGTGTTTTTTTTATTTTTTTTTTCCATCACAGAGTACACAAAACACTACGTTCTCTAAGTGTTAACTCTCAGTATCGCTTTACACAGCAGATTTTGCTGCGCGACTAAGGATCATCTACCGATTTTGCATCTAACAGATTACATCAAATAAACAGTATTAATTATAGCATAGTGAATGGATCAATTTTTTAAACTCAAATCGAGACAAGCTAAAATCAACTTCGTTGCAAAGTTCATTAAAAGTGTTTATACACCTTGTAATAGGTTCATTACAACCATAGTTGGTTCTCTGCCTCTTATCATATAGTAAATTTCTCATCCGAAGAGATCTTCGGGGTGCATATATATTCATGAGAAAAAGTAAGTCTGGTGAATTTACACGGCAATTAATAATATCGCGGATGAACATGGCTGACGCTGCCTTACGCCTGAAACTTAAGGTTTGCAAGCCTATTATTTTACATCTATCGTCATATTTAGGGAGTTCTTCGAAGGAATACAATTTACGGACAGCATATCTCGTGAAATTTTTTTGTACTCTTTCGAATCTGAGTTCTTGTGTATCATATGGGGAATCCCAAATGATGGAAGAATATTCTAAATACGGTCTGCCTAACGAACAATAGATGGACTTAAGACTAGTTATATCCCGAAAATCTCTACTATTTCTTTTCAGAAAACCTAACATAGCATTAGACTTCGCAATTGTATAATCATAATGTGATGCAAAATTTAAGTTTGTATCAAAAATTACACCCAGATCTTTAACCTCTTCTAGGCGACTAAGTCTATGATCATTTATGAAATAATCATAGACAATCGGGGATGTAATTCGATATGCCGTAAAGATATTACATTTTTGAATATTCAGCTATAGTCCATTGTGCTTGCACCATTCCACTAGTGCATGGATATCCAATTGGAAATTATTACAATCAGTTAAACTATTTATAGATAAAATCAATTTAAAGTCGTCTGCGAATGTTAGAATTTTACAATATTTGAAAATTTCGTGAACATCGTTTATAAACAATAGAAAGGGTAATGGCCCCATATGGCTACCTTGTGGAACGCCTGATGTAACTTTTATTACTCGCGATCTAAAACTATCGATCATTACCAATTGCTTCCTGTCCTTTAAGTAATTGGAAAACCACTCTAACATTGACGTATGGAATCCCAAAGACTTTAGTTTGTTTAAAAGCAAAGTGTGATGTACTTTATCGAAGGCTTTCGAGAAATCGGTGAAAAGTACATCAACTTGTAATTGATTTTCTAAATTTGTATAAATGTAATTTGAAAGTAATGATAAATTAGTTGTACAAGACCTGCCCTGCATGAAGCCATGCTGGTTATTAGAAATAATTTCTTTTATCATGAAATATAATTTTTCTTTTACAATACTTTCAAATAACTTTGGTATCGATGAAAGCTTGGGTATTGGTCGATAGTTTTCTACTTTTTGCCTTAAACCGCTTTTATATATAGGCGTCAGAAAAGAATACTTCCATTCATTTAAAAATTCACCCATTTTTAGGGATTGATTAAAGATAATTCTTAGTGGACGATAAAGCGAATTCCAAATTTTTTTTTAAAATACCAGCCAGAACCCCATCGGGGCCTGGGCTGTAATTTACTTTAAGATCCGTAAATTCCAATACACCTATATCCAGAACCTCGGGTATATTAGAGTAATGGTTCATCGTTGTCTGGACCGGAGACCCATTATAGACAGACTCAAAAAAGTTGGCAAATAGGTCACAGGTTTCATCCAAGGTTGTTGAAGTTACGTTACCAAATTCAATTATCTTGGGCAAGCCCAAGGAATTTCTTTTTGAATTAACGTAATTCCAAAATGATGCCCCATTTTTCCTTACCGAAGTTTCTACGGACAAGATGTATTGTTTATATAAAAATCTATTCAAGAACTCATATTCTTTCCTGAATCTCAAAAACCGTTCACGATTTAAACTCGTTTTATTTGAAACATAGTTTGAATATGCTTTCCTTTTAACATTTCGTAGATTTACTAAGCTTTTGTTTGTCCATGGAATTCTAAATCGATTTCTATGACGCGTTTTAGGAACAATGACTCTAAACCAAAATTAATTTTATTCATGAATATATCATAGTTACTTTTCAAATTGGGGGAATCCAACAAGTCATCCCATTTGAATTGATTTAGGTACTCATTCAGTGCAACAAATGTTCTGTGTTCTGCAGGAGTATGGGAATGGTATGGTCACGTGGCACGAATGTCTCCATCATCAAGACTTCCGAGGCGTGCCTTGAATGCGATTCCATTAGGTAGACGACTACTTGGCAGACTCAGGACGAGGTGGTTGGACCAAGTGCCAAAAAAAAGCGTAGTTACGCTTGGACATAACTCCTGATGAGTTAGAATCGATGGCGAAGGATCGAGTGGAGTGGAGATCTTTCGTGAGTATATTATCCTCGTGAATCCATAGTGGATCCAGCAGGTCAGGAGATGATGATTCTTCCGAATTTTGAAAAGCTGCTATCAACGCCAGTATGTTTGTTTGAGTATGCATCTAGCTCAAGGGCAGCTTAGTTACTGGACGAAGAGCCTTCGACACCTAGTCTGTAAGACAACACAACAGAGGAGATTCACGGTTGACGAAGATCGTGTACATCGTCTTAAGAGATCTCCATGGCCTCAGGCACTCTACAGATCTCTCTCCACCCGGAGAGCAGCCCTTTGCAAGGAAGATCCATTCAGAGGTCTAGGTGCATGGACAACTTGTGTCTGTGCAGCTGTCCAACTTGTTAGTATGGAAGCGTGACCATATGCTTTTCCTCCCCAAAAACCCGCTTCTCTGCTGCAGAATAAAACGAGAGGAGGGAGGAACAGAATCGCCTTGAGTGCGGCCGTTGGTGTTGTTCTGAGGCAATCTCTTATACCGATCTTTGGATTCTGGATAACTGCCACCTGATCCGAGCATCCTGATTGCCATCCTGATCGTCGTCTTCTTAACAGGCGTCGTAGATGTTTTCATCGCTTAGACCAAGCACATTTAAGTCTTAGGCGATGGTGTAGTGACCCGTTAGTACGCCATCTGCAGTCTTTTCAGTGAAGAATGCTCCGGATTTCTTACAGGCGTATGTGCTTGGTCTGCCTACATCGTTGCGAGTCATGCCACCTTCGATTGCGCACTCGAGAGGCGTCCCTAAAAAACAACGCAGGAAGTCCCAGCGCAGCTATAGATCCAAAGAGTACCTCCTCTGATCCTCGTCTATCAAGTTCATCGGCGATCTCGAATTAAGACTGCCCGTCAAATTGAGAGAAGACTTGCACTACCCTGGAAGTGGTCAATCACTTGAAAGCAAGCTTATTCAGCATCGACTTACAGCTGCGGTACTCTTAGACCAAAACATCAAGTCCAAACGGATAGACTCCTTCGTCCGCTCACCACGCAGAATTGAGTTTGGTCTGCGTCGTGTGTTTGGTCTTGCCTACAGGGACTCTCCCTCAAGGGTATGAACTGCTCTAGGTTAGAGCATTCGATTCCTGAGCATGACTCCACTCCCGTTCATCAAAAATCCAAACACTCGAATGAGTAGCACAAAGTTTAATTAACTTACAAACAAAAAAATGGCTTAACCTAACTAGACTAATAATCATCATCTTCAGCTTTGTCTTCCTTTTCGTCGATTTGCGCTGTGTCGAATATTCCCTTTTTGCTCTTTTTAGCTGGACCGTCCGTGTGTTGGTAGGTTTTCGCGGTTCGCTTGCGTAACTCGCCGACATCGTTCTCGGTTGTCGACGCCCATTCGAGGACCAACCGCCTACCGTACAAATGTGTGCTCTGACAAACCGCTTCAAATGCCTTTTTGGCATCGCTTTTCGTGAAGAAGTCAACAAAACCGAATCCACGGTGGGACTCTTCGCCGGGCGTCATTTTCGAGGGCAATCGAAGGCTTCTAATTTCGCCGAATGCTCTGGAAAAGAATAAAATGAAGTTGGTGTCTGCCCAAATGTGTACTCAGACGAAGTACTCACTTGAAAATCTCCCGCACCTCATCTGCCTTCGCCTGGAAGGGGATATTTCTGACCAGAATCTTCGTCCCCGTCTGTTCTTTTCCCGTCACAGTTTTCCTTGTCGACGCTGCCTTTTCATCGACCCTACAAAAAAAAAGCAAGGCACGTTAGCAGGTTCCATCGAAATGTCAGAGAATGTCAGAGTTCATACTTCAGCGTCCTGTCACTTCGCTTCAACTCCACCTGATTGCCCTCGATTTGGGTGAACTGCATTTGCCTCAGTGCCTTCTCGGCCGCCTGTCTCTTCTTGAACTGAATGAAACCGTAGCCTAATGAAATTTTGTTCTTCGGGTCGGTCGGATCCTTCCGCATGGCCACCTGAACCGTGTGAATGCGGCCCAATTTCTTGAAGTGATTTCGGATGGCATCTTCTCTCGTTTCCATGTTCAAATTTCGCAAAAACAGCGTAGTTTCAGGCTCTGCAGGATCGTCATAGCCATCATCGTCTTCTTCTTTTGATTCGGCTTCCTTCAGCGCGGCCGCCTTAGCCTTAGCCTCCTCCTCTTCTTTTCGCTTTTCCTCTTCCAATCGCTCGCGCTCGCGTCTCTCCTTGTCTTCCATCTTCTTCTGCTTTTTTGTCTTCAATTCACTTAGTTCCGCGTCAGTCTCAGCAACAGGCTTGTCCTCCTTGGGCTCAGCTTTGACGTCCGAGCGGAAAGTTCCCTCCGGCGCCCATTCCAGGTACAATGGCATACGTTTGAATTTACTGTACGCCAGCTTCTTGAACGCGTTCCTAGCCTCGCTCGAGTCCGTATACTCAATGAGAGCTGTGACGCCACTTGGTGGCAGAACAATGCGTGCGATTGGACCAAACTGCGCAAAGAGTGGTTGAAGATCAGAGACCCTGGTGTCGGCTGGCAAATTCTTCGCCAAGATGGTAGTTTTTGAACGCTTCGCGTTCTGCGATTCAAAGACATCCAAGCAGACGCCGTTCTCCTCGAGGAACCGCTTCATTTCGATCACAATCTGAGTCTCTCCCAGGGCCAGTCGTACTGCTGCACTCGAGCCCCCGGCTTGTGAGTCTAAAACCTGAAATATCATGTGTCAGCGTCAATTTGAAACGATCAAGTGCTACTTACGTTCTCCTTTGTTGTTTCGAACTGTCTCGCCATAATGTCCGCCACGGCGTCAGGTCCCAAAAACAGGGTGTTCCAGTTGTGCGTCTGCTGTGCGGTCTTCTTCAGTTTGAGCTCTTTTTTCTCCTTCCACGAAAGTCCGTCTTCATTCTCCTCCTCCTCGTCCTGTTTTTTAGTCTTGGCCGGGATTAGATGCAATAAACGACCGTGAAATGTGCTTCCGTCAAGCTCGTTAAATGCCTTCACAGCGTGCTCCGGCATGAGGAATGTTACCGTGCCGAATCCCTTGATCTGTCGCGTAATCGTATCCACGGGCAGACTGATCTCGGTAACGGGTCCATACTGCTCGAACAGCTTTTGCAGGTCATCCTCAACTATCGTGTAGGCCAGATTGCGGAAGAATATCTTTCCCGACTCCGAAACGCCCTCTTCATTCTTTATTGACTCCTCTTGCTCCTGCCATTTGGCATTTCTTCCGCTCCTCTCATCCAGCGGAGTGTTGTCCTGCTTCGCCTTCGTTATCTTGTTCTTCTCCGTGAAGTCGGAGAAGAATACTTGTTTGCCTTTGATGAAACTCTTGTTCTTAAGCATTGCCTTGGTGAAGTCATTTTCGGTCTTGAAGCCGACGTAACAGAAGCCGTGCACATTTGTGGGCAGTCGAACTGAGTACGGCTTGAGGGGCTTGAAGAACTTGATGATCTCCTGGCGGCGTGCCTTGTACGGGACGTTGTGTATTTTGATGGTGAACAGTTCGACGAACTCTTTGGACTTCTCCTTCTTGACTTGCTTCTTAACATCCCCTGATTTTTTGATAAGGGATTTCATGTACTCCATATCGCTGATGGGTTTCTCTGCGATTTTCTCATTCGACTCTTCTTCTTCCTCTTCCTCTTCCTCTTCCTGTTGATGGTCATCTTCGTCCTTGTCTGAATTTTCAGGCTCATCATCTTCCTTTTCTTCCTTAACCGCATCCTCGTTGGTCTCATCTTTGTCTTTTAGAATATCGGCATCGTTTCCCCACAGCGTCCGATTCTTGTCGTGCGCTTTCATGAATTCCACAAATTGTGGATCGTCCTTGTGCTCACCAATAATTTCGTCCAATTTGGACACCTTCTTGGTCTTTGACTCAAGGTATTGCTTTTCCTTTTCCGCTCTTTCTTTCTCATCGATCCCATTTGCCCTCCGAAAGGCATTGCTATCCTTTGCGTGCTTACTCCACGATTGTGGCTTTGCCTCCCCGCCCAAGGGAGCACATGTTTCCACGCTGATTCTATTGGTTTGAATGCATGTGTTGTTGAAGTACTTAATAGCAGCCTGGGCTTCATCGTCCGTCCGATAGCCAACAAATGCGAATTGACGGAATACACCTTCTTTCGTGTACTTTAGTTGAATGTCGGTGATTGTGCCTTGAGCTCCGAACTGACTTCGAAGCTTATTCTCTGTTATCTGTGGAAGAATATGGAGGATTAGGAGGCGGTAAATTAATAGTATATTTATACGTACGTTTTTTGGTAAATTTTTTATTATTATTCTAGACATTTTAAGGGATTTATGATGAAAATACCCTTGCGCTCAACAATTTCTGGATTTGTTTACGTCAAACACGTGCAAGAAATGTCACTTGCCACTGAAGTGTCAATTGTGAGTGATCTGCTTGTGTGGTTTGGTCTTGGGTAGAGGTTACACTTTTTTAAATATTCTTTTAAAATATTTTTAGGGGGCATAAGAAAAATTGTAAGACTTTTTTCGATATTCTCGTAAAATTTGAGATTGTCTGAAGATGACGGGCTTAGAAAATTTATGAAGCCAAGCCTATACATTGGATCGTTTCATTGCAACGAATTTTAAGGCACTGCATTTCATCTGATTTCATCAGTTCTTGCAGCCCCTGAAGAAATCGCCGCCAAAAAGAATAATCCATGAGATTAAATTCCTCTTTTATCTAGAAAAAATAACTGAGGTCTCTAATGCTTTTATATACCACAAATGCATTTTCTATTACACATGAAGCTGATTGCCGTCACTCGCCCATGTGATCGAGTCTTAAATGGGAAACAACATATGTTCAAATGAAGTCTGCTCGATCTGTCTCGATTTTTGTAAACAATCATGTCTAGCCACTAAATTCCCCCGATTGATTTGTCGGTAGTTCACATTTTTAAACACATTCATTTCTGTCTGAGCCCGACCACACATCACGTGGCAAAGTGAGTAACCACAACAGGATTGCTGTCCACTACTCATCACAGTTTCTGTTTCAGAATGTCTTCCGTCCTTCAATGTTTGAATTTGCCTCTCAGATTCGCCGCTCGTCGGTCATGCTCGTCTCTGCGTCCAATTACCGTGATTCACCCGTCTGTTAAAGAGGCTCTCTCCCAGAAGAAACCAATCGTTGCCCTAGAGTCTACAATCATTACACATGGAATGCCATACCCGCAGAACCTTGAAACCGCCCTGGAGGTCGAAGATATTGTTCGCAAGGCAGGTTCGGTGCCCGCAACCATTGCCATCATAAATGGTCGCATTAAAGTCGGATTGGACGCGGACGATCTGAAAGAGTTGGCCTCTAAAAATTCCCAAAGTGTCATCAAGTGCTCGCGTCGAGATTTGCCTTATGTCATCGGAAACTCGCTCTCCGGCGGGACGACTGTCGCTGGAACAATGATAATCGCCAACATGGTGGGCATCAAAATATTCGCGACCGGAGGAATCGGTGGGGTTCATCGTCAAGGTGAGCATAGCATGGATGTGTCAGCAGATCTCATTGAGCTGGGCAGGACGCCGGTTTGTGTTGTATCCAGTGGAGTGAAGTCGATTTTAGACATACCCCGAACCTTAGAGTATCTCGAAACACAAGGAGTGTGTGTGAGTACGTACGGAAGCCCCGGGGGGTACTTTCCAGACTTTTACACTCCAAACAGTGGCTGCAAGGTTCCTTATAATGTACAAACGCCAGAGGAGGCGGCTCGACTCATTCAAGCGTCGGTGGATTTGGAATTGTCTTCTGGCATGCTTATTGCTGTTCCAGTGCCGGCAGAGTTCGCCATCGACAAGCAGTTAGTAGACGATGCCATCAAGAAGGCACTTGCGGACGCCAGTGAAAAGAACGTGGCTGGGAAGGACGTGACACCTTTCCTCCTCGCAGCCATTTCCAAACTGACCGAAGGAAAAAGCCTGGCGGCCAATATTGCTTTGATCAAAAACAATGCACGAACAGCGTCAATGATTGCAAAGGCATTCTATCGTCCTCCACAAAGAAGGGCCAAGCAGAAGAACACACCAACCGTAATCGGCGGGTCCATTCTTGACTTGAGCTTGACACTGTTGGACGAGATGCAATTGAATGGCGCCACGTACGATGTGAAGGCGAAGCAAACAGCCGGCGGGGTAGGCCGCAATCTCGCCGAGGGCATTTACAAGATGCACGGTTCGGCGAACTTCATCTCAGCCATCGGCACAGACGAAATGGGCAAGAGTTTGTTGAACCTGATCCCGGAGGAATTGACGCCAATGATTTATCGTGATCCCCAGCAAGCAACGTCCCTGTGTTCGGTCATATTCGACAAGCATGGTGATTGCAAGCTGATTCTGGGAAACATGGAAATTCACAAGTCAATCAGTTCAGAAGTGATAGCAAATCACAGGGAGACGCTGATTCAATCTCCGCTGATTGTAATGGACGCAAATCTTCCCCTAAACTCCATGACAACTGTGCTGCAACTGTCGCGCGACCACAAGATTCCGGTTTTCTTCGAGCCGACAGACATGAGGATCGCCGAGAAGCCCTTCACTCTGCCCAGTGAACTTTGGCGGCAGATTAAGTTCATATCCCCGAACATATTCGAGCTGGTGACGATTGTAAAATCACTGACAGGCAAGGATCTGCACGTGCCCGATAGAAGTTCACTGGTTGCCTTCGCGAAGACCGCACTGCACATGGTGCACGAGCATTTCCATTGCATTCTGCTTACCCTGGGCGATCAGGGCGTGATAGTCGATCGACGCCAATCACCCCTGATGCCTGTCGATGGCGCTGAGGCGTCCACTGAACGATCCATTCATTTTTATCACACCGAACGGGTTGACAATCTGGTGAATGTCTCCGGAGCTGGTGACAGCTTCTCAAGTGGATTCATTTCGCACATGTTGAAGGGAAAGTCGGAGGAGGAGTGCGTTGCGCTTGGATTCTTTGCCGCTCAACGGGCCCTCCAGTCGGAGGGAGCCGTTCCAAAGGAGTACTTCAAGGACGAACTAGTTCTGCGGACACCGCAGTGGAGAGAGCTTTAGTCGCTACCTTTACAAATGAACGCATTTTGTTAGAGTCTAAGAATAAAGTACGTCTATATTTTCGTAAACTTTTAGCATAAAAACAATATTTTTCTAAAAATATATATCTTGAACCTGCGGACTGTCTTATTCCTAGTACTGCCACCTGAAAGGAGGGAGAGAGCGCGGAGAAAACGGTTAAGATCAACTGGCGGGTCTGAAAAGTGTGGTTAACTTACAATTTAATAACTTTATCCTTGCCTCCTGACGCCACTCGTGAGCCATCCGGGGCCCAGTCGACTCCGAACACCTCGTCGGCATGGCCGGGCAGTTCTTGTGCGAGTTTTTTCGTCTTGACACACCAAACTGGAATATCGCTTGAATCAGACACAAGTGGTTTGCAGAGAAACTCCAATAGTTACCTTTGAGCGTGGAATCCTTGCTGCCGCTTACGATGAGCCTCGAATCAGCGGACCACGCGAGGGAGTACACTGCCTGCACGTGCCCTCTGAATGTCGCAATGAATGCACCATCGTGAGCACGCCAAAGTCGCAGTGACTTGTCAAATGACGCGGACGCGATGAGCTTGACATCGGGCGAGTACTTGACATCGTTCACAACATTCTGATGGCCCGTCATTCGTTCGACACATTTCGCTTGGTTCGACCGCCACAGGTAGAGCGTGAAGTCATCGGAACACGAAACAAACGACTCGACGCCATCGGGGCAGACCTTGTCGTAGCGATCTTGAGCCATCTTCTTGAGTTCACTTACTGGAAGAAAACACCATGAGGCTACCTGGGCCATGTCAAATGTCAATGTTTACCTTCAATCTCAGTGTACGTCTTCTTCTTGTCCGTTACAGGGTGGTACGGACCGGTGCGGAGGACGTAGTCCGTGCTGAGTGTGATGTAGTTAACCCAGTGCGCGTGTCCGGTAAACGTCCGGCAGAGAACTCCATCATTGGCTCGCCACATCTTCACGGTTCGGTCTTTCGACGAGGTGTAGATCAGCCCGGAACCTCCCCATCGCACCGCTGTCACCGATGAGCTGTGACCTAAAAAATATGAAGTGTCAGCATTCAATACGAAGACAGTTTCTAGGAGAAATCCAACCTCCGATGACCATAAGCGATTGTCCAACAATGGTATCCCAAATCCTGACATCCCCATCAGAACCAGCACTGGCCAGCTTTCGGCACTCGGGATTCTGATGATAAGGCTCCCAACACAAGCAGTTGATCCATTTCTTGTGTCCCGTCAGGGGTCTGCCCAACTGCTTGCCGCTCTCAGGATCCCAAATGAGAATTACACCAGCTTTGCATGCAGTCGCAAGTTTCTTTCCGTCCGGTGACCAGGAGACACACAAAACCCACTGCTTGTGCCCCGTACAAGTGAAATGTGGCGTCTCGGTGTTAAGATCCCACAGTCGGACTGTTGTGTCACCTGAACCACTGGCCAAGTGCTGCCCATTCGGACTGAAACTTATCGAAACCACCGCTTCGGCATGTCCAGGCATAGAGCTCGTACAACGTGTCACTGGACGGACTTTAAATACTGCCTGCGGTTGATACACGATGTCAATCACATTTTCTGTGTCGGTTTTCTTCAAGTCCAGAGTCGTGTCTAGCGATTGCTTGATTTCATCATCGTTGACGAAGAACAGGTATGGAGTAGGATCCTCGTTTTTGAGCAGCGCATTGCATATGAGACCCAGTTGTTCGGCTGTGATATTGGAGGGAAGATCTATCGGTGGTCCGGCCTCCTCTCCTGTGTCTGATATCAGTCTGGCCTGGACTGTCTCTGGAGCTGAGGACACTTTCTCCTCCACTATATCTTTCGATATTCGGGGCTTTTTAAACATATTTTGATACATTTTTATATTGATACAATTTTGCTGAACTTGATAAATAGAAACACTACTGATGGAAGTTTTGACAGTTTGCAACATGTGCGATGTGATGTGAATGGGTGAGTGTGTTCAGTTAAATGTTGTCGGGCGGAGCTGTCAATAAACGGGTGGATGGAAAATTGCATTGTGGGAATGGATGGGTATGTTCGCGAGATTGAATTTAAATTGATAATTTATATATAAATTCGATTTGCAGAAGGAATTGTGGGGTAGGACATTTCTAATTTATTGAACAGAATGAAAATTTTTGCAGGCAGTGATACTCTATAAGCGGCATTCAGACTCAGCAATTTGTTGATACGATTTGCGTGACGACAAATTGGAAAAATGTCAAAATGCTCTGTACTACAAGTCTGCCAAGTTTTTTTTTGGCTCCTCAAGCACGGTTGTCAAGCAAATGGGGGTGTTCACATGGACGAAGAGCCCGCACGGACATGGTCTGACAGGCTTAGGTTTCATCGTGAAACGCAAGGAACGACGGTTGATGGCTATATCGGATTGCTTTTGTTGGGTATGAAAGCCGCTATATCCGTGCAACACTAGGTTTGTTCCAATTGCAGTGAAATTCACCGAAAATCACCAAAAAACTGTCAAAAGCTGTTCCATTTAGAAAAAAAATTAAAAAAAAAAAAATCAATTGGAACAGACCTACTAAAATTTATGATGATTGATAATGATTCGTTCATTAAAGGTGCCTTTTGTTAATTTAGGTGAACCGTAATGAAATAATATAATAAACATCACCTCTTTTTCCCCCGAAATGCACTGAACGCTTTCACGCGGAAATTTGATCCCAAAACAAGAATATCCAATTTGCGAGCTGTCAAAACACAACGACAGTCTTTTGACTTGTTTTTTTTAAAAAAATATTCGAAACCTCTAACGAATACTTGCAAAGTGAATCCGAAAAAAAGTAGAAAATGCAAAACGCCGAGTACGAAATACAACACTTTGGATTCTCTGTTGAACAGATGAAGCTAGAAAGTAAATATACACATGCATCCATTTTCCCACAAACTGCTCACCAAAGCAACTTGCTCCATTTAGGACGACATGTAGTCAAGCAACATCTCTCGTCGCTGCTCAAGCATTTGGTAAACTCGTTGGTCAAGAAATCGAATGTTTCTTCAGAAACCGCGAGTAAAGTGATTGAACTTCAAAAATGTGTCACGGAGAAAATGTTCGATTCGTTTGGCAAAACTCTTGAGGAAATCGAAAGGTTCGACGAGAAAAACTTCAGCATACCGGACAACGTACTGCTTGATCAAGATTTCGGCCATATGAAGGAATGCACGCCGGAAGAGGAACACTCGCTGCTGACGGAAGTGGAGAATCTAAGAAAACAATTCTTAGAGGTAAAGCACAGACAAAAATCGAAGTCCATTGCGGCGCTAATTGGTTGCACATTTCAGAATTCGGTGATGATATCTGCGATTGAGGCAGAGAACAGCAAGTACGACGATGTCCAGGCACTGATCCAGGAAGAACTGAAGGCGTTCAATGTGGTGCAGGAGTCATTCACAGCAATCAACATACAAAATACCCGTCAAATGGTGAACAATGTCTTGGCAACATTGGAAAAATCAAATGTGTAATATTTCTTGTAAAATTAAAATAGCTTAAGAAGAATATCCACCAGAGTGTGTGCGTGTGTGTGTGTTTTCATGAATTCAAATGTGCGCGCTCGTTAATCGTTAAGATGTGGTTTTTCCCCACATTCTTTTTTCCCTTTTTTCTGCATGTTCATGTGTGCAATTGTTTCGTTGAGAAAATTCATCTCCACGATGGGAAATTCTATTTACGTTCCTAAAGTGTAGCGAAAAAACTCGTTGTCTGTCTTCTTCACCGCCGCATCGCCGTCGTCGTCGTCGTTGTCGTCGTCTGATCCGTATTTGAATGAAAATTCCTTTCATTCGGCCATTTTGGCGAAAATTTTCCAACCAAGTACCAAGTGGAATAACGTTGTGAAACCGATATTCTCTGAAAGTAAGTAAGGACAGCTCATAAAGGCAGTAAATTTGAAAACATTATCTTATAGGGAACATTAAAACGCAGTTTTCACCGGGAAAGGCGTTTCGATTATTACACAAAAGGCAATTCGTTAGCCGGGTGCAAGTGCATTAGCATCACATTTACCCCCCGCTGCAGTTGGTGAGAGGCGCATCGAAGTGTTGTAAAATTCTTGCGAAATGAATGCAGAAAAGTTGAAACGTTTGCAATCGCAGGTACGTATTGGGGGCAAGGGTACTCCGCGTCGCAAGAAGAAGGTTGTGCATCAAACCGCCGCCACGGATGATAAGAAATTGCAGAGCTCCCTCAAGAAGCTTTCAGTGAGCACCATCCCCGGAATCGAAGAGGTTAACATAATCAAAGATGACTTGAGCGTGATTCACTTCAACAACCCGAAGGCTCAGGCATCGCTGTCGGCCAATACGTTTGCCATAACCGGCCATGGAGAGAACAAGAAAATTGTAGAGATGTTGCCGGAGATTTTGCCACAGCTCGGCCAAGAGACCGTGGTGCAGCTGAGGAGGTTTGCCAGCAACATAAATGCGGCGCACAAGAATCTGAGCAGTGTCGCCGAGGAGGACGATGTGCCAACTTTGGTGGGTGACTTCGAGGAGGCCTCAAAGTACGAAGTGAATCCAGTCATTGTGCCCTTGGCCGATGAGATCAAGCAACTGCAGGAGATTGTCAAGGAACAAAAAGAATTGGAATTGATTGGGCAGCACAAAGTTGTGTCCGAAAACGCTGTAAAAGCCGACGAAGTAGCGTCCGAAACGAAGGACGAGAAGAAGCCAGAGCAGAAGCCAATCGAAGGTAAGAAAAAGGAGCAGAAAGGCAAGGATGCTGGCAAGAAAGGAGAACAGAAGAATAAGCCAGCGGAGGCAATCAAAAAAGATCAACCGAACAAGCAAGGCGATGCTACCTCAGCGAACAAGTCTGAGCAAGAGCCCGCGGTTGAGAAGAAAGACATAAGCAATGCCAACCAGGGCAAGGGTGGCAAGAAGGGTAAAGCCGACGCCAAACAAACTGAAGCAAAGGCTCCGGAGAATCAGAAGTCCAAGAAAGGACCGCCCGCTGACAAAAAGCAAAACGAATCTGCAAAGCCAGCTGGAAAACCGAAAGACCCCAAAGTAGCTGAGCCCAAACCAGCTGCAGCCAACGAAAAAGTAAACGATGTCATTGTAAAGAAACCGGATGAGGCACCAAAACAGATGGAAAATGCCAAGCCAGTGGAAAGCGCGAAATTAGAAGAAGTCCCCAAAGCAGTGGAAGTTGCGAAGCAATCTGCACCCAAAGCTCCGGAAGCCCCAGAAGGAGTGAAAGCACAAGCACCTGCAAAGAAGGAGGTTAAGTCGGAGGCACAAAAAGACACTGGCGCCGTTCCGAAGCCGGCTGAGATTGCCAAGGAGGGAGATGCCAAATCCAAGGGGGCGGAGAAAAAAGACAAGTCTGCTGTGGTAGCTAAACCAGCTGAGGTACAGAAGCCTCAGGAACCAGCAAAAACTGATAAATCGCCCACCACGCAAAAACCTGCCGAACCAGTGGCAGCAGTAGCCAAGCCGGTAGAAGCCGATGCCCAAGTGAAAGTGGTTCCAAAACCCGCACAACCGGTAGCTCCAAAATCCGAGGAGCCAAAGCAAATTCAGGAGACTGCTAAAACTCCAGAAGTCCCAAAGACAGAAGCTGCTAAGCCAATCGCTGAATCAAAGGCTGTTGAAGTTGCCAAGCCTGATGCTGGAAAGAAACCTGTCGCAGATGCGAAACCAATCGTCGTTGCTAAGCCGGCTGTCGAACAAAAGCCTACAGAAGGGAAGAAACCCATCGCTGAACAGAAGCCAGCCGAAGTACCAAAGCCGGCTGAGGGGCCAAAGCCAACTGAAGCACCCAAGCCAGCTGAAGTGCCAAAGCCAGCTGAAGCTCCCAAGCCAGCTGAAGCACCCAAGCCAGCTGAAGCACCTAAGCCAGTTGACGTGCCAAAGCCAGCAGAAGCACCCAAGTCGGCAGTTGTACCAAAGCCAGCTGAAGCACCCAAGCCAGCTGACGTGCCAAAGCCTGCTGAAGTACCAAAGCCGGCTGAAGCACCAAAGCCAGCCGAAGCAACAAAGCCAGCCGAAGCACCAAAGCCAGCCGAAGCACCAAAGCCAGCCGAAGCACCCAAGCCTGCTGAAGTACCAAAGCCAGCCGAAGCATCAAAACCCGCTGAGGTGCCAAAGCCTGCTGAGGTACCAAAGCCTGCTGAGGCCAAGCCTGCTGAGCCAAAGCCTGCTGAGGCTCCAAAGCTAGTCGATGTTCCAAAGCCTGCGGATGCACCGAAACCTGCTGATGTACCAAAACCTGCTGAGGTTCCTAAGCCTGCTGATGTGCCTAAGCCGGCAGCGGATCCCAAACCAACAGCTGCACCTGTTGCTGAGATTCCGAAAGTAGAAGCGGCACCAAAACCATCGGACGCACCAAAAACCGAAGCTATTCAGCCGCCCAAGCCCGTCGAAGCAGCAAAGCCAGTTGAACAAGTGCAAACAATTGCAGCACAACCTCAACCCGTGACAGATGCTATCAAGGTTGAGGCACCTCTGAAGGTCGACACAGCTCCCAAGGCTGCTGCAGTTGACAAACCCGCGAACGAGCCGTTGCCGCCGACGCCCGAAGTGAAGCCAATTGCCGAACAAGCACTCAAAATACAAGTCGCTCCAAAAACGCCAGAAGAAGCCCAGCCCAGTGCGCAGACACCGAATGACGCCAAACCAACGAAAGATGAGAAGCCTTTGGAAATCTCCAAGGAAGCACCCAAAACACCAGAAGCTCCAGAGCAAGTATCAGCAGCCAAACCACAAGTTCAGCCGCAAACTCCTGAAGCGAAGCCACTAACTCTTGCCGAAGTAGTCAAGTCACAAGAACTCGCTGCCGCAGCCGAACCAGTGCCAAAGTCACCAACTGTCGACGCTGATAAACCATCGGCAGAGCCTCCAAAGCCAGTGGAGCAACCAAAGCAACCGGAAACGCAACAGAAGACACCGTCATCGCCAGTAATTATCGAGCCACCCGCAACCAAGACTGACCAGCAACAAAAGACCAAGCAACAGTCACCGAAACCAAAACAGGGAAGTCCACTCAAGCAGCAACCACCGAATGCAAAGCAGAATGCAGCAAAACCTCAGCCGCAGGGCAAGCAACCATCTCCAAAGCCACAACAACAACAACAGCAAAAGCAGCCGTCCCCCAAGCCAGTCACGCCCACCGCAGCCAAGCCGCAACCACAGACACAACCGAAGCAACAAAAGTCTCAACCATCGTCTCCAGCCAAGCCGGAGCCAGGATCTCCAGTGAAATTGGAGCCTTCAACTCCAGCTGCCACGTCTCCAGTCAAACAGCAACCACCTCAGCCGAAGTCTCCTCAGCCGCAGCCGCAAAAGCAGCCGTCTCCGAAGCCACAACAGCCAAAGCCGAAAGCCAAGTCTCCACAACCCAATCCGCAGCAGAAACCAGCTGCAGAGCCAGCTGCAGCTCAGCCGAAGCCCCAACCACCGAAGAAGAACTAAAATTTGGTCTTCCCACCCAGCAGCATTGAACAGAAGTCCAGCATCATGCCATCCATCACACACACACACACACACACACACATCGCAACGACTAATGTTCCTTATCGACGGGCCAACTCGCTTCGCCTTACACAATTCTAGTCCTACTAAAAAGTATTGTTACACAACACAAAGTTCCTCGAGTCTCTAATCTCAACTTTTGTTACTTAACGAGAGCGACACCGTTGCTCCAACCAGCAACCATTTGCTCAAGATTTAATGCTCAATTAACCTCCCGCCGCCCATCGACCTCGCCCATGCATTTCAGATCGTTTTAGTTTGCCTATGTTCCTGCGGTCCACACACTACATTTGTCCCGATGGCGTTCGTTCGTTTCACTCATCCCTGAGTTATCCTCATTCTAGATTAGTTAAGTTACTCAACGCATAAGTTGTGCATTTTTTCGTCTTTTCATTTACAACGACTTCCTTTGTTCTCGTTCGTTGTCGTTTTCAAGTTTTGCCGTAGTCTTTAGTGGGTTTCAGGTATTTTGTCTTGTATTTTGTTTTCATATCTCTTCGAATCACTTTTACTGATTCACACATGCACACCGAGACATTGTTTGTCAATTATCCAGCCATCCCAAGTGTATACCCGAATTATAATACTTAACCAAACCGAACAACAAACGTTAATGATTGGCGCACGTATCAATTGGACAAAAAAAAAAAAAAAAACAAAGAGCTCCATCCACGGGATGTAAAGCATGTAAACAGACTGTTAATAAAATTAAACGAAAAATTACACTAACACGAAGAAGGTGGAGGAAATTCAATCAAATTACGGAATAAGCTTTGTGAACAGTTTTGTACCCTTCATCGGACAAAAAAAGAGGTGTTTTACGTTTCGTTGAATGTTTTGTTTTTAACTTTTGAAATTGAATCAATAAAAATATATATATTAATGCTTGCATATGATGGAGGGTTTTCATTGATTCCAGTTGACTTGGGGGCTATGCTCTCTCCTCACCCAGCTTGCTCCAACCAGGTGGGTGACGTGATGACGGTGTTTTCATAAACGTCTGACTAACAAAGGCCTGCGTTATCCACGTTCGTTAATGCAGAATAACTCAGGTGAACTTCAGTGCCAGCTGTTCATAAACGTCAATAGCTCGTCAATGTCGGCCAGAATGTGCAGTCATATATATAACGCATGAGAAAAGAAATGCGTTTGTACTAGCGCAGATTTCCGACGTTTATGAAAACACCCGAACTTTGACTGCTCCATCCAGGTGGGTGATGAGAGAGAAGCGTTCGGAATTGTCACTGCTCCAACCAGGTCGGTGCATCCGGAAGCAGCAAGCTGACTTTATGTAACACTCTGCTCATCCCTGTCCTGCTCTATGGCCCAGAGACATGGACGCCATTGAAAGCGGATGAAGAGGCTCTTGGTCGTTTTGAGAGAAAAGTTCTACGGGCGATCTTTGGTTCTGTTTGCGTTGATGGCGTCTGGGGGAGGAGATTCAACCACGAACTGTGCAGCGACATGCACCTAGTTAAGCGTCCTATTCAACAGAGGACCTCCTCGAACGAGATGGCATGTGGAGCGGGCGGACACCACAGCTCCGGCCCGAAGAGACTTCGCTTCCGAGCCCTTGGGACTTGGAAGAACAGAGGACGTCCTCGAACGAGATGGCATGTAGAGCGGACGGACAGCACAGCTCCGGCCCGAAGAGTCTTCGCTTCCGAGCCATTGGGACTTGGAAGAACAGAGGACGTCCTTGAACGAGATGGCATGTAGAGCGGACGGACAGCACAACTCCGGCCCGAAGAGTCTTCGCTTCCGCGCCATTGGGACAACGCAACAGAGGACGTCCTCGAACGAGATGGCATGTAGAGCGGACGGACACCACAGCTCCGGCCCAAAGAGTCTTCGGTTCCGAGCCGTTGGGACTTGGAAGAACAGAGGACGTCCTTGAACGAGATGGCATGTAGAGCGAACGGACAGCACAACTCCGGCCCGAAGAGTCTTCGCTTCCGCGCCATTGGGACAACGCAACAGAGGACGTCCTCGAACGAGATGGCATGTAGAGCGGACGGACACCACAGCTCCGGCCCAAAGAGTCTTCTGTTCCGAGCCGTTGGGACTTGGAAGAACAGAGGACGTCCTCGAACGAGATGGGGCACACAAGTGCGCAATTTGAGACAGCTGGCGAAAGATCGTGGCTGGAGAGGCTTGTTGGTTGAGGCTTAGGTCCATTCTGGACTGTAGCGCCAAGCAAAGAAGAAGATCCCGGATGGTGACGAGAGAGAAGTAGAGCTGCGCGTGCGATCTACCCCCTTCGGGTAGGGGTTAGAATATACCCGTGGTAAGGCATGCCTGTCGTAAGAGGCGTCTAAGATCCATGAGCTGAGAGCAAACTGGTTTAGGATACGTCCCCATTCCAGTGCTCGTCGTATTGATGGTTGCAAGCTCGGAAAAGAAAGATGCGTCAATCTCAATTATAGAGTGATGCTGAATAGGCTACGGCTTTGTGAACATCCTACTGACAGCTTGACCAGAGGTAGTCTGGTGCCACGGGAGATCAGGAAAGCCCTGAGACCAGCCTAGGTTTCAGCCTGATCAATTGAGGTTGGCCCCCAAGTGCGAGCAACGTGGTGGCCGTGGTTTAAAACCCCAAATTCGCGGGGAGAGTTGGAGATTATACCTGCATGTCCGAGAGTCAACCTTGGTTGGGGGTGGACTCCGGGACGTGAAAGGTGTATGATTCAAATCAGTGTGGAGTTGGAAAATACAACCGGGTGCTACGACTCAAAGAGTAGCAGGGGTCTGAGTAGGCATCACCACCCTACCAAGGTGGAGGAATGAGTCCACAAGCTTATTTCCAAATTTGGAACTTGAGATTCCTACTGAGGGCGTCTGGTCCAGTGTCGTTAAATGGTGCTAGGAGTAAAAGAACTCGTGATATAAGGCTCTAATGCCAGGTGATCACGTAAATCAATTACTTATCTGTGCGTGTGATCTTTGGTCCTGTCTGCATCTGGTGGAGACGACCCAACCACGAACTGAACGGGGGGAGTACAATGGCATGAGTCTAGCCAGGCGTCCACGTAATTCGAATGGTGTTCGATGATGCCTAGGAAGAATAGTCGGGAGCTTCGCATTTTCATCAACACACTCTGCACAGCCGTTCATCCTCAGATACCATGTTCGTCCAAGAATGGTGGTAGCTCATATTTATAAGGTGCTACTCCTTGGATTTGTCCTACTCCCATTCCTTTCGTGCAGTGTTTGAGGTTCACTTGGACGACTATTTTTCCAAAAAGACTGGACGACTGGACCATTCACTTGTAGCCTGATAATCGATGTTTGGATTCCATTTGTTGGTCTTGTCAGCAACATTGGGCATTGAAGCGATCCATCTCCATTCGCGACGCAGCAACAGGTGCATCGAGTTGTTTCTTTGCGTGCGATCTTTGGTCCTGCTTGCATTTGGTGGAGAAGATTCAACCACGAACTGTGCGGAGACTGTGCAGCGGCACGATTCTAGCCAGACGTCTACGTCGGAGAAAGAAGAATAGTCGGGACCTTTGAATTTTCTTCAACACACACTGTACGCACCGCCGATCATCTTTGTACGGGGTTTTCTTCTAAGAATGGTGGTAGCTTATATGAGGTGCTGTGTACTCCTCGGTAATCCTCGGCTCCATCGGCTAAGGCGATAGTTGAGCGTCGCACTTTTCATAGTCACAGTCCCACTTCCATTCTTTTGCCGGACGATCGTCTCCGGATGTATGCACACTTGCGCTTGTCTATGTCGGGTGCAGACTTTAACTTATTTTCAGTTCCAAAGGGAGTCTCGTCGAAGCTGACGTGGCGTTTCTGAGTTATCTGCAACAAAAAGGGCATAGACGAGTAACCGACACATCTGCTGATGGGATTTCCAACAATGAGAGGATGTGGAATATGTAAGAATTGCAGACGGACGTCTTCACATGTAGCTCTAGTTGACGGTGCTTGAAGTCACTTAGAAGACGTCTTTGTCGCCCAAAAGACTGGACGACTGAATCATTCTGAATCACTTGTGGCATCATAATCGAAGTCCGAATTCCATTTGGTGACTTTGTCAGCAACATTCACAATCTGTAGGCATTATGGCCAGGCTAAAGAAACTATGGAACAGCAGGAACACATGCAAATAGACTGCCAAGCATTGTCGGGGAAACAATAAACAGAACATCCGTAACAGGGAAAGACTTTGGAAGAAATCCCTTCCAGAGATCTTGTCAAATTTCTGAAGGGCAGCTCTCAAACTCTAGATCAGCAGAAGGGGGATCTTTAGTGTCTTTTGTGACACTCCCCGATCTCTTCAATTCATTTCAAACATTGGGTCTTAAAGCGAACCATGTTCATTTGCGACGCAGCAAGTTGCCTAAAACCGCGGAGTGATGTGTAAGATGGGAATGTCAATGATTTGGGAACACTTTACGTCACTTAACAGGCGGTGGTACTTCGGTTTGTTGAAACAACCGGGATCACGACGACTCCTGTCCTTCGAGGAATGCTCTACAAAACCCTAATTTTGTCGCTCCTGCTATACGAAGCTGAAAGCTGGACGATATGCTTGTTTTTGATGGCTTCAGCAGAGAAATTCTGCGTCGGAATTCAACCCAGTCTGCGGGGAAGGTGAATTGGAGGAGAAAACCGCGGACTCTACGTGCTGTAGAAAAATGCAGATGTAGTCTGGAAGAGAACTATTCGTCGACTAGACTAGCTCGGTCACGTCTTACAGTACGGAGATCAAGACAACGTAGATTCAAGGTCTTGATGAGAGGAAGACCATCTACAATGGACGGCAGCAGTGGACCAGGTTGTTATTAAGGACTTTTTAGGACTCTATTAGGACTGGGAGACTATGCCATTGGAACACACGCGTCTTTTTGTTGGGTACACTGTGTCATTGGAACACACACGTCTTCTAGATGGGTACACTGTGCCAATGGAACACACACGTCTTCTAGATGGGTACACTGTGCCAATGGAACACACGCGTCTTCTTGTTGGGTACACTGTGTCATTGGAACACACACGTCTTCTAGATGGGTACACTGTGCCCTTGTAACATACACGTCTTCTAGATGGGTACACTGTGCCCTTGTAACATACACGTCTTCTAGACGGGCACACTGTGCCATTGGAACACACTCGTCATAAAGATGAATCTCTCTTACAGCACCTTCTGCAAAAGTTTCAGTGACGAGGAGAGGGAAGAAACATCTTCGACCACCGTGGCGAGCTAAGAAATGCGAGCGGCAGTCGTCTTAACCGCATAATCAAGAGCTCGCTCTGGCCTTTAAGGTAGGAGACCACTTGATTCGTGTGGAATCACAACAGGCCTTTGGAGTCGGCCACTTGTACCTAACCTTACCTAACATGTCGGTCTTTCTAGGAAGAATGAAGGTAAATCAAGGTGCTTTGATTTGATGACAATCTGAATCACAAATCAGTCGATATCCAATATATCCAATATCTCGTTGGAGTCGATTTATGATCGCGAAACAAAAATGTTCAGTTTGCATGTTCTGTCTGATAATTCTTTAAAAAATAGACATGCTATCCGAAACAACCTATCTATAACAAATAGGTGAGCAATCATGAATGTACATGATTCAGCATAAGTGAGGCTAATTAAGCTTGAGCCCACCCAAGGTTCAGATAATGGAAATATTCGGTAAACAATTTATAAAAAGATCAAGCTTTGATTCTCCTTCGAATTATCAGACAAACTCTTGGTGGCACACCATTTGTAATTGCTTATTGTTTATGAGATCATTCACTGATTATGGCAATCACAAAGATAAAAGTTCCATTGAACAACAATCGCAGCCCATTCATTTGAGAGCGTTCTCGAATTTTCCCAATAGCCCGCGCAAAACAGTCTGAGCGAGAAGAAGAATTTATGTGCAAACAGACACTTTCACTCGGCCAATAGACGACGATCGTATTTAACTTCTGCTAGCGGCTGTTCCGTTGGGGAACAGCTTTGTGGTTTAATTATGCATTCCCGTCCGTAGAAAAAAAAAATGCACGTTCCTCTTGACAACATGGCAGAAGCTATAAGAAATTGAACTTCAGCCAAAATACCGGCCGGCTAATCAAAGTGAGGTGCCGCATTGATTGACGCTGCCGAATGACTCAGCACCTTATGTCGAGAGTAAACAACAAAAACTAAACAATAAAATGTCTCTACATGTGTATGTATGCCGATAGTTTCATCATCACGCCCGCTGTTTATGCAATTACGCCAGTGCCTTGCTCGTTTGCAGCATAAAACGAGTCACAAGCAAACAAAATGAGAAACTGCGACAATCTTTAGAACGCAATCTCAACCGAGCACTGTCCAATGGATAATAGAAAACATTCCGCAAACATTACATCATCAAAATAAAATATTTATTCGCCATATATTCTACAAACTTTAATGATCGGGTTTCCTCTCAACAAGAAACATTAGGACATTATTCTTCACCCGTGGAATATAGAAAATACATAAAAATGAAAATGAAAATGAAAAAACATAAAGAAAGCATAATGAAGCGTCTGGTGTTCGTGCGTTGTTGGCTCCCAGCTCAACAACTAAACGAAGAGATGAAATGCATGTGAACCGATCGATGGAAACGCTTACTCTTCCTTCGCGGGTGTGGGGGCCGCCGCCTCGATGGGTTTCTTGTCACCAGAATTGAGCTTATATACGGAATAATTGAGCACTGAGGCGAAACTTAGCCAAGCCACATAAGGAATGAACAGGTAACCGGCCACTTTGTTGACCTTGAAGAACAGTACACCGCACAAAGTCGATGTCGCTGTGAGAGCAATCAAATCAATTAAACCCTAAAAATAGAATCTCATCTTAGTGAATTTGAGGGACAAGATTAACTGGTTAACTTACACCCAAGAGATTTTGTTTCCCAAAGAATATGGGTGTCCATGCCCAATTCAATGCCAATTGAGTTCCATACGCGAGAAGCGGTAATTTAGCATCACCCCCAAAGCCACCACCGTCACGCCATACCAAATACGATGCGTAGCCCATGCCAGAGTACAACGATGTCCAGACAGGTGCGAAAATCCAATTTGGTGGACGGAATGATGGGAAGTTCAAGTGACGATACCAGGTGCGTATGTGTTTCCTGGTGATTTGGCCATTTACGAAACCACCCAGATTTGGCAGCAGAACCGCACCGGCAATTTTCATGAACTCAGAGGTCATCTTGTTTGTGCGTTTTGAACCACTTTTGTGTGTTTACCGCGATGAGCACTTACTTCTACTAGCTGCGGAATATATTTTCAAGTTCACTTGTTGCCAAATAGTCGCTCTGTGATCTTATCACTTTTATCGCTTCACTGGATTTATTTTACTTGTGCTGCGGCTCTGCCCGTGTAGTCGATTTTTTTTCCTTTCTTGTCGTTCCTCCGCCTATTTGTGTACCTTACGGTGCGTTGTACACTGGAAAGCGACTAAAAGTGACAGCAATCTACTGGAGATTATGTTGCTGCAACATTTCTCAACGGGTTATTGATGGAATGTGTTTAGCGGGAAAATTATATGAATAAACGGAATGTTAATTACGGAAATTTCTTATTTTCTTTAGATTATTGCAGAATAATAGGAATCTTTGTGATTTGTGAATGAATTCGAAGCTTTTTGTGGGAAAACATGTTTTCGTCCAAATTTCCAGCAACAATTCCAAAGCTTGTGGACTGCTCAAGCGGATAATGCAGTTCGCAGTGGACTGTCAAAATGAAGGAATTTTTTTTTCGCAAATAGAATTTTGTGAAATCATGCAGAGAATCAGAAAATTCATGTGATTTTTCCAATCTGATGAGAATTTATTTTGAATTTGGAAGAAGGCAGAGGATTTTTACTGAAATTTACTGAATTTAGTTCATCCAACTGCCATTCATCACATGCACACACCATGCACGGCATTGCCGACACCATTCACTTGCCAAACCGACGGGCGAATACCATGGCGACCGTTTTGTGTTGTGCTCGATTTGAAAATCGTTCAGAAAATCCTCGCAAGTTCACACAAGGATTTGACAATAAAATAAAAGATGACACTTTATTTCGATTCAAAAGTACAATTTCTGGACTCAGATGCGGTGAGCACAATCGGGAGATGGCATCCCAATGAGCCGGTGCTTGCCGTTGCATCCTACAGTCAGGACCGCGGTGGTTCCGTGACGATATTCGATGACTCGGTAAGTGAGATTCTCTTCATTCCCCAGATCCAACATTGACTGCTTTCCGTCTCGCTTAGGGTGAACCAATTCGTGATGTATCCTATCCAGTTCATCCAATCTCTCAAGCTACAGCTCTTGGCTGGCATCCGGAGAAGCGGCTCTTAGCTACAGGTTGGGAGAATGGAGAACTGCAAGTGTGGTTCGACGGGCACCGCGAGTTCGCCAGTGTTCAGGGACCACACAAGGCGCCGATTATTTTGCTGGAGTTCAGCGAGAAGGGTGGACGCATGGTGACGGCTGATTCGATGGGACTTCTGACCGGTTGGCGATGCGATGGCCAGTATCAGTTCCTGACGATGTTCTCTCACGATCTGCGCGACACCTTGATGAATATCACATTTCGGCGGTCCGTTGAGAGTCCCGTGAGGACGGAATTGACGAATCTAGCGAAAGCCGCTGTGGCCGGGGACGAGAATGCCCTGGATACGCTGACCAACTGGCGGCCCCGAACTGCGGCAAGGAGTCTAACGCATTCCGGGGTGAAGGACAACCACTGCTTCTACATTGGGACACAGTCCGGGGTGATATTCTACTTGAATCAGGGGGGGACGTGCTCGGAGGTGTTGAAGAATAACACTGTGCCCGTTACGCAAATTCTCTGGCATCCTAAGAGGTGAGTTATTTCGCACTTCCTTGCTGGTTTGTAACGACGAATGTGTACTTGCAGGGATGCGATTGTTTGCTTGATGGAGGACATGACTGTGACGCATTTTCTGGCCGAGTCAACCGGCACCCTCACCGAATTGGACCGAGTCAAGCTGAGTGGCAAGATACCGGGCAACAGTGGTGCCATTTCGTGGGCAGGCAGCTGTCTTGCCATCATCACAGGTCGGTTGGAAATGTGGCAAATTCTGTCGCGGACAATGCTAATCAATCAATGGCCCTGTCTCACTGCAGACGGTTTCCATTAAAGCACCTCTAGCGAGTCCTTTCCCACTCCTCTTAATTCACATCGGCAACGTCCTTGCACACAAATTAAAACCGTCCTTGTGCTTTCAGGGGATTTCTCGGTGCGCGTCTGGGACATCGACACCAGCGACAATTACCTCCTCAAAATGGACCTACCCAGCTCAGGTGAGATGCACTTTCCCCCTTTCCCCAGTTCACCGGATCCGTGTTTAATTACTCTTTGCATCGCACCTCTTTGTGCACCACATCACATCATCGAACAGAGAGATCAATAATCACCTCGCCAGGGTCAAGCTCGTCGTCAACAGGTGCTCTGGGCGATTCGACGTCCACAGCTGCAACTGGTTACGTGCAAAAGTATCAGAAACCCCATCACTTTCATCACCAGCGACATCAAAGCCAATCCGTAAACGAAGTGTTCACATGCATCGCCTACTGTCCGGACAATCAGACCCTGTGCGCCGGCACCAATCAAGGCAACTTGTACACCTGGAAGCGAACAGTTAATTACTTTGTCAATGCACCGGAAAATTCGTGGCAATTGAACAATATATCAACGGTACGTGGTGCAATCAAGCAGTGCTTCTGGGGCGTAAACGAAATGGCCAAGCCGTGCATCATGATTAATTGCATATCAAATGTGTACGTGCTTAAGGTGAGCGCAGCGCAGGGAAAGAAATTGGAAACGGGTGTGTATACGTGTGCCTTACCTTTCAGGAGCAACCGTTGATATCGTGCCACACCCGGGACATTTGGGCGGTTCAACGCAGTGCTAATCAGATCTATGTGGAGCACTCGAGCGGCAAATCGACGCTGATACATGCCGAGATTCCGATCACATCGCTGGCATTGTCCGAACAGCACTTGGCTTTGAGTAATGGCCGAACTATTGTTGCGTACCGAATTGGCAAGGTTGTGATTGAGACGTCGCCATCAACGGATTATGGTGCGTCCCATACGCCATCGACGACGGACTCGGGGGACAATCTCACCGTTCAGCTAATGCAGACGTTCCAGTGTGAGTGCCTGGCTTTGTTCATGCACGACCAGAATATATTTTGCTTGACGTCGTCCGATGTGAAGATCTACTCGATTGGAGGTGTGATTCTGAATGAGATTCAATCGACTGATAACGAGGGTAGGTTGAAGTGGAACTAGTTTTTTAAGCGATGACTTGTAAGGAATGGTTTTCCTTTGGGTGTAGGTGGTTTAGGGAGTTCCACGATTTCTGCTCAGTGGTAAGGAGGTTTTTGAAAACGGGTGGCTTTTATGTTTACAGCGTATGGAGGTAAATTCTGTGACAGTCTGCCTTGGAGCAGTGTTGTTACGTCCACTTAATTGTTTCATACTTACTGTGGTGGCCCTTGGCGATGTTGGTATGTACGGCGGCTCCTACGCACTTGGACCTACCTGTCTAGGTTCGATTCCTGGCACGACAAGAAATACTTTTCACGGCCCCACCTCTTTCGAGTCACTGACAATGCTCAAAGAGTACAACTGTCTAGAAAAAGCTTCTCAAACTTGGCCGTTCGGAGTCGGCATTAAACTGTGGGTTCCTTCCACTTGTGATAGAACAATAGCACGCACAACACGAGTGGTTGCTGAGAAGCTAGGCCCTGGCCCTCTACGGGCTGTAGTGCCACCGATATTATTATATTATTACTATTATTAAAAGCCGATTTGTACGTTAGCTCTTGGAATTGTGCAAATAATCGCTGCCCGATAAGTTAAGTAACATCAAGATTGTGGCTGGATTGTGTTCCTTTTCTTTCAAGTACTTACTAGCATACGAATATTCGAGAAGTGTCAATTGGATTGCCGTTTTGGACATTATTTGCGTCACAATAACAACATTGTCGTCACAATTTCCAAGAGAACGTTGCCTTTACTAAAGTCTGCAGCCTCCAACCAGACGTTTGGCTTTTTTGATCGTTTTTTTTTCGTTTGTCCCAGACTTTTGACTTGGGACTGTCTTACACTTTCTTCGCCATCAAACCACCGACCGGTTTCTTGTCGGAGATTTAAGAAACCCTCGCGTTGTTTTCCCACATCTTTGATGGTCGAACGGCAATGAAATCATACATTGTTGACATTTGTGTCAAGCCACAAACTGCCATTCATCAGAATCGGTTGTAGATTATTCCCAAAATGTCAATGTTTTGTTATGCTTGCAATCGTACAATCAAACGTTCCAAAACTTTTGAAACTCAAAGTCCAGCTGTTCACACAACAAAAGTACTACTAGCTGTTCACATCAGCTTACACGTATTCACAGAGGTAGAAGCTGGATCAGAAATCATGTACACCGAGACGACTTTCCAGTGGAAAACCCCTTGCCCATCGCGTTTCACCCGAATTTTGCTCTAAACGCACGCATACTACTTTATTTTCACGCACACTTCTTAAGGCTTTAGAGCAGCCTGCAGTTGCTCTTTGATCAATTGTATTCACAAACACTGTCTGTGAACATTTTATAAAAAACGCTGTCAGATGAAATCAAGGGGCAAGAGAGGTAGAAGTTGACTATCTCTTTAATACTTCATCTCTGAGCTGGATATGTCCTTGATCTCTAACAGAAATCAAGTACACCGATATAGTCGTCTTTCCAGTGGAAAACACCTTGTCCATCGCATTTCACCTCGATTTTGCTCTAAACGCACGCATACTTCACTATTTTACGCACACTTCTTAAGGCTTTAGAGCAGCGCCATGTTGCTTTTAAGATTTGCCCCCAATAGTGTCAAAAATTAGCGAGAGTGCCCATGATAATGTCAAAAATGCTCATGATTGGAAGTATTCCAAGGAAAATTCACCTCGATTTAGGTGCGGGTAATCAGCTGTTCGCTCAGGACACACGTATTCAGAAGCCCTTGTCTGGGAAATGTTATACAAAACGCTGTCTCTTTAATACTTCATCTCTGCTAACAACTCTGAAGGGACAACAGTGTATTCTACTAAAAAGTCGTCACAGTCAGCAAAACCAAAAAAAGGATCGGTTCTGACATCTTTCTGTGCTTTGCCAGAATATGTCAAAGTTTGGTAAAGAGACTGCATCCGAAGATCACTTTTCACAAAAAAAAAAACAAACATTCCAACTGACTAATTCAAATGTTATTTGTTATTCAAAAAAAAAAAACACAATAACATACTGTATTCGTACGTGATGGCCAGTAATCGCCCAGAGGCGGACAGCATTGACCAATCGGAGAGGAGTTGTGAAAAACAGCTGTCCTAGTTTTTTCATGTCCAAAAATTTATGTAAAATGTGGGGTTTCCTCTCAGTTGAGATTCCCACAGCTTCAGTCAGAAATAAATAAGTAAAGAGATATTCAACGTTTTCGTGCCCCTTGATTCCATCTGACAGCGTGTTTTTTACGCTTTTTCGTCCCCTGTCTGTGAATACGTGTGAGCTCTTGCTAACAGCTGGCCAACAGCTGTTACCCTAATATTGGAATAAACTACATAAATGCTACGGAAGGAAGAAATTATAAGAACTTGAATATTTTTGGTTCGATTCTGGCAGAATTATGGTTGAGCCTTAAAAGCCCAGAGTCCCCTTTCAAACGACCTTGCTGCTTCTTATTGCAACTTTGATTACATCAGTTCTGCTTTTTGTTTGAATGAATCTGGTCAGTCCTCTGTAACTCTATCTAAATTCGTCTGCAACTTTCCAATGTTGTAGGCAAGGGAAAGTGAAACGTGCAAGGGTTAGCCCGAGTTGCGTGTGCTCGAGAATTGCGATTGATCCTTTGTATTCCCTTTTATCTCTTTTCGTTTTTTCGAATTGCTTTATTCATGCCTTCTCAGTGTTGGCTATGCATATGTAAGAAAGAGATGACACATGTGTGAAAGGGTGGGATGCAGGAATTGTAAAAGTGGCTTGCGATCACAAAAGGGAATTGCACAAAATCCTCAGTAACAAGTTGCGTGTGTAAAAGCAGCCTAATTGTGTTGAACTGATGATAATGGGGAGTGACTATAGCGCGGTGCTAGTTCTATCTATTGTTCTCCCTTTTGTTTATGTAGGGCTTCAGAGCTACGTTGAAAAAGTGACCTTGGGATGTCCTGATAGTCTGTTCCTGTTAATGTAATTATGTTGGTTATTTTGAATCTGCTTCGTGTCGGATTTAGACACTCGACTAGTAGGAAGCGGCCAGTTAGTGCGCCACATATTATCCCAAGATCAGGCTTATTCTGGTTTAGAGCCTCCTTGGTTCTTCTGGGATCAACCCTCATGCATTTTTTGGAATGTGTAAGTCCCTCCTGATTGTTCCAGAATTGGATGCGGCATTTATTTGTCCAATTGTTTATATGTTGTTGTACGTCTATGTTGCTGAAATGAGGAGGGAAATGCCATATAAAAGGAGTTTCAGACCCTTTCTTTGCTTGGATATATTTGTCTTTTCATTTCCCTCGTGGTTTTCATGTTCTGCCACCCATATCTGTTTTTCTCTGCCAGCGTATTGAGTATCTGTGACATTCCAAGACAGCCCTGGAGATGAATGTGAAGCTGTTTAGAGATTTAAGGTAATGCCTGGCTATCTGAGAGTATCGATATTTTTGTATTTATTAGATTTCTATTGCTGATGTAATGTTCTGCCTCATTTATGGCGAAGAGTTCAGCTTGGAAGATAGTGGACTCTCTGTGGAGTGGCATTACCTAATGTACAGATCGTATGGAGCACACATTTCCGACTTGACTTCATGTTGAATCAATCGTGAATAAACTTCATATTTTTGGCCACAAATACAAATCCGTTGCATCTTTTACTTCAGTTGACTAGCTACACTTCTTCTTCTTAGGACGCTACAGTCCAAGGTGGACCTGGGCCTCATCCAACATGCCTCTCCAGCCAGCACGACCTCTTGCCAGTTGTTTCCAGTTTCGCACACCAAGTCGGCTGAGTTCTCCCTTGACTTGTGTGCGCCACCTAGTGCGTGGACGTCCTCTGTTGCGTTGTCCCAAAGGCTCAGGTTCGAGCCTAGCTACTCACGCTTTTTAAATGTTCCCTTAAACCAACAACATCCTCGCTCGACTTTAAAGTTGTTCTACAAATCCCCCACAATAAAGACTACATTCTCACCTGTAAACATTCATTCTTAAAGTCAGACTACTACTTTTCAATGCCGAACTGTTGCTTTGCTAGTGAGAGTCGATTGCAGACAGCGTTCGTTTCTTTGTAACATTCCACGTCGCCTATCTCGGAGAATGTAAAGTTCTGAAAATTCCCTCAAGTTCACCCCGCCGAAACTTGACCGAGCGAAGAAGGAGAATTACAAAGCTGTTCGTGGATCGACTTCTGTTGTTCATTTTGCCTCTTCACCCTACACACTCTCAAGAATTAGAATACAATTCCCCCTCCCCCATCCTCCCCAGGCAAGATAATCGGTTGTGACTTAAGCAGTCACTATCTGACGGTCTTCACAATGAACGGCTACATCAAGATATTCGATGTGACGCGCCACGATCCGAAGCCCCTCATCCATCCAAAGGCCGGCTACGATTTATTCGAGAACTTCGGAGAGGTAATCCTAGCAAAGTGCAACGCCATCGGGAGTCACCTCGCCATCATGATAGCGAACGAGAGTCTCATGCCCGACGGCAGACTCTACTGCTGGGACATCGAAAGGGATACAATGAGACATTACGACTTCATGAACGCCACCGACGGCGAATCCGTACCAAGGTGAGTGGCAGCGCACAGACAACCGAATCAGCACATAACAGACGTACCGTCCCACTTTCTTAATCCAGATTACCAATCATCTTCTTTTGGGACACGGACGATAGTCGACTGCTGGCAATTGAGGCACGTTCGATTGCACAGCAAGCACAGCATCATCAACGCAGAATACTTCAGCAGCAGCAGCAAAAGCAAAAAACTGCACCAAATGACTCAGTCGGAGCCGAATCGATTGCAGCTGCGGGGCCATTACTATCGTCATCACATTCAAAGGGGCCAGCCCTCACCGCCGCTGCAGCGGACTTCAGTGAGACGCAAGCAGTTGTTATGTTCCACGCGGCAGATAAATGCACCCTCAAAGTCCTGGAACTGGTTAATCTAGCATCTGGAGAGCAATTAGTCAATTTATGTGCACCGAATGTGGTAATGTTTTGTGTGTCCCTGTTTGCTCGGTTCGGTGCGGTCTGGCGCGGCGTGTCCGGCGGTCCCGGGCACATTCATTTCCCGCCTCGGACCGTATCGGAGCACAAGGAAGATTAATCACACATTGTCTCCTCCTCTGTGTCTGTCTCCTAGATAACCCTAGACATTAGTGTGGTGAAGAAGCGGTCTCTGCAGGACTTTATCGGTCTGGAGAATTGCGACGAGAATACACGCAAAATGGTTCTGAATTTCAGTCTGAATGTTGCCCAGGGCAACATGGACCTGGCGTATCGGTAAGCTCTTTATAATGACGCCTCTTTTGGTGGCGGGTGGGAGGAGGATGATGGGTGTACATGAACAGGTACCTTCATTTCAGATGCATCCGCTCGATACAGTCGGAGGTGGTGTGGACAAATCTGGCGAAGATGTGCGTTCAGACGGGCCGGCTGGACGTGGCCAAGGTGTGCTTGGGCCATTTGAAGAAGGCAAAGTCGGTGCGGGCGATACGCCAGGCACTGGAGGACGATGATTTGGAGAAGGACGCCCAGGTGGCAGTGTTGGCGATCGAACTGGGAATGATTGACGAGGCTCGAGACTTGTACAAGAAGTGCGGCCGCAATGATTTGCTTAACATGCTCCTGCAGAGGTGTGGGGCCATCGATGAGGTGGGTATTGGCTTGTTGTGTGACGGACTTGAGTGAATAATCACTGCTTCGGGTGCAGGCATTGGAGCTGGCCGAGAAGGGCGACAGGGTGCACCTGAAGAACACGTACTTTCAGAAGGGCGAACAGCTCAAGGAGAAGGGAGACATCACAGGGGCCATCGAGTTCTTCGAGAAGAGCCAGAATCCAGTGCAGAACATCACCCAGATGTTGTTGGATCATCCGGCTGCAATGAAGGTGAGGCCGATTTGTGATTGTCTGCTGCGAAGAGTGTCCAGGTCGATAATGTAGTCCGCACGGTGATGGATGGAATCCTTATGAGGTCGACATGGTGGAGCAACACGAGTCCTTCCTAAACAGTCTGTCAGAGGAGAAGTTTTTCACCCTCCATTGCACCACGCTTGTTCGTTCAACAGAGCCATCTCCCGTCCGACCAGACAATCAAAAGTGGTTCATGGCTTAGCTAAACTGTTCTATTTTTTCCCCCAGAAATACATGCAAACAGCAAAGGACCCCAAAATGCTCAAGTGGTGGGGCCAATACGTGGAAAGCACCGGCGACATGGACAGCGCCTTCAGCATTTATCAGAAAGCAGAAGACTGGTTCTCACAGGTATGCTCCGAAATCGTACGCATTTCCCGCTTTCATTCAGAGCCACCTCTTTTTTAGGTGAAAATCCTCTGCTACCTGGGACAGATTGCGAAAGCCGATGTCATAGCCCGGCAGTCAGGAGACCGTGCCGCTTGCTATCACCTAGCGCGACACTACGAGAACATCGGGAAGTACCAGGAAGCAATACAGTTCTACACGCGTGCCCAGACCTACACGAACGCCATTCGCATTTGCAAGGAGAACGATATGCAGGACGAGCTGTGGACGGTGGCGAGTGCTGCTCGGCAGCGGGAAAAGGCCAGTGCCGCGGCGTACTTCGAAGAAGTCGGCTCGTACAAGCGAGCCGTTGAGCTCTACCATCGATCTGGAATGCTGCACAAGGCACTGGAGATGGCGTTCGCCTCGGAACAGCCGGACATTCTACAAGTGATTGCAGCGGAACTGACACCGGAGTCCGACCCGGAGCTGATCAACCGATGTGCGGAGTTCTTTACGAGCATCGAGCAGCACCAGAAGGCCGTGCAGCTGCTCGCGAAGACGAAGCAGTTGGAGCGCGCAATAAGCATTTGTCACGAGAGGGGTGTCCCGATCACCGAGTCCTTGGCGGAGATGCTTACCCCGGTGAAGGGCGAAATCGATGACGAGACTCGCGTGCGAATACTGACTCAGTTGGGGGAACTGCTTCAGGAGCAGGGTGACTACCACTCGGCCACGAAGAAATTCACGCAGGCCGGCGACAAGGTGCGTGCCATGAAGAGTCTGCTCAAATCCGGCGACACCGACAAGATAGTCTTTTTCGCGAACATGTCGCGCCAGAGGGAGGTCTACATCATGGCGGCCAACTACCTGCAGGCCCTGGACTGGCAGAGGGACCAGAAGATCCTCAAGAACATAGTTACGTTCTATTCGAAGGGTCAGGCCTTCGACTCGCTGGCCAACTTCTACGCGACATGTGCTCAAGTTGAGATCGACGAGTTCAGGGACTATGACAAGGCACTCAAGGCCATGCACGAGGCTGCGAAGTGCCTGGTGAAAGTCCCACACTCGCAGAGGGCGACCGACAACCTGCAGAAGACCATCATTGAGGTCAAGTACGTGCTGGACATCGAGAGGGCCCTGGAGAACGGCGAGAATCAGAGTGCCATCGCTGGATGCCGGAGTATGTTGAGTAAGTTCCACGACATGGCCGAGGGGAGCAGGTCCATTGAGCTCTTTTCTTTTCACAGTCAAACCGGAGATGCCGCCCATTCGGCAAGCGGACATTTTGGCCATGCTCGTCAGGGCGCTGGCCAACACGAAGCAGTACATGGAGGCTGTTGGGGCACTTCGGGAGCTGGCGCTGAAGGACTCAACTTGGAGCAGTCGTGGACTGATTGAGAAGGCAACCGTGCAGAGGTTGGCCGACGAGTGCAACTTGGACTTTGAGGCGATTTGGGAGTCTGGTCGACGCAGCTCCGTTCAGGTGGACGAGGAGAACGATGAGGACGAGATACAGGAGGACATTCGTTAGGATTGCTGGTGTCGAGAGATTTGGTTTCGAGAAATAAATATTTGAGTGAATTTTGACGTGGACAGGATTGCATTTGCTTCGAAAGTTGGCATGGACTTAGTTGTAGTCCTGTATGTGTTGGATGACAACAGCTTGCGTGGTGTAGGTGATAAGTGCGCCGATTGCAACGGATATGACGTTGTTTTTAAGCTAGGAGAGCACCCATTTAATTGCCATGATCTCTGTCTTCAAAACGATACAGTGAGATGATGAGATGTGATATTCAACTGTTGTTGCTTCACTTTAACCAACACCAGAGGCACAATCTTTTGGTAAAAAAGTCCGTCCAACTACTCGCATATGCCGATGATATTGACATGATCGGATGAACAGAGCGTGATGTCAATAGCACTTTTGTGACCATTGTGACGTAGGCAGCGAAACGGGTTTAGCGGTAAATGAGGGCAAGACCAAGTATATACCGACGTCTCGGACAGAGCTTTGAGGTAGTGAAAGACTCTGTTGACTTAGGAACCGCTATCAACGGTTCAATAACGACACCAGCGCTGAAATCAAATAAAGATTCACTTTTTCGAATCACTGCTTCTTTGTGCTAAGAAGGCAAATGACAAACAAAGTCCCACACGACAGTTCCAAAGTGACCCTCTAAGATCTCATTCGTCCTGCTATATGGCGCAGATGTATGGACTTTGTGAAAAAAAAGGCGGATGAGGTTTGTATTGACAGCTTCTTCGAGTGATTTTCTATCCTGTCTGCATAGATGCTAAGTGGAGGAGAAGACATAACAGCGAACTGTACGAGTTGTTGGGGTTGGGGACATCGACTTAGCTAGAAGAGGGAACGTCAAGAACGATTGAGAGATGATCATGAAGAACGAATGTATACCAATGTTCCGGCCGGAAAATATTCGAATCCAACCCCGAAGGACGGCGCAGCAGATGAAGACTTCAACCAACTATGCGTGTAAAATTGGAGGCAGCTGGCTAAAGATCGATCTGGCTGGAAACGCTTGTTGGTTGAGGCCCAGGTACACTGTAGCGCCACCTTCAGTTTGAGAGTCTCAAATTGAACCATGTTTTTTAAAATAAATTTGAATAATTGGTGACGTTACTTCTGCGTGAGTGTGTTTGAATTGCCAGACCAAACTAATCTAAAAAAAAACTAAGAACTGTCAAATCAGCTGCCACAGTAATGAATGTTGCCAATTTGATGTTCGCCACCTCTGAAAAAAAATAACATTCCTTACGCTGAATCAGACTAATACTATGAATTAAGAAGTTTGGACGGTGGATGGCGCAGTTAAACTTTGGTGTCTGGGTTCGATTCTCGGTCCCACCTCTGTTGAGTCACCGACATTGCTCAAACTGTCTAGAAAAGGTTTCTCGAACTTCGTCGTTCGGAGTCGGAATAAAATTGTAGGTCCCTTCCACTCGTGAGAGAACTGTAGCACGCTCAATACGAGTGGTTTTTGTATAAGCTAGGCGCTTGGCCCCTGTGGACTGTAGTGCCACTCACATTATTATTATTAAGAAGTTTCGATGTTAAATGCGTTTATGTTTGTGGAGCTCTTTAATCACAGAACTAGAATAAGTGCGCAGTAACGATGATGAAAGAGCGGTTGCATAAGAACATGCCTTTGAAGTCCAGTAGACCAATTGAAATATTTACACATGTACAAGCTTAAGCTTACTCCATGTCCATTGTCCATGTCCAAAGCTTACACATCGTTGGTCCGAAAAAATGTTAAGAGGTAAGAGAATCAACAGTCAGGTCTATAATAGTCGATATCTGATCACTGGTGTAATTAAGATCGCTTGAAGCCCATTCCGATACAGCCTTCGATTAGAATTGCCAACTATAGACATCAACAACAGAATACAGCTGGAGTGGTTTGTTGATTGAGGCCCAGGCCCATACCGGACTGATGTATCACACAAAGAAAATAAATAAAATTGGCCATAACCATCCAAGTAGAGGGTGTTTTTTTAGCGTTTGGTTTTTAACTGCCAAGAAACGCAGGAAATGAGGAAAAATGTATAAAAAAGTTGATAAATCAATAGTTGCCACTTACTTTGCAAGGATTTTTTAAAGTAAATGTTGATCACGACTAAATTTTAGTGGTGGTACATCAGGATAGTCTAATTTTAAGTCGCTTTCTCGAACATAATGGCTCGTATCTGGCTTAAAACAAACGCAACGTCGTTTTCAATGATGCCGTTGGTCATGGCCTGTCGGCATTGCGGTGCGATTTATAAGTATTCTCCCAAAAATTAGAGTCTAAAGATGTCAAATCGCACGATTTTCTTAGTCCAATTCACCGGTACAAAGCGATAGATAAATTACTCAATTTTTGAGTGTGCAGGGCTGGACCCACCACAAGTGTAGGATGTGCAAATGCACAAGGCGCAAAGCGGTAAGGGGCGCATTGTGAAAACTACATAAACCTATGCTATACATTTCTAAACTCTGTATGAACGCAATTATTTTCTAATAATACAACTTACATAAGTCATTTCATCTGTTCACACAAACTACCATTCACACACAATAATCTAGTGCCAAACAGATTTCACAAAATGAATAAATATTGGATCCAAAATACTTCACACTGAGTAACTCGGTACTGTGACCGTCCTCATGAATAGTTCGATCGAGAGTAATCTCAAACGCCAATCCACCGAGCTATCGAATCCTTTAATTACTGAAGCAGGCAAGGATCCTGACACAGAGACGCCTTTCACTCATTTCTCACTGTCCTTCCGTTGACCGTAGATAAGAACAACGGAAGAGAAGAGTGAATGCATTTTCCTTTTCTGGGTAGAAAATCCGTCTAACACTAGTTACAAAAAAGCCTAAATAAGAATTCCCACTAAGCTGTTGAGTGAAATGAGCAGAAATAAAGTCTCTTGGTATTCTAGAGAAAATAAACATAACCAGTAAATATTTGTAAAGTTCGTCTGTTTATTTGTCAGCAAGTGTCAATGTTTTAGAATTCTAAACAGATTTTGCTCGAAATGCGTCTAGATGAAACATTTAATGATTATGTTCAATTCACCAAGCGCATTGCTGGTAGCCTTGAAATATCGTTTAAATTTCTAGAAACTCACTATCCCGTCGTCCGAAACTATTTTAGAATTGAAACAAGGATTTGAGGTAGAGTTTTATTTCAAAATACTAGACCAAGCGATTCAATTAATTACAGAAAGTCTTGAGCAGCTTGAAGGATATAACACAAAATTTACTGAAGCTTAGGTGAGTAAAGTTAGATTACTAAATTGAGCTGCCAAAACTGAAGAATGAGGCGCAAAGCGTTGGGCGTGCACAGGGCAGTCATTTTGCTCGGACCGGCGATAATTGTGTGGCAGGTTTGTTAGCGTTGTGGGCCTTTCCATGATGAAATGGCAATGCTAACTGAGCATTCAGCGAAAGCGTAGACGTCAAAAACAAACCACTGAAGAACCAAACAGAACAACTTACCCATAATTACCTTATCTCATAACTAAAGTAGGAGCCGGAACTTAACCAAGCACATTCATCCACAAAAAAACATCGTCGTGATTCTTAACGAAAGATCTCCTCACACCGAACGAAACCTATAATTTTGCCAAGCATGTGCACGTCTTGCATGTGCTTTCCACACCCAGGCTACAATTTAAAACTTCAGCTTTAATAGACACAATGTGCGTCCGTCCACCGGGCGGAATGTTAGTCAACTTAAGCACATCCAGGTGGATTTCATTTATCTTCGTCTCACTCCGGCACGAGATGGCCAACATCTGGGCAATGCAACGCATGCCGACGTCCTTCCAAACTCTCGTGTATCCACTTAATGGACTTAACGTTGCCCAGGAGCTCTGAGACATTCCAGAAACTTCACATGACCGCATGCATGCGAGGACCAGAGCCAAGTACATGGGCGGGCGCATGCAAGTGCTTGCAGGATGAGAAAATTCATTCTGTTAGTAACCAAATTTACGTAACAAATGACTTTATAATGGAAGTGTAATAGCTGTTTGTGGAACGCCCCGAAGGGAAACAATGGGGTGGGGGGGGGGGGGGGGACGACGACAACGACACGAACAAGAAAAATTGAATATCTCAGCACACTTTGGCCGTGAGGAGAATGCGCCGGGAATGAAAAGAATGTCCCTTCAAGGAGAATGTGCTAAAAATGCATTTTTCTCATTATGAATTCCTGCTGAGGCATTGGAGGCTCTTCTGCGTCTTCGTCTTCTATTATCCCTCCTCCTTCGTGATGGTGTTTGCTGGTTTCATTGGGGCTTTTTTTTTTTTTTTTCTTTCGTTGCTTCAGTGCTGCTCCTTGGTGGCGCGGTTTTGTGATGGAACGACTGGAATTGCCTTTAAGCTAGGGATTTCTTAAATTCCATTCTTCTGCTCTGACGATGAAGGAGACGAATTTCCACTTCGTGCTCCTTTAAGTTGATAGATTATCAAGCATCCGTCGAGGTGGGGACGACTGTGGAGGGGACTTTCTTGGCTTTGGCGGTGGACAGGTGCTTCACTTTCCAGAAGCCTGAAATTGAGGGCCGATTAATTTGGCGGGCTGTTAGAGAGGTGACTTAGGGGACAGCAATACGACGATTGTTTCACTACCGTGGAGTGAGGATTAAGACCTGGTTTAATAAGTCAGGAAGGCATTTCCTATTGGAGTTATGAAGCAACCAGTTCTGAAGGGAAGTCTGACATCTGATTGTCTGCAGAAATCATTTCAATTTTTTTTTCAAAATTAATAGTACTTCAATAGCTACAAGTTGCCAGTACCTAACAGGTGCTTCATCACTCTTAAAGGAGCACAAAACACATCGAAAACGCATTGAGTGTCCCTGAAAAACTCAACAGTCGGTCACTGTTTGCTACTACTCTACTCCCCACTGGCTACGGACACAAATTCTATAAAATGTACTATCAGTGCTGTCGCTTGCAGACCAGTAGTGTTGGCAATAGAAGCTTTGAAGATGCAAGACTGGATCCGATTGTAATAGACAGCTCTCTCTACCAGCGAGTCCTACACAATCTAATTCCCATCAAGTTAAGCTTACCAAGGAACGTTCAAAGTTCTCCTCTTTGGAATCATGAGTCGATCCCGGATATCTTAAGTAAACAGAACTTATACAGGGTGGGCCAAATACAAGTTTCTTTTTAAAAGTACAACAAAATGAACAAAATTAAATCTTATCCAAGTAGTATGACTTTATTAGCAAGAACAAACATTCCCATTAATCATGAAATACAACGTCGTTCAAGTGGTTGCCTCGGCTAGCTTCGCAATGGCGCGTTCTGTCCTCCCAACTTTCCAAGACCTTGTTGATGGTTACGGGCTGGAGCTCACGGATTGCTTGAGTGATACTGGCCATAAGTGATTGAATCGTTTCCTGATTGTTGGCATAACATCGGTCCAACACGGTTCTGCACAAAAAAAAAGTCCATTGTAGCTCCGAGGCGGCCAATTGACATCGCCAAGATGGCTGATAACACGATTTGGGAGTTTGGTGCGCAAGAGCTCGATTGTGGCATGGGCTGTGTGGAAACACGAGCCGTCCTGCATGAACCAGAGGTCGACCAAATCCTTGTCTTCAATTTCAGTCGGTTAACATGGCTCTGTAACGCCCACCGTTGAAAGAAACGTTGTTCCCAGCCACATTTTCGAAGAAAAATGATCCAATGGTGCCACCACTCCACAATCCGTACCAAACTATCACTCTCTGTGGATGCATTGGCTTCTCGACAATAACGTGCGTGTTTAATTTTTTGTTTATTAATGTAGCCGCCGAGATGAAAATACGCCTCGTCAGAAAAGATGATTTTTCGCCAAAAATTGTTGTCCAATTCGAGCTGCCTTAGACCCAAACAACGAAGCGGACGGTCGCGCACCTTCAATCGCTGAGTCAATTGGACCTTGTAAGTGAATAATCCGTGCAGATCTCCGTGCGTGAAATGTTGAGCTGTTGAGTTCGATGGCGAGTTGATGTTCGTGCCTTAAGTCTGACACTCTCGGCGAGTGACTGTATGGTTTTTCCCTAAAAAAAACAACCTCTCTAAGCCTCAGAGCTTCAAATGGTTGCGCAGGGTGCTGTGCGAAGGCTTAGTAAGCACAATGACACAATGAAATTCGTTCTTTATAAGATGCAACCCTCCTCTCTCTCTCCCTCCCACAACTCCCCATCTTTTCCTTTCATAACCGGTGAGCTGGTTCGAGGTGTTATAAGACCCCAGCCGAGGATCAGCTTGGCTGGGAGCCCACTCGAAAAACTAACTCAGTCGCGAACAGAGTATCCGGAAGTCCTGGTAAATTCCCTGATTAATCCGGACGTCCTTTTCTCCACTGCTCGTGGGCCCTCACATGTTCGATACTAACTCAATAACATAAAACGAGGCTCTCTCACCGACTGGAACATCCTACAGAAAAACTTCGGCCCCTGAAGTCAGCCACTCTTACTTAACATAACCTAACCCAATCCTCAGAGCTGATGACGCCGCCCTATTGCTACAGAATAGGTCTAGGGGAGGTAGTATGAGGATAGCCTCGAGTGCTGGCGTCGGTGTTGTTCTAAGACAACCTGTTATTCCTAGGCAGTCCGATTGTAATATTACGTACCTGTTGTGAGGACCATGATTGGCAGGGATCTCAGTGGAACAGTGTTTTTTTTTGCCATTAGGACTGCCTCCTTCTGGGTTGCCAACAATCAATATTTGCCAACGTTGTTCAAGCGTAAAACGACTCATTTCTTTCCGCGGGGGTATGATACTGACATTCTGTCAAAATTTCGAGCGGAAAACATCTGTCAGTGGCAAAATAAACTGAGTTAAAAAAAGGACAGTGGCCCATGCTGTTTGTGCCTGCCCACCTACATAAATGTTATGCTCCTTCCACTTCGAACAGTCATTTCCAGAATTCTCCCAAGAGCCTCACGTGGTTATGAATTATTCCATAGATCCGCCCTCCTCTGACGGATTCCCCAGAAGAGACTTTAAGAAACACGAACTAGTTCAACGACGACTTCTGTTTCTGACACAGTGGCGTAGAAACCGCTACTCACCCGCCCAGATGTCCAACCCATGCAAAACTTTCCTTTCAATTATGCCTGTCCTCGCCGAGAACCACTCATTTGTCTGTCAACCGTTATTTCCAATCGAAACATCCACCAATGGCTGATTTTGAAGCCTCTGCACCCGTGTCCCCGTCCGACCAGGACGCTTCCAACAAAATGCCAAACGCCCAACAATCTTGCAAACGTCAGAGGTTACTCATTCCAACTCCTCATCGTTCCCTATCCGTCGTCATCCAAATGGCAGACAGTAATTAAATTGAAACAACCCCCCCTGTCCCCAGTTCACCACTCCAACCACCAACGCCCAGCACAGGGCACCTGAAGGGATTCTCCTTGAAACGACATGCATTAGCGGCTAGAATGCCAACCGACTCGATGCTGTGCTTGTGTGTGTGTGTTTTGGTTCAGTCTACACCACGTCCCACGTGCAATCCGTTGGGGATGGTTTTAAGAGGGATTCATGCACATAATCGAATTCTCCCTACCTTGTCGCTCGTGTCTGCCGTGAGCAGCAGTCCGTTCATGTAACTAGGTCGATAGACGTCAGCCCTGCTGCTGCAGCTGGATAGCGGTGGCTGCCAATGTTATTGATGACTTCCACTTAAATGTAATGGCATCCTTTCTCCTGCCACCTAACAGGATATTCATAATGCCATTTGACTTGAAATAGAATCCAGCGGTAGGAGCTGCACCGACCCACCGCCCCCGAGGTATGCTTTAATCTGCTCTGTGCAAGAGGGCACTCCGAAAAAACCGGCCCAATTAACTCCGAACCGGCCAGATGCACATGAGTGTGCCAGGCTGCGCCTGTCTTCTGTGCAGTTTACAATTAAATTTTGTGGAATTAAATGTTTGGGGAATAAGTGCCAACGGACACAGGCACATGCACAGGAACAGAATGATGCGCTTGTAAATATTTAAGGGAGCGGAGGCTAAGGAGATCTGCTGACAGGAGACGAGTTGCTCGGTGAAGTCGTTTGCGTTGAGGAAGCCTTGCAAATTTATGAATGTTTGAATAGGAACGTCCTGTGAAGGGTTTCGGTGCAGCACCAGTGAGTTGGTCTGCTTGAGGAGCTTGTGTTGCTTTTCGTAGTCCCTGGGAATTTGTAAGGACTTCGCCAGCCATCCTGGCGTTACTGTATTATGTTCTGTGGCCCTAATTAAATGGCATGACATCCCAGCTGGATGTTTAGTCTTCTGCGTGTCCTTAGGCAGATTAAGATCGTTTTGTTTGTCAATGCGAATGTTTTCACGCAGAAAGTGGGATGCATGCATGAAGTGGTTACATGGCGGGAACATTTCTTAAGACTGTTTGAAAGCCCTTTTCTCGCGTGTCAGCCGTGAAAAGGCAATTAGAAGGCGAACTTGTTCGAGCATGAGTCGGGGAATTGTGGAAAACATTCAGTAACGTATTCTTGGTGACTTAACTACGCATCGATGGACACTGTATTGTGAGAAATGTATGTGTTTGTCATGATAGCAGGTAATCGCAGGGAACACATACAATAAGCACCACTACTCAGAGTAAGCAAGTGCGATGCTAGACGATGCGACGGCCTTGAATGCAATGGTTGCTGCGCAATGACTCCGTCTATTTCATTGTCCATCGACTTCAAGAAATAGTCGCATGATTTTAAAGTACTTGATCCCTTTTTTAACTTTGCTCGTGTAGTTCTGCACACCGAGGCGGTCTTCGATCTCACTCAAAGAACCTTTCCAGCCAGCGCTGCACTGTGATCGACCATGTATTTTCGGTGTATATCAAACTCTCCAGGGCGATCTCCATTTGGTTGACTCGGCTTCAGACGATTCTCCACCATATAATGGGAATTTTAATCAATTTCTCGTTGCTCGTTATAAGACATCAAAGATTGACGTACTTCAGGAAAGCTCCCCTCTCGATGCAGGAGACAATCAAACTACTAAACGAACCTGACTAGAAAACCCTTATCAATTATCTGAATAAAATAAAAAAAGCTTGGAATGCTACTAATAATAGAATTCGAATATATTTAATATACAGGGTGGACCATCTAGTGGTTTTTTTCTTTAAACTCATATGTTATTCTGACACTGACAGCTGTTTCCCGCTCAAAATCTTGACAGAAAGTCAGTATCATACCGCCGCGGAACGAAATCAGTCGCTTTACGCTTGAACAACGTTGTGAAATATTGAAATTTATTTCCAAAGCTAGTGCTGCGTTGCCCAGACAATGCGTTTTTTCTGAAAAAAGAAGAAGTTTTGGCCGAAATGAGGCACCCACCGCTACTAATAATAATAATAATTTGGGTGGCGCTACAGCCCGTAGAGAGCCAGTGCCTAGCTTCTCAGCAACCACTCGTGTTGTGCGTGCTACTGTTCTATCACGAGTGGAAGGGACCTACAGTTTAATGCCGACTCCGAACGGCCAAGTTTGATAAGCTTTTTCTAGACAGTTATACTCTTTGAGCATTGTCAGTGACTCGAATGAGGTGGGACCGTGAAAAGTATTTCTTGTCGTTCCAGGAATCGAACCTAGGCAGCTAGGTCCAAGTGCGTAGAAGTCGACGCACACCGCTACTACTGTACGCAAGTTTGTGCAAAACGTTCATGAGACTGCTATGCTAGTGGACAACACACATGGTCCGCGTCGTCGTACGGTGTGCTCATATGGGACAGTGGCTGCCGTGGCCGAGAGTGTGAGACACAATTCACGAACACCAATTCGCCATCGAACTCAACAACTCAACACTTCACGCACTGGCCTGAGGTGAATTCTGCACGGATTATTCGCTTATAAGGCCCAATTGACTCAGCAATTGAAGGCGCGCGATCATCCGCTTCGTTATTGCTTCACAGTTTGGGCCTTGGAACAGCTTGAATTGGACAACGATTATGGGCAAAAAATCATCTTTTCTGACAAGGTGCATTTTCATCTCGGCAACTACGTTAAGAAACGTTTTTCCTTATTAAGCTAAACGGCGTGAATGCGGGATTGTCCGTTTTTGATCTACTTTTGGCATGACAGTCCGCCTTTTCGTTTCCTTGGATTTCAGTATGCCACGGTTATCTCATTCACACTGTGTCTGCAAAACCCGACCAGCTTCCATATCAAAATGTGGCACATAAATCAGACTGAATTCGACCGGAGGCATGGGTTATGCTGGCCTTGATAGCCGCTGTGGTTTTTGTGGACTTCAGAAAACCCTAGAAGAAAAAGTTTAACCGGAGGACCATGTCCTCGAATCGCTCGCGCAGAATTTGCAATGTGGTGTGAGCTGCGTGGCACGTAGCGTCGCACAGTGGTCCCGTTGTATGGGTGAGGTGGAAATACATCTGTAACTTTTGAGCCAGTTGAGCGATCTTAATGAAATTTGGGGCATAGTACAAGTGCCACGAGATCTCACCGTCTTCCAAACATGATGGACATAGCCATAGGATTAAAGGCGTAATATTAAGTTTAAAAAATTAAAAAAAAAACTCACTTTTTTGGTTTGAATGCATAAAATAATTAATTTATTGCTGTCACTGATTCAAAATTGGAGCCTAAGACAAAGTGGTAATCAGTACTTATACAAATACATTAAATCTTACAAGCATTGTTAACATACATTTTCCTCAAAAATAAAAAAGTAAGCAATTTAGTATAATAAGGCTTGCGCTTCATTGCTAAGTAGAAGACAATATTTTGTTTTCGGTTCAGGCCTTAAACACGCAATACAGGTATCGGATGATACCAACATCTGATGAATAAATATAAAAAGCAATTACTTTCCATTTGATAACAATTTTATGACCTAAAGTATTCTAATTCACAATAACAAAACCTTCCTCGGCCTCTCACATTGCATTTGTACAACACATGCATTGCAAGAGAAATGGTTTGAAAATGCAGAAAAATGCACGACATTGCTCCAGTAAAACGCATCGTTCTGAGGATTTGGACCCAACCCGGTTTTACTTTTTGCACCAGCGATACAGAATATTGATAGCTTTTAGAAAAAGTTTCTCTCCCGTTGGAGCCATTTGGAGCATTTTTGTTACAGCCCACCAAACATTGAAATGGCCCCCTCAGACGGTGATTTTAATTGAAAGCCTAGTCTAAAAACATTATATGCAAAATTAACAAAATGTTGAAGCAGCTTGAAGGCCAAATGTATGCCCTTTAAAACTAACATAACATTAGGTTCCAAAGTACCCAATTTTAGGAATTATGCAACATCAAATTTGCTTAAAAAAGGTGTACATTTTTGTAAATTTGAAAGTCTCAAGTTTGAGCTAATGTTACAACGAAATGTATCATTAAAAGTCACAAAAATGTTGGCTTTCTAGGTTCTCATATTTGTAGAATCGAAAAACCAAAACCTTTTGGCCGAGAAAAATAGGTTACTTTGGGTACTTTTTTTCCACTTCGGGACCACTGTGCGTCGCCGTCCTGTTGAAACGACATGTCGACTCATAGTGATCGCCGTTGACAGTGGTGGCCTGGCCAACGTCGTTCTCAACGAAATATGGACTCATGCCCAAACTCCACACCAAACAGTGACTTTTTCGTGATGCTGTGGACGCTCTTGGATCTCATGTGAATTGGTATCTTCCCAATTTCGATAATTTTGTTTGTTGACGTACCCATTCATCCAGAAATGGGCCTCATTTTAGAACCACTATACCTCCACCAGACACCTAAATGTGCTTGGCATAAACGAAGACACCCTGTGAAGAAGACGACGACACTGCAGAGCACTTCCTCTGCTACTGTCGCATGTTTGCTCGGATCAGGCGGCAGTTATTCGGTGCTGATGATACATGTAGGTTGCTGCTTGGTTTTGAGTCTGAGTGCTCCAATGTTGTGGTAATAACCTCTCCCCAAAATAGGGCAGACTAGGGAGACGCCCTAGGCAAACGTGGCGCAGAACAGATGAAGAAGATTCTTTAGGAATGATTTGGAGAGAGCTCAAGCGCGCTGCAGAGCTCCAACCGAGATGACGCTTAGGCGTGGTTGACGTCCTATCTCCTCCGAGGTGTTAAAGGACATCCCTCACTTTTAAGTTATAAAACCAACGGATTTCTTATGCCGCTGATATTGTCCACATCTTTGCGGCGTAAAGTAAGACTGGGATTCTCTGCTACTACATTGCTTGATCTCAGTTTGAGTCTCTCAACTTACAGCCCCCCCAGCTCAAGCAGATTTCATATTTTTGTTGACCTCCTTCAATTCCCACCGATTTGTCAAAACCGCTTATGACACCACGATAGCATCGTCCACCTCCGTCTGAGCTGAGTGACTAATCAAGTCAACTGTCTTCGTTTATCCATCTCCGAAATCAAAGTGCTGCCCCACACGACATCTCTCACACATTCCGTCCTAGGCCACCACCAAACGCCACCACAAACAACAACAAAAACAGAGAAAGCCGTGTTCGTTAGTTCGTTGCTGACCATAAATTGCGTGCAACGAAAAGGAAACAATTTTGCAGCGAAAACAATAAATTTACCGTAAATTTCCGGTGAAAAGTGATTACAAACAACAACATTGCCGGCGCTTCTGTTGATGCCTTTTCGCACACCGTTAACCGTTGGCACGTACCTACTGCTGAACACAGTCGTTCGCACTTGAAAACGCTGCTTTTTGCTTTGGTTTGGTTTTTTTTTTGTTTTTCGATTTTGTTCGACGCAAAAACTCGACGATGGCCAAAGGCATGGTTCAACGGTAGTTGTGGTCATGTCCCACTGGACTCACCGAGGAGGCTATGCCAAGGAGAAGCAGTGTAATGTGTAAGAAGCGAGAGTACTTTGCAAGCTCGCAACTTGCTTCAACTAATTGCGGAGCTCCTTCCATCGCTGCTTGTTGAACGTTTGTTCATTTTCCATTCTGTTCTGTTCTTCTGTGTGTGTTCTTTTTGCACCACGAGACTTTTCAATTTGCCTATGCAGCTTTGTGCCGAGTGCTGCCCTTCAATTGGTCAAAGGAGGACCGCATCCGACCGACGGAGGACAGGGAAGCCAGAATGTTGAAATATGAGTTTGGAAACTTTCCAAAAAAGACTGCTTGCCTCTCTCACTCTGTCGGTGCGCCCACTCTGCGTGGTGTACACATCCGGTTCGAGTGATAGCAGGACGTTCAACGTCGTTGCCTCGACAATTGCCCTCGGAGTGGGATCGATACTGGTAGTTGCTTACAATGGCCTCGTCAAATGATTGAAGACTTTTTGGTTATTTGCTTGCTTGCGGTTTTTGTTTGCACCCCATTCGGGGCTGCTGAGTTGCGGCGCGGCACGGCGGCTTGGCGTACAAGTTGTTAACTGCTGGGGATTTTCTTTGGGCGAAAAGTTTCGCATTTTCGGTGTGTGCTTGAGCATCGGACGTGCAAACTACTTGGGGGCTGGTGGAAGAATAAAAAACGAGACCGAGCATGCATGCAGTTTAAGAAACGACTTGCTCGGATGAAAAAGGGCCTTCCTCGAAGCATGTTGCCTGCGGAAGATATCGGTCTCCAGGGCAGCTGACCCAGTTGTCACGTTGTCTGAAACTCCACGGCGCGGCTCTTCGTCTTAGAAGGAACTTAATTTGCTTTTTACAAGACCAGACTAAGTTTCGGTTGCGTTGAATGGCGCCACTTGCACCGGTTGTGACCACAGCCAGTCTTCGCATGGCCAGGGAGGGACTTTAATGCGATTGGCTGATCTGAAACAGCTCGAAGCAAGCCAAACAAAACAAACACCATCACAATTTGCAAACATCCTCTTATATTTCAATACACCGCCACCGGCACAGAAACAATGGCAGCTCTCGCTTCCCGGCACTGATTTATCCATCAACCGGTTGCTTGCCAACAAATGGAGCTCGTCTCGTGGTCGAGAGATAGAAAGTGCCCGCAACCCGATTCGTGTGTATCCCGAAGCGTCCCTTCGCGCCCGCACGGCAAAGCCCGAAAGCGAACATGGCATAGCTGCTGCACTGATAGCCCACATATGGGTACTCTCTGTCCATGGAGTACGTAAAGTATTTGACTGCCGTCGAGTGACTGCAGACAATCCGACCTGCAAACGAATGCACATTCAGACCCAATCTGCTCGTCCAGTTCACATCCATCAATCTGGAATACTCACTCGAAGTCGATTCCCGGAAAGGAGAAGCACAATTAGTTTGCGGTGACACCCCGCCATTGGGGTAGAAATCTGCATGTCCAGATTTGCCGTACACCCCGAGGACGCCGCCCGACGTATGAATGACCTGGACGAACTTGGCATCGCTCGGATCCAGGCGATACCTCGGACCGACATCAGCGGGCACGGTAAACATGGGAGCGGCCGGATCCAATCCAATTATATGGTCAACTTCACCCCCCAGCCGTTGTCCGGCGAAGCCGGCCGCATGGGCGCCCAGGCTGTATCCGGCGAGGGTGATGCTATTGCGGTGGAAGAGCGCAGTCTTTTCCAGCGATTCGATTACTGACGCCACAGTAAAGCCGACATCAAATATGTGCACGGCAGCGTTCATGTAGTCCCTCTGCGAGAGGGCGGTCCAGTCCACCACGCAGAGATTGGTGTCCTCGTATCTGGACCAGGCTATCGGGGGCGGGGGTGTGAGAAAATTAGATTAGCTGTCAAAATATCACTCACTTTTCAATACATCCAGCATCCAGATGCTGTTGCGGTTGCGGACTTCCCAGCCGTGGATGAAGAGGCCCAGCCGGTGGCCCACATCGAGTCGGCCGAATCCCCCGATGTCCCCTGGCCGGATCGAGAATATGGCGTTGCCGCTGCTGCTGTGGATGTGGAGGTCAAATTGAGTTGTTGAGCATTAACAACCTCACCATACACTGCCTTGCAATGGAACACGATTCCGTTGTGAACCGCCGCCCTGGCGAGGCGGCCGTCAAGAACACTCGCTTGTAAGTAGCGAAAGATACGGACTGTTCGGTTCCGGGATGCAGATTGTGCGGAAGAGGCCAAAAGTATTAGTAGCAGCATAAACCGTTCTATCATTTCAACTAAACTCGACTGTGGGCCAAGTATGTGCTCGGCTTTCGATTCGAATCGATTGGGCTGCAGCTAGTGTGTCTGTTTGCACATATGGTGCAGCATTTACGTCGGCGGAGGCCTGGAATGCACACATATGGGGTGTTACCTAATTCGAATGCCGAATCGAAGTCAAGGTGGTGGTCGGGTTTTGGAAATAATTTCATGACCAGATTACAGGTTTGCCCGCACAAGGGAGAGGGGAGAGGGACTGCTGCATTTGTTGTGGAGAATGACATGCCGATGGGGCGCCATTTCAGGCATGTTGGGTGGAAGTTGTGGCAGGCAAGGCAGTGCGGGCTTAAGGCGCCCAAGTATTCAGCGATTGTTTGGTTCGCACAATCAGTTGGGGATCTGCGAGTAGACCAAAAGGTATTGGGAAACATGGCGAAGGTGATTATACTTGATTTTAAGGAAAGTGGGATTTCTGGGCTTCAGTAGCTAATTAATTCAGCTAAATTCGATACGAAATGACGAATGGGGACGTTCAACTAAGACCAGCTTTAAGTGAAGCGTGAGAAAGTAGCGAACATCAAGAACAAATAACAAGTATTAAGGCGAATTTCCACCACTAGCAAACCAACGATCGTACCCTATCGCGATCCAAAGACGATTGCCAAGGCATGTCCTCTCTGATTCCCCCGATCGTTGGTAACTCTCTCTTTTGCCCAAGAGGGTAGTTTCTGTTGATATTTCAGACGATTGAGGAAAGACATCATTTTTATTCCTCGTGCAATATCGCTCAACACAAGGATCCGAAATAAGACTGAAAATGAAACTCCAAATGAGAGCAGAGTGAAAATGCCAAGGCCAAAGGACACTTTGGATCGCATAGAAGGCTTATCACCATCCTATTGTCACGGCTTCGACTATGTCTAAAATAGTAGCGGGATCGTGGGTTTTGCCAATTGCACTTGATTGCAGTAAGTTGATATGAGGTAAAGGCAGCCCTTCTCCGGCCAACTCTATTAATAGACCAAATGTCTTGAGCAAGCTGGTTCTGTTTGACAGTTTTAAAAAGCAGAAAATCCCTTGAAAAAGGTGAATTTCGTGTGTTGATTAAGCATCAGCAAGAGATGGAGTGGTTTCCTGAGTTCGTTGTGGTCGTAACAGCAAAACTTATGTCCAAATGAGGTGGTTATGTTACAACACACACACAGTCGTCTCAGAAGCGCACAGTTAGAAAAAGTTATTTGAGTTGTAAATATAATTATTACTCATCTAAAGTCAATCCCAACCACAATCGTCCCATCGCTAAGCTATCTTGCGTACCTAAACTATTCGAAAGCCTTGTGTACGATTCTATGTTTTTTCACTGCAAAGCATTATTTTCAACTTCCCAACACGGTTTCCTGAAAGACAGATCGACGACTACGAACCTTACTGAATTTGTGTCTAAGACATTATGCGTATTCGAAGACGGCAAAGTAGTCGATGTAATAGCCACCGACTTTAGTAAAGCATTCGATAAAATTTCGCACCCAGCCATTATATTTAAACTGACAGCTCTAGGTTTTCAATCTCACTTCATCAAATTGATCAAATCCTATTTGGAAAGCAGAGAATATGTCGTCTGTCTCCAAGGCCATCAAAGCCACTTCTGGCGTTCCACAAGGTAGCCTAATATTCGTACTTACCATCAATGATGGTGACCATATTATTATGAACTCTCATCTCTGTGTTTACACCGATGACATGCAAATCTATGCGTTCATCTCCTCCCCCTCTGACTCCTACTCTCTTCAAGTTTTTCTATTCTATTTATATTTGGTGTCAAAAAAACGATCTCCAACTAAACATCAGTAAATGTCAATCCATTACATATTCCCGTAAACGACCACCGCATCCACATAGAAACTATTTCCTCAGCAATGATCTAGTCCCTTCAGTATAATCTTTACGCGACTCAGGCGACTTAGGCGTATTGACAATATTATAAGTAGAGTAAATTCTACGCTTGGCTTTATCAAACGCTGGTCAAAAGAATTTTCGAATCCCTATGTCACAAAATCTCTATACATCACCTTCGTCAGACCCATTCTCGAATATGCCAGTCAAGTATGGTCACCTCATTACGCGGTCCACATTCGTCGTGTCGAAGCTGTCCAGCGTAGGTTTCTACATTTCGCTCGACGTGATCTTGCCTGGACTGACAGAACCAACTTACCTCCTTACCCTGTTCGCCTTAAACCAATTCGCCTCGAGTCTCTCGAAAACCGTCGCAAAACTGCCGATCTGCTCTTCCTCCACCAACTGATTACCGGTAATACAGACTGCTCCGCACTTCTTGAATTTGTGTCTCTTAGCGTCAACTCCTACAATCTAAGGTCTGCAGCTCTCTTTCGCATTAGACCACATCGGACTAGTTACGGCTTAAACTTACTGGTATCAAGAATGTTAAGCCTGGCTAACACTATGGAACACTCTTTCGATTTCCACCTTAGCAAAACCTCACTTCGAAACCACCTCCAGTCCCATTCTTTCCTGCGCTAGTCCTTCCTTTCTTTCTCTACCATCTAGGTTAAGCTTTAGTTTTTAAGTTTAGATTGTTTAAGTTAATTGCTTGTATTAAGCTTAATAAATTGGGAGTGTTGCCCCCACTACCACAATGGTGAGAGCAAATGGTCCTCTCTTTCAACTCGGAGGAATTTAGAAGATTTTCTGGACAATGGAGAATCGATCACACTGCACCTCAAGTTCATACCCTTCAAGACCCAACGGTTTGGCTGAACGCTCTGTACAGATATTTAGAAAATATAGTGAAACAAAATCAGACCAAACCATTTAAAAGTGGATGCCATCCCAAAGCTCCTGAGTTACCACACTCGTCGGCCGGGAGCTAACCTTAACTGTTGGATCCCCAAAGCCTGACTTGGCTAATGCCAAATCACTCTATCAAGCACGATCTCATGCATAAATCCTCCTTCAATGCAAATAGAACCACAGATCACACACTCAAATATCTTCATAAATGCAACATATGTAAGTAGGCGAAACAAAAAGTGTTTGAGTGACGTTTAATTGTTTTGCTGGTGCACAATATCTAAAAAAGAAAAAAAGCAGAAATTTCTTTTAGAACTTTCAGATGATGTTTTTTAGGAACCATTTTTGCATGAAGAAGTTCATATTTAGATTTGGACCTAGTCCCTCGAGGTAAACTCTGGAGTGTCCTGCAGGAGTATGGGATTGATGGTCCTCTTCTGAGGGCCATTCAGTCTCTATACACAAACAGTAGCAGCTGTGTTCGGGTAAACGTTGCTAAATGAACACCTTTCACCGTGGGCGTTGGACTTCGCCAAGGGTGTGTCTTGTCACCTCTCCTATTCATTGAATATATGGACTGGATGTTGCAGCACAGCCGAGGTGAGGAATGTTTCACATTGGGAGAGTTGAGGGTAAATCATCTTCTTTTTGCAGATGACTTAGTTATCCTCACATCCTCCCAGACGGAACTCCAGCGCGCACTCGAAAGGTTTGTGGCCGTATGTGCTGATGCTGGAATGAGGGTTAACGTGGACAAATCGGAGGTTATGGTAATTTCCAGAACGCCTGTTCAATGCACTCTGCATGCAGGTGGAGAAGTTTAAGTATCTCGGGGTCTTTCTCACGAGTAATGGAAGGAGTAATGCTGAGCTTTCCTGTAGGATTGGTCAAGCTGGGTCAGTTTTGACACAGCTTGGTAGTTCTGTAATCGGAAAGGCCGAGCTTGGTGTCAAAGCCAAGTTAGCGGTTTTCAAACTCAGTATTTGTTCCAACTCTCACCTATGGTCATGAAATTTGGGTAATGACCGAAAGAATAAGATCGCGAGTGCAAGCTGCTGAGATGAGATTTCTTCGTGCTGTTGTGGAAATTACTCGCCGGGATAGGGTGAGAAACACGTCAGTGCGCGAGGAACTCAACATTGAGCAGCTGCTTCTTCGGTGGTTTGGTCACGTGGCACGAATGTCCCCATCATCACGACTTCCGAGGCGGGCGTTGAATGCGATTCCATCAGGTAGGCGACCGCTTGGCAGGCCCAGGACGAGGTGGTTGGACCAAGTCCAAAAACACGCTTGGGCATTGCTCCTGATGAGTTAGAGTCGATGGCGGAGGATCGAGTTGCCTGGAAATCTCTCGTGCGTGGTTTACCCCCGCGACCCCTTTAGTGGATCATGCGGGTCAGAAGATGATGATGATGATGAAGTTCATATTCATATATCAGTATTTCCCTGCAAGAAAACAAAAAATCACTGCCAACTTGATCGCAGTTTCACTGGCACTTTGCTTTTATGAACGTCCTTGTCGACTGCTGTCATGCATAGTCAATGCAGTTTATTTACATTTATGAAACGCAAATCTCGGCCTCTATCAGCCCCTTCTGATTTTCTGCGCACGTCATCCATGCAGACCACCAAATTCGAGGATTATGTTAAAATAAAATAATGCATGTTGCGTATACGCCACAGTGATAAAATAGGTAATTTTATGATACTTCTCTTTACCCTGCTACGACTTTTGCGGCTCTACTGGCACCATTCTGAGGCTTGAAGCACGTAGTTATGGAGTTTTCTACTCGGAGGACATATGATCTCCACTCCCTGCAAATGATGTGTACGGTTGAGTAATGCACTACTCAACAATGATCAACTTTTCAAAAAGGAATCGCCGCCACCATGAATCCTTTCCTTGCAAACCCTCATCGACACAACATTTATCAGAGAATTATTTACCTTTTCCTCTATTAAAGAAACAAAAGTTCTATTTGTCAGACTTAGCTTTCTCTCTCTCTCTTTCAGATTTAATCTTCCGTGGGGCAAAGCTCACTCGAGAGAACCCCAGGCCACTCGATGGTCCGCCATCGCTTCTAACTCATGAGGAGTTATGCCCATTCGCAACCAGGCTAGTTTTTGGGCTTGGTCCGATCACGTGCTTGGCTTGGTCCGATCTCGTGCTAGATCTACCAAGCTGTCGCCTACCTGATGGAATTGCATTCAAAGCATCGCTCGGAAGTCGTGATGATGGCGACTTTCGTGTCCAAACCATCGAATCACTTTCTATTCAAAGAAGCAGCTGCTCAACATTGAGTTCCTCACGCACTGCCCTGTTTCTCACTCTATCACTGCGAGTAACTCATACAACAGCACGAAGAAATCCCAGCTAGGCATCTAGACCACATGTGTGAGTTCGAATAAAAACTGAGTTGAAAACCGCTAACTTGGCTTGGACAACACTCGGCCTTCCTGCTTACAGATAATCCAAGCAGTTTCAAAATTCGACCAGCTTGGCTAATCCTACAGGAAATCTTAGCATCACTCGTGAAAAAGACCCCGAGCTACTAAAACTTCTCCACCTTCCGCACCTCAGCTGCTCTGCAACATCCAGTCCATATATTATGAAAATGAGAGGTGACAAGACGCACCCTTGGCGAAGTCCACCGCTCACGGTGAAAGGTGTTGATTTAGCATGCGATCACAACTGCTACAGTTTGCGTATAGAGACCGAATGGCCCTCAAAGGAGGACCGCCAGACTTTACCTCTAGATTCTATTTGGAATTCAATTTGCGCCAAAACAATGTCGGCCTAGTGGTCTGTTCTCCAATGAATGGGTTTCTCTTTTTATGTGTGTGAAAAATGTTTATCTGTTTCCGCTTTTAAATTTCTGTTGACAAACAAATTCACGCGATGACGACACGCAGGGCCCAAATGGAATTGTCCAGCACACCTTATATTCCTTACGCCATGGTAGTGCTATCCGGACGACGCACAAAGAAAACTGACATTTTCACCTTACTTTTTGATTCTTCCAAATACATTCCGCACGCTGGTTAGACCAAACTTTTGCTTGCCATTCGCTCACATAATCCTGTGGGACTGACATCGACTCTCCAGCAATCTTACCAGCGACTATATTGCATCTTCCCTTAAAACGATTAATCCAGCAGAACAATCGAAATTAGAAATGTTCAACTCTTTACCGAAAAAAAATAGCCTTCTCCTGAAGTATAGGGCCACTTACAGGGAATCCCCGAATACTGTAATAGAGCTTCTTCAAGTTCTTTTTGAGTGGTGGCCCTAACTCGTTTCGGTTTCAAAACATTGGCAATAAATAGGTGTTCTATCTCGTAAAGCAGATATCGCAAAATGAATAAATGTTAGATCCAAAAGACTTCACGCTGAGTAACACGGTACTGCGACCGTCCTCGTGAATAGTTCGATCGAAAATGCACTCAAACGCCGAAAAAACCGATGTGCGTTCATAGCAATTTGTATGCAAACCTAACACGTAGCCGTGTCTAGGTTTCAATAAGCGGGTGGTCGTTATAAGCCAAGTCGTACTAAATGGATTCCACTGCAATAGATCATTGGGTGTGATTATGAGGTTGAAGTTTCACAGCATTTCCCACAAACTCGAATGAGCAATGTCCACACACCTGTGCAGCGTAATGTAGTGACTTACTTACTTAAGCTGGCGCTACAGTCCGGGGTGGACCTGGGCCTCAACCAACAAGCGTCTCCAGCCAGCTCGATCTTTAGCTAGCTGTCTCCAGTTTCGCACGCATAGTTGGTTGAGATCCCTTTCCACTTGCGTGCGCCACCTGAGTCGCGGTTTTCCTCTACTGCGCCGTCCCTCGGGGGTGGATTCGAAGACTTTTCGGGCCGGAGTATTGGTTTCCATCCGCTCTACATGACCTAGCCATCTCAGTCTTTGGATCTTCACTCTTCTGGCTAAGTCGATGTCGCTGAACAGCCCGTATAGTTCGTCATTATATCTCCTCCTCCTCTCACCGTCTATGCAGACGGGACCGAAAATCACACGAAGAATTTTCCTCTCGAAGCAACCAAGGGCAGCTTCATCCGCTTTTGACAAAGTCGATGCCTCCGCGCCATATAGCAGGACTGGGACGATTAAGGTCTTGTAGAGCGTTATCTTGGTTAAGTTCGCGTTATCTTGGTAAACCTCAAAGTTATATCTGTCTGCTGTGACGTTCTGACCGAGACGTCGGTGTTGGGTGCCCTTTCTCGTTGACTGGTCTTACCCTCGTTTACCGCTAAACCCATCTTCGCGGCCTCCGTTGCAATACCCACAAAAGCGCCATTGACATCACGCTGCGTTCTTCCAATAATGTCAATATCGTCGGCATATGCGAGTAGTTGGACGGACTTCTGAAAGATTGTTCCTCTGGTGTTGGCGTTCGAGTTTTGAACAATTCTTTCAAGAACGATGTTGAAAAAGTCGCATGACAGCGCGTCGCCTTGTCTGAATCCTTTTTTGACATCAAAGGTCTCGGTTAGGTCTTTACCGACCTTGATGGAGCAGCGTGCATTCTCCATCGTCATCCTACACAAACGGACGAGTTTGGTAGGGATGCCAAAACTAGACATTGCTCTGTATAGCTCGTCTCTATAGATGCTATCATACGCGGCCTTAAAATCGATGAAAAGGCGGTGGGTATCGATTTGTTGCTCCTGGGTTTTCTCCAAAATCTGCCGTAGTGTGAATATTTGGTCGATGGTGGATTTTCCTGTCCTAAAGCCACACTGGTATGGACCGACCAGGTTGTTGACGAATGGCTTTAGGCGTTCACACAGTATGGCAGATAAGATTTTATATGCGATACTTAGGAGACTGGTGCCTCTGTAGTTGGCGCAGTTCAAAGGGTCTCCTTTTTTATGGATCGGGCAAACAATGCTGAGGCTCCATTCATCGGGCATGTTTTCCTCCGACCATATTTTACAGATGAGTTGGTGCATGCTCCTTACCAAATCATCGCCTGCGGCTTTAAAAAGCTCGGCGGGTAGGCCGTCAGCTACCGCAGCCTTGTTGGATTTCAGTTTAGATATGGCAATCCTCACTTCATCCGGGTCGGGTGGACGAAATTGTTGATCTTCGTCGTCCCTTTCATTGGGGTTGAATGGTTCGTTCTGCCTGACAGCGGGATTTGGTTCTTCGTCGCCGTTATACAGTCTGCAAAAATGGTTTTTCCATATCCTCAGCATCGACTGTGACTCTACTACGATGTTCCCTTGATCATCCTCGTAGAGCTCCCGAGCAGCTCTTGTCCTTCTTTGCAGTGCCGCTTTGTATGCTTCTTGCTTGGCTGCATTCGCCTGCCGACACTCGTTGTCAAACCAGGGGTTTCTTTGTGGTGGCGGATTGAAACCCAGCACATCAGGGGCGGCATCTCTGATGGCTTTTTGGCAATGCTGCCACTGGTCTTCAATACTTGATGTTGGCAGCGTAGGATTTCTTAAGAGGTTAAGTGAGACACGATCGGAAAAGGATTTGGCAATCTCTTGCGATTGTAGCCGGCTGACGTTGAACTTCCTCACAGTATTTCTTTGTCTTGGCGGTGTTCGGCATATCCGCAGCCTTACCTTGGCTACAACAAGGTGGTGGTCCGAATCAATGTTGGCGCCTCGGAACGTTCGGACATCTATGATACTGGAGGAGTGCCTTGCGTCTATCGCAAGATGGTCAATCTGATTGACGGTTGATTGATCAGGAGATCGCCATGTTCCTTTGTGAATATCGAGATGTGGGAATCTTGTACTGGCTACTACAACATTTCGCCCCGCAGCAAAATCGATCAGCCTAAATCCGTTATCGGATGTGGTGTCGTGTAGGCTGTGCTTTCCGACCGTACTACCAAAGATGTTCTCTCTTCCTAGCTTTGCGTTAAAATCGCCAAGGACAATTTTAAAGTCGTAGCTAGGGCATTGCTCATACGTTTTGTTCAGGAGCTCATAGAACCTGTCTTTGGTGTCATCATCTTTCTCCTCTGTGGGGGCATGTGCGCATATAAGGCTTATGTTGTCAAATTTAGCCTGGATGCGAATTGTCGTGAGGCGCTCGTTCACGGACCTGAACGATAGGACTTCTTGCCTAAGTCTGCCTCTAACGACAAATCCACATCCAAATAGGCGCTGTTTTTGTTGTTTGTAGCAATCACCGTAGTATATATCACAGTTTTTCATCCTTCTTTTGCCCGGTCCATCCCATCGCACTTCTTGGATGGCGGTTATATCTGCTTTGCAGCAGTCTAGGGCTTCCGCTAGTTGTTCGGCTGCACGTGGCCTATAAAGGGACCTTACATTCCACGTACAAATCCGAAGATTGTTGTCCGTATATCGTTTGCATGGGTCGTCATCAGTAAAATCATCCGTTTCCGAGGCTTGTTGTTGCTTCGTAACTAGCAATTTTTTTGTGTGGCCGGGCAGTTACCCCGACGGCACAACCCCCAACCTGGAGGGCCAGTTCCTTTTTTGTAACCCCTAGGACAAGAGGTCGCACTTATAAGTTTGGCAAGTTGAGCTCGGGTGAACTACAACCAGTACCCGATGGCTACCACTTGGAGGTAAAATAAGCACAATTGGTGTGTAGAAAAAGTTACAACACTGGGCATCGCCAGGTTGACGCCAGTCAGTGCCTACCCGATTCCCACAGCACCCAGCCACCCGTAATGTAGAGAAGCGGAGTATTTTGGACGTATGATTGAGATTTATATTGTTGATGAAACCGCCCCAAACTGCACAAATTGTCTTTGGCGACGTCTAGTGTCCAATGTTAGCTAGCCTAGTCCACACAACCTTGTAGTTTCTCACTCACGATTTCCTTTAAACTCCGATTTGTTAAATATTTCCCGCACCTTGTATTCAAACCCTGGGATCACACACGCCAATCATGTTAGCAGCCGAAAACACTTCCCCCCGGTTTAATGTTCTCCCTGAGTCTGCTGTCTGCCTTAAATTCTAAATCTGGATGTACCTACCCGACAAATTAAACATCGCTCTCCATCAGCAACTCTCGCCTCATCTCCTTCAACCAAGTTCATTGCCCATAAAATCCTAAAAGCATCCTCCCCATATCCTCTCAGATCTTCATGCCTTATGACACATTTAGCGTCGCGTCACAATGAAATGAACGCATTCAGAGATCAAAGTAGACAAAAATCCACTCACAGCCACCGTTTAAATCCACTTTTACCTGCGCCAGCACAAATGGAACACCAAAACGGAACAGCATCCCCTGAATTAGCAATTTCCCATGTGTGCCACCGCCGCGCCGTGTGCCGGTTAGACGCATCAGAGCCATTGTGCGCCAAACGTCGTCATTCAAAAATACATTGCCGGCCGTTTGCAGCCCCGAGGCACGTACGCAATGTCTATAAACATAAATCTCAACCGATGGCAGTGTCTGCGAACACGTAACCAACAAGAAGGCCATCTCCGGAGCCGAAGATTATCCATCGGGCGACTAAACATGATTTATGACCCCAACGTGTCGTCATTCTCAATGAGCTTTAATTATTTGTGACAACTCCGAGGCGGACAAGCGGTGGCTGTTGCGTTGGTGGCGATTGGCGCCGTGCTTCCCCTTAAACGCACGCAGCGACAATACGGTTTATGGGAATCGATTCGGGGAGCACCACTCACCCACTCTTGCCAGATCATACACCGTACCGCGGGGGTTGTCGATATCTGGTCAATTGTCTGCGTGGCACTTCCGCCCGGCCGGACGTTAGGGGCAGGCGTTGGCTGCTTAGGGGTGAACCATTCGAAGGCGGTGCCCCGATACGGGGAGAGGGTTATCAAGTGCAGCAGCAGTCCTTGGATCGAAGGACACTCGGAGTGGTTCATGGCAATCGTAAAACCATGAGATCCACTAACCCGGAAGTGACCATGTTGATGTGGCGTGTGCACTTAATGCGCGACGAGGGGAATGTCATAAAATGTGTTCATCGGTGGCGAATGGGGGCAGGGAACAGGGGAAAACGTCGACAACGAAACAAGATGCAACTCGAGTGTGGCTTATGTTTCAACCGGAGCTGCTCTGCTACACCCCCTTGTCTAGGCAATAACTTGAGCCCAACCTTGCGACTCAATCGCTCCAGGTTCAACTCCTGTCAGATGAATCCATTCACAGCGCGGGCACTCCGGCAGAACTTTCTTCTGGCAATTTGACTACACAAACACTAAACCTCTCATGTTTACGAGAACCACCACTTCCGGCGAGTCATCGCTTTCACCTGGATGCAGCCATACGAGCCGCCAATAGCTCACGCCGCGAAGTCGCAGGGGGTGGGGGATGGAAGGGGCCAGATGGCTGGAGAAAGCGGAAGTCACTTACTAGAGGGCTTTTTTAAAATGCAATTTCCTTTCGAGTGCAGCATCGACGGCAGGGCGAAGAAACGTTAAACCGGCCAAAGTACAATGTTTAGCTGCCCGACCACCACCGGCAGCACCATCACCATCACCATCAGTGGCAGCACACCCTTAAGTTATCCTTCATTCTCGTGCGCCTTGACGGTAATTCGCTTGTTGGCCAAGAATGGTTATGCAGGATAGAGAAGTGTGCTCTAAGGATCTTTTGTTCTTCGACTACAATGAGGAATGAGAAAAGTTGTTTTCTCCTCTCAAGCTGTCTGAGGCGCAACGTAGAGCGTAGAGCTGCTGGCCGAGGCCGAGTGCGGAAGCGGTAAGAGGTATTGCGTTGCAAGTGTTCTTGCAGCAAATTAATAGCCACCTAGTTTTTTAATGCCGACAAGTGTGGGTGCGGGCCAGCTGGAGGAAGCATCGACGACGCGGCCAGCACAGCAAAGGGGAAACGAGTTTTTCACCATTTTTTTTTTTATTATTATATAGTTTTTTTCTTCCCTTTATTTTTGCCGTTCTTGGTTTCTTTCGGGGAGCGGGAATGTGGTGGGCTTCGGCCTTTATTTGTGCCGCATGTAGCCTCAGGGTGATTATGCAACCAGCAGCGAAAGGGAGTCCTCGTTCCTTTTTTTTTTTGTTTTTTTCTTGTTCTTCCTTCGCCCTGTTCCTTTCGTGGTTTTAATTACATGTCTGAGAAGGAGTCATTAACATTCGCGCTGCCATAAATTTAATAATTGGTTGCAGTTACTTGTTACATAAGAGGGGATGTGCGCTGAAATTTGCCAGCAGCCGGTGGGGGGTGGTGACAGAAATGGTTTAGGCACTTAGCAGGACACGTAGGAGTACTGTGGGTTCGAAAGCAATATGCTCTTGTCTTGTCAGAGCTGGAAGAACGAAAAGGAAATTGTAGGAACACTGGGTTTGCGATAAGAAGAGGGTTCAATGATTTTCACTGTCAACGAGGTCCAGGCGGTCATTTAAGAGATGATGGCGTAAATGTAGCTTCAAAATAAAGCCAAAATCAATTTGATAGCTCAAAACTATTTAAATTTCATTTTCTATCGCTCTTATCTGGTCCTACAGTTGTCAGAGATCACCAGGTAACAGAAGAAGCTTGGTTCAGGACCAAGTTCGCCAAAGACTTTAGCGCCACACAAAGACGAATAAGAAGGGACTCCATAGAGTTGTGGTTTGGTTGAGGAATAGTACATACCCTCTCCTTCACAGTTTGCAAGAACGATTGAGTTGGGGTAAGTTTATGACCGAGAAGCCGCGTTCATAAAATCCACGAAGCCATCCAATTTTAGACTTCTTCAAAAGAGTGGAAGTGGAAACAAAGGGAAGTTGGAGTGTGTCTGGGGTGTACGGCACGGAGGGTAGGATTTCATATTTCAACGTTTCGAAGTACGTTTTGACCGGCTACGCAACATGTTGCCGAGCGTTGTCATGTTGCAAAATCACTTTATCGTGTCTTTGGTTGTATTATGGCTATATTTTCGCCCAGTGCTTGGCTAAGACGCATCAATTGAGTTCGGTAGAGTTCTCCTGTGACAGTTGTGGAAATCGTCGAAGCATGTTCCACGTAAGCTTCTTACAGCATTCGATAGTCTTCAGGTGCACTTTTCCTCTAATGGATGCAGGAAAAAATAAACTTGCCCCATGGCATATTTGGAGCACACTAAAACTATGTTGCTCAAAGTTCAGGGAATCGAACTCTTAAGACAAAGGTAATGCACATTCGTCGGCCGCATATTTCCAGAACAAAACTTAAGATTAAGATGCACGACGTAGATTGCTTGCACAGAAATAGATGTGACGGTATACGAGAAGAAGATAACTGCACTGGAGTTATAGAGAACGTGTCAACGTACAAATACCTTGATACTATTGACAATTTGAAAAAAAAAAAACTGTGTCAATCTGTCAAACAAACTCAGCACACCAGAGGTAATCAGACAATGCTATTTCGGATTGGTGGAATCGCACCTAAGATACGGCATACTTGCATGGGTAAGAGCGTCGTAAATGCAGAGGCTACAACTAGTGCATACTACGAAGGGCGTTCAATATATTCTCGGTATCGGGGTGAAGCTGTGGTTGTATATACAAATTGACTTATTTATCAAGTAACACTATTATTTTAGTGCTTTCATGTAAAATTTCATATAAATGTGATTATTAATTCGCGTTTTATCTCTAGTTAAACAGAATCGTAATGGCAACTGAGACGATGATGGTGAAAATTGAGCATCGCGCTGTAATTAAATTTCTCACTAAGCAAGGAAAAAGTCAAAAAACTATTCATGACGAGATGGTGGCTGTTTACCAAGGTTCCGCACCTTCATTATCAACTGTGCAAAAGTGGTCAAGTGAGTTCAAGAGAGGCAGAGAGATACTAATACTAAATACTAATACTAAAATAATTTCATTACTTGAATTTATATATACAACCACAGCTTCATCCCGATACCGAGAATATATTGAACGCCCCTCGTAGACTTCAAAAACTGGTACAAAAAGCAGGACGCAGCATCGATGTACATCAAGAACCAAACCAAACAATACGTCTACTGAGTATCTACCAGATATACAATCTAGAACTCCTAACGAATTTTGGCAACGACAACATCTACAGAGTGCAGACGCAGCAGACAAGGAACACCAGAAGACGACTGAAGCAGCTCTACTAAATACCAAGATACTGGAACGAGTATGGAAGACGAACTTTTAAGGTTGCATTGAACTCCCAACTGAGCTCAGAAACTTACCGAGTAAAGAGATGTTAAAAAAGTAAAAGAAATATATCTATCATAAAAGTAAAATCATAACTAAATGTAATCTGTATAAACTTTGTACAGAAGAAGTTAATTATTATCGTACGTTTAACACTTTTGTTTACTTGTATACTATGAATTTTTGAATACCTGAATTTCAACATTGTTAAAATGAAATATATAGTCTTCTGCAGACAAGCCCTTCCGACTTTGCAGATAAAAATCTGTATCCAAAATTTAAAATGAAATAAAATAAAAGAAGTTGAAAAAAAAAGACAGGGTCTAAATTTGAAATAATGTTGGTTACAACATTACCGCGTTTAACTTATCGACCTTATAGTATCAACAGGTGTTCTTTCGTTATCCAGAGTTGAGTGTAATCTTTTACCCGGCATTACTACTGGACATTGTTTTATGGCCGCAGGATAGTGCTGCTCACGTCTAACATGTACAGTAAGTAGCTGCAGAGCATCAATACCGAAAAAGAGTTTGCGGTAATCCTTGAGTATTGGACAAATTCCCAGGAAATGAAACTCAGTTTGTCGTTCTTTGAGGTTACATAAAGGGTGGTTAAATTTGAAGGGCCGATGTTGAATGTGAACCACACATAAACGTCAAGTTTTTTTTCTGCATTTCATTTGACATTTCTCAATCTCAGAATAACTCAATTTGAACCATGGAAAGATACACAATCGAGCAGCGCGTTAAAGTTATTCAGGCTTATTATGAAAATGGGCGTTCAAATCAAAATGCATATCGTGCACTTCGTAATTTTTTCGGTCAATTTAATCGTCCAAATTAAAGTACAATCGGAAAAATCGTGCAAAAATTTGAGCAAACCGGGTCTGTACGAAATGTGAAAACACCAGTCTATGCTCGTACTGCCCAACAATTGCAGCCCTCACGCTCGTCGTTGATGAACATTATGCATAAAGACTTGCATTTACACGCTTACAAGGTGCAATTGACTCAAAAACCAAAGCCTCTTGACCATTTCAAGCGTCGTCAATGGTCAGAATGGTGGCAAGAAATGGCAACAGTGGATGATCAATTTTCGAAGAAAATCATCTTCAGTGATGAGGCACATTTTCACCTCAGTAGATTTGTCAATAAGCAGAATTGCCGCATTTGGGCGAAGGATAATCCAAGAGTGATTGTCGATAAACCAATGCACCACAAAGAGTGACTGTTTGGTGCGGTTTATGGGCTGGCGGCATCATCGGGCCGTATTTTTTCCAAAATGAGGCCGGTCAGGCAGTTACTGTGAATGGTGTTCGCTATAGTGAAAGGATAACGAACTTTTCATGGCCCGAATTGGAAGATATGAATGTGTACGATATGTGGTTTCAACAGGACGGTGCCACTTGCCACACAGCTAACGAAACAATGGCTCTTTTTTGCGACAAATTCAATGGCCGTGTTATCTCACGTGGTGGCGATGCCAATTGGCCGCCTAGATCATGTGATTTGACAGCGTTGGATTTTTTTCTTTGGGGTTATTTGAAAGAAAAGGTGTACGTCGATAAGCCAGCAACAATTCAAGAGCTAAAGGATGAGATAATTCGGCACATTAACGGCATAGAACCTCAATTATGCTTCAGCGTCATCGAAAATTTGGACCATCGGATGGAGGTGTGTCGCCGAGGTTGCGGCGGCCATTTGGCCAATATTTTGTTCCATACATAATTGAACCATACCAATATTATCATAATAAAAAGAAATGGCAATAATTTCCTAAATAATTTGTATTTTTATTCAAAATCAACATCGGCCCTTAAAATTTAACCACCCTTTACATAGATCGCACAAAATTGTAGCTTAATGCTCGACGATGGCGAATATAGTTCAAACTAATTATACACCTTTTTATTGGAATATCATCCTAATTCTTTTGGGAGTTGTTGGTAGCTGAAATGTAGGTCTTGTGGTTGAAGGTGTGACTAAACTGACTGTAGTAGGCTCTATATATAGACGAATGAGCTTCCTGGACAAATCATAATGCTGGCTTTCATCAGGAAATCATCAAATGTTGCCTTAAGCGAATCAGGAAAAGAGCTTCCCGGGCATTGAATCGAACGCTGCCCGAAAATCCACTATGAAGGCATACAGTTTGTTTTCCTTTCTTTCCTACTTTACTTAAGATAAAGATAAACTCTCGCACTTGCAAATTGGTCTTGTGGATTATAGGTCCACTGGTACGGCAGTCAATTTGTCGACTGCGTACAGAAATAAAGACTTCTTCGATTTGCTGGCAGAAAGCAAGTATGTAGTCAGACATTCGCATATGACGTCTGTATAAAACTTGTACCTTACTGTACTAGCTGCGCTGTGTTTCTTTTCCGCTTTTTTTTCAATTCAAAACCACTTTCACTGCAACGCTGCTACATTTGAAGAAAGGACCTCAAAAAATAAAAACACTCTCTCCCCAGCAGATGCGTCATCTTGAGTCAAATACGCTCCACAGACGATTGACTGTCCCCCAAAGTTTAGCACGGGTCCTTTGCAATTGTCAAAATATGTTACCCTGCATCGTCCATCAAGCAAGGGTCCTCAACATCGGACTCGCACATGTGATAAATAACCCAAAGAACCTCTTAAACTGACGTCATTTATCTAATCCAATTCGACTGCTTCGCACCGGGCTCGGACACACCGTCCGGCTGGGGAAACCAAAACAATGACCCCTCGTGTCGTGTGCGATTGAACTCGGTGTTATGTCCTTCCACTTCATCAATCCCAATGAATCGAGTTAACAGGACGACAATATGTGCGCTATCCATCGTCCATCTCGCCCCCTCTCATCGGGGCGGGGGACGTTCGTTTGAGAAATTGAAAAAGGAGAATCTTCTCTTCCTTCCTCGAGGCATTTCCACACACACACACCGACAGACGGAGCAAAGACAAAGGCTTCCCATAATGGCCAGCCGGGGCCGAGCACGGCGATGAGCAACGATCGGGGCCAAAGCGATGAGTGTGTTCCTCGCCCCAGATGACGCCGCCACTTACCTTTCCGGTCGCAATTGAGCGCACGTTTGACAGGGAAAGTGCGCTCTTCGTTGTCGTCGTGGTCGATGTCCAGCGGTGAGAGGAGTCTAATTTCGAAAGACGAGCAAATATTTGGCCAAACTCCAAAAATAACTGGACACGGACGGACTGGGGCACTCTGCACAAAAACATTTTAATTAATTTCGCATTCTTCGACAGCCGCCGCCTCCCCCGGATTGTGGGCGATGAAGGCATTTTCATTTGAACTTAAGTCATTTGACTGGGGGGCGGGACGAGCTTCACCCCCTACCCTCCTCACCCCAACTGGTTCTCTCTCACGTCCCTCCCCTTCCCATTCCAGCAAGCCGACATCACAGTCATAACAGCTCCGAGCTGCCGGACGGTTGTTGTTTAGCCATGGAGACAGCCCGACCCCAACCCACCTCTGGCGTAAACTTTTCCCATTCTTGATGAGATATGGTCGGTTGTCGAAGTTAACCCTTTCAGAGGATAAATCTCCAAATGACGGTCTTGGTCGACAAAAACGAAAATTCAATGGAAATGTGAATTTTTTTGGTGGGCGGCCTGCTTCGACGAGTGGGCGTCACCATTCGGGTTTGTGGGGATCCTCTTGGTCGGTTGTTCGGTTGTTCGGTTGGTCGCTCGGTTGGTGGGTTATTAATTTTCGGGAAGAATGAGATACTTTCAACTTCAACATCGGATTAGGCGGACCGGATCTTGTGCGGGGAGGTTCGTAATAATGAGGATATCATATTCGCACCGCAAACTGTGGCCAGAGGCTGGGCGGGTGGTGCCACATGGGCATTCTGTGGCCTCATCCTCGGGAGAGAATTAATTAAAAAGAGAGAGTCTCGGTTACTGGGTGGGTGTGCGGGTGTTAGTGTGTGTGTGTGAAGGTGAAACGAAACTATTTCAAAACAGATTCCCACAGCTTGTGTTGCTGTGTTGTTGCTTCTGAGGTCGCATGTGACGAAATTGTGTAAATGTGGCTGCTGCTGAAAGGCTGCGGCCCTCCATTGAAGGAAAATGAAGCGGAAAACAATTTTCATATGGAATCCAGAAAGTTTTTGCCACCGAATGGCAGTCGGGATTATTACCGACACAAGACCGGAGAGGATTTAATGGAATTTGATTTAGCAAAGGATGTGTTCAGCGGGTGCGCAGCTGGAGATTGACTATGTGGAGCTGCGTTTTTGTGTTAGGTTTACTCTAAGCGACAATTTGTTTCGATGAAAGTTCCCACTTCAAGGGGTCAGATTGAGAGGGCTGGGCTGCAGTTCATTCATAATGGAGTCCCTTCGAAGGATTTGAAGTGGAGCTCAACCAGTGCCAATCTGGGTTCTGTCGACGTCTGTCGTCATACTCCTCAAGGAGGTGTCCTAAGTCCCTTCTATAGAACGAGGTGGTGGTGGAGTTACCATGTAGTTAAACAGAAGGCCTGGCGATGTAAGGTCTCGGTTAATACTAAGGACCCTTTCTCACCTTATATAAAATGCAAAGAGATTGTGTGGCTTTTCGTGACATCGCAGTGAGCCTAATCATGGACTAAGTGGATCACCCTGTGGCAGTGAAATTACGTAGAAAAGGTGTCTGATACGATTGCCCTTGATGCGGTTGGGTACACAGTGTTGCAACTGCATGAGCTTCAAATTCCAAACAAAAAAAAAATTATTTTCTTGCGGTGGCGTATACGTAACATATTTTTTCATTTTCTCGTATTAAGTCGAAGCTCTACCACGAGCTAACCAACGACCGTACCCTTTCGCGATCCAAAGACAATTGCCCATGGCATTTTCTTTCTGATTCACCTGATCGTTGGCCACTCTCTCTTTTACTCAAGAGGGTAACTTTGAGTCGATTGAGGAGAGGGATTATTTTTTATTTCTCGTGCAATATCATTCAACATCTGATGTCTGAGGCCCGTGAATCCTATTAGCTTCGAGGGGATGAGGCTAGAACGTCACAATGCGATCTAGTTAGTGACATACTAAGTGACTAGTCAAACTCGGCTCAGAGGGAATCTCAGAGGCTCACTGTTTACTAGGTCTCCTGAGGTAATTGGGCAAAAAACTCCTCTCTCGAGGGTTTAATCTGGCTATCTACAAGATATTGATCGTCCAAATCTAGCTGGGTACCGTAGAAACGAGTGTGAGACAGAACAGACGACATCAGAAGAAGAAGCTCTTGCAATGGGCGATTTATTAAAGATGTAATATTTTTGAAAGGTTTACGCAAGTTGGACCATCGTTGGAAAAACTGCATCGTGTAGAAAGCAGACTACGTTAAGAAATATATTCAATTTTGGTAAACAAAAATCCTTGAGAACCTGCAGTTCTTCGCGGCAGTCTGCGAACAGCTTAGATTTGATTTCTGTTGATGGACACCCAATTAGTGGCAGAAGACAGACGTGTTTCAGTTGGTCTCCTCAACGTTTTGCTTTGCCATAAATATTTTTATGTATTCTTGTATTCTTTTAACTTTTTGTGAATAAAGAACAACATTCATATAAACGGCTATCCTTCTGACAGTAGCTTATATACTTCGTGCTCTGCGGCAGTAATATGTCCATATAGACGTCAATGATATCGCGTAAGACAAGTGCCGGATTAACGCGCGCTGGTCTGCTGTAACTATTTAACGTCAGTTATCGTGGATTTTCTGGCATAAATATTTATTTCCGCTCCAGACAAAAACGGAATATCTCCCGCAGAAAGGTTGCATGGCCGGCCACACCGAACTATACTCTCGGCTATGTTCCCGCAGCCGACACACAAGAACAATAAAATCGCACCGATTGGCAAGTACTTAATTTCTGAACACAGTTACATTCATCAGTACTTGCATAAACCGAAATGGATCGAAGCAGTGGTTAGGAAAATCTTTTTTACAAACGCCATCAAAACCAGACGCGTCAACGTAAGAGCCAAAATGTAGCAAGCAATCCTGATTGTTTGTCGTCACCTATAATTCCATTTCAAGCGAATATCTCCGATCACTATAACACCGCGGATTACCTATTTTCAACATCGGAGATGCCTCAGCAACAGCAAGATGATCACTCGGATATTTTTATGTATCCAGAAGACGAAAATCGTAATATTGATTTGAGTTCTACACTTTCGTCCTCAGAGCCACTTTCTACTGTCACTTGTCAAACTGGAGAAACAATCAACACAACACCCTCGTCACCAACACCCCGACGGTCCGAGCGGCTACGAAAAGAACAAGTTCATTTCGTTACAAATTAAGCATGGGGTAGCTGATGTAATCGCTACCTAAAGCGATCTCAACAATCATCAACATTTCGAACCGATAACCTCAATTGCCCTCGTTGATCGGTTTTTTTTTCCCGCAAATGTCATTCGAAATGGAACGCCCATTTATACACCTTGATTTGTATGTTGAATTCCTTTTTTAATATACCAGTTGAACTGATCGGTTGCATTTTTATTATTACTCGCTCCTCTCCGTATCTCACTACAAAAAAATTTATTTAATATTCTATGCAATTCAATTCGTTGTAAGAATAATCTTAAAATCGCTCTTTTTCTCTAGTACTTTCCATCAGTATCCGATCTACCCAACGCCGCCTTACTTAGGATTACTGCAGATGACGGCCTGTATACATGGAAAAAAGCACTCCCGCTCCTCTATTGGTAAATATATTCGCGTGTGCGTCAGCTACCCTACGGTTCTCCAGCTGTTCGCCGTCGCCGGGAATCTAGAGACCTGAATATTCTAGGCTCCCTACCAGTCGCAAGGATTGCCAACAGTGTCTCATTTCAAAATGCACGCGTTGACCCCATGTGCGCCATGTATCCTTATCCGCATGTATTTCTGAAGAGCTTCGTGATTTAACGCCCACACCTCAGCACCATCTCGCGGCACCGTTCAGAAGTAGTTTAATTAAAAATAACACGCATGCACCATACAGCTGCCAGGCTGTTCGTTACAATCTCCCGCGGTGCATAATTTCCTCCAGATTATGAAAAACAACCGACGACGACGACGACGACGAGAGCGAATGAAAAAATACAAGAAGAAACAAGAGAACAAAAAAACATCCCATCATCGCCGTCAACTGTTGTTACAGCGCGCTCCACTTCATAATAATCTTATAATGTCATAGTTTGGCAGTATCCCGGCTGCTACACGGGCTCATATTGAACAATTTGTTCGCTCTACGCCGACCCCGGGCTGGCTCCTAACTCTTCCGTGTTTCCTGGCAGACGTGCAGCGCAGGAGGACACATTTGGATCGTGAAACAAGGGCGAATGTGAACTTCGGCGAACAAGCAAAAAGAACGAAAAAAAAAGGGAACGGCATCCGTGTTGCATAGATGCCTCGAGATGATATTAAATTATGTACCTACACGCGGCGGACTCCTTGAGGGCGGCAATAACCCGAAGCCGACGTGCCAGGACACCGGGGGGCCTTCTGCGAACATGGGTTCATCTTTTCCGGATCATGTGAACATTCGGCGCGAAACATAAGCGAGAAGTTATGCGATTCTAAAGGACTCTCCCGGTAATGGTCTCTGGCAAGTTCTTCAACGATTGCCCAAGAGACACCCGACTGTCAAGCAGGAATGAATTCCCATGCATCCCGCAGGATTGACCGAGAAAAAGCGATACCCACTCTAATGTGCTGCCACCTCGCATGCCGCTACCCCCTTGACAAATTACACCCAAGGTGTGTCAGCCCAAACTGTTGACGTCGGCGGCGGCTCCCCGGTAAATGGTGATGGTTATGGCAATGCTGGCAGTAACACACATCCGTTGCGGATCGCATGACTGACGACTCACTTGTGCCGAAAAAGGAGACAGTCTATCGTTCATCCCTGGTGCGGTGGGTGGCGGCGAATCCAATCGGAGAGTACATCGTCGTGATTGATAAACATAATATCCCCCGATTGGGGTTAGGTGACACTCAATATCAGTTTGACTTCGATGGCGTCGATGTGGTCGCCTGACGAGGGGTGGAACGACACGACGGGGCCAGATGCCATCAATATATTTTCTCCTTCATTGGCGAACCATTTATCAGTCCCCGGATACAGATTTGTCATATTGATATCCATCAATTTCTGGGAAGTGGATTAAGACGAGATGCCACAGCGCCCACCTGCTGGCACTGGTTCCTCCTCCCCCTCAATGGGAAATTGATTGGTTGTGAATGGATGAGCGGGTGCTGCGGTTGACTTGTGCCTGACATTCGAACAGATGATGATGTTATTTGCAGGGAGAGAGTTGCAGAGAGGGATAAGGTTGTTACTCGTCTGTCTCGACTGTACATCGATCGAGAGGGCTTCGTGTAGGAAGGAGTGACGTTGCAACTGTTGTAACAGAACTGGATGCAGTGGAATTTTGAATCTTCTTGCATTTCACATCGAGACTGTGCGTCACATCTAGGCTAGGTGTCACTTCCCAAGCAGGTAAGGGTGGCTAAATACCGAACCAGTCAATGATAGGACAGATCGTTCACATTAATGAAGATGAATTGAAGACGTTAACAAGCAAGGGCGCAGGCATTTTCTCCGAAATATTAAGAATGCCCTGCGCAATCAGAATAGACCGACTGTGGCAGTGTTTTCCAAGGATCCTGCCAGCCAAAGAAGGGGCCCTGAATGATGTCAATCAAACTGGGTGGGACACCAGTTGAAGCTACAATTCATATTGACAGCTAAGCGGCCATTGAAGCAAGTCGTGAAGAACACAGTGTTGTTTGGTGCGCAACACTCGATAAATCAATACTTGGTTCCACGGACAATGAAATAACAACGACCCTTCCCAGACAATCCTGTGCAGCAAACCACCAGACAGAGAGCACAAAAATGTTGACTAGGAAGCTTAAGTCAACTTAAGCAACCGAGCGAATACATGGAAATGATACACTGTCATCATAATAAACACATTGTTCAGTTTCGAAAAGTTTCGTTTAGTTTCGTTCAATTTTATTTACTTAATCTGGACCCAAATCAGTCCCTCTCTACGGACTAGAATAAAACTGCTGCTGCCATCCAGTCTAGCGTTATATCACACTCCCATACAACTTTGAACTATTCAGTCGGTTGAGCGCATTAGAGCACTGCTTGGTCATAGGATGTTTTTATTTTCAAGATGAAGAACAATGTTGACTTCACGATTCCAAAGTCGGCGAACAGAAGGCGGTATTCTTAAACCACTCGCTGTTTTGTCGGAGGTTATTGAGCCTACACTTGACCACTCAGATCGGCCATCGCCCAACCATCAATGGAAGACCTAACCAAGGCTTCAGGTAGTCCCAATGCAGGTTCGGATCCTAAGAGCACCTCCTCTGATTCTTGTCTAGTAAATATATTGGTCCGGGACGCATACAAGTCTTAACGAATTAAAAGCCTTATTACTACTTACTTACTACCAGTTTTACTGGACCTCTTTGCAAGCATGTCTTGCCATACTTACTGTGTTCAGATAAAGGGTGGCTAAATTTTAAGGGCCGATGTTGATTTTGAATAAAACACAAATTATTTAGCAAATTATTGTCATTTCTTTTTATTGTGATAATATTGGTATGGTTCAATTATGTATGGAACAAAATATCGGCCAAATGGCCGCCGCGACCTCGGCGGCGCACCTCCATCCGATGGTCCAAATTTTCGATGACGCTGAAGCATAATTGAGGTTCTATGCTGTTAATGTGCCGAATTATCTCATCCTTTAGCTCTTGAATTGTTGCTGGCTTATCGACGTACACCTTTTCTTTCAAATAACCCCAAAGAAAAAAATCCAACGGTGTCAAATCACATGATCTTGGCGGCCAATTGACATCGCCACCACGTGAGATAACACGGCCATTGAATTTGTCGCGCAAAAGAGCCATTGTTTCGTTAGCTGTGTGGCAAGTGGCACCGTCCTGTTGAAACCACATATCATCCACATTCATATCTTCCAATTCGGGCCATAAAATGTTCGTTATCATTTCACGATAGCGATGACCATTCACAGTAACTGAATGACCGGCCTCATTTTGGAAAAAATACGGCCCGATGATGCCGCCAGCCCATAAACCGCACCAAACAGTCACTCTTTGTGGTGCATTGGTTTATCGACAATCACTCCTGGATTATCATTCGTCCAAATACGGCAATTCTGCTTATTGACGAATCCACGGTGAAAATGTGCCTCATCACTGAAGATGATTTTCTTCGAAAATTGATCATCCACTGTTGCCATTTCTTGCCACCATTCTGACCATTGACGACGCTTGAAATGGTCAAGAGGCTTTAGTTCCTGAGTCAATTGCACCTTGTAAGCGTGTAAATGCAAGTCTTTATGCATAATGTTCATCAACGACGAGCGTGGGAGGTGCAATTGTTGGGCACGACGACGAGTTGAGGTGGACGGCTCTTCAACCACACTATCGCGAACAGCAGCAATATTTTCTGCAGTACGAGCTGTATGAGTATGCACTGGTATTTTCACATCTTCTTTTGTACGCACATTTGGACGATTAAATTGACCGAAAAAATTACGAAGTGCACGATATGCATTTTGATTTGTACGCCCATTTTCATAATAAGCCTGAATAACTTTAACGCGTTGCTCGATTGTGTATCTTTCCATGGTTCAAATTAAGTTAGTCAAAATTTAACGAAGGACTTTTCTCTGGAAGCGCCCAAGAATCTCCTTGTCCTTTATTCCTCAATAGTCTTCTCTGCCTAACGACACAGCGTTTGACAAGCGTGATCATTCGTTATATAAAGGCATATGGCATATTTGAAAAGATCAGGTCGTGCCTCTGGTGTTGACGTTTGCGTTACGCACGTTCTTCTCGAGAATGATGTTAAGAGAATCAGATGACTATTCATTCCATTTAGCGTCATTATATAATAATAATAATAATAATAATATTGGTGGCGCTACAGCCCATAGAGGACCAGGGCCTAGCTTCTCAGCAACCACTCGTGTTGTGCGTGCTATTGCTCTATCACGAGTGGAAGGGACCTACAGTTTTATGCCGACTCCGAACGGCTAAATTTGAGAAGCTTTTTCTAGATAATTTTACTCTTTGAGCATTGTCAGTGACTCGAAAGAGGTGGGGCCGTGCCAGGAATCGAACCTAGACAGGTAGGTCCAAGTGCGTAGGAGTCGACGCACATACCCACAACGCCACGGGCCACCACATTTAGCGTCATTAGCAGGACTTAATTCGGTTTTTATTTATTTTTTATTTTGTTCGACTGAAAATGTGTTTTAAAATCAATTTAAAATGATTTCCAAATCTTCAGGGGTTGGTATCTTGCGATGTCGGGTAAGTAGATGTCGCAAATCGCTTATTTTTGGATCAGAAGTTGTGGTTCACATCAGTCCTCATCAAAGGTCTCGACGTAGTCATTTCTGTAGTCGATACACAGGTGGTAGGTATCGACTTCAGCTTCTTTTCCTCTTTCTGCTGTAAATTGAATATTTGGCGATGGTGGATTTTCCTGGACTGAACCCGTGCTGATATTAGCCAATCAGGCTGTTGAGGTGGGATTTCAGGGGCTTACACAAGACGGTGGAGAAGGTCTTGTGTTCAATATTCAGGACACTTATGTATACCTCTGTAGTTGACGCTGTTTAGAGGGTCTCCTTTCTTTTAAATCGGTCAAACGATGCTGATATTTGATCAGTTCGACCTACTTTCAGGCGACTAGAACAGATGAGTTGTTGTTCGGCAGACGGTCTATCGGCCACAGCAGCCTTGTTGGACTCTCTGCCTTTTTTCTGTATTTTCAGGTCGGTATGGCTGAACATCCTTCAATGGATTGAATGGGATAGCAGGTGGACTTTCCTTCTCCAAGATATCATAATGGGCCCATCAGGACATAAGCAAGACGTGACACGAGCCCGTCTAGTGTTTGTCTAGAAACAATTCTTCCAACTTGATCGATTTCCACAAATTGACGAGGACCAAAGCATGATTTCGGTTCAAATTGCAAAAACCCTGCGTGTGATGCTTCACCCCACATATTTCGGCATTTTCCTACTGACTCCCATTAAATTGCAGCTCCCTCGTGCATCCCCATCAATCCACAACCCCTCAGTTCATAACAAAAAAAACCGCATGCAATCGCCCCCCAAATATTATTCCAGGCACCATCTACCAGTGCGGCCAATAACTCCAATCCGATTGCTCCCGCAGCGATAACCCACTAACCGGGATTGCATCTCATTTTCATGCAAAATTAAAGCCGATCACCATCGCCGAGTGCATCATCATCAGCGCGTGAGCTCATAAATTCTGCACGAATTTCACGCGCATCTGAACTCCATTAATGGCCTCGCAAGTGTCGGTCTCCCGCAATCCTGTCGATTTTTTTGTTTGTTGTGCCTTTTATTGAGCACTTCCGCCCTAAAGTGTCACTGCAGCTTTGCAGCGGCTAAACAATGGCAAACTGTTTAATGCCAGTTTAAAGCTAATTAAATTTCCATCAAAATGCATTGAGTTGCAGGTCTCGGCCGCCACAGCACGCAGGACGACGGTTACGGATTTGCTCCTGCCGCCGCCGCCGCCGCATGCAATTAGCATAACAATTTGCAATTACATGGGAATATTAAAATGTTAACCACACGGCTCCACTCAATAATGCGCGGTGCCGACGGTGGCAACGGTGGCGACGGTCGGATAATAGACACAAGCACGAGCCTGGCCAGGGCTGCCGATGTTCTGCGTGTTCGGCCGCCTCCCCGGGAAATGATGGCAGCGACACAATTCGGATACATTTCCGGAAGGTTAATTACATGTTTCATGTAAGCAGAAATTTTGCGCCGCAAAAATATGTCGCTGATGCTGCTGTCACGAGTATATTGTTGCGTACACAATCGCGAGACAGATGGAGTGCGATGGTGCTCTTGTTAACATGATGCGTGGCTTTGCGGGGGCCGGATAGTTTATCGCCGAAGTGGAGATTTAATATTCATGGGATGTGGGTTGTCTTGTGGAATGGAGGAAGGGTGTGATGAACATGCTTGCTTCTGTAGTTTAGCACGTTCGCGGTAAATCTGCAAGCATCTAGTTAATAACCGGGCACGATCATAGCATCTTCACGGACAATCAGGCAGCCACTAAGGCACTGGAATCAGTGTTACAAAACTCAAAACTGGCATCAGATGAGGTAACTGAGAAGTACAATATTCGCTTCTGTTGGGCGCCAGACAGAGAAATATTCTAATCAACGGACGAGCTAGCCAAGCGCTCACAAATTCTGTCCCTCAGTCAACTGAACAAAACTCTTGCTGCGAAGGATAACAACCGAAAAAACTTACACGTGATGGCTGGGAAGCGTTACATGCCAGATCTCCAAATTGATCTGGCCTAGACCAGATCCAGAATGCTCTTAAGAGCTGTTCTCTTTGAACAGACTACGAGTACATGTGGTTGATGTCATTACAAGGAAATTGGGCGTCATCACAAACAACTTCTGTAAAAGCTGCATGGAGGAAGATTATGTCAACTTTAGCAATCGAGCGAATACACGGAAATGATGTGACGTGGTCAAGTTGATTGATGCTTGGCACTCGCTTGTTGGCACACGGTTTTAGGCGACGTTTAGCTAATGGCAATGGGATCGAGTGGCTCCTCCTTTCTCGGACGTATGACAATCGTTTTCTTGTTGTGTATGTGTGAAGTGATGCACTGCACGGGAGCACATGGTGCCTTCTTTGAAATTTTACTCAGCTCGTAGTCTCTACCTGCACGGCGACGTGCAGTTGCGGCAGATTCAAAATTGCTTCCATTCCTGCCGTAGAAGTTGTTCCCGCAGATCCCGTGGTCTTTTTCTTAGTTTTTCAATCACCCTGGGCTATAACTTGAAGGCTCTTTTACATAAGAAACGTCTAACTATAAACTCAATATGACCCGTTCACACTACAAAAACGCGAAATAACTTGCCCAGGAAATGGTTCGTCAACAAAAGTCCACACCGATTGCATTGTGTAAAAAACCTTTCCCGAACCAAGAAGAAGTATGGAATAACGACAACAACAGGCTAAATTACACGCTCGATAGTGAATTTTTGTGGATTCAGTGGTCTTTCGGTAGTTCCATGTGACATACGCTACGAATTTGGTTGTTAACCCGTGTCCACCGAGCCACAAACGAGGATGGTTCATCCGCCCAATCCGCATATTTTCAAGATATTCAGTTTAATATTAAGAGCACTTCAATGAAAGGTCTAAAACCTTCTCCTATGCTAGCTCCAATTGTTTCCGACAACAAATTCAGTCATATTTCGAGGAAATAATGAAATCTAAAACATGTACAACAGCAAGCCCAGGCCAAGAGTACATTCATATGAATGCCAAAGGGCTGTAACCTTCAACAGAAGGCATATCCCATAGTGACTGCAGGCCAAACGATTACTCTAAATTAACAAAAACAAATCCTCTGACTCTCTGCATCTTCCGATGAGTGAGCTTATTGTGTTCACAAATACAACCACACCAACGATTAGCAACTCCGCATATTCAATTCTGAATGAGAATACTTGTGAAATGTCAGAATCTACTCTATTCTCTCGGATTCTGTGAGCTATTCAGCACACCCCCATAATGAGGCATCATCCACCCACGTCCTGACGACGCACATCCACAGATGCCACCAGATAGTGGAGCAGATATTAATTGAACGTTTGCCAGACTCACACGGAGCCCGTGCACTCCTCTGGGTAATTACGGGTCTTCCCACATCTCCTCGCATTCGTTAAATCCTCAGAAACTATCTAATTTCCGTTTTCTATCAGTATCTGCTCCGTCGCACTCGTTGCTTGTGTTATGGTTTCGATTTTGAAACTCTTTCCTTTTCCCGTTGCCTCCTTTATTTTCGAAAAAAAAAAAGATAAATAATAGAAAAACTTTGATGAGGACGACACCCGAGTCGTTGGTGTGCCTCGGCAGGATTTGACGCCGTTTGTGTCTGGCTGCTGGAGGGGTTGTGCGCCTCTCACCGGCTTGCCCTTGAGTGTCCTGTCACCGAACTTGGGGCGTTGAAGTTTCACCATTTTCTCAGGTGAAACTTTGATTGCTTCTCGCAATTAATTTCTATCCTAATGAAGAGATAGATTAAAAGTCAACTTAGTTACCAGTCATTGCGAGTGCGTGTGCGTGTGACGCTCTCAATTGGTATCTCCTTTCGCATCTAATGGCAAGGTGCGACTCTGAATGGAAGAGGATTAATTTTTGGAATTACAGTGTGTCACTGGGACTCGGAGGGCGCTTTGATGTTCCACACAATGCCGGAGCTCTGTCTTGACATTATTATGAAGTTTTAGAAAATGGTGTAGATTTTGGCAAAGGCGTGGTCCGTGTTATTTTTTAAAGGGTTCGAGATATATAGTTTCTATAAGAAATTTGAAGGTGTAGAGTGTCTTTTATTTTATACTTCTTTTATTCCGATTTCAGTCAGCTTTCGAGACACGAAGGTCTCACATTTCGTAACTGAGCCAGACAAAATAAAAAGGCTGGCTTGGCATCTGCACCACGGGCTCTGCGAGAACGAATTCCACGACCGGCATGGAAGCAATTGTGGACCTGCCGCAAGTACACATCGCCCTATGCTCCCGTGAAGTGCGACACAAAGTTCGATTAGGTACAGAAAATGTAGCTCTTCAGGTGTGAGAACCATATCACGACAACAACAAGCTCCACAAGACCGATCGCCGTCCAAGCCAGAACCTGAGTACCAAGAACATCACCTTCACCACGTTTAACAATTTTATCAGGGACCAGGACATGGAGAAACGTCGTTATCGACGCTCTAAGGAGCCATCTCGGAAGAAGATCGTGCCGACATTAGTCTCGAAAACGGACGAGACGCGCTAATCTGATGCAATCCAGGTGGCGATGTAGACAAGACCAGCGTCAAGAAAACTCCTATTTCAATCTGACTATGGTGTGTGATCATATGTCCCTCTCTGTAGGGAAACTACAATATTCCAAGTGGAATATTGAAGCAGAGAATTTTATCTTCAAAATACAAATATTTTTAACACTACAAAAACATCGATGTTCCTAGACAACCAAGCTCATAATTGGGGCGAGGAACTTAACCAAAATTCCAACACCTATTGTCTTTTAGGTACGTAGGGAGAGATTGATTTGGCTCCAGTTTAAGCAAAAGTGACGGAGAATGAACGAAACTGAACGAAAAGTTTTGTTATGGTCATAGTGTTGAGTTGAGATAACGCTTGGGCATTACATCATGCATATACAGGGTGAGCCATCTAGTGGTTTTTATTTTGACACTGACAACTGCGCCCGCTAGAAATCTTGATATAAAATTAGTATCATATCTGCGCGGAACGAAATGAGTCACTTTACGCTTGAACAACGTTGGAAAATATTGACCAAACGTTTGAAAGCGTTTTTTTTTAAAGAAGACGTCTTGGCCGAAATTAAGTACCCACCTCGACTGCTGTATGCAAGTTTATGCCAAAAGTTCCTGAGACTGCTATGCTAGTGGACAGCACACATGGTCCCAGTCGTCGTACGGTGTGCATTTGACTCAGCAATTAAAGCCGCGCGACCATCCGCTTCGTTATAGCTTCGCAGTTTGAGCAGCATGAGTTGGACAACTATTTTGGGCGAAATATCATCTTTTCTGACGAGGAGCATTTTCATATCGGCGGCTATGTTAACAAACAAAATTGCCGCATCTGGGCCGCTGTGGCAGTTGGAAGATGACCCATGAAAAGGCTCCAAAATCCATACTATACACTGTCAATTTTTTTAGGTGACATCATTGGACTATTTTTATTCGAAAATTAGGCTGCGAATAACGTTCCGGTCAACGGTGGGCGTTATAGAGACCCTTTAACCGGCTTTTTTTGACTGACATTGAAGACATGGATTTGGACCACCTCTGGTTCATGCAGGATGGCGCTCATGGCAGACAGCCTATGGCACACAGCCTATGTTAGTATATATCGATCTTTTGCGCTTCATATTCCCAAATCGTGTTAGCAGCCGTTTTGGCGATGTCAAGACGGCTGTTCCCCATGCCAAAATGACTGCGATTTGACACGGGGAACCGCGAAAGACCGATGTTATGCCAACAATCCGGAAACAGTTCAGGCACTTAAGGCCAAAATCACTCAAGCATGCCGTGAGCTACAGCACGTAACCATCAACAAGGTCTTGGAAAATTGTGACAGAATGCGCTACTGCGAAGTCAGCCGACGTTGTATCTCATGATTAATGGGAATGTTTGTTCTTACTAATAAAGCCATAATTCATGGAACAAATTCAGTTTTGTTAATTTTATTGCATTTTTAAAAATAAACTTGTATTTGGCCCACCCGGTAGATGACTGTATTTTCGGTCTGTAACATATTTTTACTTTTTTTCGGTTGGAACAAGCGTCTTCTGATAGACCGGTCGTAGCAGGGGTTCCTCAAGAATCTGTATTAGGCCCTGTTCTGTTTAAATTCTACACGTTTTCATGCGTAAACAAGAATATTTCCAGTTTAAAGTAACTCTCTTGAGTTGACATCAGCCCATCAGTCTTGGAAATTCGTAGAAATTGGTGAATTCACGTCTCCTTGTGTGGCTTGAGGACATACCAGTTCGCAAGAGTCTCCCACAATACTTCGTAACTTTGGCAGCAATTAGAATTATTTCCTTGGAATCTGTTCAAATTTGTTCATCCGCCTTCGCTTGACAGCAAATAACTTTTTCCCTTGAATTGCTTTACAATTTTAAAGGGGACCTGAATTAATAAGCTCCTACTGCTTGCATACCCTCCTGCTTCCAGGAGAGGGGAGCATGTTCACTGAGTACCTTTTCTATTGGTGCCTAGAACTTTATGTCTTTTAGTAACAGAGGTGTGATTAGCTCAGAGTCTAGAGTCCTTGACTTGAAGCAGTCGAAAGGCTTCGGCTTCTTATCTCGTCGAGTCTGGAAAATCCTTCTCAAAATAACAACCTGACTTGTGGCATAGCCTAGACTGTCGATTTAACACGTGAAATGCTTTCGGGACAGTAAGCCGTCAAGGCAATGTGCCCGCTCTCGTAGGTGCCCAATGGAGACGGCCCTTGTGGTGACGTCTCCTATCTCCGGGAAGTTGTCAATGTGGTCGAAATGCATGAAAAATCAAGAGCCACCCACCCGCCATGGCAAACATGTGCCAGCCCCGCATCCGAATCATCCCCTCCCATGTCACGCTGCGATTTTTCGTGAACACTGAACATCAGTGCCGCAACGGAACAATGACACGTTTAACCAGACATTTTTTGCAGTTTTCCTTGCAGCTGCCGTCGGAGTCCATCATTATCCACTTAAGGGAGTCTCTGATCACTCCATCGCGTCTATTCACGTCAGCACAGGCCATTTCCCCGAATTATGGTGACCAACAAATCAACCTGCCAATTGAATCTGACCAAAAGTTCCTCACATTCGTGGCAGCCTTTGTTGGTCGATGTGTCACGGGCGAAAGCAACCGATTCTTTATCAGCACACACCACCCCGGTCCCGGCCACCCACGCAGTCCATAAAGGGAACGTCAGACTTGTGCAGACCATAAATCTGGGGACCACAATTGTGCACTAGTCTGAGAGTAAAAGAGGGGCAGCAGCAGCGAACAGAAAAAAAAAAAATGAATGGAAAACGCCTGCTTGTTGTATCGGCGACTGGATTTATAACCGGAACGAGGAGCGGGGAGACTGCGGGGCTCTTTATACTTCAAACCGTTCGGCATTGTTAGAAAATATTTTGCTGATGACGTGCAGTATGCATAAATCGTTAAAAATACGAGCGCGCGCGCTCCTGTCCAAATATGTATTGGTCCCACAGGCGGCTCATGAATATCCAATTGTGAGCTGAAACCGGGTGGCTGCGAGGGAGCTGGAGTGGCACGAGCTGTTCAACTCCCGAGTGGGGGGGGAGTTGAATTCAGGCAAATTATTGTTATTTTACGGGTTCGCCCTTGGTCGATTTAATTTTGTGAAAATGTCCAGCATTCGGGTTGACGGGCGACCCGGAGACGGAGCCGGGGCTCGCTGGCCTGGTGATTAACTTTAAAAATTGATTTTAAAGTCGGACCGTGGTTCTCATTAAGGCGGCAGGGCGGCATCCAAGTGCAACTTTATACATTTATGAGCGCTTCCTGGCGAACGTGAAAATTGAGTGGAAGTCATAAATAATTGGAAATAATTACACGCTACCGCAGCGGGGTGGCGGAGGTGATGTTAAATTGTTAAATGGGGCCGAGATGGGAGGGCTGTGAAATCGATCGGGAATTTTCTCGTCTCATCAACGGAATTGATTGCTTTTCTCTGCGATAAGTGAGCATCTCCTCGAAGGCTCTTGTGCGATGCATCTTGAGCGTAGCGCGGTGGTGATGGGGTGAAGTGAGTTAATGGAAAATTACAGGATTCGCTGGGTTAAGCTGTTGCATGCATGTTCGGCGTGCATTTCCGATAGGAGCTGCTGCTGGTTTGCGAGGAAGTTTGGATCTATTAGAAGTTAATTGGCGCCTGCAAGTCATGTGGCTACCAGAGAGATCAGTTTATTCGACTAATTGTGGGCCACCAGGCGGTGAGACGTGGTGCATGGTTTCGTGGCCGAAATTTAAAGCGCGAGAGGTTATCCTTGTAGACAGCAGATGGCACGCGAGCTGTTTCAAAGGATGGAGTTGAACTCGGGAACTGTCGGGCAGTGGTTTTGACAGAGCAGGCTTTGAACGCATCTCCTTTTGCTGAAGTTGGCTCGATAACTTTGTCGGATTTGGACATTTTATTGAAGTTGGTGGTTGCCTGTGGTGGCATAGGAAAGTTTCAACTCTGCAGAACTTTTGTGCCATGGTCTAGAAAGTGAGTCCTTGTTCGCACTTTAGGATATTGAGAGATGAATATGATGGGAGGAGGTTGAGAGGATGCCGAGACGAATGAAGCTCTTTGATGAAGGGTCATGGTTAGCCTCTCTTAGTAGGCGGATAGTCAGGCAGCGAATAAAATACTTGAATGCATAAGATCTGGATTGGTTCTTCTTGTTCCTTTTGTACAACGCATGCCGTGAAAGCAACAACACCGCAACCTCTAGAGATCTATTATATCGAAAGATTGGAGTTAATCCAAGAGACCAACTACTTCCCTTATGAAAGTTAGTCCTCATTTATTAATCAGCGTTGTAGCTGCTGTCCAGTTGACATTGCTGTACGTTTCGGGACCTATGAACGTAGATTCAGGATCCGCTCATCGGTGGATTTGTTGCCTGCAATCCCTCTGTGTCCAGGGATCTAGACGAGCTTCACTTTGCTATGCCTAGCAAGGGATTGTGGTGCGTCACAGCTACATTTGACTGTTTTGGAGTCCATTAAGTTGTGACTTATGCGCTGGCTGACAGTCTGAGATATCAGGATCGGTTACAACAGAAACCACTCATTTAACATTGCGCGTAACTAGCGATAGATGATATCGACTGTAAGTTGAATCATCTTTCACCGAGGCGCTGAATGGACCTTCCGTTTGGTTAGGTTTGATGACAATGCATGATACTTCATATTTGGCGTGCAGTGTGTATGAGAATACCAAGAATCCATGCTCACTGATTGTAGTGAGTACAGTCTTAATGCTGATTTGATGACCATTCCTGGCGGGACTCAGGAGACGAATGCAATTGCTGAGCTGGGGGGTGGTTGGACTAAGTCGTAGATCCCTCGCCGTTGCTCCAATTTAGTTAGACCAAGCGTTCGGGCTCTGACTCTATCTAGGGCTTCGTCCTCTAGTTTTTTTTCCCAGTGAAGCTTAATGGCGTATGCGGATACGGGATTACCAGAGATTCTCCCAGCTCAGATTCCATATTTGCGATTGTGCGGCATTTCGTTTCCTTGGATTCCAGTATGTTCTGATGCCCAACAGAGGGTCACCGTGCTCACCAAGGGTACCTTACTGACGGTCTGTCTGCATAACATGACGAGTTTCGATGTCAGAGCGTCCGATGCTATGGCCATTATTTTCGCTTGGCTATACAAAAAATGGTGACTCTCAACGCGAGTGCTGCGCCGTGTATCACAGACATTTTGGTTTGAAAAACGTTGCAGTCGTTTCTTAGTAGCTGGAATTCTACGAAGTGGTCATATAAGACTAGCTATTTGTTTTGGTTGGCTGTGACCGCGCTATTTGTTAAGCGGTCAGCTTGTAGCTCTTGATGTTAATCTAGTTAAGATTTCAACTTCATTTCTTGATGTTCTTCAGTTGTTCACTGTGTGATGAGCATTGCTTAATGACTGAGCAAAAGGAAGGACTGTAGAGAGCCCGAGGTGTGCATCAAAGTGAATGCAACGAAGTACACTGGGGAAATTAATATAGAGGCATAATATATAATTAAGTAAGATCATACATCCGAATAAAATCGTTCGTTATACTTTAATGTCTGCCCAACGAGATACCAAAAGTACGGAACAAAAATAAATTTGACCAAATACGTTCCGTAAAAACGACCGTTTTCAAGAAATTAGTGAGGAATTAAAATAGAGGCACAGTTGTTCTGATGGTTTTTGTTAATTTTATTTTTAAATTTGTTTTACAAATGTTGTATGTTAATAATGGGTACTTTCCCCCCTTGTTGCTGATGACCTCAAAAATTCTGCTAGGCATCGAATTTATAATAGAATGAAGGTATTCAGTATCCAAGTTCCTCCAAACATCTTGAATGGATTGTTTTAGTTCGTGGACTGTATTGTACTTCCTCCCATCCATATAAACTTTTTTTGCCATTATTCCCCATAAATTTTCGATTGGATTTAAATCGGGGAATCGCGATGTCTTCAGAAAATACTCCTTTACCACTTTGGCAGAATGGACCGCTGCATTATCTTGTTGAAAGATGAAATTCTCGCCTCCAATTTCATCCGCAAATTCATCTAAGACATATTCCAACTCATTCTCACTTCCGGTTTATCCCGCAAATCATGCCAATAGCTATGAAAACCATCTGGTCCATCCAAATTGATTGATTTTTTTTCGTCAGTAAAAATCACTTGTCTCCATTCTGTGGTCCACGACATGTGATTTCTAGCGAACAAGAGTCGACTTTCCTTGTGCCCGGGAGTAAGTACAGGTTTTTTTCAGTTTTTTGGTGAAAACCAATGTTGGAGTTGCTTCCAATAGCTGTTGGACACGTCGAGTTTTTTTTAGCGGTTTGTCACCTTTTTTGGAGCTCCTTTTGCCTTTTTTGTTCCATAGCTCTCACCCAAATTTATAAAATGGTCTACAACGTTAGGGGATCTTCCTATTTCAACAGCAATTTGCCGGTTGGAATAGCCATTTTCTTTTAGGAGTCGGCTTTAAATTTTTTGCTTTTGGGTGAGCTTTTTTCCACGTCCCATTATTTTAAAATAGTTATCGAGCTCGGTACTGTAAAATGTAATAACTCTAAATAACTCTGAATACCTATTCTGCTAAACTGTAACCGAAACACTCACCCAAAAAAAAATAATTATAAAAACCACAGTTTTTCTCAAAAACACGCGTGATGGTTGAGCACGACAACTGATATGGAAGTGAACATGGTACGCACGATCTCATTAGCACAAAAGAAAATGTGAAAAAATACCGTTTTGTTAACGGTCATTGCATTCAATGGGAAGCTATGCCATATGTCCCATTTATTGCGTTGCCTCTATATTAATTTCGCGCAGTGTACATACGATGCTGTTCCTTGACGTGCATGGTCTGTAGTTGGCAATTGTCTGTTTGTAAATATCATCTTTCGAAGGCAGACGAAAACGATTCCCTAAGTCTTTACAAAAGGGAGACCACGTCTTCTTCTTCTGTGAGTGGCTAGCATGCTATGCGACCAGAAGGTGAATTGGCTTCACATCTTCGATGCACATCTTTAGCAGAAGATTCGCCTTCGTTAAGCTCCTGAGAACACCTCTGTCGTAAGTGCTAATCTGCTCTGAAGTCAGATGCAGACGCCACACGTCTTAGCTCCAATCTGAGAGTCCCCCGAGTGCTACACAAAATCAGACATTTCCTATCAACTTGCGACTCTCTCAAGGGCCCACCTCCAGCTCCCTTGGTCGTGCGCCCAGCTTTTTGCCAGAGATCTGCAAGAAATTATTCCCTTAGACATCCTGTCACCTGGAAATCTCAAAAGATCAAGCCGCTCGCTCCCCTGATTGCGGGCCCATCGCATTTCAATTCAAATGACATGCAAAGTAGCCCAAGGACCTCGCAGCACCTGGAACATTCCCAAGCGCTCAGAAAAAAAAAAGAAAAACAGAAAAGTGAAGCGCACATCCCGCCCCATTCGATTCAATGTCCTTTCGAAGTTAATTGCGAAATAGTCATTAGCGCCGTCACAGTTCGCTGGGTTCCTGACCCAAGTGATGAGAATCCATCGGCCCGTCCTCGATCTGTCACCGGGCGTTCTCAAGACCCCACCACCTCCCCCGCCCAAAGCAACCAGCCCACCATTCACACTCCGTCACGCGTCTGCGAAAGGACCAGAGATAGGATCTTAAAATGACTGCTATTCCGCGGGCGGCCGTCATCCGATTATGCGAGAGCCCCCCCCTCCCTCCCCCCACGAGTTCGAATGAATAACAATGAGACATCGGCCCCGGCGCGCCATGGAGCGGCGTTGTTATTTTTTTGGGCCGCGACCATTGTTGGATGCAAATAATGAGAATCATGGCTTTTCACTGCCGCGGGCATGAAATGCAAATTAATTGGCGATTTCCTTGCCGCTACCATCGCGGCAGTCCTTTAACGGAGAGATGTTTGTGTCTCCGAGTCGGTGACGGAGATGGAGAGAGGGAGAGTGAGATCGAGTGACGACGGTGTTCATTTGGCAGCGTCAAGCCGGGAAGTTAATTGTATTTTTTTTGGCGCGCTGATGCTGTGTGTGTACGGGGGACACGCCACTCAGGCCAGGAGATCAGAGGTTGAATTAAGACGTAAAAGGTGCCGTTTAGGGGAAATTGATTTTGACTATAAAATCGCGTTAAAAGCGTCTTTTGCTTTCTTTCTAGCCCACAGCGCGGACTTAAGCGGCTGAGGGGTGGGATTAAAATGGAATGGAATTAAAGGTACTTAAACATCGTCGTTCCTCCGGTCACGTCAAAGGACGATGTGAATCGACGGCATGTCCGCAGCACAGCACAGTCCAACATTATTGCAAATGTCAGCGATAGAGCATTAAATTCAATAGAAATGGCTACATTTGCAGAGCACGCCACATGCATCGGATGACCTCAAGTGCATGAGCATAAAGGAGTCCATTGCGATGGCATTCGAAACCGCTTTCCAGTGCTTTAATCAAACTCCGGCGTCCCGTTCAAAACCACTCGGTTGTCATGTCCCAGCCGGGGCCGAGGAAGTTCTTGGAAGGAACTCAAAACCAAACAGAAACGAACGACTTAACGACGCAAACTTAAAGTTTTGTTTCGACCATAAAACGAACTTCAAAAGTATGCGCAGTAAAAAACTATTATCCTCGACATCCTCCAGTGTCACCACAACCCACCCGCTCACCCATCCAGTCGGGCACACTCACAGAAAACGATACCGAATGACGTGCATTCGGATTGTGTAACCACTCGAAGATAAGAGCCCCTTGTGCATGTATGAAGAGGCTGCCACTCAATTCGGTTCGCAATGGGCTTCTCCACGACCACCCAGCCAGCCGTTGCAGCACTCTCTCGCCTGGCCATTCACTGGCAACTCAAAGATTCTGCGGCTGGGCGGAGGTACTTGGCAGAAATGCATTGAATGTCTGTTGAATTTCATTTTAATCGGTTCACCGAGGAGGCGGGCGCCATTGTTGATGGCTCCATTCAACGGACACTCAGCCTTTTCCTGAAATGGGACTCCCCAGTGGCGGCGATGGCAATTGCACGGCCAGGAGGAGGGGGCGGTGGCGATTAGAGTCATCTAAATCAACCCATTTTAGGACTACTCCAAGGAGTGCCACCCACACAATGAGGTGCACGCACACACACACAAGAAAGGAAGTCGCACCTTGGGAGGGGGCGCATAACCGAAGCAAGGATATTTCTTAATATCATTAACGCCAGCAAAGGGAGCCTGTCGCGTAAAGTTCTCGAAAAAATTACACTTGCACCGGGAATGGGTTTGCTTTCTTTTCCTCCGGCGAATGCACGTGCCCCCGCGCACGACCCACTGGGGGAGCTGCAGGCACTGCCACTGCCGTGCTGCAATGCACAGCGACCCATTGTGGTTATGGAAGCAGGCATAAACGGTTGCACGAACTTGTCACTTTAAGTGAATTTTATAGCAGCCTTCTGCTTTTATGTGCAAGCACATGGAAGGGTTGTCCCCGGCGACTTGTGCGAGTTAATGCTCATTGCTTACGACTGGGGTGCTTACAGTTGACGAAGAAGTGGTGGATGCCAAGGGAATTGGCTAGATGGGAGCTCCAGGCTTGTCATGCTTCTGTTCAGTCGGTCAGTTCATCAGTTTCAGTTTCAGTTTCAGTTTCAGTTTCAGTTTCAGTTTCAGTTTCAGTTTCAGTTTCAGTTTCAGTTTCAGTTTCAGTTTCAGTTTCAGTTTCAGTTTCAGTTTCAGTTTCAGTTTCAGTTTCAGTTTCAGTTTCAGTTTCAGTTTCAGTTTCAGTTTCAGTTTCAGTTTCAGTTTCAGTTTCAGTTTCAGTTTCAGTTTCAGTTTCAGTTTCAGTTTCAGTTTCAGTTTCAGTTTCAGTTTCAGTTTCAGTTTCAGTTTCAGTTTCAGTTTCAGTTTCAGTTTCAGTTTCAGTTTCAGTTTCAGTTTCAGTTTCAGTTTCAGTTTCAGTTTCAGTTTCAGTTTCAGTTTCAGTTTCAGTTTCAGTTTCAGTTTCAGTTTCAGTTTCAGTTTCAGTTTCAGTTTCAGTTTCAGTTTCAGTTTCAGTTTCAGTTTCAGTTTCAGTTTCAGTTTCAGTTTCAGTTTCAGTTTCAGTTTCAGTTTCAGTTTCAGTTTCAGTTTCAGTTTCAGTTTCAGTTTCAGTTTCAGTTTCAGTTTCAGTTTCAGTTTCAGTTTCAGTTTCAGTTTCAGTTTCAGTTTCAGTTTCAGTTTCAGTTTTTGTTCCGGTTCCATTTCCGTTTCAGTTCCGGTGCCGGTTCCACTTCCGTTTCCGTTTAAAGACATCTCTGATGCGCGAATTTAGTCACAGTATAAACCAACACCGACCCAAACTGCGACTCAATAACATGTCGTGGCGTGGTGAATGCAATTAAATGCGCCCCAAAGCGTTTAGATTCATTTTCCGAACGTTTTTGCTGCCCCCTCCGATGGCTTTCAGCTTGTAATAGGATATCCCTCGCACAGAGCACAGCGTTGAAAAAAGAACCCTGTCGACTATCACGATGACGGCAAAGTGCCGGGCAAAGGGGACGCAAACAACCCCCGCCGCCACACGATGACAACGAACCGAGAATTTTAATATGGAAATCCGGCTACGGCTCCAGCAGCCGGAGCCGATGCTGTGCACCTTTGGAAAATGCAATTTCCCATTTGCCGAGCGGCATGGCATATGATATTCTCGTGCAGCCTTGTGGGGAACATTTTTGCAACGTCCCGTGTCCTGTGTCTGTTGGCGCTCGCCTCGTCCCTTCGTGAAATGAAGGAATCATAAACGAAATTAGGTTTAAGACTGACCTCAGTTCGTCGGATGTCCCTTCATGCCTACACGATGGTGTCTCTATCCGAGGACGGCAGACCGCACAGGCCACACAAACTGAGTCCCAGAGACTTCGGCAACATTTCGTCAAGTCCGTGAAAGCAATTTCGTCCTTTTTCCATTTTCTGTTTGACTCTGGTCAAAGTAATGATTGAGTAAACTTTACTTTCGGGTTGAATAGTTTATTCATGGGGCATCATTTTATGTGATTTAACTTGAGACGGGATACATAACTAATGGATATCTGTCAGTGAGTAGTGGCCGGGAGGGGGCGGGGTATGATGGTATTTCAGAAGTGAACGCTTGCCCGGGTACGTGACTCTTGGAACTGCGGAGTGGGACCAGCGCAAGATGTTGATTTCGGGGAACTTTGAACTTGAAATGGACGGGGACGGGCAGTGGAATTGAGGAACTCGAATGGCTTAAAGGATTTCGAAATGTGTTGAATCTGGACGAGGAACGTCGGTCGGTGGGATGGTTGGCGAGCGTTCATTTTTTTGCTCTTGCATCTTGTTGTGGTTGATAACGACGCTCGGTCGATGGATGGATGGCCCTCTGCTCACAGATGAACGTTGAACGTGAAGTGCTTCGGGGAATGTCAAACTCGAAGTGAGCATGTGAGGGAATACTAAGTATGCAGGGTAATGTGGATAAATTGCTGTGGCGGGGCTTTTGGCAGAGAAGGAAATGCAAAAACAAAACGAGTTTCAGTGTCAAGCGGGATGGGTGGGGAGCCGCCCGAACGATGTGTGGACGCAATTTGACTTGACATTCTTGTGGACTGCAAGAGAAACGAAAGATATTCGCTTGAATGTCAAGACGAGATTAGGGGCGTGAGTCTATCAACTCGATGTGGCCATATGTGACTGGATATCGCTTGGGAGATTTTCAAGGACTTCATCGGCTGACGTAATGTGGGAGTTCGAGAGGACTTCTAAATCAAGTCGTTGGCATTGGATTTCTGTTTTTTTTTTTTTGGGTTGACTTGTAGAAAAGTATTCGACTTTGTTGGATTGTTTGTCAAGGATAAGCGTGAGCCTTGAATAAGCATTACATTAAGTCTTCCCTCAAGGATAGCACCAACATAGGTGGCTTCATCGAAAAAGCGGATGGCGATACCTTTTAGGACCAGTCAATTTTGACTAAAGTGAGCTAAAATTCTTGGCGAGTGACCGATGTTTGGTATGAAGGCTACCCTAACTGTCAGGATATAGGCCAGTACCAGACTGGCAGTGAAAACTCCTTTCGGAACCGGTAGTTCTGACGACTCGAAGTCAGCAAAGGACACCAATATTTATATCCTTAGAATGGAGACCCACTCCCACACCCGCCCCCGTCTCCGATTCATCTGAAAATGCAGAGAACGGTCCAACTTCTGGTGTTCAGACTTCCAGTATGATCTGCGGGTATGCTGGTTGAGAAATTCTTCCCGAAAAAGAGCGGAGACTGACTATAAACTTCCGTATCTCAGAGCAGGGATAGAGTGACCAGCAATCGCCTCACTGCAGCCTCGCTGTGTTCTGCAATCACGTCAAAACAGACCGAGGTGGACTTGGGCCTAGCTCTACAGGAACCACTCGTGCTGTACGTTCTATTGTTCTCTCACGAATGGAGACCTTAATGCCTGCTCACCGTTAAAATTGAGAAGCTTTTCACAGACAATTATAGTTTTTGTGTATTTTCGCCGATTCCGAAGAGGTGGATTCCTGGACCATGAAAGTTGCTCCTGCGGTGGATTGGACCCATCGTAAGAGTCGACGTACGTCAGTCACTACGCCACGGTGGCAGTCTTTGTAAGAATCTTTAAAACCTCGTGACTCACATGTTGGCTTTTGAGTTCCTCGCAATCTTATTAAGAATGCAAGAAGATCTCACATGACAGCCAGTGCAACCTTGCACAAAGGACTCGGAAGGCTCGGTGAAGGACATACGAGGGCCGTTCAATTTATTCTCGGTATCGATATGAAGGAAAATGCAAATTCAATTTAAATTGTTTTTATTTTTCAATACAATCTCCCCTAACATCAATGCATTTGTTACATCTTGAGATAAGCTTTTTTAAGCCCACAAAAAAATAAATTTCCTCTTTCTCTGCAAAATACCCATTTATTGCCGACTTGAGTTCTTCATCATCCGAAAACCTTTTTCCACGAAGACATTTTTTCAAAATCCGGAAACAGGAAATAATCACTAGAGGCAAGGTCTTGACTATAGGGTGGGTGTTGGATTTCTTCGAAACCACAATCTCGCGCAGCAGCCATGGAAACTCGCACCGTGTGAACAGGAGCGTTGTCATGAAGAAGCAACACACCCGCTGCGAGCTTACCCCGTCTTTTCTTTTTAATTTCCTCCCGCAAATTATGCAAAGTGGAAGCGTAGGATGTGGAGTTGATGATTTCATCTTATTTTTTGTACTCAATGAGCAAGATTCCCTTTGAGTCCCAAAAAACTGTGGCCATGAGCTCTCGTAGGCAGGCCGAAGGTACAGAGGGAAAAAGGTAGAAGAATTACCTGTGCACATTTTGTTGTAGTTTGTGGGAATTATTGGGCTGGGAAGAGCATTCCATATTCGTGTAGTGAGGCTGAAAAACGAGTCTCTAAATGTAACTGTAACCCGGAAGCAGGCTGAAGGGTAACTGATGGGCATTCCTGTAGAGTTGAGCAAAAATAACACAAACTGCGATTTTTTCACAGTGATTGAAAAATCGCTGTCGCAGTCTGTGATCGAGTCTTTGATTTAAACAGCGACGCAATATAATTTTTCTTGAAATTCCTATGGAAGAGTTCTGTCCAATATCCTTTACAGGAATTTTAAGTTTTCGAAATCCGCGGCAATGCGATCTTATTTGAAGCGTGTTGAAAAAAAAACTAACTAACTATTTTTTTGAGTTTCTGTCGTATAATTTATCATTGGACACTTTCGCCTGTTCGAAATCCCTTGAATTCGAAATCACAGTTTCAAATCACTGTGATTAGAAAATCGCAATCACAGTTGTACCGGTGAATACACGATCACAACTTAGCCCCAACTCTACAGTCCTAGCGAGACGTGTATTATGGGTGAATCCATGGAGAGGCGGAATGCAATTGGCTAGCTTCCTTGAGCATTGTTTGTTTAAAATAGCGATAAAACAGATTTTGTCAAATGCGCACACAAGTGGTGAATGGTCGCAACCTAGTGTAGAATAAGATCCTTCTCTCTGCTTATTCACGAGAGACAAGGCTAACTCATTGTTCATGTGGCGATTAGGAGGGAACACAATGCCTGACAACGCTGAATCATAAACGTTGGTTTCTTGCAGCCTCTTCCCAACCAAAAATCGTTCCATTTTTACTCTTGTTCTTGCTTAATTTGACTGTTCGATGTTTCATGTTTTGAAGATTCTCTGTCAGTTTAAAATTTTCGACTCCAAGCCTCTGTTACTACACAGCAGAGGACTTCTTCATTCGTGAAACCACAAAGAGATATATCTTAGTCCACACACGATCTTTGAACCCTTGAGTGCGCAATTTACAAAACCTGACACGATGTTTTATTCAAGAGACTTCCTGATTGGGGACCACATCTCCACTCTAGAGTGTACTAGAAACGATCCACAGTAACAAGCAACATACCATGACGAACCAGAAAAAAATCGATAAGAAGTGAATGGCTTATCGTCAAAAAGGTTGCGAGTTCGCATAGAAATTGGATTGGAACGCGGTCGAATAAACGCTCAGCCATGCGATGTCTACTAAAATCGTGTCAAAAACAGAATCAACAAGCTTATTACAAAGCATTTTTTGCTTACACATAATCGGTAACAACAATACTCTCCGACCGACGTTCCGCCCCAGGTCCCCTCTATATATCAAAATGAAATCAGAAATGCGTATTTTCAAAAGCCACCGACATGCGATAGCAAACGAATTGCTCCCCCACGCTCAAGCACACTCATTCGAAACGGATTACTCGTCAGTCAATTGAACCCTGCCCACACTGCCTGGCCGATTGATCCACACCCACTCCGGTGGTGCATTAAACGGTTACGACTTTTCATCTTGCCGTTCAGCTTGGCCTTCAAAGTGTTCCCGGCCCAGCCACCGTTGCACGCCTTACCGCAGAACCACTCAATCTGTCTCAAGGCATCATGCATAAACAATGAATCCTGTCCTGAATCACATCCATCTGCGTCGCCCCCATAAACTGCACGAGGATGTAATCCCCTGCAGCCACGCTGACAAATGCCACATAAGAGCCGCCTAACCGCCGCCCAATCCTGCTCCTGCCAGCCGATGCATAACTGAGATATCGCCACAAATCACCGATTTAAATCAACTAAATGAAAACAAGGTGTTTTCGGAGCCAACGCTCCCACACTCGAGCGCCACAGTCAGGCAGCGCACAGCGGATGCACAGAGGAAGCGAACGAAAAGCAGAAGATCACCGCTTAATTCGAGATGAAGTGATAACAGCCCCAGCCGACAGAATTCCCACAATAATTCCGGAGAGCTAAAGAACTCACGCCGAGGCGAACGTAAATTCCCCCCAAGAAAACAAGCCTCCGAGAGGGAACTCGTGTAATTTATTTTAATGAGGGTTCACGCCTCAACTGAACCTCGTCCCCGTCCGCCTCCATCCCCTTCCATCCTAAACCATCACCCGTCCAAGCCAAGCGAAGATAAATTTGTCCGTTACGTCCCGAAATCAAATACATTCTCGAAGACGAAACGAAAACAAAGAGAGCGCCGCGCCGAGCCGGGACTGGGGGGCGTTGGAATTAGAAATTCTGGGACGGATACGGTTTATTCACCTCAACTTGCACCAAGATTAACCCTCATTCACTCGGAATGGACCAAATCCCGACCTCAAACAGGCTGCCGAGGCGCGGCGCCCTACCGCTCTCGCCCACTTCAAATCTGGAAAGTCCTGCCGGCAATCCCCCGGCAATATTTATTAGCCGGCCATTCAGAGAAACCTCACGGACAAGAGGTATTGTCGGCGTAGAAAGGACATAAAGTGTGTTATTTATCTGCTCCAAGGAATCCAGGGGGTGGTGGACGAGCCGAGACAAGCCGGCCGGTGGGCATTGTTTGCGGGTGCGGAGCTGATTTGGACATAGACAAAGGGCGGCAAGTGAATGAATGAAAATCGGAGCGAATAAAGTGTTTCGGGATTTATTTCTGCGGAGTTGGTGACTGCTGCTGCCAGGGGTGCTCTGACGGGTGGCGTTGGAATCCCTTGCACAAATAGGAATTTACTTAGACCGAATTGGGAATGCTGTTGTCGGCTGTGTACTGTGTTCTTTGCATTGGCGTCATCCGGGAACGGAATTGGATTTGCTCGGATCGGCTAAGCCGGTAGTTGTGGCATAGACGTGTCTTCGCGTATCCACCGCTGGCAGGGGGATTACACCGAAATTAAGTGGTGCACGCAGGAAAAGGATTTCCCGAGAAGGAGGACAGCTAAAATTTCACTTGATTTATGAGGAGTTTGTGGAAGAGACAACGAAGAAGTGGTCTAGTTACCGGTCGTTGGCACGGAAGCTAGTTAAGTCGTTGATGGCGAAGGGCGAGGAAGGGGAGTGATTGGCATTCAGATAGGGAATAATCTTAGCAAAGAAACCTCTAATTCTCAGTTGAGTTCAGGTGCGTTAGTCGCATTCAACTGGGAGCTGATGCGATTTCATCTAGACTTCAGGAGGAAAGGTCCTTGCCAGGCCATTCCAGGCTGAAACGTCGACAAATGTAGGGACAAGGAATTAGTGATTACGTTTAAGCAACTTCCCAACATTCCGATCAACATTCTGCCACAATAAAAAATAAAAATAAAAAAAATGGTACGTATACGCCACCATGGCCAACGTTCCATATTTTGTACAGACATGGTTTCGTGTTCACTCCTGGTCTTGGCGCTGATGTAGAATTGTTCCTTGCTAATGTGCACGGAGTTTCATGTAACCCTGTACACGACATCGAAACACCGGACAAACCAGACGCAGGAGGAGGGAACAATTTGTCAACGCTCACAGCTTTACTGCTTTGCTTCACAATCCTGTTGGAAAAACACGCTAATCGTTGATGAGTGACGCCACAAGACAAGGCTTCAATGTCATTACAAGGCCATGTTGGACCAATGCCTGAACAAAGCAACCAAACGAAGGAAAGCTGGCACCGAATAACTGCCACCTGATCCGAGCTAAGGCTAGACAGTGGCAAAGGAAGTGCTATTCATTATCGTCGTCATCACCACAGGCGTCGTAGAGGGTTTTATCACGTGGGCCAAGCAGATTTAGGTTGTCGGCGAAGGTGTAGTGGCCACTTAGTACGCCACGCCGGCAAGTCTTTTCTGTCAAGAGATTTCTTACAGACCTTTCGGGGCATGCGCTTAGTCTTTAAACTTCCTTCAGAGTCATGCCACCTCCGGTTGTACTCTCTCGAGGTCCTCGACTGTTTATCTGAACATTTTAATGCCAACGAAATGCAAATAGCTTCATTGTGAAACGAGCCAGCGGAGAAAGGCGGACGTTGTGAGTCTTCGACGGGAACACAACAAGACGTTTCTCAAAACGGAAGACACTGTTCAGAATTCCTCTAAGATTTGCAAGATCAACAACACCGGAAGCGAAAAAAGGGTTCCCATCAGGTCGTCGCAATGGATTCACGGCAACGCAAGTGAGATGTGATGTCTCCTGGTCGATGTAGAGCTGTCACAAGTCCCAGTTGATCCTTGTAATCTTCGGCGTAACATGAGATTCCACTCAAATGTCTTTCGTCCATCATTCTGACAACTTCACGCCGCTCCAAAGCAAAGTGTCGCATTTATTTGTCATTGAGTCACGATATCCAACGATCACTGCATCTTTGATGAACCCAAAAGAAATCAACGACTTCTCTCACAAAGTTTCTGGTTGAATCCAGAAAACCTTTTTCACTCAAAATTCATTATTAACCGTCCAAAAACACCAAGCACCTCCTTCGAAGGTGAACAAAAAACAAGAAACAAAATAACGCCCCCCGCCGAGCTGGGATATTATTTATTATTTTATGAGTTAGAACATTTCAATGTATACTTCCATCATGTCCTGCCGCTAGGTGGGCAGTGAACCGCCCCCATTTTCACACTTCCACAGGAAAACTACACGTCGTCGGAGGGAAAAGTTATCAAAGCACGTATTCGCTTGTTTATAATTGTTTGCCATCATTCCTTATGAAGTTAGCAGCACAACAACTGGGAGTGCAGCACTCCCGATAGACAAACGGGAAACTTTTGGGGCGGTTACCCGGTATAAATCATGAACTCGTTCAAAATGTTTCGATTTTCTTTTCTTCTTGTGAAGTTATTGGTCCCATTTTGGGATTAAAACTGACGTGAAGGGGTGCGGTGTGAGCGTTGCGTTGTGATATATTTTTTTAAAACTCTGTCATGTCCACGTGTTGGGTGAGGCGACAAACGTTTGAGAGAAGGGAGTCCCTGAAGGTGGACATTGGAATTGTCTTTGCCCAAAATTCCCACAGACCGATAGTCTGAAGGAATTTTTTTGGTTTCCGGAGATCAAGAGCCATCCAAATGCCTGACATCTGCCTGCTTCATCTCCTCGATGGCATTTCTACGAGGGGAAATGAAAGTGTTTACGATAATAGGACAATGAACTCGGATAAGCCAGTGTAAGCATTAACGCAACAGCCCCTCACACCCAGCAAGATGGCGGCAGGGGTGACAGAAGACTCCCTTAGCTGTGTACGTGATTCGTTTAGACAAAACCGTGGTCGGCACGGCGATGGCACTGCCAGGATATCCACTATCAAGGATCATTTTATTTTACGGCTCATTATGTCAGCCGTTTTCTTTATTTGAACCTCTTTTCGTATTGACAGGCAGTTCTTGGCGCACATAAACCGTATTTAAACACGCACTTACTGGTGGAGTGGGCAATCATTTGTAGATGAAGGACGTGGTGTCACTTGGGCAGTGCGGTTTGATTTGGCTGAGTGAGGGATGGGTACTGGATAGTGCAATTTTACGGGTCTTCTTTTGATTAACATCGACCATCGACCATCGACCATCGACCATCGACCATCGACCATCGACCATCGACCATCGACCATCGACCATCGACCATCGACCATCGACCATCGACCATCGACCATCGACCATCGACCATCGACCATCGACCATCGACCATCGACCATCGACCATCGACCATCGACCATCGACCATCGACCATCGACCATCGACCATCGACCATCGACCATCGACCATCGACCATCGACCATCGACCATCGACCATCGACCATCGACCATCGACCATCGACCATCGACCATCGACCATCGACCATCGACCATCGACCATCGACCATCGACCATCGACCATCGACCATCGACCATCGACCATCGACCATCGACCATCGACCATCGACCATCGACCATCGACCATCGACCATCGACCATCGACCATCGACCATCGACCATCGACCATCGACCATCGACCATCGACCATCGACCATCGACCATCGACCATCGACCATCGACCATCGACCATCGACCATCGACCATCGACCATCGACCATCGACCATCGACCATCGACCATCGACCATCGACCATCGACCATCGACCATCGACCATCGACCATCGACCATCGACCATTGACCATCGACCATCGACCATCGACCATCGACCATCGACCATCGACCATCGACCATCGACCATCGACCATCGAAGTTCGTCCGAGTGGAGCTCCGATACAGAATCGACCTTCTACTTCGGTTTGTCGAAACAACTGAGCTCAAAACTCCCGACTCGATGGAACGAACTCGCGCTTAATGAAACTCTTATTTCGCCAGTCCTTCTATATGGATCGGAAAGCTAGACGATATGCAAATCGAGAGAGCTCATTCTTGGAACTCTACGAGCTGCACCAAAATGTGGACGTAGTCCGGATGGTAAAACTCCGTCGATTGCACTGGCTCGACCGCATTTAACGCATGGACACCAATGCTCCTGCGATGAGGGTCTTCGAGCCCGAGGCTTCTGATTCTTGGCTTAAAGTCCAAGTTATCACGGACGCAAGAAAGCTTGGTCATGATGACTGGAAACAGCTCCAGGGACTGTTTATAATGGAAGCAGCTATAGGTCATGCTCAGACCGAACAGGCGATCGCTGTATAAAATATGGTGAAGTGAGAATAACAACAGGTGGCTGGGTGCTGTGGGAATCGGGTAGGCACTGACTGGCGTCAACCTGGCGATGCCCAGTGTTGTAACTTTTTCTACACACCAATTGTGCTTATTTTACCTCCAAGTGGTAGCCATCGGGTACTGGTTGTAGTTCACCCGAGCTCAACTTGCCAAACTTATAAGTGCGACCTCTTGTCCTAGGGGTTACAAAAAAGGAACTGGCCCTCCAGGTTGGGGGTTGTGCCGTCGGGGTAACTGCCCGGCCACACAAAAAAATTGCTAGTTACGAAGCAACAACAAGCCTCGGAAACGGATGATTTTACTGATGACGACCCATGCAAACGATATACGGACAACGATCTTCGGATTTGTACGTGGAATGTAAGGTCCCTTTATAGGCCACGTGCAGCCGAACAACTAGCGGAAGCCCTAGACTGCTGCAAAGCAGATATAACCGCCATCCAAGAAGTGCGATGGGATGGACCGGGCAAAAGAAGGATGAAAAACTGTGATATATACTACGGTGATTGCTACAAACAACAAAAACAGCGCCTATTTGGATGTGGATTTGTCGTTAGAGGCAGACTTAGGCAAGAAGTCCTATCGTTCAGGTCCGTGAACGAGCTCCTCACGACAATTCGCATCCAGGCTAAATTTGCCAACATAAGCCTTATATGCGCACATGCCCCCACAGAGGAGAAAGATGATGACACCAAAGACAGGTTCTATGAGCTCCTGAACAAAACGTATGAGCAATGCCCTAGCTACGACTTTAAAATTGTCCTTGGCGATTTTAACGCAAAGCTAGGAAGAGAGAACATCTTTGGTAGTACGGTCGGAAAGCACAGCCTACACGACACCACATCCGATAACGGATTTAGGCTGATCGATTTTGCTGCGGGGCGAAATGTTGTAGTAGCCAGTACAAGATTCCCACATCTCGATATTCACAAAGGAACATGGCGATCTCCTGATCAATCAACCGTCAATCAGATTGACCATATTGCGATAGACGCAAGGCACTCCTCCAGTATCATAGATGTCCGAACGTTCCGAGGCGCCAACATTGATTCGGACCACCACCTTGTTGTAGCCAAGGTAAGGCTGCGGATATGCCGAACACCGCCAAGACAAAGAAATACTGTGAGGAAGTTCAACGTCAGCCGGCTACAATCGCAAGAGATTGCCAAATCCTTTTCCGATCGTGTCTCCCTTAACCTCTTAAGAAATCCTACGCCGCCAACATCAAGTATTGAAGACCAGTGGCAGCATTGCCAAAAAGCCATCAGAGATGCCGCCTCTGATGTGCTGGGTTTCAATCCGCCACCACAACGAAACCCCTGGTTTGACAACGAGTGTCGGCAGGCGAATGCAGCCAAGCAAGAAGCATACAAAGCGGCACTGCAAAGAAGGACAAGAGCTGCTCGGGAGCTCTACGAGCAGAAGAGGAGAGACGAACACCGGCTTCTCAGGAGAAAAAAGAAGGAGCATGAGAAGCGCGCGATCGGCAGAATAGAGGGATATTACTGCAGGAATGAGGTGAGGAAGTTTTACCAAAGGGTAAAGTTAACCAGTCAAGGTTATAATGTCCGAACCGAAGCCTGTAAGGATGATCAAGGGAACATCGTAGTAGAGTCACAGTCGATGCTGAGGATATGGAAAAACCATTTCTGCAGACTGTATAACGGCGACGAAGAACCAAATCCCGCTGTCAGGCAGAACGAACCATTCAACCCCAATGGAAGGGACGACGAAGATCAACAATTTCGTCCACCCGACCCGGATGAAGTGAGGATTGCCATATCTAAACTGAAATCCAACAAGGCTGCGGGAGCTGACGGCCTACCCGCCGAGCTTTTTAAAGCCGCAGGCTATGATTTGGTAAGGAGCATGCACCAACTCATCTGTAAAATATGGTCGGAGGAAAACATGCCCGATGAATGGAGCCTCAGCATTGTTTGCCCGATCCATAAAAAAGGAGACCCTTTGAACTGCGCCAACTACAGAGGCATCAGTCTCCTAAGTATCGCATATAAAATCTTATCTGTCATACTGTGTGAACGCCTAAAGCCATTCGTCAACAACCTGGTCGGTCCATACCAGTGTGGCTTTAGGACAGGAAAATCCACCATCGACCAAATATTCACACTACGGCAGATTTTGGAGAAAACCCAGGAGCAACAAATCGATACCCACCGCCTTTTCATCGATTTTAAGGCCGCGTATGATATCATCTATAGAGACGAGCTATACAGAGCAATGTCTAGTTTTGGCATCCCTACCAAACTCGTCCGTTTGTGTAGGATGACGATGGAGAATGCACGCTGCTCCATCAAGGTCGGTAAAGACCTAACCGAGACCTTTGATGTCAAAAAAGGATTCAGACAAGGCGACGCGCTGTCATGCGACTTTTTCAACATCGTTCTTGAAAGAATTGTTCAAAACTCGAACGCCAACACCAGAGGAACAATCTTTCAGAAGTCCGTCCAACTACTCGCATATGCCGACGATATTGACATTATTGGAAGAACGCAGCGTGATGTCAATGGCGCTTTTGTGGGTATTGCAACGGAGGCCGCGAAGATGGGTTTAGCGGTAAACGAGGGTAAGACCAAGTATATGCTGTCAACGAGAAAGGACACCCAACACCGACGTCTCGGTCAGAACGTCACAGCAGACAGATATAACTTTGAGGTAGTCAAAAACTTTGTCTACCTAGGCACCGTTATAAACTCAGACAATGACACCAGCGCTGAAATCAAACGAAGAATAACCCTTGCCAATCGCTGCTTCTTTGGGCTAAGAAAGCAACTGGTAAACAAAGCCCTCTCTCGAACAACCAAGATAACGCTCTACAAGACCTTAATCGTCCCAGTTCTGCTATATGGCGCGGAGGCATGGACTTTGTCAAAAGCGGATGAAGCTGCCCTTGGTTGCTTCGAGAGGAAAATTCTTCGTGTGATTTTCGGTCCCGTCTGCATAGACGGTGAGTGGAGGAGGAGATATAATGACGAACTATACGGGCTGTTCAGCGACATCGACTTAGCCAGAAGAGTGAAGATCCTAAGACTGAGATGGCTAGGTCATGTAGAGCGGATGGAAACCAATACTCCGGCCCGAAAAGTCTTCGAATCCACGCCGGAGGGACGGCGCAGTAGAGGCGACTCAGGTGGCGCACGCAAGTGGAGAGGGACCTCAACCAACTATGCGTGCGAAACTGGAGACAGCTAGCTAAAGATCGAGCTGGCTGGAGACGCTTGTTGGTTGAGGCCCAGGTCCACCCCGGACTGTAGCGCCACCTTAAGTAAGTAAGTAAGAGAATAACTTTCCATTTCATTGGATGTTTACAGTACACACGAGAAAATTGGTTCACCTTAGATTTCGTACAAATGATGGGACATTTCATAACTAAACAGGGCGTACGATCTTTCAAAAGCCGGTACGAGACGAATGCCACCGCATATGATAGCCATGTCTATTTTGGACATTCCTGCTAAACTCGTCAAGTTGTGCCAGATAAGAATGCAGAATTCTCGCTGCTCCTACCGGTAACGACCAAAAAGGTTGCGGACAAGGCGACGCGACGTCGTGGGACTTTTCAACAATGTTCTCAAGTAGATCGTGCAGAACTCACTCGCCAACGCAAGAGGCAATATCGTCCAAATGTCAGTGAGGCAGCAGACCCATGATCTATCCTAACAGGACTTAAATGGGCTGGTCTTGGTGTCAGTGTAAACCGTAGCACAAAGTGCTGTGACATGAATCTCAGACAGGCAATCAATGTGCCCTCCAAAGCACTACTTCTTGCTCACAAAATTTGGGGAAAGCAAGGTCTGGAGAATTCCCCTTTTAAGAAGGAATTTCACGCATCATTATAACCGGTGTCGGTGATGCCTGTGTATCAAGATGAAGTAGCTTTTCAAAAAGCAAGTCACAAGGAAAACGTAAGAAAAGTCTCGTCCTAAGCTTTCTTTTTTTGATTTTCTTTGATTTGACCTTAAGCACCAGCAGATCCATTCCTAAATCAGAGCATCGTTGTCCCACGCTCGAACATTTACCTTTTCCAACGCGTCAAATCTGTATTCGAAGATAATTAATCTGGCGCCCAACAGCAGACTAATGTCGTTGTGCGGCGATTCCAGTAACCAAAAGCCCGACTATTGGTGACCAAAATATTATCACAGCTCCTTATTGAGCCATATCACACAAGCCATCATGCGATAGTTGGAAGTAGAAGCCCAGTGTAGTAGGCCACGCATCTACCCACATGGCGACCACCAAGAGACCGGAGCTGCATAGACAAACAATCAACAAACCAATCGATTTGTGGAAAAAGAAACTGCCCGAATTTCACTAAAGTCCGATTCAATTAATAACTTTTCACACTCCCCCACCGTTTTGTTGCGATCTTTGCTGCAGAGAGGCATTCCAATTGCCCACTCTGTGCGCTCGTCCCACTCGGAGTGCTCGTTACTGCCAAATTAATTTATGGCATCCCGTCCGCAGTCCCTCCTGCCACCACGCGAGCGAGCAGAACGAGGTCAAACCCAGATTTATGCACTCTTCCATGCACTCAACAAATTGGTTCGTTGACTTCGAGGGCGCGTATCCCCCGCCGCCCACCGCGCCGGTGCTGCGAACTGTGTCGCAACGATATTTATTGCAAACGGCCAGCACAATGAAACGAACACACGACCAAATAAAACGCGAGAAACAAAAACTGTTCAAATGACCATCCGCGCTCCTCGCTCGCTGCTGCGCTAAGAAAACCAATTTTATTTATATTCTGCCCAATTTCCCAGTCATTTTCCGTTTTCTCTATTTTCCCCTCGTCCACTGCACTTCGCCGCACAGCCACCGGGAAAATGCATAAAAATGATGATCATGACTGTAAGTAAGGCGCAGAGCACAAACAAAAAAAGAACATCTAATATCCCCCCGAGCGACTCCCACTTTCATTTGATGGCGGGTGGTGGGTGGTGGCGTGGTGGGTGGAAGAGGAGAAAAAAAAGCTAAAACTTTTCAGGAAGTTGTTCGAAACTACAAACAACAGCGCGCGCTCATGAAAAAAAAAAAACAAACTACGAGCGAGCACAAGGAGCCCGAGAGCTCGGGACTCAGCACTCAGGGAAGGCGGGCGCGATTCGGGCAAACGGCAAAACAGGAAAATTATGCGAAAAGTTCGGTGCAGCAGTGTGCATTGAATTCGTAAAAAAGTAACCTGCGCCGCGACATTATTATGCAAAAACGATGCAGCACATCTAGCATCTATTATGGGGGCTACCTCGGTGCCCTTTATTGCGCCCATATTCGGTAGGCCACCCACACGGGGTCTCTGGTGAAGTGACGAGCCACCGAAATGCATCCTCGAATGCATCTGCTGCCGGGCATCGCGATCGTAGCCATCCACACATCGTGCTGCAACGATGCACTTAAACGGAACGGAACGAGGAATTATTAAATTTAATTATAAACCTTTCATTCAGTTGCTTGGACGACAAGCGTCCAGGACGTGGCGGCCCATGAATGGGCTGTGAATTAAAAATATCTTTCCGTTGAATACACACCGCCTGAATGCAGTGGCGCGCCGGCCGGGAAATGGAATGTAATTGCTCAGGTTTCTGCAATTACACTTTCGAGTGGTCTTGCTTACAGCCGAGTGGCGATAATCGATGGCCGGTGACAAGGATGCCAACGGCAACGGAAACGACAGCTGGTCGACGTTTTACGAGCGCTGTGCATGTATTGAAGATGAGGGATATGCTTAATCGGTGCGAATTGGGGCAGGAATAACGAGGTCAGATGAAATGTGTCATTTAATCCGCCGGCTGTGGGTGGTTTGATGGAATTTATCAACTGGCGCCCAACCAGGGACGACGTGGTGTGGATGTGTCGTGGTTTGAAAGGAGCTTACATCGCGGATATTGTGGGGCTTTTGAAAGAGGGATTTCTCTGCTCGAGAAGATGGCTGCGTGCCAGAGTCCTTTTGCAAGGATTGCCGTTGGTTTGTGAGCTCCTTTTGGGGAAGTGACCCCTTGTTGGTCTGACCGGAACTAGTTGTCATCCTCTTCATCTCATCTCATCTCACCACTAGCTAAGCCGTCAGACCGCCCTGCATCAAACCGGCATCGCATCTAAGCTCGACCAACAAATAATCACAACGAATTCCATTAAAATTCAATTCGGCTTGGCCGCACTGCCTACCGTCCACCTGCCATGACGATACATCAATCCGCATTGACATATCCCAACGGCTGCCTGGAGCTGGGACTACCGCGTCGCAGTTGCAGTCGTATGTTGGGAAAAATTACAAAACCAAATCGTATGCAGCGACGTGGCTCATAATCAAAAGCTCATCCGCACCCCAGCTGCAGGCAGGATGCCGGGCCACATCGCTCACTGGAAAGTGCAACTCAAACAGGATTTCACATTTGATTCCGTTGGCGGCACGATGGGGTCGTCGTGTAACCGTGACACCACCACCAGCAGCACCACGACCCACAATGACTCCGTTGTGTCAACCGATGTGTGTACCACCTGGCTTAAGCCCGAACGGACACCTGCGGCACAGCTCGTTTTTTCATTCCACGATTTGGACTCCCAGTTCACCTGGCCACATGCATGCAGCACTCCGTGAATGGGGGCCCTAATCGAATCCAACCCCAAGGGGGGGATGGTCCCGCGGCGGCCGCCCGCCTTCCTCCGACCACCTCCAGATGTGGCCCCATAGGAAATTGAAATAAGTTCAAGTTTGTTTTGTGTTTATGGAAATTTATGCTTTGTTTGTGTGGCTGTCGGTGGGTGTGTGGGTGTGTGAGTGTGCAGCGCCGGAGAGTTTGTTTGTGGTCAGATGATTTACGATCAGATTTTCAGTTAGCCTGGCCCAAAGGGTGGCGGTCTGCTGGCTTGAATGTTTGTCTGTGATTTATTGTCCATAAATTCAAGTGGACGACACAGCGGCTCGAGGAAATTACGAGGAGGAGCTCGGAGGATACGTATCGACCCGACAGATTCTAATCACGCAACCCCCGGGCGCCTGCAGTGTGTTGCTGGCTGATGGCCCTATCGCAAGTCTCTGCCTGCATAAATCATCTTCGGAGGTTGATTGAAAAAGAAAAGGTGTCCGTGGCTAAGGCTGAGGCTGAGGCTGAGGTGAAGGCGGAAGCGGTGGCTATTAAAACGTTGCCATCGTCACGTAAGCTCTTGGGCGCTAAGTGGTCGCAGGACTACATGATGAACCACGAACGAGATCACACATCCACTCAATCGGCGGAGACTTTATGGGTTCGCCTGCGTGGGGGGCCGGGAAAAACTATACGCACACGATAGGCGCTGGCGAGGGCTGCTCCCCTGCCCGGGCTCACCTGATGGGCGGGCCGGAGATGGGAGCACTTTATTGTCAAATAAAAGGTCAACTGGGAAATCCGTTTCGTCGTTTAACGGCGACACCAGCGACGACGACGACAACGACGACGACAACGGTCCTTGCGGACTGAGGGAATAATCAAGCGTTTCGGCAGTAAAAAGAAATCTTGGGTGACAATGACAATTTCATCACGTGAACTTTATGCGGAGCCCGGGCTTTTGTTGTGCTCTTCCGCAAGCAGCCCCGGATTAGATTAATCGTCTGCCGGTGTTTATGGTGTCAATTAAGTGTAAGTTACTGGATTAGGACGGATGGCAAATGTCAGATATGTTGGATGTTGTATGACGTGACAGCGGACGGGCATTGGGGGCGGGTTGGGAAATGATATCTTAAATCTGCGGGAGACCCAATCGCTGGGACGCTGGGTTTATTGGTGTTTTATTTGAAGGGCTGAACGTTGTAACGCGTGGCTCTTTAGTTTCGACAAGCATCTGGAGGCCTTTAATTGCCTATCGGTTAATGGACGTGTATTGCCTGCGATGAGAGCGGAATACGCTTATGCGTGAACGCAGATGGGGGTGGGAACCTTGTACAACTTTGGAGACGGAGGCAGTAATGCTTAGGCCTTATAAACCCGGGATCGAAAATTACTTTGTGACATCTGCCCACGCCGTATTCCAATCTTGGTGACTCGCTGATCTGCAGAGTTCTTAATGGAGGAACACCGCAAGGTGGAGTAAGGGGTACCCTTCTTTGCAACATTCCTGGCTGTAGTGGGAGTTACTGGCCCGCATTTTTCGATATATGATGATAGCCATTGACAAGGCTTCCAACAGCACCAACTAGCCTGCTTGTGCATCAGCAGAGCGCTGAGAAGCGCAACTGACGGAACAAACAGGATGACCAGATAAGAATGGTAGGAAAAAAAATTTAAATAAAACAACAAGCGTGCGAGGTATTAAGTTGATTTCGACTTCATTTTGAACCACATTCATTCCATTATGTTCGAAATACCACATCAATAGCTACCTCGACTTCGATGGCAGTGCTTCAAGCGGTCAGTGGTAACATCTGCATCAATAGCGCCTCGAACGTTGGTCTCGAGGTAGTACAAAGTGGTTGGCTTGTTGGCGTAGACAGAGGACTTGATGTTGCCTTGGTATTGAGGGGTGTCCAGTTGACGAACGCTCGCCGTGGGGACACTAGTGCCACATCACCCGCACCCATTTGAGCGATGCGTCACTTATATGATATGTAGCGCCGTCTTGTTGGCACCACAGCTCGGATATTTCGTTATCGTCGCGCTCAGACAGTCGAATAAAATCGCTCTACACATGATGCCATTGACAGCAATGGTCAATGTCCCATGATGCCGCCATGCAGTAAACCGCACCAAACAGTGGATGCCTTGATGCTCGGTCGATCAATTGCGGATCGTACTCGCTTCAATAATACCAAGTTTGCTTCTTGACACAGTTGTTCATCCAAATATGAGCTTCGTCCGAGAATATGATTTTCTGATAAAAATTCGGATCCGGCCATCATTTCGGGGGCCTAATTAGAGAACTCATGGTTGTGGGACTTCAGTTCTTACTTCAACAAAAATGCCCAAATCCATCCTCAACATAAGCCGGGTTGACCCTCTGACGATGCCCAGTTCAGCTGGTAGGTGCCGCATCTCTGATCAAAGTCAAGGACCTCTTTTAATTGGCCACTATCTGTTCACCTCAAGCCGCGACTTTGTGTTGAACTCGCGACGACATTATGGGCCACAGCGAAATTGGATCGCATGCCTCTCTGATTGGTCTTTTTCATAGCGACGTCTGCAGAAGTTGCAGGCTGTACACAATCTCATCTGTTCATGTAGCGACCGGAGTAAGTCCATCTAGGGGCTGAGAACTGAACAACTAGTACTAAACTCAATTAGTACTAAACTCAACGAGTACTAAACTCAACTAGTACTGAAAGATGTCACCATCCGCTTTTCCAATGAAGCTAAATGTCTAGGTGTTATCTTGGATAGAAAACTTCTCTGGAAAAAAACACATTAGATCGTAAACCACCAAGACGCTGTCAGTTTTCTGGCAGTGTAAGGGAATTTTCGGCAAATCCTGGAGTCTATCACCAAAAATATCTCTTTGGATCTACACGGCTATGATAAGACTTCTTCTACCGTATGCATCAGTCTTTTGGTGGAATAAGCTTTCGCGTGAATATGTAACTGCTGCATTCAGTACTTCCCTACCACGCCTGGCACTGCTCTTGATGCACTTCTGAATCTCCCCCGCCTTGATATCCACATCATGGGGTGCACTCTCAAGGCCATCTTCCGTTTAAAAAGAAGTGGTCTTTGGTATAAGTTTCATTGACTTTGCGCATCGCATTTCTTTTGACCACAGACTCCAGCTGCGATGCACATACAAAGTCGACTACAGGACTGGCTCTGGCCAGAATATGAGCCAGGAAAAGAATGTAGTCGAATCTCACGAATGGCTCCAAGAGCAATGAAGGATCTGTCGCTGGCGGTTTCGTAGAGAGCGACAACATTAGACTCCACAACCCATTAGGTAAATTTGCGTTGGTCTTCCAAGCGGACACCTATGCGATCCTTATGACCACGAACCATATTGCGAAGAACAGGTGCAAGGGGCGAAGTATTTGTGTCTGTAGCGACAGCCAAGCTGTGCTTAAGGCCCTACTCAACCCTTTAACCACTTCCAAGACAGTCCAAGAATCCAAGTCTTCTCTAAATTGGATCGGCAGGGCAGGCCACCACGGGATCCCGGGAAATGAAATCGCCGATGAACTTGCTACACCAGGATCAGAGGCGATACTCTTAGGACCCGAACCGGCGTTGGGACTACCCGCGTTAGGGCTTTCATCGATGGCTGGGCTTCTCGAGAGCACAACCGGAGGTAGCATGACTATCCAGGATGTAGACAAACGTCTGCAAGAAAACCGCGGTATTCTTGTTATCTCTTAACAGAAAAGACTGCAGATGAATTACGTACTAACGAGCTTGGCCTAGGCGATGAAACCCTCTGCGACGCCTGTGGAGAAGACGACGGCACTCCTCTGCCACTGTCCCGCCTTTGCTCGGATCAGGTGGCAATTATTTGGTGCACCTCACTGATGATGTAGGTTCCTCATCACAGAAGCGCCCTCTGCCATCAACCACAAAATAGTTCAGGAGTGCTGCAATGAGCTCGCTGCGGACGTGGACAAGTTCAAAGTAACCATAATATGGGGTCCAGGGCATACACACGTTTCTGGTAACGAGAAAGCCGATGAACTGAAGGAAAGCTCAGAAGCTGCCCTCCATGGCTCGACTGTTAAGGATGTCCACATTCCGCTTTCGCTAATAAAAGCACGAATAATATCACATTTCTTGAAAATGGCCAACCTCAGATGGTCTCGATTAAAAAGACTGTGCAATATCTACGAAGGAATGGCCGGTGTGCAACATGTCACAAACTAATGATCTTCTAAAAAGGACTCGCACTATTTAGCTAAAATTACAGCGGTTAGACCAGTGTCCCGGTCGATAGGGGATCATGCAGACTTGGAATCCATCATGACACACACTACCGTAGTTAACTTCCTTTGCCATTGTCCAGCGAGTGCGAGGGAAAGGAAATTGACTCTAGGCAAACTCTTCCTCGAATCGTTCAGCGATGTCCAGAATAGAATTTGTCCCCGAACGCCGAACAACGGTTCTAAACACACATCAACGTTCAACTTTCAGAGCAGTGGTTTCAAATCCGCACTTAGTGCAACTCTCAGCAAAAGAGAGAGTAGTCAACGATCGGATGAATCAGAAAAGACATGCACTGGCAATTGTCCTTGCATCGCGAAGGTACGGCCGTTGGTAAGCTTGTGGCAGAGTTTCGATTTAATACACGACACTTGAACGTAACAAGATTCTGAGCAAGAACTTGACCCTGTCTTGGTGACGAATATCACAGGACTTCTCTTCCTGGACAAACCGCACTCAGTTCAGCTCTGAACGAGGGAGTGGTTGTGGCTTTCTGATGTCATACCAACCGCCAGAGTGATGCCACTGCAATGTGAGCCACACAAACGTGCAAAAAAAAAAACAACAACTATACAATATCGAACAAAGTAGAAATGCAAAAAGAAAGAAAGCAAATAAATATCCTTTCGCTTTAAGAACCGCTCTTTACAGCACTTATCCCACCGAGTGCATCGTCCTTAATCCTTTTATTCACATTTTTCCTCGTTTTTTTGCCGGCTTCGTGTTAATTAAAAGTCATGCCGATGATGAAGCGCGTTGTGCCGGGATGTGTCTGTGCATAATTCACAGGCAACAATTTAAAGTATGTTAATTGCGTGTACGGAGAACAATATCCTGTCTCGCTGCTCGCTTGTGTGGTAGTTTGTGTCAGTACGCGTTGTTGCGCCGCAAAGCCGTACTCATGTTCGTTGGCTTTTGCTCGTAGTTCGCGTGTCCACTTAAGCTCTTAATACAGCCATTTTAATGCACAGCTTCCTTGTGTGATTAAGGACAGCGTCGGCTGTTAGGTCGATGACTCCCTGGAATTATCGATAAAATGGGGCTTAAAGTGCTGGCGCATCGATTAAGCTTGAGGATAATTTCATAGTCTGGCTGAGGACAGCAACGGAGCAAGAACCGGAGGACATCGCCGAGGACACAGTCAGGGCCAGAGGACGCAGTCAGGTCCAGAGGATACGGCAACAACCAGGAGACATAGACAGAGCTAGAGGACACAGCTGGAACCAGAGGACACAGCCGGAACCAGATTCCACAGCCAGAGCCGGAGGACACAGGCAGAGCCAGATGAAGCAGGTGGAACCAGTGAGCACAGCTGGAATCAGAGGACGCAGCTAGAGCCAGAGGCCACAGCTAGAGCCAGAGGACGCAGCTGACAGAAGACGCCAGGTGACATAACCAGAGGCAGAGGACAAAGCCGGAATCAGAGGACATAGCGAAGGCCAGAGGACAAAGAGAACGCAGCTAGAGGCAGAAGACACGGCCAGAGCCAGAAAATCCTGCCAGACACAGAGGACACGGCCAGAACTAGAGAATACATCTAAAAGCAGAGGACACAGCTGGAAGCAGAGGACATGGCCAGAGCCAAAAGGCACATCTAATAGCAGAGGACACAGCTGGAACCAGAGGACAGGACCAGAAGCAGAAGCCACACCCAGAGCTGGAGGACACATCCGGATCAAGCGGACACAGCTGGAACCAGAGGACGCAGTCAGGGCCAGAGGATACGGCCAGAACCAGGAGACATAGACAGAGCTAGAGGAGACAGCTGGAACCAAAGGACACAGCTGTAACCGGATTACACAGCCAGAACCGGAGGACACAGGTAGAGGCAACTGAAGCAGATGGAACCAGAGGCCAAAGCTGGAATCAGAGGACACAGCCAGAGACAGAGGACACAGCTAGAGCCAGAGGACACAGCCAGAACCAGAGAACACATCTAAAAGCAGAGGACACAGCTGGCACCAGAGCACATGGCCAGAGCCGGAGGACACATCCACAACCAGGGGACGCAGTGAGAGCCAGAGGACACAGCCAGCGCCAAAGGACGCAGCTAGAGCCAGAAGACAGGACTAGAAGCAGAAGCCACGCCCAGAGCCGGAGGACACAGCCCGATCCAGAGGACACAGGTGGAACCAAAGGAAACGGCCAGAGCCAGAGGATAACATTTCAATCAGGAGCATAAATCCTTTTCAAATTGAAACGTCGGGTGAAAAGTCATCACCTGAGTGGATTACTGAGTCCAAGTCCAAGTCCGTCTAAGCTCCGCACAGCAATACGATAAGCGCCTTAGCGCCCCACTCTCCACCCCTTCCCCACTTGCCCTCGCCGACTAATGAAGAAGAATCGCAAGGAATGACGGGAATTCCCATCTGCGACGTCCCGATTCCGCTTCACAATTCATTCTTTCCTCCATTCCTCGGTGCTCTTAAGAAAACATTTCACACATGATATTCTCGCTCCATTCCCGGCGTCGCGTCGACACGCCGCAGGAATAGAAAAATATTTTCGAGAGAGAACAAAAACAGATGAAAATTAATCCTTAAAGTCGTGGGATCTCCTGTGACAACCGCTGCAAGTGGAATTCTCGCTTTGTGAACTATTGCTCTCATTTCATGCGACACGACACACGATACAATGGGCGTTCTCTCGTTTCCGTCCGCTTTCATCGGTGCCTTCTGCTCGAGTGGCGAACACTCATGCATTGTGTCACCACTCGTGGATAAGTGTCTTTGAAGGTTAAGAAGAAGGATTTTATTGTGTCCTTAAGTGTGTGCTGATATCTGTTGAATCGGATTGCCTTGTGCGCGGCGAGTGTCCTTAAACCGTCGCTAATGCAGTTGAAGGGTGCCGGAAGCGGTGAAGTGAATTTGAATGACGACTTGGCGTTCACGGTAGATGGAACGTTTTTTTTTAACTTTTTTCGTGTGGGTGCTACGTTGCATTTGAATTTGCTGAATTTCAGGGTTCTTCGTTTGAAGCAGATTAAGGCGGCTTGGATTGATCTACTGTTTTGGACACTAGCCACTGTCCTGAAACGCCTTTCGGCGAAACGCAACTAGCCGCTGTCCAGGCACTCCTTTCGGAGACCCTTCCCCGGCAAGTTGGGAAGCGCGACGCGGTCGATGCCATCGCTTGTAACTCCCAGAGTGCCACCGACTCATTAGACTCCCGGCGGCCGATTTATCGTCCATCCAATTCCGACAAGCACCCTCGACCTCAAACCCCCTTTTAATGTCATAAGCCGCCTACATTGCGACTGTCACTGAATGCCTTGAGAGATTCCCCGCGGATTGCCGCGAATTTGTTGACCGAAAGTCATGGCATTTCGCCGCATTTTCACCGTCATTGGCACATAGTCCGGTCGGAATTCAATTTCAAGTGCTCACCAGCACTCGCAGGTCAGCAATCAGCAGCAGCACAAGGGGAGAGGGTTGTAAATTTTGCATTTTCCATTTTTTATTTACACGCTGAATTATTCACGGCAGGGTGCTGACAAAGCCGTGCTGTGCATACGTCAGGATTAACAGCAAGCGCCGAGCTGCAGGACACAACAATTGGCGTTGGCTCCCGCTTACGAGATGTGTGTCAACTTGCTGTCCTCGTCTTGTCGTAATCCCCCGCCCGGGCAGTTACAAATTCCGGAATTAAATAACACTGACTGGTTGACGGGTGGCAGTTCTTTAAGGTGAACGGCAGACAGCCTCTGTCTGTCTGTGTAAATCGCAGTCCGTGCTCGAAGCAAATCAAAATTCCGGTCCGGGCCACCTGTTCGGCGGCAGTCATCAATTCACGTCAATTACACGGACTGCAATTGAGCCACAGAGCGACCCGCCAAACCTGCAACATCATCACTTTGCTTCAAGCAAATCATTCATTTAGCATCTACACACGTTAACCTCGTCCTTAAGTCAACAGCTAGACGACGGGAGCGTGGGTGGATGAGAAAAAAACCAACGAACCAGAAGCAGAGAGAGAGAGAGAGAGCGAGGGAAAAAAAAGACCACTTAACGCCAATCGTATCCTTTAGAGAAAATCATTTTCAATTGAACCAAAATGATTTATTGACGAGTGCTTCTGACTAGAATTCAATCTGCGAACGCATCCCGTAATAAATTCATGATGACGTTCTCGTTTTCTTCGACTTCGCATCCGCATCCATCCCTCATCCAGAGGAGCGGCGTTGGCCTCGTCCCTTTTTGTCGACATTCGCCAAGGCGAACACAGAGATAAATGAAATAGAAATGAGAAATGGTTTTGATTTATGGAACAACTACTTTGACTGACAGGCATCCCGCGGAGGAAAGTAATTGGTCGCAAGTGTAAATCAATTCCTCCCTCTGGTCTGGTTGATGGCGGTGGCAGTGGTGATGGAGGCCAAGTCAAGTCATTGTGTGTGCGAGGGAAAGGATCGTGATTTGCTGGATGATTCAGTTGGGCGAAGGAATTCGGGGAGGTTTCTCCTTGGAATGGAACTAGCTTTCGTGATGATTATTTCGAACCGTTCTTTTGATCTCTGCGAACGAGGTGACGACTGCTTTGGCGTGAGTCATTACAGACATGTCTTGTAAATGGAAAAATTGGTGGACCATCGGCAGCAAGGCGACGTAAATGCGCCAACTCGACGTCGATGAAGTGCCAGCTCGTCGTAAAAGCGACACCACAACGAACTTAAATCTACGTATACGCCAGCAATTTGTGGACATTGGCCAGTGTCCAGAAATTATGCGGGCGAAGCAATTTGTGGACAGCGGCCAGTGTCCAGAAACTCTGCGGGCGAAGCAATTTGTGGACAGCGGCCAGTGTCCTGGACCACGAATCCATGCATCCCTCTTTTTGTTCAATCTGCGTGTGAAATGAGATAGAATTCGTCTACTACCATCGTTCTCGGGGATGCGTATGATATTGCCTGCTTCGTGGCATGTCGTGGAGGGCACATGGTCTCACAGTCACCAGTGCCTGTGGCAGCTGGAGAGGAAGAAGATCAAACCTCCTCTTTGCTTGATGTTGATGACTAGAGGCGTCGTGGTTGTTGGAAGGATCATGGGAGAAGCCAATAAGCCCAGGCCCAGTTACGTAAACTCGGATCAGTCGTTGAAGCAGTGCCCAAGGATACGCACGGGTCCCTAAGTTTAATGGCAAGTCAGTCGGTTCCCCGGATAAATTGTTAAATCGCGGTTGAAATGCTGAAAATCTCTGTAAAAGACGCCCCACTGCAGTAGGCACTCGAGCACTGTCAGTGGCTAACCGAGTATGACCGCCCGGAAGAACTGTATCACACCGCGTCGATTTCGTGTGAGAACAATGGCACGCTGAACGTGAGGTCTTGCTGTGGCAACTGTGTACACAAGCCCACCTCTGGCTGTAGCGCCACCCTTTTGATGTGGAACCCGTGTGCAGATGGTAGCCAACCTAGGCCTGATATGCAACTAAATTCAAATAACCATCATCCTTGCGAGTCGAGCTGTCAGCACGAGTCCTGTAGTTGCTTGGTTTCCCTTTGAGAGGAAATTGGTCAAAACTTTCACAGAATCGTTAACCACCGCATCGATCGCACACAGGCCCTTTGAGAGGGCTTCGATGGATGCACATACAAGTGACCTCCTTGAATCCATCTCCCATTCAGTAGTTCCTACCTCCCTCGTCCTCCTTGGCAGTTCAAATCGATTACATCGGCAACATCCACTCGTGCATGCATCTAATTGTTGTCCATTCCGGAACAGTTCAAGTGCAATCGATTTCCTAATCGCACCCATCACACCCGAACACAGGCCACAGCTGCTGTGGTAAATTTTTGAAAGGACTTACATTGACTAAGCACTGAAAGAACAAACGACTAACTGAGAGAGGCAGAGAGGGGCAGAGAGAGGGAGAGCGCACCGACTCCGGTGTAGGGGTTGTGTATGCCTTTCATTATGCTTGGCACACAACCAACAAATCGAGGCAATTTGCAGGACAATTAATTTGTGTGCTGTTTGCCTGTGAACTGTGTGCAAGGATACACTCGTGCGCTGAGGGTGGAGGCTGGGTTGGCCGGCCGCCACCTCCCTCGTCGAACGTCGGCAACGAACGAGTGTAATGTTTGCTATTTGCTTCACTCACACATATTGTGCCAATAAATATTATCCCTTAATCCTGTGAACACACACACACACACAGGCGCATGAAGGGAAAGGAGCAAAGCACATTTATGCCGCATGTTCCACAATTATGAGGTCCTCACAGAGGAGCCTCCACAAAGTACACAAGTGGCTGGCAGAGGCCACCTTTTGTAGTTGCCGTGCTACACGCCCCCCGCTCTCAATCAGGCATCTTATGGGTCTCGCTCGCTCTGCGTGCGTGTGTGTACGTGCCTGTGGATGAGATACTGTTGATTGCCCCGGTTCTGGTGGAAGATTTAGCCCGCTGATAGCGCTCCCTGTCACAGTCTCACTGAAAGGACGACGTGTGACAGGGAAGTGAAATTCAAGACTGGCTCTGCGGCTGCAGCTAATCGCCTGTCAGATGTCCTTGTCCTTTTTTCCATCGTTCGTTCGTTCCTGCTCGCCTGCATTTCAACGGCGTTTCCACGGTTTTGCATTCCCTGCCGTGACTTGCATTTTGCCATTCAAACGGTTTGCCTGTATCCTTGGAAGGACACAGGAGTGGAATGAAGTTGGCCGACATTTCAATGCACAGGCACTATTTCATAGTTCAAGGATAGCCGCAGATACACGATTCGAAGATACACGAGCACTTACTCCCACTCACTTTCCTCGCCTGACCTACTGTGTTGCGTAACTGTGCAAATGTATGCGAGCTCCCCTCCCCCTCTCAACTGAAGGGAACAGTTCAACCTCATGTCTAGATTTGCATGCCAAGTTGAGTGTTGGAACACCTGTTGCAGCGGCCAAACGAGGGTGCACAAGCCGAGGAGGCAGGCAGCAAAATAGACGAAAAACCCCTCCGCACATGCACAACACACTCAGGATTCCGGTTTACACGATAAATTGAAAAAATTATGACCTCGAGAGCTGAAAAGCAATTTGTTTCGTATCCCTGCGAAGTTGAGCGGAAAATCGCTGAGCATAAAACATGAGATTCATAAGATAAAGTTTCCGCTGGCAGATTGCGTGCGCGCATGCAAATGCGGGGAAGCCGAGTGAGGTTGTAAAACCGTTACGAAGCGTCGAGCAATGACATTGAACTAAAATAGAAAATTGGAAATCCTGCGTCCCCCATTTGCTGCTGACAGCTGCTCGAACATTGGGTGTCGTGAAGAGCTATTATGAACAATTTAGCATGGATACCCATGCAGGACCCGGGACTTGTCCAATATTGCGAAGGTTCACAGTTTTAGGAGTGCGTCGTAAAGTGTGCAATAAGAGAGGTGACTGCCTACGATTGCGGGCGGGATGGGGTGACTTTTGGGTGGCCACCATGTGATGTGCGCGTTCGGAGACAGAATCTGCGGCGGTGCTTAGGTCATGTGGTGGTACTTGTCCCTTTGGATGTTGTGAGGCCTTGGGCGGAAGGAGGAGCCCATGTTGTGACAGAACTGGAGTGCTATGCGCGATCGTGGCATTATCCAGAAGTAGGCGCTCCAGTCAAGGACACCAGATATCTCCTCTTTTTGACAAGCCTCCTCTTATGAGATCCCGTGCAGGACAGCAGGGACACCTAATCAATTTATTTCATCCTTCCCATGGCCTGGTGCTACCAACGGTCAGAGCCAGCTCCAGATCCGAATCGAGAATCAAAGAGAACATCATGGTCGATTGCAGATATCGGCATAAATGAGTTTATCTACAATAATCCCTCCTCTCGAACTTCGAAGGAAGACCGAGAAACCAGTTTCTTTTCATTTTTCGTGCATTCTCGAATGAGTCCACTGTCGGGCGCCAGTCCCCGATTCGTTACTTATCTCCGCACTCGGAAGGGAAGTCTAGGAAATTTCCCTCAGAATTCAATTCCAATGCGAAATACCTGCATCTGCAAGAGGCAACAACTCTCATCGTGTCCACTGTACACCAAACACAAACCACAGAGCATGCCTTCATGGACTTTCCTTTAATTTCCTCTCAATGCCCCGATGCAAAACCTCAACTTTCATTTCCTAATCAGAAACGAACTTGTGCTCCATGCGCTTTGTCTTGGCAAACGGAGTCACCGCCCAGGACAGCTTGACTGTGGTCACACACAACACCGCACTAAAGTGCGTCACAGTGGCCCCCTGACATTCGTCGGCGTCGCATGTCACAGTTTAAGCACTTAATTATATCAATTCAACTCTCATCGTTATTCTTTTTTGTGGGTCGGTGGGCATTCCGCCTGGCGACCTTTGATCGTCTCTCAAAGTCCTGATCTATCATTCCGGCGGGAGGCGTAGCCGTTGTCCTTTAAATCAACTCAGCCCAGCGTCAAGCAATGACATGATATGACCGGCACCGTCCAGGCTAGACTTCTTTAAAATGCCACCAGTCCATCGGCCGCATCGACCATCGATCGATGGCTCATTACTATTTTGAACCCATTGACCTTTTCGATTTTCCTATTTAATTAATTACGGGTTAAATTAGGCAATTAATAGGGGGTGTGGGGGTGGATTTCGGGATGGGGTCAAAATTGCTTGTCATTAGGAATTCATTGGTCTGGCTGTGAAATTTCTTTGGCGGCTAATCGTTTCATCCGCAGAGCGCAGTGCCGTGCCTGATTTGTTATCTTGGCCAGCAAATTGGATTTCTTTCGTCCCCCAAGGCGATGGACGGGAGGTGACACTTTTCATCTGGCAACTGCTCAATTCCTTGCCGTCCCGAGGTTGCAATCGATAGAATCGTGCCGGTGTAGAGTTGGGGTTCGGGTTGCGTCGTCGTGTATTCGAGTCACGCGTCAAGCTGAGAGAGAGGGAGGAGGGGAGTCTTTGGGGCGAGAAAACCAGTCGATTGCGTTGAGGCATCCACTGGATTAGCTTTGTGTGATTTATTTAATTTCACTTTTCTGAGAAATATCTTAATTTTCTGGTAGTTTGGGGGACTTTAAGGGTAATTATTTTCTTGGGGCCGGAAGGTTCTGGGATGGAAGGATTCATTGTCAGTTCCTCTAGTCATTCTCAGTTGGTGAGTTCTGGATAGCCCGAGTTTAAACCGAGTTAGGGGTCAGCGTACTGAGTAACTTGATGCGCAATTAAGCCAACAGCGATGCTCATGGTGAAACAGCCACTGGATGAAACAGTCGAGTTCAAAGTCTTGTAAAGGTGCGAGTTTTTGGAAGTCTTAGACGGTATGGATCTCCACTTTCGACGATAGAAGTTACATCATTACGTCGGCAGAAGTCAGTCACATGTTTGAATTTTCTGCGCAGTGACTCTAAATGCAACACCGCTCCCGTCAACTGCCATTTATATGCATACTTCTCTCAAGACTTGAGCATTCTGTCGTCATTTAGTCTGTGGTTGACAGTCATTGAAAGCAGAGAACGTCGTTTAACGAAAACGGCAACAATCGTGTGCTGATTAGGCATTGGTTTACGGACTCCCTCACTAGGAGACGAGCATCGGAACGTTTTATAAGTCCCCAGCCATTCTGCGCTGTAGGAGATCTTGTCCTCAGGGAAGAGTTTAGGGAACCAGAAAGAAGGAACCGGGCAGATACATGGAACAATGCTCATGGTATGAAAAAGCGCAAGAAACTCTTGGGCCAACATAACCGCAAAAGGTTTCAAGCATGTATCAGAATGAGCAAAAACAAGCTCCGTATCCTAACAGGCTTCCTAACGGGGCTCTGTAAACTCATTGAGCACTCATGAGCACTCATTGAGCACCAATCTTACTGAGTTCCGATGCGATCGTAGCAGCACAAGTGATGCCAAAAGTTCTGCTCGCCCAAAGGTGGTAGCCACGAATTTAGTGACGGGTAAACTCGAGTTATTGAACACTTTCGCGATCCAAATACGATCGCCCATGGCATGTCCTCTCTGATTCACCCGATCGATCGGCACTCTCTCATTTGCTCGAGAGGGTAGCTTCTGTGGCTGCTTGGGTCGATTGAGGAAAGGGACCATTTTCATTCCTCGTGCAATATCGCTCAATACGAGTTATGCACGAGGGGCGTTCAATATATTCTCGGTATCGGAGTGAACCTGTTCTTGTATATATAAATTGACTTATTTATCAAGTAATACTACTATTTTAGTGCATTCATGTAAAATTTCATATAAATGTGATTATTAATTCGCGTTTTATCTCTAGTTAAACAGAATCATAATGGCAACTGAGACGATGATGGTGAAAATTGAGCATCGCGCTGTAATTAAATTTCTCACTAAGCAAGGGTAAAGTCAGAAAACTCTTCATGAAGAGATATTGGCTGTTTACCAGGGTAAACAACTGCACCTTCATTATCAACTGTGCAAAAGTGGTCAAGAGAGTTCAAGAGAGACAGAGAGTGCATTGAAGACGACCCCCGCTCCGGCGCCCCGACTACTGCTTGTACGGGAGAAAGCATCAAAGAAGTCGAAAAACTTGTTCTTGTGGATGCCCGAATAAAGGTGAAAATGATGGCAGAAATCACCAAGCTTTCAATTGGTACATCCTCGTACATCCAAACCGAGTTGAACCGCGTTAAATTTATGTCAAATCGAGTTGCCGAAACTTAGACAAAATGAGTGTTCAATGTCATTGCGAAATGAAATCAAAAGCCGAACTCGCCGTTCTTTTGTTAAGGCAGGGCTAGGACTCAGAAGGGATGAATGCTATTTCGAGATGAAGGCCAGTAACGAAGGTAGAAGCAGTTTACACCGCATCAGCCACAATCAGATCCATATCGGTGATAACGAGTTCTCCCTTTCCAGACCCAACTTCGATCATGGGAAGGATTTTCAGCAGATCGCAACCGATTGTACTAGCGCGAGCAGCACTGAATAATTTGTGTATATGGGAGTGAATTTGGGTGTAGACCTTGACCACCCCTTGACAGCCGTTGGCTTTACACAGCTGAAGGAACTTCTGAGCGTCTTCGTTGTTACAGGGCCGCGGGCCATCTCCCGCTTTCGAGTTAGCCAACACGAGTCGCAAGTCGGTTCGCTTCAATTCCAACTCGGTTGAAGAAAGTTTCGATTTGGCAAACCACTAGTCACAATTCTCTATACCGATTTTCTAATCACGTATATTACCTGTCGCTGAAGCGATCGAACTTTCAGCTGTATCTTCTTATGTTTGGGAAATATGCCGGTGCCGGAATACATTGTGGAAAAGTGAAATTTAATCAGGCTCGGAAGCAATGAGTGCAATGAATTGATCAGACTGTAGGCTTAATAATTAGCATGGTAGCACGATATGCCACAGTGGCGACCCACCGAAACCCTTAAGAAATCTCGAGCTCGATGTTAAAAACCGGACGAGCGAGAATAGACATTGAGACCTATGGACTTGCCAGAGCAATCATAAGGTATTCGAGGGACGCTACGACTAGTGTTTGAATAAATTAGCGGATATTTTGTCATCAACTGCACGACACCACTTGCACAAAACTGGGCCTACAGAGATGTTTGTAAGGTGCGCGATTTATAGCTACCTCCCTCTAGTTACGTCCACAAAACTGGTCGAGGTCTTTTTGTTGCGCCAACTTAAGAGCGGACGGCATCTGGTTTGATGTGTCACTGGTTCGCAGACGAAGACTTGTAATGGGAATGGGACAGGCAGAACAAGAGAGGTAATCTCTTCTATTTGAACGATAGCCAGTTCGTCAGATGACATTTTAAAATCCAGACCTATGACTTGTTCCGATTTCTGTTGCAACTCTCTACACTGACGAGATGAGTTCAAGACAAGTTTGTGAAGCCCACTTGATTTAGATTTTCAAATAAAATCCTTGCAGGTTCTACGTTGAATGCAAGAAGCGCTATGCGGACAAAATGGCCTAGCTGATTCTTCATTGGAATGACGCTTATCCCTGAGTTAACCCGTTAGAGTTAATTTTAATTTAAAAATGTGTGATTTTTTCTTGCTGCTTTATCTTGTAGAGCTCCATGTTTGACAGCTCACGCGTGTTGTCAAACATGCTGAGTTAGCATAGTCACGCCATAATGGAAAGACTTAAGCGCGATAGCCTTGTCTATCCTTATTCAATTTTATTTTCAGAGTTCATCCTCTGTGAAAAATGGTCTTCAGCGACGAAGAACATTTGTGTTAATAAGCAAAACTGCCGAATTTGGTCTGATCCAACCCAGAAACATGCAATGTTTGGTGCGGTTTTTCATCCGGTAGGCTCATTGTTTGCTATTTTTTGAAAGATGATGGTGAGAACAACCGCATCGTCAACAGCGTCAGCTTTCGGTTGGGTATTTATAATTCTTTTTCGTCCAAAACGCGTGAGCTTATAGTTGGCTTAGATTCCACACCAACCATTGGTGTTGTGTGTGCTATTCTTCGTTCACGATTGGAAGCCACCACCGTTTTTTAGGAGCATCTTTGAGCACTGTCAGTAACTTGAAAGAGGTGGAGCCATGAATATTGTGAACATTTTAAAATTCAGGGATTGAACCTGGTGTAACAGTCGATGCATCTACTCAGTAGGCCATGGCGACTAATAGTTACTTACTTACTTATCAGGCCGGCGACCCATGGAGGGTCCGAGCCTCAGCAATTGCTGCCTTCCATCGTTGACGGTCCTGGGCACGTTGCTTCCAGTCATCAAGACCAAGCTGTCTTGCATCCGCGATTACTTGGTCCTTATACCGGAGATTCGGTCTTCCTTTCCTTCTCGAACCAGTAGGCTCGGATTTAAAGACCCTCTTTGCTGGAGCATTGTTGTCCATGCGCTCGATGTGGCCGAGCCAGTGCAGTCGACGGATTACCTTCCGGACTATATCCACTTCCTGGTACAGCTCGTAGAGTTCGCGGTTATGTCTTCTCCTCCATTCGCCTTCCTCGCAGACGAGACCATATATCCGTTGTAGAACTTTTCTTTCAAAGGTACCAAGAATCAGCTTTGCAGTTTTGCTTAGCGTCCAACTTTCGGCTCCATAGAGCAGGACTCGCAAAATAAGAGTTTTGTAGAGCATGATTTTGGTCCTTCGAGTCAGGAGTTTTGAGCCCAGTTATTTTGGCAAACCGAAGTAGCACCGGCTGCCAAGGGCGATTCTACGACTGATCTCCACCGTGATGCCGTTTGTGGAGTTCACGTTTGCCCCGAGGTAGACAAACTCCATTACTACCTCGAAATTGTAGCTATCTATCGTGAAATTTTGGTGTGTCACGGAACGTTTTTTGGTCGACAGCATATATTTCGTTTTGTCCTCATTAACCTTAGAGACCAGTTCGTTTCGCCTGTTCTTCAATCGCCGTGAAAGCCTCCACTACAGCACGTCGAGAACGCGCGACGATGTCGATGTCATCTGCGTACACCAGCAGTTGGACCGACTTGTAGAATATAGTGCCTTCCGTGTTTACAGTTGCCCTCCGCACTATCTTCTCCAGTAACAGATTGAAAAAATCAGACGACAGCGCATCTCCTTGCCGAAATCCAGTGCAAGTTTCAAACGGCTCAGGAATCCTTGAGCCGAACTGCACGGTGCATCGCCTATGTGTTAGCGTGGTGCGACACAACCGGATCAGATTTCCTGGGATCCCGAATTCGGCCATCGCATCGAATTCGGCTTTGAAATCGATGAAAAGGTGGTGCGTATCGATTTTAAACTCACTGGTCTTCTCCAGGATTTGCCTTAGTGTGAATATTTGGTCTATAGCCGATTTGCCGGGACGGAAGCCGCACTGGTACGTGCCGATTGGTGTGGTGCAAAACCACAACACAGTACGCTGGACAGGATCTTGTAGACGTTGAGCAGGGATATACCTCTATAGTTGTTGCAAGAGGTAAGATCGCCTTTTTTGTGGATGGGGCATATGGAGCTGATATTCCAGTCGTCGGACATGCTTTCGTCTTCCCAAATTCTACGGATGATCTGGTGCATGCTCCCCACCAGAACATCGCCACCGGCCTTGAAGAGCTCTGATGGTAGGCCATCTGAGCCTGCGGCTTTGTTGTTCTTCAGCCTTTTTTTAGCTGTGTCGACTTCTTCGAAGCTAGGTAGGAGGACTACTTCATTGACTGGAGTTGGGATTTCTTGATTCCCTATCACTCTCTCCAGTTCAGGCCCATTAAGCAGTTGTTGGAAGTGCAGATTAAACACATCTACTATTCCCTGCGGGTCAGTAACAAGGCTACTCTCACGATTTCGAAGAGCCACTAATGTAAACATGCAAATTAGCAGCTCATCTACTTTTCCTCTTACTCTATGTTCTCTGTAACTGGGTTTGGTTTTCCGGTGCTGGGCTCTTTTGAAGATATGCCATGCCAGCTCCGAGGGTTGGGGGGGGGGTTATTGAAACATAATTCATTCACACGTAGAATGCATACAATAAAGTAAGCTTCAGTTTGGATTGAATACTAAGCCACCGTGCCCAACACATGATCAGTGACCTATAATTACTCGAAATGTATTTCTGAATTTTAAATTGACATCAGACAGAAAATTACATTCAATCAAGAGTGCTCTTGGTTGGTGTTTACTCACACTTTCGCTCGGCTATTGAACGGCATTGAAAGAGGACAAACAGTGCGTGACACAATCGATTCATTGCACCAAATATGCGGCGATGAGGTGCCACTTTCTTGTAATGGAGTCGTAACGTGACCTCGAGACATATGCAATTAAGTAAGTTTCGATTGATTTCTGTGGGAATGTGTAAATGCCTCTGTCTCTGCTTCGGTTGAAGAGGGTTGACAGACGGTGAAAAGCCAATACTGGCTGGGTGCAGCTGCTTGAAGAGAGACATTTTTGAAATTGTTAGTCGTCACCGTCACACCAAGAATTTTCCGAGAAAGACGACCAAAGAGCTCCTAAAAATGTATCCCCGAAGTGAGAACTGGCTGAATTGAGCTTCCCGACTGACAACTGCACATTGCGTCATCTCTCAAGACTGTTGGAGCAAACGATCCTGCATCGTATTGACTATTCCCATTACTCTCACCTGAAATTGCATACTTCTTCTTGGAGGTTTCCCCATGGAATGAGCTCCGCGACAGTGGTGGCTGCAAGCGATTACAAGAAACTCAATATTTGGTCGTATATCCGTTGAGAGGGAAACTTTGCTAAGCACCCACAGCACCTCCACTAGCTCATGCGAGTTATTCATTATTATTAGTCTCCTCGCAGACTTTCTTCATCTGCAAACTTCACGTATCTATTTATAATTAAATCCATTCTCTTTAGCAAGAACAAACAGGATAAAGTTTCCATTTGCCAACTCGAAGGCATACAGACGATGTCGCCGTCCTCATCATCATCATCATCGTACCGATCGTTCTCCTTCACCATCGTCGTCGTCGTCGTCTGGATTAGTGACAGTGGCACTAATTTGCATGCATCAAGCTCATATTACCTTCGACGGTACACACGCAGCGTACACCACACACTTGAGCCCATCAAAACAAAACAGACATCCATTACCCGATTTCTGGGGATAAAGTTTTACTAATTTGAGATCATTTGAAAAGTTTTTCTTGTTTGTGGAACACATCCTAAGCCACTGGCTCTGGCTCATCTGCCTGCCTCCTGTGTTGGCGCCTCTGTTGGCGCCTCTGTTGGCGTCTCAGTTGCCACCGATGCTCTCGTCGACTGCGAGCATCACATTTGGAAAACAACCCTACGGTTTGGATGAAGGCAATTAGTATCATTTTAATAAACAACTTGTGTGTGACCGGGTTCGCTCGCACAGAGAAGTGCCTTTGACGTGTTTTTCTTTAACCGAATTATAGTGATGCTACAGCGGTGGGATTGGAGGGTTTCGGTTTTTCTTTGGGTTATCCCGCTCGAAGGACCATTTTTGTGTTAACAGTCGTTAATTAAAAAAACTTCATGTTGTGAGTAAACTGTTTTGCGGTGCAGACTGGTGGTTAGACAGTGCATTCGAGTGGGGATGCACTTGAAATGTGGCGTTGCGGTGGGTTTCTGAGGGACTGCGTCTGAGATATGGTTCAGTGACTTACATTCAACAGTGACCTCTGTTGAAACTGATTTGAATTGTTCATCGAGACATAAGGCAGGAGGCAGTGGAGAGCTTCAATTTGTACAAGAATTAATGAGTCGACGGTTTCATGGAGCATGCGATGGAAGCGCGTGAAAAGGACCTACATTCCCCAAGCCCACGTTTGTCCAGAAGTTACTTGCATTTCAGTACAGTGACATGCGAGTGATCAGAGCTCAAGAGGAAGCTGTCCTCCATTCTTGGCGTTAAGCTGTCATTCGTCGTTCACGTTCGGAATGTCTTTGTTTCCTAAGTCAAACGGGAGAGTCGACTTCGAAACCCTGCAGGATTGGTGTTCATTCGCTCGATGTGGCCAGTATACGATCTTTTCGACTTTACTGTGCAGTCTGTTCCATTCAGCTTCATCGGTAACATGATCAAATATCGGTCGCAGGATGGGCGGTGTAAAAAGCATGGACAACGTGTGTAGCTCCCGCCTTGATCTTCGAGGCAAGACCAGACATGAGCGTTGTCTGAAGCTTAGCCTTCTAAATTAGAGGCAAATCGAAGGGGGTCAAATATTTCTTGCATCGATTAAGTAAACCTAGACATTTCGCAGCATTCTTGGCGACCTCGAACATGTGATCGTTCCAACAGAGGATGCCCGTGACTTAGGTGGCCCACATAGAAGGACTAGCCTTAGCTGGCTTTAGCTAGAGAGGCTTCTTAGTTGATGTCCAGATCTGTCTCGGACTCGGTGGGTCACACCGGGATGAAGAAGAAGCCGCGAGCCAAAAGAGGTAATGTCAGCATCCTGACAGATTTCAAAGAAACGAATTACCTACTTACTTAAGGTGGCTCTACAGCCCAGGGTGAACCTGGGCATCCACCAGCAAGCGTCTCCATCCAGCTAGATCTTTAGCTTTAAAGGCAGCGGCTATAGTTTCGCACGCATAGAAGGCTGAGGTGGCTTTCCACTTGCGTGCGCCACCTGAGTCCACCTCTATTTTACGGGCTGGAGCATCGGTTTCCATTCGCTCTACATAACCTAGCCATCTCAATCGTTGGACCTACGCTCTTATGGCTCGGTCGATGACCCTGAACAGCTCGTACAGTTAGTTGCCATATCTTCTCAAATATTCAACATCTATGCAGACTGGATCGAAAATCACCCGAATAATTTTGCTCACAAGGCAGATTAGAGGAACTTCGTCCGTTTATAGCAAAGTTCATGCCTCTGCGTCAAATAGCATGACTTGGACGATTAAGGTCTTATAGAGGGTCACTTTAGTTGTTCGAGTGGAGGCAAAGAAGCAGCGGTTGTCAAGAGTTATTATTCTTTTGTTTCAGCGCCGGGTGTCGTTGTCTGAGTCGTTGATAGCGGTAGACAAGTTCTTTGACTTCCTCGAAGCTACATGTATCTGTCTACTGTGACGTTCCGTCCGAGATGTCGGTGTTGGGTATCCTTTCTCGTTTATAGCATATCCTTGATCCCTCTGCCATTGACATCACGCTCCATTCTTCCGATAGTTCGACGGGCCTGTGAAAGATTCTCTGGTGCTGGCGAGCGTGTTCTGAACAATTCCTTCAAGAATGCTGTTGAAGAAGTCGCATGATAGCGCGTCGCCTTGTCTGAATCAATGATCTCGGTTCGGTCTTTAAAGATCTTAACGGATCAGCGTGCGTTCTCCATCGTCGCCCAGAAACTAATTAAAACAAGAGAATTATATGTGAACACACATTTTTTCGGACGAACTTCTTATGACCATTTGCCTGTCTGATTGGCTGCACACTCTGACTCCGAGTGTGTATATACGACCGCTCATCGAGTAGTAGTTGCAATCAGCTTACGCTTCATCTCCTAGTTTCTGGGCAAAATCTAGCCCCAGTAAGGCATGCTTTAAGTTCGTTGCTTGATGGATATCTGGTCATGTTGTGCTGGTTAAGAGTACGGCTTTGGAGATGCTGATAAGACAAGATCAGCAGTCGATGCTGAGAATTTGGAAAAATCACTTCTGCAGACTGTTAACCGGAGATGACGACACAAACACCTCTGTCAGGCAGAATGTTCCACTTAATTTGGACGAGGATGACCAAGAATTCCGTCCCCCCGACTTAGACGAAGTCAAGATAGCGATATCTAGACTGAAGTCGAACAAAGCTGGTGGAGCGGACGGACTGTTTAAAGCAGCTGGAGATGATCTGTTTGGGCGCATGCACCAGCTCATCTGTAAGATATGGTCGGAGGAAAGCATGCCCGATGAGTGGAATCTCAGCGTCGTTTGTCCGGTCCACAAGAAAGGAGACGCTTTTTACCGCCCCAACTATCGAGGGATCAGTCTCCTTAACATAGCGTACAATATCTGGGCCGTCTTGTGTGAACGCCTGAAACCATTCGTCAATAGCCTGACAGGTCCTTATCAGTGCGGTTGCAGGCCGGGAAAGTCCACCATCGACCAAATCTTCACACTGTGGCAGATCCTGGAGAAAACCCAAGAGCTGCAGATCGACACCCACCACCATTCGTCGATTTCAAGGCCGCATATGACAGCGTGCACAGAGACGAGCTATACAACGCCATGTCTAGTTTTGACATTCCTGCCAAACTCGTCAGGTTGTGCAGGATGACGATGGAGAACTCTCGCTGCTCCATCAAGGTCGGTAACGAACTCACCGAGACCTTCAGTGTCAAAAAAGGTTTTAGACAAGGCGACGCGCTGTCATGTGACTTCTTTAACATCATCCTGGAAAAAAATCGTGCGAAACTCAAACGCCAACACTAGATGCACGATCTTCCAGAAGTCTGTACAATTGCTAGCATACGCGGACGACATTGACGTGATTGGACGAACACAGCGAGCCGTCAATGAAGCGTTTACTGGTATTGAAGCGGAGGCTGAAAAAATGGGTTTAACAGTGAATGAGGGCAAAACGAAGTACATGCTGTCATCTAGAAAGGACGCACAACATCGACGTCTCGGACAGAGCGTCATAATGGGCAGCAGAAACTTTGAGGTAGTCAAGGACTTCGTCTACCTAGGCTCTGCAGTAAACAGGGACAATAACACCAGTACCGAGATCAAGTGCAGAATTACTCTTGCCAATCCCTGTTTCTTTGGGCTCAAGAGGCAGTTGAGTAACAGAGCTATCTCTCGAAACACCAAGTTGACTTTATATAACACTCTAATCATCCCTGTCCTGCGCTATGGCATGGACGCTATTGAAAGCGGATGAAGAAGCTTCGGAACTGCCTTTTTTTTTTGGCTAAGCCTGGACAGAGCAGATGTTGGGCACATTCTATTTCTTACTCATCTCTGCTGCGTCTGCCGAAGTCGATATGCGGTATGTTCGGACGCAATGCGTGTGTACCTACGACACAGTGTCCGGTAAGGACAAGGACATCTGGACCCACTTACTCTGTAGTTGACAACAACAGAAACTGACCAATAATGACAATCTATTCATTTCTCAGCATCGGCGATAGAGCCCTCGCTGGTGACCCAATATCCAGACCAAGTCATCGATGTCTGGCTCTACCCTGTGCTTGGACAAGGTAATGTACTCCTTCGTAGCTCCAGATTCAAGATCACCTCACCAGATCACCATTAAAAATATTCTCAAAATAGCGTCCAACGATGTGCATCAAGAACGTGAATAAGCGACGCAAAATGACTTTAATTTGAAATGCCTCTCCAAACGAATGTCAGACCAGCCATATTCACCCTTTCTGCACTGCGTTCGAGAGAAGGCAACTGCTCGCCAAAGACTGCCTCAGTGCTGTGCGGCTCCCCGGCAAAATGAACACCCAATCGACGACAACCGGAAAGGAGAGAAATGAACACGAACTCACCACAGCGGGGTAATCCTTTGCCTTGCATGTGTACATGCTCTCTTTCTCTCGCGCTCTCTCTCTCTCTCTCTCTCTCGGCAAACTGGAGCAGGGAGCACTCGCCTGACGACCGAGAGAAGGCTCAGCTCATCAGCTAATTACCTTTCACCGAGTAACCTGTTGTCTGACACCACACCATTTACAAGGACCTCTCGATCCTGGTCACACTTTTCAGAAATTCTTCGTGTGTGATGCGTAATTAATGAGCGGTTATATCGACTGTGAAAAACGTGAGCTGAACATGACTCCGGATAAAGCATCGAAGTTCACAGCACACCGTGACACACAAACACAGGCACACACACACACAGACACAAACGGTCGCCCTCCGTCAGCACACCGCCCACTCAATTATTTATGTGGGCCAGGATAAGCGCAGAAAAGAAACTTTTTGTCCGCCCCCTCCTCCGGTGAGTACAGCGATACAGCGTGAAAGTGATTAAGGATGGAAGGAATGCCGGGTGTAGGGACCAGTGTGCCGTTAGGCATCGGGGCTTATTTTATTTATTTTGTTTTCCCTGCACGGCTCGGTCGCAGAGACACCGTCTGACGATTTGATTTCTTTTCAAGTTCCCTCGGCCTCGACCGTCGCTGCTCCGGTTGTCTCTGGAGATGTCGGTGGAATCGGTCAGGATGCTGACGTTATATCCTTTTTGCAGATATTCTCCATTCTTCTTCTGCGGATGTCCAACTTTTTTATATGGAAAAAGTTTTGATTGCTTGGCGTTAACTCCATCTGTGGTTCAATGGCGTATGAAGAGTGGTAGATGGACAAGTGATGATGATGACAACGGCAGCGACAACGACGAAGAGGGAGAGAGACACAGAGAGTGGTCTCCTTAACGACCGATGACGAAAAGCAATTAAAAAGGCAGTCCTGGCAAGTTTCTGAATCTCCGAGTTCGACTCCGGGCCACCGGGCCACCGGGCCACCAGACAGACAGGAGATGATGACTAAGTTATAAATAAATTGTTGCTGTTACACCCTCTGCGAGACAGAGACAGAGAGAGATACAGTCGATTGGGCCCGAGGAGCCGGTTTAATTAAACTTTCTGACAAGGCAGGGGACTCCGCATCTCGCACACATGCAGTGCTACCGACTTGCACACAAAGGACACGAGCAGCGTCGTGCCTGTGACGGCGTTCAAAGTGGCCGCTGCACTCAAAGGGATTATTGCACGGCTGCTCCCTGCCGACGACACCGAAAGTCTGATGGAATCAGTTGAATTATCTTCGATTTATGAGCCAAACGAAGACCACCAGCGGCGGCGAACAAAGAAAGGAAGATTCCCCCTCCCCCCGCATGCCCGCACACATGCCCACAATGCGTGGGTCCTGAAATGTAAATCCAATTCGGTATTGATTGAAATTTAATCCTACTCACAGCAGCCGAGGTATTTAATTAATTTCCCAGGAATTGCACTCGCCCCGGAGGGCTGTCAGAGGGGGCAGGGGGAGGCGCAGAAATAGGTGGCAGCAACCGGCCGCGGCCCCGGCTATCAATTATGCAATTTGAAATAGTTTCGTGCGCCGGGAAATTTAGTTCGGATTAAAAAAAAAAAAAAATGACAACTACACATATGCTGCGGCAGGCGTTGGCATCCCACTGCGCCGCCAAACAGCCGGGGTCGGGGCCTCCGAAAGTCAGCAAATTACCATAAAAACCAATTGCACTTTAAATTACTCGCATCGGTTGATTTGAGCTGCGCCCGTGGCGGGAGGACCTTCCGAAGCCCAATGCGGATGATCGTTTATCGTTTTTTTTTTTTGTGTTTGCTCTCGCTTGGTGGGTGGGTGCAGGTGTGATATCGATTCGCGCTCGAATTAGTCGTAATGGGGGGAATCCAATTTTGTGAGTTTTTGTGGCTTGAAGAACTCAATCAGGGGTTTGGTATTTTTCTTTTTTTTTTTTTGGTTGCGTTTCATCAAACGGCGGGACGTGTAACTGGATGGCGAGTGGGTGTTAAGCGCGGTTTGAGTGCCAGTCGTGCTTTGTCTAAGGGCCATTGACTGGAAAACCGAATTGGATTTGTGTTAAATATCCGTTCATTGGATTGATTGAATGTGGGATTATTGGGGGGTAGAGGCCGCTGTTAAGGGCTTGAACGTGGTGCAGAGTGTGGGTGGTCTGTGTGAACGATCAGTCCACTGGGGGGGGAGATGTATTCCACGTCAAAAATGTCACCTGTGCTCAGGCTGCTTGTACAGATCGTCGGTGTAAGGATTTGTTATTTCAACTGAGCTCAGTTGAAGTCATTCAAAATTGGTTTCCAAAATCAGAAGTATCTTCCGCTGGATGCGAGTGCTATTCGAGTTTTACTGTAGAAGCTATGCCCAGGCACATGAATAGAGTCGTCAGCACGTCAGCGTGACTTGTGATTGCGTAGTTCTCAAAATTGGTAGTCATTCATCTTGTTCCTAGCATTCAACGTGTTATTCCTTCGGTGTCTCATTGCCTTTAAAGGTACCTCTCTACTTTTTCCTCATGTGTGCACGGTTGGCGAAGACGATTTCAGTCGCACCAGATCCATGTCCTCATCCAGAATATAAGAAATTCATCCGCCAAGTATCTCTAAAGTCCGACCAGCAGTTTTGGGGTCAGAGCTTCGCAAACATTCAAACATGGGTATTCTTCTTCTAGTGGCACTACAGTCCGGGGTGGACCTGGGCCTCAGTCAACAAGCCTCTCCAGCTGGCACGATCTTTAGCCAGCTGTCTCCAATTTCGCGCACCAATTTGGTTGAGGTCCTTCTCCAATTGTTGGCGCCATAGGTTTCGTGGGCGTCCTCTATTGCGTTGTCCCACTGGTTCGGAGTCGAAGAGTCTTCGGGTTGGAGCAGTGTTTTCCATGCGCTCAATATGGCCTAGCCATCTTAGGCGCTGAATCCGTAGACGGCTGACGAGGCTCATGTCTGATTTCAATAAAAGCCTTGCAGTGGCTGATTTGTCTTTCTCAAGCTCGACAGACTCGTTAAGCCAAAGCTGGGATTTGGCTTCTTTCATTAAGTTGTTCTCACTTGCTTTGATTTGCTTGATTTGTTGGATACCTGAGACTCATGCGAGTTTCTTCAGCCGGTAAGTATTCTTCAAGGCAGCTCTAGACATAGGGGATCAGCCAATCTCTACGGCGCGGACCTTAATCTTGAATGAAAGTGTTTGATTTTGATGTAAGATGGCGCTTGAACTAGACTCCGTTTCCTTGCATAGAATGTTGGACAAGGGTTCACTGATTTTCGCTGCCGTTAAATGCGATGCTGACTGTCCAGGACGTCCACAATGGCGGAAGTGGCCAACAAAGTCAATCAAAATATGGCTGCCCTGATGAACTTATACTCGTGGCCCACTTACACGTTGATGTGTCCATTCGGCCGTTACTAGTTGATGGTTTATTACCGTGAGTCCTGCATTTAAAACTGAAACCATCAAGATTCACCGGTTACTGAGTTCAACACCGCTTAAGTGCTCCAGCGCTACGAAGAAGTGCTTTCCTAGGAATTGTCTTATTTTCCTTGCTAGGACTGGGCAAAAGCAGGATATATTCCTCATCTCTGCTGCATTTGCCGAATTTGTTGCGATTCAAGCCGCGATGCATGCGTGACTATGACAGGGTGCTCCTTAAAGAGTACATGACCAAAGCGAATAGAACACGAAATGAAACTCCGGCGGTGTAGTTCAATGACATTTATTAAATCTTGGTGTGGGTGTTAACACTGTCCGTGAACAGTCGGTAACAGTCGCCAGTTACACACTCTGGTTGTCAACAATACTTCTCATGCCACACACCACGCACGTTGTTCGTGATCAATGCAACCATGTGCTGCATAGACACAAACAAGTCATAGTACAAATCACGCATGATATTCGTGAACACGTGACAAGGGCAAGCCAAGCTAACAACATACGTTTTTGGAAGACACAAAGAAAACCGATCATGTGAGGAGCTACTAGTGAGACGTACACAATGTCCCTTCTTTTGGATAGCAAGCTAGTCACGTGGAGAGCTGCCAATGAGACATAAACAATGTCTGTCTATGGAAAGCATGCAGATCACGCGAATGCCGACAAGAAGAGCAGCCAAGGTGTTGAGGACAGCAGAAGACAAGACTGGAGACAGTTAATAGTACGGATTTGAACTAGAAAGGTTAACTTAAAAGTATCAATTGTGAATTGTAAATTAATAGAGTGTGAATATAAGCAAGGTCCTTATTTAAAAAAAATAAATAAACGAGAAAGTTTAAAAAAAGAAAATAAATAAAAACAAAAAAATTAAATAATCATTTTAAACAAAAACTATTATTCGCACATTGGATGCGACACTTGCGACATATCAATGATGTTGATATCCTTTTGTTCAGAATCGTTCTGAGAGCCACTGTTGTTGCTCTAATAAGTACTCAGAGTAAGCCATCGATTCCTGGTTCTATTCAGAGCTTCGTCCTCTTTTCTTTGTTTTTACTCATGGATCTGAGTGGCGTAAAGGTTTCTGCGATTCCAAAGCGCTGTTAAGATTTTTTTTTTGTCTGATGTTTTTGTAACGCTAGACTGGAGCGCTTAGACTCAAAACTGGTCCATTGTACTACCAGCAGCAACCTCGGTAGGTAGGTAAGTGGGCTGTGAGCGAAATCGCCAGCCCACTTCTTCTTCTTCTTTGTTTGGCGCTACAGTCCAGGGTGGACCTGGGCCTCAACCAACAAGCCTCTCCAGCTAGCACGATATTTTACCAGCTGCCTCCAGTTGTGCACACCAGGTTGGTTGAGGTCCTTCTCCACTTGTGTGCGCCATCTCGTTCTAGGACGCGCTCTGTTGCGTTGTCCAAATGGCTCGGAATCGAAGACTCATCGGGCCGGAGCTGTATTGTCAATCTCCCCTTCGTGACCTAGCCATCTTAAGCGTTGGATCCGAAGACGCTTAACTAGGTGCATGCCGCTGTACAGCCCGTTGAATCTCCTCCTCCAGACGCCGTCAATACAAACAGGATCAAAGATCGCACGCAAAACCTTTCTCTCAAAACGACCAAGAGCTTTTTCATCCGTTTTCAATAACGTCCATGTCTCTGCGCCACAGAGCAGGACGGGGATGATTAGAGTGTTATATAAAGTCAACTTGGTGTTTCAAGAGATGGCTCTGTTATTCAACTGCCTCTTTAGCCAGCACACTTGTGATACTTATAAACGGAAAACTAAAACTGAGCGACAACTCCAGTGATGGTGCTGTTAATTTGATAACAATGGTGACTGGACCACATTTGAAAATCTGATAAAAGTATTGCTTTCACTGGGATTCGAACCGGGGACCCCTCTAACCAAGGGCAGGCACTCAACCAACTGCGCCATCCAGAACGTACAGTTACTATACTGGATATCGTATAAGATGGGTGGGCTGTAGTCTGTCAACTCCTCCGTTGGAGGTGCTAGGTTCAATATCCGAATTCACCAACTTTCATAATAGACAAAAATACGTGTCCTATTCAGATGAATGGCTTTCTTCTTCAGCTTTAGAGTGCCCTGGGGACACTAAAAATTTATGTTCTGGAATATTTTCGAATATTTCCAGAGTTACGTCTCGGAAGAAAAAATATGAATTCTGACATAGCTATGATGATTCTTCAAGAATCACTAAAATAGAGAAATGCCCACCCACTGCCAGCACTTTCACAACAATCTCTATCCAATGGACAGGAGTAGTGACTGCATTTGATGCAAGGCGGATGGAGAGAACCAAGAATGATGATTTCGACTGAATATCGTAGTGAATGCAATAGTTTGAGGTCCTCGCGCAATATTCAGAGATTCTTCTTTGAGAAAAATGAGAGTGCTTGACCAGGGCCTGAACAATGGTGGTTGCGGTTAAGCACTCAACATGCAGTCATTGAGGAGATAATCTGCAGCCCACTTCCTCAGAAATAACCATGGTATCCATTCGAATTGTGCATTTATTTCGAGGAAAAACTCTTCACCGAGCTGTTGAGCAACCAGCTTCATTTCCATTTTAGGCTTCATTTCCACGGCAAAGGGGAAAACGCGTGTGACATAAGGTAAAAGGCATAATGTTCGTTGAATTACGTTTACAGCGTCCAGGGTTTTTTTCAAATAGCATATATGCCCATCAAAACGTCTTCATTTCCTGGAAATTCGATGCAAAACGGTGCTTCAATTCGATGGTGGTAACGTGTTGCTATGATACACGAACTCATGACACACCCGCAAGAGCCTTCCGCACTCCAAACTGCAGTCAAAACTGACCAAAGGCAAGAGCATCGATACGACTGCTCACTTCTAGTGAATCGTGTTTGTGAAGACCTGGGCTTTTCCTGTGAGTTTTATTTATAGAGAGCGTGGTATTATCTGTCAGTGGCGGGAGGGCCGTCAGCCGAATCTCACTTTGTTTACCATTATGAAATCGAAATAACGCATTTATGCGGGAAATAGAGCGAAGTCGACGTTGTTTGCATCGAATTTCCAAGAAATGCAGTCATCATGTCGCCGGTTGTCTATACCAAAAAGATGAAAAAAAAAATTAACATTTTCTGCACGTGTTGAGCCTCGAATGTTGGGAAGGAAATGTTGCACGAATGTGACTCGAACAGCAGAATGTTCGCCGTATTTCTTAGAAGGGTCAATAAAGAGAATATGACTTCGGATTGGAGATAAGCGATCTTCCCGAGATAAGCGATGTTTAAACAGCTATGACACAAATTTGGACTCAGTTGGCTTCACAGGTGATGCATTGGCTATCAAGCACTTGATGAGGATGCAACGGAAAACGTTCAGCATCTTCTGAGTATCTGTCCGGCTTTCACGAGCCTCAGATAAAGGCGAAGAAGATAGGTCAGTGGTCTACTGACTAAATCCCTGGAAACCTCAATGTTGGATGAATGAACTCTCTAGTCGAAGAAAAGTGATCAGATTTCTATTTAATGGAGCGAAGAGAATAATGAGTCAATACGAATAGGGCCAATATAAGAACAGTCTCAAGATATAACCTGAAAAACGAGGTGCCACTCAGGAAGGCGAATGGAATTACTAAGTGCGTTCTCCCACCTGTGTCCTTCTTGTGATTAAATAAAGGGTGATTTTTTAGCTATTATCTTTTTGGCAACACTGGCTTAAACAGCTGACGCACGTTTCGTGTTTTGTTTCACTGTCAAACATCTTCAGTTTGGTCTATAATTTAACCATGAATCGTCTTACAAACGAACAACGCTTGCAAATTATTGAATTTTATTATCAAAGTGCGTGCTCTGTTAAGAAAGTTCATCGCGCGCTTCTTCCATTTTGCGGTCAGCTCATTTTTGGCTCAATGGGTACGTAAATAAGCAGAATTGTAGATCTTGAAGTGAATGTCAGCCAGAAGCATTGCAAGAGCTACCAATGCATCCAGAAAAAGTCACAGTTTGGTGCGGGTTTATGGGCTGGTGGCATCATTGGACCGTACTTCTTCAAATATGATGCGAATCGTAACGTAACTGTGAATGGTGAGCGCTGCCGTGAGATGATTTCCAACTTTTTTTTGCCCAAAATGCAAGAGCTTGACTTGCATGACATGTGGTTTCAACAAGACGGTGCCACATGCCACACAGCACGCGCAACAATGGACTTATTGAGGGGCGAGTTCGGTGAACATTTTATTTCACGTTCGTGACCGGTCAATTGGCCGCCTAGATCGTGCGATTTAACGCCTTTAGACTATTTTTGGTGGGGCTATGTTAAAGCTCACGTCTATACAGACAAGCCCGCTTCAATTGACGCATTGGAAGACAACATTGAAGCATTTATTCGTGAGATACCGGCCGAAATGTTGGAAGGAGTATGCCAAAATTGGACTTAGCGGATGGACCATTTAAGGCGCAGTCAAGGTCAACATTTGCATGAAATAATCTTCAAACATTAAATTATATGGACCGTACTATCGATTAAAATAAAGATTTCATGCATTTTTCTTAATTTTATGTGTTTTTTTTTTGAAAAACTTTCCTATAGCTTTTAAAAAATCTTAGAGCTGATGTCATGGTGTCATGGAATTCGATTCAGGAATCACTGCAGCACCTGCCGGTGCTTGCTTCGACCTACGATGAACAGGACTGTCAAGAGCAGATATATAAAAGGCATACAAACGAACACTTTTTTGGGTAGTGGACAGGTTCAGACCCTCCATGGGTCGCTGGTAAGTCCAGTAACTGAGTGGAATGGTAACCAGCTTGCACGAGTCTAGAGCCATGACAACTGGAGTAATATGCCTCTTGTTTGCACTGCCGATACTCACTTGTCAGGCTTTCGACCGATGCATAGTCTTAGAATTTGCTGCTTCCTGTCATCAATACCAAACTGTCTTACGTTCGCTTGGTCACTTGGTATTTATATCCTACATTCGGGTTTCGTCTTCTTCTGGAACCAGGAGTCTGCGACTCGAAGTCGAAGGCCATCTGTGCTGGAGCCATGGCCTCTATGTGCGCAGCCACGGAATTTTGCCTTCAGGAATACGACCACACCCTTGTTCAGTATCTACTACGAACTGAAAAATCTGGTGAGAGGACATTGTAGACTTTGGGCCAATAAGACTCTCTTCCTTCCTACTTAAGGCTTCAGAGAAATTGGTGAATCTGTATATACAGGATACTTGAGAGCATTGTTACTGCAAAGGAAAATCAGTTTCTTTGTTTGGTGCTGGAGTGGCCGGGGTGGTCCTGGGCCAGAACCAACAATGCTCTTTAGCTAGCCACTTCTCCACTTGTGCGGATGTCCTCTGTTGCTTTACACGAAAGATTCGGCGTCAAAAACTGCATTTGCCGATTGATTCGAGATGTCTACGGCTTATGTCGGTGCAGTGCAGCTCGTACGTGGTTGAAACGTCTCCTCCAGATGCCATCAACTCAGAAATCACATGGGAAAATTTCTCTCGAACAGACCAAGAACTTCTTCATCCGCTTTTGAAAGTCAGCTTGATCCTCCGAGGATCGGCTCTATCAGTATCCCTTCAGTAACTGCCAGGCCCACTTTAGCGTCTATTTCACAAAGACTTCACGCTAATAATTCACAGAAGCAGCCATGGCCAGGGCTTTGAATAGGGTAAAGGTCCATCATCTACTGGAGAAACTGAATTCAGTGCAGCAACCGAATGTGGATCGACTTTTACAAGGTTTCTGTTTTCAATCTTCGAATGGAGAACATTACACAATTCATGTTCTCCTGTCTAGCACAAGCTCTTCCCTTTAACAGTGGTTCCCTTTACCACTGATAGGACGACTGCACTCACAACACGAGTAGTTCCAGCAGAATCTGCATAGGCTCCATAGTATTTTTATGAAATGAGGGATGTTTCAGGCAGAACTAGACTTTAGCGATACACTACGGAGACTAAAGCGCGGCGGGAATGCATTCATTCGCCATTTGAACTCCCCCAATCACTTGAATATTGCGCTTTCCAGATCCAATGCTGATGACATGGCGGTAGCAAATAGCTTGTTACCTTCTCCAGTTCCTCGTTATCTGACGCAAAACGCCCTTAATGTATTCCTGACACGGACTAGGGGATTTGGCCTTGCTGCTGCTGAATGCGGCTCCTACAGTTGACGTATGGTTTCGACTCCTGAACTGCAACCTTAACCTTGCATAGTTCCTAGAATTCGCAGCAAGGTTTTTTCCATCAAGCATCTTCCCCTCAGACAAGTCTAACTGCCCCGTGCAGAGTTTTTTTTATTCTGTCATTCTGCTTTTCGTCCTTATTTCAAGACTGACAGGAAAAGCAAGGTTTTGTACGCCACCAAATTTTGGCCTTCGAGTGAGGAGCTTAGATCCAAGTTTTTTGGTCAAACCGCGGTTGGTAGTTCGTTGGATCTACACTAAGACGTCGTTTTAGGAGTTTACCTTTGCTTCGTGTCGAACAGACTTCTTTTCTACTTTCTAGACGACAATTGGGTTGTTCAAGTGGATTGGCTTGCACTCAATGAAGTGGTGCTCGACTGCGGTTGGGCGCTTAAGCAGTACATGGTAGCTCCAGCTTGAAGTTCGTTTTGTACGGTCTCTCCAATGATCGGTCTAGTTTTTACTAGTGTACCGTTACCGACAATTCATGTAGCATCGTCGACAGGTATCGAGTCTTGGTCAAAATATGTATTCTTCTAAGGGAGGCTGGAATACCAACTCTTGCCAAATTTCGTGAATATTCGGTAAACGCGGTAAATTCTACGTCCGATTCTCCCAAAATATTTCAGTTTATAGGGCCCACGATGGTAAGCATTGCTTTTTTCATTTCAACGGTTTTTGACGTCCATCACGGTGGGCATCTATGTCCATAGATCATCGCTTGAACTGCCAGGGTCAACGGTGATCATCAAAGGTGATCAAGCAAGTTCCTCCAACCACTCGTTTTAAGCTGAGGATTGTGCACGGCGAGCCAATCAAAATCAACTGCAACAAAACGTCTGTTGCCTGCAGTCACTGCAACACCCGCTGAACACTTCCAGACGTTTCTCCATCCCCATCCTCCCTCGCAGTCGCCATCGATGACGATAAAACTGTCACAAGTCCACGCCACAAGAATCCATCGCCCGCCGAACAATCATTCTCGCACACAAATGGATAAGCAATAACAATCGCTTTTGTGCGCCTCTGTGCCGTTTGAAACGCCCTCACTTCCTGACAACACATAACCATTCGAGTGAGGAAATTCAATTCGAATGCCTTTCCTTCCTGGCGACGAAAATACACATCCGGGAAACGGTTTGATTGTACTTTCCCCCACCATCCCACCAGCCCAGTCCCTCTCACTCTCTCTCTCCCTCTCTCTCTGCCTTGTGACGTCGGTTCACTCAATCGAGCGTGAAATGTTCCCTCGTCTTATTACCTTAAAAGGTGCCGCATTGGAGTGAGCGGTTAATCGTCCTTAAAGGAGCGCACATTCAAAGTCAGTTTCCACTTAATGCTCCCGACTGCCACTTACTGCTGCCTACGCACGTGTCCTTTTGAAGAAGTGTTTGTATTTTTGGAATTTATGCCCTGACTGTGCTTAATCTGTCATGTTGTGTAATCGGTGATGATTTGAGAATTCACCTCATTTCTGTTCAGTATCCTTGTGCTTGTTGGTGGGCCGATGACAGAAGTGTGTCAAAGTGGGGCTCTTTAATTCGAACTTCTGGCGGGGGATTCTCGGATGGAATCTTGTTGATTTTTGATGTGGAACTTCAAGGGCGGGGAAGAGGCATGATTTGTGAGGAATTGTGCGAGGGGTTGATTTGAATTTTAAAATCATGCGGAGCTCGGGTGGACAGTTTGCGGCGGGAATAAGTTTAAAGTGGCGCCCAGCTGTGTACAGTGAACTTGACTGGAGTGAGGAATTGGAGACAACATGGGAGACATGTGCGAGGTGCAGACGCGGGTCTACACCGAAACATGACTAGCACGTATCGCGGTAGCTGCAGAAACCTGTCAGGAGTAGTTGAGGCCCGGCCCACACCTGACTCTGGGCTCTTGCAAGGCCAACTTGAAGGCCTGGTCTGGTTGGTGATCTTAAAAAATGACTGGAATCCCTTAACCCAAGCATCTCCATACTTTCCCAATCAACGACCCACGAACTGAAAATCTCTTAAGTCAAGAATCTCCATAGTGTCGAATTCAACGGCCCACGATGTCGCCAAAAGTGACGCCCGGTATTGGAAAATAGACTCAACAGCGCTGTGGAACTGTAGACTGCTGATAGATCCAGCTGTCTGGTATAAGTAGCTCAGGCTCTGGTCTACCATGATGCAGGAGTGGACCCCCCCAACCACGCCTAGTCACTTAAGACGGCAAAGCCAGCGCCTTTTTGAAGCCTGGTCTACCCCGGCGTAAAAAGGAGAACATCTTGTTGGAGGGGCTTGATCCTTGTTGGAGTGGACCTCAATTTCATGTCCAGCCAATTAGGCGGACTTTATCTCGGAACTGCCTGATATCGAATGACGACGTCGCCAAAAGTGGCGCCCGGCAATGGACTGTGAACTCAACAGAGCAGCGGAACTGGCGGCAGCTGACAAGTACACGCTACCAAATGCATGAGTTACAGAGGCCCTGGACCACGACCCGCACTTAAAGCTGAGCTCAAAGTATTCCCCACGGAGCCACATATCTGGTCACCCACATAATCCCGAAGTGACTGCGACTCCTGGCACAAGGGCGTTGCCGTCCGCACGTCAGTCCACAAGCACTTCATGCAAACTTGATGAATCCCCGATATCCTCCCCGTAATCAAGTCCCCCGAGGAGATATGGGCACTTAATCCCCATTAGAAGCCAAAGCAGCCAAGCACTCAAGCACTCGCCCAATGCGGCGTGTAATATTCATAACTTCCAGCAGCACGACAGAACAGGTGCTGCCGGTCGCAGACATCCCCAGACGTCGCCAGCGCCTCCACTGCAACCCTTTCCGTCACAGGTGTCGTCTCACGAATTACTGCAACATTTTCTTAAAGTTCACGTCTCCAACTAAAGTTCCCCATCCCCAGCTCTTTAAATAAGTAATTCCTCCAATCACTCCCTTTAATAGGGAATATCCCGCGACAGGAATTCCCAGCCATCCGCCGCGGCGGTGCCAGAGAACACTGACAACGACGGCGGTTTCGGTGAACAAGCAGAAGACGAAGAAGGCAATCTCAATAAATACGAGCGACTTTAAGGTATCCTTGATTCCGTTCCGAAACCAAACCACCCTCGCACCGATACAGTTTGAAAGTCAAAGTGTGCACAGGTGGAACAACAGCAAGGCTAATGCACCAAACGGAAACGGCGATGTCAAGTGGGAGCGCTCGTCGACTACACAGATGCGCTGCACGCCCCCCGTTTGGGGAGGGGTGTGAGCTGGGCTGAGGCAAGACAGCACCGGGTAGTTAATGTTTTGGCAAGTGTTCGGCAACGACTGGCATTGCTGTTGTTTCCACCGGCATGCACTACAGCCAGGATACATCGCGCAGGAAATTAATGTCCGAAAGTTGTTGCATGCTCGGCACTAAGTTAAAAACGGAAAGAGCTCGAAATGTTAATTGCTTTTCTGTTTCGCAGGGGCGAGCGCGCTGCCGAAAAATATATTTCTTCGGTTATGACCTCGCCGTTACAATGATGGAGGGCGCTCTCCGGTCCTTCGAGCTGGCGGATCGACTTTCTGCTGCTTCTACTGCTGGTGGCTGGTGGCTGGTGGCGTGCTGGTTGAGTTGACTTGGCTGGCAGACGAGATTTAGAATCGCAACAGGATGAACGCGATTCGGGAGTTCATTGATTCGGTTCGAAGGACCAAGCGGTTGTTCTGCCAGACGCGTCGGGTGGAAAGTGCGCCGGGAGGAAACCCCACCCGAGATACGATCTCTGGCAATAGACGACGTCCTGTTGCTGGGGGGTGACCATGGGGTTGGTGGAGAATGGATTGGTGATTTGTTTTCGGTAACGGAGGAGGATTGAAGTCGGGTTCATTGGAATGGAAGGGGAAGAGGTCTTTTCGCGGTATGAACATCGCGTTCTGAGCATCTTCTGATCAGAGACGAAGAGTATGGCTTCGCGGGACCAGTGTTTAAAACGCACCCGAAGCCGTGTCCATGGGCGACTTGAAGTGTAAGGCGACTTCTTGCGGAATGAACAGCGCCATCTAGTGCACAGTCTGATCAGTAAAAGTGATTTGGCGGATTTGGCGGGACGTCACATGAGCTCGAACCCATGTCAATGTGGGCTACTTAAAGTGGAAGACGACTTCTTTGAACAGCGCCATCTAGCGCATAGACTTGAAGTCAAAGATACTGCCGTTGGCACCTTCGAACCACAGGAAGCGGATGTTGCTTAAATTGTCCCTCAAATCGGCAGGTGCTCGTCCACAATACTCCTCAAGACCGAGAGGCCGCATAAACAGCATTTCAATTCGCAAATGTCCCCCCCCCCCCCCCCCGGTTCCAGTTGCTTTAGTTCCGCCGAGTGCACGAGTCGTGAATGGGATCAAAACCCTATAGCCACCGCATCCCACGGCACAGCTGAGTGCAATCCAAGCACGAATCCCAATCAAACTCACTACTCACACACTCGTCCACAGTCAAGAGCAAGCAACTCAATTATTCCCCTTGACTTCTTGAAATCGATACCAGCGCGATAGAGAGAATGATAGGGAGGGGGAGAGTGGGAGAGAGAGAGAGAGCGCGAACGGTGTTGCAGCTTCAGATCCGGGGAAAGTTTCGAAAAATGATTCCATCCCCAGCGGATGTGATGGCGGATACCCTTGCAGCTGCATGCTGGCACCGAAAATCCAGTCAAAATCCAGCCACAATCCACCAACACCCCGGACCAGACTGCACTCGACTGCAGCACCGTTGAATTCCCGCACTGTGCCGGGCGCCCTGGTTCTCGGTTAGAAAATCAATTCCACACCCGAAGGAGTTTCCAGTTTCGTTCCGTGTCGCTTCATTCCGTGTCGGCGTTCGGTGGAATGAAGTCATCATATGGGTTTACGGGATGCAGCAACCACCTCCACCCTCCCCACCCGCTGAGCGGTAAGTAGATTCTAATAGTCTCGCCGCCCATCCTCGTCCCCGTTCCACTAATCACAATCAATCTCAATTTAGATCCGCCATGCGAGAGTATCCCGGATATGTGTTTGTTTTGAAATCAGCTATTAACCGTGAACAAAAGCAAATTCAACAAAAAAAAAAAAAAAAACGCCCTTTCCACTGCTGGGCTCAAGTGATAGTTGCACTCATCGAACAACTTGCATCGTTCGGCAGATGCCGCCCGCGCGGCGGTAAACCCTCGCACAAATCGAAAATCAATAGCTGCAGGTCGTTTGCAGCGATGAGTTCCACAGATAAGCGTTGCCTCGCTTTTGTTCTATCCTCCTTTACCCGGCACGGCGCGCCGTGGCCCGGCGAGATGCGGCGATGGTCCTCCTGAGTTGTTTATCTGTTCAACGAGCACTTGAAACAATAAATAAACAAGCCAACAAACAATTGGCAGGATTCAGCATTACCCCCATCGCATACCCACGCCACACATACACCCCACCATCACCCACTGCCACACATCGTGGAGTTGTTTGTCGAGCAAGTTTCTTCGGTTTGTGTGTTCACAATTGAAACCAATTTCGAGCGGGGCGGCTGCGGGAGGGCCACGAGACTCGTCAGCAGTCGCTAAAGACACAAAGCATCGCAGGGAGGAACGAAGGCGAGGGAGCAGAAAAAAGAAAAATTAGAAGACACCATGGCGGCGGGGAGGGCCCGGGGCGAATGAAGGAATGTATCCGACGGGGGAGACTTAACTCTCCTCCGACGACGAAAAAAGGATATAAATGTCGGCACACAATTGAGATATAAAACTTGAGAATTTCTTCGGGCTTTGTTTTGACTTCTTTGCGGGACGGGGCGGCTGAAGAAGCCTCTGCCACTCTGATCTGTCTGTGTCGACAATCGAGAGGCGAGGACAAAGTTTATAGCCTTAATGGAGATGATGGCTGGTGACAAGGGGTGAAAGGTATGCCTGCAGCGGGAGGGTTTATTGATTTCGTTTGTTTTTCTGATAAAACAAAACAAAAAATACGACGCCAACTGCCTTGTTATGAGGTGAGGAGTTGAATAAACAACGGAATTTGCCACGAGTGGTGCGAGTGATGAGGTTTGACACTTGAAGTTGAGGCTTGAGGGCGTTTGAGACGCTGGTCAGGTGGAGGAATGTGGACGGTTTTTTTTTTCCCGCCCCAGGCACTCGGCTGACAGATAAGTGCTGACATTTGACCGGGAGTCGGTGAGGTTGCGACAGTGATCTGGATTGCAGGACGGGCTGGAGGTTGAGGTCGGTTGGTGTCGCTTTGTAACCGGCCTCAGTGAAGCGCTGATGCGAAATGATTTTGGGCTGAGTGGATTTTTGCTATATTCTAGAAGGGATGATGGGGAAACTGGAGATCGGTGCACAGTGAGTGCTGTGGCTGCTATGAGGTAGTAGGTGAGTGCATCGAGTGGTAAGCTGAGTGCTTCGATTCCGGACACGATAACATTAATTTTCACGTCACCACCACATGTTCCAAGAACTTTCAGAAGAAATAATACAGCGATTTTAACGGTGTATCAGAATATTCTGGTACTCTGGCATGCTCGAGAGTCACGGGTGCAATGGTTCCAACAGTCGGTTTGGAAGCTAAATTGCGCATGTTTCCAATAGACCTCCAAATGCTGGACTGTACTGATATCAAGTGCTTTTGGACAGGCAAGTATCATGAGTCAAGAAGGTGACTGCATAGGATTTTGAAGGACCATTAACTCCTTCGCATGGCTGTATGCCTTAACGCAGTGCAAGTGCTTCTCTCTCCGTCAACATCTTGCATGCTCTCTTAGGCCATCCTCATCCATTTAGTCCATGCTCATTCAAATGCAGATGATCTAGGTGTTATATGATTTGTGACGAAGATCAGTCAAAGAATTCGGAGTTCCAGTTTGACCAGGCTTAGTCTCGTATTTCGCACTTTTGCCCAACCGGACCTTCTTATTCTCTGCACAATCGTGGACTTCCTTCGATTCCCTTCTCATCGATTAAGAAATGCACTCCCAGTGTTCATAAGGATTCAAACTCAGCTCCTAAAACCTAAGAGAGACAGAGTGCACATGTGTTAATTTCGCAATCAGTGCCTCGAAAGGGTCGAGCCCTGCATTATGAAAGTGATCCGGTCACCCTCTATGTAGAAATAGTACCACCCGGGCGCTATGGGCAGATGCCAACAGTGCGACGAAAAGGTGTCGAAATTTGTCTGTGGGAAAGTACGTCCTCCAATTACGCCAGTTAGGGAGACTTCTGACCCATGTCCATCTAAATGAATCGAAAATCATGCTTTTTTACGGCGTGACCTAATCTAAACCTACGTCGCTACCTCTCGTAGATATTATGCAGATTGTGCAGATTGTACGTTGGTGAAATTTCCGTATACTGGAACACTGATATACTGACTATTGGGCCCCAACCATGGAAACGGCGAGAATCCTGTCCAGACTCAGACCAATCATTCAATTATCAGTATTAGTCGCATGGATATGAGCATGTTGTGGCAGTCCACTTGCTCAGAGCGACTTTTGTACGTGAAAAAATAATACAATTTGACTTAACTTGGACAACATGAACCTCTGCGAATGAAGGAAACATATTGAACATTATGGACCGGTCTTGCAGGTTTGCAGGCACCGCTCGTGATGTGCGTGCTTTTGATATCTCACGATTGGAGGATAGTCAAACTTCTATGGTACCCCTTATAGTCTGAGCGTTGTTGGTCACCGGAGAGAGGTGAGGTGAGCCATAGGCAGGAATGTTACCTAGACACGATGCTCCTACCACTTGAGAGTTAATCCGCTTCACAAATCTATGGAATGTCACAGTGTCCCGCCAACCAACTTAAGTTGGATGTTACGATACTGGGCCACCTCGTTAAGAGATAGGCGGCAATTCAGGGAAGTCTTTGACGATATTTGAGCTTCCTTAATCGCTTCCCCCTTACTTTGTTGTAACCCAGCGCTCACAGGATATTCACCTCGTTATGATCCACACTAATGTACGGAGTCTCAGTGTGGTGGACAGTACTAGTCAAAGCTGTCAAATGCGCTCCACTCAGCCGGGTGCAAGGACTGCCTTTCATGGGTATCATCGGGATGTTGAGAAGCATATTCAAGGATGTTCAACAATGCGTTGAGTAATGTATATTACACCACGCACTGAAAAACATGGTCGAACTTGACTACGATCAAATTCAGCGATTTTGCGACGACTGGAAATTAATTATCAACTTCCTGTGCTTTTCAGGACCCCAGGCATATGCGCGCAAACTGGCGAAGGTTCGGCATAGTTGAACCGAAAAAACGGACGTTAGCTACTAAATGCTTGGCATTTAGTTGGATCACATATTGCTGTGGCAAGGGGATTGCTTTACAGAAGCCAACTTGATTCCAGGGTGAATGTGATCTGCTACATGGCCATCATCCGGCTAATTATGGCATACGGTTCTCCACATGATCCTTCTCAGTCCCTCCCAGCCAACTCCAGCTCAGAAGAGCGATCTCAGCTCGAGGCAGAAAAGAGTCTGCCTAAGAACGACAATTTATTGGTGGCTACTCCAAAACCAAAAAAATAACGCGGTAGTTGACTCTGGTGACCAACATTGATAAGATTGTTCAGAAAATGGATTATGGAATGGATTAATGGATCAGAATGGATTAAAGAAATAAAAGAAAGCGTTGAGAAACACTCCATCTGAAGCACTCCTTTTGGGCAAATAAATAGCTGCCACCCTTAGACTCAAGGCACTTTAGCTGTGGTCCAAACTCACCATCGTACACCCAACTATTCTTAACGAATTCAACTTCTTTCCCCATGACACCGACCGCCTATTATCACAAGCCAGCTTCGAGAAGAGAATCTCCAACAGCTCGGATTGGTATCGGACGCCTGACAATCAGATGTTGGATGATCCACTGAGGAACTTCACAAACGGATCAGAGAAGGACGAAGGCCGTAGGGATCTATTCAAATGACCTAAATATTGCCCTTTCAATATCACTTTCTGTTCAGACAGGCAAGCCGCAATTAAGTACCTTACACCTCAAAAAACATCCCTGAATTGCCAGCTGTCACTTAACCAGCTGGCTGAGCATTTCAATATTTACCTCATTGGACATCATCGGCCAATGAACACGCTAGGTGCTGTACAAACTACGAGAAGAGATCCACCTTCCATGTCGCTCGCTACAACCTACCATATCATCAACAGTCATACAAAACAGCGAACCACAAGTGGCTAGAAGTCACCACTGGCCTTAAAACAAAGAGAATACGGCCAGCACTTGTTCTGACTGCTCAGACTTAGCCGACCTGCACTCAGGATCCTCATCGGTGTCATAACTGGACACCACATAGTTGGCACACACGCTCGCAGGATGGGTTTAAAGATTCCTGCAGAAGCTGTGTGTGTGAATAGAAGGTAGAGGCCACACATCACCTCCTCTCCTCGTGGCTAGTGGTAGGTACTTACACCTAGAAGCCTCGTAGGTGCCTCAGCGACCTCTACAAGGTGCCAATATAAACCACAACAACGCGATGTATCGTCACAAGCACCAACTGGTTCCAGAAATAAGAGTAAAAAAGAAAGCATAAATACCGAAGCAAATCACAACCCACTCACGCTTGCGTATACGTAACATTTTATTTGTCTTACTTGAAGTTATTGCAGCCATGCGGTGGTCATCCACGGCGTATACGTACTTTTTTTAACATTTTCTGTTCCTCTCAGATAACCACCTCCAAGCGTGGCATTTCTATCACATCCACGACAACCTCCTGAACGCCTGAAGCAGAACGCATGCCGAGCGACTGTTGATTCTGACCACCCTGCCATGAGACCACACACATCTCAGCAGCACTTTCGTATTTACTTTCGGACACAGATCCTGCACGGATGCATGGAGTGAGATTTAAATAAAATACAAGCCTTTGCCGCCCCGGGACACACAATCCGGTTCGGGAAGCCCCCATGCATGGAAGTGTATTATTTTTTGCTGGTTCACTGAACTCAAACTAGTTGGGAAAGTTGTAAAGTTCACTCGCATCCTGCACACAATGGCGATATGAGTGTTTGAAGTGTGTGCACTGTGTCAACTGGCAGCAGCATGTTCCTCGTGAACATTTATTTACTCATCGGCCTAGGCTCTATTGGGCAGTGCATACCGAGGGCCGGCGATCTGGGTTATTTCGCTCGGAATATCTGTATGCACACACAGCGGGCTCCGGAGGAAAGATAATGTCGACTGAATGCTGAGACTGACATATTTGCCTTGGCTCGTGGGAGGCAAACTTTTCTCGATATCAGTGAATCAAGAATGGCAAACAGATTGTGTCGGCTTGTGTATTTAAGCACTTTTTTAAGTGGTTTCTTGCTGTGATCGGGATCAGGTCGTTGAGCTGCAGTGTTGGTGTTGCCGCACTATGAAGTCATCACGCCCCGTTGTTGGTCCGATGGTACGGTTAAGCGGGTGCTACCAAGGGGTCCAGGTGGCGCGTATAACTGCTGGCAGTACCTAGCGTACTGCCCTGCTCAGTCAGATTAAGCTACGACATCGTCTAGAATTGAGAGTAGGCAAGTGCTGGGCAACATCAACAGATTCCACAGAGAGTCGACTCAAAATGTGGAAGAGTTCATCATCAGCACCATCCGCAGCCACCCTGACGAAGTTTCACAGAAGGACAAACGGATCAAGCCTCAAAACATCGTCTCAATGTCAGCCCACACCACCCAGTGATCCCCTTATGAAGATGTCCGTCGACAATCTGACACAAATCCTTGAATTTCACTTCGCACTGATTGACAGCTCCACCGCCCCGCACACCCACGCGCCTCCACCACAAGTGTCCATCAACCATCCAACCACCCCATCATCGTACAGAAGTCGATTTGATTGCGTCAAACGCAAAAATTTACGGTTCACGGCGAAACCATTTCCATAAGCTCCCGAGCAGATGTCATCGATATTCTTGTGCGCGGCAAGCAATAGCGCGTATCACCATTTATCACAAATCGGATTTCTATTTGTCTCGGAAATCGATACATTTGCCAAGGTAAACCACCGCCGCCGCCGCCGCCGCCGCTCACACTCACACGACCCGCAGCGGTCGTGGGGTATGGCCTTACATGTGGGCGCAGCGCCCGCTGTGGGCGGAGGTATAAATATCGATGCCACCGTTGTTTCGCAGCCCCTACCGCCAGTCGACCTGGCGACAATCGATGCCATAAAGGATACGCTATCGGTGTTATTGGATCTCGAAAGTGTGGTTGAGTTGCACGGTATGTCCGGAGGCTGGCAGGAGGATTCTCAGGAACGGGGCACACGCTCGGCGGCGCTGCCATTGAATCCTATGAATTTTTATTGGCGAATTATGTTAAAGTGATTTCAATTTTGTGTCGTTAGGCGGTGTCGGTGGCTCACGCTGTGTGCGGTGCGGTGCGGCCCGTACGCAGGTGTGCCCCGTGCGGCTGCTGCTGAATTTTAAATCGCACATTTCTCCGCGAACCGATAGATACGAGCGTAATCTATGGCCGGGCATTGTCATAAAAATTGTTATTAAAATCCCGACAATGAAGTATATTCCCCCTCCGTCTGCGAACCTCTTCTGTGGGCCCCCCTTACCCCATTTTTGCGTAAACAGAGCCGCGCAGACAGAAAATGTATTTGTCATCGGCCGGGACAGGTTTATCGTCCGTAATTGGTAATTAATGGGCGGCAAATGGAATTAAGCATCAAGTGACGTCCGAAGCTGGGAACTTGTCAAATGGAATAATTAAATTCACGCAAATTGGCTGTTGCATTATGAAACTTCAACTGTGGCAGTTAATCCCGAATGCGGGCGCTGGCCGCTGAGGTGGTCTTTGTCGACGCAATTGCGGAGTACAATGCGAATGACGTAATTGATTTGTGATAATCCGTCAGCATTGTGCAGCTAAATGACGTAAATGCGATGCACTTGGAGTGGCTTTAAGTGGGAGGGAGTGAGCTTTAACTGGACAGGACTTTATTGTTCGCGGTGGAGGACAATTGTGAGAGATCACCTTAATCTGTGGTGGAGTGGGGGGGGGGATGGACGGATTTATGCCGACTGCTGACGTTTGATAAGCACTTCTCTAGATTCTTTGAGCATTGCTAGAGATTCGAAAATGGCGGAGTCGTGAATTATTTTTATTTTAACTTGAATTTGCATCCAATTCAAGGTGACTGCTCTTCGAAAAGTGGCGTTAATGGAAGGTTTCCGGGACGAATGTTGTCACTTGGAATAATGGATTGGGACAAGCTTTCTACGCGAAATCGTGGAATGGGCCAAGCTTCACCAGTACGAGACAAATAGTCAGGAAACCATTTTACTGGTGACAAAATATTAAGCGATTTAGTGCGGTCGTCGTTCAACAAATAGAATAATTGCTGGTATGGTTGATCGTCACGAGAATGATTGCTGCTATATTTGATCGTCACGACATGCTTTGGTGGGAAATCACTTACGAGCCACCAAACTTTATTCAATTCAATTCAGTCTTATTCACTGACCATAACGATTTGTTCACATTCCGCCGAATGTCGCTTAAAATTTGTCGTGAAATATTCGTAAGCCGTTTTTCACCACACTAATGGGCACGTACCACTGCTAGCAGTGTCTGCAAATCGAGTATAGACCAAATTCCCACACTAAGACAAATCCTGGAGAAGACCAGCGAGTTTCAGATGTATATCGTCTTGCAGATAGACAAGAATGGCTGCCTCCTGCACAGTTCAGGGATTTTCTCCTTGTATTTAACAATGTTTGTGAATGAATCGTACAAGGATGTATAGCTGACAGCCCATGAGCAACGATTTGCTCAGATGTTTTGGTCTGTTAACCGTAGAACAAATACTTGAGCATTTTTGAATTATCTTTATTATTTGGAATTATTCTGCCCACTACCCTTTTCATGCTTTTTCTAGTGCGAACTATGCTCGAGCAAGATACGCGTTCAATCTGTGGCAGCAATTAACCCTTAACCCACTTATATTTAAATACGAAATCTTTTGTAGTTCGAATGATGGTTCTTGTATGACAAAACTGAAGAAAACGAATTTGAGGTCCGTTTCTCAAAAAATTGTACCTTGGAGCACCCAGTGAAGAAGTTGAAAGACCGTTTATGGACAGAGTTAGTGGGTAAAAGGCACAAAATCAAAATGTGTAGTAAAAATTTAAGGGCAAACAAAACTATTTTTATTCAATGAAATGTAGTATCACTTACTTCCGTAAAAGAGAAATCAGATTCAGATGTATATATGTATCTGGCACGAAATTTCCGAATCTACCTAACGGCTCTGAGTGCAGTCTTCTCCAATAGATTCAGAATTCTGCTATGGAGTTTTTTCTATACCACATATTAAGTTTCTTTTAACAAAAGCCTTTTAAATAAACAAAAGAAATATTTAATTTGATTTTTTCCCCATTTTTCTGTGGTGTATTTTAATTTCCCTTCTACTCTCAACAAACAGAACTTTCATTAACAAATCCATTGGTGTAAATATTATCTCTGTACGCTATCTTAGAGAAAAATTATAACATATAACAAATAATATAAAACATAAATTATTTGCATTGATTTGCGAATACGATGAGTGGAGACCATTGCCATCGGTAAACAAGCGGCGTAAATATTTATGCGTTTTCATTCTGTGGCTTTTTTTTATGGTTTGCACCAATGGATGTGGCATCTTCTTCAAGATACTGGTTACCCATGCTACCAGCATGAACGTTTCACGGGATATTATTCTCCTTTGTCCTCGCGCCTATGTCCTAAACCACACCTCTGCACACTTCAACCACTCTCCTCGCGGAACTGCCGGTAGGTATTACTTCGCGGGACTGGTTAGCAATTATGCTCTTTTCTGTAAGGCCGCCTCTTGGGCTCTTCTTAGAGCTTCAGCTCTTCGTAGTGCAATCTGCTATGAAGGAGCAGACCTCTGTTCAGTCGCTCTCAGATCTTGTCATGTAGCGTACGGGGTTGGCAAGTTCGCTCTGTCTTCGGCGAAGCGTGTGCAGTAGAACACTGCATGCTCCGCGTCTTCACTCACGTCTGGGGGCACATAGGTGATTTATCGTGTCCAAACCTTTGGAGGTATTTCCGATAGCCACCATGCCGCGACAGGAACTGTGTAAGATGGAAATTACAGTTCCCAATTTTTCTTTGCGTCCATGATTCAATGGTGGGAATGAGCCTATGGGTCCACCTGCCCTTTGAGGAGCCATCCCAACTGGTTTGCCACAGCGTCATCGATGCCGCTCTTTCCTCCGTCTTTACTCCTCTTGCCTCCTCACGATTCAGGGGCCGCCGAACGTACATCCTCTGGCTCTCGTTTGCGAGTATGTCAATGGGGATCATTCCGGCTAGAACACATGCTGCATCGTCAGAGATGGTTTTCGGAAGCCGCTGATGGATCTGATTGCGCAGAGATTGTACTGCGCCGACAACTTCCTCCTGCAGTCAGTATTTGCCAGTGCACCAGCCCATATCGTGGCGGCGTACATTCAGTGTGTTCATGCTACTTGAACGATTCAGTAAATTTTTAAACAGAATTTTTAAATTCTACGAATCCATCAGGTCTATAGAGGCACCAACTTTTTTTATGATTTTGCTGTTGAATGTATCAGAGGTGATTCCTTTCAGTTGGCTAGTATGTAAATAAAAAGAGATAGAGCATTTGTCTATGTGATACTTCGCAAAACAGTTTTTTGCTTTTGAAAAACACACTTGGTACAAAAAGTATGTGTATCGAAATTTTTGCAAAACTTTCAATGCTTCAATATTTGCGAAACGGAAAATACATAAAAATCTAGACTTCAATGTGTAGACGAACTCCGTGCTTATCAACATTGAATTCGTATTCACGTAATCACGTTTTCTGTAATCTCAGCTTGATTCGTTTTCAGACTAATCATTTCGATTATATCTTCGGGAAAAAAATCCGTTGGTGTTGCAGTTTCTTTACTTCAGACGGCAAATGTATACTGACGCCACAGTATACCTTTGAATTCAGCCGAATTTTTGTTGATATTCACAAAGTCTATAAGAGAAATTATAGATACTAAGAATTGAATTTAGATAGGAGACATTTTTGAAATGCTATCCACCTCCGGTAGAACCACCAGCTGATGGCATTACTCGTAGTCCTGGGATTTCTACCCAAGGCAATGGTGATTGGCGATTAATTCACTTTCAACTTCATCCTGTTGCATTGTGTTCACCTTTTTATTTTCAGTTATTATTTACAATGCCACAAGTTAACTGCATTCAAGAACGATGAGGAATCCATAAGTTGCAGCCAAAGCAATCACAACAATAATCTGGATCATCGATGATGTCATCAAAATCTTCAAGTTCATCATAATTTTCAATTGTATCCATAAAATCTGCAATCGCCTCATCACTCATTGCAAAAAGATTGAGTCTAAGCAACTAACACCGTCCACAGGCAGTCTTAACTATGATGTTTCGTTGACCATACATCAGCAGTAGTGCAAACATACATTTGTCTTGCTATTATTTGCTTCAGTTGTTCGATCATAGACGAGTATGTGTCATCTATGAGTTTTAGTGCTGTTGGACGACGACGATGTACGGTATTATTTCGAAAGAAAAAAACAATATTTTATGACGTTTTCGCATATGCTTCAACCAATTTCAGCCAAAAAAATTATTTTCTTTGCATATCTCTCCAAATCGCCCATCCATCAACATCCATTGAAGTATTCCATCAGTATCCAGCGCTGCAAAGAGCATTTTTCAGGTACACCCCTACCAGCCTCGGCAGCTGTGGAAAGACTTTTTTCATTTGCTGGTCTACTAAGCACTCCTCGACGTGGAGCCCTTGCAGAACACAATTTTGAGATATTGTTGTTGCGTAAGGTCAACAATTTGAAAATTACATACGCATGTTATTCAAAAGACTTCAAAGAACATTGATGAAGTCCTAAAGAATTCAAATGAATGCAGGTTAGTCGATAGGCTTGCATTCAATTGACTTCAATCTTCAGATTGATCCAATCGAAGACTTAAAAAAGAAAGAAGTCTAAGTCCCAGAGGGAATTGACGAATTGAAAAATCCGAGAGTCTTTTACAACTCTGCCATAATTCCTCTAAAATGAGGAGGACCTCACTTTCGGTCAATGTTAACCGAATTGTTTCGGAGTCGATTCCCAATGAATCGGTTGCCAGTACGAAGTCAAAACGGACTTATATCGCATTTCTTCCCTCTATAGCCATTCCACATTCCATACTCACTCACCGCCACGAAATAAATCTTGTCCAAGCGACAAAAAGACCTCGTACATGGATAATTCGTCTTCCACTTGCTTAATATCGCTCGCCTCGGGATTTATGTCCGTTCGCACACAATATAGCGCAGCCGAGCGATGTATGTGTGTGTGTCGGAGCGAATGAATACGTTGCGTCACCCACCGAGTGGAATGAATAAATTTTTTCGGAAGCGCAACTCTCTCAAGAATCGCCCGCAACTGGAGCCACGATGGTGTCCGCGCACTATGCTAATGAATACGTATTCGTTTTTGATTTGGCGTCGGTTTATTTTTTTCTGAAAGTCCACATGAATTTATATGACATGTCCTCGTGATTTATTGCACGTTTGAGTGCAGTTTGTGTTGCTTGCTTTAATTGCTGTGCGAGGATGGTGTACAGAATGCCAGTGAAATGAATGGTGATACATGAGTGGATTGGAAGTGGAATTTGAGCAGCAGTAGATCAATGTTGGCTTGTTGATTTCAAAGCGATGGTTAAAAGTCAAGTCAACGAAATCTCTTCAGAATCGCTTATCCTGGCTGAATAAAGGTTGCTTCTGCTTGTCACTGAGGCTGGTGTTCACATTATCTTGATAACGCCAACAAGTGGGTCACTAAATGTTGCAACCAATTATGGAACAATCTGGTGGGACTTCATTGGATAAGCAACGTCCTGAACTACAGAAAAATTTAATCCCAATTAGGAAAAAAGAGTCTTTAGAGGCACACCACAAGAGGGTGTCCTATCTCAGCTTCTCTGGATCATGGTAGTTGATGGTCTACTTAAAAGACTAAGTCCGATCGGGTGTAAGCCCATTGCGTACGCTAATGATATCGCAATATCGGTCACAGGAAAATTCTCCAACACGATCAGGGACGTAACGGAGGCATCCCTCAAAGTCATGACGAAATGGACAGACTAAGTCGGACTGGATGTCTATCAAAGACGGAACTCATGCTGTTTACGCGAAGGTATAAAATCCCTAGCATAGCTCTACCGAAGCTAAGAGGGATAGAACTGACTTCCACTGATCATGCCAAATACCTAGGTGTTATAGTTGACAGCAAATTGAAATGGAAACGCAAGATACTGGAACGCATCAGGAAAGCATCGATTGCACTCTACACATGCAACAAAGTCATCGGCCCCAAATGGGGAGGTAAACAAAAGATTACACAATATCTGTAAACTGCAATAGTACGGCCAATACTGATGTATGGCGTCCTAGTCTGGTGGACGGCACTACAATGAAATATTACCAAGATAAATGGTATACAGAGATCAGCATGCATCTGTATAACAGGGGCACTAAGCTAACCACGCCCACATCCGCCCTACAAATTATACTGCATCTCCTTCCCATGGACACCTATGGCAAACTGGTGTATATGCATGTGCAGGCAGAAGACTAAGAGATTTGACAAAACCCACGAAAGAGGCCACAAGCCACAAAACGCGAATGTCTCTAAGGATGCAGATTATCTGACGCCCTTTATGGACTTCGAAGTAAAACACAAGACTTTAAACCCCACAAGAGAGGAATGGGACGAAGAAAATGTCTGTAGCCCAGCTGCATGGGAAATCTACACTGACAGTTCAAGATCGGAAGAAGGCACGGGATCAGGCAAATACGCCAACTTACCATAGATCTCAGATGCAATCCGACTACCGGAAGTAACAGCTGTTCAAAAAGCAGCCAGCCGACTATCAATAAGCCCAATAGACGGAATATCTTTTGTTTTATACATAGACAGTCAGGTGGCCATAAAAGCTCTGGACGCACCTGTAGGGAGCGGGTGGAGGTGGGCGCAAAAAATAAAACACTTGTTTGACAGGCGGTGTTATCTTTATTTCGTAACGAAGAGAAGAGAGCTAAAACTGCATTCTCCTTGTGTTTATAGCAAAGCCAGATTCGGGTCAATAACATGATCAGATGGTCCGAACATTATTAGTTTTGTTAACAGATGTCGTTGACTGAATAGTCAAAAGCTTTAGTTCTGCACAGGGTGCTTCTTAAATTTCTTTTGATGTAATTGGTCTTTTTTTAATTACGCCTACACAGGCTTCCTAACAAAGCACTGTAAACTCAGGAAACTAGGAGCAACAGATGAAGGTCTCTGTAGATTCGGCGGGCAATCTAATGAAATTCCAGAACATTTACTGGCATTTTGTGCGTCTCTAGCCCACAAAGGACACAGATATCTGGGTAAACACCCAATATCAGAGGAAGAATTGAAGTCACTTGAACTGGCTTAGCGAGAATACTCCGGTACAAATCTGTTCCACCTTCGGGCAATAGGAGCAAATATCCCTCAATACGACTCTGAAAAGAGCTGCATGGGAGGGGAGCTCTTAAGAAAGCAAAGGGAGGGCACAATAGATCAAATGGTCGCAGTGCATGTTATCCTCAACAATAATAATAAACTGCACAAGATGGCGCCGCAGGCGTTGTAAAGGCCGTATGAACCACAATGGGGACAAGATCATGACTAGGGACAAATATGATCATTTTGAACAGCCAACAGAACTAGTCATGTGTCCAAGCTTGCTCTCAAACGGACCTAAAATCTAAGTAAGAAGCCCCTAACTGGGACTGACTTCCAAAGCATTCTTAAAAAATGTCACAAAACAGGACTCAAGATCTAGTCTCATCACAGCCCCACTACATTCAATATGCATTAGAGTCCGTCTAAAACCAAACCCCTTGCCATCTGGATCTGCCCCAAATTACATTCGAGTTGTCAAAAAGTCAATGAACCCGAAGCAAAAAAAAAAAAGCAACAACCTCTCGCATGTCGTGGTTTGTTGCAAATGCACTTTGCACAACAAAATCCTTCTCGATCACGCCCCCTTTACAGCAGAACGGCACAACTTTCAACTGCTGTCCATCAGAGACGAGAACACATTCCACCTGTGTTGGGACGAAACAAACACACAAACAAACAAAAAACAAAAACAGAAAATAAGCGCAAAACACATGAGAAAACTGTTGCAGCCCTTCGCTGGCATTAGGGACAATTTCAGGGAACAGGAAGTACTTACAGGCACAGTGGGAGGTTACTTCACCAAAGTACCGTTAACACAAGGATAATCACCTCAAATATGTTGCAGTGGAAGTTTTTTTTGTTTTTTTTTTTTTTTGCTTTTTTCGAAAACACCGTTGATTACATAAGGGAGCCGATCGTTTGGCGGTGCAGCACCAGAGCGAGAGTACATGCACGGAGCGCGTTAAAAGTTTTCGCTTCGGAAGTTAAGCGTTCGGGGGCAAAAGATACTTCAGTTGGAACATCATGATTAATTGTATGCGAAAGTCATTTGAGGGTTTATGACTGGGTTTAACTGGCTTTTAAGTGAGGCGGTGGGTGGGTGGGTCTTTGGAAGGTGGTTCTGGTATGTTTTGGTAGATGGATCAAGGACTTCTGGCCTTTTGGGGGATTGGATGGACTTTTGAAATTGATGGGAATCTGTGGATGAGTAGAGAAGTGCTGCGAGGAGTTGAGTGTATTCTGCTCTGTGCACATGCTTGAGCAAATGTGCAGGGAGTGCAATGAACGGCATAAGCGGCCAGTCCGAGGAGGTTGAATGATTTCAGAGAAAATGCGCTCAATTTTGTGAGTGACAAGCGCATACAACGCGGGCTGTTGTTCCAATTCGCAATAATTTTCTTTAAAGCACTTATCGTCTTTCAGTCCTTTTCTGTTAATTTGTTGTCAAAGCAATCGAGAAGGAGTCGGTCATACAGTATCGACGTTCAAAAATTGAACCACAGCTGGATAATGCATTCAACCTGGTCGGTAGATAGGAATCATTATGAATTGATTTCAAGTCTGGGACTATGTAAAGGATGAGTTGATGCAATGGATTAAATGGACATATCTAATTTTAACTTGATCTACACATATTTCTGTGGTACTGAATTTCACACTTAGGTCCTTGTTTATGGTGGCAGAATAGAAATTGACTGCTTTATTGTATGTTAATACCAAAAGGAGAGGAGTTTTGACATCGAATCCCTGAGTATGCCGGAGACTTGTCAGAGACTACGAACAGTCTTCGGTCTGCCTAAACGTCAAGGAAATGTGGCGCTATTGCCGCGGCTACCTAGCACCTCCGACCTCCGAATGTGAGGGGAAGAGACTACCAACCGACGAGGCACCATACCACTAAGACGACGCTACAACACAAAACAAGGACAGTGCAAGAGGAGTTACGGCCAAGAAAATGAAAAGGAAGAGAAGCTTCTTCTCCCAGCTAAAGGGTATTGAAGAGTTTTAGGACAAACAAAAGTAGGCACAGTTATGTTCTGATGTGGATCATGCACCATCTATCATCTGCAGACTTTGGGAAGACGAAAGTATGCCCGACGACTGGAATATGAGCAACATATGGCTCTATCCATGTCGACTGCAGAGCTGGTAGCAATACGGAATAGCCCCCAACTACACACTGGTGTGCAGGCTGCAGATGCAACACAAGCCTTAACTTTAGAGAGAACTTCTAGAAGACTTCTAGAAATTTAGGAGTAGACAACATGTCGGAGATCATCCGACTAAGTATTCCGATGTAACCTGAGGTAATCGTTAAAAGAAAATACTGTACTCACACCAAGTAGAGAGGAATGGACCAACAAACCCACTTGGAAGAGGGAGTAACAAAATTGTACACAGATGGGATGAAATCTGAAAGCAAAGGGCTGGAGTGATAGGACTCAGATGCGGCCTACACATTCCTCTTTGCAAGGAAACAACAATATTTCAAGCTGAGCTCAACGAAGCTGCACATTCCATTAGCGATAGAAAACTCCGAAAAATAACAGAAAGGATTTCGGTGCCATGACGTGAAAACCGTGGAGGTAGTGAAAAGACTGATGCACAAGCCAAGCCTCCCTTCTCCCTCCTTTATGAATTCAACAATACGTAACCTTCCACTACGCTAATGGATCACAACGAAACCGGCATTGGAACAACCAGAAAGCACTCAATGACGTTCATAGAACAAAACTACAATCTCAAACGAGACAAAGAAGCTCATCATCATCATCATCTTCTGACCCGCATGATCCACTAAAGGGGTCGCTGCGGTAAGCCACGCACGAGAGATCTCCAGGCAACACGATCCCCCGCCATCGACTCTAACTCATTAGGAGCTATGCCCAAGCGTAACCAGGCGAGTTTTTGGACTTGGTCCAACCACCACGTCCTGGGTCTGCCAAGTGGTCGCCTACCTGATGGAATCGCATTCAACGCCCGCCTCGGAAGTCGTGATGATGGGCATATTCGTGCCACGTGACCAAACCACCGAAGCATAGCCCTTTCCGTTCGAAGAAGCAGCTGCTCAATGTTGGGTTCCTCGCGCACTGCCGTGTTTCTCTATCCCTATCCTAAGCCTTACCTGTCCCGGCGAGTAATTCCCATAACAGCATGAAGAAATCTCATCTCAGCAGCTTGCACTTGCGATCTTATTCTTTCGGTCATTACGCAAATTTCATGACCATAGGTGAGAGTTGGAACAAATACTGAGTTGAAAACCGCTAACTTGGCTTTGACACCAAGCTCGGCCTTTCTGATTACAGAACTACCAAGCTGTATCAAAACTGACCCAGCTTGACCAATCCTACAGGAACGCTCAGCATTACTCCTTCCATCGCTCGTGAAAAAGACCGCGAGATACTTAAACTTTTCCACCTGCTCCTAACATGCAGAGTGCATTGAACAGGCGTTCTGGAAATGACCATAACCTCCGATTTGTCCACGTTAACCCTCATTCCAGCATCAGCACACACAGCCACAAACCTATCGAGTGCGCGCTGGAGTTCCATCTGGGACGATGTGAGGATAACTAAGTCATCTGCAAAAAGAAGATGACTTACCCTCAACTCTCCCAATGTGAAACATTCCTCACTTCGGCTGCGCTGCAACATCCAGTCCATATATACAATGAAAATGAGAGGTGACAAGACACACCCTTGGCGAAGTACAACGCCCACGGTGAAAGGTGTTGATTTAGCATCGTTTACTCGACCAAAGAAGCTCTAGCACTTAAAAGGGCTGACCTAAGAGTGGTATGTGGAGAACAAACAGGACACGGAGGATGTAGTTATGACCTCCATAAAATAGTTCTGGTATAGAAATCCGTAGGCACTGTATGACCAGGCTAAAGAAACTACGGAACACATACTAATCGACTGCTCAAGCTTTTGCTGAGATTGATTCAAAATGATAAACAAAGCATCAGTAACTGGGAAAGTCTACATCAATATATCTCAGTACTAGTGAACGTGACAAACCACACCACACGTTCTTTGAATTCAATTCAATGCTCCATCCACAAAAAAAAAGGCCAGGCTACATCATGAAAGAACTGCAGAGACTTATCCCTGCTCAATGTCGCCTACAAGATCCTGTCCAGCGTACCTACTCTGTGAACGTCTAAAGCCGGTTTGCATCACACTAATCGGCACGTACGGCTTGCGGCCTGGCAACTAAGCCAAATCCTGAATTTCAGATAGATTCGCAACCACCTTTTCATAGATTCTAGAGCCGCATACGACAGCATTCATCGCAAGGAATTATTCGATGCGATGATCGAATTCGGAATTCCACGGGCTAATAATGGCATGATCAGAGGCATTTGCGCATTCCAACAGAAATCAATCGAAAATTACTTAATTGCATTTGTCTCGAGGTCAAGTTACTGCTCCATTACAAGAAAGTGTAGCCTCATCGCATATTTGCTGCAATTAATCGATTGTGTCACGCAACTGTCTGTCCTCTTTTAATGTCGTTAAATAGCCGAATGACAGTCTGAGTAAACACCGACCAAGAGCTGCAATCTTCTGTCTAACGTCAGTTAAAAATTCAGAAATAAATCACAATCAATTTTAGGTCATTGACTCTGCATTGGGAACGGCGGCTTAGTGTTCAATTGAAACTGAATCTTACGTTTTGTAGGCTTTGCACAAGTGAATAAATTATGTTTCCCCATGTCACTGATTCAAACCCAGTTGCAGATAATGCAGAATATCACTTCTTCACGTCGTATACGTCCGTGTTGACCAAGAGCACCGTTTACGAACTTTCAGGAAGCAGCTGGGGTAGCTGCTACTTTACTTGCATACTGGCCGCAGTGGCGCTGTGGGTTAGAGCCGGTCCTCTGGCTTTCATAATTCAATGCCCAGGGAGTGTTCCTCTCTAGAAGAAGCTTCTCAAAATTCGCCGTTCGGAGATGGCATAAAACGGAGCCGTACCGTGATAAAAACAACAACACAAGTGCCTGCTGTAGAATCTAGGCCCTGGTCCACAAAATTCAAATGTCTTATAATTGACTCTGAATAAGATTGTGATCATCAGCAAATGTCACCCCAAATATGATCTTTTCTTCTATGTACGAGAAAATATTCCACATACGCCACGTAGTCCGCCTCGTGAAGCATTGCTTGTGGACGTATCGATAAAACAAAGAGAGACCAGCAACATTACGACGGCGTTCAAGAAATTGTCCATAAGCACGTTTGATTATTGCTAATTAGAACCCAAAGATTGTTAGTAATTCGGAGTAGCTACTGAGGAATGAAAGAAGACTGCCTTGGTCGTCCAAACAACCAAGCTGAAGTCGCTTAGAAAGCGTCCTCGAATCCATTCCGATCGGTTTCAAACATTGCTAGCCACTTTTAACACCCAACAGACGACGTCTTCATGTGTGCCACATAAAATGAGAGTCCTTTTAGAGTTTATTGACTTTGAGCGCTTAAAACCGACTACAAACTTTGTCTCCTGCGGGCTATTGCCGATTCAATGGCCACATTGTTAGTAATTTGATTTTAAGCTGGATTCACCATGTCAGCAAAGTATTTGGACCACCTCCATCGCTGACGGCGCGGCGGATAAAAACTCTCCCACAAGGCCAATCAAAGATTCCGAAGACTGCCTTTACCTCGTTCGATGCAAGCCGAGAAGTGCACATAACATATCCAGGAGTTGACGTGATCATAGCCGTCGCATATTGTAGCGAATCCTAATAGTAGCTCATAGCGCCAAACACGATGCATGGTTTTTGTGCGAAATTGAACAAAATGTCGCCAGCTAGAAATAAATAACTGACACGAACACTCACTCATTCCAGACATGCTCGCCAGTCCACCACTCAGTCCACAGTCATCCATGCACAATATTTGCAACAAATGCAGTGCCCCACCCTTAAACCTCATGTGCGGGAAAAAAAACCGTTTTGCGGACCCTTATCCCTAACGAGGATAATCTGCACCTACCACCACCACCTCGGCAGCGCGGTGGCCCAATGGACCGGGACATATCGCAAATGACTGTCCACACAGCGTTTCACAGATTTCGAAATCAAATGTCGCATTGAACTCGAAACAAGTCGAAAACCCCACGACAACCATACGCTGCCACGGTCCGGAAGTTGGTAGTCGGGAGTCGGTACCCACCCGTTCTACCCACTCCCTGTGGCTGATTTACCAGCCCTTAAATCAAGCGAAGACCGAACCGCCCACTCACACTCCACACACCCACACAGCCACACAGATGCACAGTTTTTCCTTCACGGCCCATTAAATCCGGTTCATGATGTAATTTCCGTACCGTTCCGTGGCTTATATGAAGGACCGCGAGCGAAATACGGTCCTCCGACGAAATTGACATCGTCGGATACCAATTGAGCCGCTACAGGGGAGATAAGTCTGTTATGAAGCCCAGCGAGCGTTCGTTTTATTTTCGGGGCACTCTAAGCCGGGCTATATGGCATTTATCTGGGCCATCACTTTGACAAGTGCGGCGCCGGAGAGGGGGCTAGGGGGTGTACACATGCGAGGCATGCAGACACGGACCCATCGTAAAGCTTAGTGGCGCGATGCCGGACAGAGAGGGAGAGTGTCCCTTTTAATGTCGCATCCAATTGGTGGGGGGGGGGGGGGGGCTGCGCTCGCTATAAACTGTAAAGTCGGATTGGTTTTATGGCCGGGGATAGTTGCACGTTTATTGGAATATTAAGGAGCGGTCCCGGGACCGCTGTTTTGAGGTTTAAAACGGGATCTGGAGGGGATAAGCTGATGAGGATATTATTAACTTCGTCGGCAGTGTTTCGGTCTTTGTTTCGTCGAGTGGGTGGATGGGTATGGGGATGGGCCAGGAGATTCTAATCTGACCATGAAATGCGTTTGTTTCGAGTGGAGATGTGTGATTTGCATTTGGGGCAACATTTTCCACATTCTCAAGGATTTTTGAGTAGTCGATGAGAGAACGTCGAGGGGTTACACGGCGTATGTGGAATATTCTGCGACCCCAAGGCGTATGTGGAATATTCTGGTACCACACGGCGTATGTGGAACATTCTGGGACCCCAAGGCGTTTGTGGAATATTCTGAGACCCCAAGGCGTATGTGGAATATTCTGGGACCACGCGGCGTATGTGGAATATTTTGGGAGCCCAAGGCGTATGTGGAATATTCTGGTACCACACGGCGTATGTGGAACATTCTGGGACCCCAAGGCGTTTGTGGAATATTCTGAGACCCCAAGGCGTATGTGGAATATTCTGGGACCACACGGCGTATGTGGAATATTTTGGGAGCCCAGGGCGTATGTGGAATATTCTGGTACCACACGGTGTATGTGGAACATTCTGGGACCCCAAGGCGTTTGTGGAATATTCTGAGACCACACGGCGTATGTGGAATATTCTGGTACCACACGGCGTATGTGGAATATTCTGGGACCCCACGGCGTGTGTGGAATATTCTTTGACCACACGGCGTATGTGGAATATTCTGGTACCACAGGCGTATGTGGAATATTCTGGGACCCCACGGCGTGTGTGGAATATTCTTTGACCACACGGCGTATGTGGAATATTCTGGTACCACACGGCGTATGTGGAATATTCTGGTACCACACGGCGTATGCGGAATATTCTGGTACCACACGGCGTATGCGGAATATTTTGGGACCCCAAGGCGTATGTGGAATATTCTGAGACCCCAAGGCGTATGTGGGACCCCAAGATGTATGTGGGACCGCAAAGCGTATGTGGAATATTCTGGGACCCCAAGGCGTATGTGGGACCCCAAGGCGTATGTGGGACCCCAAGGTGTATGTGGGACTCCAAGGCGTATGTGGAATACTAAGGGACCACTGAGACAATACCTAATTTTGGAGTAAAAGCGAAAAAGAGCTAGTTGCAAGATGAAGGAAGGACCTGCGTCAGTTCCCATTCCAAGCTGCTCGCACCGAGATCGAATGTTCACACGCACAGCCCCCTGCCGAGTCATTATTTTGGCAACACAATAGCGCAAGTGAAAACTTCAAAAACCACATGTCGCCTCAATTGAAACTTATCACATTTCACAAACAGCAGTCCGCCTTGATGGTCGGTTGCTTAATGGCTTCGAGGCTTAAGTTTAACACATCACCTCCCCTTCCACCATTCGTAGAGGCAGTAGCAATTTATGAAGGAAGCCATCTGCTCTCAATACGAGCGACTATCTTCGAAACAGCGCCCCATCTCGACCCATACGTGTGCCGAAAATTCCAATTATCTCGAAGAAATATGAACACAAGTCCTTCAATCGGGCGAAGACGAATAATTTTTGTGCGAAGCAATGTCTTGCGCGTCATCTGCGCTTTATCTAGCACATCCCCGCGTCCCCATTCGGGATTTAATCTCGCATTAAGCTAAACTCATATCATAACCGTCATACACTTTACGGCCAGCAATGCGAGGCATCTGCTGCCGTCGCTACCGCCGCCACACAGCAGCCATCGGCGCACAAAGGTAATCCTCCAGGATAAACCCTCGCAGAGCCAGGACTTATCAAAAACAAAGCGGCAAAAAAAAAAACGAGAAGCACATCCTCCGATGAGGGAGTATCTCGGTTTTATAGTTCGCTCGGCCGGGGACTGGCAGAAATTTGTGATATTTCATACCACAAGCCATCATATTCCTCCGCAGGACCTAAAATAATATTCGACAATGTCAATTCCAGGCCATGGACAATTTGCTCCCTCTCACCCGACCTCCCTCTCACTCTGGTCGTTGGTCGTTGGTCGTCGATGGTCGTTGCCGGTTGTCGTCCTTGTTGAACCAAAATTGCATTGGCCCCGGACGAAGGAATTAATGGGCCATGCTGGGAGAGAAAAACGGACAAAACCAAAAAAAAAATCAGGCGAATGTGTGTTCTCGGCTCACTGTTGAATTAACGGAGCTGAGACGCCTTCAGGGAGAAATCCTGCAATTGCCGATCTGTGTGGGATTTCTTCGTTTCTGCACTTCGCCCGTCATGTCCGCTCATTGCAAATACTAATATTTTATTGGGTTTGCTGCTCTCAAACGAAGTTGACAGTAAATTGGCTTTGAAATTGCAGCATTCCGAGTGCTATACTTGTCCTGAACTATAAACACAAGCCAAATCGGTCCGATTGGGTCGTTCTTTCATTTCGCCTCACTCTGCTTCCACCGCACACCGCTGGTGGGTGAAAGCAAAAAAAAAAATAAGCTAATATCCGATGTCGTTGGTTGGTTTTTCGATTTTCGAAACGGATATAGCTTCACAAGTCAATTGCACTGCGTTCTGAAGTTTATTGTTTCTTCGGAGGGGACGAGCGAGTTCCGCTGTGATTCTGAGAGTAATTTTCTGAGATTGTATCAATTCGGTGGTTTGGCCGCATGCTGCACCTTGCCTTCCAGTGCGGGGGCACGGAAGGGTGTGCTGGGGGCAAGGACATTTGTGGGGGACTGCTGGAATTGTGTATCTGCAATTGATTTCTCTTCGGGTGACCAAAGGAATTTGTGCAATTTACTCTGCTTGAGCGGGGACTACAAGGACGGAGGTGGTTTGGAAGGGCTACCAATGAATGCGTAAGAAATTAGTTTTTGCCGAGGATCTGCATACAGCACGGCCCACAGGTATAAAAGAGGAAAAGCAGGCACCTGGGCTGTGAAGAACATTCCATGATCTTGTGGTATGGCAAACAGAACAAGACTCTCAACTTGGCAATGCGGCCGAAAACTGGCAGAAGGACGCCGTGGCAGGAACACTGGTCAATTAAGACCACCAAATCCAGAATAGACTGCGCAATAGGGTAAACGCGACAACCAGGTTGGAACAAAGCCAGGAGGTGACAGCACAATGGACAATGAACAGGTCTTAGTGGAGCTCGCTTCTTAGTTTTTAAGCAACCAGTCACCATAACCACCTGCCGATCTTGTCTCTACTTGCATCGCTGTTTAAGTGAGTCAATTAAATTCGTGATATTCCCGTCACTTGTGGATTTAATTATTATCTTTCGAGGTCTGTCTATCCTGTGCGGAGCGGTTTTCAGCGTCACTACCTCAAAGTTAGAAAAGTCTTTTGTGACACTTCTGCCTAAACGTCGGTGCTGATTGACTTTTTCTCTAGGCAGCATCTACTTCTCCTCCATGCAGTGCCACCTAAGGCACATCCTTCTCGATGTTTACAATTCACCCACTGATAGCCTGTTGCGCTCTTCCAAAGATGTTAAACGATTTAAGGTGATGCCACTGCTGTAGTTAATGGGAAATATCCGTTTACCAAGGCTCCAAGCTGGAAGATATCTCTTAAAGACTGATGTAGATTACACCTTGCTTCTATGGCAACACTACGTCGGAGCAGAGACTGTAAAGCGCAAAAGCTATACACGGTACTATTTATGTGGTGTCTGATCTGAGGACTAAGGCTTATTTTTGTCAACCAGCAGCCAGGAGAGAAGCCTTCCTAATGACAACGGCACGAAGTTTGTTGGTGCCAAAGTATGCTGGGAGAATTAAGCGACTTTTTGAAGAAGCGAAAACCCTTGACGTTGTTCAGCGTTCTAATTTGTATTTTATTCCACCATCCTCCAACCAATTTTCACAAGAGCTGAAGAATGTGTAAATAGCGGGGTAGGCTGAAAATATATTTTTGTTATATTAAGAAATGTTAAATAAAATAAAATTAAATAAAAACTAACTAACAAAAAAATAAAAGACACGTAAATGGGTGGGTTGCTCACTGAGGGTTATTTTTTAGTTTTTGTGTTGTATAATGTTATTTTGTTCATACGTGTATTGATGTATATTTTTAATGGTTGATTTTTGGCTGCTTTTGTTTAGTGCTATCGTGATGTGGGATCCTTCACTGGATTGCAGTCCAGAGTAGGATTGTATGGTTCTCTGATACCACATTTTTAATTCGTCGGCTGGCTAGAGTGCACCGCTTGTCTGACACTTTACTCCACACATGGAGATGTACGGTTTCCTGCTCCATGTGATATTGGAGATGAGCGAACTCAATCATCTGAGAGGGAATAGGGGTGCGTTTTCCTCCCTTTTCTGTACCGGTGGGTTGAAGTTGAAGTGCCCTCTTGGCTCCTAGCACATATTTGATTCGTCAGCCAGCTGAGGAGTACAGCTTGCTTGATATAATACTCGTACGCAGAGGTGTGTGATTTCCTGCTCCGTGTATAGAGTACGCATTTTTTTCCCACTGTCAACAATCGCGTCGATGTGTGTTTTTTATTTTCTTATAATTCACAGATGATGATGGCGGTCTACCATCTCGCGACCATAGTAACATACAACAAGAAAAGAGAACTTAAACAAATCAATATCAGGAAATATATAAGCATTAAATCATGGACTATAATGCCAATAAGGGAGGACTTGATGATCTCCGGCTATTCCTGCAAGCGTGGAACCAATCGATGGCCATTGGCTATGTTTTACAATATGCTGCATATTTGCTCGTTTGGCTTAGTTCATTATTTACAACCATTTGCAGTCAGCAAAGCAAAACGAAGTTTTTACTCAATTGGCCGTACCATTGGTTACTCCGCAATTCATTGCAGAGCCGAAGGCGAACCGCCCCGTAAAACATTCCATAAATGTAGTTTTTGCCATGAATTTATGCGCCTCACTCACAGAAAAGTAGAAACATTGGCTTCAAGCAATGCTTGTGCTGCCAATAATTGAATTTTGTATACTTTTTCCAAATACATAGGTACATCATAAATTTAACATGACAAAAACAAAGTTATTTTTTTTTCATTTATTCCAATGCATTTTAGAATATGCCCCATAGGGTTCTAGGCAAGCATAAATAAACCAAAAGGAAAGTGCGAACAGAAGCAATCATACAGAAGTGTGGAAGATCATCATGCCTCTAGTGTTGACGTCTGAATTAGGCACGCTATTCTCGAGAATGTTGTTAAAGAAGCTCCTTCTTCTAGGACGGGGATCAGATTTGAAGACCCTCTTAGCTGGAACGTTGGTGTACAATGGATTTTTGCCTTCTGGACTTTATCCACACCTTCGCTGCTATGTCTTCTCCTCCATTCGACTTCCTCGCAGACAGGACCAGAATTTTTGTTTCAAACTAACCAAGAACCAGCTCTGCTCTTTTGCTTATCGTCCTACTTACGCCTCCATGTGGCAGCATTGGCAAGATAAGTATTTTGTAGAATATCCAGCTCCTTCGAGTCTGGAGTTTTGGGCCGTTTTGCTTTGACAAACCGGAGTAGCAACGGTTGCCAAGGGCGATTCAATCTCGGATCTCCAATAGGATGTCGTTCACTCCGGTTCACGTCCGTCCCGAGGTAGAAGCACTCCTAAAGTACCTCAGAATGTGTAGATTTGAGCAATATTGTGAGAAAGGGATTTCAAAGCGAAATGGATTACAAAGCGTTGATTCAGCGTCTTATGCAGGCACGTCCGTCTGTACCATGTGAGGCTATCTTCTGCGCACCCCTTTTAGCTACTTAAACACAATCGCAGCCCGGGTTTAAAGGGTTTCTAGACAAGGCAACGCGCTCTCATGCGACTTCTTTAACATCGTCCTGGAGAAGCTCGTGCGAGACTTAGGTGCCAACACTAGAAGCACAATATTCCAGAAGTCCAGACAACCGTTTATTTAGCGTGATTAGCAGAACACAGGCGAGTCGTCAATGAGGCGTTTGCTGGCATTGAGACGGAAGCGAATGAAAGGGGCCTGACGGTGAATGAGGGCAAAACGAAGTGCATGTTGCCCTCAAGAAGGAACATACAACACCGATGTCTTCGACATAGCTTAACATTGTGGGTGGCGCTACAGCCCGTAGAGGGCCAGGGCCTAGCTTCTTAGCATCCACTCGTGTTGTGCGTGCTATTTTTTGTTCTCTCACGAGTGGAAGGAACATATAGCTTTATTGCGATTCCGAGCGGCCAAGCATTGTCAGTGATGGGAAAGAGGTGTGGCCGTGAAAATTATTTTTGTCGTATTGGGATTCGAACTTGGACACCACGATGTAAACGGTTCAAGTGCGTAGGAGTCGAAGCACAGACTCACAACGCCATGGCCACCACAAGAGCATTACATTGGGCAACTATAACTTCGAGGTGGTTAAGGACTTCCTCTACCTCGGCACGGCAGTAAACAGCGAACAACATCAGTACCGAGATCAAACCCAGGGGAAACCAGCTGTTTTTATGAGCTCAAGAGGCAATTGAGCAGTAAAGCCGTCTCGCGAAAGACCAAGCTGACATTATATAGGACACTGATCACCCCAGTCCTGCTCTACGGCGCAGAGGCATGGACAAACTTAAAAGCGGATGAAGTCCTTGGTCTTTTCGAGAGAAAAGTTCTGCGTGCGATCCTGTTTGAGTTGGTGGGATGTTGAGGAGAGGATTCAAACACGAACTGTGCGGGTTGTGCGTACAGCGACATGAGCCTAGCCCAGGTGTCTACAGGTCCAACGCAGTAGGTGGGCCGTATGGACGACAGAAGAGTCTTCGACTCCGACCCTGTGGGAGACAGCTTGCCAGAGATCGTGCTAGTTGCAGATACTTGTTGGTAGAGGGCTAGGTCGACGGACTGAAGCACTAGTTGTAGAGGCATGTTGGTTGAGACTTGAGATCCAGGTCGACCCCGGACTGTAGCGCCACACAAAGAGGAAGAAAATCACCTAAATTTAATTGAAAGTAACACATGGCCGTGTAACAGACAAATTTATTCACTTAGAGTACGTCACGAAAGTTGCTGAACACTTCCACTCCCTTTCGTTCAACAAAAACCACAAAAATCCACAACCAATGAAATGAGCTGCCCTTTGACTTCTGCCACGCAACCACGCCACTTCAGATTGCACCATTCGCAGGCCGCCATAAATTATGCCACCAGTTCGCATGACAGTCGCCCGATTAGGATCTCAAACCAGGACCACGCTTCTGTGTGAACAGCCCCGACAAGCTTATCACTTGTGTGTCTCAATTGAGGCATCAATCTCGCCGCAAAATCACTGTCAACCGACTTGCTAACGAGGTGTGAATCCAAAGCGAATATAGTCCGCACGGCACATGCAACCGTCCATTCAATTGGGTGTGGTCACGCACACTTCACGGCGACAACGAGAACAATGAGCCCCACTTCAAGGCACACAAAGTCACCACCGCCCTCCCAGGGAATATGCAAAATTCTTACCGCTAAATACACTAAATCACTAGAATTGGAATTTAGTGGATGCCGGTTGAGTCTAAGTCTTGAGGCTCCACAGGATCGGGCAAAAACAAACAAAAATACATGCCTCGCCTTGTTTTGTGTCGTCGTCGGACGCACTACCAGCACTCGCAGGACAAAGGACCACTCGCCCATAGTGCTGGACACAAATTCCACTTTCCTGTGTTTGTGTCGCCTATTGCCGAGGCGCTTCCTTTGGCGAATAACTCCTAATATATCCTTTCACCTGTTGTCTGGGAATTTCTTCTCTTGGCAAGTTTCGAGAATAAATCGCTTAGCCAACGTCCACAAAGGACGACACTTATTTTGCCAGCATTGCGCTTGTGTGAATTGTGTGTTCGAGTGCCTTCGAGTGGCGTGGAGTGGAGCCGGAGGAGGTGGCTGGACTTTGGCTGGAATTCATGCAGAAAATATTTTGCAATGAACGTCACCACAAGTGGCGGCTTATGATTGACGACAGCTCATGGCATCCGCTTGCTGAAAGAGGAGCACATTTTTGTTCCATTCAGACAGGCAGACAAGCAGACAGCCGGTCGAGAATTCTGAAGAAATCCCCATCGTTGCACTGGTTTATTGTCTGCCATCAACCGCCGTCGACCGCCACCTCACCCCGGGAGGCAATTTCGGCTTGTAACGAGTCCCGTAAATCTCTTAAACGTTTAACTTTGATGGCATTCGGTGAAAGAACACAAATTTTAATCATTTCCCGCATCCCAACCGCCAGCCTCGTAAAAGCCCAGCCCACTCCCCGTCGTCGTTAATGTGGCTCAAGTTACGGCGCCCCTTTAATTTCCACTCCTGGCTGTCAGGATATTACAATATCAACGCACATCCCTTTGAACGCATCCGCAGCCGCCACCGCCGCCACCGCCGCTCGTGCCGAATGTGTTTCCTTGGAAATTTTAATAGTTTCTTAAGCGTCTAAGCTCTGTGGCATGCCCGCCGGGAAATGTTTGAGATCTCAAACGCAGCCCACACTTTGGGGTTGAAGGGAGGGAGGAAAGCCTTGATTCACGTCCTTAATGTGAGCCCATTCCCGGGGGGCACCTCTCTCGACCGGGTCAGTCAGGAGAAGACGTGCTCAAGCCTGGATGCAAAGTGACAAGCCATCCCAAATGTCCAACTCATTTGCCAAATGCACACGTGCCCCAGATCTCGGGCACAATGCCGCGCGCCTTCAAGGATGCGCCACCAACGGCAAAGTTTCTCAAGAAATGAGGACACGACCGGTTCTTCTTCTATTTTTTAATTTCACTAAGTTCGAAGTGAAGTGGAATTCAATTTCGAACCGCAAGTAATTAAAAAGCTCTGGCCTCTGAGTGCAACGATAGAAATTAAATTTTAACCTCGCCGGCGCACGACAGGGCACTAGGGCAGTGCAGGCAGTATGTGGGTCGCGGCCGTGCGGCTTGGGTCCCATCGAAACCCAATTTCCATCAGGATCTGTATCAATGTCCTGATTGGCGTACATCTGCACACGTCGATGGGCGAGGGGGAGACTAATGAAGAGAGCTGCCTGGGAAAGGAAGCCGTAACCACGGTACGGCCAGGACAATCACTCACGGCAATGTTTTAATCATGAGCGCGAGTCGATGATTTGCGGTGGTTGGCGTCCATTGAAGGGCTGAATGATGGCGGAAACCATTTCATTCTCCAGTGCACGGCCGGCTTATTGGCACAAAAAACCGAAAGGCATCAGCCAAAGGACGGGGAATTAATTGAAATGTTGAAGGAAAATTGGAAAAAACCGGAGTTCACCTTCGAACATTGACGAGAAGCCGGTGTAATGCCGCGCCATGCCTAACCATGCACACAGAGCGGCAGCCTGGCGTTGCTATCAATTGGAGTGACAGGGTGAGTGGAACGGAGGCACCTGAATGGCGGTCGAATGATTTTTTCTGGCCGGAGTTCATCGAGGGAATGGTTCATATTCCGAAAGCCGAGGAAGTTGCCAAAGGCTTTTGGGAAAAAAAAAAAGTTCCGCATACGCCACCGAGCCCATTCTAATTGCGTTCTTCTGGCCTTCTGGTGGTCTTCTGGTCCTCTGGTCTTCTGGTCTTCTGGTCTTCTGGTCTTCTGGTCTTCTGGTCTTCTGGCCTGTTCTTCTGGTCTTCTGGTGTTCTGGTCTTCTGGTCTTCTGGTCTTCTGGTATTCTGGTCTTCTGGTCTTCTGGTCTTCTGGTCTTCTGGTCTTCTGGTCTTCTGGTCTTCTGGTCTTCTGGTCTTCTGGTCTTCTGGTCTTCTGGTCTTCTGGTCTTCTGCTCTTCTGGTCTTCTGGTCTTCTGGTCTTCTGGTCTTCTGGTCTTCTGGTCTTCTGGTCTTCTGGTCTTCTGGTCTTCTGGTCTTCTGGTCTTCTGGTCTTCTGGTCTTCTGGTCTTCTGGTCTTCTGGTCTTCTGGTCTTCTGGTCTTCTGGTCTTCTGGCCTGTTCTTCTGGTCTTCTGGTCTTCTGGTGTTCTGGTCTTCTGGTCTTCTGGTCTTCTGGTCTTCTGGTCTTCTGGTCTTCTGGTCTTCTGGTCTTCTGGTCTTCTGGTCTTCTGGTCTTCTGGTCTTCTGGTCTTCTGGTCTTCTGGTCTTCTGGTCTTCTGGTCTTCTGGTCTTCTGGTCTTCTGGTCTTCTGGTCTTCTGGTCTTCTGGTCTTCTGGTCTTCTGGTCTTCTGGTCTTCTGGTCTTCTGGTCTTCTGGTCTTCTGGTCTTCTGGTCTTCTGGTCTTCTGGTCTTCTGGTCTTCTGGTCTTCTGGTCTTCTGGTCTTCTGGTCTTCTGGTCATCTGGTCTTCTGGTCTTCTGGTCTTCTGGTCTTCTGGTCTCCTGGTCTTCTGGTCTTCTGGTCTTCTGGCCTTCTGGCCTACTGGCCTTCTGGCCTTCTGGCTATGGCCTCTCCTCCTCTTGAATTTCGCCCTCTCCTGGGTGACATTATGTTCTCCAGCATCCGCTATACTCAAAGCAACCGTCCCAATGCAACGAATACAATGCCAGCCCCAGCATCGGCTATCAATTTAATTTGAAAAGTAGCCACTTGCGACCGCTTTCCCGGAATCAAGAGCACATCATTGACGGCATCAAAGGGAGGTCTTCTGTGGGATTTTGTGTCGGTCACTATCGACTTGCAGCTGCATTCCTATTCGTTATCCCTTTTTGTCTCTCCGGCTCTGGAGCAGCGCCACATTACAAGCACAAGCATAATGCACCGTGACATCGAATCCATTTTATTATTGCATCTGGGACCAAAGAAAAGCAGGAATCGGCGTCGGGCCAGGGAGAGACTGCCAGAGAGGCGGACGAGAGTCTGCCGAGCGAGCAGCTCCAGCGTAGACATCTGTTCGACAAGGATTTATGAAAGTAAACTTATCCATTTATTTGGCTGCCAACAGAGGAGAGTGTCCTTCCTGCCTGTGCTTCTCATAATGCACTTGCATGCCTTCGACCGCATAGTTTAGATTTCGGGCTTTCATTGTAGCAGCGCTCCACCGGAAGGAGTCCATGCAATGCCTGCCGACGACGACGACAGCCTCCCGTCTCGGGCATGGTTCGCAGTGGTGTCCTTACGTGTGTCGTTCCCCAGTTCAGTGTTATTACTACAAATTCGAGAACTACAGTTTTCGGAGGGCGGGCGTTACTATTCAAAGAGCCATGGGGTGGCACTTGTTTGTGGTCTGCGCCGGGATAGTTGGCGTGCTCGTCAGTGCTGTTGTTGCAACCATAACACAGTCGTCCCGTGAGCGGAGAGAAAACGAGAGACCTGGGCGCACATTACAGCAGCAGCAGCAGCAGTTTCGCTTCGAAAACTTTTGCCAAATGGACCACTTAAAAGTTGTTGCACAATTACGATTGTGCGCCTCACACATTCCGCCGTGTTGATGGCGTAAGGGGGGAGAGAGAGAGAGGGGTATAAATTCAAACAGCGACGACGACGACGATACGGACGAACTCGGAATTCGATTTTGAGTGCAATAAAAGGGGAATTAGAGAATCGATCAATTCTGATAATGGAATTCACTCAGCTGGACACTCGTCCTTGTGCAAGCCAAGTGGATATGATTCCAATTAATGTTTCCCCGACAGGGATTAGAGACCGGCAGCCCGGCCTGACAACTGAGGCAACTGAGAAGTACAAGTTTTAAGTCCCCACCGCCAATTAAACTACAGTCGTGCCCTCGTGCTGGGATGCCGAGCGGGTGGGTGTGCAGACGTCAGAGTGGGGAACATTTTAATCGCGTCGCACGCCATGTAATCCACTGACAGTGTGGTTTGCCCTAAGACGAGGGGAGGTTTTTCTACATTTTGTCTGGCATTTGAAAAGATCCCGGATTACACGGAGCTCTGAATGTGGAGTGATGTGCGGCGACCGTGTGCAGGATTCAGGAAGCACGCACTTCTCGTGGTGATTAACTTTTTCCGTGGTTTCTTCTGCCGACTGCGCTTGGGCGGAAATGGGGTTGCCAGCATTCTGGTGTCAGGATGTTGAATTTAATGAATGCCAATAGCACGCATCAGACATCCGTCATGATTGAAAATAATTCTCAAAATGCGATTCCGTAAAGCAGGACTTCGCCTCGGCGAAACTCGCGTTGATTCGGGCGAAAACATTGAAATTATCGATCGTTACGGCAAAAGGTCGGCAGTAAATTCATTGAGATGTAAATTTCTAATGGAATGCCATTCCGTCGGCCTTTGAAAGTCATCGATTTGCTCCAGAGTCGCCGTGCTGCATTGAGATGGATTTCGTTTATGTGCGCAGCCAATTTCCCCAACCGCGCGTAAACGGGTAATAAAATGTTTATGCAGCGAATTAAAGACGCCACTGCTGAGAGGGGGAGCGGTTAAAACATGAATCAATGTATCTAGGCGGAATCTGAAGAGGCAATTTCCTATTGAAACAAATCCGATAATTCAACAAATGTGGCTGAAGTTGGGGGGACCTCTTTAAAAACACGTTTAAGGTGGTGTTGGGAGCTGAAAACCGAAAATTGCTCGTTCATTTTCTTCAAATGTTCCTTGGCGGTGTTGATTTATAAAATAAGCAGAAATGTGCACCGAGAGAGAAAAAAAACGATGGGTTAGGTGGCTAGGTAGACGCGTAAGTCACGACTCACTTATGTAGGTCCTGATGGACACACTGTGATGCCGGCAGGAGGGATTTCTTCTCTTAACGCTTTCATCGTATCCATTGTCAGTGTGTTGCCAGACGATCTGTCCAATCCCAATAAAGCTGAATAAAGATGTGGGATTCCTTATAAAAGACAGACTTAACTGTTTGTACAATATATGGCATGCGACGACGACAAACGAACATGATGAAAGGGATCACGAACACTAGGCAATTGTTAGGTAGCTATAATTCGTCGACAAAATAAAGACGACAAAAAGGGACGAGCAACATTCGTGAAGCGACCACGAGACGATAAGGGATGTGTGTCGTTTGAACGGTGACGACTGACGAAACTGTGACAAAATGCACACGTGACATCCACCACTTGACAGTATTGGCGATATCAAAAGCAAAGGTTGTAAGGGGATGCGAAAACATTCATAAAATCATGTGCGAGGTGAATTTGGTTTGCACGCAAACTCGTAATCAAGCAGGCAGTGTATAGCGAACTCATGTAATAAAGGATCAACTATGTATCAACTATGTTCAACTATGTATGGAACAACATATCCGATGGTCCAAATTTTCGATGACGCTGAAGCATAATTGGGGTTCTATGCCGTTAATGTACCGAATTATCTCATCCTTTAGCTCTTGAATTGTTGCTGGCTTATCGACGTACACATTTTCTTTCAAATAACCCCAAAGAAAAAAATCCAACGGTGTCAAATCACATGATCTAGGCGGCCAATTGACATCGCCACCACGTGAGATAACACGGCCATTGAATTTGTCGCGCAAAAGAGCCATTGTTTCGTTAGCTGTGTGGCAAGTGGCACCGTCCTGTTGAAACCACATATCGTACACATTCATATCTTCCAATTCGGGCCATAAAAAGTTCGTTATCATTTCACGATAGCGAACACCATTCACAGTAACTGCCTGACCGGCCTCATTTTGGAAAAAATACGGCCCGATGATGCCGCCAGCCCATAAACCGCACCAAACAGTCACTCTTTGTGGTGCATTGGTTTATCGACAATCACTCCTGGATTATCATTCGTCCAAATACGGCAATTCTGCTTATTGACGAATCCACGGTGAAAATGTGCCTCATCACTGAAGATGATTTTCCTCGAAAATTTATCATCCACTGTTGGCCATTTCTTGCCACCATTCTGACCATTGACGACGCTTGAAATGGTCAAGAGGCTTTAGTTCTTGAGTCAATTCCACCTTGTAAGCGTGTACATGCAAGTCTTTATGCATAATGTTCATCAACGACGAGCGTGAGAGGTGCAATTGTTGGGCACGACGACGAGTTGAGGTGGACGACTCTTCAGCCACACTATCGCGAACAGCAGCAATATTTTCTGCAGTACGAGCTGTACGAGCATGCACTGGTGTTTTCACATCTCCTACAGACCCGGTTTGCTCAAATTTTTGCACGATTTTTCCGATTGTACGCTCACTTGGACGATTAAATTGGCCGAACAAATCACGAAGTGCACGATATGCATTTTGATTTGAACGCCCATTTTCATAATAAGCCTGAATAACTTTAACGCGTTGCTCGACCGTGTTTATTTCCATGGTTGAAATTGAGAAATGTCAAATGAAATGCTGAAAAAAACTTGACGCTTAGTTGTGGTTCACATTCATTCATTATTATTCATTGCTCCCTGTCTCCTCTAGGACTTTTTCTTTAATAAAGCACATAATGATTCAATAAAATATTGTCTTTTTTATTTGACAATCGAAGAACAATACGAGTTTCCTTGTGCAACCTCCTACATGGTAAGCCAAGTACAGTTTCTTTTTAAAAATACAATAAAATGAACAAAATTAAATGTTTTTCACGTATTATGGTTTTATTAGCAAGAACAGACATTCCCATTAATAATAACATACAACGTCGTTTAAGTGGTTGCATCGGCTGGCTTCGCTGTAGCGCATTCTGGCCCCGATTATCAATCGATAATCGATACGCAACGATTGTCGACAGTCGATTGAATGATTTTATATTGTGATTGTCGATTGTGATCGATAGTAGTCGATTTTGGCTTCAAATTTCGTCGTGCACAAGTTTCTGGTCGACGGTTTTCGTGACGCAGAAAATCGTAAAGTAAACATTTTCATGATGCAAACGTAACTTAATTTATATTGTTATCCCTTTAAAATATTTCTTATTATAATTTCATCTTCGAACAATGATAGTTTCATATAAAAAAAACAAACAAAACAACGTTAAAAAATATGTCCAGAAATGTATTAATTCAAATGAGTACTTGACCGAGCGGTTTGTTTCGATACGCACACAAGTGAATGTTCACATCGTACCGGCAAAACCCAAATCTTCGTTTACATCTCCCTCTAACTTATGGGAACTTACACGCTATCTCTTTCTAATACTCGTGTGATTCTCTGGGCAATGTAAACACGAATTGAGAGATTTCATATTGAAAACTGACAGCCGTATAAAAATGCATGACATGGACGTTTTTAATTCACAATAATACGATTCTCAGTCGACTGAGTTAGGCAGTACCAAAGTAGATTTCAGTTGACAAATTTGGCGATTATCGATTCAATCGATAATCGACACTCGCAATCGGGGTCTCTGCCACCCCAATTTTCCAAGCCCTTGTTGATAGTTTCGGGCTGTAGCTCACGGATTGCTTGGATGATAGTGACCTTCAGTGCTTGAATCGTATCCGGATTGTTGGCATATCAACGGTCCTTCACGGATGGCCACAAAAAAGCAAATTGGAAAGGGGTCAAATCGCAGCTTCGAAGCGGCTGATAACACAATTTGGTAATTTGGTCGATTGTGGCATGGGCTGTGAGCGTGGCATGGCGCGCGCCGCCCTGCATGAACCAGAGGTCGTCCAAATCCATGTCAATAAATCCTCTGAAAACAAAAGTCGGTTAACATGGCTCTCTAACGCCTACCGTTGACCCAAACGCTGTTCCCAGCCTCATTTTCGAAGAAAAATGGTCTACTGATGCCACCACTCTACAATCCGCACCAAATTGTCACTCTCTGTAGATGCATTGGCTTCTCGACTACAAGGTGCTGGTTTCTCGAGCTTCAGATGCGGCTATTAACGTAGCCGCCGAGATGAAAATGCGCCTCGTCAGATAAGATGATTTTTCGCCCAAAATCGTTGTCCAACTCAACTAAGGCCCAAACTGCGGATGGTCGCGCACCTTCTATTTCTCGGTCAATTGTAGACGAACCTTGTAAGCGAATAATCCGACATCCTTGTGCGGAATTCTCCTCAGGCCAGTGCCTGAAATGCTGAGCTGTTGAGATCGATGGCGAGTTGATGTTCGTGAATTGAGTCTCAGACTCTCGGCCATAGACGGCAAATTCTTATCTGTGTGCAGCGTACGATGACGGGGACCATGAGTGTTGTCCACTAGCATACCAGTCTCATGAACTTCATGCACAAACTTGCTTGCTGCAGTCGCGCTGGCTGCTGCATTTCGCCCAAAACTTCTTCTCACAAAATAATACACAGCACTCACTTTGGAAATAAGTTTTCAATATTTCCCAACGTTGTTCTAGTCTTAAGTGACTCATTTCGTTTCGCGGAGGCATGATACTGACTTTCTGTCAATACTTCGAGCGGAAAACAGCTGTCAGTGTCAAAACAACACATTCTTTAAAAAAACACCACTCGATGGAACATCCAGGGCACTCCTCACTAGTCACTACCTCGTCATTTGTCCCAGTCTCTGCCAGTTACGACATAGAACACTGGGAGAATATTTCCTCCAGGACCTTCAGGATCTAACAAAACCTCTAAAATCACTTTTCAGGCTTGTAAGGATATCCGAATGACTGAACCACTCGACAAGCACGAAGTAGGAGCTAAGGTGATATTCCCTCGTAGGCCCAACTGGACATAAGTGAGACCTGACCTAACCCGTCTTCCCTCGCGCCTTACCTATCATTGTTATAATATTCAAAGCAACTGTCTCTGTTACAGATGCCCCAGGTTAGGCTAAGTTGATGGCCGACTGCTAACGTGCAGCTTTAATCATGAGGAGGGCGGGCATTAAAGCTAAGCAACCAAGTTATCGAAGATATACGCCAATTGGTGAACTTATTTTCGGGAAGAGAGGGCGCTTCAAATGTAAAAGAGATGTACTATGGTTTCCTCGTTTCTGCAGCTTCTGCTGAAGTCATTGTATGGCGGAGGCAATCTGAAGGCGGGTGTTGCAGTGGCAAATGTCGTTTCGAAATGGACTTTCGGTCGCTCTCTGCTCCGCCGATGGTGTTTGTAGAGTGAACAACGGTTGGAGAGACATCATTGTTCTTTCCGACACGTCCAGAATGATGACCAACCATCGCACGACGTTTGTGAATTTCGTGCTTGAACTGAATTTCCAACATTTTAGCCGAGATTCCTTCCAGCTTTTCTGAACCGAAAGTCACACAACACCTCTCGACAGTGTTGCAATGACGCGAAATGCAAAATCCTTGTTGGATGTCTCTGAATAAAGCACGCAACACTCTGGTCAATCTCCTTCTGTAGGCCATTGAATAAATCCACCCCCATTCAAGCACTTTAATATTCCCAACCAACCGACACACGACACGGCTACGTGCAAAATGCATTCCCATCCCACAACGAAACAGAATTTAATTCAGTCCACGCCATCAGCCCCGCAAACGAAAACAATTTCGGCCGGCCAATTCAATATCCTGCTGCCGCGTCGGCCGCACCAACACCAACGCCGCGTCAAAGCGACATCTCAACCGTAACCGCAGCGCGCATCATCCGTTGCGCTCGTCGTTTTTATTTCGAAACCGAATGTTCTATTAAATTTCATTTCCAAACGAAACCGGATGCATCCCGGCGCTTTGCCACCACATCCGGTGGTTTCATTGGACGGGCTAATTAATTGTCGACTAGATTCACCTCTCTCGGACCGCACCGTGCGCACCGCCCGACAGGATGCTGCTCTTTGAATTCCACTTGCGCGCAGATAACTGCTCATGTTTTTGCAAAAATTCTGGGTTCACGCCAACAATGTGCAAATGAATGCCGTTCGAAGGTCTGGCGGAATTTATTTGTGTACGAATATCTCAGTGATAGCTGGCGCAGCTGCTGGGGCGAAGGGGGCCGAGGGCAGGGTCTTGGTGCGGTGTTTTTTTCCCCGAAAAATGAACAGTGGCGGGACATGGGGTCCCAGTCGCATGGCATGGCCCCAGTCTATGAATATCATCACGAGAGCGAACGCCAGAAATCTAATGAATAAACAGTGGAACCCTCAAAGTTATTAGTTTCAGTTGTTTGCGGTGAGGTTTGGAAAATGTCGGGCATTTTCGAACTTGCCAAGCGCGAGCCACTCGACTGCGGGCAAATTTAATTGAAATATCTCCGTCCGGCAAGTGGCTGGTGGCGGGGCATATTTGCTTTCATTTTGATTCATTTCGACGCCATACCTCGGTGAGGTGTGGTATGACGATGTAATTGGAATTGTTTGCATTCCTCCTCAGCCACTGCCACTGATGGGTGCTCGTGTATATTTCGGGGGGAGTGGCAAACAAGTCGCATGGCCGGAGGCCTGATGAACAGCACAGACTGCCGTGCTTGCTGAAGTCTCAATTTACACGTTCTCAGAGCCCTTTTCCTTCAAGAAACCTGTAAGGCTCCATGAGAAACTGGGCAAACACTGGCAAGAGAGGGAAATATTCCACATTCGCCCCAAAACCCCAAGACTCCGTGCAAATGTTGACCAAGCGATGCACTCATTGAGACTGCGTCGTGGTGGCGTTGCATGAATTCATGTGACCTCTCCTCGAATGCGGTCCCTCCTTCCCATCTCATTTCCATCGGTCATCAGCCGATGAAACCGACTAAATGCCGGCAAGTCCCCGACGAGTGTTTGCTTCAAATCGCCTCTTTCAGTCGCATATGATCAAAATCATTGTTCAAGCACTTCGCAAACAAACCCGGCAATTAATTAGGAAAATTCACAAGAACTCAAACAGCAAATTCGTTTTTATACCTCGGCGAGAGCGGGCGAGCACGTATGCGAATACGTCTGGCATTAGATTCACTCCGCAGGAGTTGAATGCAAATACTTGAGTCCGGGGGTGGCTGTGGTAACTCTCTGCCGTGCCCGGCCAAATATTCACTTTTCGACGAACGTCCAGCAACCCCTTGACCAACATCAAAATTGATCCTGTCTGCCCGCGGTGAGTGGTGTTTGCTCATGTGGCTCTTACTTTCAACTGTGAATGGGCCACGAGAGCTCTAACTGGCTGAAAGAGCAACAAACTGTGCACTCGGCGGGCTACACTCGATGGGTGTGCGCTCGTGTTTACTCTGGTGGATTGCAATAAATTTAAAAATATTTACCAAAGGCGCTGGCGTGACCCGGGGGTGCCGTGACTGGCGTTTGAATGTAGTCACTTAGCCGGAACTCTGAGTGGCGGGGATTTTGCTTACGAAAGTTTCACTTAATTGCTTTTAGTTACGGACATCAGAGACAGTGGAGACACCTGAGAAACCAGAGACATCGGAGATACCAGCGTCACCAGGGACATCAGGGACACTAGAGCCACCAGAGGCACTAGTAACACCAGAGGCACTAGTAACACCAGAGAACCGGAGCCACCACAGAAAGCCGACAGTTATCGTCGACACAAATCGCAATTTCTGCAGCAAATCACCCCTAACTGCCCAACATTCTTCCGCCGCTGGTAAGCGCTCAAAGGCACTCGCATTCCGAGAAATTCTCGAGGCCCTCCGAACATGCGCTGATTAGAGGTATCTCCGCACACTCATCTCGAAGACATGTTAATAACTCCCTTTCGTCAGCAACCATCACAATAATCGTTTAATCCGTTTAAAGGCTCACGTCTGGTGCGCAATTAGGCAGCCATTCCCGTACTGCCGTGTATGCCAGATGCCGTTTGGTTCATCTTCCGCAGCAGCTCGGGGTAACTAGATAACGTCTCGCACTCGCTGCCATTCAATCCGCCTTCCGGTGGCATTTATCTGCGCGTAACATCCTCGTCGTGCATAATTTGTGGCTTCCCCATTGACAGTCGTTGCCATCCCGTACCTGGATGCGGAAAAGGATTCCCAGAAATTTGGCATAATCATAAAATCTCCTCAAGGGTAATGCGAGCAGAGCGAGCAACTGCAAGGAGTCAAGTGCCGACGATAAGCAAATAGAGCTCATCCCCCGTTCAACGGCTGGGTGGTCGGGGCTGGGCGCCACCTTTTCGCAAAAGTTGAAGCACCCTCTGCGGCACTTGCTCATGTCGGTTGTGCCAATAATGTCGCTGATATTGCCGAATTTGATTGAGTAAGTTGCGAGTGTACACGCTATCGACTTACTGCCAGGAAGCGCTTGAGGTAAGCATTTAGAGTGTTTCCGGAGAGAGACTTCCGGGAAACCGTGAACTTCTTGTTTTTCTGGGCGGAGACGGAATATTTCCACGACATCACGGTTGTGGAGGCTGATGAGGACAAGTAGGTGAGCTGTTCTTTAAAGTGGCGCAGTGTGAAACAGGATAGCAAATGGCTTGCATTCTATGTCTGCCTTCCGTCGTCTATGTCCTGTCTTCTGGGCTTCTGTCTCCTGGCCTTCTCGCCTTCTGGCCTTCTGGCCTCCTGGCCTTCTGTCTTCTGGCTTTCTGTCTTCTGGCCTTCTGTCTTCTTGCCTTCTGGCCTTCCGGCCTTCTGGCCTTCTGGCCTTCAGTCTTCTGTCTTCTGGCCTTCTGTCTTCTGGCCTTCTGTCTACTGGCCTTCTGACCTTCTGGCCTTCAGTCTTCTGTCTTCTGGCCTTCTGTCTACTGGCCTCCTGGCTTTCTGGCCTTCTGGCCTTCTGGACTTCTGGCCTTCTGTCCTTCTGGCCTTCTGGCCTTCTGGCCTTGGGGCCTTGTGGCCTTCTGTCCTTCTGGCCTTCTGGCCTTCTGGCCTTGGGGCCTTGTGGCCTTCTGTCTTCTGGCCTTCTGGGCTTCAGGCCTTCTGTCTTCTGGCGCTTTACCGTCTACTACCTGTTTCAAATCCCCTCAATGAATTCTATGCTTCTCTCTCATCGCCTCTCATCCCTCCCCAAGCCCCTCTTCTGCCATTCGCACTTGAAGTTTGAAATTAAGTTTAAAGTGCATTGCTCCTCTGATTGCCGGTGGGGGCCGCTGGCCACTGCTGATTGAATCCCTCGTTGAGCCGCTCGCCCAGTCGGCCCTTTGCCAAGTTTTCTTCAAGCGCACACCCTTCGCCGAGTCCAAGGTGCTCCTTGCTTGCTGGCGTCTCGCTAATTTGATTAACATCCACCCCGAGCCTCGGCGCGCGGCCCACAGAGCGGAGCTCCAGGAAACTACCCGAAAAGTGATTCCCCCCATTAATTACTTTCCCCGTTATCATAATATCGCCTTTCATTGCGGGATAACATTCCCATTCACTAGTCTCACTGCCGGCAACCTCGGCAGCGCCGGTTAACCCTCGGCGAGGGCGCACAGACGGAATTCGTTGAATCAATTAAATCGTTACGAGGCAGCGGCGGCAGCGGTGGCGGTTGAGCAGTCAGCACAGCCGACGCCACTGCCGGCAGGCACCCGCTGCCGTGCGGTTGAGGGCTGAGGCCCTTTGAAGGCTCAACCAGAGAAAACAGATTAATTTGCCAAACAAAACCTCGTGCTAATGAGATACCAATTACGATTGTAATCGGGTATTAAGAATCTTATTTCGCCGCGGAGCGCGGTTGGGGGCTGACTGGTTGCGGCTGTGGGTTGGCGGAGCGCTTTCCACGGAACCCTTGACGTCTTGGAGATGTCGGGAGTGAAGCGCCTGAGAGTGATGGTCGGAGTTGGCTCATTCAATCATCTGCATCGCCGGTTTGTGTTTCATTCGGCGCGGCGTCCTGTCGGATCAACAGTTAGGCGGCTGTGCTCGTCAACTGCCAGCCCGACTGTACGGCAGCAATTTTGAATTCATGTTGAGGCATAAATATATTCATCTGGCTCCGGCAGCGGGTCTCGGGGGGATGCGAGAGTCGAACGTCTCGAAGTGGAAGACAAGGAAGTGCCTTCGGATCCTGCCGTCAATTGCGACTGTCGTCGTCATTGTCGTCGGCAGCAATTGGATATATTGAGTTATGTTCGAAATAATTGTGCGCCCGGCCCTGTGTGTGGGGCAGATAGTGTTGCAGGCTGAGAGCGGGACGGGCCGGGACGGCACTTAATTAACAGCAAATTACGAGACGGCTTGCTTCCGGAGCATGGTCGGGCGGCTGGAGTGGGGAGCCCGACTTGTAATTGTAATCTAATGGATGGGAGACAGACTGCGCGTCTTCGTACGTGAGACAGACTCAATCGACGGCGATGAATATGTTCCAAGGGATATGGAAATTTGAATTGATCCGGTTTGGATGTGGTTGGTAGTTGGATTGGCCATGTCTTTGAATGGTTAATGTGTTATGCGTGCGCTCTGTCTAATCCACTTTTCAGAGTTGGGAATGGCTGTGGTTGTGTGGCTGGAGGGGAAGAGTGCATCATTTGAATGGTGATTTGGTCAGTCTGAAACTGTGCACATCAGCTTATAGGATTGGTGTCCACACAGGCTGGGGTAACACGGGCATTCTAGATCAACGTTTGAATGACGCAAGTCGACAAGCTAAGTTGATATGCGAGTATGCATGCACTTGCATCGCAGCCTGTCACAACGGAGATGGAAGGATAGAGAGAGAGCAAGTCAAACCCAAATGGAAGGAAATTCAAATGGGTTGCAAGTAAATCGATTTCCGATTAAATCTTGCACCGCTTAGTGAAATGTTGATTCCGAACACCGGCAGGTATTGAAAATATAACAAATTTGCTGACAGCTGTGCGAATCGAAGGAATGCTTTCAAGCCGGTCGGGCAGTTTGAATGACGTGATGATTAATCGCATAAAAAGGTGGTGACAGTTGCCACCGATGACCAATTGCTTAACATTACGACTGGGACTCTCCCAATGCATAATTCAAGGAATCAAAGAGCCGCATTGTCTCCTTTGTCACACGATTGGAGCGTTGCGACTAGTGGCAGGGGAGTTGTGGTTGTGGTTGTGGCGTTACATTGCAGCGGAAGATCATCACAATCGTACAAAGAAACGAAAATAAAATCGTGCAAATTTTGGAGAAGTTAATTGAGTTTCAGGTCGATACGCACCATTTTTTTTTTTTTCAAAGCCAGATACGACTGCATTCATCGCAATCTGGAGAAATGCATTAGTCTGTGTCGCACCACGATAACACATACGCGATGCACCAACAAGGCAGAGAACCGGCTTGTATTTGGCCTCGCATTTAATGACAGCTTCACACTCGCCTGAGTGGGGTAACAAGCGCCAGAGACATTCAGGGAAACTGGGAAGCGGCTGGAGTTCAACAATGATTCGGATCACATTTGCACACAATAATATATTAGTACTTCTTGCTATGTCCAGCGGCAAATATTCACAACGATCTGGGATAAAATAGCAGCCACCCGGTCCATATGGCAGGTGTCCTTAAATTGATCAAAAATATGTGGCGTCACCATTGAACACAGTCTACTAGCAAAAAGACTTTTCGGTGTCATACACGAATTTTGTACTAAGATGGATCGAAGATGGGCAAAGGCGTACCGGGACAATGTGACATTCCAGAGAACTGTGAAGCGGGCGAACTGGCTAGAAAGGACAGGTTCCGTACTCTTTCCGGATGGAGATCTGCCATGACTATCGCCTGAGACGCTGGACTTGGAGTTGGAGTCTTTGGACCCAACACAAGGATTTCCGGAGGTATGTGGTCGAATCGCACCGTGTTTCAAGCGGACGCCATTATGATCTCCGCCAGACAGAATCTCCTCAAAGGTATTACGGGCGCTAAAATTAAAATCTTTTCAAGTAGTCAGGCAGCACTTAATGCACTATCGTCCAACTTAATGGACTCCAAACACTCGAAAACGGTCAACTACTTAAAAACCTGACGGAACTAAGTAGCATCATCCGAAGCGCTAACTGATTTGCGAAATAAGATCAATCAGATCCGCGGAGTAAAACAATATGCCTACTCTGGCCGTATCGGTGCAAACGAAATGATGGAGCCTATGAACTTTTGAGTGAACGGGTGAAAACGAACGAATCATTCACGATCAGTTTTCCCGGGATCCCGAATTCGGCCATCGCATCGAATAGTTCCTTGAATGATGAATGATGTCGTATGCGGCTTTAAAATCGATAAAAAGGTGGTGCGTATCGATTTGAAACTCGCTGATCTTCTCAAGGATCGCCTTTTTTGTGAATGGGCCATATGGAGCTGATATTCCAGTCGTCGGGCATGCTTTCGTCTTCCCAAATTCTACAGATGATCTGTTGCATGCTCCCTACGAGAACATCGCCACCGTCCTTGAAGAGCTCTGATGGTAGGCCATCTAAGCCTGGGGCATTGTTGTTCTTCAGCCTTTTAATGTGCCGTACTTCACTACTCTGGAGCGTGGCCCGCTCTTGCAGAAACTAGAAGAAAAGCCTTTATGCGTTTAAAACAGGGAAAACTGCAGTAAGGGCCACGATACAAAGCCGGATGGTTACAATACGATGAACCCTAATTGGCAGAAGTGGAGCATGGCTTATGCATTAAACATTCTAGTCATTGGGCTAACCTACCGCTCTACCTCAACACTTAAAAAAAAATTGAAAAAGTTACACATACGCCCCGTAGCCCAGGTAATGTATATCATCGCCGAGCGATTCTACATCTAAACATAATCAAACGTTCCTCTGCACATCACATGCGGTGAGTTATTGTCTTCTTTTTGCATGTACGAGCTGCATGTGAATGTGGCCTCAAATTCGTTTTGATGTTCGTGACGTCAACACCGCTGGCAGTGTACTGGCAACGGCCTGAGTGAGGCGCTTGCTTTGTAGAAGTCAGAAATGCACCACCGACGTAGCAAAAACATATTCTAGTTGTCCGTACAGTCCATATACGGCAAGGCATAGCTGCTAGAGCAACCACTCGTGTTGTGCGTGGTATTGTTCCCTCACGAGTGGAGGCTTAAACCGGCTCCGAACGGTGAACCTTGAGAAACATTTTTGTGAGACTCCAAAGAGACCGTGAAAATTGCTTTTGTCGTACCAGGAATCAAACCAGAGACTGTTGGTTCAAGTGCGTAGTAGTCAATGCACAGACGAAATCGGCGCACGACAGAGCAACACCTAAAGACGACCGCCGAAGAGTTCTGTTTCCAAGTCCTGCCTGCTGACGATGTGACACTCAGGAAATAAACTTGCAATTTATAAGACAGTGGCTTGTGTCGCACCTAAGGCATCCTCTTCTCCTGTTCTGTTCACACACCTGTCCAAGGAGCGATTGACCCCCCAACACTGTTGTGGACATTGTTTTGTCGTGTCCCGTGACAGTTTTCCTGTGGTTTGTCCATTTTTCACTCGGAGCACAACACATGTCAGATTCGCTTGAGACCCTGTTCCAACAGACCTCCCATTCAAAGGATTGTCCACCACAATAAATTACACAATTCACATGGATTAAGCCACTCAACGTAAAGTGGTTTCCAGCTGCAAACTTTTATCTCAAAGCAGTCCCCACCTCCCCTCAGGAAAGCGTCGCTCTCAAGTTCCTCCTCCAGCCGGGATATTAGCTTCTTTTATTACATCTTCCTGAAAATGAGAAACTTTTCGAATCAGACTTTCAGAGCAGCAGCGGAGCTTCGCAAAGCAGAAAACTTCCCTGCCACGTCGGTCCGCTGCGAGGACATCATCCTGTTGGTATGCAGCTACTTGTGGTCTCCAGGCAAATAATCTGCCCCCTCCCGTGTCTGTCTCCACGAATTCGTCAAAAGTTATTTGCTTAAAGTTTTGATTTTGCATTCTTAATTAAAAAGACGCCAGACTGGCGCGTTCTCGTCCGGGCCCACCTGTGTTTGCTCGGAGTTGCTTCCTACCGGTGCGGTGCGTGGTGGGCGTTCCGCCAGCAGAACTGACAACTCAAACAGAACTCCAAGATGCTCGCCACCTGAATCCTTTGTTTTGCACATCCTGGCACCTCCTCCTGGTCACTTTGATGGCGGCCTCTGTAAGCACAGAAAGTTCCTGCGAACGATTACTGACCGACCATCGCATCGGTTTGAATAATTAACGAAAGGTCGGGGACAGTTTTTTGGGTTCCTCCAAGACGCCCAGAAAGTTCACAGTCCCTTGCTGGAGTTAATCTGCATGACATTCGCGCGAGGAACCCTTTTCATTGCGAGTGGGCTGAGATCTATGGCCGCAAGCACGCTTCTTCGGCGATTAATTTACATTTTCACGACACCGACCGCGCCGCCACAAAGCGGGAGTCGTTGTGCCAGTGATTTGCATTTAGAATCCCCCCAATCAAAGGACACGTAGACTTGGGCGTCGTCGGTCTCGGCGACAGCGGAAGCGCCGAGTCTCATTGGTATTCATTTCCTGTGCTCAAATAATCGGATAAAGGACGTCGACTGTATTCAGACGGCGAACGCTCATTTCTGTTCGTTTCCGAGGACAATGGGCTTCTGAGATGCAAACATCCCCCGGCGCTGATGCCACTGGATGAGGATAAGCCTTGGCCAGAGTGTAATGATGCTAATGACCGTTTTGCAATTAACTTTCAACAAAAACTGGATTGAATTGAATCGCTTTTTTTTTCTGAAGCTGTGGGGTGCTGGGGTGGGGTGTGCTGACAAATGGATGATGATGATGACATTGATTATGGGACACATCGCGCGTTAACAGCGGAAGAGCAGATGCGAGACTGTAATGCGGAAAGCGATTCGGAAATATGGAGTACGAGTGGATTTGAGTGCCAGGCTAAGGTTGGTGGCTTGCAGAAGATTGACACATTTTTGGAACGTTTGGAGGAACTTTCTTCACGCTTGGAAGGTGGGTGTTGTTCAATTAAAAGAAAGAAGATGTTCAGAATATTGATCTAGCTTCGATGGGACTTAAGGAAGATTAGGTGCTGACGTGGCTAATTGCAGTGAGAAGTCTTGGGTCACTCATGCGGATGAGGTCAAACCGGTCTGTGAAGCTGTCGAGATGACCGATGCCAGCTTTTCTTAGCCCGCATAAGCTGCCAAACACGTGATCCTCCAAGTGGCATCTGCATCAGGTGAAGAGGATTCGTGTCACGGTTTTCTGCTGTTGAAGGACTGATCAAAACTGATGCCTTTCCTCAATCGATTCCTCAATCCTCTTGAGCGAGAGACCAACGATCGAGTGAATTAGAGAGGACATACCACGTTCCACGGGTCGTGGTTGAACTTTGTTCTAGTACTCCTTTTTTCAGTAATCATTGAGTGATCAATTTGGATGGCGTGCGCTCAGCTATAAAGCCAACCAGAGTCAGTGCTGGTTTGTTGAGCATGCTTATGGGATGTGAGCATTTAGACTCGAGGAAAAGAAGGTTTGTACATTGTTCCTTCAAACCATCTGCGATTAGTAGCCTTTAGACGTATGAAGCATGTAGCGAGACGCATGAATGATAGGTCACCACATGCTCACCTCCTTTCTGTAATAATTTTGAGGTGCTTTGACGATTTCAGCGGACTGTGGCTTTTTGGATTTGTAGCCTCGACAATGCTGTCTTGAGCACGTCTAGGTCGGGGATGGAAACATCAGACTTGAGTAGAGTAGAGACACCAAGATCGTGCTAAGCGGTTTCAATGCTAAGCTGGATAAGGTGGTCATCTTTGCCAATGGCACCGGAAATCACAGACTGTCCTCACTGCCACGTAACAGAATGCAAAAGTGAATATTTCCAATTCTCAGAATCGACTGAGACTCTTCGAGCAGATGTACATTTTATTAACGGATGCTACGTTGTCTTGTAGGCTTGTATGTATATGTGTCTGTCAGCATTCGTTGTCCACTCGTTGTCAGACCAGAGATTTAAAGCCCTCACAAGGAAGATGTTGGAGCGTATAAGAAAACACAAAAGCCTCACAGGACCATATGGATCGGGCTGGTTTAGAAAACGGAAAGTCTCAGGAGGGAAACATGTTACTCATCAAAGACAGAATGAACTCAACACGTAGGTTTAAGTGAGTCGTGGGTTGACGGCTATTAGGGCAAACACTTACCGAACTACGTACGCAAGTCGAATGTGTATTTACAATTGGACATCAGTGTCAGCTCCTAAGACGACTTCTTGATAACGCGTTCAATGTTCCTCCATCGGCTTAGCAAGCGGCGTTGATCTTTCCGACAGTCCGCAAATTGATTGTAGCTTTTCGACTTCACACCGTAGCTTCTGTTTCTCTCTCGACATTCAAATTCTGATTTTGACAAGGAATTAATCCGAGCCGATGTTTGGTCCTCGGACCATTCGGACAACCCTGGAGGAGTGTCTGGCGTCAATCTGGGAGGACCGGGCATAGTCCTGGCAAGCTATATTATTCAATCTGACTTTCTAAGTCATCAGTCATCAGAGCCTAGCAGAGTTTAGGAACTTCAGTACAAAGTTGGATCAGCAATTCGGTAAGAGCCTGAATGTGATATTTTGATTATGACTTCTTGGAACTCGTACTCATATTGGATTGTTGCACCGTTCACGAGGGACGCAAATGTGGTGTATTTTACAATCACAGGTACAACTGCGATTGATTCTGATTTTTTTCAAAATCACAGTGATTTTAACCTGCGATTTTGAACTATGAGTTCAAATCCATTATGAATGAATAGGAAGTTGCCGGATTTCCAGCTGCACTCTGCTTCACCACAACAGGTTGTTCATTCTCGCCTCCATCAGACCATGCACTAGGGCATGGCCCAGTGGTAGCCTTCGCATTGTAATTAATCTCTCGCATCGTTGGACTATCTATTGAGTGTGCTCCACCACTTCTGAGCATACAAATTTCTGTCACAGGAGGTGAGGGCCTCATGAGTACTTCATCGCTGCTTACTCCATGCGGTGAGGCCTTTGGGCAGTCAGCAAGACTTTACTTTTCCTGCTCCCTATGCACCTTCTTCCCTCTTAGTGTACGTATCGTCGGGTATTGTCTGCCTGCAGTTGTGGATCTTACTGTGTAGGGAGTTGGCAGATGGTACTGAGAATTCGATGCAATGGCAACCGAGTATGAGCTATCATCTACGATGATTTAATCAGCAAGGCTGACACTTATTGTTCTGCCACCAGTTATGTACATTCAAGGTCTTCCCAGCTATACACGGGGACTGTAGGATTATATGTTCCGTCTCCTCCGTCCAAGTGTTTGGATTTTTTAGACTTCGCCGATGCCGGACTCAATTACGTCAGAGCTCCAAGAAGTGTTTAGGTACCGATTATTCATTTTGTTCCCACGAGTAAGGTGAGAAGAGAGGTACATATATACAATGAAGCGAACTTGTCTTGAAACCGTGTGAACTACCGTGTTGTCTGTTTTTATCGATTTGTTCCAGTCTAGATCTGCCAAATTCAGTAGAAACATGGGTACTTAGTCACTAAGGCGTAAGTGCTTTTAAGCTACCATTCCGATTGTGAATAAAAAGTATCAACTTCATGATTCAAACTGCGATTTAGAAAAATCGCAATCTCAGTAAGCGATTGACTGTGAAATAAACTGCGCCTACTTCTTTAATTTTTCACAATCGCAGTTTGAATCACGATATTGCTACTTTGCTTTTGCTACTATTGCTTTTTTACTGTGAAAAAAATCGCAGTTAGTGATTTTCAAACGAGATTTGACTTTTTTCAGGCACAACTGGTTGAACAACAAGCCGTTGTCAGACCACATCCGGCCTGTTGGGCTTAGGTCCCAGTACATTGCCCAAAATGAGGTAGCAACCAAATTCGCAGTCACTGTGAAGAATTTTGAACCGTTTGAGCGTTAATGTAATAAAATGCTAAATTCAATTTTCCCTCCCGTATGCACGCACGACTAGGTGTGGCTAGGAGCATTGATCGCTCGTGTGTTTCTTTTTGTTTGCGGACCATCGACGCTCGCTCGCCGTGTAGCATGGCTCATGAAAATTGCAAATATTAATCAGCCCCGGAGCGCGGAGCCACCACCTCAATTTGTTTATAATTTCGTAATGAAATTGTAATTATTCGAAACAGCAGCAGCAAACCTACAGTTGGCCATTTGAACGCCCCTGGCGGGTTCAATTGCACTCCTCCGGCGTGCCAGCAACCAACCACTGGTGGATGCAATAAAACCGAATGGCTTCATAAAATCCGCAGAGAGCGGACGCGTTCGGAGAGCTTGCCCTCTGTCTAATGCCACGACCATATCCATAACGAAGTTGGATATCTCTTGCTGGCACAAAAACCTATCTAACTAACGCACTGCACAGACCGGGAACGACAGCAGGCGTGGCAAGGGTTATGGGGGGCAGGCTGTGGAGGCGAGTGAAAATTTCATTTAATGTGGCCAACGGGCGAGAAGCTAATTTTATTTAATTGCGAGCGAGCATTGTAAAATTATCCGCGGCGTGGAACTATTTGCGCGTCCGAATGGCGATAGACACGGTTTTTTAGGGCATTTGCTCATTGCATCCCCTCCCCCCCAGTTGGCTGGATGGTTGGGTTGGGCTTGATTTTAATTAGGCACGCAAATGCCGGACGAATAGCTGTGGCATTGCATGCCGATCAATCTTCAATTGGATTTCGATTTTGGGCATATCTAAAGCTGGCTCTGGCGGCTGTGGCGGTATTTGGATTGCTAACGCGGCGGGAGAAGGTTTGGATTTATTGGTGCGTGGGGTTTGTTGTTCCCCGGGGCTTTGGGGGTTGTTGCACTTCGCTATGATGGGAACAGGAACAAACGCAGTTGGTGACAAGCTGGCACCGGATCGAATGGGGTGTCTATGAAATGCGGTCTGAACGCAGTTGAGGTGAGTGTGAGAAAGCGTGGGTCGAGGTTTGTTCACCTCACGGAAAATGTCGAGAGTTTGCATAGAGAACAGGTGGAAGCCAGCTAGTGAGATGGGAATGACCGGGAATGTGCTGCAAGACCTTTGCTGTGGTATCACGAAGTAACTGAAAGAAGTGAGGCTTCCAATCAAGAGGACAGCATCGTCTAATCTAGAATGAAGACGGTATTCATTGAAGGGGTCTCATTCTATTTGGACATCGTAGTGAGGACTGCATGGCAATGGTTGAGGGGTTATGTTAGTTGAAGTCCATGCGGACGTGCAGACACGACTGAGGATTGTGCGTTGTAAAGAGGAGGTCTATAACTGTTGCCTTGGAGATGCGCAATACCGATGTTTTTCACGGTTCAGACCAGCATCGAGCATTGAGATCCATGTCCATCAACAATGTAAATAGTCTCTGCCCTCATGGATCTTAGCAAGACCTTCCCCCACTGATATCAGTTTAGAGTCAGGAAGTCTAAAGTAAGTACATTTGACCACAGAAGAGGTAAATTGAGTTGGTCAAGTAGTCCAAGTAGTTGAATGGGAACACTTTCCGAAGGACACAAAGTTAAGTGCACAGGGCGGCGTGTTGGCTTGAACTTGAGATGACGCAACCATAGAGAAGTTGTTGGACGCTTGAACGTGAGATGAACCAGTTGCCGAATTTACAACTTCGAGCGTTGCGACGCTAGTGTGGCATGCAGCCCCTTCTTGTTCGAGCTCTGGTCAGGCAGTTAATATTGCTCTAAGCCTTAGACCATTAACAGTATAGGTGCATCGTTTCCCAGTTCGAAAGAAATAAGGTCCAATTATGATGATGCCATGTCATAAATACTAAAAAAACAGTCGAACACTTGTGGATAGATCATTTTTTGGTCAAAATCCGAATCCCCGACCAACATTTCTGGCGCCCAGGGCTTAGTGGATGGTACTACATGTTTTATAGGAGGTTCTCGTTTGGGGTTATAGCCAGTCGGCAACGCCTTCATATTTGTAACTAGGCGGTGGATATGGAAGAGATTACTGCAAAAATTGGAGTGCCGCAAGGATGTGAACTTAGCCCCGGACTATTTCTGACCTTAAAATAGTAAATATTCTAACAAGAGGGTTACACTGTATCAGTCACCATCATGAAGCCAATATTTTTAACCGCCATTACTACATCATCTCCATCACATGGTGCGGAAACAGTCAATTGTTTTTGTTTGCCAAAACTGTGTCACCACCGTTTTTTTGACGCCACCGCTTACACCTTCATTGCTACCATCCTCCGCCATATGATCAAGACAAAAATTAACTGCAAACTACGAATGCATCATCTTGTGCGAAGAGGATCAACGTGAGCCTGTTAAAATCTGCACCAGCCGAAGACCCTCCAAATTATTGGCGCCCAAGCAGGCCACAAGAGTTTAATGAAAGCAACGTCCATCTCATTAACGTCGGATCACATTTAAAACGAAGTACAGGCGAAAGAAATGACGTACGGAAACGTCCACACCTCCGATGAGCCAGCAGTCTCCCTCTTGCCAGTCCGCAGAGTTGGCTCAGATCTTGTCAGACCTGCACTCCATCGCAACCTCAAAGTCAAAGAGAAGAACCCTCCATCAACCGCACTTACGGTGCTCAATTCAGTGGAATCCTTGAATTCTTTCAAGTGCACTGCAGCCCCGAAAATGGGCTGCCATTCCAGCGGCCGGCCGGCGGAAGAACCCTTCAGCTTACACTCGACAAAACGATTCCTCTGCGCTATTGGAAATTATTAATTGCATTGTGGTGCCGGATAACAGTTACAAAAGTCCACCCAATCATTTCCATTGATCGAGCAGCGCTGTGCGGAGAGGGGGGCTGGCCCGTAATTGAAAACTCATTAAAGTTTTCCAACAGGAGAGAAACTATAAGTTTTCCCGTTCGTCGTCCTTAACTCTTCGACTGAGGACTGTCGGCTGAAGGGATACAATTGATTACCATGGGAAATTATTTTGATTTTGGCCTTCGGATGATGTTGAATAATTGCACACGCGAACTTAGCGATAAATCCAAACAGGGCGACTCCTCCGTATGGCAGACGGGCTTAGCGGACCCAGCGGGAGGAAACTGGTTCAAGGAGAGTTGGTCCTGGTTCGACTTGTTATTGAAGTTGAATGGTTGAGTTTCTTTCTAGTCGGTAACATTTTCCTCTAGGATTGACATGCCTGGGAGGTGTACTGGTTTGATCACGGTCAGTCGGTGACGGTTGTTCTGCGGGTGGGTGAATTTTTTCGTTAGAAGCGATTCAAAACATTTGTTTTTGAAGAATCACTATCAGTCGGTGGTCTGATCTACGATCAATGTGCGATTGTGCTCTGTGCCGTGTCGTCATAAAAGTCTACCAGTTCGTACAGCAGGGAATTCTCTAAGCGACTATGGCGGAAATTCAATAACTTTTGACCCGACTTTGGCTCGAATTATAAACCACCAAAGTCGAGGAGCTGACGAGTACTTTCGTTGCTACAACGGAAGTGTTAAGGTCGCATCTCTAGTTGCTACACCTAATTGCCACTCCAGCACCCGTATTGTACGCTTCTTTGGACATGAAACGGCTGCTGAGAGTGCGTTGAGAACTAGCCACTCTGAAGACTGGTATTCAAGCCCCGCAGGCCAGGCAATCATTCTGACAGATTTTTCCTAAATTCTGCACAGGTTCATTCTCAATTTCGACAAATGTCTTAATGGCTCTACTTTTCCATTAGGCCCGATGACGGTCTCGAGGTACAGGCACGGGTATGATTGACTATTTACAGCAGAGCTCTTGGCAGTCAATGAAGCGGCCAGAATCAAATTTGAAGCATGCCATGGCGTCCGAAGACAAGCGATAATTCGGCGTGAAAAACTGACAGAAATAAATCGAAAATCTAATCCGATACACAATCACTGAAGCCAATGGTACAATTTGCTAAATTTGAAGAATATTACTTTTATTGTGAAAACTGACTGAAGGGAGTGAAGGAAAGCGAACGTCGGACATCGTTTAGGAGCATAAAAGACATCATGTCTGTTGCCTCTGCTCAACCGAGAGACACAACAGCGTAAAGGAGCCACATTTCGATGGACTTGGTGTGCCGTGCTTATTTTTGAACGAATAAACCTGTGAACGATCTTTAGATCAGCTTCAGTTTTTGATTATTGAAGGAAGGAAGCACGGCCGTGCAGTAACGTAATAACTTACGTAAGTTTGACGCTGAAAAGAGCAACATTAGCGAACATGGTTACGCAAGCTCAGGTCGTGGTCAGATGGGTTTTTATTGCAGTCGGATTCCAGTCGGGAGACACAATGGAAGTGGGTGCTGTAGAAGCTGGTTCCAGGTCTATTCGGACTGTAGCGCCACGCGTGTTACTGTATTATTTGTTCAAACTGACATTCAACGGTTTTGAGAGCTACTGAAAGAAGCAAATGCTTTGATTAACGTGATGTCCTGCCTGAAAGAGTCTACCTCAAAATCCAATCATTCAAAACGATTCGTCATTCATGTACTCCACTTTGATGAAGTGAGAGCCGGTTCAATACATCTAGCTGCTTTTTCGGTGGTAGCACCCGGTTGTGGTGTAATTCCACATCGATTTGAATTATATACTATTCACGTCTCATACTTCGAACACTTTAGTCGTGATGAACTCCACGCCATTCTGGTAGAGGGTGTTTTTCTAGAGACCGCCGAGAACTTTAAACTCAAATGACTTGACTTGACTTCGGACATGTAGCCGTAGCAACTGGCTCGAATTGCCACGGCAAAGTTCTTGATTGCTTTCAACTTGGCTAGATGCCGCCAACGATCCGTATACAGGACAAGTTGATATGCGGCCCCTTCGTGGTGACCTCCACGGCAACCGCATAAAGGTGAAGAAATTAAGGACTGCTTGGTGCAGGTTGCCCTGGCTAATGGCGTAATATGTTGGTCCACTTTTCGCAGTGCATCAGCGTGTATTTCGACAATGTTGCAACGAAAAAGTTCGAGTTCATGTCTCTTTGGCCGTCAGTGTTGACTGTAAAGTTTTGTCTATAATCATTTTTGAAGGCATACGGATCAAAGATTCCACCGGGCCATAGAGCGCACCAAACGGTGACTTTTTCTCGATGTAATGGTGTATCGATAAAGGCTTTAGTTTCAGTGTCTCGAATTGAACCTTGTTTTTCAAAATAAATTTAAACAATTTGTAAACGTTGCTGCGGCTGGGTCTATTATTGATGAATGGCCAAACAAAACTAGTCTCAAAATAGACGATGTGTTTCAAGTCAGCTGTAATGCTGGCAATATAAAGATCTTTACTTCTAAAAGAGCAACCTTGCCTTCCACGATTTTGGTTCTATACAGACAGACACAATACACGACGATCTCATTTTATATCCTTTTTCATTCATCTTGGCTTCTCTTGTGGGCATTCCAGAAAATTATGGGCTATTTCCGGCTCCTGCAGGAATGCATGGAACGTCGAAAGCTTCACATGGCAATTTTACCGGATTATTGCTGGCTATTCGCGGGAGGTGGTGACAAATTGATGTTCTGTTCAGCTTCGAACCTACGACTCTGTGCATAAAATTACAGATGGTGGCTGAAATAAGGACGATTTTTGAAATTCAGCCTTTGTTGCTAAGCTTGACAGTTTTCGAGGTACCTCCAAGTAGTGTGGGCGTCTACATCACTCCTGAGAGTTGAGTTTAAGTACCCACCAACAGCGAAACCGGCTACACTGACCATCAAGCAGGCATCAGAGGGATAAACCGAAGGTGAATAAATATGGAACTTTGCCGCCATGATTTGGGATTTGGGGCACCTTGGTCTTGTCGATCACGACCGTGGTCTTCATCTTGGTGACCACTGAAGAAGTCGAGCACCAAAGACCTCGTCGGGTTGGAGGGAGTGGTTGTATGGGCTTGCATTTGGCGATCTATCGCGATTTCATTCGAATCTGGCGAAAACCTTTCAAGTTGTTTCCCCTCGGGGTGTCTAACGGTAGGCTCTAAGCCGTTACTGGGCTTCCTGTGCGTCTCATTGGCGGGGACTCAGCGTGTTGACAGAAGCCTTGTAACTATGTTAGACACAGGGCGTGCTTAAATTGTATCTAATGAGTATTTCAACATTTGGGCACACTATCGTAAGTAAAGAACACGTTGCAGTTGAAAGCAACGAAAAGGTTGACTCATCGTAGTCAGTCCTCAAATCAAATGAAGTCAAAATGTCAATAATCGAAAAATCAAGAGAAACGATTTTAGCATGAGACGAGCAACGATAAAATACGATGTGACACTATCCGTAGTTCGAGATGATCTGAGCGAGATTGTACTTTTTCAAGATGGTACATGTAGACTACGCTCTGAGGAGGGAGAAGGCCTACTCCAATTCGGTGCCTCCGGTTTCGCACACAAAGTTGGTTGAGGTCCTTCTCCGGGTGCTCAACCTTAGACGCCCTCTTTTACGTTGTCCCAGAGGGTTGAAGTCAAAGTCTCTTCGCGCTCAGAGCTGAGTTGTCCATACATGGCCCAATCACCTCAGGCGTTGGATTCAAAGACGTCTGGCTTGGCTCATGTCGGTGTACAGTTAATGGTTGAATCTTTTCCTACAGATCCCATAAACTCCTATAGGATCGCTCGCAGTACTTTTCTATAGAAGAGAGATCCCATGCCTCCATACCCATACAGCAGCAATGGAATGATCAATGTCATACAAACAGTCAGTTTTGTCCTTCGAGAGTCGGGTCTATTACTCAATTGCCTCTAAAAACAGGCGTTGGTTGTTCGCACTGTTTACTGCGGAACCGAGGTAGACGAAGTCCTTAACCTCCTCGAAGTTACAGCTGCTCATCGTCTTCAACAGAGCGGACAGGCGTCCAAGACGTCGATGTTGTATGTCCTTTCTTGATGATAGCATATTCCTCGTTTTGCCTTCATTCACCGCCAGGCCCATTTCTCTGTCTCAATGCCAACAAAGGTCTTATTGACAGCTCCCTGTGCTCCGTTCTACTTCAGCAGGTCCTAATCTAAGACCAACCTTGGAGAAGTTGACAGAGCCGTCCTCAACACAGTGGATCATGGAGGATGCACCTAGTTCAGGCAACCACGACACAGTCCGAGGGATAAGCAACTGATTTCGAAAGTGTGCACGTTCCACTTGACACCCGCATTTAACTTCAAACACTTGGCACGCTGTTGTTTTTAATTGAAAATCGATTGCCGAACGCCTCCTCCATTCAGACCACTTATCCAACAATCCATAAGCACTCAGCGCTGCATAGCTAAATGCAGGGGACAGAAATGTTGCTCTTTCGATTTGCACCCCCCACCCCAACTCTATTTCCCAATAATCGCGAATAAACCTGCCAGCAGGAGTCGCAACATTTCTTGCAATTAAACCGGAAAAATCCCATTAAACCATTTCCAAATGAGTTTACGGCTTTCATTAAGCCCGCGTCGTTATAAAAGCGAAAATAATTGTAACAAAAAGTCCCCCATCCAGCTGAAAGCAAAACCGGCAAGAATCGAGTAACGACATCGACCGAAAAATGGTTGGAAAAAAAACAAGAAGAAAATATCCCTCTTCCACCTTCACGACCATTCATTCCGCTTAACCAACTGCATCGCTCGCATTCGTGCTGCCTTCCCACACCGTTCCGCGAGCACCACTGGCAGGCGTGTGGGCTGCTGGGCTGAAGGGCGTTCGGTGTATGTCGGTGGTGGGTAATTACCTGACGTCAGCAGGAATATAATTTTAATCGCATATACGCCATGTAAGCTACTTGCAGGCAATATATTTCGTACGATTGAGGTAAAATCCTTCTGCCGTCTGCCGTCTGCCGTTTGTCGTCGGCCGGCTGGCGCGAGGATTGACTGTGCCGGTGGGATGGCGGGGGTATGTGTGCTCGGATGTGCGATCTATGGAGGAGCAGACCTTCGTGTTGGCAAATACATACGTTGAATCACACAACACGTGCTAAACGTGTTCATTACGCCTTTAATTAGGCACCAGAACGAGGTAGATTACGCTGCGGTTCCTTTGAAGGTGTTACGCCATGTCAGCACGGGCGAGGGGTGGGGGCGTGGTGGCTGGTCTTAGAGCTTCAAAATTGTCTTTGAATGGATCCATTGATTCGTCTGCGGAGCGTTGTGATGTAGACGAGTTAAGCGTTTAGCTGGCGTTTAATTGAAAGGATTACGGTTTGAATTGAGAGATCCTCTTCGTGTGATTAATGGAGATCATGATTGCATCGAAATGGCGAGGATTTCATTCCGGATTTGTATTGCTTTGAGGGATCAACGAAATGCGATATCAGAGATAATTAGTGAGCTCACGTTCTGCCGCGCCGTGGCGTGGGTGTTTGACTGAATTGACTGACTTCATTGGGGGCCGTGACTTGTTGGGCTAAGCCAACGACTCTACAGCAACAGGGTGGTTGAATGCACGGCTCTTAAATGGTTGCAGCTGCTCGGGGTTGTATATAGGCAGTTGAATGTATTGTATTGTGCTTGGCCAGGATATGTATGGAAAGGGGTTTGCTATGGATAGGCGTGATGATCTATCCTGGTTGCTATACGTTGACTCATAACGACGGGATTCTAGATGTTGAGCTGTTTGAAAGAACAGCACCGATGGTGGGCAATAAATTGACATTTTTTTGCAGCGGGCAGAGTAAGTGGTGGGCAATGTCACGAAGACTGTTTCTTATCTGAGTTGACGAACTGGCAATGTGGGTAGTACTCAGTCTAGTTAACAGAGGCTCCCAATGACAGAGGCTCCCAATGACAGAGTCGTGATTGCGTCCTTCAATTGAAACCAACATTTTGGCGTATTTTTTAACGATTAAAACGAAGAAAACCTTTTTTGTGCATCACATGTAACCCCCAGGCGTCTGCTATACAGACAGAGCTAAGAAGCACGCCATTCCGGAAGCTCAAAGCTCAAAGCACCGCCCCAACACTTGGAATATGGCAGAAATCTCGCGCAGATACTAGAGTGCTAACTTTTGCGCCAGTGCCGGCGAGGACTTCAGGGACAACTTGGCGTCGTCAACGAATTCCGAAGAAAGTCCAGGATTTTTCAATAATGGCGTAACCTACCATTTTTGACTTCAGACTTCAATCGGCGAAGATTCAGCGGCTTAAAGTCTTGAGGCAACGCCATTATCCTGCCACAAAATTTGGCAAGGTGGTTCATACAATCCTTCAACAAGGCTACTCCTCATAATCCTGTCACAATAATGACAGACTCCTGATGTGACTTCATCATCGCGGATTCGTCAAGTTTTTTTTGAGTGGGATGGAAGTTTGCTTTCCAGAATGGCTTTCAAACGATGTTGATGAACTAAAGTCTGTGTTGTCGACTAAACTTCGCTTGGAAAAATTCGTTAGATCGCATATCGTAGCATGTAAAGGGTGGGTAATTTTTAATGGCCGATGTTGAATGTGAACCACACCTAAACATCAAGTTTTTTCTGCATTTCATTTGACATTTCTCAATTTCAGGCTAACCATGGAAAGATACACAATCGAGCAACGCGTTAAAGTTATTCAGGCTTATTATGAAAATGGGCGTTCAAATCAAAATGCATATCGTGCACTTCGTGAATTTTTCGGTCAATTTAATCGTCCAAGTGAGCGTACAATCGGAAAAATCGTGCAAAAATTTGAGCAAACCGGGTCTGTAGGAGATGTGAAAACACCAGTTCATCCTCGTACAGCACCTACTGCAGAAAATATTGCTGCTGTTCGCGATAGTGTGGCTGAAGAGCCGTCCACCTCAACTCGTCGTCGTGCCCAACAATTGCACCTCTCACGCTCGTCGTTGATGAACATTATGCATAAAGACTTGCGTTTACACGCTTACAAGGTGGAATTGACTCAAGAACTAAAGGCTCTTGCCCATTTCAAGCGTCGTCAATGGTCAGAATGGTGGCAAGAAATGGCAACAGTGGATGATCAATTTTCGAAGAAAATCATTTTCAGTGATGAGGCACAGTTTCACCTCAGTGGATTCGTCAATAAGCAAATTGCCGCATTTGGGCGTGGGCGAATGATACCGTTGTCGAAAAACCAATGCACCCACAAAGAGTGACTGTTTGGTGCGGTTTATGGACTGGCGGCATCATCGGGCCGTATTTTTTCCAAAATGAGGCCGGTCAGGCAGTTACTGTGAATGGTGTTCGCTATCGTGAAATGATAACGAACTTTTTATGGCCCGAATTGGAAGATATGAATGTGGACGACATGTGGTTTCAACAGGACGGTGCCACTGGCCACACAGCTAACGAAACAATGGCTCTTTTGCGCGACAAATTCAATGGCCGTGCTATCTCACGTGGTGGCGATGTCAATTGGCCGCCAAGATCATGTGATTTTTCACCGTTGGTTTTTTTTCTTTGGGGTTATTTGAAAGAAAAGGTGTACGTCGATAAGCCAGCAACAATTCAAGAGCTAAAGGATGAGATAATTCGGCACATTAACGGCATAGAATCTCAATTATGCTTCAGCGTCATCGAATGTTTGGACCATCGGATGGAGGTGTTCCGCCGACGTCGCGGCGGCCATTATCATAATAAAAAGAAATGACAATAATTTCGTAAATAATTTTTGTTTTATTCAAAATCAACATCGGCCCTTAATATTTAACCACCCTTTAGTTATTAACACTCTTGTCTCACTGACAAACCTAGACCTAGACCTAGGCCTAGACCCTCGGGTCTAAAATAGTCGAGTTTTGAACAAATTGTAGCAATTATCGAATAATTTAGTCGTAAGCCAAGAGGCGGAAACAAAATTGCAATGTTATGCTTTTGGTTACAAACATCTAACCAGATAAGACGAAAAGTACGTGAATGCATAAGTTACCACACAGTACGTGCAACTCTGCGAAAAGCGGCAAAACATCCGTAGTGCACCCAACTCTGTACAGCGATCACCACACACCTGTATCGTGGCTGGTCGGCGTGACCAAAAAACGGCTGCTTTTAGTTTTCCGTCATCCTACTTGTGATTTTTTGTATTTTTGGCAGTCAGAATAAAATTGACCATCGGTCTAAATAATCGTATTGTATGTATTTTTGTTGCGTGGCATAACATACCGACCTTACTGTAGAAAGAAATAAGACTTGTATATCTAAGTAAAAACTGAAACTGAGCTAATGGTGATGATTACTTAGTATTCCCTACCAAAATGATACCGATTCATTTCGTTGTCCTCTCGGACGTCAAAGTCCTCTGACAACTTACCAATGTGTAGGACGTGTCACTTACGACCATCGCATGTAGCCTCCTTAATACCTAGGAGATTTTACGGAATGCCGCTCCAGCGCAAGCCTAACCAGATTACATTTCGGTTCAAACTCTCCAAAGCCTACTCAAGATCGATAAAAAAACAGTGCTAGCGAAGGCGTTTACACTAACGATTACCATCCGTATCCCGAGGTCTATGTATCGTCTGATGCACATCATTGTCCTCCCCAAACATTAGTCCTCGATAATTGGGGACCTTTGTAGTAAGGACATGACACTTGTTTATGTGCGAATCTACATCAGACTATTATTTGGGGTGCATACGTAATTACGTTCTGTTAGCGACACTAGAATTAGTTGCTCAATTACACGTGAATTTACAATATTTCCCCTTGATTTAAAATATATATGACATATGGCTCTTCTGAAGTACATTTCACATAAGTAGAATCAAACTGTACTGCCATCAAATGTGTCCATTTCCAGCAGAAAATACAGGATCACTTACCAGATGAAGTACATTTTCAACGTTCGCGTGATAATGTGAATTAAGTTCACGGATAATTGGGATGCATGTCGTGAAAAGCATTGTCTCATCTTGCTTATACGTGTATCACAAATTAAAAAGTCCTCTAATTTTGGGCGAAATTTGAATTTTAACTACAACTCAGACTACAAACAACGGAGGCAAGGGATATTCCACAAATACATCTTTTGGGCTTCTGGAATCGATGATTTTTCTTTGTGTACGGAGGCCGTTCGATAAGTCAAGTACTTGGACGCAATATGGCACTAGAGTGCTTTTCGACGCAATAAGGCTTATCGGACTAGAGTACTTATCGACATCTTTGCTTCTTTCTGAGTAAAGAGCAAAATCAAATCCATCTGTTAAACAGCTGGGTTTTTAAAGTGATCGAAAGAACTTTTGCACAAGTGGTTCACTAAACTTCGTTGCGGCTGTACGAGAAAAATGATGCTGAGTGCCCAGGACGTCCAAACGATTGCACAACGGGAGGAATGGTTAACCAAGAAAAAATGGTCATTAGATAACAAGTTGCATTTCTGCGAGAGCATAAAGGCATTTACCACCAGTTATCGACAACATGGGTGTTGGCGACCTTGCTTACGGTGGCCCAAACGATTTCAAACCGAAATTCCTTACTCTTAAATCGCAATTCAAATTCATTCTCAAGGCTTTTCCAAAAAGTCAATGAATCCAGGATAGACAACTTTGCAACCAGAAATGAAACAGCACTCAAAACAGGGAACTTCTGCAGACGAACGTGCTCCAACAAAAAAAGCAATCACGGTGCAACAGAGCATTCAAAACGCCATCAATCATTCAAGCAACCGCACAAATTTCATCCAAAACTTCTTCCGTCAAACACTTTTCAATTATCCTGAGTGCCTCTGAATTATTACCATCTCCACTCTCTGCCTGTTTGTGAGACACAAACACCTGTTCAGTTGGGGGATGCAAATGCATCGCAAACAATGCAGTTTTCCGTAGGAAAACACATCAAAATTACATCAAACGTGGACTTGGTCATAAAAGTTTGACGGTAAACACGTCTAATTAAACCTAAATTATTTATCAGAGGACGTGTCCAAGTTTAATTGAATAGTTTTGAAGAGGTGAGTCAACAGGGTTGTCTCAATGAGTGTTTGCGTCCGACATTGAGAAAGCGGTTTTTGAAAATAAAACAAGTGGTCAGAGAGTCGCCGTGAAATGTGGACATGATGGATGTCAGCGTGTTTGCTGACTAGACTAGATGGTCTTGTCAGCTAGGAATGCAAACTGAAGGCCTGACAACTTCTATGAATTTTATGAAACATCCGTCAGGCAACGCACTGGACAACAGTGACATCAATTCTCAGTGACCCTGCGACGAGAATGAAAACACAAGCGAACATTGAGTCACAAGCAAAGTAAGCCGCATTCCATAAATCTGCCGGACGCCAAAATTGTCATCTCCTCCCGAACGTATGCACGCCGGTAATAACCGCGTGTTGATCTCCTTGAAGGGATTTCGAAATTCCGCTTCACACCCAACTACTGAAGGATATCACGCGCATTTCACAGCCTCCGCCCGCCAGTTGGTCCTTTTTGCACGAAATTCTCACTCTCCCATCGGAATGTCGAGGATAAACGGGTGAGTGTGCGTCGCCACTTTAAATCATGGACGTGGACGAGCTTTAAGGAGCGTCGCCGGCATTGTTCGTCGTCCGGTCACTCTCGGGAAATCAAATCACTGGCCATCACTGTGCGGCTGTAATTTTCCGCCGCCTTCCGACGGATGGCATGCCGATTCAGTGCCGTCCTGTCACAGCAGACGCGCCACTTTATCTTATTGTCATTCATCTCATTACCCTAAGAGTGAGCCAAACACACTCGGATGGCATTTGAATGCCTCTCAGCTCGAAGCCGAGTGCCGATGAAAACCGAAATAGTCGCCTGCAATCAGATATACTAAGATGAAGCCGGTTGAAACACAATCCTGACAATAGGCTCGTATCGCATCACTGGATCGTATCGTTCGTTGCCGGTAGTGGGCTTCACAGCCGCCGCCACCGCCACCGACACTCGGTGGCTCGGCTGTGCCTTTGTGCCTCCGCCGGGGATCATTATTCGTCGAGTTGTGCCAAACATCGCTCGGCGTCGGTAGTGCGGACGTTTTATTTTCCATCAACTCAGACGAGGTGGAGAAGGAAATTACACATTTCCATCGATGAATTCCCAGCACGTTTGCGAAAATGTTTTCCTATAAGCGTTCATGGGACCCATGGGCTTGTCGCGATATCGTGATGTCTCTCGCACACTCACACAGTGCAGAGTGGTGCCGGCGTCGGCGGAGATACTCATCCAAGTCGAAAAGTCTCCGCTTCATTGTTTGTCAACTTCTTGCTCTCCGCAATCAGCCGCACTCGCACACCCTGTGACGTGCAATTCCCCGATGTTATTCCACCTTTTGTGCTGCTGTCTGCCTCTTCTATTTACAGTTAAGGACTTTATGGGGAATCACTTTTCATTCGGTGTGATAATCTGATAAGGGCCGTTTAGGGACTAGCTCTCTGCTGTTGGAGACGGCGCGAGTGTGCGGGGGGCGGTGTTCGGCAGATGGAACCGAGATCTCTTCTCTGAAATTAACTAATTAAATCCAGCACGCACACAGCCAGAGAGAGTTAGAGACGCAGACAGGAATCGATGGCGTGAACGGATAAGAGCGCGTTTAAAGTCTCAAATTTAATTACGTTCGGATCATTTCGAAATGTTTAACTGTCTGCTAGGACTGTGGAGCTGGTGGGGGAGGAGGGCTGATGTTGATTGATGATTGATGATTGATGATTGATGATTGATGATTGATGATTGATGATTGATGATTGATGATTGATGATTGATGATTGATGATTGATGATTGATGATTGATGATTGATGATTGATGATTGATGATTGATGATTGATGATTGATGATTGATGATTGATGATTGATGATTGATGATTGATGATTGATGATTGATGATTGATGATTGATGATTGATGATTGATGATTGATGATTGATGATTGATGATTGATGATTGATGATTGATGATTGATGATTGATGATTGATGATTGATGATTGATGATTGATGATTGATGATTGATGATTGATGATTGATGATTGATGATTGATGATTGATGATTGATGATTGATGATTGATGATTGATGATTGATGATTGATGATTGATGATTGATGATTGATGATTGATGATTGATGATTGATGATTGATGATTGATGATTGATGATTGATGATTGATGATTGATGATTGATGATTGATGATTGATGATTGATGATTGATGATTGATGATTGATGATTGATGATTGATGATTGATGATTGATGATTGATGATTGATGATTGATGATTGATGATTGATGATTGATGATTGATGATTGATGATTGATGATTGATGATTGATGATTGATGATTGATGATTGATGATTGATGATTGATGATTGATGATTGATGATTGATGATTGATGATTGATGATTGATGATTGATGATTGATGATTGATGATTGATGATTGATGATTGATGATTGATGATTGATGATTGATGATTGATGATTGATGATTGATGATTGATGATTGATGATTGATGATTGATGATTGATGATTGATGATTGATGATTGATGATTGATGATTGATGATTGATGATTGATGATTGATGATTGATGATTGATGATTGATGATTGATGATTGATGATTGATGATTGATGATTGATGATTGATGATTGATGATTGATGATTGATGATTGATGATTGATTATTGATGACTGATGATTGATGATTGATTATTGATGATTGATGATTGATGATTGATGATTGATGACTGTTGACTCCGAGTCGACTGTTATCCCTCCAGCCTGTTAGCCGTACTCGCACACTCACCCGTTTTTCCACTGGCCTTGAAGCACTCCGTTCCGCGGCCCCATTCAAGGTTAAATTAATGCCCTCCTTGGAGCACCTTCCATCTGGCACACTAATGATGATGTTAACGATGATGGGCATTCAAAGGAGGTGCAAAATGACCGACCATCTGTAGAGCCCCTAACAGCCGACCAGTCGACCTATCCGCCCGCCTCGTGCCCTTATCCTTTGATCTGGCCCATTGTTTTGCCTAATGTATACCTTCCACAACACCTCTGCCAAAAAGCATTCACATTAAATTCACCCCTCCACCCTCCAGCGAACCAGCCCACCCGCCAGCACTAACAAGGACGAAGCACGACCATTAATTTGTACTCTTCCTGTTAGATAAGTCCGTTTACACTTCAGTTAAGGGTCACGAGGAAAACTTTTCACCGACGCCACCATCCGCCGGCCCGCCCACATCTTGTGGTTTCGTCCCCTCAAAATCTTCGCAACTTCCCTGCGGCGCGGCAGATGGCAGGGGCTGGAGAGAAGGAGGGGGAGAAAATAAATAAGGAGAAGAAAGAAAGCCTCTCAATGTTTATTAGCCGGTGCTTCAAATGGACGCCCTCCCCACTCGTTCGCACACAGGAGGTGGCCGCACTGACGGCACTGCCGAGGCGAGTGACTCCGTATCAAGCGAGGCGTCGACAGGAGGGGGCTGCGAGTATCTTGAGGGAAAAATAAAAGTTTTCTTGTTTTCATCAAGTTTAATGTCAGGGCATTTATCCCGTCAACAAATCACCATGTGGAGAGATACAAATTTCTTTTTCATTGGAACCTATTTCAGGGATAGTCCTCGTGTATCTCTTAATTTTGAGGGGTGCGGATGAAACTTCCCTGCACTGGGTTGGGGCTGTGGCATGGCCTGGAACGCATTAATTTTCCATCCGGTGGTCATTCACTATATGCGAGCGGCATAGGGGCGGCAGGGGCTTACCTAAGTTGTGAAAAGTGCTTTCGAGGAGATACTTTATCTAGGCGCTGGGCGGTGATGGGAGTTAATCTGAGGAATGTAATGATGGACGGACTGCTTAATGTGACCCTTCTTGCGAGAACCCATGTCTCGGTGGCATAAGCCAGCGGTTTGGGCAGGGGTTTCCCCAGCGGTCCCGCTTGTGGGTTGTGGTACCTTATGATTTGTGATTCGCTGATATGAGAAAGTTTTCCGATTGTTACGGCCCCATTAAGGGGGTGCGGTTCAACACTCATCGGTGATCGGCAGAGATTCATCATATTGATCGGTATTTGAAGTGGTTTCGACTGCGATGTCTTGAGGGAATCGAAAGAAGTCCTTGACAGTGGACAGAGCCGGCGGAGTTGTGGCGTTTTGATAGTCATGGGGTGTTTGATTTCCCAAAAGCTGATTTTGTCCATTTTCTTTCCTATTTCATGTTTTGATGCCAATTTGCTGTTACTGACGTCGCTGGAGTTGAATTTAAGCGGGAGAGCTATTCGCATGGAAGCTCAACTTAGAGTTGATGGGAGGGTTGAGTTTAGGACATTTCTTAATGCGATTCCAGCTAAGTTTTACACAATGCTTTGGTCGGGCTGACCTTTCTTTTTAAAACAGACCGAGACCATTGGGTTATCTGGATACAACAAGGATCTGGAGATGAACATGTGTCGGATCTATGCCAACTCTCGGTACAAATGCCTGTACTAAAATTTAGTACTAGCAAATTTCTTTTGACTTTACTTCGCTTTGTACGACGTTGCTGTAAACCAGTCAAGGTGGACCGAGCCAAGATGCCTTTAACTACCTTCAACTACCATCGCCCATTGCTCACGCCAACGTGTTTCTAATATTTTTCCATTTACGTGCGCCAACTTAACCAGAAATTCCACAAAGAACTTTTACTCCAGAAGCCTAAGTACATCTTCGTCTGCTTTGGTGTTGTCCATGTCCTTGAGCCGTAGAGCTGCGAGACTTGGATGGCTTTGCCGAGATAAAATATTGTGAGATCTCTTTTAGGAGTCACTGAAGTCATCCTCTAACAAATCTTGCAGTCAACCATCTACAGGAGTGTGAAGCAAGTCATACAATAAACACTTTCCCACCTCTACTCACCGTCAATGTGTTTGCAACCAGAATTGTAGTAAAAAAAGGGTAGACGCCGGAGACTCGAAACACTGGGCTTACAAAACTTTATGGAATGACTATCCCAAGGACTTGCAAATTCGTTTTTCTTTATCCCACACCGACTATTGTAGCAATCTGATGTTGAATATGATGGCCACTTGGAACGCATGCTTATGGTTCAACATCACAAAAAACAGCAACTCATTTGTTCTATACATTTCAGGCTCTATAGGACAATATAGGACGCTGAGCAGACGACAGATCGCAGACTCTGGTCCTCCTAATTTTTCTTCGGGTAGCGCTACATGTCTGTGTTGACTTGGCCGTTGCTTCTGTGGCACCAATTCGGTAGATGCTGAAGCGGTAGTTTCATGACACAAAAGTTAAATTGCTCTTCTGCACAGTTGTACTCTCTGAGTACTGTCCGGCGGTTGATTGGACAGATGTGTTACCGAGAAAATGAAGGTTGGTTTGTCCGGACTTGACCCAAGGACCTTCGTTGTAGCTATCTAATGTCTAACCAATCCATGCGGTCTGGCCTTAAGAAGCTTCGTTACGGGTAATGCATTATGGGTTATTTCAATTTTGACGTTCGTGTGCACAAAAGTGCATAACAATGTCAGGTTTCAATATTCATGAGAGTGCAATTCCTTCAAACGGTGTTTCATGACTTATTGCTTCAGTTATGCGCTTCTGTTGTCTGTTCGCAGAGCAGCTGAACTTGGTATGCAAGGATGTTTAGTGGAATCTCTGTGAAAACAACTTCTTTGATTTAGAGATCAATGGTTGTTTGATGATTGAATTAATCCAATGACACACAGAGCCAGTCGATAGACAGTCGATAGTAGATAGCTTACATCAAATTTCGAGCAGCCTGACTGGCATAGGATAGGATCGTCTCACTTAGGTCCGTGTGGACCCATTGTGTTGCCTATAGGGGGAAATGTTCCTCCTTGCACCCTTATCGCACTCATCGAGACGTTGTATTCGTTGTTGACCTCTCATCGTCAAGCCAGCCCGACATCCTAATGAACCTGACAAATTTGTTATGGATTTCTTGCAGGTCATGGAAGAAGAATTCTCTCATGGTCATGTATCGCATTTAGCTGAGGCTTGGGCAGTAGCAGAGATAATGAGGAGTGTCCTCTCTTTCTTCCACATCGACGCTTCCTCTGCATATGTAGTCATGGGATAGTCCCATTTTTATTCCATGGTATTTCAGATGGTTTCAGAGCTCCGACCACCATCCTCAGTAGGCTTTTGCCACACTGGAGGAGTTTGTCGGTTTTAGTTCTATTAATATCGGGCCATAGCATCTTAGTAGTCTTACAGGTGGTAAGGTTGAACCACCTTTTTCTTGCTAGTTCTAGAATTTTATCATCCACCTTCTTCCTGACATCTGCCAGTGGTGGTTGAATCAATTCGATTGCCTGGGATGGGTCTTTTTCGGCCCCTTTTCCGGCAAGTTCATCAGCTGCCTCGTTGCCGGATATGTCCCTGTGTCCTGGGACCCAGCATAGAGTGTGTTGCACGCTTATAGTTTTGAGCTCCTCGCGGCAGCTCGCGACCACCTTCGACTTACTTTCTTTCGCCAAAATTGCTTGAATGGCCGCTTGACTGTCAATTAGAATGGTAATATCAGCCGGTGGTATTTCCAACATTGTTATCATTCTGGCCGCTTCTTTGACTGCCAGGACCTCCGCTTGAAAGACGCTGCCATAATCAGGGATCCTGATAGAGCAGTGCATGTTTAACAATTCGGAGAAAATGCCCGCACCTGTGCCTGTTTGCATCTTCGATCTATCAGTGTATACTTGGATGATCGAATTATTGATGGGTTCTTTTGTGGTCCACTCTTCCCTCGTCGGGAAATAGCATCTGAAGGGTATTTCAAAGTCGAGGAAAGGGAGTGTATAGTCACTTTCGGACTGTTCTATTTGTAGTCTATTCAGTATACTAGCACGACCAATGGTACTTGACAGCCAGCATTTAGATTGAATGCATCTAATGGCACTTTTAGCAGCGTTAGCTTGCATGTACAGTTCAAGTGAGAGAAGGTTTAGTAGTACCTCTAGGCCCGCGGTTGGGGTAGTGACTGATTGGCATACTCTAAGCATTGCTCGCAACCCGAGAGAAGTGGCCCGTGAAGCCATGAATTATGGAAGTCCTTTTTGCCACCTAAACATACCAAGTAGGTGTCGATGAACCTATTATTCGGGGAGCAGAATGAAAGTTGAAAGGCGACAAAAAGAAAGACGATTGAATCAAGATTCTAGACCTGAAGCACAAGGTCTTTGGTGGGAGTTAATCGAAGGTATACGGCTGCCATTGCTCGGCTTTTTTCGCTCTGTAGATTAGATTACGACGCAAGTCCCTTAGGCACACAACACTGCTTAGACGTTGGAATTAGACGATTGAAGATGTAGTTTATTTGCCAAACCCATCGTATTGCGCAACAAGAGTGGATCTCGGCTCACATAAAATTTAATTCGCCTTGCATTCACTTTCAATCGCACCATCTCCTTCCTCTTGTTGCGCATGGTGTCCATTTCCACTTCACGCAATATAAACATCAAATTCATACCCAGAGCAGCCATTAGGTGGATTCAAAGAAACCATGGCAGGTCTTAGACAACGGGCGCGAAAAACCATAAACCAGTGAGGGGCCAGGTATCAACATGTTGTCTTCAGTTGGGCGCATGCTAGATAAAGAGAGACTGACATAAAAGCTGACATCATCCAATAGACATCCATTGAACCTAAGATCCTTGCTCTTGGCACCATTTCAAAGGGCAACTGGAAGCAATAAGTTGGCCGTCGTCGAGGTAAGTATTCACTACAGACTCGAACCCAGAGTCTCTCACAATTGTTAACCAACGAAATTCCCTGTTCGTTGACATAAGAATGTATGCAGGTTCATTCCACTCAACAAGGTAGGTTCCTGTAGACTACCAAAGTCCACCACGGACTGCAACGCCGCCAGAAATGGCAGAAGCTCAAGCCCTTGTAGAATGCGTCAGCCCTTCTCACAGTAAGCGCATATCACAAGCATTCGTAACTTGAATTGGTTTTAAAGCAGTGACCACACGCCTCCCCATGCGCCCCTCCACATAATCTCCTCTGACAACCGTCACAGCTGCATCCCCGACAACATCCAATTAATTCAATTAATTAGTTCGGCCCACGTAGCCGTGTCGTAAGTCCGACTGTCTAATGAGATTTATGAGAGGACACCATGCCAGTCGCCAGTCCACCGTGCAGTGCAGCGCTCCCAGACGATTTGATTAATAAATCGGATCCCTCAGCCGCCCCCTGTGTCATACGTGATCCGAAAAATTTAATAAGGACATGATTAAGTGCAGTAACACGCTCGCATATCGACGTCAAATACAAGGACTGGCCGCGCCCCTCCTCGGAAGTCCATTAAACGAAATGACAAACATGATTGAGGGCGGTGCTCCGTCCGATGGTGCCGTCCATCACGCCACCACTCCACTTGTCGTCCTTGCTCAATTTCACGCTTTCTCAGTTCCCGAGCAGGACGAGACTGGGGGCACAAAACGAAGAATTTCCATTCCGAGGTATCCTTTTTGCCAGCGTCCGGTACAAGGTTCTTCTGTATGCATTACAGCCTCGCCGTTGTCCGGCTATCCTCTCGTTCTCCTCGAGACAAGAGATAACATTTGCTGTGTCCTTTGTGTGCTCGCTGACAGAGGCGGGAAGACGTACACAAAAGGAGCTATTTATGATTACAACAGGATAAAGTTAGGGTTTTATCACTTTTGACATTGCCTACGGAATGCGTGCATGCGTTACCTCCTCGACGGCTCCTCATATCTCGGATGGGGCCCACTTCATGAGGGGCCGCCTCGGCTGGTAATGAAGAGGCGTAATATCCCGGCAACCGGACAATGGACTGGAATAGTTGCAAGGGAAGAAGTTATGTTTTTATATGAAAATTCCTGAGCTGTGATCATGTTTAACTAAGTTATTCGTCCTCTCGTTCGTCCTTTTGCTGATTTCTTTTTGCTTCTTTTTTTGTGTTTCCTTCTTTTTTGATTTCCCTGGCTTGGCGGATGCTGGGGCGGCCCTTCGCAAGTGGCTTGGCGTGGCGTGCCCGGTCGTGAGGGGAATTTATGAAATTGGTTCCCTTGAATGGTTGAGTAAATGAATTTATGAATCGTAAAATAGGGAATGTCAATTTTATAAAATAGTACACACTGTCGGCCTTTTGGTAAATTAAATGACACAACTTTGGACAAGGAGGGCGCAGTGAGATGATTGGGGCAGCAGATATATGAGGGATCTGACGATGGGATGGGTTCTTTCTCGGGATTGGGAGCGTGTCGCCTATTTAAGGTATGCCTTCTCGAAGTGAAATGTCTCATGTTGGTTGTGACAACGCCTAGGTTTGCTTCAAATTAAGCATTATTTCGTGAGGCGCTTGCAAAAGTAACATTTCGAGTTCACATTCGAAAAAGATTTCTCCGCGACTTTAGCTAGGTAACGTAGTGTTCAACAAGAAGTTGTATTTTATATAAGCCACACCACCATCATCTTCTGATCGACGAAAGGAGTCACGGAGCTAAAGCACGTACTAGAGATATCCAGGCCACTCGATCCTCCCCAGTGACAGGGGGATATTCGTGCCACTTGCCCAAACCATCGAAGTATAGCCCATTCTGTTCGAAGAAGCAGCTGCACAACATTGAGTACATTCCGGACTGTCGTGCTTCTCTCAAGTAACTCCCACAACAGCACGAAGTATTCGCGATCAAATTTCATGACGTTAGGTGGGAGTTGGGATACAAACTGAGTTAAGAACTTGGCTTTGACCTATCTTACAGGAAAGCTCAGCATTACTCCTGAAAAAGACCCCAAGATACCTAAACTTCATCCACCTGCTTCAATAGGACTCCGCACAGGCACGCATTCAACAGACGTTCTGCAAATGACCATAACCTCTGATATATCCACATTAACCTTCATCCCAGTGTGACAACACAATAGAGGACGGCCACGGAACCGATGACGCACACAGGTGGACCTCAACCAACTTGGCGCGCTAAATTGGAGGCAGCTGCCTAAAGATTTTGCCTGCTGGAGAAGCTTGTTGACTGACGCCCAGGTCCACCCCGGACTGTAGCGCCATTAGAAGAAGAAGAAGAACCTTCATTCCAGCATCAGCACATACGGCCACAAACCTATCGAATGCGTGCTGGAATTCCATCTGGGAGCATGTGGAGACAACTAATTTATCTGCAAGAAGCAGATGACATACCCTCTGTGAAACATTCCTCGCCAGCTGCGCTGCAACATCCAATTCATAGATATAATGAAAAAAAAGATGAGGTGACAAGACGCACACTTGGCGTTTTCCCCCCAACACAGCTGTTACAGTTTTTGTATAAAGACTGAGTGGCCTTCAAGAGGTGACCAATTATTCCAAATGCTCCTGCAGAACACCTGCAGTTTGGACTGGAATATGGGTTAATGCATCACCAAATGTACTAACGTTCATAATTCACGGCTCCACATTTACAGAGTCTTCTCAAACTTCGACTTCCGTTCGGAGTCGGCTGTTGGTCGCCCCCATTACTGATAGAACCGTAGCTAGCACAACACTTGTGAGTACTGTAGAAGCCAGGCCCAGGTCCAGCTCGGACTGTCGCACCACCCAGGACTTAAGACAGTCAAGGATATTAAGGGATTGATCGGTGAATGGTAGTCGATTCCAAACACACTCAATTTCGAAAATGAAGAACAGTTGTGTTATGAAGTGTGTTTACATTTTAAGGGCCGATGTTGGTTTTGAATAAAACACAAATTATTTACGAAATTATTGTCATTTCTTTTTATTATGATAATATTGGTATGGGTCAATTATGTTTGGAATAAAATATCGGCCAAATGGCCGCCGCGACCTCGTCGGCGCACCTCCATCCGATGGTCCAAATTTTCGATGACGCTGAAGCATAATTGAGGTTCTATACCGTTAATGTGCCGAATTATCTCATCCTTTAGCTCTTGAATTGTTGCTGGCTTATCGACGTACACCTTTTCCATCCACCGCTGTCAAATCACATGATCTTGGCGGCCAATTGACATCGCCACCACGTGAGATAACACGGCTATTGAATTTGTCGCGCAAAAGAGTCATTGTTTCGTTAGCTGTGTGGCAAGTGGCACCGTCCTGTTGAAACCACATGTCGTCCACATTCATATCTTCCAATTCGGGCCATAAAAAGTACGTTATCATTTGACGATAGCGAAGACCATTCACAGTAACTGCCTGACCGGCCTCATTTTGTAAAAAAAACGGTCCGATGATGCCGCCAGCCCATAAACCGCACCAAACAGTCACTCTTTGTGGGTGCATTGGTTTTTCGACAATCACTCTTGGATTATCATTCGGCAATGCGGCAATTCAGCTTGTTAACGATAAAAATGTGGCTACATTTGGTCGGGTTTGCTGACCAAAAAAATCACGAAGTGCACGATATCTGCAGTAGGTGGTAATACTCGCAACTATCAAGATAATACTTAAATCGATTATAGGTTCAAATCTGACCCTGTATTGTTGCTCAGCCTGCAGTGGCTGTCGTGGCTTTGTGGGTACATGCATCGCTGGGTGTCTAGGCTCAATTTCCGACATTAAAATATTTCATAATTCCCAACTGGAGTCAAGAACGGTGCACGGAGAGCGTATATGTCAAGAAAAGATTCTTAAAATTCGTCGTTCGAAGCAGAAATCAAGTACTTTATAGCTGATTGATTCCTGGTTCGGAGTCAGGAGAAAGCTGCAATCTTCCACCACTAGTGAGGGAACAATCTCACGATATTAGGGTTTGATATTACCTAAAACATCATCCATTTATTCTTCCATTGAAAGCCTAGCGACGCAAGAGCAAGAGACTCTTGCACTGCCAACCATTATGGACTGTAGGTGGTTCCGATCGTTCGTTTCCTTGCCTAAAATGTCGACCTAATTACAAGTAATGATCCAAGCGCTGTTCTCTCTGACTTGATCAAATGAATCTGCTTTACGTCTCCATTGCTTGCCATCGAGCTACTGATCCGCAAACACAATGGAACGGTGTCGATTTTGGAACTAGAACTGAATGCTTTGCCCTATGTTCTTCTTGGTGTTTCATACTTCTTCTGCATCTGTAGGCGTTACAGTCCTGGATGGACTTGGACTTCCGGTTTGTGTTTCGAAGGTCAAACACCATGTCTGACGACAATTGAATCTTTAATGCGCTGCCACAAAATGTATAAGAATCTCAGCTGCAAAGGGAATGGACAAATCAAGTGGCAACATTTTCCACAAGGGTAACCGATGCAAAGTATGACGTGACTGGATCGCTTGTGGAGGTAGTACATCGGTGCATCAACTGCATCTGCTCAGTCCTACTTTGTGATTGATTACAGAGGCGTTGAATAAGAAAGCGAAACCGAGTATGAATGAGCTGGCGACCGTCCAACAGTTATAAAGGTAGCATCCCGGAAAAATGAAGTTGAAATACAGGAATCCCGAGAAACACTCTCGGCATCAAACAAGCTTGAAATTAAGAACAGCAATGGGGCCAGCATTATTTCTCATTTGAAAACGACATCTCTATCCTCTTCAATCTCAGCCACGCTGTCGCCAGCTAATCGATGAGTCACATCAAACTAAAGGCAGTCCCGTCCTCCATCACGAAATATCTCTCAAGATCCGCTTGTTCCAGGTCGCCCAGGACACAGATTTATTTTGAGTGAAGACCCCACGCCGATGACATTCTACGGCTGCTCCACTGTTTCCCATTACCTGTTGCCTTGCCACAACCGCCCTGTCCCTTCCCTGCCAGCCAATTAGCCCGGTTTTCATCACCGTCCGCGAACAAGCAGTGGCAGTGGAGAAGATTGGTGGCGCGGGCAGGACGATGAAAAATTTTCCAAGGCATTCTCGAGAGAATTCATCCGAAAGTAATTTGGTGGAAACACCAGCTCGCAACTCATGTTTATCAAGGATCTCATTATGGCTCCTTAGTTTCCGGCCGCTTGAGGATGGAGGAGCCCGTTGTGCGGAAGGAAAACATTTTTAATATTTTCCAAGAATTACCGCCAACACCCACAGCCACTTGGTCTTGAGGTACTTCAACGGGTGCAGCCACTTGGTTACGTGCGGAGTAATAATCCTTGTGGTTTTCAATGAACCACTCACCTCAGGTAGTCGGCTGCACTCTTTCCTTCCTGCAATTAATCCAATTTCCAGCCCGTGTCGAACGAGGAGTCAAACCACCCCCGCGCAATACATAGTTTCTTCACACATCTCGGCCTCGGGGAAGGGACACAATTGAGGCAACAAATTGACAGCCTACGCATCGAGGCACGCGTAATGTCGAGCCTCGTTTCGGGCTCATAGCCCATCCGATCGAACGGAAGGACCAGCCGGCGCGGAGACAGGAAGAGGGAGAGGCAGAGCCTGCCGGCAGCGATACAATCGCTCAACATAATGCTCTTCCGGTAGATTAAATCGAAAATTGTATCGCACTCGGCAGAGAGCTACTGGTAACTACAGTTCCGATTGGATGGCTGAGGAGCATCATAGGCGGCCAATGAGGCGGAACAAATTCCATAAATAGATTCCTTGTAATGTCATTATCCTGAAAGTTGTTTGTAATAACATTACGAGGATATGATTTTTTTCTGCCTTGCCTTCCCATCTTGGGGGCTGTCCCCTTTTTTCGGACGGTGTGTTCGGCATTGTTGCCGTTCACTATGGGTGATGGAATCGGGTGGGAGTGCTCACACATGGATTGTGATGTAGCCACGTCGGGGGAGGTGTGGATAGATAATCCTTTGTTCCCGACTTGCCTTGATGGTGCCGACGATTGAATTCAGAGCGTCGAGTGTCCTTGAGCAGCAATGAAGAAGCAGAAGGCATGTTTTGTGCCTCGTGGATAAGAGCACGTGCCGTGGGCTTAAGTCGTGCCAGTAGTGGGGGGTGAACGCGACGCTCCTGTCTAGTGGTCTTGCGAGGGATTGGCATCAGATGGATCTGTTGACAAAATTATTGATTATTGGAAAGGTTGTTGGTTGCAGGTTGGCATGATTTTGAGTGAAGAATGATTGCCTTGATCGGTAATCTGTGATGATTGCATGGTGAGCAGTAGGTATGGTGAATGTGATCACAAAATAAGAACCGAGGGACTGGACAGTTTCGTTGTATATGACATGTAGAGCTAACCTGCTACAACTACGTGCCTCCACTTTCATGTTGTTTTCTAGAGGGAATGATATACTCATATAGGCAGGGCGTTCAATATATTCTCGGTATCGATATGAAGGAAAATGCGAATTCAATTTAAATTGTTTTTATTTTTCAATATAATCTCCCCTAACATCAATGCATTTGTTACATCTTGAGATAAGCTTTTTTAAACCCTCAAAAAAATAAATTTCCTCTTTCTCTGCAAAATACCCCTTTATTGCCGACTTGAGTTCTTCATCATCCGAAAATGTTTTTCCACGAAGACATTTTTTCAAATCCGGAAACAGGAATTAATCACTAGGAGCAAGGTCTGGACTATAGGATGGGTGTTGGATTTCTTCGAAATCTCGCGCAGCAGCCTTGGAAACTCTCTCCGTGTGAACAGGAGCGTTGTCATTAAGAAGCAACACACCCGCTGCGAGCTTACCCCGTCTTTTCTTTTTAATTTCCTCCCGCAAATTATGCAAAGTGGAAGCGTAGGATATGGCGTTGATGGTTTCACCTTTTTTTTTGTACTCAATGAGCAAGATTCCCTTTGAGTCCCAAAGAACTGTGGCCATGAGCTTCCCGGCAGACGGAGTGACTTTGAACTTCTTCGGGGGTCTGTTCCTTTTTTATGCCACTGCATGGACTTTTGTTTGCTTTCAGGGTCATAGTGGTGGATCCATGTTTCGTCACCAGTAACAATTCGATCCATAACACCGTCCGCGTTCTCACTACACATCTCCAAAAGCTCTCTACAGCATGCGATTCTCACTTTTTTCTGAGGCGCTGTGAGCATTCGTGGCACCCACCTTGAAAGGTTAAGATGGTCATGAAGAATGGTGTGAATGGTACCAATTGAAAGCTTGGTCATTTCTGCCATCATTTTCACCTTTATTCGGGCATCCTCAAGAACAAGTTTTTCGACTTCTTTGATGCTTTCTCCCGTACAAGCAGTAGCCGGGGCGCCTGAGCGGGGGTCGTCTTCAATGCTCTCTCTGCCTCTCTTTAACTCACTTGACCACTTTTGCACAGTTGATAATGAAGGTGCGGTACCCTGGTAAACAGCCACCATCTCTTCATGAATAGTTTTTGACTTTTTCCTTGCTTAGCGAGAAATTTAATTACAGCGCGATGCTCAATTTTCACCACCATCGTCTCAGTTGCCATTATGATTCTGCTGGAATACAGTTGACAAGCAAACATTTTTGAAATTGAAAATTGCCCGGCTGCTACCAGACTTTAATGTAACGAACACAGTACTAAACAAAATGTTGTTGATAGCACAGTAAATCCAATGCCAACTTAAGGAAATACCTACAAACTTCAACTCGCGCTATGGTCATCCGACTTTAATTAGTGCGCGATCTGTCATGAAGTTTAGAGGTCCACAATCACAACGAAGACGCTTGCGATAAATTTTGCAAAAACTTGACTCACGGACATTCTTTCATCAGTACACCTTTTGTATAACGGTGGACACGGTCAATTTTGATGAATACAACTGAACAAATCCGCAGGCTCAGATGGCCTACCATCAGAGTTCTTCGAGGCCGGTAGCGATGTTCTGATGGGGAGCATCCACCAGATCATCTGTAAAATTTGGGAAGACGAAAGCATGCCCGACGACTGGAATATCAGCTCCATATGCCCCATCCACAAAAAAGGCGATCTTACCTCTTGCAACACCTGTAGAGGTATATCCCTGCTCAACGTCGCCTACAAGATCCTGTCCTACTGTACTGTGTGAACGTCTAAGGCCGTTTTGCACCGCACTAATCAGCACGTACCAGTGCGGCTTCCGTCCCGGCAAATCGACTATAGACCAAATCTTCACACTAAGACAGGAGAAGACCAGTCAGTTTCAAATCGATACGCACCACCTTTTCATCGATTTCAAAGCCGCATACGACAGCATTCATCGCAATGAGCTATTCGATGCGATGGCCGAATTCGGGATCTCGGGAAAACTGATCCGGTTGTGTCGCACCACGCTAACACATACGCGATGCACCGTGCAGTTCGGCTCTAGGATTCCTGAGCCGTTTGAAACTTGCACTAGATTGCGGCAAGGAGATGCGCTGTCGTGTGATTTCTTCAATCTGGTACTGGAGCAGATAGTGCGGAGGGCAGCTGTAAACGGAAGGCACTATCTTCTACAAGTCAGTCCAACTGTTGGGGTACGCAGATGACATTGACATCGTCTCGCGTTCTCAACGTGCCGTAGTGGAGGCTTTTCCGGCGATTGAAGAACAGGCGAAACGAACTGGTCTCTAAGGTCAATGAGGACAAAACGAAATATATGCTGTCGACCAAAAAACGTTCCGTGGACCACCAAAATTTCACGATAGATAGCTACAATTTCGAGGTAGTAATGGAGTTTGCCTACCTCGGGGCAAACGTGAACTCCACAAACGGAGATCAGTCGTAGAATCGCCCTTGGCAGCCGGTGCTACTCCGGTTTGCCAAAGCAACTGGGCTCAAAACGCCTGACTCGAAGGACCAAAATCATGCTCTACAAAACTATTATTTTGCCCGTCCTGCTCTATGGAGCCGAAAGCTGGACGCTAATCAAAACTGCAGAGCTGATTCCTGGTACCTTCGAAAGAAAGGTTCTACGTCGGATATCTGGTCCCGCCTGCGAGGAAGGCGAATGGAGGAGAAGACATAACCGCCAACTCTACGAGCTGTACCAGGATGTGGATGTAGTCCGGAAGGCAAAAATCCGTCGACTGCACTGGCTCGGCCACATCGAGCGCATAGACAACAATGCTCCAGCAAAGCGGGTCTTTGAATCCGAGCCTACTGGTTCGAGGAGGAGAGGAAGACCGAATCTCCGGTATAAAGACCAAGTAATCGCGGATGCAACACAGCTTGGTCTTGATGACTGGAAGCAGCGTGCCCAGGACCGTCAACGATGGAAGGCAGCAATTGCTCAGGCTCGGCCCCTCCATAAGTCGCCGGCCTGGTAAGTAAGTAAGTAACAGCTGAACAAATGAACTTTTGGCACAGACAGCTTTTAGTTTGACATGTGACTGCCAGATAAGAGTATTATTTTGAAAAAAAAGTACGTACAAATTCCATGGTACGAGTATTGTTCCTTAGGCAATGAAAGAGCAAGGACGGGTGTATGTCTGCCAGTGTCACAAAACCAGGAGACACCTCATACCCCCTTGAAATCAATAAAAATACGCCTATTGACAAACGCCATGAATAGCAGCAATATTAGCAGGTCATTGCCCAATGGGCAATCAAGCCAGAAGACTTGGACCACCCTACAATGACTTCTGTAGAAGCTGCATGGATGAGGAGGAAGCGGAAACTGATACAAGCCCCGTCCTTGCGTCCCACCAGAGGGGATGACTCATACTAGTGCTATTTCGTTCCGTCAGGTTGTTGAAATAGTAGGCGTCTAGGTGGCTTTTTCTGCGGGTGGAGAGAGCACTGCAGTTACATAGAAAATGTGCAATAATTTCTTCCTGTTCTTCGTCTCTGCAGCTTCCATGCAGCTTCCCTCTGCAAGTCCAATCTGCCCGGCTATGAAGGCGATAGTGGTTCTGAAGTTATGTCTGTTTTGTAATGAGTCATCCAATGCCACTAAACCATCTATGATTTGTGTGAGTAAGCATTTCAAGCTTCAGTAGATGCTTTGCAGTAGCGATTAGAATGGATGGTAGGTCTCCATCCCAAAAAATTAGTGCCTGGCTGTTCGAACAGATGACCAGAGCTAGGCCAGAGCTTCTGCAATCACTATCTATAGGTTCTGCCCTTAAGACTCTACAGTGATTTGGTAGTCGGAATGACAGTCGAATGCTTAGTTCCTTACGAAAGAGACCCGCTCCCACACCATCGCCCATCTTTCATCGATCTGTGAAGATTCGCAGAGGAACGTCCAGCGTCTGGTGTTCAGACTTTTAGTTTGACTGGGGGGTATGCTGGTTGAGAAATTCTTCTCGAAGAATAGCTTAGGCATTAAGAGGTCGGTGTTTTCAGTTAAGGATCTATATCTCTCAAGAATAGTAGAGTGTGCGGAACGGAGCTCCTTCCACATAAGCAGAGATTTCAGTATCATTTGCGTGCTGGCCGCAACCTTTCTGCTGAAGAAGGCTATCGCCGTGGGATTAAGGAGTATGTTTACGGCCTCGGAGGGGGTTGTTCTTACCGCCCAGCTGATACATACACATGCCATCCGTTGCACCCTTGCGAGTGGTTTCCAATTGATTTTTCTTTCTCGCGTGGTCCACCAAATCGCGACACCATTTGGTTATACGGACCTGATTGTAGATACATATAAATATCGAGTGAACTACTTTACTGGCTCGGCCACATCGAGCGAATGGACACCAACGCTCCAGCTAAGAGGGTCTTCGAATCCGAGCCTTTTGGTTCGAGAAGGGGAGGAGGACCGAATCACCGGTATAAAGACCAAGCAATCGCGGATACAGCTTCGTCTTGGTGACTGGAAGCAGCGTAACCAAGACAATCAACGATGGAAGGCAGCAATTGCTCAGGCTCAGACCCTCCATGGGTCGCCGCGATAGCCTGTGAAGTAAGTTGTGGAATGAGACCTAAGAATTTAGCACTGTTATTCAGTCTTAGAGGCATTCCACGTTTAGTGTTAGGATCAAGGACCGGCATTTTGTATTTCCTGGTAGAGATGACTAATTCTGTTGTCTGTCTACGCCGCACTCACTAGTCAATTTTTCTAGTTCGAAGCGGGCCGCCGGTAAAATATCCCTGATAGCGGATGTCTACTTCCCAGAGGCCGCAACGACAACATCGTGTGCATAGGCAATAACCGTGCACACTGCCTTTTCAAGGGTTAGTAGAAGCTCCTAGTATTGCCAAGTGCTATTTCATATTTCCACTGGTACATTTGCACATTTTTTCCGAGACGTGTGTGCAAAAGCTAACAAGGCAGGATCGTCATGTGGTGAATGGACGATTCGATCCCTAGGTCATACGACTTTCGACGCTAGCAACGTTAATAGTTTACGTCTGACTATGTTCCGAAAGCGTTTCTAGAAGATATTCTTGAAGCTCAGACTTTCTCGAAAAATGTATTCTTCGGCTTTAAAAAAATTTTGAGAAACTTGATAACTGCGGTTTGTGATGAGGTCAGATTTTGTGTCGGTCCTCCTGGCCTATGATGACATTGAATTTTTGAATTTATCTCTACACAGTTGATGACGTTGGATACTTTTTTCGATAAAACAAAGCATATCTCAATCCACTATTCACCACGAATTTGGTAGCAAAACAGTGGAATCAAGCATTCAGACAAAGCAAACAAAACAACATTTTATTTCTAATTTTGCATAAAAAGACTGTGATTCTAGCTCTTGCAGCAATTCCGCGCTCAACGTCGTCTCGTCGTCGAACGTAGTGTATGACCATCTAAAACCGCTCTGCACCACAAACGCAAGATCGCTTGGTCTGGATGCCTGCAAGCAGAGTCTTATTTTTGACAGGACCTCTGAATGTGTTCGATTGGATATGCCACGCAAATGCTTCAAACCGGAATAGCAAAATATTCAGTGAATTTGTTATCAAACGTCATTTTGACTTCAGTTGCCTTTGTCTCCACATGGCCAAGAACTTCTCTCCACAATCTGAAGACATTTCCATTCAAAATTCCACCGCTAGCTCCTCTCGTTCGCCCCACATCTGCCGAGTGAAGGACTCCTCAAGTGACTCCAGTTCTCACAAATTTCCACTCAACACGGAGTACCGTACAGCGTTCTCCTCCTGCCTTCCCACTCATTTTAGTACAAATTCATCCACTCACCGTCGAACTGGGGAAGTTCTCAACGAACTCACCACCTGCAGCCGACCCACGAGAGCAGAGACATGCGCACACAGCAAATCGTGCACAGTGTTCACAGAAAGGATACAACTCATTTCGAGTCGTATGAGGTCAGTTATATCCCGAAGCCCAGGACGTCGACAGGCTTCTCTTCCCGTCACTCTTCTTCCCACACACACACAAAGGCACCAAATCTTCCAGAAGGCATTTTTCGTTTTTCGACGGAAATACGAAATTGTCCTTGTTACGGTGTTCACCCGCACATAATGTGCACCGAAGTCGATTCGCATAAAACATTTACGATTGCGTGCGTACTGTCGCTCACCGTTTGCTAATAAAAATCCGAGCACAAAAAGCGCTGAGGATATCAACAGCTCCAATGAGGATTCGCAGGAAAGAAGGGCGATATTAAAAAGCAAATCCTTGTGTGTGTCCTTTTGTGCGTTCCGTTCGGCATTCGTGCAATTGGTTTGCTTGATTCCTGGTCTTTTGCGTGTGCTCCTCGGGAGGATTCATTTCTGCGAAATATTCGAGAGCCCATAAATCGAGCCAAATCGGAAGTGTGCGTATAGCTTGCTGACACAGGAAGAAGCCCTGCAGTGACATGAATACATTAATTTGGGAGTGTGCTTGTAGCTGGTGACGGTAACGACTGCGACATCTGCCGCGGCGCCGGACGGGAGGCGCTCTACAGGTTCTGTCGCCTGAGTTCGCCCAGAGGAAGATTTTCCTAAGAGGCTGCCGGTTGCTGTCGGAGCCTGGGACCGGGGGGCAGATCCGTGGGAGGACTAATGCATTATTCAGGCCGGCCATTTGGGTGGGTTAAGTGCTTTAATGCGAGAGCTTTGCGGGCTTAAATGGGTCGTCAATTTTTGATTAGACTGCAAGTGCTCCTGCCGTGGCGGGGCTATGCTGCAAATTGAGACGGTTGCGGGTATTATCTGCAGTTTGCTTTTTTTTAGGGGCGATGACGGCAATTTGACTTTCCTTTGATTTGAGCAGAATTTTGGGCAGTACACGGTGTAGCCGTCAGTCAAGTCGGTCAAATGCCACAAAAACTGACAAATCAAACGATTAACATTGAATTGGGGAACGGTGAATGATGGCGTTCATGTATGGTGGTCCAAACGGGGAATGGTTGGCATCACGCTGATTTCACCGACAAGGCCGTAGGACTCTTGAATCTTTGCAAGCTCGGATTAGAGGAAAGCAAGGGCGCCATGTGATTGCAATCAACAAGAACTGTGACACATTAAGCCACAAAGCTGCTGAGATGTGATGGCATCATCGACGTCATGATGCGATTTCAGGCAATCACAAGGAATGGTCTGAAAGAGCTGATCTTAAAGCTAGTAAGGGGCTGCGCGGGTTGTATTGGCTGCCTGCCAAATATGTCCAGCGGTTGGAGTTGAAGAAGCTGATACACACGGTAGACCAGGCATTGTACTCGCTTGGGTGCAGTTGACAGCTTCAATTAGGGCTGTCCACCAATCTGAGACTCCGTATTTTAGTGTCGGTCTACCATTGATGTGAGCTATGCGCGGCTGTTATCCGCATTTACATCCTTTTACTGCCTTATAGGACACGTCTCCCTTCGGTAACAGGGTTATAATATACCCGAGGTAAGATATGCCAATCGTAAGTCCTGTCGTAAGCCCTGACTTACGATGCGTCCCTATTTCAAGCTCATCTTCATCATAGACTGAGGCACATAGAATGACACTCACCACAATAGGTGGCTAGTCCTGGATGTTTCGGCAGCCTACTGGTTAGTGGTTGCAACCATTCGGTTGCGAAAGCTTGACAGGAGTCTGTAGTCTGTTTGCCACGGGTGATCGGGAAAGACTCTAAGATCTGCGTTGGTTTCAGCCTGATCGATTGAGGTGGGTCCCTAGAGGGTAAGTCGTGGTTTAAGTCCAAAGTCGCGGTAAAAAGAGAGGAGATTATACCAGCATGTCTGAGTGTCCATTTCGACTAAAGAGGGATAGCGTGTGCGACTCCGAAACGTGAATGGTATCTGATCCAAATAGTCGCGGAGTTGAAAATGCAACCAGCTGCTGCGACCCAAAGAGCTGCAGAGGTTCTGTATTCGGCTTCACACTTCGCAAAAGTCGATTAAAGTGTCCATAAGCGTTAACAAACATTTGGTAGTTGAGATTCCTACATAAGGCGTTGATCTAGCGTACTGGCTCATAGATAAGAACATCTCGAGATATTAAGCTCGTAAATCTTATTTCTATCTTGCTGGGAATTGAACCTAGGCATCCAGTGAGTGTTCGGCGCCACCCCGGCTATCTGTCCCGATTGCAAGCTAAAGCGGATCCTCAGTTGTTTGTGAACCAGCAGTCAAAGTCTCCAATTGCACCGTTGGGTGCACATTGGCTTGCCGAAACGATTGGATGTCAGTTTGATTGTCAGCTGTCAACACTCCCTCCCCGTCTCATACTATGCCTCACTTATGTCGTAGTTTCATGATCATTGATCATGTCATGTCAGAAGGCAGTTTAAACTCGATTCGTTCGCTTACACTAAGGGGTGACCAGATAGCAATGAGAGTTTTTCCAATTGTTGTACCTCCGCACCTGTAAAAGTCACAAAGGATATCCAGCTGTCAAAATATTCAGTAAGGTCTACCAATCGTTTCATGCTTACCTCAGTTGTAAGTACATCGCCCATTAATGCGTTGAAGTGCTCAATAGAAATCATGTGCAAATGATGCGAAGTGATAGAAAGTCCCACATGAAAACGAAAGCAGAATGGATCGGGTAATCGGGTTGAAAGTGATGATCAGGCAGGGAGCTGGTAGATAGGTCGGTTGAGGTGGTGGCTCTTGGCTGCCCTACTACCCGTGAATAGACGTAAATCGATTGTGGATTCTACATTCCACTTCACCAACGACAGTGCCTCGTGCGTCGCAATTAAGGGGTGACTTTTTAAAAACTATAGGAAAGTTTTCCAAAAAAAAACACATAAAATTCAGAAAAATGCATGAAATCTTTATTTAAATCGATAGTACGGTCCATATAATTTAATGTTTGAAGATTATTTCATGCAAATGTTGACCTTGACTGCGCCTCAAATGGTCCATCCGCTTAGTCCAATTTTGGCATACTCTTTCTTGTCTGTATAGACATGAGCTTTAACATAGCCCCACAAAAAAAAGTCTAAAGGCGTTAAATCGCACGATCTAGGCGGCCAATTCACCGGTCCCGAACGTGAAATAAAATGTTCACCGAACTCGCCCCTCAATAAGTCCATTGTTGCGCGTGCTGCGTGGCATGTGGCACCGTCTTGTTGAAACCACATGTCATGCAAGTCAAGCTCTTGCATTTTGGGCAAAAAAAAGTTGGATATCATCTCACGGTAACGCTCACCATTCGCAGTTACGTTACAGTTCGCATCATCTTTGAAGAATTACGGTCCAATGATGCCACCAGCCTCTAAACCGCACCAAACTGTGACTTTTTCTGGATGCATTCGTAGCTCTTGCCATGCTTCTGGCTGATATTCACTCCAAAATCGACAATTCTGCTTATTTACGTACCCATTGAGCCAAAAATGAGCTTCGTTGCTGAACACAATTTTTCGGAAATGGAAATGGAAGAAGCGCGTGATGAACTTTCTTAACAGAGCACACATTTTGATAATAAAATTCAATAATTTGCAAGCGTTGTTCGATAATAGCTAAAAAATCCCCCTTTACCTCGGACTAAAAAACTCGACAGTGTCTTGGGAGTCTTTTGGAATGACGAGCTGTTTCGGGCCACGTCTACATCCTGGCTCCATTCGTATAGAAATGTGCAGAATTATTGAAACGTGTGTGGTTGTTATCCCAGAGCCGCCTGGCCTCTATCAGGATACCAACATCTGTGGTGGGAACGAAACTTTGGTTCATATGATGGGTAGTTTGCCTGAGAGAGTTGTAGCTATGTCCGTTCACCATGCATCGTAGGTCGTTCACCATCTACGTCTCTGCTGATTTTGCGAAGACAACTTCTTGGGATTTGCGTCTACTGCCGACACTCGATATAGTGGCCTTTCGTGATTAATCCTGCTTGTTGGCAGTTCTTAAATCAGTTCGAAAAGATCTTCAATTCCAAGCTCTTCCAGTTTATGATTGGAGACGAATAGACAGAGAACGTCGATGAATGTGACTAGGTTTCAAGTCCACAGAGAATGAAACCACTTTGCTGTCGAAGAGCAGCAACAGGACATGATGTGGCTGGCATCAGTAGTAAGATTCCACATGATTTGAACGTTACTACACCAACTCTGTGAGGCGAGATAAAAAAATGCTATTTTGTAAAACCCAAAGCGCGGCTTTAGGTTGGGTTAGTTTGAAGTGGCTGACTGCTGGTTGGACGCAAGCACACGTATGCCAGAGCCAGCATAAGTGATCTAATGGATGATGATACAAACTAATGCCACTTAGTTCAGCCAAATTGTTGAAGTAATAGTCATCCAAGTGAGTTCTTCTTCGGGAGAAGAGTGTGCTGCAATTGCAAAGATGATGCACAATACTTTCATTCCCCTCGTCGTCTATGCCGCTTCTGCAGAAGTCAATCTTGAGTCGCGAATTACAATGGCGCAGTCGGCGGTTGTGATGCCAAGAACAGCTCCGGGAACGTTTTGAGGCATCCTGCGTCGCCTTGGAATCGACAACAAGTGACAGAGGATTACGCTGGTTGCTTGGAGCTGTTAGAACGGACACTGGTTAATCTTTCTGGCTTGGAATTAGGACATAACTAAAGTAATTGACAAACAAAATGAAAACAAAACTTCCTCCAATTCATAACAATCGTTTTATTTTCAAGAAGCAGTCCACCCGAAACCAACGTTCCCTGATCTTCCTTGTCCGCATTACGATTTGAGGTTCACTAAAAAATGAGATCGGCATAAGTTCACTTTAGAAATTCACTACTTGCACTTACCCCCCGACAGTTGCCCATATGATCGGTGGCACATCGGATTGAAGAACCGAGAATCACGTGCCCGCCACCAACACCGATTGTCTGTCCTATTAGGTCATAGGGGTTGGTTTGTCCCCAATTGTTGTCTGCTGGGAGATTCCATGGGGCCTGTAGGCAGAAAGCAGCAGCAACCCACGACGCAAGAGCCAGCGAAAGAAGAACGACTGAATGTGAATGCATGTCTCCCGAGTGAAACTTGAGAGCGAACTAAACTGGCCGAGGCTAGATCAGGGAAAGGAAAACGTTGATGGGCACACGGAAGCATTTCTGTTATCAGCTTCGTATTGATTAGATTTTTTTAGCGAGCGATGCATTTACGTGTTAATTTGGGTTTTTCCTCACGACATTTGATCGATCGGTGTTGCGGCGATGGCTTCTGGTGAGACTTTCGAGCGACTCTTCCAATGGTTGTTTCTTGACGGAGAAGAAAACTGAAGGAGGTGCTGGTGGTTGAGGGTGTTTGTAACTTTTGCCGCCACCATAAGCACTTGAGTGCACACTTCCCTAACTGTATTAGCTCGATGCAGCCGGTAGAGAATGTGGATTAGGTCATTTCGACGTGTGAGAACACAATAATTTTAGGGGCATTGAGCAGCGCCCAGAGATCAGGATCTACTTCCTTTGTACCTCTTTCCGCAGATGACAGCTGCTAAGAGTTTACTGACTCATATTAACTTTGTCCGCCTCTATTCAGGTACTGGATTATATGAGAAAAAGCATATACTTTGGTCTGCGCAACAGTCCGAGGTCGATTGCCCCTAGCTCCTGCAGTAACCACTCTTGTCTTGCGTGCTACTAGTATTGTTCTCTCATGACTGAATGAATCCTGCAGTTTGATGGGGACTCCATGAAGTTTGAAATAACGAGGTTTGAACCTTTTTCATTAGACTTAATCTCTATGAATACCATTTGTAGTTTCCTCGAGGCAAGTCGGTTTCTCGCCAGATCCCGTGCAACGTGAACCTTATATGCGATGGAATTTGATCCACGAACCGGCACAGAAGTCGACGTCATATGAGTAAAAGCGTATAACCCGACTCTTCAGAACTGGCTGTCCATCTGGTAAGGGCAGCGTGGTGACAATTCACTTCGATATCTCCTTGTCAACAAGTCACAAGTAAACTCCTTAATTGACAATCAAAAATCTACCCGCACTGGCAGCTACATCACAGAGTTAGACACGAACTTCCTGCTCCGACAAGAAATGACTGCAGCACAGAAATCAAGCACTGCTCTTGAAAATACCCGTCTCTTCGGGCTGCTTTTATAGTATACCAGTTCCCCCGGCCAACGATGTGACCGATGTTTTGTTCGGAAGCACGAACCTTGTCACCAGCGGATGACTAAGCGCTTGGTCAGCTCGAGAGGTAGTAGAGCCCGTTTCGACGACAACTGCAGCTGGCTAGAAAAGATGCTTTGGTTCTCAAGAACCAATATCCTAGATCGACTACAAATAGACCGAGTCGAAGGCGACTATACTTCCCATTCCAACTTCGAACTAGGGGGAAGATTGGCCAACTAACGACCCATCAATAATACCGTGCAATTAAATGCATTAAGACGTGTTTTTTTTTAAATTTCTTTAAAACACGTGAAATTAATTTCAATGTTGGGAATTTCATTATGGTCTGAAAGAACAGTGTCTGACATTAACTGCTTGAATATAATTTCGTGTAAATGTTGCCCGTGATTACGCCGTACAAGGTCCACTCGGATGGTCCAATCTTCGAAATTGCCAGCGCTGCAACCGGTATTTGCCTGATATGCGCCCAATGTTGGCTTCCAAATCCTGAATCGTGGCTATCTCAGCAGCGCAGACTTTTGACTTCACTTAACACCAAAAAAGGAGGCTGAGACTCGAATTGTTCGTCCTAGTCTCAACTTCAGCGCCTTCGATCGAAAAATGGGACACCTAACCGAGAGTGTTGCACACTTGCCAAGGTTTCTACGGCTCTGATATTTCGGATGACTGTGACATGCAGAGTTTATGGACAACTTGCCCGCGGCCAAGACAGTTTTCGATTCGCGACAGTGGGACAATGGCGTACTCAAGTGAGCAAGGGCTCATCACCAACTGGGTGTTCTCAACAAATCACTGATCGGACTACGAGAGGCGTTCAATATATTCTCGGTATAGGGGTGTATATATAAATCTTTGGTTGTATATATAAATCGTCTGCTTGTGGCTGCAGATACGGAAACAGGTTGATTTCCTTCCTTGGAATTTGGAATTTACGCCGCAGCAAGCTCGAGAAGCTGGTTCTCGGAAGCTGGTGCTCCTCGAATTATGAAAGCTGTTCATCAACGAAAAGTGAAGACGATGCACATTACGTCGCCGAATTCCTCATTTGGTGAGTTTTTCCTTTTTCTTCTACAAAAATGCTGTCACATAAAATGGCCGCTCAGTTTAATATGCCGCGACCAGGCTCTGCATTCGGTGAGTCGGCGCAAACGGTGGGCAAGCCAGGATTGCTGTGTGTTTGGTGGGATTTGGAGGGAATCATCTACTATTAGCTAATCTCCTATAGCAAAACAATTGCACCGTCTGAAAGAAGCAATCGCTCAGAGCCGGCCAGCTGTGGCCCATAGGAAGGAAATTGTGTTGCATGACAACTCCAGGCCAAACACATCGATATCAACTCGCCAGGAGCTCCGGAGCTTGGTTGGGAGTTCCTTATGCATCCGCCTTGTAGTCCGAGGACGAGGGCTAGGGTTAAACGGCATCACCATCAAAATGGCAACAAATAATCTCGAATCCAATCCAATTCAATCCAACAACACGGCGCATGTTTGACCAAAATCGCAGTATTTTAACTGTGGTAAATAAAGCCTTAAATTTTGTCATAAAAGATGTATTTCTTTCGCTTTAACTCGTCCTCATTTTTCGGGAGGTCTTGCAGAGTCTACAGAAGTGCAGGGAAAACCGCATAAAAGCAGAACTGCAACGATTGTGATAGACTTCATCTTGCGAGCGGTTGTGAATGAGTTTCGCGAATCTAATTGCATCTCTCCACCAGACTGGCAGTCACTCACTGTGAATGCCGATAAGTGATAACCCCTCGTTGATACACTTGCTACAAGTGGTGCACTGATTGCAGTTTGGTCTGAAATTTGTTTCTTTTGACATCGGATGGCGATTTAGTCAGATGACTGGAGTGCGTCGTCCACGTCGTCACGTGCTCTTTTGTGTGGTCTTACAGATCTGTGATCAGTCATGTTTGATGGCGATTATACTGTTCTGAAGGGAATTGTTGCTTCCGTGACGTGTGCTTTGGAGAACGGGTGTTCCCCTCACCTAACGAGACATCTTTGAGAACCTCACAGAGTCGATGATGACCACGTCATACACAATACAGTGCACAGAGTCATGCTGAACCTCGTTATAATGGGTCGCCTCAGTTACGATTTGCATGTGTCATGTAACATTAATCGGTAGCGGCTGCGATTCACGGAATGGTCATCTGACTACTTGTGGCATTGCTCTGCATGATTTGTAAACACTTCGTGTGGACTATCGAAATATATCGAAATCTAATTTTAGCCTAATCTTCGTCATTGATTCAATTAAATGAGGCAACTTTGGCACAACTCCGATATGGGGTATTTTATAATGCCAGGCGTTAGCAAGTGAACGACATCCGAGTGCAAATACGGGTCACATCTGATGGACCATCAACAGGGACCACTTATTAGTTTTCAGATAACTTCTCCGTGTGTTAACAAAAAATTACAAATTCTCTTAACTTCGGCGTGTCTGCCCGTAGTGCTCAAACCGAAGTGTGTGGAATTAGCATCTGTCCGCAAAGTTCATGCTCTTACTCCTTGCTGGACCAGGGTGTACAGGATGGGCCATCAAGGGGTTTTTTTTTAAATCATAGGTTATTTTGACAATGACAGCTGTTTCCCGCTCGAAATCTTGACAGAAAGTCAGTATCATGCCGCCGCGAAACGAAATGAGTCGCTTTACGCGTGAACAACGTTGGGAAATATTGAAAACTTATTTCCAAAGTGAGTGCTGTGTGGCCCAAACAGAACAAGAAGCTTTGACCGAAATGAGGCACCCACCGCGACTGCAGAATGCAAGTTTGTGCATAAAGTTCATAAGACTGGTATGCTAGTGGACAACACTCATGGTCCCCGTCGTTGTACGCTGCGCACAGATAAGAATCTGCCTGCTGTGGCCGAGAGTCTGAGACTCAATTCACGAACATCAACTTGCCATCGATCTCAACAGCTCAACATATCACGCACTGGCCTGAGGAGAATTCTGCATAAGCATCTCGGATTCTTCACTTACAAGGTTCGCCTACAATTGACCCAGAAATTGAAGGCGAGCGACCATTCGCTTTGTTATCGCTTCGCGGTTTGGGCCTTAGTTGAGTTGGACAACGATTTTGGGCGAAATATCATCTTTTCTGACGAGCCGCATTTTCATCTCGGCTCAGAAAACCCGCACGTTGTCCAGCATGCCATTGCATCCGATTTGGTGCGGATTGTGGAGTGGTGCGCCATTTTTCTTTGTAAATGAGTCTGGGAACAACTATTTTTTTTTACTGAAATTGAAGACAGATTTGGACGACCTCTTGTTCATGCACTATGGCGCGCCATGCCACTCAGCCCATGTCACAATCGATATTTTATCCACCAAATTCCCAAATCGTTTTATCAGCCTACTTGGCTCCCTCCAAGTGAGGGTCTGTGGGTTATAACAAATGGAGGCAGCTTACAACTCCGAACTACACAGAGACCGCATCGAAAGTCCCTAAGCCCAGCTCATTTCGATCAGAGAAACGAGGATGCATGCGAATGTAGCTTTTACAAAAACACAAGCTTGGGATCGACGGCAGCCGACAGAGCATCGCTCAGTCTGCCTGGGTCTGTCCAAACGGGTGCTGATTAATCTGCTTCCCCCGGAATAAGTTGGGAGGCTACAGTTCATTTTCGGATTTGTTCCAAAAAAAAAATAAAACCAAGCTTTCTCCCATTCAACTCAAACTATTTATGTTCAAGATTTATCCGCCAGTAGGCAACGTCTGTTCCATCCCCGCTACAACTAGAAACTCACTAGAATGCGATCCACATAAGATGACTTCAGTGATTCCACCAATGACCACCCCACCGACAGTTCCCGTATGATCCAGGGGACCTCTGTTTGGAACATCGAAAAAAAGGACGATTTGTGGACAAACGGTACATTGGTAAGTGAGACTGCTATTTGCATATATCGACCACATGGCAGGAACCAGTACCACAAGAACGACTGACTGAGAATACATCTCTCCCGAGTGGAACTTGCGATGGAACTGGGCTCTCTTGAAGACGTTAATTGACAAGCGTAAGTTCGAATTAATTTTTATTACCAGGGCATGCAATATCTCTGCGTACAGTGATTGCAATGGCACATCATTGGCTGCGATAACTGCTCTTGACGAGAAGCGACTTGCAATATGTCATCAATGAATGACTGAGTGATGAGTGCACAAGTATTTTTAGCATGATTGCTTCCATTACCGATAAGGAACTAGTTACCAATGCTTATCGCGTATGTTATTGCGCCGCTCAAGGGCAGTCGTTGAACCAGAAATAAAGTATATGCAACTTCTTCTTCTTTTGGTTCTCGATTTCACAAAACTTATTCTTTGGTTTAAAGCGCTTTTATTGCAAGACGGTAAATGTTGCATTTTAATGAAAAAAGGCTGAAGAGCTTGTTTAGAATAGAAAGTCGAAAACCTTGACCTGACTGATTACACGCGGCACGAATGTGATCATTCGGATTGCGCTGCCATTCTCGCCGAAATGCCACCTTTAGCGCTACCCGGAGAATTTGCCGGTGTGCCAGAGAAATAAACGTTCTTTTGAAGCCAATCTTGAACAGGTATGACGGCCCAGAGTCCTGCTAGCATGTCCATGGTCTGCGGCCGAAATGTCTACTTGTCCACGGCTTCAATGCACATTCCAAGATATTGTGGCGAAAGATATCTGCGATCGTTTTAACTCTTATTTGCTTACATATCAGGGCGACGACCCTTGCAGGGTCTGAGACGGTCTTGGGCACGCTGCTTTGTATCTTTAAACCGGGCGTTCTGTCTACCTCTCCTTCTCGAACCAGGAGGCTGAGATTTGAAGACCCTCATTGCTGGGGCATTGGTGTCCGAGCGCTCGATGTGGCCAAGCCAGTGCAGTCAACGGATTCTTGCCTTCCGAACTACATCCACATCTTGGTACAGCTCGTCGGTTTCGCCGTTGTGGCTTCTCCTCCATTCACCTTCCTCGCAGACGTGTAGCATCCAGTGTAAAACGCGCCAGGAATCGGCTCTGCCGTCTTGCTTATCGTCCAGCTTTCGGCTCCATACAGCAGGACTGTCAAAATAAAAGTTTTGTAGAGCATGATGTTGGTCCTTTCAGTCAGGAGCTTTGAGCCCAGTTGTTTTGACAAACCGAAGAAGCAGCGATTGCCAAGGGCAGCTCTACGTCGGATTTCCACTAAAATGTCGATTGTAGAGGTCACGTTTGCCCCGATGTAAGCAAACTCCTTCACTACCTCAAAATTGTGGCTGTTGGTCGTGATTTTTTGTCCCCGCTGGTGTGTGAGTGGCAGGACGTTTCTTGCTCGGTACTTCGTTTCATCCTCACTGACCTTAAGACCAGCTCGTTTCGCCTCTAAAAGCTTCCACTACGGCACGATGGGAACGCCGATGTCATCCGTGTAACCCAACAGTTGTACTGACTTGCAGAAGGTAACCATCGATGTTGACAGCTGCCCGCTGCTCCAGTACCAGACTGAAGAAGTCACACGACAGCCCATCTCGTCGTCCTCTTCTCCACTGTCGTCGCAGAGGGTTTTTATCATGTAGGCCAAGCACATTTAGGTGTTAGTGAAGCACATTTAGGGTGTAGTGACTCGTTTGCACGCCAGTAAGTCGTCGGTTCTTTGGGATAAAGAATCAAAGGCCGCCGGGGACTAAGATGGACAAGTAGAATGAAGATGTCGGCCGACTTGGTGTGCGGATTGGAAGCCAGGGGCTTGTTGCTTGAGGTCCACCCATGTCCACGAAGAAGGATGCATAGCAATTGCACTCTCCGAATTTAGTAAGCGCCTTGTGCAGTCCCTTGCTCAATGGTTTCGGATTTTGAGGTGTTTTGGACATTTCTGAGGGCTTTCTGCAATCGTGACTCGTGTCAAAAGTCCGAACTCACTCCGTGGTTGTATGGAACGTCACTGACAACACAACGACTCCAAATTGTTCGTTTGAATACGTGTACGTCATTGTTGTCCTTCGGAGCTGGGAAAAAATAAAATATTCCCCATACGCCCCGTAGTCCTCACACACAGTGACTACAAAATGCGCCTATTTACCTCTTTCCAATTCCGCCGGTTGAACAATGAGTAAGCAATGAGTCGCTGTAGCACTTCCATTGAGCGGAACCCATCACAGACACTGTCCCCCTCAGTAATCTGACTAGTATCGCGTCTGTCTACAAAACACCTCTTCCACTCGATCACACTGAGAAGCCGGCTGCGAAGAGTCATTAGCGCCACTGACGTGCTTGTGGACACATCAACCTCAAGTCAAACCATCAATTTCCTGAGGAAACCATTTAAAAAACCAAAATTCTCAAGACATCGCCTCGATAATTTATGTCCCAAAACCAAAGCACTGTCCCTGGGGCTGCTGGCACCACAGCATTAGTGGGCCGCGATGTTCCCCGTGTCCACACCACAAATATGCCCCACTCGTGCGCTCTCCTTAAACGTTTTATAATGTCCCAGTGTGTGCTTCAATTTTATTAACCCACACGAAGGCTGGAAACGAGCATATTGCTGCCGCATGCATGAATATCAAGTACGAGGCCTAGGCCCGAGCTTCCCACAAGCGCCTGCCAAGAGCTAGTACACCCTGGCAGCTGCCTCAACGACAAGACAAGAACACCGCACAACCAGTGGAATACACAAACAAAATAAAAAAAAATTAAATATGTGGCGTCATTATCCTGGTCTAATGGTGTTCGAAAAATGCAAAAAGAATAACAATGGACGCTTCGCCGCCGCCCACCCCGTCCAGCACACATACCACAGGCGACTGAGGATGGCAGCATAACACGACCACTTCTGCAAGTATTTTCGATGGCAACAAACCACGGCGCCATCGCCATCGCCATCGCCGCCGCCGCCGCCAGAAACGACAGTACAACTCCTAGGTATCCCAGATACGTTCGTTTCCATTGTCTCGCATAATAATGTCGCAGAGGTTGTCATAAATATTCGGAGCACGATGCAGTAAAGTTTTTCCGCGTATTGTTCATTTGTTTCGTGGGTTATCTCGTCGCTTTGTCGGTGGCATGAATGCAATTCCTGCGTGCGGTGTACCAGTTCGGTTGAAATTCACGTAATGAAAGGTTTATTGCACTCGAAGTTGACACAGAGACAAATGCGACTGCTGTGTACTAGGCCTCGCTGGCTGGTGTCACTAAAAAGAGGCTTACATTTTGTGGAAGAGACTACCTTTTGGAATGGGTGGTGCCTTTCGGTGTGGCCACGTGTGGTGGACGAGAATTTGGCACACATTCAACTGTGTATCTTTGATTCGGAGAGATCTAGGTTAGGAGGAGTTCTTGGAAGGTGCTGCTGTGAGGTCATCTGAAAGTGTCTTTTGTGCCAAATTTTGTAAATATTCCACATACCCCATGTAGTTTGGTGATAATCCACATAAATTGTGTAGCAACCGAGTGTTTAATGACTTGGTCGATTCTTAATTCGTAAGATTAAGTAGTGCCGGGCAGATTTCTTTTGAATTTGCTACTCTCCGCCGCCCTATACTGACTAGCTGACCACGACGATTCATTCGATCCCTATAAGTCCCCTGAAGTCGACGGTATACTACCCATCATTGTGCATAAGGCTAAGGACATTATCAGTCCTATCCAGAAAAAGCTCCTCCTGTGCTGCCCTGCTCATGGATATATGCCGTCTGTAATTCAGCTTGTGCTCCAAAGGGCCCACCACAATCGTAAGCTTGCTCAGCAAAATAATATCAATGCAACCTATATTAAAATTCTATCCTCAAAGGGCACCCCGCAATGCGAAGTCATCTCTCCCCGTCTGTGAGTGCCAGTCAATAACTTCTAGAAGAGCTCAAATATGTGGAAATTAAATCTTGCGGTATGTCCGGTCCGGGGTGAACCTGGGCCTCCATCAACAAGTGACTCCAGCCAGCTCAATCTTTAGCTCGCTGGCTGCAGTTTCGCACGCAAAGTTGGTAGAGGTGCCTTTCCACTTGGTTGTGCGACGCCTCGTCCCCTTGGGGGAGGATTGGAAGTCAATGTACATGACCTAGCCATCTGAATCGTTGAACCTTCTAGCTAAGAGTGAACAGTTGAACAGCGCGTACAGTTCGATCTTTCATTCACTCACCATCTATGCAGACGGGATCGAATTTTCCTCTCAAAGCAGTTAAGAGCAACTTCATCCGCTTTTGACAGAGTCCATGCTTCTGCGCCATATAGGAGGACTGGGACGATTAAGGTCTTATAGCGGGTTACTTTGGTTGTTCAAGAGAGTGCTTTGTTTATCAATTACTTTCTTGGCCAAAAGAAGCAGAGATTGTTTTTGTAGCAAGCCGATAAATAGATTTTCTAAATAAAACAACGCACCACTTCACTACTTTTTCTACGTCCGCACTCACCGCTACATTGCGAATGAATGATTTACAATATTGTGCTCACTATGAGTGTATCGTACCGGCACTTGTGTCTTAGAATATAGGTTTTACTTGAATTTTCCAATGTATGGTTACTATGTTGTCTGAGTTGATAGCGGTTTCTAGGCAGACAAAGTCTTTGACTACCTCAAAGCTCTGTCTATCTATTGTGATGTTCTGTTGGAGACGTCGGTGGTGGGTGTCCTTTCTCGTTGACAGTGTCTTATTGCCTTCATTTACTGTTAAACCCATCTCGAAGGCCTCCTTTGCAATACTCACAAAAGTGCCATTGACAGTGATTATGTCAATATCGTCGACATATGCGAGTAGTTGGACGGACTTCTTAAAAATTGTGCCTCTGTGTTGGCGTGCGAATTTTGAACAATTCTTTCCAGAATGATCTTGAGTAACTCTTGAAAGTGAATAAATAAAAACAAAAAAAAAAAGGTACGTTGTGGAAACTGCGAGGAAGACATCTGCAGCGAGAGTGATTGTGTCAAGTACTCCGCTTGCACAGTACTCGGCTGCACCACCATCACAGCCAGAACTTTGAGGGGGACGTCGACCGAGCAGAAGAAATCCTGGAAGTGCCTATACTGTCGTGCTCGTCCCGCGACAGCGAGTGATCAAGCCCCACAAGAGGACAGACAGCCCGATGCGCAAGAGCTCAGGGCACCTAAGGAGTCCATCAGAGCTGATGTCAAAAAGAACATAACAGAAATTAAAGAAACGCTGAAAGATTATTTGGGATGTGTAGATTTCTGTAACAAATAATTGTACTTGTTATGTCGAAAATATGTGTCTAAGCGAGAACTTAAGCTTAAATATATTGGTAATAGAAAATCATAAAGTCGCTTCTAAAGTCGAATTTTGTTAGGTGTAGCTAAGGCACTTTTAAGTTTCCGTAGTAATAAATCAGTTTTAACAAAACTCGAATTTAACGTAATCATTGTGAATAAACCTGACATATTCGCTATTGTGAGCTAGCACAGCTGATTTTGACAGAATAACAAACTGCAAATTTGATTTTTGAATTCGTTCGAAATTCATTTTGAAAGATTAAACTGTCACTTTTAAATTCGACTTAGATACGACTCGGCCACATCTAAATATTTGTCGATTTTAGAAGTAGGTTGCTCGTTTATTACTACGGATTTCGTTTTAAACTTTTTCGTGTTTAAATTCCTTTATTACTAAGGGCCATTAACTGCAAAAAAAAACTTTTTCTTTTCGATGTAATCAACGAGACGTACAACGACACACGATTCAAACATCCGAGCGACCATTGTGTCAACACCAGACAAAGGGCAAATGGAATCTTGAAGATCCCGAAGATCCACAACTCATATGGAAGACGACAACTTCCCTTTGTGGTTCTCTATGGAATATCCAACCGATACACACACGAAAACAACAAATAAAAAACTATGTCTTATTAAATAATGTTAATCTTTAAAATTGTACAATGAATCAATTTGTGGTCCCAAAACTAACAAGAATTACTCACAACTACATGTAAATTCCTTTCGAATAATCTTCTGTAGAATAACCTCTAGGCTTCGCAGATTTCAAATTGTAATTTTAGTTTAAATATTTTAAGTAATCTTCTAAGGCTTACCGATATCTTACATGGACTCTCCTCTACCGCTTTAAAGTTCCATCCAGCATTGAAGAGATAACTCCATGGAGACGTTGGGAGGCATAGAAAATAATGAATTTTATTTTATAAATTGTACATTTCTTTATGAAGACAATAAAATAAAAAAAAGTCGCATGACAGCGCGTCGCCTTGTCTCGTTGAATCTTTATTTTGACATTAAAGGTCTCGGTAAAGGTCTCCTTTGGTGGCCCGTGGCGTTGTGGATATGTGCGTCGACTCCTACGCAGTTGGGCCTAACTGTCTAGGTTCGATTCCTGGTACGACAAGAAATACTTTTCACTGCCCCACCTCTTTCGCGTCACTGACAATGCTCAAAGAGTAAAGCTTCTCAAATTTGGCCGTTCGGAGTCGGCATTAAACTTTAGGTCCCCTCCACTCGTGATAGAACAATAGCACGCACAACACGAGTGACCCTGGCCCTCTACGGGCTGTAGCGCCATCCATATTATATTATAAAGGTCTCCTTTACCGACCTTGATGGAGCAGCTTGCTTTCTCCATCATCACCCTACACAAACGGACGAGTTGGGTAGGGATGCCAAAACTAGACATTGCTCTGTATAGCTCGTCTCTATAGATGCTGCCATACGCGGCCTTAAAACCGATGACAAGGTGGTGGGATGGTGCTTCTCGGGTCCCGCGGTATGCCTTAACCAACATTCTTGTGAGATTTCAGTTTAGATATCGCTGTCGTCACTTCATCCAGGTCGGGTGGACGGAATTGTTGATCTACATCGTCCCTTTCATTCGGGATGAATGCCTGACAGCGCAATTCGCTTCTTCGTCGACGTTATACAGTCTGCATAAATGGTTCCTCCATATACTCAGCATCGACCACTCGGATGCTGTGGACCAGTTGAATAGTGCAAGAACCGACAATCTACGCGAGAGTGAAATAAATCAATGAATATACAGAGGCTTTGCTGATGGAAAAGTAAAGGAGGATACTCCTCACTACCTCTGCCAATGCCCCAGACTCTATCAGATGAGATACAGAACCCTGGGAGAACAGTTCTTCAGAGACTTGAAAGTTCTAACAAAAATCCATCTATCCTCTATTCTCAGTTTTATTAGGGTTTCAGAATGGCGTGACGGTTACGAGGAAGGCATTTCAGAGAAGAAATTTACCCTGTCTGCATCACAAATGGGTCTTTCAAGACCTGCATAAGTGAGACGTGGCTTACGCATCTTACCTAATATAACCTAACCGCTCTCAGAGGAAGTGGACTCCTGCCAGAATGTTGTTAATAGTTGGTGCCATCTGACTTGCGGAGTATGGAATCACCAGCGTGTGTAACACTCTATACCGACTACAAGTTGTTGGATTTGCATGTTCTTGGTCCGGCGAACATGTTTCTTCATCATTCTCAGTTAAATATACGAGGGGCGTTCAATATATTCTCGGTATCGGGGTGAAGCTGTAGTTGTATGTATAAATTGACTTATTTATCAAGTAATACTATGATTTTAGTACATTCATGTAAGATTTCATATAAATGTGATTATTAATACCGAGAATATAATGAACGCGCCTCGTAATTCCGAAGACAGGTCGTAGTATGAGTACTGCCTGTTACCACAATCTAGCTTCGATCTAATTATTCTCTACCAGCATTATTTCCATTCACCGAGATGAAGTGAATGCGGTAACGTCTAACTCTTGAATTGGTTATGAGTCGTTGATGAGCCTCTTGAGAGAACCCAGTTCGAGGGACGGCACTTCTCATCCTTGATAGTTGTTGCGAATGTTGTTGCAATAAACGATTAGACATGTGCCTCGTCTTCGACTTCTTCGTACATCCTTTTATTGTGCATGTCCGCACCACCTCACTTGAGCTCTGCCAACTCCACGATGACAAGATACTATACCTCAATCTCAACGATTTGATCTGAAGAAGTTGAAGAAGAAGAAATCATTCGGTCAACACCCCGTTAATCCCCCGACCTCCTAAGAGTTCATCTATAATTCAGGCTCTGTGGCCACGTCAACGAACTGACTAATATCCCAGAATTGAGTGCTTTAACCTTATCGTCATAATTTCCGGCGAAGTGAACTCCTCTTTGATCTTCATTTCCCTCTTCGGACTTTCCTGTGGTCCACCACACCTCCTCCTACTCCTACAGACGTCATGAATTTCACCACGAAATGTTTAACCACTCACAAACTTCTTCGATGACTTTGCCTGACCACCTGGTATCTTGAAGTATTGATTGCTGCACTTGCTGCGATGCCGTAAACCTTGGGGTCCATCCCGTGGGTAAAACCCACAGTTTCCACGCGTGCTCCGATAATTATCACTCAATTTTGCGGTGACCTGCAATTACCACCAGAATAGATGAATTCATAAACCGATTTCCCGCATTAACACTTTCGAACCATGGCGCGCTGATTGCACGGGACAGCAATCAGGAGCCGTTAAGTTAATCCCATTTAGCAACTCTCCAGTCTCCACACCAGAGCAAGAGACAGCGCAGACACCTAATCTTTGCGGAAGCCTCAGCGCGACATGACGCCAGTGTACGTCCCCAGCGATTTCAGCCGGGCGACATGACCCCATTGTTCCCGCAAATCTCATTTCCTGTCAATGAAGCGTCTTCCCGCCCGAGTGTGTGTGCGGTTGCATCCCTGCGGGAATACGCGCGAAGACAAAATGGATTTTCGTGTTTTTTTCCTCTCTCTCTTTCGTGTTCCCCCTCTCGACGAGGTTGAGGATAAAATCTCTCGTCTTGAAGCGGGATGGCGAGGAATCGGAATAGGAAATGACTAAATCACCGGATATCCTTGTCGGGCTGAAGAAGCCACCGAGCTATCGACGGCACCGTTGTCGTCGTCGTCTTGTGCGTCCTTCGAGCGATGGTTCAAATCACAAGTTATTCCTGACCTGGCCAGGTGGCTGTGCGCGACGGAAATGGCTGAAATGACACTCAGGCATTAAGTTGGAATGCTTCCTGGTTGCAGTTAATTGAAATTGATGCGTTTTGCGTAAGCCCGTGGAAAGTGATTTTAAGCAGGTTCCTGGGGAACAAAATGTGAAACGGAAATATCAAGTGGGCTGCCATTAGGGTGGCTTGAGATGAGGTAACAGGAAATTTGACGAAGAAGCGTGGGAGGAGTGGATGAGTTTTGATGTAATGAGCAGCACTTGAGATCCTCGCGATGGTATAATTTGCCTTGGAAGATTGGGATTCCCGGACTCAGCCAAATCTGAGTCAGAACTGCGGTCATATTATGTGGGTCCTATTGAATGTTCATGTTTCCACTTGGAAATGAAAAAAACCGTGGCGACGACGTGAATATTTGCGGGTGAAAAATGTCCTCATAGGCGACGCACAGTGGGACAGAGTGGCCAAAAAACGGGAAAACGATTTATATCTCGAGAATGGTTAGTCCTATCGTATAGTGAGAATAGTCTCATTCGATTGAGGATAGCACTAGGATGGATGGAATGGATGGGGGAATGGAAATGGAAAAATAAGAATACAAGTTTGAACCCCTCCCGCTTCGCCAAACAATTTAGATATGTTTGGTGAGAGTATAGAAAAATTGGCATAAGTCACAAAAAAGTGTAGGTTGTCAACAACAGTGTCGCCTATCGGGTCAGCTACTAATTTCTTGTCCGCTTTTTGGCCATTCTGCCGCTCTGTGTGCCGTACTATTATCTTATCCTCCAAAAGAGACACCGTATAGTCCCCAAGATAATTGTATGCAGTGACCTCATAGAACTGATGTTAACAACAGATGAACCACAAGAGCATGTGGGCTTGTGAAGTGTAAAGTCTTCATATCCGGCTCGAAGGACCAGAATTTGCAATTCTTGAGGCCCAAGCGAGTAGCTCAATGTGGTTCCCGGATTGTAGAGATGTGCCCAATGAATATGTACATTGCGTTCGAAATCCATCCAAGCCCACTACGACAATATCAGAATAAAATGGCTTAGATGGAATAATCAACGACTTTTGTTGTTAAATGTCACGATTACAAGCGAATACAATTTTCTTCTTGGTGTCGACAGGCCGGCTTCAGTGGTTAAAGACAAAGAAGACTCAAGGGCCTACCTGTAGTTGGCTGCGATTTTCGATCGTCCAGTTTAGTGTACTCAGTCACAGAGGTCGCTAAACATGGTGCGTTCAGCCATTTCAATTACTAGCTAGATTAGGCTGATGCACTGCCCTGACCACGTATCTCTGTCACCTTATCCCACCGTCGTTATATAACATCGGCGGTGGGATAAGGCGACAGAGATAAGGCACAAGTCAACACCCATGGTATCTGCCCATTATTTGAGATTATATGCACCTTTGGTGGATAACCAGATTAAAGTGTAAACGAAATGCACTCTGTCCTGAATGTAGAGTACGTGTTAGTAGCGTGGACTTAGCAGTTCAAAGTTCTCTCTGTTGCAGTTGCAGACGGAAAAGTAGACAGATCTACTTTATTAGCCCAAGAGCTACCTTCATACAGAGAGCATAAGTAACCACGCATGATACTCTCCTCTAGATTATATCAGCAGAGGTGCTACTGATCCGAAGAATGCACTGCGCTGGACTCTGATGTGGGGCATTTCGGGAAGAGGTGTGAACAGCTGAGACATAATAAACATTAACATGGAATCGCAATTCATTGGCGCACGAGGCTGTATGTCCCAGAGGGAGGACACAATGACCGGGACAGAATACACAAGGCAATCAAGGAGATGTGCTAAACAAAAGATCATCAGTCATATTCTATGATCTTCAGGAATTGAACTGGATTTTGGATTGGAAAATGGGTAACATTTACCCAAATGAAGGGGATCCCAGTTTGAAATCGTATACAGATCGGTGTTGATTTGACTAATGGACAATGCAATACTAATCAGGTGATCAGGTGCAGTCTTGCGCCATCGGCGTACATTTCCACTGAGGATGGTAATTCATTGACAAACAAAAAAAGAAATAGAAGAAGGCCCAGAATGGATCCCTGAGGCAAGTCACATGGATTGTGATAGGACGATAGAAGACGAACAGCGGAATTTGAAAGATGCTACATCTTGGATAGATTATCGCACAAAATGGCGTGATTAACTGTACCAAACGCTTTAGAAAAATCGAGAAGTATCAGAAAAGAAAGATGGCCTACCTATATGAAGCTTATGGCTAATGTCGTCGATAACTCTAAAAAGAGCAACTATGCTTCTCGCGAAAACCGGCCTTGGAAGCTAAAAGGCTGTTTTAGTTAAGAAACCATTTTCATTTGTTTTTGCATGACTCGATAACGATATTCCTTCCAGACTAAAGGAAACCTGCTTTTTGTGGGGATTGTTCGATAACTCAAGATGAAAAGAAAGTGAAAACACAATAATGGATTTAAGAAATAGTTTTTAATAAATTAGTTTCACAAGGAGGTCTCTGCTCCTTTTAGTGGACAGTAAACGAGTGAAGTGTGTAAATGAAAATGTTTCTCGTCATCGTACCAGTCCTCATGCCCATCTATCAGGCATCTCGGTTGCAACCACCGCTGTCCAATGCATTACAGAATTAGGTGTTGTTTGTGCACGTGTCCTCTGGCGATCTGGATCCTATTTCTCGGTCGCAACCACAGCTATCCTTTTCAGCATTGCTCCGCGGCAGTTGTTGTGTACAAACGTAGGCCACTGTTGTCTGGCTCCTTCTGTAAGCTTGGTGTCGGCTACAGTTGGCTGGTGATATGATGTGTTGTCGCCTAGCTGCCAACCGCAAAAGTATGGGAAAGATGGTTTTCAGCAGCTTCCGGTGGACCATGTCAACTCTTTTCATCTGCCTATGGGGAACGTGCACGCCATTGGCACTCTCTTCCGGTGGAGAAATCCTTTCACACGATGGCCACTAGGAATGATGAACATTCCAATCGGGACGCAGTGAATAACTACAATCAGGGCACAGCATTTGTTAATAAGCAACTGGGGATTTTCTGTGAACAAAATATTTTTTCAAAACAATTTTATTCATATACACTCTAGAGATGTATACCATACATCGTGCCCTTGTTCTAGACTCAATGTGTGTATTTTATCGTAAATTATCAAAGGAAACGTCTTGAATATTTCCATACTTGTCACAGAATTGTAATGCGTTTCAATAAATTCGTTTAAGCCCGGAAACGTCTGTCAATCTGGCAGCATCCATAAGGAATCCTCAAATCGTCCAACGTATTCTTGTATGACGTCTCACATTGCACATCGTACTGAGACGTATCTGTGGAACTCATTCGAGGCAAGTCGCACCTGTATTCCGCGTCCCATTCCCAACCACGCACCCAGGACCCACGATGTCGTAGCGCCCGTTTATCATTTGCGGATTCATCTGAAAATCGAACGAAGGAAGTGGCCTGACATCGAAAATCGTTTAACCCTATAGGACACGCCGCATAAATTCTCATTATGCACGAGTGTATAGAGCAGCCCTAATTTCCCATAAGGGCCCTAAGCGGTATTCATGAAATATGCCACAGACCTGCCCGCACAGTCGGGTCGTGTAATGAGAAAAGAGTCGCTTCAAATCCGAACCGATGCTCGGCCTTTCAGGTGATCTCACAGAACTGGTGCAGTGGACAGAGTGCAGTCGATTGACGTGGTGAGTGATGTGTTCCTATTCCCCTGCGGCATGTATGGTATTTGCTTCGGGCCCATGAACTGCCTGAGAAGTTAGAGGCTCCCAATAACGGCCCACATCGTTGCCCCCACACCCAACTCCGACACACCCACTGCTGACACACCCTCCCATTGGACACATCCGACAACCAACATGACCCCGGGACAAAAGTGGCACTTCCTGGCTCCGTCTTCGAGTCGTTTACTCGAAAATGGCCTTTAATCACAGAAATTAGTGTTTTCTCATGACGGCGGTGAATAAATGAGAGGCAACCCCCACCCATCCCCAGGGGTCCAATTAGTCCTTCTTCAGTTGCGAATGGAGCACGCGGGGAGGCAGCGACGAAGAGGGCATAGGCAGCAGAGCAACCACATTGTTTGCCACTTTGAGCGCGCCAGGACAATAAATCGATGAACCAAAATCAACCGAAATGGAGCCCACTCGGAGGCAATTTATCGACCAGAGCCAGCAAGGCTGCAGATGCACGAAAGGGAAGCGCCCGGCCTACGTCTGGCATTTCATTAAATCAATTCCATGCTCGGTCTCGAGGCACTTAAATTGTTCATCAAATGCGTACGCCCTTGTGGCGCCCCCGTCCCCGGGGACCCACCGGCAGACTGTCGAGCTTACATAGACAAAACCGGATTATAAAACTATTCTTGACCAAGTTTTATTGCGCCGATTGTGGCAATAGATTAATGTCCGATTTGCGGGTGATAAATGGCCATCTCGAGACTAGCCCACCGCCACCGCCACCGCCGAATGGGAAGTGAAATTCAAATTAAAAGTGGAGACGCAGAACGGAAGCACCAGCTCCGCAGAAGTTTCGTTTGTGGTCTAGTGTCGGCTTCTGTTCTATTCTTTGATTTTTTTTTTCTCTCATTTTTCGACTCAAGTTATTCTTCGGATAAGGCGCCACCATCGTCACCGCCACCACAGATTCCCCGTCGCCAAACTGGAAATTGCGCGAACGTGAGCCGCAAAGTTTCGCTGTGGAATCTGCGGGAAGTTTTTAATTCGCAATTATGCCCTTGGGCGGTTTCACGGAGTCTGTCTGTGCAGAGAGTGTTGTGGCTGCGGCTGGAGGAGGCGCGCCGCCAACCACCGCTGCTGGTGCGCAATAGGTGGTGAATAGTTTTAAATTAAATACCGTAAGTGGGTATTTAGGGGAATGGGAGAGGGATAACGATCTAGCGTCTCTTGTGGGGACTCACGCTCTGCGGTTGGGCACAACCGCTAGAGCACTCAACTTAAGGTGAGTGGTGGGCTTTCTCTTGTTTTCGAAAATAAGTGATTATTGCGAATGATTTAGAGTTTTTTTTTTGTGAGTTGGCTGCAATCGCCGCTAGGCCTCCGCAGATCACTAGAGCTTAAGGAGTGTGTCTGAACTTGATCTAGAGGAGGGACATTTTTTGATGTAACCTCGGGTACCATTAAGGATGATGCCCTCATCAACACGACGTAGATGAGCCATCAGTGCTGTGGATGAAAGCAATGCTAGCGAATATAAGTATACTGCGGATGTGGATTGTGGCTAGCATGTCAGGGTATGCAGTCCTGTCTCCTCTGCCATGGTGCATACTAACTGCCTCTCTGCTGGATGCTCACAACAGTTCTAACATTTACGCCCAGGCCTTTTGCGGATGATGTAGCTCTACCGTCTGTCGGATCGTGCCTAGCGGCTGAGTGTTAAAAAAGAAGAGCAATTATTTGAAGGGAATAAGCAAATTGATCGACTTGAAAGGAGACCAAGTTGAGAGATAGAACGCCTTTTTTTGCCGAAGAAATAACTTTTATTCAAAAAGTCACTGACTTACCAAACTGTCCTTAGTTACGAGGGGCGTTCAATATATTCACATTTATATGAAAGTTAACATGAATGCACTGAAATAATAGTATTACTTGATAAATATGTCAATTTATATATACAACCACAGCTTCACCCCGATACCGAGAATATATTGAACGCTGATAAATATGGATAGCGTGAGCGGTGACTCACGATGAATGATGTGAGCCAGCATTTATGGATACTGAACTAACTAAGCAGTCCCTAGCCGCATGCACCATCCTCGTGTCAGATGAAGATGCCGTTGGGTAGGGTCGCCTTCATGCTCTTCGTCGTGGTGTAGTTGTTGGCACCGCCCGCGTTTGAATCTGGGTGCGGTTCAGTGCTGCGAATCGTTCTAGTCTGTCTAATCTGTCTAGTCAATGTTCGTCGCTGGTAGTGCGTTTTAGATCAGTCGAGTGCAGTTCGTCCATGCACATGAACGATCATCAGGACGCACGATCAAATCGTCCCGCACCCGAACCTAAATAGCTTTGACCTTATATTTGTGCGTCAAGTACTCCAATGTGTGTTGGTATGGTACGATGTTTTTGATGGCTCCCCACTCCACCATGCCTCTCCGCGCGATCGATGGTTATAATCTTCTATTTCTGCTAATTTTTGAGCAAGTCCAGCTCCGATGGTTGCGATTAATTAATGTTGTAGCAGCATGCTGATGTAATTCTGGTGATGTTGGTGTTAGCCTAGCGAAAGCACCCTCCAATCGACCATTCGGTGGTCCGTGCAGGCAAACACTCGCCACTGAATGCCATAAAATTCAAGTTCGAGCCAGAATCAGCTGTCTAATCTCATTCATGGCAGATCAACATGTTGTCAATTCGACGGCGATTGCTTTGTTATCGCTCGAATCAAGGCGCAAATCTTGGCATCCGACCATCAGAAGAGTTCAATTGGTTTCTGTAAGCGTGTTTTCAAATAAAATCCTTGTATTTATTCATGCACTTCGCCGTCTAATCGGAAGGCGAAGGCTTCGCAGTTCTGTCTGGCCGTCTCCTTCAAAATAAGCAACACCATTAGTATACACAATACTGAACAGAACACCGCTCCACACTTACCGTTGTTGGCCTCTGCAGCGGCCTACGTGGTCCATCAAGCACTTCGGGCGGTAGTCCAACAGCATTCTATTCCCGATTTCGAGGACACTCTCATCAGTCATGCGCGGCTGGAACGCCACATCACTAGTTTTGTCGATCACCCCCCAGATCGGTCGAGCTTCTCCGCTAGTCCCAGTAAAATAGGGCAGTTCATCCGCCAAAATCAAAACCGTACCGAACACAACGCAAATTAGCAGCGTTACTATGAACAGCTTCGCTGCCATCATCGCTGGGCAAGAATTCCACTCGAAATGAGCCGAAGATCTACAATTTCGTAGTCGATTCTCAATTCTTATCAGTTCCACATGGCATGGCGGTGCTCATAGTTCACTACCCATTATTGTTGTCGGCGATAGTGGTGCCTTAATTGGTTCTCAGATAACGACGTGACAGCTCTGCGAGGGATGATGTTTGACTGGCTTGACGATCGATTCGGCTGAAGTTCAAAAGGGGGGAGGTAGGCACATGACAGGGAATTTTTTCTCTGCTTACTTGTCAAGCAGGGGCGTCTTTTTTTGCAAGAGATAAGCGTGGGCTTTCATTAATTCTTTGTACATGTGCGCTATTTTATTGTTTTGATGAGGAGTTCGCCTTCATGGTGTTTCGAAGGCTGATTTGGATCCGCCCTTTTGTGTCGAGGAATCTGATGTCGCCGCTGTGTAACCAGTTGTCGTCTGTGAAGGTTTCCGTGGTGAGCTCTCGGCTACCTACATACCCCATGAAGACCAACGACCTCTAAATGCATGTCTAAAAGTGGCACATGTCCCTGCTTATAGCAGGCGTACCTCTCCATGTCCGCTGCCATCAGTTTTAAGGCCAGTTTGAAGACGGATTGACTCTCTGGGTTTCTTCGACACTGGTCGCTACAGCGTTCTTTCATTACACACAAATCTCCTTCTGATCTGCGGTTTAAAGTCCAAATGAGTGCCTTTCCAGTACCTAAGCAACAGATTGGATTCTTGGTTTGATGGAATGAGAAATGAGAGTAGAAAGTCAGAAGTAGTTGACGTATTTTTAAATTGATAACAACTCGAGTGGGTCAAAATATAGGAAAATCCATGGATTTGGACTTCGGACATTCTCCCAGCGAATACATGGAGATCGCGGGCTTATTGCTGATGTCAGCGTCAAACAATAAAAACAAAAAGGATCGACTTCTCGTCCTCAGTGACCGCAACGAGTATAACAAAAATGTATGTACTCAGTTTCTGGACACAAGTTCAGTGTTTTATTCCCTGCCATACTAAATTCCGAGCTGATCAGCTTCGTCGAAGTCACAATCTTCCAGAAAACTTACAAAACCACATACTGTATTCATTCAGCTAGCTGAATGTGGCAACAAATTGCCTTAGTTTGTTTTGCACTCAAATACAGATAAAAAAAAATGAATTTTTCATGCGCTGAATACAATTGAAGTGGTGTAAGCATCGTTATTGTCTAGCTGAATAACTTCTTTAATGCCAGAAAGTTCCAGGACACATACCAAACCACAGATGCCATCCATTCACTGGACTGAAGTTGACACAAATTTATCAACGTACGAGTAGTCAGATAGTCAGACAAATGGAATTTGTCATGTGCTGAATACTATCGCAAGGAGTTAACGTCGGAATAGTTGAAATGAAAAGTTTCTCTACTGCCATCAGCAGTTGAATTCTTTGTCCAGGGTAATTTCTTGATGCGCTGAATACGATCGTTAGCATCGGAATAGCTGAAAAAGCTTCATAACAACAATTCCTTCTAGGAAACTTATCGATCCACTCATTGAATTAATTTAGCACGCTAAATATAGCAGCATTTTGTCTACAGAGTACAGGTTCATTTGTTCATTCGCATGTGTTGTAAGCAACGGAGTCGTCGAAGCTTAACTGCCACCATATTTCAGAAAACTTATCAACTCGCATATTATACTCATTCAGCAGCTAAGTTATTTGTCCACCGATCACAGGCTAATTCGTGCATGCGCTGAATACGATCGAAATGATGTAAGCATCGAGCTGAATAGCTTCTTTGATGCTACCAACATCCGGGAATCCGCACCCGTCTTCGCATACCGTGTCCCCCCACCGAGAACCTCTCTCAAAACCGGATAAATCATATTTAATCGTCTTAAACATTCCCATAGTCATTAGTCGTCTGTCTGTGAGAATGCGGAATGAGATTGCATCCCCCGCACCGTTTCGGCCAGGACACAAAATGGACATTTGATAATCAAAAAGGATTCAACTGCATCTACCAGACCAATGATTCAAATCCGATTTTCGCATCTACCCATTGCGACGTCTCCCACCGCTGCACCCAACCGCCTTTCATTCGTTCGTCCGCTCGTGAATGGAAATTAATTTATTTCCCCCCTTCGATTCGAATGCAATAGCGAACTACAACTACAGCAGCAACGGCAGCCAAATCAGAAGAACAGACCCAAAGATAGACTCCAAAAATGAACGAACCCGTATCTATTGATTAGTCAACACAAAATCTCAATCTGTTGTGGGGAAAAACTAGACAAAAAAAAGAGGAAAAAAAACAGAATGCATCTCCAGCTATAATTACACTTGAAAGCGGATACTTGTAGGATGAGTTCTCAGCATCCGATACACAGGCACACACAGAGGACAGTGTGCTCGAGGAGCGTCTCTCGTGTCCATTAGAGAACTAACCCCAGAATCGTGTCGTACATTGCACCGAGGGTACGAGTATCCGTGCGCTGTTAGCACAGCAGCAGAGATTGCTATCAGGTCTCTTCCATAACAAGTTGTCAACATAAAATAATGGGTTAAGTGCATCTCAACAGAGTGTACAGTGATGTACTCGTACATCGGATTCCAGGCTACACACACACACACTGTTTGAGCGTGCTGTGAGGACGTGTGAAGCACAATAGGTGATGCTATCTGACTCCGGATGATGATGATGATGATGGTGACGATGATGGGGGGTCGGAGATGCATGTGAGATCGTGGGAAGTCAATGGGATGGGCCCTTCCGGAGATGGGGACGAGATTAAGTGACGGCGGACTAAGTGGGAAGTGACAGTTCGACTGGTTGCATGTGGGAGCAGGCGACTTAAGTTCGAATCAAAGTTAATCTTATAGCAAGCTCAAAGGGATCTGAAGGGGATTTGGAGTCGTACTTGTCTTCTGAAGACACACCATGTGCGGGTGGCGATGTGTGCTTGAGGACTAATCGTATCAGCTGCCATCGTGTTAATCGGGTGCTTCTGTAATCAGCTGGCACGTTCAGCTACCGTCCAGCTAATTTGAAGGCAGACACTAGACTTCTGGTGATCATAGCAGTGGTGGGTCGGGATCATGGAACAGCTCTAGTTTACGGGAGAAATGTCGAAGGATAAGGAAGAGTTGCCTTCTCTGTTGACGAAGAATGACAGATCAGTGGGATGGGAAGTCACCTAATAACACTTGAAGATGATACAAAGAGCTGGAAGGTAAGCTAATAGATCTAAGTGTTCGTTGACTTGGTGTCAGATGCGCCACTGGCAAAAAAAGAGCACGTGACGACGTGGAAAACACACCCCAAGCATGTGACTGACTCGCCATCTCGACTTCAAAATAAACTGCAATCGGTGCACCACTTGTAGCAACTGATGCGCTCTTGAACTTGTACCAAGCTTATCAACGAAAGGTTATCAGCATTCGCTGAGATTGAGTGCCTATCTCATGGAGGGATGATATTAGTTTCGTCGAACTCATTCACAACAACAGCCCGCAAGATGAAGTCGATCACAATCGTGGTGGTTCTGCTTTTATTCGCTTTTTTGTCTGCTTTTGCTTCCGGGGTCTCGGGACAGTATCTGGCCAGGCGCAGTTACTCCCAGCGCATTTTAGGAACTCCACTCATGTGCCAATTGGATTACGCGGGGCGATGCAGACGGACAAGACACTGAGTAAGCAAATGGCAAGAGAATACGTTTAGGTTGCTAACAACGATTACTTCTAAAGGACTCCTGACTGTTGGGCCACCACAAATGGGATAGATTTTTTAAGTGACACATGACAATAATCTTCAACGTTTTTTGCAAATAGGATATATGTAACTAAACGATGAGTGTTTGTGTTTATTTTAGTAATTTTTTCAATCACAGTTCTGTCAGCTTGCTTTGCTTGAAGGGTGTTTCTTTGACAGACGCTTGATGGTCTGTTGGCAGGACAAGGGTGAAGGACTTCTCCCCTAAGGACCTGTATTAATTAATGTTCTTTATTAAAGATTCATTCATTGACAATGCATGAAATGGTAAGATCAAATGCAGGTGAAGTTGCCCTCGCGTATCTCAAATCGTCCATTCAACGAGCAATTAAAGTCCTTTTCTTACATCCTCGACGGAAGCTTACAGCCCGAGGCCGATAGTAGATTGCAATTGTTTACGACTTATGGAAATATTTTCACTACGACACTCTTGATACCCGAGTACCCGACTACCGGCGTAGTCTTGTGTATATTTACCTCGATGAACAATGCGTTTTCCACCAAGTTCTTGACCACTACTCTGCCTTCTTCAATCTTGAATTTCAAGACACCAACGTCTTGGAGCTGATGGAGCACTAGCGAATTCGTTAGTGCGTTATTACCCGAAATGCCTAGGTACCCGCCAAGGTGATATATATTTTCTCTGTCTATCTCCATATAATGAAAGGGTTACTTCTTCTTTCGGTGTTGCCGAATCGCAAGCACGCGCCTTTCACTTAACATTGCAATTATTTACAAAAAGCAGAAAGATTCGGTTTAATTTACAGTCCATACGCATAAGTTGACGATATGGGTAGTAGCCGGCTAAGACCAGGGTTAGATAAGTTGGTAGACGTGGTGGGAACCATTGTGATGCCCAAACATTTTAAGCCTCCTATTTCCTACTCCTTCTCGTGTTTCGAGTGTTGAAGCGATGATTAGACCGGCCTTCACAGAGATCACAGCTGTTGATGAGTTAGTTAGTTTAACCAACCAAACATTTTGACGAACCTGCAAATAGAGGTTGGTGGAATTTCTGCAAGTACTTCAAAAAATTTCGCCAGTATTCTGTGTCTCAGTAGGCAGAGGTTGGGGCATTGACAATGGAAGTGAAGGTTGTCCTCTAGTTCTTCTTCTAGTCTGCAGCGCCCTGCATATGTTATCCTGGGTAAGTACTATTTTGTTTTCATGATATCTCAAATGATTATGACCAGTTAGCGCGCCGATGACCATACGTAGTAACTCTTTACTGCATAAGAGGAGTTTTTCGGTCCTTGCGCTGCTGAACCTCGTCCAAAGTATTCGGGCAGACTCACAAGTGGTTAACGAGTTCCACCGTTCATTGGCTAGCTCCATGATTTGATCGTCCACTTTCTTCCCGACGTTTGCCAGAGGTGGATCAGTGCATGGGATTGCTTGGGATGGGTCGGTTTCGGCCCCTTTCCTGTCAAGCTCATCTGCTACCTCATTGCCGGTCATGTCCTGGGACCCAGCATAGAGTAATCGAGTGCTGCTTGCCGAGAACCTTGAGCTCTCCGCCGCAGCTTACGACCAGCTTGGACTTGAGTAGAATTTTACGGTGGTATTGACAACAACGATATCATTTTGACCGCTTCTTTGACCGCCAGGACCTCTGTTTGGAAAACACAGCCGTAGTAAGGTAGTCTGATCGAGCACAACAGAAGCGAATAGTTACATCTCAAGCATTCAAACCCACTCCGCAGCGCCACCTATGAATGACATTCTGTTGAAAAACGAGATTATCGCAATATCACAACATTTCAGAATGATAACAGAAGTGCAGTCAAATTTGGCCCAAACTTGACTCGATTCAGTTAGTTCTCTCTCAGCTTTCACTCGGGAACGATGCATTCAGTGTCGGCCGTTCTTGTTTCGCGCAATGTTGCTGCAGCACTATCCATGGAATAATCAAACAGACACTAGCTGGGGAAATTCTAAACATTTGTCGTCGATGTCGACCTCCACCCTTGGCCGCAATGTGGTCTTTGGAACATCGATCCGATGCTCCGCGGATTATGCCGGCCGCTGTCGTGGGGTAAGTGGAAATCTTTAAAGCTGTACAGTGTCTCGAACTAATGTCGATCTCTGATTAGTGATCTTCGAATCGGAGCAGATGGAAAGGCGCAAATGAACCGCTTGTTGCGAACACTTTGTTTCAATTTCGGATCAACACAGGATTCCGGTTCATAGGTCTCTTGCATCACTCTGCGACCGTGGTACGAGTTGAAGACTAGCTTGAATTTATTCAGTCGAAACTAATAACCTATGTCCTTATCCAGGACTACCAAGATTTATTCAAATCCGATCCGCCGTTTAAGACATAGAGATCCACAAACATCGCATGTAGTGAATAATACGTGCATTTGTTTGGAAATTGAACTAATTATCGTAGAAAGTGAATGATCTTTGAGCAAAGTGTAAGATGAGGATGTCAGAAACGTCCTCAAATAGCCTCATGGGATTCGATCATTGACATGTTATTCGTTGTCAAGAACTACAGAAGCAGAAAGTTCCAGCTTTTTCCACCTCACAACATTGACATACAGAAACTTTGAGGGCAGCCGCATATTTGATGGAGAACGGACTGATATTGATCGAACTGTTTGGCATTTATTGGACTACTGTTATTGCCTGGTGATTTTCAATCAAATAACGAAAACTCTGAAAGTTCATGGGACTCTCGAAAAGGAAGAAGGTTCGACAACAGAGAAACTCGAAGTCAACTGCGCGGCGTTTCTTAGGCAAGTTCGTCTGAGTTCTGGAGTCAGTGGATTGAGGTATTGTCGAAGCTTTAAAATCCATCCGAAGCTGTTTGAATAAACGAACAGTTGACATGATTCAGATGAAGATGTCCATTTGCACAGTACACCAGCCGATTAAAGCCTGCGAAGCGCGGAGCAAGTTCTGCGTGGTATATTCCGGAAATCCAAAGTTCACCTGAAGGAAATCAAGGCATGCGTGTAGTTCTTGATCTGATTTTTTGGTCAAAAGGGTCATAACCGATGACTCTTTCACATCTCATCTGGAGAAACAGAGTACTTATTGGCTTACTTCCGAGGCCTGAGATCCATGGAGGGCCTGAGTGATAGCTGCCTTTTATCGATGACGGTACTGGGCACGCCGCACCGCTTACATTCTCCAAGCCTCAGCTGTCTTGCGTCGGCAATGACTTTCGGTTCGGTTCGGTTATTCTCTCCTTCTCGAGCCAGGAGGCTGGAACTCGACGACCCTCTCAGCTGGAGTATTGGTGTCCATGCGCTCGAAGTTTCCGAATGCAGTGCAGTTGACAGACTTTTGCTGACAGCACCAACACATCGAACAATTCTACAGCGACACAGATTCAAGTTAGTCCATTAACCAATCGTGTGGAACCATCTAGCACCTCGCGTATGTTGTTCATGGCTTTAATGAAGTCAGAAGAAGTTTATATTTTTTTTACCGATTAGAGCCGGTTTGAAGTCCTGCATTGCAACAGTTCGCAAGTGAAGGGCGAGGTGAATTTGTTCTGAAGTCAGTTGATCCGAGGGAACGTTGGCTTATCAGACACTTCAGAATTGGTTGGAATGTTACTATAAGATCCTTAAACAAAGCTTAAGATCCATAGACGCACTTAAAGCTCGTCTTTCAAATTTGTTCTGCAATCTCTGCTGCCACACGTCATACCTTCCCTTCGAACGGACAGCCGCAATCGCCATTTCCAGCGTTTCAAAACTATTCCGGAGTCACAACGCATCACTCGATGAATTAATGAGACACACATGCCTTAAAGAATCACTCTGGTTCCACGGACGTAGAAGGAGCCGCTGTTCCCTTATCCCCACCAGGATCAGTGAATAACAGCAACAAAGCAAGATTTATATGGTTAAGTCTGCACAACACCGCCATGGATCCATTGGCGCAGTGGCACTGTTCAAAATTCAAAGGAAGACATCAGGATTCTCCAGAACTTCAGCACATGACGTCCTGCCTTGCATCCATTGGTGCTAATTAAAAGCATGGTTTAGCCGACCTGCATACCACTTGGTGCCACATTTGGAAGACAATATTGAAGGCAGCCGAGTTTGTTGGTTAATTCCCACGTTGGGCGCCATTGCTACAAAAGAGGCTGAGCCCTCTAGAGAAGTATTTCAATTCCAGTCGCTTTGCTTTTCTCAATAACACTCCCAGCAGGTGCCAAAAGAGTTGCTTGCTGTCCCACGTTGAGCACCATCGTTGCGAAGACGAGAGTGACACAAACAAGCAATGTGCTTTGTGCGTGCCTTCGATGTGCAGCACTAAGGTGATTGCTCTCGCCCCCCTTACCAAAGTTTCCGACCGCTCATCGAAACCACAAAGTTGCCAGTCACTACAAAGTCCGTTCTCCATATCAACTGGCAACAAAGGAAGCCAGCCATCAAATACCAATTTTCCTCGAACCCTCGTATCCGTTCTCATCATCATCCTTGACCACAAACTCGAACGAGAATCAACCAAATGTTGGGCAATTTCATTCCACTTGGGAGCCACTGACATACGACCTCTGAATCACCGCACCAAGCAGACGAAAAATCCTTCCTCCTTGAAGGACTCTCCTTCTCAGGTTTCCCACCCACACGGCGAGAGCATCTAAAACAATCGTTTATTCAAGCTGCTTGATGCTTGATTATGGGACGCTGCGGATAAATTTATCCTCCGGCTGCTGCCCTTGTTCGGTGCCGCTGTCGGTGTCTGTGTAACATTCACCCACACAGGACGAGGTGGGATAAATCCTCCTCATTAAAATAAATTATGTGAATTTTACAGGCTTGTTGTGGGATTTTTCATTTGTCTGGCGGTTGCGGGGACCTGCCGAGGACGGGATCGGAGTCTGGCTGTGTTTCGTTCGTTCGTTGGTTCGCTTCAGTCACGGCCGCAGATATTGTGGGAAAATCGTCGGGTGGTTTTTATCACTTTATCTGGAATTAAAGGATCACATTGCGCGCCCCCTCCGAATGGTTTTCTTTTGTTTTTTTTTCTCCGTTCGCACGAAAGTGTGCTGTGGGGATGGCGAAAAGCACGAGCTTCGGAGCCAATTAGGACGATGATGCTGTACTAATTCGAATGCGTTTGTGCTAAAGGGGTGGATGCTAATTGGATTCGGTGGTTGCGGGGCGGTTGGCTGGTTTGTTGGTTGGTTGAGGTGCGTGTGTGACGAGAAATAACCTCGATGTTCTTTGTAGGACAATGGGGGCTGAATGGGTGAACGTGAACCGGGTCATGCGAGGGAAGATGCTGTCAGCTGAGTGGAATCGTGTCAATGCCGTGGAGTCTACGAAATGGAGAGTGGTTTGGGATGGTTTGTGGAACTTTTTTAAAGTCTTCTTCGAACAGGCATGTCGTAGGTAGTGCGGTGCATTTGTGTGTGGAAGGGGCAGGGTGTGGATCGTGGGATTTGCCTAGATTCAGTAGGAGGACCAATGCAATAGATTACGATTCGTTGGAGAGACTACTTCTATAATTGAAGAGAACCACGAACTGACACTGGATGTCTTCCAACTTGAACAAGAATTCATGCGACATTAGCTGGTTATACTAGGAGTAAATGAAATACGAAGGTTATGTGTGGGCGGATGCCACGGCACCGCTCTACTCTGGAACACCTTGTGGCAACCGACGGGGACGTGGAGGTGGACTCCTACTTACAGCAACAGCGAGATGCCTAATTTCCTGGCAGCCTACTGGTGATATGATTTTTCGGAGAAGAGTACGGTGCTACCAATATACGACTTATGTCTCAACAGAAATCTCGTCGGAGGATGACAAGGAGACTTTCTACAACAGACTATGTGCCGTCTCCAGGACAACGCTGAATGGAGACATTGTCGACCAGAGCCTAATGAAGGGCTAACACATGTTATAGGAAAACATGGGCTAGACAACCGCAATGACAATGGCGAGAGGCTTGTATTTTTTTGTAAAGCAGGTTATATCATGTGTGAGCGCAATGACTGCCACAAAGTCTGTTGGGTTTCCAATGACAAACGAATTGACCATTTTTCCATCAGCCGGCGCTTCAAAAGCAGTCTCCTTGACGTCCGAAACAAGGGAGGAGCTGATGTGGCGATACCATCTTATGGTAGCTTATCTGGAAGTAGATGTGACAACTCGAAAGATGCGACTGCTGGTCGCAGCTTTAATCAACACCCAGTGAGAAGTGCTTAGTTCGGATGAGGATCAGCTCAAAAGATGGAAAGAGCATTTTGCTACGGTTCCAAACCGTATATTCGCCAGCAACATGCACTCAAGCCGGACTGAGCTATTCGATGTAAGAATTGCTCGAATTCGCACCACTGCCCCCAGAAGGGTTGAAGCGATTTCTGCCATCAAAGCATTGAAAAGCAACAAGGTAGAAGGTTGCTCCGAAGCAGTAGGGCAGGTGGGGAGAGTTGTGTCACATTGCTAGAAATAGAACGCGATGGCGCGTAAGCTAGTTGAGGCCCTATGCCGCACAAGGGGACACAGGAACTAAAGGAGAACCCACATCTTGGTCCCGATGATAGCTGGATGATTGCAGCGAAATGTTTGGCAGCATCCGTGACTTTGCACAGGTCTCAGATTACAGGGCGTATGTGGAACAATCTGTGATTCGTCTGTCTTCTGAGGAATAGTCGATTTCTTAGAAGTCCTAGGAAATAAGCTCTGAATCATGGAGAGCTTATCGGCACTCGAAGATTTTGCCGGGCATTATGATGCGAATTCTAGGACTGATTGGAGTTTGAAAGGAATGCTGAGTATTCTTGAGGTTTGTTTCGTTCACATCTAGAAGGTCCACCTTCGTTTCTATAGATTACATCTATCTTCTCTCCACAGCCAGCCTATCATTTCTGCAGGTAGCCTGCTTACAGCCTTCATAATTGACTCAGGATACCACCAAAACGCTGGTAACCTCATCAATGAACTAATAAACTGCAACCAACAGCTACCGCACACCTCATAATCTGCGGCCACGGTAAACAGGCGAGCGTAAGCCGCCTGCCGTCGCCCAATCACGTCGCACAAATAATCAGTTGTTATCTCATTAAATCCAATCACCTGCCAATGTAACCAAACACAAACTTTGAGCCGACTTTCAACGAAACTTCGAACCAATTTCATGTAAATTCTGACACCCCACCCCACCGTCATTGTTGTGTTGGATGAAAAGTTTCGCTGGCCTCAGCCAACTTCTGTCATCCCCGTGCCAAATTAGGGCCATGGTCCGACGCGGAAAAAAAGAAACTTGCCATTGTTTACCTCTCACAGCCGGTCACAAAGAACGAGGCATGGGCGTGAATCCAGTGGACACATTTACATATTTTGTTTTTTTTTGTCTCTTTTTTTTCCCGTGTTTTTTGCGGTCTTTTCGACAGATTTTTGTGTGAGTGGCTGTGGCCTCCCGGGCGACTCCTCTTGTCGCGCTTGTCAATCATTGTTCATCTTTCACAGGTGTTAAAACACCGGCGCTGTCTTAATGGAATAATGAAGGAAAAATAAAAGAGAAAACCAAAGCAGAACAAAACAAAACAAAAAAAAGAATAAAACAACGAAGGAAAAAGTTTTGCAAAGCATTTCCTCATAATGAAGGCGTCCCCCTCCGCCCGTCGCGGCTCGGTGCCACTGTCAACATAAACAGAGGAATAAAGTCCTTTGCATCCTTCATGCGGGTGCGCGCGGGGTCCTGTCGCGCTGTATGTTTGTTGTTTACACGCAAATTTAAGGCTTACAATGGAATCCAATTAAAGTGACACCACGGAGATTTGGAGAAGATCCTTTAGCGTTTTTTAACTTTAATTTGCACCGTGGCAGCAACAAAACAACAGGATGCGCGCTAAGCTGGAACGATGTTGAAAGAGATTTGGGAATCATTCCTTTTTGCTGATCCACGTCGTCGTCGTGTGCAAATGTTTAATCGTTGCGATTTATGTTTAAGGCTCAGATGCAGCGTTTCATGGGGATATCATTTCTGCATCAATTATGATTACACGTGGGTCTTTTTTGTTTCCTCAATTTTTAATAACTCGCCGCTCTGACGATGACCAAAATGTCTTGTCAGACTTTTATGGCTCCCTGATGAGAATTACTTGAGTAATATTCCCCGCAAATTCTGTTTCATTACACTGATCGTTGATGGAGGGCGCTTAAATGGTTGACCCAAAGAATATTGGATGTCTGTCGTAGTCGTTCCTTGAAACTGGATAATTCGGGATGTTAGCTATTTGACGATCAAAGCCCGTGCCTTTATGACCACTGTAAGCCAGAGCGACCAAAATCGACGGGACATGAAAAATCGCTTTAAGAGTGCTGTAAACGCCTGAGGCAATTTGCAGACCTTTCCTCACTGATGATGGGTATTAGTCCAGCAGGATTCCATAATCGGTCCCAATGAGAAAAATTAATGACGATGGGCAAGGGGTTCCAAGAAAAGGTGGATCACGTAGCGAAAATACTAAAAAGAAGCCGTTTGATGGACAACGTGGTTGACCTCATCTTGTGCAAAACATGAAAAATATCAAATCTCCTGAATATGGATGGCACTACAGCCCGTTGAGGGCCAGGGCGTAGCTTCTCACCAACCACTCGGGTTTGTGCATGCTATTGTTGAGGCCTACAGTACAGTTTTATGCCGACTCCGAACGGCCAAGCTCTTTCCAGACAATCTGCTGAATACGACTGATTGGTCGCACAAATACTCAAGTAACTACAAAACCATATCGCCAAGAGTGTAATCGCATTTCGAAGGTCCCATGCAGTACAAATATTATAAAAAATCCTAACATCCTCCCAGACGGAACTCCAGCGCGCACTCGATAGGTTTGTGGCCGTGTGTGCTGATGCTGGAATGAGGGTTAACGTGGACAAATCGGAGGTCATGGTCATTTCCAGAACGCCTGTTCAATGCACTTTGCATTTTAGTGGAGTCCCATTGAAGAAGGTGGAGAAGTTTAAGTATCTCGGGGTCTTTTTCACGAGTGATGGGAGGAGTAATGCTGAGCTTTCCTGTATGTTGGTCAAGCTGGGTCAGTTTTGACACAGCTGTTGTGGGAATTACTCGCCGGGATAGGGTGAGAAACACGGCAGTGTGCGAGGAACCCAACATTGAGCAGCTGCTTCTTCGAACGGAAAGGGCTATGCTTCGGTGGTTTGGTCACGTGGCACGAATGTCCCCATCATCACGACTTCCGAGGCGGGCGTAGAATGCGATTCCATCAGGTAGGCGACCGCTTGGCAGACCCAGGACGAGGTGGTTGGACCATGTCCAAAAGTCGATGGCGGAGGATCGAGTTGCCTGGACATCTCTCGTGCATGGTTTACCCCCGCGACCCTTTTAGTGGATCATGCGGGTCAGAAGATGATGATGGTGATGATGATGTAATTCTGAATACTAAGCAACACCGTCAAACGATTTCAATTCAGGTTACTGAATTTTCTACGATATCTTCTCAAAAATTCGTACTTGATACTTAATTGTTTCTTATATACAGTCAGCCTCAAAAGTAAGTTGACAGCATAAAGCTGTTTCTCCAGGAATTTAATGAGTAATGTAAATGAAAAAAAAAATGAGGGTATGTCATAAGCTATGGGCACGGTGGGTGATAAGTGATAACCCAAAAATGTGACGAAATTTACCCCCGAACTCAGACAACATTATTCCCTAAAACATACTTTTGAGCCTGACTGTACGTATTGAGACCTTCAGAATTTCGTTTTTCTCATCGCATCTCGTTTGCAGTGGCCCACATGATCCACTAGAAGGGTCGCAGGACAAATCCGTGGAAACAGCTCTCCGCTCACAGATAGAAACCATTGAAAAATCCCTCAAATATAGGGAATTTACCCTTGCTGCATTTTTTTACAACAAAAGTGCATTCAACAACATTAAACCAAAGGCAATCTCACTCGCACTTACCTACCTCGGCAAGTCCTTTGTGACTTTCGCTCATCAGATACTCACCACCAGGGCCATCCACTCTATCCTGAGAGATGCTGTGATCTGTAGAGGAGTTAATAGCGGAACCCTACAAGGATCCCCTCTTCTTTGGAAACGTTGTGGTTAATGAACTGATATTAATACTGGAAGAGGCTGAAGCTTTTATTCAATATCAACATCGGCCAAATTTAACCACCCTTTAGATAATAAACTGACCTGGTAACTGGAAGATGTAAAAAGCCAGTGGATGCAAATGGGGACTTCAGCCACGTTTCACTTACTGGTATTTACGAGGGGCGTTCAATATATTCTCGGTATCGGGGTGAAGCTGTGTTTGTATATATAAATTGACTTATTTATCAAGTAATACTATTATTTTAGCGCATTCATGTAAAATTTCATATAAATGTGATTATTAATTCGCATTTTATCTCTAGTTAAACAGAATCATAATGGCAACTGAGACGATGATGGTGAAAATTCAGCATCGCGCTGTAATTAAATTTCTCACTAAGCAAAGAAAAAGTCAAAAAACTATTCATGAAGAGATATTGGCTGTTTACCAGGGTTCCGCACCTTCATTATCAACTGTGCAAAAGTGGTCAAGTGGGTTCAAGAGAGGCAGAGAGAGCATTGAAGACGACCCCCGCTCCGGCGCCCCGGCTACTGCTTGTACGGGAGAAAGCATCAAAGAAGTTGAAAAACTTGTTCTTGAGGATGCCCGAATAAAGGTGAAAATGATGGCAGAAATGACCAAGCTTTCAATTGGTACCATTCACACCATTCGTCATGACCATCTTAACCTTTCAAAGGTCAGTGCAAGGTAGGTGCCACGAATGCTCACAGCGCCTCAGAAAAAGGTGAGAATCGCATGCTGTAGAGAGCTTTTGGAGATGTGTAGTGAGAACGCGGACGGTGTTATGGATCGAATTGTTACTGGTGACGAAATATGGATCCACCACTATGACCCTGAAAGCAAACAAAAGTCCATGCAGGGGCATAAAAAAGGAACAGACCCCCGAAGAAGTTCAAAGTCACTCCGTCTGCCGGGAAGCTCATGGCCACAGTTCTTTGGGACTCAAAGGGAATCTTGCTCATTGAGTATAAAAAAAAGGTGAAACCATCAACGCCACATCCTACGCTTCCACTTTTCATAAGATGTAACAAATGCATTGATGTTAGGGGAGATTATATTGAAAAATAAAAACAATTTAATTTGAATTCGCATTTTCCTTCATATTGATACCGAGAATATATTGAACGCCCCTCGTACCTCAATTATCAGACTGACACTAATGTACAGGGTCTCAGTTAAGCAAGGTCGTCAACTGCAAGACACTCAACAGAATGCAGAGGCGAGAGTGCATGTGCATCAGCGGTGTGTTGAGAAGCACTCTGTCCGACGCACTTAATACACTCCTCCACCTTCCTCTATTGGAACTATTTGGCAAACAACTAGCAACCAGCACAGCCTTGAAACTAGGAACACACCAATTGTGGTCCGCTCATATCATCGGCCACGTAACTATTCTTAACGAATTCAACTATCTTCCCATCTTCCCAATGACACCGACGGCAAACGATCGCATTCTCCACTAGCATTCCTTCCAGTTCGGAGTGGGTGTCGGGCAATGAGATGCTGGATGAACACCTGTGAATCTTGGCAGTCATATAGAAGATGCATTAGGGGGTGTGTGTTGGTGTATACTCCTAAGTAACCAGTATTGCTCTCTCAATGAAGCCCCCTGACCATTGTAGCGTTTTCATTTCAGCCAGAAACTATTGTAATAAGAGAGGCGGCACTGCCCTGGCTCAAGATCAATATAATAATATAATAATATGGGCGGCGCTACAGCTCGTAGAGGGCCAGGGCCTAGCTTCTCAGCAACCACTAGTGTTGTGTGTGCTATTGCTCTATCACGAGCGGAAGGGACCTACAATTTTATGCCGACTCCGAACGACCAAGTTTGAGAAGCTTTTTCTAGACAGCTATACTCAAGATCAATATAATTTTCAAAAAGATTCTGACCATCAGACCGCAATTAAGTCCTTGGACAATGGCATGTTTAATTCAAAAACATCGCTTAATTGCAGGCTGTCTCTGAACGAGATGACTGAGCATTTCAATATAAACCTTATATGGGTGCAAGGATACCACTGTGACATACCGATGAGCTCGCCAGTTGTGGTACAATCGCTGCAGCCTACCATCTTCTTAAGATACACACAATCAGAGCAACCAACCACATGTGGTTAGGAGGCACCACCTGCCTTAAAACAGAGGAAATACGGTCAGCACTTAATCTTAAACGATCACTCTTCCTGCTCAGACTTCGAGCTGACCTTCACTCAGGACGCTAATCGTTGTCACTGCGCCGGACACTGTGCAATTGGCGCACACGCCCGCAGCATGGGTGTCAATGATTTCTGCAGTAGCTGTATGGATGAAGAGGAGGTAGAGACTACAAATCACCTCCTCCAGGTTGTCACATCTAGGGGCCTACTTTTTGAACAACCTCAGCGAACCAGATAGCGTAAGCATTAGTCAGCTAAATCGCTTTATTATAAGCATCACCTGGTTCCAAGAATAGGAGCTAGTCAACCACTCCTACTTCCCCTTCCAAGGACGACCAAGCAGAAGTGATTTCAACTCGAACTGCAGCACTCCTTCCCCCTCTGCACATTGGTGTAAAAACAAAGTTGTTACTTAATCCTGCACTCTCGTCTAATTACCTCGAGCACTTAACATGCCGACGCTCAAATCTCAATCAGGTCTCTTAAAAATGCGAAATTGGCGATCCACTTCCATTCGGAGTGGAAACCTCGAGTATCACCGCACAAATAAGTCCAACCACTTGCCTCGGAGCACACCTCTCGTCATAGACACCGTCGCTTTCTGCGCACGCCATCGCAAGGAAACTCCTTCAACTGTGCATCGAGCTACCAGAAGATGGGCGCCAACGATTCCGTTTCATAATTTGAAAACTTTCTCCTCGTGGTTCGTCGTCGGTGAGTCGGTTAAAAACAAACGAAACTTCACACACTCACCTAGCTGGGGGGAAGTCATGCAGATTTGATTTCTGCTCGGATCGACGGTTGTGGCTGGTGGCCTGCCGAAGAACATCTTATCCGTCGGTGTGTGCTGTGATATGTTTATCATCGTGATTGCTTTTCGCCCCCGATTGCACTCGAATAGGTGCTGCTGCATCTGATCTGGGGACCGGCATGGCGCACCCATCAATGGCAGCAAACTTTGGCAAGACACTTACTTCCCCGTCGTTGACTATGCGGCTGCATTTTGGACCATGATTGAGTGGCAGGAGGAATGCCATCGTGTCCGGCTGATGCTCGTGCGGTATTTTTGCTTCGGTGGAACGTTTCCCATCTGTATCGTGCGCACAGAGAGGCCGGAAATAGCCTTGACTTTCGCACGACGCACTATTAATCATTGCAACGAGCCGGGACATACGAGTGCTGTGTGCTGGTCCATTTGTTGACGATGGTCTTCTCGTGTTTTCGTTGTCTTGAGACAGCATGACCCTCTTGGCCTGAGAATGACAAATCGTTTGGAATGCGGTCAAGGGGCGCTGATGGGGGACACATGTAGTCATCAGGAAGGGGGACAGTCGGAACTGGAAGGTTCGAGTGGAGATGTAACGTCATCGAGTGAGGCTGCACAAGAGTCGTGGTAGACATCTACGGAGTTATGTATTCCACGGAGCTTTCGATGAGACCATCTCTCCAGCAGACGCACAGAAGTCAGCGACGGGAGGGTACAAGCAGTCTAGTAGAACGCTTTCTCTCTGGTATTTTAACTCATGGTTGAATCCTAGAGTGAATCTGGTACCAACAACTCGATCCGTGGGAACAGGGGTAATAAACCGAAGCATTTTTGGACTGATGTTTGCGGAGCTCGATTTCGTAAACAGTTGTTCCGATTGAAATGGATATTCGTGTTCCACGTTCTGGATTAGGATATATGCTAATGTGGATAACAGGGACACGCCTTAGAAAATGTTACACATACGACACGTAGTCCCACTGAAGTTTGGGGCAACCGAACCACACACGCTTCGAAGCCCAAATGCTGGAAACTCCGGTACCACAAAGCACTGATCAATGCCAAATCGCTCCCTAATCTCTTTGAGTGTCAGTGAAGAGCCACAGAGCTTGCTGCGGTCTGTAGTAGCAGCATGTACAAATTCGAAAATCATGCCAGCTTCGAAGCAGACTTCTGCTACAACGCATCTGCACACGTCCCAAGTCATTCTTACACACCTAACAAGACACCAACACCCAACCACCTGCAGTCTGGCCGCAAACCCGGTGACGAAAGTTCGTCTTGGACTCAATTTTCGATGACTCAACTATGCGTCACTGGCCAACACACACCTCGGCAATCTCTCACAACGCCGCTGATGCACTCAATTCCATTCATTCACTCTCAGATCCCAGATAGTAGTTCGAGAAGTCGTTGAAAGTCCCCTTCAAATGCAAAATATGCAAAAACAATTTGAAATTTGTTTCAAAAGAATCCAAGACTCTCTCCCCCCGCCACCCCTGGCTCAACCGAAACCACCAATTTGTTTCTGGAGCCAACAGCAGCACTGCCGCCGCCGCCACTTCCACAATTTCCACCGCAGCCATCACCATCAGCACCATCAACACGACCATACGACAGAGGCATCTCTCTACGCAAATGTCCTGCATATCTTGCGGATGTTTGAAAAGTTTCCCGCTGTGAAGCACAATTCTGGCAGGAACTTTGTAAAATCCCGAACCACACACGCCCCTGTGTGTATGGGGTGTGCGGGCTGGGCTGTGCTGTGCTCGTTGGCGCCGGGGGGTGGGGAGTGTATTTAGTGACATTCCGAGGGAGTATTGTTCGTGTGTGTCAAGTAGACTTGCAGACAGGTGCCTACTGACTTTGGACAGATATGCGAAATGGTTCTACCTGGCGAACGCTGCTAAGCGCAGGGATGCCAACCTGAGATGTGCCCCTTAAAGGTGTCGCATCGCTTGCATGTCGGGTGAAATATTAAATATATATGCCAACGAGGGGTGGCAATGATGGAAGTGCATTCAGAAGCTGGGGCCGCTTGCACTTTCTGAATTGCATTTAAAGTCTAGTCAATTCCTAGGCGGTGCCACTTGACATTGGCTTTGGAGTTGGCGGAGATGCAAGAGTTGTGAGTACTTTGGTTTTTACTTTAAAGTGGATATTTAGTGCGATTAGCTTATCAAAAACGAAACAAGGGTGAAATTTCTGAAAACAAAAGAAAAAGCTGGACAAAATATAGAATCTTGTGGAACCGTCTTCGTCGTCTTCTCGTGTTTTCGTTGTCCTGAGACAGCATGACCCTCTTGGCCTGAGAATGACAAATCGTTTGGAATGCGGCCAAGGGGGGCTGATGGGGAGACATGTAGTCACCAGGAGACAGTCGAATTTGGAAGGTTCGAGTGGAGATGTAACATCATCGAGTGAGGCTGTACAAGAGGAATGTCGCAGTCTTGCATGATGACGAATAGACTATGGTGCCATCCAGAATTGATTGCACTCAGCATAACCATGAGTGTGGAAGCACATGTCCGGTTTTGGAAAAGTGGGAGGACAGGTGTTGGTCAGTTCGTCGGTGTGTCCATTGGTGAACGAATCTCCTAGCCTCTCGAGTGCTTCCACATCACTGCCAAGTCCAAACGTTGAGCTGATCGGCGGATGCACCAATGTACTGAAATGGAGTGACTTTTGGATATCTCTTAGACTGTGTCCGGTTTTGAGCTTTCGTTTGAGACCAAAGAACTCGAGAGAAACGTATCTCCTAAAGAAGTGTGTTTTCGGGTCCCAAAAACGAGAAGCAAACGCCCGTATGACGTGGGAAAAGCAGCGCAAAAAGCACATGAATCGTTCTTATCCGGCAATCTTCAAAGCTGACTGGTCACCTCCGTGAGCTTAATCTCTCGATCTTCAGTTCGCAATTTCCCACACTTGCATCGATCGCTTGACCTCACTTGATTTAATCAAACGCGATGATGATCTGTTCACACGGTAGTGCAACACATTTTCTGCTGGTAGTCTGCCTGGATTTGAAGTTCTCAGATGCGGAAATGCAATCAAGATTATTTCTGCTGGCCAGCCTAGTAGTTCTCGTACTGCTTGCTCCAACCGTGTGCTACAACTATACGCAGGTTTTCGAAGAGGAGGCAGAGGCATATCAGTTGAAGCTCCGGGAATTTATTTCTTACTCGGTAATCGTGGGTGCAAGTTTGTTGTTCACAATGGCAAGTGTCGTACACCAAAGACGGTAAGATTATGTTTGAGGCAATCTTGGGACGAGCTGTCCACAAAACAAGTGCTTCTCTGATTGTTTGATGGAAATAAGGACTTGTTGAATTATTCGCTCAATAAAGTCTGAAATTCTCAGAATATAGTGCTTTATTGAAGAGTAAAAGATGCCGTGTGAAGTTCATGAAATAGTCAATGACCAAGTAAGCATAACTACCTGCACCGTCTAGGTTGACGTTGTGGCTAAGTGGTCAATAGTATGTGTTCCTTCCTTGAAGCCGCACTTCATTTGGCGGCGCATCTACCTTAATTGTTGCTCTTGTCGGGGCATCGAATCGGACTCGTGTCAGTGAAAGCAGAACACTAAGAGTCGACGCACATGTCCGCTACTTTCAGGGTACTACTGATCATCTTAATATTTGGCTTTAGTCCATTCATCTATTCCATTCAAGAATTTTGACGTTGAGCCTGTGACAACGCAGCAGAGGACGTCGACGCTCAAGGTGGTGCACACAATTCGAGGCGGACTTCAGCCGGCTTGGTGTGCAAAACTGGAGACTGCTGGGGAGATGGTGTTCGCTGGAGAGGAGGCATCATGGGTGACGCCCAAGTCCACCTCGGACTCTGGCGCCCTAAGAAGAAGACAAGTCAACACTGATTTACATCTACCCGCAGCTGGCATAGCTGTTAATGTGTTCATCGTTTATGTATCATCTGCGCAGTGATCGAGTCTGCGATTCAACATATGGCTTGAAGGTGGATTCAGACTGCCTTCTATCGTCGCTGCTAACGTGTGGAACTAAAGTGGCACATCCCCAGATCTCTACGAAAACTTTCTCATCTGGTTTTTCCTTCCATCTTGTTACTCTGCCTCCGAGACGAATCAAGCAAACCATTTGCCTTGCATGCCAGACTGCCTGATGGGACGTCGTCTACACCAGACAACAACCCGATAAACTCTGAACCACTCAAGATTACTGATCATTTCGCGGCTACGCTCTCTTTAACCCGATGCCAGCATCTTCCACGCACGGTGGTCGATCCATGGAAATTCCAATCTGACTGGACAGCTGGTCTATGTTTAGATTTCTCCGAAAGTAGTGCCACGAGATAGCCTCTGAGATTGATGTGAGATTTTTGGTATCGCAGGCATGTCTGATCGCGATTTTAAGTCAGTTGCATGAAAATGGTTCTGTGCTCGGTTGTGGCCATAGCGCTTCTAGTGATCGTTTATATGTTCTCTTGTGTGGCTCCAATGAATGGCATGCAGGTTGGCATCGATGCCACGAAGATCCCTGAAGGAATCTTCTACGAGGCCATTTTCCGTGCACCTTCGAAATGCGGACTGGATCATTCTGGAAATTGTAGGACTGTAACTAAGACGTAAGTGACTACTAGTTTCTTGGCGAATTTGATACAATTTGAAAGTGTCACGTACTTGAGTCGCGCTAGAATCTGGATCACATTGAAGAGAATGTGTTTCCTTCTTCAACTCGTGGATTTCGTGGAACTCGTTGGTTGCTGTTATGCACTATCGGACAAAATAACATGCAAACATTAATTATTCATTTAGTTGTGCGTTAACTAGTCGTGTCTAACTGCCATCAGCCGCAGCCAGCTCCCCTCAGACTACATCGATTCTGGTTGCAACGCGACAACAGAAAAAGTGCACTTTTCATTCTATGTACTGCACGCTGGCAGATTCACATAATTTTTGATTTTTTTGCATTTTCTTTTGGGATCAATTTAAGGGGTTGTAGCATTAAGCAAAGTGTTGGAACCTCATTTGTAGTGTTTGATGTTTTGATTGATATTAGGTTGACCACATGAAAACTTAGTTCGCGACAAGAAGCTCTCTAGTAAGCATCTGCAGAAATCGGACTTGCTTTATAAGATAACTAGTGACCCGTTCCGGCTTAGCACGGGTTCAATGGAGAAGCTAATGTGATGTCAATGTGGAGTGATTAATGGTCTGAATCAGACTGCCACATCAACAATTTATAAGAATGTCCTGATAACGAATGTAAGACTTTTCGCATGTTGCTTTCACGCGCAAATAGTTTTTAAGCCACGATTTTTGTACAGTAACATTGATACCATATTTCATATCATAACTTATTAAGGCCTTCATGCAGGAAGTTTCTGAAGCACGTTTCCTTCAGCATAATTGAGGAAAATACTAACCGAATCACCCTTCGAAATGAAGGCTCCAAAAAAAGATACATTCAAGAGCGGATGATGTGGCATTAAAGTAATAGTTATGACGTTCAGTCACTAGTATCTCAAAATTTTGACCAGGATGTTTTATTTCTAACGATGCAGTTTAGCTACCCGAGAAATTCTCTTGAAATCATCCACACAAATTGCATACTTGTGCTAAATCCCAGTCCCAGAATTTGGAATTGGACGGTGAAAAGTCATAGAACTAATGCTCCAAGAATGAACAAAAACGGCTAAGGCGCGTCTCAAGCTCTACTGACGCCATCGCTGATTTTTGTGTATTAGTCTAAGGAAAGGAACATCCATAATGCATTATTCGATTACATATCAAATGCATAAGGGTGCTGTATGAATATACTTACAAATGTTCTCATATCATTGAGATAGAATACACATCTCCAGCTAAACCAAAAGCCTTCTATAATACTTACCTCAATTGTACTTCACTGCACATCTTTCCTAGGCTTGTACACCGCTTAATTGTAGTCCACTGTAAAGGCTCAACTATAATGCGCATGAGCGAGCATTAGCTAGTGTCAAACGCGCATGGGTGAGTGATCGAATACAACCACCCCTATGAGGCAACCCATAATGTCGTCTATGAAAGATTGCGAACATTTCGTCAAGCATGTGCAAAACACGAATGTTTCGTTAAGCATGATCTAGTGCGAAATGAATCACACCGCGCATATGCGAATGTGACAGATAAAACACAATAGATACAAAATCAGCTGATATTGTATTGGTATTCGTACATACATACACATATAATCGAACTGGAAACATGAGGAATTCATAATAAATCAAAATTAAATAAAAAAAGCAAGCAACGGAAGAATATCTGTCAGGAGGCTATGCGCGCATGTGTTTATTATAGTTACTCATGTTTTTTTTAGCAAACATGGCGGAACAGTTCGTCCAAACTTGACACTAGCTCGTGCTCGCTCATGCGCATTATAGTTGAGCCTTAAGCAATTGAAAGGTATTATATTATTATTTCGATCATAAGGACAATATCAAATAAATTTATTCACCTCGAAGGCAGCTCGTATTTTTTTTCCATTTCCTCGTTTACTCGATCAGATTTTGGCACAACAGATTTCGTACCATGCTTTCACACGCTCAAGTTGTCAAATTTCGTTGTCATTCGATGTCTCTTATTTACGCAGGCGTTACTTGTTTCCGATACAAAAGATTTGAGCATAACAATACAAAGAGAGTGGAAAAGAGCAAAAGCTCACTAGAAAAGCATTTTGTTTCGATAAAATCTCTCAGTCGGCTCGATTACTTCCAACATCAACAAACAAATAAAATATGCGTACAAACATTCCTCTTGAATCACTCTATCTATTGATGAAAACCGCATTAAAATCCGATGCCTAGTTTTCAAGATCAAAGCGTACACCGGGACTCACGTCCAGAAGCGTTCTTAATAAAAAATTTCTTAAGAAATTGCATTTCTCCTAGTTTCTTACGCTTTGTCCGATACGTTGTTTATCTTTGTTTTTCTTGCAAATTGTTGCGTTACTCCACGCAAAGCACAGAATATTCTTAGCAGCAGCAGCTTAAGTTCGTGATATCGTTTGTTTGCTTAAACATTTCTAATCATATTTACCCTCCCATCACACATATCCTGAGTGTTAGGCGACTTGCTGTTCATCTCGAACGGCTCCTTCCATCTCATTTACCTGCCTGGTCGCCTAAAAGGGTATCGTCGCAAGTAATTCAACCAGCAAACCCATAACAACCCGATATCCTCTGAACATCTCAAGATCACTGCGCACTTCGCTGCCTAGTCAGCTGGTCTATGTTTAGATTTCTGAGAAAGAAGTGTCACTCGATAACATCTGAGATTGATAAGAGATTATTGGAACCTCGAACGTGTCTGGATTACGATTCAGTTGGATCAAAATGGTTCGGTGATCGGTTGTGGCCATTGGGCTTCTAGTGATCGTTTGTATTCTCTCCTGTTTCGCCCCAACGAACGGTATGCAGGTTAGCTTGAATAACACGGCGATTCCTAAACGGCAGATAGATGAGGCGATTTTTGTGACAAGCTCGAAATGCAAACTGGAACTGGAACTGTTGTCACTAGGAGGTGGCTGAGGCTGTGTCATAACTGAAGTGGAACACGTCGGATCGTAGGTGCATGTATAAGTGGAACTATACCGATGTGCAGTAAGGAAATGGCATCATGTTAATAAGAAGGCAAATAGTGTCATTGCCTATGACGGAAATCACTATGTACTTGATTTTTAAAGTAGACGTCCAGCTCATATTATGCTTCGCCATCTCTCCGCCACAGCGGCACCAATTTTTGCACCAAAGTTCAGTAATGCGCTGAGTGCAGTGGCAGTGGCATTGGTGCAACAGATCCCTGAACGGGGTAAGCTCAAATCTATCCCGAAGAAACTGCGCGCACACTATCTGTTGCTAGCAGTCTCCACTTGTATGTGTCACCATAGACTGTTGCGTTGTCCCACCGTAATCGATGAGTGATTAGGTCGCAACCAAGCCGGCCAGGCACTCGTCAATTGCCTAGTCACGCTTGGTCAGATAGTCAGTTGAGTTCCGAAGCTGTGAGTTGAGGAAATAAATGTCATAACGGACAACCAGTTAGGATTCAGGGCGCGTCCACTCTGGTGTCCGACATTCAATGAAATTAGTGCACGGGGCCTGCCTGATTGACTTGGAAAAGCGTCGGCATAACCAAACAATTGTCTGATCCACCTGATCGACGACATGACCACAGGTAGGAAGTTCCTTGCGAAAAGTGGTGACTGTCTGCAACCGGGCGCACAGTGGTTCCCTAGAGGAAAAAATACGCAAGAATTAAATATTTTCTGGAGACATGTGCTTCTACAAATATGAAAACTGAGAAATCCAAATTATTTGTTTTTAAGTTCAGTTCAAAGTTACATCTTGGAAATCTATAAAAATGTTAAACATTTTCCAACGTTCAGTAGTTTGATGAATCGAGATATATTCAATTTGAAGGGGTTCCAAGAGGCTGCAACGGGAGACCTGGTTTTTCGTTCATCATTCATCCTTTACCTCTACTGGTGCAGGCGTTTTTAGACTAAATAATGTATAATTAAATAGAGTGAATAATTTAATGGAAAAATAAATTCAGAATTTGTGTAAAATTTTGAATAAAACATGTAAATTTAGCAAATGAAGGACATGGGAGATGAGATTGAAAAGACATTTTTTTTAATATAATTTAGATTGTATACCATAGTTTAAGCTGCCCTTACAATTTTTGGAACATGAAATGACATCCTCTCATTTGTAATATGTTCCAAATCTCATTAAAATTGGCGCCCTGGTCTCGATTTTATGGAATTTGTTCCATCGCTCTCTTGTCATGAAACCACTGTGGGGCGGTTGGTTGTCCGATCTTGTTCTCAATATTCACTGCAGATCAGCTAGGTTTCGTGCCGCACTTGCGTATGACGAGTAGCCTCAAAGTATTAAGCCAATTTTTTCACAGTTTTCTTGGCTAAACAAAAAACAAAAACAGAATGAAAAAAAAAAAAAAAAAACAGACTAAGCCGAAAGGCAAACTTAAATGAAATATCAGAATAGCTTAATAGGGTCAGTAGGTTAGATGTAAGAACAATTGTTAAGATAGTTAAGCTAGTTTTAAGTATTTTTGTCTAGCATGTAAGTAAATGAATTAAAAATAAAACAAAAATTAACTAAAAAAAAAAAAAACTAGTGAATATCTTGGCCCCTGTATAACGAGGCAAACTTTGACAGGATGGATCATTTTATTATTAAGCAGATTGCACGAAACTACGACTTTCTCCAACAGTCTGATCTTTGGAGCTTAGTAACCCAAACTTATGAAAGGGAATGAAAGAGTGCGTCTTACCGACTTTATTCCTCCTGAAGCGTTCCCCTATCTCAACACAAAAGACCTAATACAGGATGCACAAGGATGTCCTGTCATCTTCCATGTCGTACGCCGCACCGTGTACAGCCGACTCCAGTTAGAACGGGAGACAGTCTACTTCTCATATTTTGTTTACAAACAAATCTGTGACCAACCGATAACCTCAGAACCTTTCCAGATTAGTGATCAATTCGCGTCTACACTCAAGCGCTCAGTTCAGTTGCGTCGAAATGTTGCTTCGTTCGGTTCTAATTTATGTGACGCTCGTGATATACTGCCTTCGGTTTGCTCGTGTGGAGGCCTCCGTGCATCATCAGCGGACGATGACAACGACGAGTATTCTTCGAACTCCGATCAAATGCAGAACCGATCATCGAGGAAGGTGCAGACAAAGGTACGAACGAAGCAGTGGTTCAACTTCGGCTGATCCCTGAGCGTTCTTTCTGCCTTCCACACCAAAGTGATCAGTCATTGTCTTGAAGTGAATTACATCCTCTCACACGATCGTTTGTCAATCGAAGACGATCCACTCTGAGTGCATAGCGCCGAAGTCGATGACATCTCACTCGATAACCCCTGACATTGATGAGGGATTTTTGGGACTTCGGATGTGCCGATTTCGCGATTTCGAGTCAGTTGCAACAAAATGTTACGGTGTTCGGTTGTGGCCATTGCGCTGCTAGTGATCGTTTATATCTTCTTTTGTGTCGCTGCCACAGACGGTATGCAGGTTAGCTTGAATAACACGGGGATCCTGGAACACGAGTTCCACCAGAGCATTCTGCGGACACCCACGAAATGCAGACTGGATCACAATGGGAATTGTAGGATGGTCCAAGACTGAAACCAGTTTCCGTGAATTTGTTTGGGGTAAGCCTTTGGATGTGGCCTTGAATGTGGGTGGGGTTTATTTCTTTTATGTCTACGGTAGCAATTGAATTGCAATCCAAAGGAGAAGTGTCAAGGCTGCGTTAGCACTTCTTCGTGTCATTCTTGTCGGCCGTTGCGCTGAGATAGTTGCGTCGCACGAAGATCTCGTTCACACTCTTGAACACACGCTTGTCAGTTCCGAGAGTGCTGAATGCACAGAAACAACCCATACACTGACCATCTAAAGTAAATTGAGTTCGTTGCTTGATATCGCAATTTTTCCAGTATGACCTTCGGCTTTCGCATTCCGTAAACGTCTTAACTACATATAAGCGTAGTGTGTTGTATTGGCGTCACTACTGCAGAGAGTGAGAGCGCGGGAGTTGCTCTTCGATGTGTCATAATACTCATGACATCGATCTTAGCTCTTATCTTGTGTGCATGTCCAATGGTGCTCAGGGTTGTTGTGTGCTGACCACCGACAAGAGTGGATGTACTGGCAAGCAGACACTAAACGTAGTGCGACACTTGTAAACTGTCTCAAGTTTTCCTACTTTATGCGTCAACGCAATTAATACCAGCTTTGGAACTTAACTGCAGCGCAGATAGTCATCGATTCGGTGGGACATCGCATCAGTCTACGGTTGCCGCGTGGGTAAATGGAGCTAGCAATAGATCGTGCTACCTGGCGACACATGTTGGCTGAGGTCCAGGTTCACCCCGCACTGTAGCACCACACAAAGAACTAAGAAGAAGTTGAGCAAGAATAGACCCGACGTAGTTCTCTTCTTTTTGCCAGCCACCGCACGAAGTTGTGAATCGAATTCGGACAAAATTGTCGGGCCTTGTTGTTAGTTGTACTCCTGGATTAGCCTATACTTCCTTGAATACCTTGGTGTCCATGTAGTAGCCATGAGGCAGTCAACAACTGGCAGCATTATCAAACTGAGGGATAACCCTACGAACTCCCTTGGCAAAACAGCAGGCAGTCCGGTATAAGTTAGCGTGATGGATCGTTCCTCTTCTAGTCCAAGAATAATTGCATTTGCCGATGTAAACGTGTACGCTCACACATCTTTTCATTTTTAACCGCACCGTAGTCTTCATCTACGAACCTTGGTGTTTCAAAGCGTTATCTTTCCATTCAGAGGGCCCTCCGAGACCATATCAACATTGTGGTGACTCACAAGTTATGCCTTATCAGTCGGTCCTCGGACTTCGACGTCAATACGTCAAGTGGGCTTCTCAATTCGTCAAAGATAAATGTGTCGTTTTTCAGTGGTTTCCATCACTTTGTCGAGAATCTCATGCGGTGAAGCGATGATTTCGACATATGTGCGTTTTTTGTCAGCACACGAATTTTCGTTCCAGACTCTGGACTGGAGTACGAGGGTGTTTCGATAAGTACTTCGCCTCACCGCCCGATGACGCTACTATTGCAAGAGAAATTTATTATAGCGTAGTATATTCTCGTAGACGGCTACTGCCAAATTTAAGTCGAATTAGACTCGTAGTTTTTTTTAAGGTCAGAACGACCGCTTGTGGAAGCGGGGGTGTCCGCGCATTTTAGGAAAATGGAAAAAGAGCAATTACGGTTTGGTGATTCGATTCTTGTTTTTGGAAAAGGAAATCGACATCAAAGAACGGTTGGATCCTGTGTCTTCTCCTTCGATGGCGACCATCAAAAATTTGTTTAACGAATTTTAACGTGGTCGCACGTCGGTTTTTGATCAGCCACGCTCAGGTGCCCCGAAAACTGGCTACCACGGAGGATAACGTGACAAAAAACCACGATCTCGCATTGGCAGACTGCCGATTGAAGGTGTGCGAGATAGCTAAGACGGTAGGCGTCTTAAAAGACCGCGTGGGTCCTATCCTGCATGAAATATGGGGTGTGAGAACGCCGTCTGCGCTATGGGGGCGACACCCAGCTTACTCCGGACAACAAGCGGAATCGTGCGACTACCGACAAATTGGTCGAATTAGGTCACGAACTGTTGTGCCATCCAACGATTTGGCTCCGTGCAACTGCTTTTTGCCTCCAAACTTGAAAAGTCATACGCCGGGCAGAATATTGAGTTGAATAAAGGGGTTATCGCCACCATGGGAGCCTTGCATTTGAGTTGAATGATGTGGCCTACTTTGCAAACGTCCAGAAAACGTATTTTTCAGACGGGCTAAAGAAGTTGGACCATCGCTGGATCGAGTGTATCGAGCTCAAAGGAGACAATGTTGAAAAAAAAAATGCCACTTTTCAAAAATGTTTGTTTTTGTTTTGTAGTGTGAGTACTTATCGGACGACCCTCATATGTGCAGAGGGGCATTGCGCACGATCGTAGGCAGACATCGAGCCAATATCTATCGAACCTGATTCCCATCGATTGTATCGCCTTCTCAAAAGAAAATTACTCAAAGATGGTTCGCAGGGCCGCTCCGGGCTGAAACAGCGTCGTCTGGATTCTTCGTTCCACAAATGCGGCAATTTTTTTTGCGTGTCGTCGGTGATCAAGATTTGCTTTCAAAATCCGGTTCAGTGCCAACCATTCGAGCGAATGTTTGCCCGTATTCCAAGCCACGCGTCGTGGACAGTCTGCGTCAAAGTTCCTTGACTTTATACAAAAATATATGCAAATCATCTTTGAATATGCGCGACAAGATGGTCGCCTTACATGTGAAAGCTCTCTCTTGATGCTTTAACCAGTTGATTGGAACGTCTTGAATATTGATGAACGGCGTACCTACGATCTCCCACTGTCCCGTGCTCAACGACACTCGATACCAAACGAAGAATAAACGGTGCTAGTTGACGACCACATATTTTATACAATGTGCATGTTAAGGTGAACACAACCGAGCGCCTATTATCTATGCTCAGCGTTTGACGTTTCAAGAACATGTCTACTCAAGTCAATCGGTTGATAAATGCCAAATGTTTGCATACCGACATAAAAGATGGAGCACCTCGAACTTAATGAAGAGAGGTGTTAATTTGAATTTGTTTATTTTGTTCAGCTCTCTGAAACGATGGCTTAACTTTGATGACATTGCTTGACATTCAGTGCTTTTAAAGCTACTCCTCACCTCTCATCTCGTGCACAATACAAAATGGTGGCCCTTAAGATGCCACTTTCTCGAAATATGCAGCTTCTCGATATCCTGGTGATTTCCCTCCTTTCCCGTCTCAACACGGAGCAGCAATCGTGTCCATCGCAAACGTCACATTCAGCGAAATACACGCGCTTTCCCGAAGCCTCTTAGAGCCAGATGTTGTTTTGCCACAAAGTCAACTCTAATTACAATAAATGTTTATCGCCCAGAAGCCTTTTTCTCGTCTACCACTCGCATCACCGACATCCAACGCAAGCCACATCTCACACGGAGATCGTGTTGTTTTGACATTTACTCAGTCAGCCTAGGAATTGCCTCAATTCAGTTTACTCACAAACATAATTCGCTTCGTGTTTCCGTCTTTATCACCCTGGTGTCAAACTTGATTTCGGCTATGCTTGAGTTCATTTGCATACGCAGTGTACAAAGATCGATGAGAAAGTTGATAGCCTCCGCATCTAATTTGACCACATTCTCGGGGTTTGTTCGCGGCTAGCTGCGAGAAAATCGAATCAGTCGTGTCAAGATGTTATTCCGTTCGGTTCTTGCCTTTGTGCTTCTTGCAATCGTTTGTTTGTTGTCCCTCGGCACTGCGCTGCCGCAGAAGGCCGCCGATACTACATCGAAGCCGAAAAAGGGACCTGAGGTTATCCTCATAACACCGCCAAAATGTCAATTGGACCACACTAACAACTGCAGACCCGTGAACTCGGGCTAAGGATGAGTTGTAGGTGAGCACTTCTTTTTTTTTTGTTTTTGCTTTTTAAATGATGAGTGTTGTTGGTGTGTTGTTGGTGTGCTGTTGTCTGTTTGAGTGTGGTGCATAGGTGATATGATATTCATTCTACAGTGCAGTGAAGTCAATCTTTGACAAACTTGTGCGGTTTTTAACAAGTGAACAGTGATGTGGTTACCAAGTTGGAGCGACTTTCTTAGCAACGACAAGGTATAACGCTTGGTAGTTACACTTTTTCCTTGGTTGGACGACGTGTGTGCAGACTTGTCGAACCACGTCAGAGCATTTCTTCACCTTTGTCTGCGATTTCGATGAGTCTGCATCAGCGCGGAACAAAGAAAATGACGCGTCCAAATAAATGGTTGATTTTCAGACATTACATTCTTTTTTTTTCTTCCTTCTCCAATATTTTATCGATTATTGTCAACACTGCAAGAAGAGCACACGCTTCCATGTTCATACTCCGAAATAACTCTCACAAATGAAGTCTGTCACGCGTGTAGTACAGCGTGAGCGTACAAACATAGGTTGCACGACATGTAGTAGAGTGTGAGCGCAAAGAGATGCTTTTTCCGTCCATCTTGGTCGTGCAACTTGTTGTAGAGTGTAAACGCTTCTAATCGACGATGGAGATTAATGACAAATGCTTAACTTTTGCTGCGTCCAAATAATTTACATTTTTACATTCTATGTGCGATCACACCTTTTCATTTTTAAACCACCAGAAGGACTGGTGTCCAAACTGCCTGCGTGGGCTATGGTATGTGCTGTGATCTGTCCGCTCCTTACTGGTCGATGCAGATCTGGTCACCGTTGCATCCCATCGTCGCCCGTTCGCTTGACGCATCGTTATTTAGAATCATCAATATAAAACACAGTATGTTCTTCGGAATGAAAATTCTTTATTCGGAGTACGGAATAAGACTGTGTGATCCTCTGCAGCACACGACAAATAATAAGCACACAGTACGAAGAACCATTACGTAACATTGTATCGCCTCAGACGTCCGAAATTCACATTTGATCGATATAGACTGTGATTCATGCTACGTAGAGGGCGGTTGAGTTCATGTGTCTATTGATTGCACTATTGTCCGTTGTCTTCCTATTGTGGTCAGTTTGCCGCAGTGGACCTGGGCCTAGCTTCTACATCAACCACTTCTGTTGCCCCGCCTCGCCTTCGCTGGCAGTGCTTCAAGCAATAGGTCCAACTTTTGATGACTCGGTCTAATATGAGCTCGTCGTAAGATGACCCCGTCTCCGAATTCCTCCTTCAGATTCTCGGATATTGCGTCGCTTATGTAGCAAGTAACGCCGTCTTGTTGGAATCACAGTTTGATGTTGTCGATGTCTGCCCACAGCAAGTCGGTGAACAGCGCTCTTTACCTCAGACAATTGACGGCAACGATGTCTGTTTCCGGGTCTGAGGATGTCACCATGTCATTAATCGCACCAAACACTCAAGCATTTGCTCAAATGAAGCTAATTTAGCTTGTTGGTATAGCCGCTGAGAATCCGAGTCCCCGCCCAACATTTCCTGTCCTGTTTATGTCCTGCGTCAACACAATCTTATACGAATGTATGCCCACATCGAACTGCAACAAAGCCGGATTGACTCTCTGACGATGCCCAGCTCAGCTGATAGTCGCCGAGTCGACATTTCTTGGTCTTCTTCAATACTGGTTGCTGCAGCGACTATTTTTTTTTCACTGTTTGGTTGATGGCTTATTGTCCGAAAGAGTGTACTCACGCTCAAGCTTTCCCACTGTTCCGTCGCATGCACTCTGAAGTGGTGATGATAACCGACCCCACGACGAAAGTCGCGTTACGTTTGAGTCCGAATTTCCGAAATTCGATATTTTGTAATAATTTGTGCAACGATGTTCTATAAAATGTCAATTTTCAGTGAATATTTTGACAGCTGGATGTCATTGGTAGCTTCGACAGCTGATGAAATATAATAAATAGAAAAACTATCATTGCCATCTGGTCGGCGCTTACTTGTGGGAAAGATGGTCTGCCTCCTTATTACAACAATATTTTTGACTTTTTTATGACTTACTTCATTTAGGACCTTTTTTAAAAGTTTTCCTCTCTTGTGCCACCGGCTGTGTGCCCCCACCCAACGTAGCACGCCCATAAAATGCTCCATTTCCCATCGCAATTCGCTGAAAGAAAACACTAGCACCAGCTGATAAGCTCATAGTCAAACATGCTAAGTCTGCTACTTTTCACAACTGCCACACCGAGTGTACTCACGTTGTTTTCGCATTTTTCATTTACCTCGACTGATATGCAGATAACCCCAAATAACGTTGATGCGATCTGTTTAATCATCACAATCAGCGTCTGAATGTAGGGCAACGCCAGAGTCAGTTTCACTTAAAATGTGGTCGCGGTCGGTTCTCGTGTTCGTCTTATTTTTGACTCTCGTATGGCCTGGAGCCCCTCATCCATCGGAGGCTGAGAGAAACAAACAAGAAACTGTCCTCCCTCAGGTTCACTCCAAGAGTGTTCTATCGGCACCGCTTAGATGTCGCTTGGACCACAGGGGACAGTGCAGGACGCCCAGATTAGGTGAGTGATTCCGCTGACTACTTTGTAGTTCAGTTATATCATTACGCAGCGATGAGTGGAGATAAGAAAATTATGAAAAAATTGCATACTTTAGACTCGATCTGGGAATAGTGGGAGACGATGTTGACGAGAGATAAACAGCATCCGACGAGAGTTCAAGAATGTTAATAAAAGGAAAAGTTTTGAGATTTACTCATTTGGTTGAAGAATAATCTTTTGTGAGTAAATTTTGAACTCTTCAACATCTAGACTGTCTTGATATTCCTGCATTGTGCCCTGGTGACATTCAACTTCGGCAGTATTTACTTTTTTATGATGAAGTAGCAACTGCCAGGGACCCCTTGGACATTCCAAGATCGGCAAAGGAGAAACCACAATTCTTAGAAAAAAAAATACGCGTTTTTGTTTGACTAAGAAAATTCTTAAGAAGTTTTTTGTTCAAAGTTTTAGTTTTCATCACAAGCATTTATTTTTTCACACCAATCGAAAATTGTTGTGGCCAACAAAAAACAGATATTCCTTTTTGACGCAAACCAGTCATCGACTGAATTTAAAATTTAATAAATTGATGGTTTTCAAACAGAATCTCAATTGCTGTGCTGGTGTTCCTCAAGGCTCTCCGTTCCGCCCTATCTTTTTTAACGTTTATGCATCATACTCTTATGTGCATCACCCCTCGACTTGTGTGCGCCAACTTGTGCGTGGACGTCCTCTGTTGCACATACTCAGAGTCGAAGATACTTCGGATCGGAGCTAAGCTGTCCATACGCTCTACATAGCCTAGTCACCTTAGGCGTTGGATCCGTAGACGCCTGGCTAGACTCATGTCGCTGTACAGCACATACAATTCACGATTGAACCTTTTTCTCCAAATGCCATCAACACAAATAGTACCAAAGATAGCGCGCAGGAATTTAATCTCAAATAGACCAAGAACTTTTTCATCCTTTATTCTCCATTTGATCTCGGTATTGTTTCTAGTTGTTTCTTAATATCAAATGACAGAATCTATAGATAGAGACAAGTACCTTGGTGCTCAACTGAAGTGAAGCTGGACTGAACGATGTAGCGGTAAGGTAAAGTTAGATTAGAGTGGATGGCTAAGGCCAATATAGCCCCATTGTGGTACCCCACGGATTGACTTACTCCTATAAATGGAAATAGTTAGTGCCTCTTACGTTTTAGTTGGGTTGAATTGATGGCCTTCAGATCGCTGAGGTTTTGACTCTTGGCCACTGTGTGGGAGTTGTTGATGCGTGCTAATTGATGAAATTGGGGTGGTAAACTTTTTCCCGCTTTGGAGTTTAATATCTTTTGAACTCAGAATTAAAGGGGCATAGTAATTGGAATTATGAAGGGTACTAAAAATGTACTAAATGGAGTACTAAAATTGTACTAAATTGAGTACTAAAAGTGTAATAAATGAAGTACTAAAAAGGTACTAAATGGTGTACTAAAAATGCACTAACAATAGCAGGTTTTCTGATTGGTTGGCTCGGCTGTTGTTTGATCTCGCAGGTGAGAACATACGCCATATTTAACAGTTTTACCTTCGATAAGGGCAAAAATTACAGCTGGGCTAAAATCTGCAATGTATTGCCACTTTAACAATCATTCATGCGTAGGTCTGTTTCTGTCCCATTCCGATAATTTCAATTTCAAAGATGCACTGGAAGAACAGTTGTCGTGTAAAATCATGAAAACTTTGAGCAAAATTCCATGTGGAACCATTTGAATATTGTTAAATATAAAAGGAAGCTTGATTTATGGATATCACACGAATTAACGCAAAGACACCTCATGAAATTCAAAATTCCATAGTCGAATCTCTGTAGAGTCCCAAAATCGAGTCATTAATCGCTGTTCCTGTCCACAGCTAATGAACCGCATTTAGAGAGGCTTGTTAAAAGCGACTGCTCCAGTTTAGTGACATAGTGGACTTGTGGACTGGCAACAAGTTAGCTTTACTTCACCAAGAGAAAGTCGTTTCTGTGCACTGCAAAGATTTAAGACTTATTGTTGTGCTGTTCGATTGAAGTTTGTTATATTCATGTCTACCGCAGCAGATAGAGTGGCGATGGCGCTCATTTCCAAAGGTGTATAGCATCTAATCCTATTTGGTCAAGACCTAGCTGACAGATTCCTAACCCTCTAGACAAGAAAATGAAATGGGTGTGAAGTTTGCTAAATGGGGAAATTGTCGTAGTATGCGTCGGCTGATCAACTGTTGAAGTTCTAGTGCGTGCTGATTAAGTGCGTTTCCATTTTATGATTCATATTTTCATTTTATTCGCATTGACAGCCTGTAGTCTTCACCTTCGAACCTGCGAAATCCAAAGCACTTTGCCTTCTTTCAGAGTGCTCCAAAAATAACATCGTAGCGACTCACTAGAACTGTCTTATCAAGACTGGTTCATAAGGTCTCACTAATCGAGCACAATCGGTCTTCAGAGGCACAACAGCAACATCTTGGATTGCATTGTTCCAGCAGTACTCCTCTGTCCGTCAACTAGCCTGCTACTCAGTTGTGTTGCATCGTTGGAAATGTCTCCACGTTCGTGTCTAGTGATCGGGTTCTTTATGGCGTGCTTGTGTCTTGCTTTAGCCCAAGCGCAAAACGGAGCGGTTACTACTTATTCTAATGATAATCCTATTTTAAGAAGTGTCCTTGTTTCTCCTCGACGGTGTCGTTTTGATTTCAGGGGAAATTGTCGATATAATAGTAGACATAGATGATTTGGAACCTTTTGTCTTTTGGTGTAAAATTAAATGGTAAATTTGTACATATTTGTCAAGTTTTATATTTATTTATGTTTAGTGCCGAAAATATTCCATAGTCGTTCCGGAAATATTCCTTAGTCGTTCCAAATTGATTGCCAGAAGTTTTGTAAGATGTAAACAGCAATCAGGCAATCTGGAAGCGTCCTTAAGGAAAAGCCACTTCTTCTTCGCGTGGCACTTCAATCCGCTTTGGAGGTGGGCCACAACCAGGAAGCCTCTTCAGCTAGCGCGATCTCTGGCAGGCCGCCTCCAATGAGTACACGCCAAGTGGGTTGAGGTCTGGCTCTACATGGATGCGCCACTTAAGGGGCGCGGACTTCCTCTGTGCCGCAGTGGAGTTGTCCATGACCCGTCCACCTTTGGCATTGGATCCATAGACTCGTGATTAGGCTCATGTCGCTGTACAGTTCATACCACTTGTGGTTAAGTCTTCGGCTGCAGATCCCATCAACGCACGGAGGGCCAATGATCACACGTAGAACTTTTCTCTCGAAGAGACCAAGGACTTCATCGTCTGCATTTGAGATTGTCCAAGCCTCTGTGCCATACAGAAGGACTGAGATGACTAATGTCCTGTATAAAGACAACTTGGTCCTACGAGAGACGCCTGTGTTACTGGGTTGCCTCTTACGGCGGAAAAAAACAGCGGTTGTCAAGAGTTATTCTGCGTTTGATCTCGGAACCGATGGTTTTTGCACTGTTTACTGCGGAGCCGAGGTAAACTAAATCCTTAACCACCTCGAAGTTATGCTCGCCCATTGCGACGCTCTGTCGAAGACGTCTATCTTGTATGTCCATTCTTGACTGCCAAAGTAAGCAGCTTATTTTTACGACTAGCTGTCCGCACTAAGCGGTATTTTCAAAAGCATCAATTGGGTAGCGCAGTGGGGTGTAGAGGTAGGTATATCCTTTGAGCAGGTTCATATGAGACGAGAGTCGACGCAATTGAAATTATAAATTCATCTTAATTTTTTTTTATATTTAGACCTTCACCGTCAACAAACAGCTTCTTGTCTTCAAAAAAAAAAAAAAAAAAGGAGATTATAAATGATTCACAAGACCGTTGTTATCAACACGGGTTCAGTGGGTCCCACTGATTAGCGTTTATTTCCGAGCACAATTGGCCGCCGCAAAGCCACAACAGCAACGATCTAATTCGCATTATGAATCACAGACACCACTTTGCGGGGTATCAGCGCTTCTTCATGACCGTCAACTCGGATTAATCGCAATTGCGACTTATTTCCGAGGAGTGCCATTCAGTTGCTTTTAAAATGTCGCCGCGCTCGCTTCTGATGATTGCGTTTTTGTTCGTGTGCTTGTGTCTCGCTGCTACGGTGCAAGGACAAAACGCAGGGATCGTTGCGCCTCCTCCTAAATCTCGGAATTATCAAAAAAGAATCCTCAACGCTCCTGTAAGGTGTCGCCTGGACCACCGGGGGGAGTGCCGGACTAGAAAATCTGGATGAATTTCGGTAAGGTGACGCTGATGTTCGTCTTATCGGGATGTTGTAATATGCCGGGTGTGATGTCGTCGTTTGTACTGTGTCGTCGGATGTCGGTGTGATGTGAGTGTCGACAAGGCGGCTGGCATTGATTGCTTTGTCTGTAATTTGGTATCTTCGTATTGTGAAGACAGTGCTTTCCATGCGGCTTCTTGAAGATGCTCCAAATAATTGCTAGTCCTTCTGCAAGCACAAGTCAGACAGTGGTCACGGGAGTTGGTAATTGATAGACCTCTGTGTGCGTTTGTGGATCTATGTCCTAAATCTTGCTCTCGCTGATGCAAAATTAGACGAAAATATTCCTAAAAGTTCGTGATAGTGTCGCAAAATGATGCCAAGAGACCAGCACCGGCTCACTAAAGCTTCAGTACCTTCCCTTTTAGGTGATGGTGCTACAGACCAGCATGAACCTGGCCCTCAAACAGCAACCTTCTAACCACGATTTTTAGTCAGCCACCTTCAATTATGGGCAAGTTGGCAGAGGTCCTTCTCCTTGTGCATTCGCAATCGGTTTCGTGTCCGTTGTTGTCCCATTGGCGTGAAATTGAATACTTTTCGGGCTGGAGCAGTGTGGTTCGCGCGCTCAACATGGTCTAGTCATTTCAGGCACTGAATCCGTAGACGTCTGGCTCAACTCCTGCCATTGTACAGCCCATACCGCCTTCCGGAAGGCAGAACTCCTTTTCTCTCAAAGAGACCAATGACTTCTTAATTTTTTCTTCAGATTGTACATGTGCCCAGCCCATCAGTCAGTCAGCTTGGTCCTTCGAGAGAGGGCTTCACTATTCAATTGCATCGTGGGCCCAAGGAAACAGCGATTGGCAATAATTTCCATTTAGTCGAGGTATTGATTGTATTCGTAGTATTTTCTTGGAACCCGATGCAGACGAAGTCCTTGAGTACCTTAAAATTATAGCTGCTTATGGTGAGGTTGCGGGCTAGTACTCGATGGTTTGTGTGTCCTTCCTTGAAGGCAGCATACATTTCATTTTTCCCTCATTGACCGCTAAGCCAGTTTTGGGCTGCCTCCAATGCAATGCCAGCAGATGGCTCATGAAAGGCTCGAGTACGTAATAAAGTAACTCTTCTGTTCATGGATGCATGGATCGACTATAGTGTGAAGATCTGATCTCAGTATTGACTGCGACTCTACTGCCAGTTGTAAATTTCCGCAACGGCAGGCAGTTGTAAATTTCCGTCCGAACCTTATAACTTTCGGACATCATTCCTAGTCTGCACTCATTGTCAAACCATTGGTTTTTCATTTGGTGATGGCTTCTTTACAACACTTCCATCTAATGGTCGCACAGGCGGCGTCGAACTTAGAAAGAGTTTCTGTTAGACTCGATCACCAAAAATTCTAGCAGTCCGATTGCAGTTTCCGTCAACAAACTACGGTATTCTTCCATGGACTCTGCTGTTCTCACAAGGAAGTGATCTGATTTCATGTTGGGTCCTCGTAATGTTCGGACATCAAAATGAGTAAATGGCCTCTGACAATCTGGATGACAGTTGATTGTTCAGAGGAGCGGCCTTTGTGAATGTTGAGGTCATGGTTCTGGACTTTGTATAGGTTTCACGCCGTCACGAAAGTCAACAGCCTAAATTCGTAGTCTGTGGTGTCGTGCAGGCTATGTTTTTCGATGACTTTAGCAGAGACGTCCTCCTTAGCCAGTTTTGCGTTGACATCTCCCGGAACATGGTGTCGAAGCTGGGACATTGATCGTATGTCCTTTCTAGGAGATTATAGAAGGCTTCTTTGAAGGCTATCTTTGCTGCGTGTTCCCTTGATGCTGATGGTTATCAGGCGTTCATAGCCTTAGACTATGACTGCCTCGGATCCACATCCGAATAAGCACCTCTCTCTGTTTCAATTCCTCGCACCGTCCATTTCACAGCACTTCCTTGATTTCGGTAATGTCTGCTTTATAGCCGTCCAGAGCCTTCGCGAGTTTTTCGGGAATGTGAGGTCATTTAACCGACCACGGGCAGTCATTGTCCTCGTTCGTTTCCGACATGAAATCCATCCGTATCCGAAAATGTCGCAGTTCTAACGCTAACAGGAGAGCGCTCTTGCTGAATGGAGTTTCAGATCCCACCGTTGGCCAAACAGTTGCCTAGCTCCTCTCCCCCGTCCCACGTTATGATAGTTTAGGTAGAGTGGGGAACCCTTAGACCATGTTGGTCCATTGTGATACCCATATAGCCAGACTACTACCTCTGATCGACAACTCTAGTGAAAGGGCCCGTAATTTAATCCCAACGGCAAATGGTGACTGGACGAGATTTGAAAAGCGGATGAAGGGTATTTCGAACTGATTTCTAACCGCGCTGAACCAAATGCGCCATCCAGCTGTGTTCCCGTTCCATGTTCTTCTCGTTAAGAAAATTGGTCCAACAATTCAAGCTTGCGCTATTCCTGCACTAATTAACTCAGCCGTGCACGGATGGGCACAATGTTCCCCCTTCTCGGGTAACAAGTGACGAAGACTGTTGCACTAGCACCACACAGTCCTTCCAACTCTCTCATCCTTCGATTGGGAAGAAAAAATCGTAAACCAATCTCGCACAACTGGACAGTGCGTTCGCATCTGAAATCCAGCTCAAGGCTGACCATTTCCAAGCGGTTCGCATTCACTGACTCCCCCCCGAACACACACCACAGCCCCGCGCCATGGCTAGCTCCGTCTCCGATTTCAATCCTAAAACTATTTGCGAACACTTTTTTGGACGTGTAATTGCCAGCAGTTATTCACAGTACATTCGCTCCACTTAAACATTTAGTTGCGGTAATAAAAGTTTATGGCTTAATAAAATATTTCGGAACGCAACTGCCTCCGGTGGGCTTTTATCCATAACGAAATTAGATTTCCGGCCAATCCAGTTGAAATCCTTTTCTGCTTTTTTTTTTCTGGTGCGCCCTTATTTTCGGGCGTGTATGCTGGGCGTTGTGTGTGTGGTGGGGGCTTTCGGGTTCAGTAGCCAGTCTGGCAGCAGCAGCAGCATGCCGAGCGAAATTTTTATTTCATTTCGGGCACATATACGTACATCGGTGGTTAAGGTAATTCCATTTTATTTCAGGCGCACACACAGGGACACGCAGCACAGGAGGAGTGAGAGTGAGTCAAGCGGTGCCAGGTGGCAGGTGGCAGGGGCGGCCTGTACAGCTACACAAGTGTTAAAGTGAATTTTTCGCGCAACACGAGACTATTGCCAATTGGAGCGGCGCCGCGCCGTTCTCGGTCGGTGGTGGTTGCCCCTCGGGGGGTGTGAGTGGAAGGATGCACGGCACGGAATTAATTAAATATCTACCTTTACACTACGCGCGTGCACGGATCCAAGTTCAACCGCGCATAAAGCCAGCGTTCCAATCAATCTTCAATTGGATTTCGTCCCGCTTTCGAGAGCCCCTCGCGTCCGCTGCTCACGGGTGTCTCTGCTGTGATGGCTTTAGTTCCGGCACCACCCGCCTTTTAGTTGTTTTGTGGGGGCCTGCTCCCGTGGATATCGATTAATCCGTAGTCTGTGCATTTGATTTATTTTAATGTGCATCCTGTGCACTTCGGGTTTGATTACCGCGAACGCATAAGCACGGGAGATATGAGTGCTCGGGCTCACTTACAATGCAATCAATGGCGTGGATGCGTACTTTGTGAGCACTTTTCGCTGCTGCTCGCACCCGACCGAACGGGGCGAGTGGGCTAATTCGCTTGTTTGTTTACTGAATGTGGGAACTGGATGTGAACTATCGGCTTTGATTAATGACTGCGCTGAAGAGCTGGCAGGGGGGGGGGGGGATGAACGCAAAGGTTTGGAAAGTTATCAGACTCACATTAGCAACCGAAGCTTTGTCAATAAGCGGGTCTATTTGCGTTCGCCGCGCGGAGGAGGAGCCGGTTTTATGGGCCATAATCAACGCGAAGCGGCAGTGGGAGTGTTGTTGCTTTATGAAGTGTACTCGTGTGGTTTTGTGTGCGGCTGTAGCGGTGGCAGTGGCTGCTGAAGCACGAATGTTGAGGCGAATTATGTTCCATCGATTTGTTAGGCACTTGGGGAGTGATTAATTTTGACTGCCCTAATGTGCACTAAATGAATTGAAGAGGATGGCGCTTGAGGCAATCTGCTGCTGAAGGTGATTGAGATGGTGTGGCGGTTTTCATTTGAAGGAAGAGGATGGTGCGATTTTAGTTGTATGCACGAAATGGCTTACAGAAGTGGGCTACTTACAAGATCTACAGCAGCACAAAATAAAGGACAAACAGACAACTTACCACCAACCCTAGCCCAGGAAAAGAGCTTCAATCAGCGCTTTCCGAACCGGAAATTGTGATAATAGCAGAAGAGGAGATGGCTCTAGTCACTGACGGCTCAAAGACGAGCTCTGGTACAGGGCAGGTGCCTTCAGTGAACTTTTTGAAAAGCCCTTGCACTAAGGGACGACCGTCTTTCAAGCCGAAGTGGCTGCGATAGACGAGACGGCACTCGCGTTGAGAGATCACAATGTAACCGACAAATCGATCACCATTTTTTCTGAGAGCCCAGCGGCAATAAAGGTCATCTTGACGTCGAAGGTAGTTAGGTTGTACAGACAGAGCAACAGTGCGATAACCTTGGTGACTCGATGACTCTCTGTTGCGTACCGCTGCGTACTGGAATTCGAGGAAACGAAAAGGCGGGCAGTCTTACGAAGAAGGGGTCGGAGTTGGGAGAATCTATAGCAATCCCGCATGTGCATACGCCGCTCAGCTTCATAAGGAAAAAAGTTTTAAGACGAAGCTCTAGACAGAGTCAGAAGACGAAGCTCTGGACTCCTTGTGTACGTGATGCCCCCTCGCTGGAAACCTAATGTGTGCTCTAACAGACAGCCTGCTATGTAGCATCACTTCAAGGTACTGGACTTGATCGTCTCACTACCAATGTGGAAGTTTAAATATTTCACACTTCTGTGAACTGGTTATGAGGACAGCCTCTGTCTCTCTCCTCTCTAGCCACTCACTCCCACGCACGGACAACTGTCTCCGCTGTTGACGACGAATTTTCTGTTGACGACCTCAGCAAACGACTTAAGGACAGCAACATGCAGTGAATTTCCACTCCGTACAAAGATACCCCTGGTGCTCGAATTTGAGAAGTATGTACGTAGACAACTTTCTACGACGAGCTAAGCAACGACCGTATCCTTTTGCGATCCAAAGAAGTGGCATGTCCTCTCCGATTCACCCGATCGTTGACCACTCTCTCCTTTGTTCAGAAGGTCGTTTCAGTTGCTATTTGAGTCGATTAAGGAAAGAGATAACCATTATTCCTCGTGCAATATCGTTCAACAATATTATTTTCCTTGAAGCAAGAGCAAGTGCCTCAAGATGAATTCAGGCTCAAGTGCCTGTCACTGATAAGTCTCTGATCCATCGAGCCCTGCTCTTCTGAATGACTACCGATGTCTTCATGTTTTCATTGACTTCCCATCAGCAGCAACAATCAAGACAACACTCCACTCCAAGGCACCACCAGCTGTGATTAAGGACAGATTTTCTGATGACACTCAACCATCCAGTTATGACTTCAAAACCAACAAGTTAAGTCATTCATTTCTCGGACCGGATTGCCCATGCATGCTCCTCAAGACAAGTGATGGTGCTTGCAACTGATAGTGCTTGCCGAAGGTTATCTCAAAATTGCCACTTAAGTCGACCTCACAACCGACCATCATTGTTTAGCCCCGAAGGACGTCATTTGCTTGCCGCACACTCCTGCAGAGTGCCCATCCTGTGTGTCGTCGTGCTCCTGAGCCATAAGCCAGTCGAGCTGCACTGTATCAGGGATTCATTAGAATCCTCCTCGAAGATAATCCCAATCACTTGTCATGTCAATTTAAGTTTCATTGTTTCACTTAAGCCTCCTGAATTGACTCCATCCCGAACAATTTGGGTTTTCAATTTACCCCATCGCAGGTTACCTTGCAGCCGGCCAAGATGTGAATACTTGTTGGCCGTCCAGCTGCCAGCTGCTTGCCTTTACGAGTACACATTCTTGGCTTCATCTTGAGAGATTGCTCGAATTGATGTTAACACCAGCAATTGCCGTCCGGGCTGCCGGACAACGTGCATTGACAACTTAATGCAACAACTACCCAGAGTGCAGTTAATTAATTAATACAAAAGCCAAGCGGGCGACACAAAGTGTGTGAGGTCCAGTGCCAGAACTCAGGTAATCTCAAACTCCATTGACAAGGAAATGGCTCTGGATGCATTCCTGGGATCAGAATGAGACCCGACACACACACACACACGGACTGCTGTGGAGCACAATGGAGCCTCATACATCACGAGCAATCAAAAACCCCATCCGTATGTGGCCGACCGCATAATGGAATCGTTTCGTCATGGGAGCAGCGAGTGGTGGCAGGGTGGGCGGCGTGGCACTGTCCTGGGAAAAAATCACTTCTATTTGCTTAGCCAGCCTTACTGTGAGGGTATTGGTGACATCCTCTTTCATTAACGGCCATTCCATTGACTATGCACAAAAGCAAGCATGAATGACTGCTGCTGCAAATGGTTCCGAATGCGGTTTTTTGAAGCTCGTCCCCCGAATGGCTGCCCCCGGGCGGGCACTGTTCTGCGACAGACAGCACACTTGACCGCATAGAAACAAAACCAATGTCCAGTTTTGAGTTTGAAATTAATGGACGTTACTACACTGTGACAGCGGGTACGGGTTGCTTGATGCAAAATTGTCGGATGCATTCACTGCGCTGAATGTGTATCCTTCGTGTTTGGGCGGCATGATGGGCGCTATGTGCCTCGTGATAATTTTGGAAAATCTATTAAAAGCAGTGGTGGCGGCAATCTGTGATGTGGTACTCGGTTCTGTGACGGTGTGTTTGGCGAATACAGACGGACGAGTGGTTGCGTCGGCTGTTCAGTTGGATTATGTTGGCAAGGATAACTGGCTACTGACCTACCTGACGTTATTCTGTTTAGGTATCATGCTTGGAACTAGGAGGGGTACCCATTACCAGCAATTTGAAAGACAACAGCATGTGCTTATAAGCTTGGTTTGTGTGCGGTCTGGACCTTTCTGCTATTCTCTCCAACGCCTGATGACGCCTCCATCCTAGGGAGCATTCATGCCACAGTTCAAGTAAAGGCTAGTAATAGACGTGTGTTGATAGCGCATGTCTTTAACTATCTCCAAGCTCAGCCTGACAGATAACAGCATCCTACGACTGTGCCAACTTCCCGCATCAGTGCTAAATTTTTTCAAACACGTCTACTTATTGATTCAACCTCGTGGACACACGCCCCAGTGACTGACTGACTTTCCGCAAGATATTCGATTTGCTGCCAAGGATAACCTGTCTGAGTGAATGATCATAAATGTAGAGCAAATGTGAAGATTTTCCAATCTCATTGCCTTAATTAAAAATTATAGAAAAAAAATGGAAATTTATCGGATCAAAATCATCCCAAAGGTTCAACCATAATGGCCGTAAGGTGACTTAAGCCAACATAAACAGCCGAAGGTGTAAAAGAATGATACACTGAACTTAAAAAAGCACAAGGATCAGCTTCGTTAAGTTTCGTTAAGTGTCGTTAAGTTTCGTTAAGTTCCAACCTGATCGCTCAAGACTAAACCAGGATCAACCTTTCGCTTTCTTGACGGTAACTAACCGAAAAAAAAACGATTTCTAAAAATTTTACTTGTCAAATTCAACAAAGGGCTCAAGATCTGTGTTGTCGCAGTGCGTGTGCTTTATGCCGGTCCCATTTGAGATCATGTGTGTCCGAAGGATCGATAGGCGGTAGAGACAATGCGCTCTCGAGATCACTGCACCTTCATTGACACAGCGCGGCATCGTTCCGCATTCAAGTTTGTTTTAATTTCTTCGGCCTTCATCGACTCTGAATTTACTTTGAACAGCATTTACAGAACAATTGTCTCGAATAGCCCAATAACAATCCCACTACAGCTCAGTTAAGACCACGCTTAGTGGAACAAGTTTTATTTGGATTCTTATCTTGTCGTTCTGTGACTTTCTAAATCATTGATATTCTTTTCTTGTTCTCTTTTTCAGATCAAGACCAAGACAAGCCACGAGTCAAATCTGAACGAGAATGAAGCAAATGAATAAACTAAATATATTTGTTGAGGAATTGTATGCACCTAGAAGTTCTGAATAAATAACTCGGGAGGAGACACAAATATTGACGATTTGTTTTAATTACAACTAATTCTAGTGACCTTACTTGCAGACAGATAAAGGGAAGTCATTTCATATTTCAAGTAATAAACAGAAAAAAGAGCTGTTTGTTCAGATCTATGAGAGATGTTAAGAATTAATCTCGATCTTAGCAATTACCTTCACTCATTCATGAATGATCGTCAGCATGCGGGAGCAACTTAGTTAACGCCAGACAAGGAACTGAACTTCCACAAGTTGATTCAGATTTCAGACATATCCACAGATCGGTCTCGAGGGCTAAGCCATAGTGTAACGTACAGGGCACTTGCACCGCGCAATCAGACATCCTCATAACGATTGCGTTTTTGAAGTGAAGACCCTAACAGTGCAGGAAATCAATTCAAATCAATTCTGAGCTATTCGCATTTAGTTACCAAGTACTCCACGATCTTGGTTGACTGCTCTAAGCAACGTCACAGGAATCAGATAACTGATGAAAAGCTGGTCAAAACTCAAGCTAATTTTAAAAATCAAGGGTCCATTGCAAAGCGAATGTAAATATCAAACGGCGTCCTTGGCCACCTGCAGTTATCGTGGATATGGCTGTGGCTTGTGTATGAGGGATGCCATGACCAACGAACTTCTTGGAATGGATGTCTACTCGATTAGGTCAAAAGTCTAAATGCAGGCTTAGTCTTCGACGATGATCGAGGTGGACATCAGGAAAACGAACGAATTAAAGTCTGAACTGCTCCAGGCAAAATAAATCAGCATGCGTCAGCAGCTTGTTGGTTGAGACCAAGCTGCAATCCATACACACTAAGAAACAACCAATTGGTAGCAGGTGTAGACGTTATTTGAGGCATCATATCCAGTGGTTTTCAAAAGAGAGAAAATGGATATTCAAAGACCGCAGCTTTTGGCATTACGTACATTTTCGTTCAACCCCAGAATATGATGATGCTTCTTTTTCTCCTTCTTCGGCAGTACAGAGTGGATCTGGGCCTCAGTCAGCATGCCTCTCCAAATATATCGGTCCTGCGCTAGGGGCCTTCGAGTCAGACTGCTGACTGAGGTCTCCAACGGAGGCGAGGTCTTCCTTTACCACATTGTCCATCGAGGTTCCAGTTCGCGACCCGCCACCACAGTGGAGCTAGTAGTCACTTGACACTTCCGCAGAGTAATACAGATGCTTTATTCCGGCTGTCAGGGTGCAGTTGCTCCATTTACACAAAATCCCGATCGAACTGTTAACTCCAACCACGAACATTCACGCTACACAACCTTACCACCGTTGAAAGACAACAGACTAGAGTTCGTTTGACAAGACCGATATGGCGGCACAACCAGTTATGTTCGCAGTTCAGACTCATTCTCAAACACCATCACTGCATCAAGGGCATTTCTCTATTCGAATGTCCATGCTGCTGCACCATACAGCCCAGTCGTGCTGGATGTAACTCGATCCTTCTAAAGAGGACTTTCCTCAATTGCCTGCTGACTGCGGACCTAGCTGATCAATCTCTTTCTATGTTAGAGAAGGAACATGTAGCAAAGAGTGGAATACCGGCCGTACAACTGCTGAATCAAATGATTCCAGAACTTATTTCATGTATTGTCCAATAGTACATGACATTGACATCGTCGTGGAAGCCTTCACGGCGAGTTAAAATCAAGCGAAATGAGATGGTCTTTAAGTCTGTGAGGACATCTGGAACAAAACGCTACGATCGACAGCTACATTCGTCGAAGTAGTAAGTGATTTTGTTTACCTAGAGGCAACCTTGAATTCCACAAGTCAGATCACAGAGGATGCTTTTGGCAGCCGTGCTACTTTGGTTTGTCGAATGAACTGTAGTAAAGACTCTTCACTCGGTGGTACAAAATCAGTTCTGAAATACTTGCTGACACCAAGCTGATTCTTGGTGGCTTTGCTCCTGTCTGCGAAGAAGTGACTAAAGGAGGAGACATTACCACGAACTCTACGAGCTGCACCAATGTGGGCGTTTAGCCCGGAAGGAAAAAAACCGTCGACTGCATGGACTCGGCCACATCGAGCAAAAGGTGGGCCATGCCCCAGTTAAGAGGGTCCTCGAGTCTCCTTGTCCGACAAGAAGAACCTTCTTTGATTCTGGCTGAAAATCCACTTGGCCTCTTTGGAAAGTGCCCGTCAAAAAATGAACGGCAGCATCTGTTCAGGCTCAGGCCTCCATGTGTCGTCTGAGGAGTAAGAAGGAATCCATGCAGAAGAAGGGTGCTTATTGTTGATCCGCGTTGATTTGACCGTGAATAGAAGCTTCAGCCGAGATGCCAGAAATCCCAATTCTGGTAGCAAATTTTGGAACAAAATTCTAATGGGGCTAGATTTAAAGGACATCGCATCGAGCCGAAACCAAATTTCCCTCAACCTGGAGACATCTTCATGATCTACACTACCAATCGGATAAGAAGGAGTAATGAAGCCTCCGATTCTGACATTCTTGAGGCCTATTCGACAGTTAATCGTTGTCAATCGCACTGCTCTCATTTGTTGATGTACATACAACCAATAGTCATTCGTGCAGTTTATCGATTCCACACGATGGCTTTTTTTTCCAAAATTCCTAAAATGTTCATCAAAAAGTTGTCAAGTACGCCAATTTGAAGGCAAAGCCGAACATTTTAAGCTTCTCCCCTATTCACCTGCAATCAACTCCCGTCCTAATGCCAGTCCCTTCAACTTGTTTACAGCGCACTTATCCCGCGAGAGGCTAACGCACTAATTCCCCAAAAAAACAGAGCAAAACCACCACCCGTCCTAATCTCTGCGAGCAATTAATAAAATTTCAGTTTGAAAGCGAGCACCGCGCTGGTAATCCGCTTTTAGTTTTCCACAGCGACCCTCATATGTCGGCCATTCGAAGAAAAACTCGAAAATTGAATACGAAACTAATTGTGTCGACGATTCCATTCCATTATCCGCATGCGGCTTATGCAAACTGCGTTCCAGCCCACCCCATCGACGGCACCGCACGTCCCCCCCCCACTGCCCACCAGCTGCACACTTGTGTTGATACGAGCATTTTTGTAAATGGAAGCACTGCACCCTGACAACCGGAATTAAGCGTCCGTTGCAGGCCGGCCCGTCTGCACTACTCTGCCGAAGTGTCGAGTGACTACTCGCTCCACTGTGGTGTGCCGGGGCGCGAACGGGAAAGTAATTTATGGATGCCGACTCCCATGTCGTTCAGGACTCCCCTTGATTTATAGCAGTTATTGAAAAATTGGAACCCCATTCACTGGGGCTTGTTTTTGTTGCGATCTGCCAGCGCGGGTCCGTGGCGGAAGGACGGCCGTCCTGTTCAGTGGCATGCAGTTTGTTTTTTTCGCCACCGGATTCGCTCGTATTGAAAAGTTTACCACAAAAAGACACCAGCGAAACATTAAAAATGAAATGAGTCCCCCGGGAGTGGGCCGTCAGAAGTCACTCGCCCCATGGACGGAGCGCGGCGCGGCATGGCGTTGCGCAGCTTGAGGCGGGAATCAGAAGAATGCAAAGGAAGCAGCGGCATAAAATGCGATCCTTTGGACTTGGACTCGGGCGCACATTGAAAGACTTTAAGGAACGTTTTCGGGGTATGCCTTTGTCCAGGACTCCATTTGGGGCAAAGTTAACCACACACTCGAAGCGCTTTTGAAGTGTGGGCTTGTAGGAGGGGGGCGGGTTGGTACTTGGTACACGACGGAAATGAAAATGAACATTTTTCCTATTCATCTGTGTCCGCTGGAAGCTGGGAGGACGGCAGCGGCACAGACACGGTCTGCACTCAGTGTGCAGCTCTGTGTGCGGCTCCACGGTGGCGACGCGCGACGACGGCATCTGTGATGGAGGGCGAGAGTGGCTTGACGGTTGTTTGTTGTTTATGTTGCCGCGCTACTGGGTTTTCTTTGTGTACGAGCACTCCTCTCATCTGCTGTGCATCATATTTTACGAGCTATTAACCGAAGTGGAAATTCATGTTGTTCCTCGTTGTTGTCGCTGGTGTTGTTGTTTTCATGAACAAGTGGTTCATTGACATTTATCTGGAAGTGGAGAGACGATGTCTGTTTTGTCAGAGACATGAAAACTGCAAAAAAAAAACGGAAAGAAGCCGAAACTAAGTCACCAGCAATTGAAGGCAGGTCCATGGAATGGCCTGCGGACGTGGTTTTGTGGAAATGCTAGAGACGTTTGTCATTAAATGCCTTTGACATGGTTTACTGAGTCGTGACTGGGGAAAGAGAATAGTTTTGTTGGTCGCTGGATGATGGCCCGCCTGGCCTGCGGTACTACAGGTGGTTGGGCGAAAGGAGTGGTTCGAGCTTTGAGTAGTAGCTTTAGAGGCCACGCAGGATTTGCACTTTTAGATAGATAGATAAGTGCTCCTTGAGAGGGAAGAGTTTAAAACGTCATGATCATGCGCGTATTTGAGTCATGTTTGCCCCAACATCATTTAATTTCGTGACCTCTAAAACAATCCTAAGATTTTTAACACTTGACAGATGTGTTGCTTCTGAAGCTGGAATCACAATTAATTCGTTTGTATAAATAAAGTGAAAAATTAAACAAAAATGAAGTGTCATGTGAATTTGGAGAGCCTCTCCGTCGACGGATCCTGTTCAAGCGCACCTGCCCTCTAACTCCCCGCGCGGTGATGTGTCTAGTATTGATATCCTTCGTTTTCGTGAATTACTGAGTTTGTGCTGGTTTAGGTAGAATGTTCCGGTCCCTTCCATAGACGCTTTTTGTCTAAGTAGAAATAAATTTGGCAGAATGAACACAATTCATTGCGGCGTATACGTAACATATTTTTCTATTAGAGAATGCGGTCATCCAGTCGATACACTTAAATCATTATTTGACTGCTTTCCAGCTGTCACTTATGACATTTGAGGCCAGAGTACAGCGATAACGGTGTCTTTCAACGCAACCTACAAAAGCTTAAGACCGTTATGGCATCAGACAAATGAGTGTTCTGGGTCGAGCTCCCAGGGGAAGATTTGGCCGATGAAGCCTCGTAGCCCAATCCCAAGATGAAAGCTATCCTGACACTATCCTGAAATCCCATATCAGCTAACTAAACCTGCATGAGACACAGACAAATTGTATTCAGACTCCGTGTTAAGGTGAAGTGCAGGAATAAAAATAAAAAGGTTGTTCCTTTTTTTCTCTTTCAACATGTTATTTGTGTACAACTTGCAGCGCCATTGGGCATGCTAGTTGCAGCGACAACACAAAGGTGGTCGCGAATACCAACAAACCTACAAACGTGATCGGCCCTACCTGCAGCGGCATTGGCCATGATAGTGGTAGCAGCTACACGAAGGTGGGTATGACCACCAAAAAAACCAGCGCTTCGAGCACTAATAGCAGTTCCAGAGGACCTAAAGCTCGAAGCAAAGAGTCAGTTGGGAACAGATCAGTGAGTCATCCTAACCAGACTGCTTGCCGCAAAGCGAAGGGCCCTAAAAAGGCTCAACTAATGCGTCCAGCTCGACTCTCTGAGGAGGCCATATGAGCACCATCAAGGTGCTCCAGGCGAACCTACACCACGCTAAAGGCGCGTCCGCCACCGGTAGTAATAGGTTCGCCGAAGAAAATATAACCCGGGGTGTCATCCAAGAACCCTGCGTTAGAAGCGGACATATAAGAGGTCTCCCGAATGGGACAAAGTAAATTAATTTACAAGTGTGGGGAACCTGCGTCTAGTGCGGCCGACTTCATTAAAAGTAATAGTAACATTCTTCATATCGCAGAATTTATAACAAGAGACCTGGTCGCACTACTCCTGTAAGTCTCTACAGAAACGGGTACAGAAACCATAGTGTGCGCCTCGGCTTATTTCCTCGACGACAACAACTACGACATTCCACCGAAGGACGTCCAGGACCGCATCACCTACTGTCGTAGAAGCAACCTACACTACATCATTGGTTGCGATGCTAATGCGCATCATGAGGTATGGGGAAGTAGTGATACCAACAGAAGAGGTGAGTGTCTTTTAAAATATCTTACGAGTAGTGAAGTAGATGTACTTAATAAAGGCTTTATAAATGCGATTCGCGAGGAGGTACTAGACCTTACACTCGCTAGTCCATTTATTTATAATTCAATTGTGAATTGGCATGTGTCAGATGAACCATCCCTGTCAGACCACCAACACATCAGGTTCGATATAACTGGCCAACTCTCTTATGCGGACAAGATCCCAAATCTACCGATTGGGATCCTTTTCGACAACTTATCTTCTTCAGCATGTAAATGCTTCGCACGTCCATTGAGTCCATCGAAGACTTAGACGAAGCGGCTTTTCAGCTTAATAGCACATTGCTTAATTCCTATCAGGACAGCTGTGTCCCCAAAGACACCGTCAACAAACGCATGGTGCCTTGGTGGAACACTCAACTGTCGACTCTCAGGAAAAAAGTTAGAACACTCTTCAATTCTGCAAAGAAAACGAAGTGGTGGGACGAATATAGGTTCGCTCTCACAGAATACAACTCGGAGTTGAGAAGATCGTGCTACGTGGAGGAAATGCTGCGATAACACTGCTGAAATGCCGGTAGCGGCACGAATACACAAAGCACTCGTAAATGATAGGGCAAACAGTGTAGGATTGATAAATAAACAAGACGGCACCTACACGACGGACCGAGAATATACACTTAGAACGTTACTTCAGGTACACTTCCCCGGTTCGTCTTTTCACACAAATGTGCACTCTAACCCAGCAGACCACAGGGTCTTTGTCAACAAAGGAGTTAACCGTATATTTGGATAAAATCTTCAGCAAAGACAAGGTCGAAACATCCTACAGTGTTCGAGCACGTCATCGAGATCTGCGGACAATCTGCGACAAAATCGGACAAATACGTCGAAACTACAAAGGTTCCATTTGGGAGACGGAACTATAAAAAATGGACATAAATAGCTTCTGCAGGAAGAACTCCCGCGGTGCGTACAATTGTCCTTCCATGAGTAACCTGAAGATCCTTCCTGTGGCGTGAGCACACTCGCTACCACACCACATGTGATTGCTGCTGAAATTTGGCAAAAATTCACCATTCACTGTGGTAGCCATATTGTTAGCCGCGATCATGACGCATTAAATCCCACCTGAATTCTAGCAATCCTGCCTGCCTTAAATATGTGTAGCGGCACGAAAATGCCAATCCCCATCAGCGCACACGTCCCTGCACAACTCGGCACAAAATCAAATCCCAGGCGGACGCATATGTGCGCCGACACGCCGTAATACCAGTCGCCGCCAGTCACACTCCCACACATGCACACAGCACGCAAGGGAATAGGCGTGAAAGTATATCGATCTAATCTCTGGGAATATGACACCTTACTATGATAAATCACCCCCAAGGTGTGGCAAAGCAAATTACTCCTCCTCGGCGCCGGCAGCCGGCAGTAGGCATCAGCATCGATGCCCTGCCACGACATGGCAAATGCCAAAGCCACTATCCGGCAAATCCATTTAAGGGAGCAACACAAAACAAAAAAAAATCACCGAAAGAGAGACAGAGAGAGGGAGAGAAAAGCAAAGCTAAACAAAACCTCAGCAGACAAGGACAACTGTCCACGTGAGAGGCTCGCAAAAAAAAAAGTAGTGATTTCCCCCGGCCGACAGGAATGGAAGCGATTAGGTGTCATTGGCTGATTGATAGATGTCCTTAGGTCGTCCTGTCGAGACCAGACTATCAATTTAATTCCAGTTGATTTGTCAAATAGTTTTCACAGTCAGATGAGCATATGTACCGGGACGACGGACGAAAACCCCTTGACCGGAACAAATTTTGCGGTGCACCTGTGCGTTGGGCGGAATGACCGAGCACCACAATCGCTCCTGGCATCCGGTTCCTGTGGACCGGGCGAAATGCAATTAACATAACAATTCGGCCACAAAGTTGCAATAATTAGATACACAATCGAAAATATGCACTTCGGATTGTTGTGGGGACGTGCGCTAACTCGACGGGATAACAATGTTATGAGCGGTCGGCCGGATACCTGGGTGCGGTTAGCCGATATTTGGGCGGGTGCGGCGCTGGGCATACATACGTAATTGGATGGCGGCTTTAAGGATTATTAGGGATCATCTGGTGAATTTTTGTATGTTTTGATTAATGTTTCAATTACACGGCGAACCCACAGGATATCGGCTGCACGCAATGATGGATGGCTGAACAGCGTGTGCTTTTATTTTACTACTCTTCTAGTAGCACTGCGTGCGAATAGGGGAATATTTTGCGGATGGTTTCTTGGTTTATGGTCTAACCGTTAGCGTTACGTACTCATTTTGTGTTACAAGGAAGTCGGCGGAAATGCGATAGAGGTTTGCAAGAAAGGCATATTGGGAGAATTTGGTAAAAACGCCAGAATCTTGGAGCCCAACTAATGGTCTGGGATTGTGAATCATGGTGTGTGGTGCGTTGTCTTGTTAGGTCTGAAGGCGGCAAGGTTTTTCGCCTAGATTCAGATCAGAATTTGTGGCCATTTGTGACCGATTGAGGCAAGACAATACGTGGATATATAAGCCTTGACTGTTTGTAAAGCGATGTGCAACTACTCTGCAAGCGATCACTGAACGGTAGATACCGGCCTTATCATTTCCTGGAGTGGCAATGTGACTTGGAACCTAGATAAGGCAGGCAATGTAAAAACAGTTCGGCCTTGAAAAACATTGGAGTTGTCCGGTAGTCTGTAGGGTGCTGCGACCACACCAATTCCTACTCCATTCATAACGGCAAGACCTAGACAATATGTTGAAATACAAATGGTATCGTAATCCAAGCCAAACACTTATGAACTAACTCGTGGAACCACAAAATGAATGCTGTGGCCATGATGGCGTATACGTAACATTTTTTCTCAGTTGCTCTTGGTGTGGCCAGGGTTTGCTTTTATGAGATTCTTCCACTGGCTACCGGTTCTGTGTGTCTTTGTGGCCACTGACACCGTCCACATGAGCTGAAAAATTAGAAAGATTCTTTTGTATCACTTCAAGACGCCTTCGCTTTCTCTCACTGTCCCGAGAAGCTATCTCGTATCTCCCCCTTCTCTCTTTCCAACAAAACCTCGCTCAGCCCCCCTTAAAAACTGACGGCAGATTAATCTACACAGAGTCTCGACAGGCGGCAGCACTCCACCCCAACCACCTTGCCGACTCATTACAAGCGATTAACAAGGCGCTTGTCGGTTGAAGCATGGGGAAACCAAAAAAAAAGAGACGATCTAGTTGTGATAAGCCGAAAAGCCTAAGTTAACAAAACTATTCACTCTGTCTGCGGCTGGCGCGCCCTCCCGACGCCGCACACCATCCCGAACGAATGCAAATGAAATTATCCAGCTAAAGGGTGTTAATGTGCAAAACTCACTTAACCGCAAATATTTGCCCGGCGTACACCTAAACAAAATTTAATAGACACGCAAGGATGTAACTCACCATGGATCACACGGCAGAAGGTGCACCCCGGCACAGGGTACAGGTCTAATTTATTCCAAATTAAATTTTCCCAGGGGGATACGTTCACGTTGCTTTTTTTTTCTCTCTCTCTCTCTCTCGAGTTTTGTTGGCTGTCCCTGGATGGGGGGGGAAGGCGGCTTGTTTGCTGGGTAAATCCACACCCAGCCGGTTTCGTGCAGGCAGACTGAGTGCTTTAAGGCCCCCAACAGGCGGGCCATGTGCTGGAAGTTAACATGGTGTATACGCGCGATTAAAATGTTTTATACGCTGACGATGGGAAAAAATCCAGCAGATATGAGGGTGCACTCAACTGCGGGGCTACCGTCGTCGGTGCAGTGGGCGAAGGGAGAGAGGGCGAGCATTTAGTGAATATACGAGGGTGACTTGGGCTCCGTGCGCTCGATTCGTTTTTATCACCGTGCTTTGCTGTGCTCCGATTGCCTGTCGTGTTGTGACGGATTTAATGAAACTTGAAAGTGGATTCGGAATGTGAAAGCTTGACCGGTGAACGGGGGTGGGACGGCTGCTGGGGGGATTCAGTTTAGTTTTAAGTAATTTAAGGGTCCAAAATAATCACTGTTGGCTGATGAGTAGATTTACATTCACAATTCGTCGCAAAGTGGTCGCCACGAGTGGCAATTTGCCGTAAGAGGGTTGTAATGGCGTTGCTCGTTTGTCCAGCTGGGTAATTTGCGCGGGGCTTGGAGCTTAGTTATCTGAAGGAGATAAACGTGTGATATTGTGTGCATATGGTCAGCTCAAGGTTGCATAGCTAGGGTGGGGTGGGGATACCAATGGAAAGTTAACATGATGGGCTGGAGTTGACCAGTTCAGTGGACGTTGTTGTTATAGAGCTCTCTTCGATTGTTCTGTCTTCAAAATTTGTTAGTCAGTCTTTTGAAGTTAGCCCATGAATGATTTGAACCTGAACTGCAACTGACTTCCGGTACCGGACAATGTTTTGTTTTGCGACCACGAGTACTTGGAGTTCGGTTTTCCTTTTCTTTTTGAACCAGAAGTATCGGACTCGAGTTCTTAACAAGAACATTGGTGTCGTGGTGCACAGTGTGGACAAGCCACCTTAATCGACGTAAGAATGTGTCTCTTCCCAAATAGATTCACATCTTTTCACGGTTCCAAGAGTTCGCCTGCCCAGAATTGCTGTCTCGAAGGATCATACAATATACATAGTTGGCCATTCACACCTCCTCCTCCTCCTAGCCTCGTGAGCTGATTGACGTTGCTTGGATGAACTGATGACGGGTGCCAAGGGGGATTCCATGTCAATTCTTCAGTGGAGTTGACGTCATTTGTGGGAGTTCATGATTGGCCCGAAGTCGAAAAACTGCCAAAGTGCCTCGAAAATGTAGCAAGCTAGGTGGTGTGTGGCGGAACAATTCTTGGTCGACAGGGTGTATATTTGGTTTGACCTCTTGGACCGCAAGACCAGCTCGCTACTTGTCCACTATGTCCATGTCACATTTAGAAGATAGCGTGTCTACAAGTGCCATTTCCCTACCCTCCTCAGTACCAGATTGACGAAAGCACACTACAGAGCATCTCGTTGCCAATATCCGGTGCAGGTTTCAAGTGACTCAGAGGTCCTGGAACCGAAGTGCACAGTGCATCGCGTGTTTGTTAGCGTGGTGCAACACAACCAGATCAGTTTATCCGGGATCCCAAATTCGGCCATCGCATCGAATAGCTCCATGCGATGAATCATGTCGTCATACGGCATTAAGATCGATAAAAAGGTGGTCCGTATCGATTTGGAACTCATTGCTCTTTTGCAGGGTTTGCCTTAGTGTGAACATTAGATCTGTAATCGATTTGCCGAACCGGAAGCCGTACTGGTACGTGCCGAAAAGCAGATTAAGACTTTCACACAATACGCTGGAAAGGATCGTTGAGCAGGGATACACCTCCAGAGCTCTTGCAAGAGGTCGGATCACGGTCGGGCACACTTGGCCCATATTCCAGTCGTCCGGCACGCTTTCGTCATCTGCAGATAATCTGGTGCATGTTCCCTATCAGATTATCGCCAACGGTCTTGAAGAAATCTGTGTCTGTGTCTACTTCTTCAAAGCTTAGGCGGGACAACTACTTCATCGACTGGAGGTGGGATTTCTTTATCCTACCTGGCTTTGCCCGTTAAGCAGCTGCTGGAAGTGCTGATTAAATGCATCCACAAATCCCTGGAGTCAGTAACTGGATTCTCGTCCCAACTTCGAAGAGCCTGGGAGAAGCCTTCTGCCTTTCAGAAGACCTGCTGCCAGACTTTGGCTTTGGAGAGGAGAAAGGCCCGAAATTTCTATCTGTCCCTAGACTCTGCGATATCCTTGCGCTGGGAGGTTGAGAGACACCGTCTTTAGGCGTGGATACACTTTCTTATTCAGTCTTCTAGCCTGAGGCCCCTCTTGCATTGTAGCACCGTTTGTACGCCTCGTCGGTTGATTGTTTCTTCTGCTCGCACTTGCAAATATGCCACTTAACGGAAGTAGTAGCCAGTAGAGAGATGGTTGAGTGGCAATGTGACCACATATCTTTTGCGTTAGCGTTGGACACAGGCAATCTCCGCTGTGCTCAGTCGTTCAATGATAAAATGAGGTGGTGTGTCGTTGTGTGGTTAAAAGGTATGTCATGTCCGGGCCATTTTTAAACGTTCAAGGAAGTGGAACTTGTGGACAATCTGATGGAGGGCAGTATAATAAAGCCCAAATACTCCTTTGAACTTCCCGAAAAGTCACAAGGCAACTTAGCTTCCAATCAAAGTCTGTTTAGAAACTCTAGTCGTGTCAGTTTCAGTCTGCTTTACATCGAGGCGAGGAAATTGCCTCCATTCTGAACCAACTTGGGAGGTACCTCTGGGTTCTTAATAAAGTTTCCCCATCTCCAACCTCAGTTCTAATAGAAAATAGGCAAAACCTTTGGCAGACACTCTCAAAGGCAGTGTCCCCGTCAAGGTGCTAATTTAATATTCACGATTTCAACATCAAAGGCCAGCCATTCGCATCCACACTTCGGTGAGTAATTAGTCCCGTACAAAGGCATGAAAGGCAAAAATAGGCTCAATTCAATTAGCATATGTTGGGGATGCCTGCAAAGCATTTGGATTCCTTTCAAACGGATGCAAGGAGATAACGTGCCCCTCCCTCACGCTCGACGTCTGCCAGCCACCTCTCGCAGCAACCCTTCCGCTCGCATCACACCCCAAAGTCAAAAGCAATCCCCCATATTGACTCAACATACTGCCAATTGAATTTAAGATATCATCGTGTTGTGACAACCACCCGTGGGGGTGGTCCCACGACGGAAGGGTGGCGGTGGAGCCCCGTGAAACGCACTGAAGACAAACAACCGAATGAAGAAATAAAAGAAAACTTGTAAATCCCCATAAACAAGGAGTCAATATCCTTGTATCGCTTTTCCATCACAATAACTCTTAAGGACCGTGAACCAACTCGCAGACCACCGGCGGGGCGGGGCGGGGCGGGTGTGTTGGTGATTGGGGAGACTTCTACCCTATGGGGGTCATTATCGCTTCTGTACTCAAACTTTAACGATGCGAATCTACCCTCTCTGACGCTGACGGAGTTCTCAGTTCTCACTCGAACCCAGTACCCGGTTGGGGCACACACCAAACACACACACACACACACATGTAAGCACTCCCGGAGAAGCCTGACATATATTTGTTTTCATTTTGTTTTCATATCGATAAATTCTCATCACGTTCTGGAAAATGTTTTTCTATAAACGTTCATGATACCCCCGGGGTATCGGGGTCGACATGATGCCCGTATTTAAAAGTTCTACGATACCCTTAGTCGGCATTTCACCTCCACGTCCCCCGCCCAACTGTCTCGCATGTGTATGTGTGCGCTTATGTGTCTGGCGTTCGTTTTTCACACCTTAAGTGATGTTGCTTGCGTTGAAACTTTTTTGCTTTTGCTGCCATCCATCCGTTTGCTTACTTCTGAGAGGATTTCAGGCAATCTGTGAGTAAGTTCGGTGAACTGGGGTGGAAGAAATTTGCGGGGTAAGTGGGGGGAAAATTGGTGAAAACGAGATTTTCGTAGACAGATCGGATTGCTGTCGGAGACGTGCTGAGGGCAATCGTAAGAGGATGCCCCGGCAATGTCACATCAGAGATAAGTGCCTTGCAGCGCACTGGGACCTGGGCCATGTCCACGTGCTGGACTGATTGCTGGTGTCGGCCATTGGAGAATCGTTTGGGTTGACATCAATTCTATTTAGACCGCTGTTCGGAAGGTTCAAGCCATGAAATGTTGCTGAAGAAAGTCAGGCAGCGGGCTCAGATAGGGCACGCTTTCTGATGAGGTCATTCAAATCACGGGTCCGAGAGCCGTGTGAATGCACTGAGCGCAACTGCAATATTCGACAAGATAAACGCTGATGCATACAACTGAGAAGGTTGACCTTGACTGACAGAGGACGCCAAGTATCCACATAGGCCAGAAATAAAACAAAATGCAGTAACATACCACGGCAACTATTTATTTACAAGCGATAACCGCCCCATTTGTTGCACTCTCCCAACTGGCCTGTCCCGGCTCTGCCATAAAGTTCACTGAAATGAGACCGACCTAAGTTCGAAGCACTTCACAGCTTTAAACGATTTCTACTTACACCACGGCAGTTGCCCATATGATCCAAGTTGCATCTATTTAGTGTTGTGAGGAGCACCCCTAATCCTAGATTCTCTCCTATTCGGAGTCCAAGGTTGTCATAGCTGCTGCCCTGTGGCCACCCAGAACTGGTGCCATCTGCGGAATTCCAAGTGTAATGCTGGCCAAGTGCAGCAACAATCCACGAGGCAAGGACCAGCGAAATAAGAACCGCGGACACTGAATGCATGATTCTCGAGTGAATCTTGAAAGAGAACTAAATCAAGTCACTTTGATTGCACTTCATGTTATCACTTTGACAGTGATCAGCTCGAATCGGTGTGAAGCTGATTAAATCAGCCGAGTGGGGCTAAAGTGGGTTTTCCCGGACAACTGATTGATTGCAGCAACAAACAATGTTCTACGCATTTGGTCACTAAGCTCTCTGCTTTCACTCACGCCCCTTTGACCACCGCTGGGGTAGACGAGGTTAGTTCAATACGTGCGCTTGCCGTTCCTGAGACAAGGAAGTAGAAGCGAAGTTGGTTGCAATATTTGGAACCTTGCATCACCTACGACGACCTTGAGATATTGGTTCAAGGAACGTAGACGTGGTCTTTTATCTGTTTTCGAAGAGGAGCGCCTGGTGCATGTTGTCGTTTGACTGATGACAGTTGCAACCACCCTCAGACCAGCGCCACCTGTTTTCTACTTATTGATCGAACCTCGGTTATCGGTGGCCGATGGAGTTATTCAGATGGGGTTCCTTAATGAACCCTGCACGAAAAGAATGAACATCGTGAAGGACAGGCGCTGCTTAAAAAAGACCAACTTAAAGCACACTTGATAAGGATGCTCTCATATTCGAGACTGGTAACAAAACCTGTTAAATTTCACGGCATGTTCTGTATGCCACTTGCACACTTGACAATGGACGGATGCGCGAATAGGGAACCAGCTCCTGTTCTTCTATCTGGACCGAACTAGGCCTCCATATAGTGGAGACTTCTTCCACTTTGGATCTGTATACGCCTGTATAGCCTCATGTGGCTCAGTCCTCTGTGCGCTCTGTCAATGTCATCCGCATATGATAACTTACGAATAAGGGGGACCTCACCCGCTTGAAGGCAGCTTGGCTTGTTAGTTGAAGTCCAGGTTCACCCCGAATTGTAGAGCGACCTTAGTAAGTATGTAAATAAGTGGATTCGTATTTGGGTGGCTCGAACTTGGCACATAATCAACCTTACCCACCCAAAACGTTAACATGCCAGACCACAGCATCATCGTTGTGGTTTCCCGTGATTTAGCGTGGATAAGCGCGTCTGCTCATATGGTAAGGATTCATCTCATTGCACGATCTTCCTCAGCATGACGTCCAAGAAGTCACATGAACGCGCGTCCCCCTTATCTAAGATGGCTTACTGAAGTCTTACAGTCTTTGGTGGAGCAGTGATACGTCTTTGGCGCTAAACACGGGTGTGTATGGCTCGCTGTCTGTATGCAGCTTTAAAACAGACAAATAGGCGGTGAGTGTCGGCTTGCACTTGTTGTGTAAATTTCAGGATCTGTGAAATTTTGTGTGAAGTTCTTGTCTATTGCGGACAGCCCCGGGCAAAGCCCATCAGCTTCAGGCGAGGACACAAAAAGGCAGAGAAGCTTTTGAGCGAGATGGCTGGACGAGTTTTAATCCAAAGATTTGCGTATATCTTCATCACGGGTGCACTTCGTTCCACACCCTTAGCCGCCACGGAAATAATTCTACCGCTGCTCCCCATGGACATATACGGGAAGCTGACAGCTACCAAGGCAGCGATTAGGTAACCGATTTGTATACGCTGGGAGAGACAACATAGCCGAAGGAACAAGAATCAAGAATGCGAGAATTCCAAAGAATACAGACGATATCGTACCCTTTTTAGACTTGGAATCTGGGTACAAAATATTAATCCCACAAAGGGACTGGGCCGGGCAAAAGATTTAGTTAGAAAACCCGGCAATCTAGAAGTTTACACGGACGGTCCCAAGGCGGACGAAGCCACCGGACATGGAGCATCCACGGCCTCGTCGGAGATCCCCTTCTCTCTGTCCCATCGACTGCCTAATCAATGCAGTGTATTCCAGGCAGAAGTTTAAGCCACTGTCAATGAGTCCGTTAGACGGGTTATCTATCGTTATATACATAGACAGTCAGGCGGGCATCAAGGCTCTGGACACACCATCTAACTAAATCAAAGATAATAAAACCTTGCCGCTCGATGCAACCTTACCTTATGCGGGGTCCCTGGTACTCCAGGCAAAGAGCCGAGGAGCTAGCTAGAACAGGGGTGTGCCTGCCACTGGCAATTAATCAGGAGACCCACTATACATTAATTCAAGTAATAAATGCCATACAGATATGACCCAGCGGAGATGGATGAAACTGTACACTTGCAGGACTTGGAGGCAATTATGGCTTTTAATTAATCCGAAAAAGACAAATACACTCCTAAGCCTCAACAGAAATATAATCAGTAATGTCGTAGGGATCATCACAGATCACTGTCTGCTGGGCTTACATTTACAACGACTTCTGCAGGACACAAGAAGTAGAAATCACGCAACACTATCCCGTCATCTGTCCAGCCCTTGCAAGAACAAGGTAAAGTACACTAGGCGACTGTCTAATTAGCAGCCTAAAAGAAATGGCAAATATAAAATTCAGAACGTAGCTAAATTCATCAGTAAAAACAAACTTGCTATAACCCAGTAATGAAGTGGACAATGGTGCTTCTTAGGTGGCAGTTAGTTCCTCAGGCTAACGAGGAATCGGTGTAGCAATCACCGGTTAGTGATAGCACAATGGGTGCGAACAGGATCAAAGTGGGTCACAACATTATCAGCTGTGGCAGTCAATCTTACCTAACCTAACCTAGGGCGACTTATTTTAGATTTATTTCATTTATCGAGCTAAACTCTATGAGATTACAGAAATATTTTTTTTTTGTTGTAGATAATGACTAAAATGTTTGATACCACATACAAATAAATTAACAATGAATAAATAAATAATAAATAAATAAACAAAATAGTTACAATAATAAATAAATAATAAATAATAATGATAAAATTAATAAATAATAATGATAACAATAATAAATAATAACAATAATAATAAACAGTACAAAGCTTATGACATGTTGGGAATAGATAATTTGAATTCAATTCGATCATCACATAGATCTATTTTACCATAAACGGAATTAAAAAAACGTATACATTTAGTTAGTGGTTAGTTAAAACCATAATTATGGCAGTGTCTTGGTTGGAATGAATATTTTCTTGTACGAAGACTTCTCTCTGGAACATATAACAACACATTTTGAAGCATTTCAGGACAGATGATACGATACGAAGAAATATCATGGATGAACATTATGCAATGAACATTTCGTCTTTTTTCTAAAGCTTCCAATCCGATTAAGGCACATCTTGTTTGATATGGAGGCATACTATCAAGATTCCATTTTATTTGTTTAATCTTGTGAATGACTTCTGAACCCTTTCAAGGCGTAGGGCAGAGTTCATAAAGGACGGGCACCACACAACAGAGCAATATTCAAGAATCGGACGAACAATTGACATGTACACAGACTTAAGAGCATAGGGATCGGAGAATTGAGCACAACTTCGTTTCCTCGGTGGTTGGCACGGTCAAAAGGGAACATCTTTCTTGTGGAGCAGGCAGATGATACTCATATTCCACTGGTCGTGCATGCATTCCACCGCCCATATCTTAGGTGCATGGACATAAGCAGATCATCTCCAGCTGCCTTAACGATTTCTGAGGACAGCCTGTCCGCACTTGCAGCATTGTTAGACTTTTTCCTCGCAGCTGTCTTGACATCGGGGGATCGCCGTCGAGATTGAATGGACCTTTCTGCTTGTCAGAGGTATTTGTATCCTCATCGGCGTTTACAAGTCTGCTGATTCCTGTCCAGAATGAGTGAACCCACCTTCCTTCGAGTGAGTACGAGTACATAAACATTTTAATTCTTCTAGTGGTGCTACAGTCCGGGTAAACCTGGGTATCAGTCAACAAGCTTCTCCAGCTGGCACGATCTTTAGCCAGCTGCCTCCAATTTCACGCGCCAAGTTGGTTGAGGTCCTTCTCCACTTGTGTGCTCAAATACATTTCATCATGCCGTTCGAATATTTTCGGCGGTGGTGTCATCATCTTGACTTATAAAGTGCCCCTCATACCGTTTAAAACATTGAGAGGTAGAACCATCTCGGCCAGTTGTTGATCGCTGACATTCGTGGGTCAGATCCCCTTTATTTTTCAGTTTCTCATGTCTCGCTTGGAAAAAATCCCTCTCGTGTGCCAGCAGAAGTCTGTTGTCACGTTGATCCTTATGCTGCACCTAACAGTTGGCTAAACACACGTCCATTCAGTCCATCGACGCGACTATAATATAATAATAATATGGGTGGTGCTACAGCTGGTAGAGGGCCAGGGCCTAGCTTCTCACCAACCACTCGTGTTGTGCGTGCTATTGTTCTATCACGAGTGGAGGGGACCTACAGTTTTATGCCGACTCCGAACGGCCAAGTTTGAGAAGCTTTTTCTAGACAGTTATACTCTTTGAGCATTGTCAGTGACTCGAAGGAGGTGGGGCCGTAAAAAATATTTCTTGTCGCACCAGGAATCGAACCTACGCAGGTAGGTCCAAGTGCGTAGGAGTCGACGCACATACCCACAACGCCACGGGCCACCACGACTAACTCTTGTCAAAAATTACCCACTCCGACATAGACCCCATTGCAGGACACATCTCTACCTACGAATGCCATTAGAATTCACGTCGACTTCCAACACATGTCCTGCAGATATGAAAGCTCCTGATTGGTTACAGCAAAGATGTTAGTCATTACCTTTAATCACTTTAATAGTGTTTATCCAAGCTGTGCGTGTCAACAATGAAATCAAAAATCCCATTAGCCATTAGGAGCGATGAAACTTCGACACGTTCGGCTCCTGGGGCTCCACATTCGAATGTTCGGTGCACCGCCCCACCTTAACGGTCGAGCTATCTCGATTTATTTGCAATTCAAGCGAATAATTTCATTAAAACAATACGCCAGCCCGTGGAAGCATCACAAATGGCATAATTAATTGATATTACTCTTCGGTATTGGCTCACACAGTGCAGTGCGGCAACGAGCGCCCTTGCAGTGGCATTAATTAAATTCCTGGCCGGGCTACTTTGTGAAAGGGATTAAATTTTGGATACCGATATTGAAATGTGACTGATTGGCAGAGGACGCAGCAGTTGGGGGGGGGGAGGTGTTTATTGTGCAATCATTTGAATTGAAATGAGTTGCCCTTAATTCGATGAGAAATGTCGAATTCCTTTGCCAAGTGCTGGTAACGATATGCGAGTTGCCAAGATGTCTACGCCTTCGTCACGGAATTGAGTGTTATGTGGTGTGATCTAGTCTTTGCTGTCGTTCGTTTGTAGAGAATGCCATTTGTCGGATTCACGTGACATCTGCTCACATGGGGCCCGTCACAAAAACGTACAGACTTCATGTCAATCTGCGGGAGCTCAAGAATGTAATCAAATTAACTTCTCTCCATTTCACTCATCAACAGTTCAGTGAGGCAGAGAATTAAGGGCCATCGTCTGATGACGGCGAGCTCATTGTTGGCTTCCTAGTAACAAACCCCATCGACCACTTTGAATCCCAATCACAGCCCGATCTTGAAGCAAACCAAACGTGGATGTAAATGATGTGTCTACTGCATATGTGCATTCCGACTCTAGACACAGTCCTTTTACTAGTCCTTCCGCTTGAGTCAGGCATGCAATCCTTCAGTCATAAGTTCGTTTTGAACACTGACAACTTAAATTTGATACACATCGAGGAATGGTCAATTCTCGATTCTTAAATTCCTACCCGTATCCACTTTCAGTCTCTCTCTTCATTAGGGAACAAGCGAACAAAAGAGGATAATGATTGAAAAAAAAAAGGAAATGCTATTCGTCCCCGCTCCAAGAAGTAAACCCAAAAAAATCTGCGGACAGAGTGTCCCCCACTCCCTCCCCATATTCAACAGGAAACTGTAAAGTGTCAAATGAAGAAAATCTGCCAATTCACCGGACATGACCCGGACGTCGCAGGGAACACCTCAAGTCAAGATGTAATTAATCACCAATTCATTCGTTTGTCGAGTGCGGCAGGCCACTAATCCCTTTCCCATTGTGTGTAATAAGACGTTAATCCTGACCAATTACAAATGACCTCATTTCGGAGTGGCACCGGCAGACAGTGTCTGCCATGGAGCCACTGCTGGTGGAAAGAAAGACGGGAAATGAGCTAATTTCCAGTGAAGATGGTATTTTGTCTTTTCGCTGACAGTTCCAGTTCAACGGATTATACCCCTTAAATCCCGTCAGTGAAGGGTTTACTGTCTGTGTGGCGGGGCTAGTTCACTTGTCAACGAGAGAAGCATTTTGTTGCCTGCGGAAGGGAAGCCATTTGCTTGTGGCCGTAGGCGGGTAAGAGTCCCTTAATGAGCACTTTGTTTTGTGAAAATGGATTGTTGGTTTTTTGTGGAAAGGCATTCTGCTTCGAATGGAAGCGTTATTATTTTGCAGAGGACAGGTCGTATTTTTGAAGTGATCGGTGGGCAATTTTGAAATCATATATAATTTTAATAAAAAAATATATAATAAAATTTAAAAAAAAAACAAGAGATATCAAATTGATTCTATGTTTATTTCGAAGCTGCATTCATTAAAAAAATATAGGAAAAGACACATCAATCACGACACGGCAGTCTGTCCAGTTTTTGATGACTCGGTCCAATACGTGCGGCATTATTCCGGCAATGTCTCGAATGAGGTCCTCGCTCACTTCCAAGGTGTTCCGATTGTGTGTACAGCCCCCGAGAACATAATTTAGTAGCATCAAGTCGCATGTTCATGGCGGCCAATTGATAAACAGTCGCCGCGCGGTTTCAAAAGTTACAGATTTATTTCCACCTCTGCCATACATCGGGACCAATGTGCGCCGTGACCAAAATTTCCCCGTCACAAGTTAGACCGTTGGGTCGCATGTTTGGCATTTATCGCAGTCTTGTTGGAGCCACATCTCGGATATATCGATGGTGTGGAGCTCTGGCCACACAAAGTCAGTTAACATCGCTCTATCATCATTTCGAAAGAAATAAGGTCCGATAATGACGCCCTGCCATAATCCACAAAAAACAGTCAATCCTTCTGTGTATGGATTGGTGGTTAGTCGAGCACTTATGGATCATCTTCGTACAATAATGACAAATTTATTTCTTGGCGGCCACTGAGTCTAAAATTGACCTCGTCCGAATAGATGCCGGATCCGGATCTCCGGTTAACATTTCGAACGAAGCCCAATTAGCGAACTGAGGACGTTGCCGGTCTTTTAGTTTGGATGTATACTCGTCTTTCGTTTGGATGTGTACGGACTTAGGCTCCAATCTAACCGCAAAACAGGGCCAGTTTGACTGTCTGGTGATGCCCGGTTCATCTGATTGTGTCCACTATTGTGGCTATGTTTTCTTCATTTCGAATCGATCTCCATCTAGTTGGTGGCTTACGGCCCTAAAGACTGTAATCACGTCCCAACATTTCCACAGTGCGATGAAATGAATGCAAACTGAAGCCATGATGATGACCGACCTCACGACGAAATTCACCTTCCGTATTTACAATTGGTCGGGAAATTTGACAATATTTTAATTATTTCACAGCTTCGGCAAGGGATATATGAATCACGATAATATGGTAAGTCTTACTGAATTCTGTGACAGCTGGCTCCTATTCAAAGCTCTGACAGTTGCTGAAACGTTTCAATTGAAAAAAGTATCACTGCTGTATGGATACCGGCCAGATGCAATCTTACCCTATGCTGGGTCCCCGGGCATAAAGGTATTCCGGGCAATGAAAGAGCTGCTGAACTAGCAAGAAAGAGGCGGGTATGCCAATGACAGCAGATCAGGAGACACCCCACCCCAATCGAAAACAATAAAATCGAGATTGATGACGATTGCGAAACAAACCGCAAATGGTCTGAACTGGGCACTTGCAGATAATCGAAAGCGAGCTGGCCGATGCTAAATCAAGGAAGGACTGATTACCTCCTAAAGCTAGACAGGAAGGTTATTAATAGCGTGATACTGGCCACTGTTTTATAGGCAACGATGCCTTATGCAGAAGCTGTATGGATGAAGAACAAGAGGAAACAATATTACACTGCCTCGGAACATGTCCTGCACTTGCAGCAACAAGAAGAAGTTTACTAGGCTAGTACTACTTCAACAACCTTGAGGATCTGAGTAACATTAATCCAAATGGGTATAAAAGAGGTCAGAAGAAATCACACATGGCCAACAAATCTCAAGAGGAATACAAAAATCCCAAGAGGGAAGAACTACAAGGTCAGTGAAAGCACAATGGACCGGATGGTCTTAGTGAGTATAAGTTCCAAATCAGTTATGCAGTCACCCTTCCTAAGGTCATCCTTTAGAAAAAGAAGCAAAGAAAGAGTGACTCATTGCATTATTTTCTCATTGCGGTTATTCCCAGAGGGCATCGAATTTCTCGCATGATATCAGTTTCCAATTGACTTGCTGTGGACTTTCACCTCACTCTATATCTCATATCGCACAATTTTACAAAAATAATGTAAATATTCCCCTTCCGACATGATAAGGCGGGCGTATCACCGAAAGTACGAAATATGTGCACGGCAGTTGGTGGCCGGTAATAAATGCGATTTCGATTGGTTGTACCATCAGATTTCATTCTCTGAGCTGTTTTATCAATTATCATCGATCATCAAGGTCGTCCTGTCTAGCTACTCGAAAGCTCGTAAACGATTTAGATTAAATGTGATTCACGAAAGACAACCGTAATTTCTGACGCACGATCGACAAGAACCCGTGAGCTGTGCCTTATAAGGCGCCTTCGTCGCCACTCTTTCGGAGTGATCAAACGGAGACGCTCGCTTGGATAGCTTTTTCATGTTCAAATAAATTTTGAGATGCTTACAGCCGCAGACACCTCACGTCCTTCAATTCGTCGATCCGCAAACATCATTTTATGGACTACATCGACAATTTCTGGCGTAACGAGCTCTTTTGGGCGACATCAACGTTCGACGTCACTTGTGCTGATATGAACTCAGTAAACAAATTCTTAAACTTCTTCCTGATGGTCACCATCGAATTTATCAGCTCTTCCTTGTCCAGTGAGTGATGGGTTTTGTATGGAAAAAAATAATGCATAATCAGTCAGTCTCATGTTAATAGTAGTTTGTTTTCAAAAATAGTTCGGCATTAATGAGTAAGTGGTCCAGGAGATTAGGTGAATAACTGCAGAAGGCAGTCACAATTAAGGAGTTCTTGTTTCGAAGCGATTGAGTTAGCTTATAAGCCCATTGCTCAGCTGGGTGTACCGGCTGATGTAGTATATGATCTCCTTCTCCAAGACATAGTTGTGGGCAAGACCTTTACGAGTATCTGCGTAGGAAGTAGTGGCCCGTCATAGTGCGGTAGGTTTTTGTTTTACAACATTTCAAGCGTTAAATCTGCATTTTATGTGTTATGAGCATTATGCGTTAACGACTCCAACAACAGAAATAATATGATGTCAATGCCACGGCAATGCTTAAAGGAAACAACTGTCAAGGAGACCCTTCCAATCGGCGTCAGGTTACGTTCGATTGGTGAGCAGACGTGCTGAATCACGTCTCACTTAGGTCTTCGTAGACCCATTTTGATGCCCAGGGGGGATAAATTCCTCTTAACCCTTCCCCGTACCGTCCTAATTACTCGATGTTGAACTATCATGATGTCATGATAAACCTGAAAATAGATTTGAATGGCACATTGGATAGTTCATACAGGTTTTGGAAGGAGAATCCTCGAAGCATTCTATACCTCAGCTGGCAGAGACTGGGGCAGTATCAGAGACGGTGAGAAGTGTCCTCTTTTCCTTCTTCTTCACCACAACGTCTGCATATGAAGGCTTGGCTAAGTCCCATTTTGTTTTCATGATACTTCAGACGATCATGGCCAGTTAGCGCTCCAACTACCATCGTGAGGGTAGGGCCATAACATCAGAGTGGTCTCACAGGTGGTTACAGAGTTCCACCATTCACTAGCTAGTTCTATGATTCCATCGTTCACTTTCCTCTTGACATTTGCCGGGTGTGGGTGGATGTATGTGATTGCCTGGATTGTGATTGATTGAATGCTGTCAATAAGAATATCTCCAACATTGATATCATTCTGCCCGCTTTTTTGACTGCCAGGACCTCCGCAGGGATTCCGCATGGATTCTGATCGAACAGTGCAAGTTTAACCATTCGGAGTAGATGCCCTTGTCTGTACCTTTATTCATCTTCGATCCATCCTTAGAAACGTGGATGATTGAGCTGTTGATGGTACCTCTCTTGTCGGGAAATAACACCTGAAGGAAATTTCGAGGTAAGGGAGTGAAAAATCACAATCGGAGTCTGTAGACCTCAAAGCGCATGCAGTCTGTCCAAACTGTCTAAACTATCCGAAATTGATTCAGTTTAGAAGGCATTCACAAGCTCTTCCCCCCACAGCTCTTCCCCACAAAGGTCTCAACTCTCGCCTGACAGTCTCGCTGCGAGGCAAATCCATGTCACAATGCTCACGCAAGTGGATCTAATGCCAGATTTGACAAATGCCTTCTCCACACACACCTATCGAACCTTTCCAGGCAATTTCACTGAACATCTCTGTCAGAATGCCAGACGTGTCATTGCGCTTCGCCACATCACAAATGACTCAAATCAGCATTGGTGCGCCTGTGTCAAGGGTGAGGTGCCGGGGCAGTGTTAATTAAACAGCAACCCCCATCGGTACAAGGTCAACACAAACATCGGAAACAACGTCAAACACACGGGCTCGATTAAGGACGACATCGGTTTGCGGATTGAGTGCTTAGTCGAGCATTTTAATTCGCACGTTTCGTGTGAGCGCTTGTGTGCTTAACAGCCAGTTCCTCAGTTGTATTGTGGACGGTCTCAAACATCGAACTGGATCTGTGTGATTATGTCCTCGTTAAGACTGGAAGGGATTAGGTGATACCACCTATCGGCAGCCACTTGGATTAGGAGGCGAGCACAGTGTGAGGTGCAATGCAAAAGGTGGTCGTGTGTTCCGTCATCACCTCGTTTCAGTGGAGGGGAGGGCGTGAATCAAGTGAACGCAATTATTTGGGATGCTGAGCTAAGGCTAAGGGCGGTGTGGGCGTTCCTTGTTGGCACAGGGAGATGAATTGTGAGAAAAAAAAAAAGGATTTGAAGGTCTTTCCAAGAAGACCAGCTAAGGTTGGACAAGACGCTTATTAGATTCTTTAAATAACAATAAATGTACATGGAACTTAGACACTTTTTAGGCACTGTTAAAAATCGGTTATTGGCTACACACCGTTCTTCTCACTCTTCACCTTTTTGGGATAGAGAGGGAAATCGAAGAAACATAGACCATTTTGCCATCAGACTGCAAAGTCAGCTTTTCGTCCACAAACATCCAAATCACCCTTCTGATGCATGATCATTGACAACGTGCATCGCTATTTGTTAAGCCACGACCACTTGCGGAACCACATGAGTTGCTAAGCCTTCTTCTGCCACAACTACCCTTCAACCAGTGAAAGACCTACTAACTTGTGCGATTTCATTCGAGATTCACTCCCTTGTCGAACATCAAGCGCATTTGTCGAAAATCCCAAGTTGCCTCGGTTGCAGTTTTCACATTTTCTCATTCAACGACTCGGCGATCATCCAGCCTAACGACACACACAGTCGCCAACACTTCCAAGCCACAATCGTTGGCAAACATCTCCGTCGCAGCGCACTAAAAGTACGCGACCGCAGTTCAATTAGATTAGACTACTCTGTGCCCTTACCAGCGAACAGCTACGGTTACACGAGCACACTCATGAGGGCCGTTCAGTCCAGTGACACGGCATTAATTACCCTTTTGCCTCGCTGCAGCCCACTCGATAATTACACGGATACCCACTCGAAGGACAAACAGCGGCCGGTGCACGACTAATCCGCGTAGCGCTCTGCCCTTCAACAGGTTTGGCTTCGACAACTGGCAACGCATTGACACCCAAGTCCAAGGCCAGCGGCCATTCCGTGCCCACCTCCACGCCTCTGGGAGGTATCCCCATTGATAATTTGATTATAATTTCCGAGGTGTGTCGGCACTCGTTACAATGACGCCGATTGCTGTTGGATATCCATTTTTCAGCGAACACCCCTGGGATGGGTCGCACGAGCTGATGCGTCAACAGTTTGCCATAAAAACCCGTGTCCGACATTTTCAGTGATAAATCACCCGAATGGGCAGTAATTTCTGACAAAGGGCGGACAGGAGTCTCTTTCCGGGCACACACCTCGAATTTGTCAACACACGAAGATTTTGTATTGATTCGCCAGCCAGTAGTCCGCACGCCCGAGGGCACACACAAGCGTCGAACGCCAAACGCACATGAAGAGCGACCTCATCGTCAGCCCCGGGGCGCACATGGGGGCTGTGTATCAACATATCATCGCTCTAATTGATGATGAACCATTTCTTCCGCAAACATGACAGAGAAGGTGCCCGAGCGGCGCGGCGCGGCCCTCGTGTGGGCGGCGAAGAGGACATCAAATTATGTCAACCCTTTTCGAGCTTACACTCGTTTAACGATGACAGATAAGGGTTGACAGCGCAGAGGAGTTGCTGGCTTTTTGTGTGTGTTTTTTTTCTTCTTTCGTACAAAAGTTGACAAGTTAACAACAATGGTGTGTGCCGGCAGGGTGGGGTGGCTATGGTGGTGCTTGGAATGTCGGATGAGTGGCGGGGTGGACGCAAATGAGTTGTATCAAATTTTTGAACGAAGTTAAGACAGATGTGCAAATATTGAACTTGGATGAGTTGTATTTGAATTTGAGAGAATGTCAGCGCGGGTCGAAGTGGTCGGGCGGTGTGTTGACACATTTGATCTGGAGAGCCCTTCGAGGGACGTCTCGGAGTGGGTGGATGATTCTGAGCTGTCAAATTCATAGTTCTTTGCATAATTCGCTTGTGTTCGCTGGAGATGAACTGGAAGTAAGTGGATGATGGACGACTTTCAAAACACGGTAAAGCTGTGACTACAAAGAGATTTTCACATACTTTCTGTCGACTTGGGCTGCACTTGGGCTAAGTGCCGTGGAGAGAGTTGTCGGAGTTCGTTCTATGTTCATTCTTGGCTGCCTTGTCAGCACTAGAAGTCCAGGTGGAAATATGTTACACATACGCTGGAGTGAAATGAAAAAAAAATGTTGGTACCGAATTCGAACAGCCTTTAAAATTACGTTGTGGCGGTGGGTGCTCTTTTGAAAAAACGAAACAGATGGCACCAGACAATGCCTGCTAATGTGGGAACATGACGAAGTACCGCCGGCATAAGCTGGACCTTGCTTACGTCGGGAGTGGCTAGGCTTCGACGTCTGCTAAATGGACGGATTCCCATTCTGGACTGCAGTCTGAGGCTATGAATGCCCTGTATTAGAAGAATAGTAGAAATACAGAAGAATGCACATTTGAGAAATGTAAACAGCTGATAAATAGAGTTGTCATTTCTAGAAATCAGCCTCGTTCGCCTCTTATTTCGCTAAGCTTCAAAGAACAGTCTGTCTCGGCTGGATAGTGGTCTTCCCTGGTACACCTGGCTCTGCTCTTGATGCACTTCTGATGAATCTCCCCCTTGCCCTAGTCCCGGGCCACCAAGGGAAATTGTAAATGAGACCACCGATTAAATGGCTAGGCAAAGATCTGAGGAGGTACTCTTATTACCAGAACCTGCGTTGGGAATACCTGCGTCCTTGGGCTTCCATCGATGGTTGGAACTCTCTAGGGCACAACCGGAGGTGGTATGACTCTCCAGTGTGCAGACAAACCAAACGCATGCACCCTGAGGTCTGTAAGAAATCCGCGGCATTTTTGTTATCTCTTGAAAGAAAGACTGCAGAATGTGGTTGGCCTATGCGATGAAACCCACTGCTATGCTTATAGAGAAGACGACGACACTGCAGACCACTACATCTGCCGCTGTTCCGCCTTTGCTCGTATCAGGTGGCAGTCATTCGGTGTTCATAAAGTGAGACCTGATGATGTAGGCTCTTCAATAAAGAAGCGCCTGCTGGTATTCCTTCGAAAGGCTAAGAAATTACAATAAATTTAGGTTGCTGCCTGCAAGTACAATGGACCATTTTTTTGAGTCTGAGTGCTCCAGTGTAGTGGAGAAAAGATACCGACAAACAAAGAAAGCCGCGATCGAAACTGTGAATCCAGCGTGAGGAAGTATCATGCGACGACTCATGGGAATTTGCAAGGTCCCAATTTGGAGGGTAACGTAATCCCACATGTGGTTAAATTTTAAGGGCCGATGTTGATTTTGAATAAAACACAAATTATTTAGGAAATTATTGTCATTCCTTTTTATTATGATAATATTGGTATGGTTAAATTATGTATGGAACAAAATATTGGCCAAATGGCCGCCGCGACCTCGGCAGCACACCTCCATCCGATGGTCCAAATTTTCGATGACGCTGAAGCATAATTGAGGTTCTATGCCGTGAATGTGCCGAATTATCTCATCCTTTAGCTCTTGAATTGTTGCTGGCTTATCGACGTACAACTTTTCTGTCAAATAACCCTAAAGAATCCAACGGTGTCAAATCACATGATCTTGGCGGCCAATTGACATCGCCACCACGTGAGATAGCACGGCCATTGAATTTGTCGCGCAAAAGAGCCAATGTTTCGTTAGCTGTGTGGCAAGTGGCACCGTCCTGTTGAAACCACATATCGTCCACATTCATATCTTCCAATTCAGGCCATAAAAAGTTCGTTATCATTTCACGATAGCGAACACCATTCACAGTAACTTGATAAATCATCAATTTATATATACAACCACAGCTTCACCCCGATACCGAGAATATATTGAACGCCCCTCGTAATCTTATACCTCGTTACATGGTTTTGCTTCCAACTACGAGAGGTCATTACGTTACCCACTTCTTGGAACAGATGTACATAATTATACACACAAATCCTGAGCGCAACCGCAAACAATTACTGCTGCAGGACATTCCCTTCCACATTCAAATAATTTTTCAAAAATCATTCGGAAACATCAAGAATTTAATAAAATGCTGTCCAACTAAAAGCCTGCAGTGGCCACGAATTCAGACCGTAAACTGTCCCCCCGACGGACACATGAAAGACCACATCCCTCGCCACCTGAACAATGATCTTGAAATTCCAGACTGTGGCCGTGTTTGTTAAAATCCTCTTAAAAATTCTTCGTCTGCATACGGTACTATTTACAGCAGTGCGTCCTTGCTCCACCACACTGAAGGAATTTATTTCGCCTTCGTGGAGTATGCGATCCTTGACCTTATCCAGGAAACCATACGTAAGTGTGACGTAATGTACTCCACCACCATCGCCCGTCGTTGCTTCGCCTCGTCCTCCCCGTCTCATCACTCGGAGCCCATTACAAGTGAATAAATGCTAAGTGCACATTGTCGGAGTCAAGTTGAATACATTTGGATGCACTTAAGGCATCATTTGTTGTTGCCCATTGGACACACTCAAGGATACTTGACAATGTGGACGATTGCTGGCAGTTTGCTTATGCACATATTTTGCATTGAAAATAGTCACATGTTGCTATTTGTGGAACTTGAGCTTGAATATGCGGTTGACTGGTGATGGTAATAATTTTGTGGTTAACGTGGGTGGCGAAGGGAAGGAGAGAAGGTCTTGGAGGAGGGGCGATAGTGAGAGAGCTGAATGAGAAGAATGGGAACCGTAGCACTGGACATATGAAAGGCATTCTGAAGGGAGCACATGGAACAGTTAGACACAGCTGAGGTTACTCAGAATGAAATTGGCACACGTCTTGGCTGGTGTTCGATTTGATTGCACCACGAACGCTATGGGAGAGTGCGTATGTGCTAGATGAAGTATTAAAACGTACAAAAATGAGGCATATTTGGATTCATAGGGAAACTGCTGATGCGAAGAGAAGGGTAAACTACCGACTGTAAGTCGAATGCGTGGTTGCTAAGGGGTGGTTTTAAAATTTAAGGGCCGATGTTGAATGTGAACCACACCTAAACGCCAAGCTTTTTTCTGTATTTCATTTGACATTTCTCAATTTCAGACTAACTCAATTTGAACCATGGAAAGATACACAATCGAGCAAAGCGTTAAAGTTATTCAGGCTTATTATGAAAATGGGCGCTCAAATCAAAATGCATATTGTGATGTTTTCGGTCAATTTAATCGTCCAAATGTGCGTACAATCGGTAAAATCGTGCAAAAATTTGAGCAAACCGGGTCTGTAGGAGATGTGAAAATACCAGTGCATGATCGTACAGCTCGTACTGCAGAAAATATTGCTGCTGTTCGCGGTAGTGTGGCTGAAGAGCCGTCCACCTCAACTCGTCGTCGTGCCCAACAATTGCACCTCTCACGCTCGTCGTTGATGAACATTATGCATAAAGACTTGCATTTACACGCTTACAAGGTGCAATTGACTCAAGAACTAAAACCTCTTGACCATTTCAAGCGTCGTCAATGGTCAGAATGGTGGCAAAAAATGGCAACAGTGGATGATCAATTTTCGAAGAAAATCATCTTCAGTGATGAGGCACATTTTCACCGTGGATTCGTCAATAAGCAGAATTGCCGTATTTGGAGGAATGATAATCCAGGAGTGATTGTCGAAAAACCAATGCACCCACAAAGTGTGACTGTTTGGTGCGGTTTATGGACTGGCGGCATCATCGGGCCGTATTTTTTCCAAAATGAGGCCGGTCAGGCAGTTACTGTGAATGGTGTTCGCTATCGTGAAATGATAACGAACTTTTTATGGCCCGAATTGGAAGATATGAATGTGGACGATATGTATTTTCAACAGGACGGTGCCACTTGCCACACAGCTAACGAAACATTGGCTCTTTTGCGCGACAAATCCAATGGCCGTGCTATCTCACGTGGTGGCGATGTCAATTGGCCGCCAAGATCATGTGATTTTTCACCGCTGGATTTTTTTCTTTGGGGTTATTTGAAAGAAAAGGTGTACGTCGATAAGCCAGCAACAATTCAAGAGCTAAAGGATGAGATAATTCGGCACATTCACGGCATAAAACCTCAATTATGCTTCAGCGTCATCGAAAATTTGGACCATCGGATGGAGGTGGGCTGCCGTTTTGGCCGATATTTTGTTTTATCCATACATAATTGAACCATACCAATATTATCATAATAAAAAGAAATGACAATAGTTTCCTAAATAATTTGTGTTTTATTCAAAATCAACATCGGCCCTTAAAATTTAACCACCCATTAGAAGGATTTGTCTCGGAAAATGTCATAATTATCGTTCTCCTTTCTTTGAATTCATAGCATTCCTCTAAAGAGCATCCGGCCGCATTCAATGGTGTTCCGAAACCGGCAATGCTTCTAAAGCGCATTCCTCGTCTGTTCTTGGTCTCAATCGATCATGGGACCATTTACCCAAAAGTGTGTGATAACGTCTTGAGGTGAGCCCTTTCATAGTTTAATGCACCGGAAGCAAAAACCCATACTTGCCTGTTGCGTCCATGTGATCGCACGCTGAAAGCACGGATATTATAATTTGAATAAGTCCGTTCACAATAACAATTCCATTTCGAGTGGATTTTCTTACGAGGCATGAGTGACGAATAGAACGAAAATCGCCACGGTTCCAGCTAATAGGACACTTCTCTAAATGCCTCTTGGACATGTCTCAAATTGAGTCGCTATCTGAGGCGAGGGCGACCAACCAGCAGAGCTCTTGAGATAGGAATCCCCCATGAAATCAAATCGCTTTCAGTCACATCCTAATGAACTTCGTTTTTAAATTAAGATCGGATGCAGGATGTAGTCATATAGCGAACCCTACCCATGGAAGTTGTCCTGCCCTTTGATTAGCGAGCCTGGTTCGTCCTTGAATAGATAGACATCAAATCGACACCAACCTCTCAAATACCGTTGCTTGAAATTGTCTCCGAGAAGCAACATCCATCACGACGACTCCCCGAAGTCCATTTCTTAAAATGAATAAATCACCAATCCGCACCATAAATCTCATCGACGCTGCCGTCACTCATCAATCATATCGTAAACTCTGCACAGCAGTCAGACCCCACCAAAGTCCACACACCTCCATACAATCACACGCGGGACAATGCCATAATCAGCACCTTGTCACAAGTCACAAGTTAAGTCCTTTTAAAGCCAATTAAAGTTCAATTCTCGCATTTATTGCAGGATTTCCTCGGAAAATGTGTACACGCCACCCCCGCACAGCAGCAGCTCCAAAAATAATGTTCTCCCCAAACTCACGAAGTGACAGCAGGGCAAAGCTACTGGCCCCCAAACCACTCCAGTGCTCCAAACTCCTCTCAAGACTCAAAAAAGCAGGAACAAACAAAAAAAACAACGGATCCTATCGCAGTGACTGCAAAAAGTATTACATATATCCGAGGACATAAAAACAGCTTTTGTGCTGTCACTTTAAGTAGATTTTATTGTAAGTTTTTATTTTATGGGTAAATAACAAGACCGGGACGCAGGAGACACAAGGGACATCACGGGGACCCACGGGAATGGGCGAACGACTTTATCGCCGCGCCATGGCCACCACCGATGCCATGGTTCGACAGAGGCGGGCTGGATGGCGGGTGGAAATTCCTTAAGAACTTTGCAGTTTTATTGTATCCCCCTCACCCCTGACCATCCCACCGCCGCTTTGTTGTGGAGAGTGAAGCACAATGTAGGCTGATGATTGACAATCATTCTGTCTTGGCGCTGTGGGGCTGTGGGCATGGCTTTGCGCTGGCCTTAGGAGGACAACAGAATCGAGAACACGGGAACGGACAAAAAAAAGTTATGCAGGCATTTTTTCGCATTTTTTTTTCTCTCATTTTTGTATCTTGTCTTCGTCGCTTCAATAATGGCTCGACTTCATGAACACATCCCGGGAAATGAATTTTCGTTGAATTTTAATGAAAGAAACTTTATGAGACAATTATTTGCATTTTATTGATTACCTTGCCAACGGGAGGCGCCCGGTGTTCAAGCAAGACTTGCATGGGATTGCCCAAGGAGCATCTCATCTTAAAGTGCTCACTGCTTGGGATTCATTTAAGGAATGGTGTTAGACTGCATTTGGCGGGAGAGAATGAGAAAATGGGTGAGAACAGGAAACACTTCAAAATTACGTAACTTAACGAAGAGAAAGATTGTTATTTCAGACTTTGATAGGCTGAAGGGGCGAAAGAGGTCACTGACATGTTGTTTTCTATCTGTTATGGAAACTCTTAAGCCATTCGAGTATGTTGCCTCTAAAACTAATGTGACTTCATGGTCAACTATATCAAACGCTTTAGTTAATTCAAAGACGAGGGCAATTGGTGTTAGGTCCGATGTTCAGTACACTTTTTTCAACAGGATCTTCAGTACACTTGTTCTTGGTAAATCCAAAAAGCGGAGTTTTATCGAGGTTTGAATTTCTTAAAAAAAACACCATTTTTCGTAAATCTTCGAAAAAACTTACAGCACGTAAATAGACCTGAAGTTGTCTGGATTTCCTTTCTTAAGCACAGGGACTACTAAGGATGCTTAGTTCGTTCGGTGGTTCCTTTCAGTAAGGTGGGCGTTTCGCAAGTGTCGAAGGTGGGACCGACGCTCTTCAACATCTACAAGGCAGATCAACCAACACTGTGAACAGTTGTCTATTCGCAGATGACTCGCTCAGCACTGATCGCCAACCGAAGATTCGAAACTCAGACAGCGAACAGATATGATTGGCACGCCAAATTCATATCAAAGCCGGAAAATCGGTACTTATGTGTTTCAAGAGCCCAATCCAAGTCATATCAGCAGCCAAATGTCGGAGCATATAGAAAGTTCCCTAACGTCTTACCGGCGGTTCACCCTCCCCCTTCGGGGACAACAATCGGAAGAGTGCCGGTCAATAACATACAGAAAGAACAAAAACAAAATAAAGTGAACTCCGTCGTACGGGGATATGAGCTTGCGCTCTTAGAGACGACGCCTGCTTACTACTAGCATTTCAACGGCTTCCGCTACCGTCCTTTACAACAAAGTAAAAGAAAAGCGCACAAAACAAAATACGCATCAACCCTGATTCGAACCTGGGCTCGGAGCTCTTAGTCTGGAGCCCTACCGTTCAGTTTTCCTGTCACCATTACCGTCACGCATCGAATTTTTCCCTCGACTTGGAGTCTTTTCCTATCCTGGATGATTATCTACTACAACCCCTTGCCTACTCTTCGGTGAAAACATTTCACTTGTTCTGGACATAACAAATGGTACAGAAAGATCAACAGACAAAGAGGTTAAGTATCTTGGCGTTAACTTCACGAAATGGTTGAAGTTCAACAGCCACTCCAAACTGACCCTTAAGAAGGCCAACGTACGCTTCCATTGCATCCATTCTTCGATGCGTAAGCAAAATGGATCAAGCCAGAGGACAAAGCTGTTGCACTACAAACAGCGAAGACGGCCGATTTAAACGTATTGTTGGTATCGTTGGGAAGCCAATATTGCACAACATTTGCGAAAGCAAAATACTGCGAATATGTGCCGGTCTTACTTTCGACAGGGTAAAGCGAACGTCGAAAGCACCACAGCAACAGGAAGCCTCACGATGAAGCACGCATTATCCCTTGCAACAGTACATGGTGATACTGTACAGCAGCTTCTAGACGTCAGCAAACATCCGAACGAGGCAATCAGGAAGAAATGAGAAACACAATCCTCTGACAACGCTGCCTCAACGCACTAAATCTGCTAAGCGAGCAGAACTTCCCAACGACATATAGCAACGAGTTGCATGGCTTCTAGGAGAGCAGCGATAGCAGTCATCATCGAGACTAAATCGGCTACAACACCATCAATCCATCCCAAAGGGACCAACATGAACACACGGACTTAACCAACCCAATGCATCGGTAAGCATTGGACACCAAATGTTTAATTAAACGACGTACATAAGTTGGGCCACTATGTTTGAGTCAATCCCTTAGTTTTAAGCCTACAAAATTGTAAAATAGATTTTCTGCTTACAAAAAAATGTTTATATCGCTTTAAATCGGTGGTTCTTTTTGGAGAGACACAGGGTTCGAATCTCAGGCCAATATTGTTGATTCTGTTTACAAATTAGCTACTTCACGTTTTACAAAACAGCGAATAATGTGAAGCGAATTCAACAAAGCCAAAATCATGTACATTCGTCGACCTCGATAAAAAAAAAAAACAATGTATGTCGGAGAGCACTACCTGATCAGACAATAGACGTAGTCAAAAGCCACAAATACCACTGGCATCAATTTCATTTGGAATACGCACATCAACGAACTTCAGAATTCGCTCTGCTCTGTCTTTAAAATCACTCGACATCACTGGTTTGTGACGCCTTCTTGGAATCTACGCTGAGGTCTATGGTACTCCCTTGTGGCAACCAAGTAATCTCTGGAAAAAACCCTCTCGTATTATTATTACTAACCCCTTTCTGATCACAATGAAAAAAACCTATTGTAATCAAATGGCATTTACGTGATTCTGTGAACTGGGGCGGAACTCACCATGCAAACAATTGTTGATTGTAAATACTAGAGGGAACCAGTATGTGTCATCAATAACTCGCACTCGCTCGATATCGATATTTTAACCAGAACGTCGTCGCAGCTGTAATCTCTGGTTACTTCGTCGTCTTCAATTATCGGCATTAAGCATCTCTTGTCCTTTAGCAAATCCCACTTTGGACAGATGACTTTCTATAAGATTCCGTTTGGTTCAGCTCCGCTTCACGACACCTTCGCTTGAACACTGCCGAGTCCGGGTGTGGAAGCAGAGTTTGTCGCAAACAAATATTCAACTCATATATGCGTCTAGTCACACTGCTGTGGGAGGAGGGGGAGGCAGTGGCGGATACGTACATTTATAACGTTTTTTTTTTTGAATAAAGTCTTACAAATTGTATTACTAGTTTGAGGTACAATCAAAATATGTACGTGAATGAATGACTTTTGACGTCATTCACACTCCCCCCACGGGCACGGTGGGTTCTAAAAACCCAATCACCGATGACTCGGCCTCACATTTCACCGGAAACGGCCGCTATCTGTCGTTCAATATCTCGTCGATTTAATGAAGCCCAACCGACGCAAGGGGACCATTACTCTATACAACACGTACATCGAACTGAGTTTTCAATAAATCGTTTTCAATAAATCGTTTTCAATAAATCGTTTTCAATAAACCGGTGTGTGTCTAGTGACAGCGTCATGTCGAGACCACATGTCATGGCTAACACATCCAATTGACCAAAGAAATGACGTTGCAACTTAACGTGCAACATGCTGGTCAAGTCCCTTTATAATGATAAGCGCTAAAATATGCTTTGCACCAGTTTCTTGTAAATTGATAGCTTGGGTTGCATTGTCATGCTCATGCTCATGGAAGACAACCAGTAGTATTATGTTGACTATTTTTCTCTCACGAGGAAATTGCACGACGTATTATTACTGGGATCATTTTCTGCTGGTTTGTCCATCGCATTGTAGCAAACAGGATTGGATTACAAATTTGCTGGCAAGACAAGTTTCCCAACTCAAGTCAATAGAGAACCAATTTGATTCGGAAGTTGCCTGTAGGCAGTGTCTCCTTCAAGTGATCTCCGGATATCCATAAGCATACAAGCGGTGATTAAAAGCTGTCTAAGACGTAAAAGACAATCATTCCGTCCTTATTGATATAAGGGAAAAGGCCGAACATTGAGTCTAACCGTAATGTCCCGAAGTAAATACAACCGAAAGAAAAGCAGTCAGTAGCATCATAAATTGTGAAAGTGGTCATTATTTCTTCAAGACCAACTGTCTTCTTCCCAAAATAGCGATTGATTTCGCTTCCACTTATGGTAAGTAAGGAATAGCGAAACTTAACGAAACTTAACGAAGCTTAACGAAACTGAACGAAGTGCTTATTTTGGCCACAGATCGATTTTGCGTACTTGATCGATTGATTTAGCTGACTTTAGTATCCAAATTTAAATTAAGGATGAAACTTAAACCTGAACGATTTCAGGACTGTTGTAAGACAGTCTTAGCATCACTCGTTACAATGGTGACCTACAGAAGAGCACATGGAGCTAAAGAGAGAATATTTCTTATGATTGACTTCTTATACGAGTAGTTATTCCCTACGTACTACAAGTATCAACAACACGAACTCGTCATGTGCTTGGTTTTGCTCTCCTCCTTACGAGTTAAAATTAGACAACGTTAACGACAAGCATCCATTCTGTGTTGCTGGTAGTATGGGCCCGATCTTAAGCCGACATTGACTTTGTATGACACTACACCGTTGTTCATAACCCGTTCAGTGCGTAGGTTGCCATTAGGCACTCCATTAAACTGAGTTACATCGATCCACGTATCCGTATGGCCTGTTGAAACCCCATCAAAGGCATTTCTGAGAGCCCGCAAACTACGGCTAAGTTCTTCTGCATCCAATTTACCAAATCATGTACATGTCACCTTAAATTCAATACAGTCTCCGGTTGCAAACCCTTTGCAAACAACATGCGATACCGACTACACAATATGAGACCATTCAGCTCATAGCAGCCCCGCACATATGCAAGTCCACAAGAATTGTCCAAATCGATTCACAAATCTCCTCAAACTTTTGCAAACATCGCATGAATGTCGTCCAACTCGCAGACCATGACCCATATCCGCAATGAAACTGTTCATCTGCTCCATTGAAGAGATTTTCGTATTTCAACGTTTGCGGCTTCATTTCAAGCAGCCCCTACCTCCCTGCTCCACGTGCACCAATTAGGTATTCATCAAGAATAACTGTGTTTGCTGTAGTCTTTCCCCAGCTAAACTTTTGCAATAAGAAATCTCCTCTCGGCCGCAAATGACAGCGCCATGAGCACACAATACGCACCCAGAGCGCACCAGCAGTCAAACTTCCCCCAAACCGGATATCATTCACTGAACAACTGCCAACTTGATGTGGCTACCAAACCCACCCTCCCGCCGCAGCCACCGGAACACGCTCACTCACACACAAAATCTGTGAAACTTATCGCCGCCATTGTTATTGCTGTGCGAAAATCCTCAACTAATTCCACCGCATTAACGCAGACCGTTTCCATCGCACAGGCCCGAGTGGCGGGGGCGGGGGCGGGGGCGGGGGCGGGTGCGTCCACAAAATCGGGTGGGCCGGTGCTTGTCGCCCGCTCTAGACACTCGTAAAAACCCCACCATGGCCGTGTTGTGCTGTGAGAGAGCAACTTGTAGGACAATACACTTGTAATTTCATCTCGTCCGACACCGAGCATTGCCTGCGCCGAGGGCGCCGGATTGCGAGAGTGGTGGGCTCCCGCTGAGCGATGCTCCCCAAACAGATACGATCTGGATTGTGTGCGTTTTTCATCTTCTCATTTTATGCTGCTCTTGTAGTCTTCGATGGATGAGTGCGAGGGTGGATTAAAAACAAAAGCCGGCGGAGGGGACATTTTGAGGACACTCAAGAGGTCCTTCGGTCAATATTGACAGCAGAGGATTGTAATTTACTTTGACTCGATGACGTGCTGAGTGTGCCGACTGCGCACTCAGCGGATCGGTGGGAGTCTGGTTTGCCGCCCATCACGGGGTCGGCGGTATTAAGTTATTAGTTTGAAAAGTTCCAAAGGGTCAGGCATCACTCCTGATGTGACTGCTGAAATGGGATAGTGCCACGGCCAGTCGTCCCGAACGGCCGCTCTTGTTAAGCAAACATTAACATAAATTTCCACTTCAATTACTGTTCCATGCGAGGGCTATAATGAAATGCATACAAGCACAAGCTCCAGCACACATCGAGACGAGGAGGAGGACTTTGGCCGCGAACGCAGGACCTCAAACAACGTCCGTGCATTGTTCGTTCCCGGGGGTAAAGCGTTCATTTTTGTTCCCGATGCGGTGGTGATCCTTCGTGGGTTTCTTTTTTTTTTCACTCCAAACCAACTCGGCAAATGTTGTAGGAACATTTTTGAGGTCAGGTTATGGAGTCCACTGCCGTACCCGGCCGGCCGTATGCTGAACACAGTGAAACTGCACAAGGAATGCGCCAGTAAATGTTTGTTGTATATTTTCCAGCACTGGCTGCATTCTTTAAAGCATCCAGCTCGGCATGTTTGTCCTCGGTTCCCCTGCTGTTGATTGCGAAACAGGAATGAAGAAAAACACAACAACCCTTCTGGACGTGTGTGCTACTTTGGAATGCATGGGCGTCGCTTTTTTGTTTCGTATTTTTGAGTTCCACTTTTGGGAATGCTGCCGCTGCTGCCACCTCCATTGTTGCCATTGATGGGCCCACACACTGACCCTCGGGTGCAGTTTCGAATTGTGTCCAACTTTCGTAGATTGTCGAGAGCATGTCCAGAGGCGGTGGGGGGTTTCCTCGACTGTAATTAAAAAGCCGTAGTCACAATTTTTCAATAACTCCTATAAATCAGACAAAGCGGATGACAAGGGAGCTGCAATAAATTACAATTTCATTGAAGACAAACAGTGCAGCAGGACATGGCAGTGGTCAACGGTCTGGTTATGATGATTTGTGTGACGGCGTAATGGCCTCAAATGGGGCTGTTACAATTGCGACCGAAAAGGCACTAGAGTAGATGTCGTAAACAGCGCGACGATGACGGCGAAATGAACATCAGTGACAGTATTTACTTTTGTACGATTTCATTTTTTTTTTTGCTCCTTTTTGCGAGGAGAGATGGTGTATGTTCGCTTTTGACAGCAACTGGAACACGGTATGAATTATCGCCGCCCTCATCCGCGGGTGTTGGACAGCAATGAATCGTCCAGTCAAACGAAGCGGGGAAAGTGAAACAAGTGGGTGTCGGTACACTTGCGAGCCTTCGATTTCACGGAGCAGTCCATCAACGAGGGTAAATTTGTCGCATTAAATCATTGTCACTTGAACATTGAAAATTGCTTTCGCTGAAAAAATGTCAGGTCTTCGGTTTGGCATTTGATTGCGTTCTGTGTCTGTCATGGCGCACGACTGTGACTGTGCATGACACAGTCGATCTTTTTTGAGGATTTTAGTACTGAGCTTGGTCGTCAGGATAGGCGTTTTGAATGCTCTTAGAAAAGCGATTGCGAGTGGATTCTGTTTAAAAACCGTCACCACCTGATTGGTTGTTGGTTGATGCTGATGATGCCCATTTCCACGTCTTGCATTTTGGAAATCTAATCAATGCTGACACATAAGTAGTTTGGCGCATTGAACCAGTGGGAGTAGGTGCAACAATTACAATTATTTTGTGACTTTTCATCATTAACTCCAACTTTGAGACTAAGAGATTTGCTCAAATGTTAATTGCTTTGAATAAGGCGTCTGCACACGCCGAACGCCAACAGCGAACTGCGCTGATGCTGACGCTACATCCCTCGGTCATCTTGACCAGCTTCGATGAAGTCGTCTTTGAGATCGCTGCCATGGAATATTGGATTCGGTTTCATGTCATCGGTGCAGTGGCATCATAGGCTTGGTAGGGCAGAGCCTGATGAACTTCGTGAAGGAATCCACCACTACAAGGATGTGGTTGTAGCTGTCCTTTGTTGCCATAATCGGACCCAGGCAGTCAACATGTTACGTATTCAGAGGTTAAACTTATACTTTTTCAGCTTCATCTTCTGCGCCTTCTTTGTCATCTTCGACGCGGTCTTCGGAGCGGTATGGTACCGATGGCAGAGCGCGGGGTGATTCAGTCGCATATGTGGAACTTATAATTCATGTGCTTCTCCAGCTGGTTCTGGAACTGCCATTGGTAGCACTGTGGTACTCGCGATTGCGAAGTGTGATGGAACAAGTTGTAATTGGTCTTCGTGAGCTTAAAAAGCTTCGGATTCAATGTCTTCTCTATTTATACTACAGACTTTTTAAGCTTCTTCCATCATTAGATCGAAACATTTAAATTCACTGATCCTGCTGCGATACCTTTCCAATGGAACTTCCACAGTTTTGACTCATCGGTTTGAATTACTTTCGTAATCACATCGACATCAACTCCAACATTTCTTCTCCGTTCTGATAATGCTTCCATCACTTCTGCAGACATCTTAAATGTGGAGGACTCAGGCTGGGAAAATGGAAAAATAGGGATGGACAAATTAAGGCTCTTGAGCAATTGCGAGATGTTCAACATTATTCTACTGATTTGGAGAAATCTGTGTATGAGATTTCCACTAAACTTGAAACTAAGTGGCTCATTAATAGGTGCACAACTGACTTACATTCTTTGACTTGGCATTTATCAATTAGAATTATCGCTTTGATGTCCAGTGCTTACATCGGTTTGTTCAGATCTATAAGCCCATGTACATTATTTCAGCTGGCTTAAATATCTCTAGTAATGGGTGTACCACAGGGTTCTGTTCTTGGACCACCCTTGCTAATGATAGCGCGAAATGTAGAGCAGATATTATTGGTTTGAGGTACAATCAACACATTTATGTAAGGGCTTCAGCGTCGTTAGCATGCCCACCATGGCCACGTTCGCAGCGTTCGTCTTCTTGAACCCATTTTTCGATGAATCGGCCACTCTTTTCCACTGAAACGGCTGCTGTCTGTCGTTCAATATTGGCTCTGAGCTGCTCTGAGCTGCTCCGAGCTTTAAAGACGTAGGTTTGTTGGTCTAGAGGTGTTCAATCACACGATCTAAGCGGCCAATTGACCATGGCCACGATACAAGACCATTTCTCGATGCAACACGTAAGCCATACAGCTTGTGGCAACGTCTTGTTGAAACCACATATCATTAATGTCTAGTCCACACAATTAACCCAAGAAATAACCTTGCGACATGACTCGGCAGCGATCCCCATTGACTGTAAGGTGACGGTAATGTTCATCAACGAAAAAGAGCGGCCCGATGACACCACCACTGACATGAAAAGCACATAAAGTGAGTTTTTGTGGCTGAGGTTGTACTTCTTGAGGAACACGAGGGTCTTCACCTGACCAGCAAAACATATTCTATTTGCTGATGAAGCCATTCAGCCAAAAATGCGACTCATCACTGAGGTTCCTGTTCTAACATTTCTAGAGCCGCAGTTAATGGCAAACAAAACAAATGAATGAAGGAGGCTAAGTGAAGCAACGCATTTGACTAGATTGGAACTTAAACCAAATGAGTGAATTGGTCAAGCTTGTGAAAGGGGCTGTGGATGAGCGGCTTAATGGATCCTCTGAGGAGTTAACGAAGTTATGGTAGTTTGAAAGCGGCGGCTAAGAGTCTTGACAGCGATTATTCACGGTGGCTGATGTTATGCGAAACGGGAGCTGCATAGCCGAGGGAAGTGCCTTCACTTGAACGAGGAAGTAAGTGCCTCTGGGATGGTGAGTGGTGATTGTATGATCTTTAGTGGTGGCAGTCAACAGACGGGGTGATTCCGCTGAAATGAGCTTTGTGGAGTAATTCTACTAAAGACGGATGGTTGGCTTTGGCTTTATTTTGAAGCTACGCTTCATGCTGAAAAATACCCTCACTCGATAATGACCATGATACTTAGGCCAACATTTCCAGCGTCATATTAGGAGCTCACGGCATGTCCGCGCGAGTGAGTACTGGCCAGAGTATCGAACATATCGAAGCCATCAATGACTCAGATCAAAATGAGACGATACCACGCCGTTCATAGAAATTAGGAATCTCTCAGGCGACATCGGGGAGTAAGGATCTTAACTTAGATCTCGCGTGCAAGATGTCCGTTGATTGATCTCAAAAACAAAACAGTCCAATTAGAGCCCACTTCGGGTCACTTCATTCTTCACTTAGGAGACATAAGACAGCAAATGCTATCCAACGAATTCTCAGAAATTATACACTGCAATCATTATAACCAGTTTGTTCAGTTTCGTTTAGTTTTTTTTTTTTTTTAAGTTTCGTTAAGTTTCGTTAAACTTTGTTCACTTCTGCATAATTAAGCGGTAGGTAAATTAATCGCTCTCTCTATGACTATTGGTTTTAGAATGTTGCATAATTTTCCAGATACCAGTTTCGTTAAGTTTCGTTTACTTTCACTACGTAGGTTCATATGATCGAGTGGCTCTAGTTGTTGGGTTAAATTCATATTGTAAGGGTGCTGGGCAGGATCCTTTCACAGTTGTGTGGTCCTGGATTATTGGGAACGCGGTGGAATCGAAATCGGTTCGTTTGACGCCATATTCTCGGCACATCGACCAAACCGTTGTCTCACTGGCATGGGAACCTTCAGCAGCGATGTTAGCGTGCTCACTGGACTATGAATTGCTTGTCAACTGGGGCGAGGATTACGACAAAAAAATTGGCCCTAACTCTCTTAAAGTTGCCGCCATTGGCGCTGAAGATTCGTAGGAAATTTGAGATTTTTTTAACCGTTCCTCCTTAGTAATCTTTTCCATGATGAATACGTTTGTGCTTGCTGAAAGTCTTGAAAACGACAGTGTCTGTCCATTGAATTGAGGGTGCGTTCGCAGTCACGGTTCCAAGTTGTCAAGTGCCAATGGGAAAACGATGAATATTTGACTGCATTGTCGGCAATGACTTCATTAAGAACGAAATGCAGATATCTGGCATATTTACATGTGCTTAGCATTCTACTGAATCAACTCATCCCTAAATTGACTGAGACTGACTTGGATTTGCTCCAGGCTATGCTAAGCGGTTAGAATGTCCCTCGATCAACAGTAGGGCGTAGGTCCACATCATCACATTAACTCCTTGATAGCTCAGCAAATCCCTTTCATTTTGGGCAAATGCAATTTTGGAGCCGCCCCCTCACCTCTAGGCATTTATCTGTATTCAATGTAAATTCACACACCTCGTCATTGGGACTGTTCGGGATTCATCCAATTTGAAGACTGGATTCCGTGCGCCCGACTGGGTCCCAATTTAATTTTGCAATTCAGCCCGACCTTTGCATAATTTGCCAACAAAGAGCCCCCTCCCCCCACCTCCGAGGCTAAGTATCAAATCTGTCCACCTGTAACCCAAAGCCCTGCGCCCCATCATCGCCTCCCGCATATCAATTGACATATTTTAAGATCAATGAATCGGAAGAAAAGAGACCAATCATCGAACCCTCGCCACGGGGCGACGACATCAATGATTATGAGCACACATACACGCAGATACGCATCCCGGACACAAGCAGAAGCAGAAAGGAACAACAGAAAGAAAAACACGAAACCCACTCACATTCCTTGGGTCAAGTGCGGCGTCTGGCAGAAGTCAAGTGACACCAACATCACCTCCTGACACTGATTGCTTAACCTGAGCGGAGAAAGGTGCCATTGTCAGGGCAAATAAGGACTCTTAGGTGATATTTATTTGTTGATTGGCTGCTATTGTATTTGTGTTGACACTAAATGAGGTGAACTGTTTTTGCCCCCAAAGCGTCAGGATAATCAAGATTGAGGCGCCAGGACGCGCGCGTGTATGCTATGGAGTGGGGGGGGGGGGGGGCACATCCTGGCCGGGCGCCAATAAATTGATGTCGGCTGTCAGTGGGTGAAATCGAATTCCTTCGTCAAAGCCACCAGATTGCGGATCCTTAAAGTGTGCTCGAGAAGACGACGACGAGAGCTGCTTCCTCTGTTTTGATCTACAGGAGGCAATAAATTAAATAAGCTTAAGAGGGAAACAAAAGAAATTAATTTCCCGTTAGAGCAGGAAGCGATAGCTATGTAAATAGTACTAATCACTCTCTATGGGGCGGCCAAGTGTGCATTGCAGCCTCATCGCCAACGCTTCAGACAAAGGAGCAAGTTTTTTTTTTTTTTTGCTGCTACCGAAAGGAGATGAAGGAAAACGGATTCATTTCGAACGAATGAAGACGAGGTAAGCGGATGAAATATACAATTGAGAGGAGCAAGGACTGCGGGCAGCGGAGAAGGAGCCATGGCTGCGTTGAGGCCATCAATCTGCTGGTTCTGTTGGCGGTGCTGATCGATATGTGTTTGGTCGGGGATTTGAATTAGTCCGAAACCGAGGGTTGTGTGGAAAGGGGACTCTTTAAGCGCGGTTGACCAAGAAAATGATTGCACGTGAGCACTGAAAGTGATATCTTTTCCATTTAACTGCTCATGCGGTACAAGTCCCCAAGAGCGAAGACCTCAAGTTGAAGAATTCAGAAGATAAGGAAATAGCCCCAAAATCTCTGTGATAGCACGAGCAACAGTTCGACTTAACGCCAGACTTACAAACTATCAGCGATACGCCGCGTGCTTCAACTTCCTCGGAGGCTTGGCAAAGACTGAGATAAGAGCTCGAAATAGCAGTTTGCGGCAGTTATTTTTGCCAGTTCGCGTGCTCGCAGAATTCCAACATTATCTCACTTGACGGCATGCGTGGCTATGTCATACGCCTCGATTTAGTTGCCCATGTGACTTATTCATCTCATTCCAGTCTGAGTCACAGATAAGAGGTATTACAAATATATGTAATAAGGAGTTCCCCAGCCATGACTTACTTTAGCATGCCGACAATTGGCTGAAGGGATTTATGTGGCGGAATCCGCCGATGTTTAGTATACCTTCTTCGTGACGAAGTAGCTGGATATAGGCTCATCGTAATTAGCTTTTTTTGAGGAGGTCCGATGTGATGAGGCGAGGTGACATAAAATTATATGCCGATTTATCCGCTTAGACGTGGTTTGAGGAGCTTTTGTCTACACTCGGAGCATTGTCAGTGTCTGGGCGGAGTTTCTTCATGTCGACGCACCTACTCACGATTCCTCGGTGGACACTAGTAAGAAGACGATACCTCGCACACCATGAATAGTTACTGTTGCACCTCGCGCTCGGACGTATAAGTGCCATATCACCTTCATAAAAGACCGAGAGCTGGAATTAGGACCGATTTCGACGGGGAACCATACCAACACTCGATTGGACAAATCTTTCCGGCCACATATACTCTCTGAGGACAGTCAGTGGCTTAGGACAGGTGGTGACGTGAAAATTCAAGTTAGAGGGTCCATGAAACTTCCAACCATGAAACTTCAGAAAATTAGTTGTTGCATCTACCCACGGCGAGTTAACACAATCCACGTCAGGCGCTTTCCACTTTTCTGCAGCCGTGTCCATTCTAGGATCCAATCTTGAATGATTGATGAAGAGTCTGGACAAGCAGGCGCTACAATCCAAAATGGCTCTCAACCTAGCCTGTAAAGCAACCATGTGCTGCATTAATGATTAACTGCCAAAAATCCTCTCCAATTCTGGTCGTTTGAGCACGTTTTGGACGTTGACATGCCCTTGAATATGACATCAGATAGGACAATGATAAACTTGTGATGGTGGATGAGGTGTTCGTCAGATGGTGTGAATCTTTTTCACTCGCTTTGAGAGATCAGAGGCAGAACTTAATTCTTAGCAAACATCAAACGGCAGAAATGGTTAATTGAAAGTTGCTTAAAGGCCGATTCATTAAGACTTCATTTTTTGAAAGGTCAAGCTACACTGTCTCGTTGTCATGTTATTCTTATTCAGCATTGTTGGCCAGATCCTCATGAAAAGACTCACAGCTCAACAACGTCTCCAAATTATTCGGTTCTTTTATGAATATCAGTATTTTGTGCCCTTCGAGCAACATCTGAGGTTGCTTTCTTCAGTGGCCTGCGAAGAGAGACAGAGATAACTTTCGCCATAGACTGTAACTCATCCGATGTTATGCCCAAGCGGAACTAAGGCGAATTTTTTGGACTTGTTCCAACTACCACGTATTGGGTCTGACAAGCGGACGCCTACCTGATGGAATGGCATTCAAGGCACGCCTCGGAAGTGGTGATGAGGGGGTCATTCGTTCCAGGTGACCAAACCATTGAAGCATAGCCCTTTCCATCGAAGAAGCAGCTGCTTAACATTGAGTCCCATGCGTGTTGCCATATTTCTCACCCTATTACTTCCAGAAACTCCCACAACAGCACGAAGAACTCTCATCTCGGCAACTTCGCGATCTTATTTTTTCAGTCATATATATATGAATACGTGCTGCCCATTTTTGTTACACGCTTATACACCGTTCTACCCAACGGAATGGCATGATTCTTACACCATTGGCAAAGTAATTTCACGTAAATGTGCACAATGTAAATTGTGGTGATAAAAATTGACGACTTTTCCACGGGAAGAGAAGAGTTCGGGGGAACAAGACATTCCCCCCAAATTCATAATAAGCATGATAATTGTGTTCAGTTGGAACAACAAACTGTGTTGAAAACCACTAACTTGGCTCTGATACCAAGCTCGGCCTTCCAAACTTCGGATCTTCCAATATGCTTCAAAATTAACTCACCTTGGTTAATCCTACAGGAAGACCCATCATTACTCGTTCCACCACCAGTGGAAAAGACCCCGAAAATACTTGAACTTCACCACGTGCTTCAGTGGGACTCCACCAACATGTCGAGTGGACGACATGGAACAGGCGTTCTTGAAACTACCATAACCTCCGATTTGTCCACGTTAACCTTCATTCTAGCATCAGCACTTAAGACTACTAAGCTACCGAGCGCGGCCTGGAACTCCGTCTGGAAGGCCTCACACCCTTCCATAACTAAGTCATCTACAAAATGAAGAGGACCTATCATAAATTCTCCCAATGTGAAGCATTCCTCACCTCGACAGCACATCAATTTCCAGTCCATAGATTATAATGAAAAGGAGGGGTGACAAGCCGAAACCCTGAGGAAATCCAACGCCCACAGTGAGAGGGGTTGCTTTAGCACAGTTAACCCGAACACAGCTGCTACAGTTGGTGTAGTTTGTATAGAGACTGTTCGTCAAAAGTAGACCATCAATCCCATACGCCTGCAGGACTTTCCAGAGATCACCTCGAGGCACTCGGTCTTATGCCTTTTTCAAATCTGCAAAACCGCTGTAGATCGGTTTGGTTTGTCTATGAGTGAAAACATTGTCGGTTGTGCTTCTGTGCGGTTTCTTTACCATCCGCAAATACGAGTTGGTTATGTGAAGTCAAAAGTCTTCGCTCTCATCTAGGAATTGGAATTCGCGTAATTGGGCAAATACCGGTCGCAACGGTGGCAGCAGCCCTTTCCATCAGAAGGCGTCGGCTGCACAGAATCAAGTGCTGATGGTCCAGCAAATAGGGTCTTCGAATCCGAGCCTAATGGTTCGAGAAGGAGAGGAAGACCGAACCTCCGGTGTACAAACCAAGTTATCGCTTGGCCCTGATGACTGGAAGCAGCGCGCCTATGACCTTCAGCGATGGAAGGTAGCTATTGCTCAGGCTCAGACCCGCCAAGGATTGTTGGCTAGATTGTTGATAAGTAAGGCCTTTCCGGCCACGATATCTAAAGGTTCCCACCATCCAAATGAATTTAATGTGTTTTATTAAAAATTAAAAAAAAAACGTCTTAACGAAACCAAGGTACCAAGAATCGTGGACGGCTCCTGTCTGTCATTCAGGGATCGTTTCCAGGATCTGGGCAAGCTTGATAACCTAATCCATTGTGGTCCACCCCGTCTTGATTATGACTTGTCTGGTTGCTGACGATGATTTTCAAGTATTCACACAAAACGGATCACCATCAGCCTCAAATATGTATATTTTAACTGATCTGTGTGGAGTAGACGGCTATTTTTCAAACCAAAATTCGGACAAACTAGGCCAAAAAAAACCACAAATCCCGATGAACCCCATTCCTTTGTACCGAACTGAATTGAAAACCCCCACGTCGCAGAAAACTACAAAATCCTCGAGGCTCCTCGATGCCTAAAGAAATAATATCCCCCTTTCTAACTCGAAGACTCACGCTTCCGCTGCAATAGCATTCACATGATATCGTGGAAGTCCCCAAGCACACGACGGACTTCCTATTTATTCTTCGATGCACATCAACTCACAACGACTCTTTTTTCTAAGACCATGCTGAATGCAGAAAACCAATGACGCCAGTTCTAAGCAAATACCATCCAACAGTCGCTGCATATCAGTTCTAGACGAGGTCGCTCAAACCCCCAAGTGAATACAACAAAAAAGCAAAGCTTCTCAAATAAAGAAGAAAAAAACGTCCAAGCGCCGTCACCCAAAAGCTTACTCATGCCGCTAGGCACAGAGAGAAGGGATAAAACCTTCCACCCCGAGTCTAGCGCAGTCTGTTGAATTTCCGGCGAAGCGGTATGACTCCCGCTCCAGTGTGACGTACACGTAAACAAAACCACACTCATTCGGTGACGCAGGCGTCACACAATTTCACCGATAAGCGCGGACTTTATAAGGCCCTGGAGCGTTCTACTCTGTGTCATTTGTGGTCATTAACTCGAACAAGCAAGATGCAACTACGCGCACTTTTCTCAATACTTTTGGTTTTACTATCCATCGCCAGTATATCGTCGATGGTAGTGGTCCGGCCGAGATGTAAATTGGATCACTCTGGCAGATGCAGGGAACTCATCCGGGTAAGTTCACGATTAAATGGCAATCATTTTTCCACATACTGACGGTAAAAAATCATTTCCAGAGACCGTCTGCACGCCGAGTCGCAAGGTTGCACAAGCTACTTCCCTAAGTCGACACATCACATCAAACAGCAAGAACGTCTCACTAAATATTTATTAGCACACTGTGTACCTATCTATAAGTTCATTAGCATTGTAAGAGGCTCTCAGTGGGAGCGTGTGTGGTGCGCGAATCAATCGCGTGTGTTCAGTGCAGACAGCCAGCAGTGAGCAGCAACCACTGTGAGTGAGTGATATTTTGTCAGGCGGGCGATCGACGCGACGGGTTAATATCTCAAAGTCGGATCGTAGCAGAGCAGAGCAGCATGTGGTGAGGAGAGACAAACATTCTCACCTCAGGTTTATGGATATTTATTTGTTAATGTAATATATTGTCGTTAAGTACGTGAAATTGTTGTTGTTTCTTGTTTTCTTGCCGAAGGTGATTGATGGGAGCACAAAGTTTGGGGAAGTTTGCGCATTTCTTGTGACACATTCGCGGAAGTTGATCTATCATCAGTTATCTGTGTTTTTTTTTTTTCTTTTATTGACGAATGGTGATACGGATGGGATTTCTCGGAAAGATAATGTTGTTTTGCTGAAAATGGGCGTGATTCATTTTCATTCTGTATTCATGTCAATGGCATCTGCCCATCGAAGCTTAGCCAATGGTAGCAGGCGCTTGCGTAAGACCTACAGCAGTGGCTGCCACCATTTCAGTTTGGATTGACTCAGATTGCAAATAGACAGATTTGTCATTCTGCCAATATGAGCTTCTGAATTGTTCAACTTTGTCTTTAGGTGACGCGCTACAGGTCGGGTGGATTTGGGTTTTTTATGGAAAACGTCTCTAACTCGGTACTTTTAGTTGTCGAGTCGAGATTAGGCGTCCCTTTTAGAGCTACACTAATTTTATTCTGACTCTGAGTGACTCAGTTTAAGAAGCTTTACATTTCAACTCGTCATGACACTCGAAGGAGGCTATTCCCCAAAAAGATGTGAATGCTATTGCTCCGTCGATGGTCAATAAAATCTAGTCGAACATTGTGTTCATTTTTAAGAATCAGTGTTCTTCCAACAAAGCACAAACATCCTATAGCCGGAGTATGCGTACCAGTGCACTGGCCATGACTTACACATGAAGCTCGCTTACGAATTTCACAAAATTTTTCTACCAAAATTCGTGTTCTGTAAAAAGTTTCGCTTGACTGTCCGAAGACCTCACTCACTGTTTGATGAGGTTTATAGTTACTTACTTGTCAGGCCGGCGACCCATGAATTGTCCGAGTCTGAGCAATTGCTGCCCTCCATCGTTGACGGTCCTGCGCACGCTGCTTCCAGTCATCAAGACCAAGCTGTCTTGCATCCGCGATTACTTGGTCTTTATACCGGAGATTCGGTCTTCCTCTCCTTCTCGAACCAGTAGACTCGGATTCAAAGACCCTCTTTGCTGGAGCATTGTTGTCCATGCGCTCGATGTGGCCGAGCCAGTGCAGTCGACGGATTTTTGCCTTCCGGACTACATTCACATCCGGGTACAGCTCGTAGAGTTCGCGGTTATGTCGTCTCCTCCATTCGCAGACGGGACCATATATCCGTCGTAGAACTTTTCTTTCGAAGGTACCAAGAATCAGTTCTGCAGTTTTGCTTAGCGTCCAGCTTTCGGCTCCATAGAGCAGGACTGGCAAAATAAGAGTTTTGTAGAGCATGATTTTGGTCCTTCGAGTCAGGAGTCGGCATAATTTGTCAGGGCTGGTGTGGTTGTCTTTGACTACCTCAAAGCTATATCTGTCTACTGTGACGTTATGTCCGAGATGCCGGTGTAGGGTGTCCTTTCTCGTTGACAGCATATACTTGGTATTGCCCTCATTTACTTCGCGGCCTCTGTCGAAATACTCCCAAAAGTGCCATCGCCACCACGCTGCGTTCTTCCGATAATGTCAATATCGTCGGTATAACCGAGTAGTTTGGCGGACTGAGGTAGATCCCTCTGGTGTTGGCGTGCGAGTTTCAAACAATTCAAGAATGATGTTGAAGAAGTCGCATACCAGCGCGTCGCCTTGTCTAAACCCTTTTCTGAAATCAAAGGTCTCGGTTGGGTCTTTACAGATCTTAATGTAGTAGCGTGAATTCTCCATCGTCATCGCACACAATTTGCCACAGTGTGAATATTTGGTGGATAGTGGATTTTCCTGGTCTTAAGCCACGTTGGATTGGACCGACCGGGTGTACAACACGACAGATAAGATCTTGTATCCGAGGATCACCTACGTTTTTGGTGTGAATGGAACATCTACTTTATTTGACGATACCAGTCGATTCATGTATCACCATCGATGGGGTGCGGCTTAGAATACGAAACCTTACTGCACCATTCCACGGGCAAGTTAACCGGGGTTCGGTGTGCTTATGAACAATTGCATCTGGGAGCAATTCCCAGCGGCAGAATTGAAGTCTCTGAGTTCATTGGCGATGGTTGGACGAAGCTGTCCTAGCATAACTCAATGCAGTACGGGGTTGATGCCAACTTCTGAGATCCCATCTACAGAGAGAGTCGAAAATGTTTATACAGCCAACGCCTATTAGCACGGAAGAGTGCCGCGAAAGAAACCATGCCTGTTAATCGCCGCAAACTCCTGATGTTCACAAAAAGCCACTCAAATACCGCAAAAAAGATTTGGGATAGTTTATGTGACGAGAGCAAGTTTGAGATATTTGTTTTTATGCGCAGGACTAAGATCTGGAGAAAAAATATCATATAGCGAGCTTCTGCCACAAAACCTCACTTCGACCGTAGAGCATGGTGGATGTTCAGTGATGGTTTGGGGTTGCATGTCGGTTGCGGGACCGGAAATCTTGTTTCTATTGAATCAACAATGAAAAGCAAAGACCACGTAGCCATATTAAAGGACAATCTACTGCCTAGTTTGCAATGATTGGATCTCACATCGCCTTGGGTCTTCCAAAAAGACAATGACCCAGGGCATACAGCAAAGATTGTCAAAGAATGGTTGCTGTACCATGGCCCCGAACAGCCTAACTCGCCTCCACAATCGCCAGACCTTAATCCCATTGAACATTGTGGACAAAAATATCATCATAACTCCTCCTGAAGTTGCAAAAAAACTTGTTACCTCGGTTCTTAGAAGATGTTAGTGCAGTTATCAAGGCTCGGGGAGGTGCGACTAAGTATTAACACTCAGCGTTTCACGTCTTAGCTGTGATGTCTCCCTTTTCCATCATGCCTGCTTATGACCTGCACTCTGTCAGCACTTATGTTGCCTCGTCTCTGTAACTCTATTAACTGTATGGACGTCTCTGTAAACGCAATGCTGTCTTGTTGCTTGGCACTCCTGCCCCAGAATTTCATAAATAACTTTCCACCGATCATAGATTTGGCTCCTGATTCAAATCGGAAAACAGGTTGTCAAAAATTCTCACCATCCACACTTTGCGCCACTCTTCAGATAAACAAAAATAAAAAAAAAAAACAACACACTTCCGACATCCGACGATACAATGCATTTCATTAAAATGCCAAATTAATAACGAAAAAAAAAAACACTCATCCCAGACGGCTATTGTGAAACGAGCACAAAACAAAACCAACCAACAATTGCCCTTCAATTAGATTTCAATCAAACCGACCCGTTGACTTTGCCATTTGTGACCCATTACAGACAGATCAACCAAATGCCGGCTGACAAGAGCGACGACGAAACGAGAATAAGACGAAAAAAGGAAACAGCAACGAAAACCGCCAGCATTGTTCGTGAAGGATAAATGGCCAACCCCACTTGTGGGCGCCCGCTCCGCCCTTGTCAAAACGAAGCAGGCGAACTGACGACAAAATGACAAAACATCCAAATGCCGCCGGAAGGACTTAATGAAAGTTAGCTTCGCCCCTATTGTTGGGACTTGTCAGCGAACAATTCATTCAGATTAGGATCTCTTGATGGGCGAAAAAAAAAGGATTGGAAGGGTTTTGCGGAAAGCTGCTCTGGCGATGTTGGAAGTCGAAATGAATTGCATTGTGGCTCTGGTTTTGGTCATTAATTCTGTGAAGGAAGTGTAACAGAGGTGCGCAAAAGAGTTTTTATGTTTTTAAAAAATCTGCTTTTAATTACTGCTCGTTCTTATCTATAATGAATCTTCACTAAAAAATCAACCATAGCTCATGGCAGAGACATTAAAAAAATCGTCTCATTTTCGGCGACGGCGATGTAATATTAGATGTCACTTTTCTCGTCATAATCTTCACCGTATTTACTGTCTTTAACATCGTCACCATCGTCACCATCGTCACCATCGTCACCATCGTCACCATCGTCACCATCGTCACCATCGTCACCATCGTCACCATCTTCACCGTCGTCACCATCGTCACCATCGTCACCATCGTCACCATCGTCACCATCGTCACCATCGTCACCATCGTCACCATCGTCACCATCGTCACCATCGTCACCATCGTCACCATCGTCACCATCGTCACCATCGTCAATATCGTCACCATCGTCACCATCGTCACCATCGTCACCATCGTCACCATCGTCACCATCGTCACCATCGTCACCATCGTCACCATCGTCACCATCGTCACCATCGTCACCATCGTCACCATCGTCACCATCGTCACCATCGTCACCATCTTCACCGTCGTCACCATCGTCACCATCGTCACCATCGTCACCATCGTCACCATCGTCACCATCGTCACCATCGTCACCATCGTCACCATCGTCACCATCGTCACCATCGTCACCATCGTCAATATCGTCAATATCGTCACCATCGTCACCATCGTCACCATCGTCACCATCGTCACCATCGTCACCATCGTCACCATCGTCACCATCGTCACCATCGTCACCATCGTCACCATCGTCACCATCGTCACCATCGTCACCATCGTCACCATCGTCACATCGTCACATCGTCACATCGTCACATCGTCACATCGTCACATCGTCACATCGTCACATCGTCACATCGTCACATCGTCACATCGTCACATCGTCACATCGTCACATCGTCACATCGTCACATCGTCACATCGTCACATCGTCACATCGTCACATCGTCACATCGTCACATCGTCACATCGTCACATCGTCACATCGTCACATCGTCACATCGTCACATCGTCACATCGTCACATCGTCACATCGTCACATCGTCACATCGTCACATCGTCACATCGTCACATCGTCACATCGTCACATCGTCACATCGTCACATCGTCACATCGTCACATCGTCACATCGTCACATCGTCACATCGTCACATCGTCACATCGTCACATCGTCACATCGTCACATCGTCATATCGTCACATCGTTACATTGTCACCATCGCCACCATCGTCACCATCGTCCGCGCCTTCATCATCGTCCCCATCCTGACCATCTTCAAACTTGAGGTGTAGACATTCTCTGAACTCGAGGATTCATCAAGGAGAATTCGTTGCTGCTGATGTCCTAGTAGAAGGACTTACATCTATTTTCGACGTTTCGCTTGGCGCTCGCATTAGCCTTCAACACAACAGTCTAACAACCGCATCGCGTTGTTTCTTCGTCGACTAGCTCCACTCTAATCCGGCACTGGCACATGAAAAGGTCAAGGATCCATCGCTCCACAGCAATGCAGAACTCACAACTAGAATGCAGAACAACTCTCAAGGAAATCGTCGCTACAAAACTTCATCCGAAGCAACTTAAAGCTCCTCGCTTAGCGTTCGCCCGCAACAACATGTGAACATACCCGCCCGAGTACACCCCAGCGGCAATCATTCAAGAACAGACTGCGCAGACTTCGTCTAAACGTGCCACGTCCGGAAATCCAAAACACTCGCACGTGATAAAATGCATCATCCTTCGCGGCGGGAGTTAATCCTTTTCTCGTAGAAAAACTTCAAGAAGACGTGCAGCGCACAGCGTGCAGCAATGCATTCCTCCGCGGGACTACGTCGTTTTAAGCGAATTATTAAAGTCTGTTTGCGAGCGTACTTCATTACTCAGGCAAATATTTAGAGAGCACAGCGAAACAGAACAGGAATCCTTTCGGAATCCTTTTGCGGATGCAATGGGGATTTGGGATGCTGTGGCGGGGATTATGTAAAATTGTGTACAAAAGATACTCGGATGAGATGCAATTCGTATTTGCTTACCTAAAGCGGATCAATGTTGTTCGCTCATCCCTCGGGCGTGTTTCGCGTGGAGTGAGACGCAGGCACCTGCTGAACGTGGATAGGGGCGGTGAACAGTGCGAACAGTGATAAGTGTGGAATCTACGTCATCAAGCTCTCATGATTGGTTGCTGCGCAGCTCTTTACGCACGCCTCCCCATCCACCACTTGTCATCGTCCGGTGTAACGCTTGCCACTCCCTTCGTGAAATTTCTAAACAACAGCCATTAGTTTCCAACTTTTAATCTTTGTGTGCCCTCGGCTCCCACCGCGAAGCACGCCCTAATACGGCGCGGCAGAAGGCAAAGCCATCGGGTGTCATGACACGTCGCGTCGTTCCCCCTCCTGAAGGGATAATAGAACAAATTTTTCCGAACGTGACGCAGTGCCAGTTGGCGGTGGTAGAGCCAACCAACCAACCGGTCCCCGCCGTGGTGTCCCTCCGAACGTAATCAGCTTTTCCAATTTATAACCGAGACATGCAGACGAAAATAATCTCACGAACCCCGAGATACATACCTGCTTGGCTAATAAATCTCAACATTTTGGGTCATTGCCAGATATGAAGACAAATTATATTCCCTTTCTGATTGTGTATCGATTTTGCGTCGAATGTCTGGCGGGGATAATCATATTTCTGCGAGTTCATGTCCAGCTCGGAGCTTGAATGGGCGTCTTTAGTGGTAAGGGACGACACGATTTTCCGTTCGATACACGAAGACTGCTGAAAGAGTATATCCGGTGACGATGGTGACGATGGTGACGATGGTGACGATGTGACGATGTGACGATGTGACGATGTGACGATGTGACGGTGTGACGATGTGACGGTGTGACGATGTGACGATGTGACGATGTGACGATGTGACGATGTGACGATGTGACGATGTGACGATGTGACGATGTGACGATGTGGCGATGTGACGATGTGACGATGTGACGATGTGACGATGTGACGATGTGACGATGTGACGATGTGACGATGTGACGATGTGACGATGTGACGATGTGACGATTTGACGATGTGACGATGTGACGATGTGACGATGTGACGATGTGACGATGTGACGATGTGACGATGTGACGATGTGACGATGTGACGATGTGACGATGTGACGATGTGACGATGTGACGATGTGACGATGTGACGATGTGACGATGTGACGATGTGACGATGTGACGATGTGACGATGTGACGATGTGACGGTGTGACGATGTGACGGTGTGACGATGTGACGATGTGACGATGTGACGATGTGACGATGTGACGATGTGGCGATGTGACGATGTGACGATGTGACGATGTGACGATGTGACGATGTGACGATGTGACGATGTGACGATGTGACGATGTGACGATGTGACGATGTGACGATGTGACGATGTGACGATGTGACGATGTGGCGATGTGACGATGTGACGATGTGACGATGTGACGATGTGACGATGTAACGATGTGACGATGTGACGATGTGACGATGTGACGATGTGACGATGTGACGATGTGACGATGTGACGATGTGACGATGTGACGATGTGACGATGTGACGATTTGACGATGTGACGATGTGACGATGTGACGATGTGACGATGTGACGATGTGACGATGTGACGATGTGACGATGTGACGATGTGACGATGTGACGATGTGACGATGTGACGATGTGACGATGTGACGATGTGACGATGTGACGATGTGACGATGTGACGATGTGACGATGTGACGATGTGACGATGTGACGATGTGACGATGTGACGATGTGACGATGTGACGATGTGACGATGTGACGATGTGACGATGTGACGATGTGACGATATGACGATGTGACGATGTGACGATGTGACGATGTGACGATGTGACGATGTGACGATGTGACGATGTGACGATGTGACGATGTGACGATGTGACGATGTGACGATGTGACGATGTGACGATGTGACGATGTGACGATGTGACGATGTGACGATGTGACGATGTGACGATGTGACGATGTCACGATGTCACGATGTCACGATGTGACGATGTGACGATGTGAAGATGTGACAATTGTGATTATGGTCACCAAGCAACACCATTGCGATGATGCGAATAGTGAGGAAGATGCCGTTATCGATGATAAATGCGATGGTGACCATAATTTGTCGATCAGTCTCTGGTCCTTATTTATATGACGCAAAAATAAAATTATCGGAATATTTACAAACTTATGAACATTCATCATGATGCTTAGCGTGACTCTTTGTTTTAATTTGAGGAAACGTTACCCATTAAATATTACTTTCACGTTGTGCCTTTTTTGAAAAGTCACATGTCGGCAACACTAGCAACCACACGCCATTTAAGCTTCAGTCAATTCCATTCCTTTTTTTTCAGCAGGTACGACTCCATCGTCAAAGTAATTCAGAATTTCAGTTTCGCAAACCTCAGAAGCACATGTGAACGCCTCGAACAATGAAAATATAACTCTCGCAAGTGTACTCAAACCATTCCCATCTGGGTCTGCATTGCACATCAGTGCCATGAATGCCCAGCAAACGGATGTGTCTGCTCGGGTTGAATAACCACAAATACACCCGCGGACCCACTGTGCCAGCAACAATGACCAGCCGTCATTTGGTGCGGAATCTCATATGTAGACCTCATTCATATGCCCGGCCCTCTGCTAACGAATATCCCTTCATTTTGAACGTTTCTCGTTTTCCTATTTTCCTCTCTTTTTTTTTGCGTTTTTTCCATTCTCACGAATATCCGGCGGAAAGGAAATACTCCCTCGGACTGTGAAACAAAAGGAGCAGGGATTGGTTTCACGTTTCGTCGAATAACCGAGAGAGAATGATTTACGGCGGGGTACGTGCGAGCGGCGCGGCGGGGGCCTCAGTCGGACTAATGAAAGTTTGCTTTCTTTCACACTGACTTTTGCCCGCGCCTGGGAGTGAGAACTTATTAAGAGCTTAACTCTACGGTCTGCAGATTATTACTCAGAGGCGCACTTTTTAATTAAAGGGTCAGCAGAACGATGACTTATGGATGAAAGTTGGCCGGCAATCGGATGGATTCACCTCATCGGATGATGATGGTTTTCAATTAGAAAGATGTTTCTCTGATTCAGTGCAATTCAACCGAATCTAGATGTGCCCGTACGTGGGCGGAGTATGGAAGGCATCAGAAGTGGTTGTGAAGGAGATTTGTTGAGAAGTGTGGTGGAAGCTTTTGAGTGATGTGGTCTGAGAAGGAGTCAGAAATGCAATTGGTCTCATTGGTACTTCAAGTGAGTGGGTGCCTGATGCCTGATTAGAAATTGGGCCATCTTCAACTGACGTGCGGCTTTGAGGTAAGCTTTGTGAATTTTCAATCCCTTTAGTCTTTCAGTGTCGCTTGTTTGCTTTTGTCAGGAGGACTCATGAACGGACACTCATTCTTTTTAAAGAAACGGTGCAAAGTGACTGAGGGATCTGCGGACCAGAATGGAGATAATTAAGTAAAGGCTTGGCTAGCTGATCATCATGTTAGTATAGAGACAACGGGGACTCCTGTGAAATTGATTCAGCTTCCGAAGGCGATTCCAAGTTCGACTTAAATGTGATAGAATGTTTCAACCAGTTTGATGGCATTGTCAGATCCTCCTCGTGCTGGAACTGTCTCCGCACGTTTCTATTTGTAATGCACTACAGTGCAAGAGTGTGTGACTATCATTGTAATGAATTAACGAGTTTACAGGACAGGAAAAAGAAGATGTACTTTGATTTTAAACAGCCAAGATCTGTCATAATGAAGGAGAACTCCATGTTGAAGTGAAGGAACTCCTAAAGTTCGTTCAGAACTGGGCCGAAGAGTGAATGAATGGAAATTAATTCATTCGCGGGTATTGCAGTGGAGTTCTTTGAAAGATAACGTGCACGGGCTGGTAATTCACTGAAGCATTTCTTATAGAAATACCGATGTAACAATAAAAAAACAAGGCACATTGATGCTCTAAGGTGTTGAAAGACATCTTTACGCTTATGTCACCGATTAGCATCGACGCTCGCTGTTGGATCTTATCGACTGCTCACGTGGTCGTTAATGAACCTCTCCAGACATGAGGGATATTCCCCAGTTTTGTGCGAATATATGTACGCTTTATAGATGTAAACTAGACAGACTCTGCATCGCTTTGAGAATCCAAAGAGCTTTGCAGTATATTTAGCGACGTTGAATATATGTAAAATCCAAAACTTCACAATCGATAGCACCAATCTTGAGGTAGTGAAGGAATTTGTCTACCACGGGGCAAATGTGAACTCTACGAATGACATATGATATGACACGCCTAGTTGGGTCCCTGTGGCTGTTGGAAGATGAGCCGTGAAAAGGCTACAAAATCCTTACTATACACTGTCAATTTTTTTAGGTGAAAAATTCTATGTCGTCGGTTCCACTCCAGTCTTTGAATTTCGATAATACACATCTAAACACATACCCACAGGTGTACACAGGTCGTAGGTACGCCTAGTTTAGTCCAGTGGAGTCTCACTTATACAAAGCTCACTTTCACGTAACATTAAGCTGTACGAAAAATATTTCATTAGCCGGCAATACTTCATTTAACGCTATTCACTTATAAGAAGCATTCACTTTTCCGGAACATTTTCTGTTCCCCCTCCACTGTATACGAGGAAATTTATTTTTTTGAGGGTTTAAAAAAGCTTATCTCAAGATGTAACAGATGCATTGATGTTAGGGGAGAATATATTGAAAAATTAAAACAATTTAAATTGAATTCGCATTTTCCTTCGCATTGATACCGAGAATATATTGAACGCCCGTCGTATATATATATAGTAACGTAGGTTGTCCTTTACACAGACGCACACTGATTATCTCTACTTCTACTGTTGGCAACACTAGGTTTTAACAGCATTACAATCGAATCTTGGTTTCTGGTGTTCCTTGAAGCTGTGGAAGTCATAGGATCACTTTTTCTATTTGCTACATAGAAAGGTAAATGAGGACTCCACGCTTAGCCTTGTTTGCGATTCATTATTGTTACAACGTGTTCCACCATAAGCCGGGTTAGGTTTCAGTTAGCTTCTTCGGAAACATAACCAAATATCCGACTTTATTTTGCATAGCAACACGAATCAACTTGGTTGGATCCATCAAAAACCAGTGATTGAGCTACCTGCGGAAACTCTGCACTTTATGCTTCTTATTGACGCAGAAATGTCTCTAGTAATGCTCCCGCTTACACGACCTATTATTAAGGCAAATTTAAACCACGCGATCAAAAGATGATTGCCCGTGGCACGTCCTCTCTGATTCATCCGATCGTTGGCCACTCGCTGTCTTGTGATCAAGAGTGTTATTTCTGCTGCTGTTTGAGTCGATTGAGGAAAGCGATCACTTTTATTCCTAGTGCATTGCTCAAGACTATTTCTGTATTATTTCCAAATGTGTATGAACATTGTTTGCAGAACATTCAATTGCACCAACATGGTGCCGACGTTTCGTGTCCCGAACCAACCTCAAGTCAACATAGGCTTACATAAACTTCAGAACTTTGTTGGATCTCCGAGATTTTAAATTGAAACTGTGATGAGTGTTGAGCGTTTACTTAAAGATGTTGGTTTGACTACTAATTATTTATTCACTCCTATTATTTACTTATGTTCGAATCGACGAATCCTCTGCTTCACGTTGTACTGTCAAGAACATTACTCGCAAGGTGACTGTGGATGCTGTAGAAAAAGCAGTGCCTCTGCAGGAACTGTAATGTAGTACTAAAAAGGCAATAACGGGTCCTGGAACATGCAAGCTGCCATATGGTGCAACATTAGTGGGAGGCGCGAAGTTGAAGCGGCTTAAGACTGCACCTAGAGCATACTAGGGCAACAAGGCAAAATAGTGGAATTGCAAGTTGCATAGTTTTAGGCGATCCAGTGAAAGTTTGGCCCAAAAGACGACTAGGTGCAAAGAGTGCAAAATTGCAGAATTGCCAGCTCTACACAATACGTGCTCTCAACACTAATTCAGAAATCGCAACATCTGCTGACGACGGAGCACACTGACCATTAATGCCTGTCGACTTGAATGTTGTTGATGGATAATCAAAAAAGGAAATCACATCCATTCTAGCAGCCGCTCAATGATCTGATGATGCAAAGTATTTAGCACTTACTTGGTCTCACTGAAGTCGGATCATTGGTCATGATTGCGTTGATGGCACTTGGAGAAGAAGAGAAGAGTCCGACTGCAGGGGTAGTTCAGAGATATAAGTCTACCCAGACATCTACGGATCAAACGACTGAGATGGCTTGGTCATGTGGGGCTCCAGGACAACACTGCTTCAGCCCGACTTCAAACTAGTGGGCTAAGCCCACGAAACCGATGGCGTACAGCAGTGGGGAAGGACCGCCAATTTGGCGTGCGTAATAGGAGGAATCTGGACAAAGTTCGCGGCTATTTGAGAGGCTTGTTGGCTGAGGACCAATTCCACCCCTGAACTCTGTAGTCCCATCAGAGGAAGAAGAACAAGAGATCTGATGACTGGAACTCCCAATAAAAAATGTACACTCCAGGCCAGTTCTTATAAAGCTCATCGGCGTTATAACTGGTGAGTAAGCTATAGCCACTCACACCTCCAGTAAGGAGCTCCCACCCATCGACTTGTGCAGAAGATCCATAAGGAGGAAGGGCCATCAAACACTTCCTCCTTGCCCAAGAATCCTGGAAAACTTCGCCGAGGGGCCTACTTCTTTGACAATCGGCTCGAGCTGCCCTCACTGAAATGAAATGGTTTCAGAAATGAGAGTTATTGAATCCTTTCTTTGGCCTTGCAAAATGCGACCACAGTCAGCCACTTGTGCCTCTGCAACGAGAAATAAATATTTCACCGGTTGCACCAGCCAGACATCCATTACAGCCTGTCGACCTGAATATCATCGATGACTAATCCCCTCTCGACCCTCGACGGACACCCATAGCAGCTGGCTACAAGTACACGAACCATCCGGCGGGACCCTCACTTGCCCGTCAGCACTCTTTAATCTCCTCCTAAGCAACTAAAGCCAGAAGCCACCTTCATCTTCCATAAGCTACTTAACCCGTGTTAAGTCAACCGAAAGCAAAACGGATCCCAACCCATTTCTCACTCTTGCACGCCCCATCGGTTCGGCAAAGTCGCACGTCCACGGAAGCAGGGATATCCTGGCTCCTAGACAAAAATTGACATCGATATGAGGCTTTGTTCGGGAATTTCACAGATTTTTTCCCTCCACACGATGCGCTGGCGGGTATTTTCTGTTTTTTTTTTTTTACAGTCTCCTCCCGAGCAGGCAGGCAGGTCTCATCCCATCATGTGTCATCTAATCCCATGTGAATTTATCCCAGATTATCTTGCCGCCGCCCCCACATCGCTCGATCTGCTGCTCCTCGGTCCAAACAACAACAGATGCGATATAGTATCGCTCATAAAGCAAAATTGGATAATGCGACGGGGCATGCTACACACCGGGGCCTTAATGTCAAATTAAATGCGAAATAACGATCAAAAGCGATGAAACAATAAAACAGCCACAAAGCGCACATGTCACACAAAGGCATTGCTCAATTATTTTACTTTTTCTTCGTTCATTCACCAGACGAGAGCACGTCTGTTTGCGGGCGTGTGTGTGTGTGTGCGGGGAGGGGGGTATTAGTGATGAGCTTTGCGCCTATGGGTTCCAGCCAGGTTCTTCCTTTGAGCGGCGGGAACTGTCTGTCAAATAATCCTTTTTGATAATTGACATTTGGCAGCACACGCGTTTTGAGTAAATTTTAATTGAATATGGTGGGGGCTGATGGGAGGGGGCATGGGAGGAGGGTTTGTGTTATCTGTCACAACGACCACAAGCGTGGTGTACACGATTAAGTCTGAAGGCAAATATTTAATGAGGATACCCCGTGTAGGAGCACCGCCGAAGTGCGGGCGCGAAAGAGGTTTTGCGGTAGACGGGGTAGTGCTGGGCTCGGTGGTCGGGGTTGAGATTAAAATATTTCCCAGCGTGTTGATGTGACAGATTCCTGGGTGCAAAGCCGAGGGGATTTCCGAATTTGAAAACCAAATCTAATTTGCTAGAGATGATGCTTGCCGTGGCGTGTTTGCGTGCGACGGGTGACGGGTGATGGGGCCAGGTGGCGGTAATAGGCTTAAAAGGGAACCGCAAGTGTTTGGTACACTCGGTGGAAAAGCCACGGGATGTGTGGTAACGAGGGAGTGGGGAAAGGAAACGATTCAGCGGGTGTTTTAGCTCCGATGGCTCGTTCGAACTTAAAAAGAAGCCCGCGCCTCCCTCCAGAGGCGCGTCCAAGCCGGCACCGTGTGTAGCAACTTCAAAGCTGCAGCCTTCAGCAGTGATTGAGGAAATCTCAGCGGCAACGCACTTTCATCTGGTGCCTGCTGTCACTGCAAACACAAATCAAGTGGAGTTGCCCTTTGATCCGATTTATTATGCTAAACGATTCGATAAAAAGCAACGGAAGCTTCCCTCATTGCGTTCGGCAAATTAAGGAATCCCCCGCGTGTATTAACGCGCACACACATTGCCACTTCTTCGTCACGCATCCCCGCCGGATCGGCTCCACCCCCACAGTTGCACATCCAAGGCAGCCCAAAAAAAAAAAAAGGCAAAACAAACACCAACAAAAAAATGAACATGCCCCCACCACCACCACCAAAGGGTGGCTGTGTTCACAGAAAAAAAAAGAAACAAACGACAAAATGAAAAGGAAGAGTCAAAAGTTCCCGCTTCAGCAGGATTTTCCATTTTCAAGGTCTATTAACCGATTGATGTGTGTTCCGTGGCTGAACACACATATGAACAGGGGAACAGGATTTTCCACTCGATTGAGTGAAAATTGACTTCATCCGCATGCCGTGTGAGGAAGCAAATATTTTGTTGTAACAATATTTGATGAAGGATATTGATTTGATTTGATTCCCTCTTCGGTCCTCTTTGGTCCTCTTTGGCCTCCCTTTTTGGCCTCCGTTTAGCCCCGTCGCGTCGTCGGCGAACGAGTCGTTGCTCGTTTTCAAGTGGAACGGATCCACGAATGGGATAGACGAGGAGGAGGGCAAGAGTGCCAGTTAATCCTTTGAAGGGTGACACATGCTTCGAAAGGAAAGCAAATGTCACTGAGTTGGTTGTAGACATTTCTTTCGCAGAAGACTTCAAAAGTCTGCAAGTTACGATTTATTTGCGCAGACAACGTCTTTAAAGTGCTCACAATCGGGAGTTGCGAGAATTGTGATTGTCTCGTCCTTGCGGGGGGATGAGGGTGCGCATTCTCTTCGATTTTCGTTGCAGTGCAGTGGTGGATGTGAAATGACTCGATGTGAAATGAGGTCTGAGAGCTTATGCATATGATCCCCATCCGTGAATGGGGGGATAACGACAAGGCAAATAACGACGGCATGCAGCGCGTACTTCTTGCCGCTCTGTGGAGTGTATGTAAATGGCTTGAGATGGTAATCCTCTTCGATTTCGAAGATGCAATGCGATTTGTAGTCACTCATGGGGGCGACCGTGAACGTGAGACGTTCGCCGAGAAGAGGGAGCTTCGTTCGAATGCACAACCGAGTGGAGTTGCAATGCTTCCAGTTCTCGGATGTACTCCGACGTGCTAAACAGGATTGTGGTATAGACTGGTGACTTGTGGCAGGATGTTGAAGTCACCACAGATTCGGTGGGGGTTGTCTGCGGCAGATGCAGCTTATACGAGAGGGCAATGTCGGAATCAGTCAATAAGCAGTCGAATGGGCATCATCTTTACTTAGCCAAACTGACATATTCCTTCCAAGAGTGGTGACCTTAAATGCATGCCATTATGTCTGGAATATTCTCGCTAGCAGTGATTCAAGCGGTCGACCGGAATTTTGATAACTCGGTCAAATAGGAGCGGCGTATTTGTGGCAGTAGCGTGTCAAATCCTCAAGCTCTTCCAATGTGGTTGGCTGGGCAGCGTCGACTAAGTACTTTAAGTAGCTCGAGATGGTTGCAAGTCGCATGGTTGAGGTGACCAATTGATAAACACTTCACGTGAAATGACCAAAAACTCTGCTTCACAACTTCAGGCGTTGCGTGGCTTACTTGGCCTGTAGCGATGTCTTGTTGCAACCACCGCTCAGTGTTATACATGTTGAAGAGCTCAAAAGTCGGTTAATGTTGCTCTATACCTGCGATCAAGGACTGTAGGTAGGTTATTAAGTGCCTTGTCGGCCTTATGGCAGTGGCCTTATGGCAGTGGGGGCATTGTGCCCCTACTAGGGAGTAGAGTAGACCAACCAGCTCCACAAACATAGGAATCTTGGGATGGTCTTCAGTTCAACACCGCTTAAGTCCTCCAGGTCGGCGAAGTAGAGCTTTAATAGGAACCGCCTTTCTTTGCTAGGGCTAGGTAACGGCAGAGCAGCTTCTGCAAAAGTCGTGATGCGTTATGTTGAGTCGCATTGCATTTGTACACATGGCACAGCCCGTAAGAACTCCTATTAGCATGCGTACTTCCTTGCGACTAAAGCCGATCAACGATGTTGATCTCTTTTTGCTCATCGTTGGCCATAGAGCCTTTGCCGTTGCTCCAATGCTCAGACCAAGCCATCGAGTTCTGAATCTGTCCAAGGCTCCGTCTTCTAGGTTTTTCCTTATGAAGTTGAGCGGCCTACTCACATATGACACTGTTCGAGATTCTCTCAGTTCCGAGCCTAAACCTCAGGGCCGATGAAGCTACACTGTTGTTACAGAATAGGTCGAGAGGAGGAAGCAAGATGATGACCTCGAGTGCTGCCGTCGTTGTTGTTCTGAGACAACCTGTAATTCCCAGGCAGGCCTATCTTTAAATCCTGTCGTCGATAATTTCGAACAACCGCTGAGTCAAAATGAGACTCATCCATGTGGATGCCGTATCCGGATTTCGGGCCAACATTGCCAAAAGCGTGTACTCACGCTCAAACTTTGCCACGGTGCGGCGAATTGCCTGTGAACACTGAAGCCAAGATACGACTGCCATCACTACGAAAATCACGTTGCGTTCACGTCACTACTGAGCCAGAATTTAGCACGCATGATAGGCAAGCCGTACTGAATACTCTCACAGCTAGATGTTAGTGGCAGCTTTGACAGCTTTCTCCATCCAACATGCTTCACCAGCCAGCACGATCTCTCGCCAGCTGTTTCCAGTTTCGCACACCAAACCGCCGGAGGTCCCCCTGGACTTGTGTGCGCCACCTTGAGCGTGGACGTCCCTTGTTGCATTGTCCCACACGATCGGAGTCGAAGATTAGTCGTGCCGGAGCTAAGTTCTTCACGACCTAGCCATCTTAAGCTTTGTATCCGACGCCTGGCTAGACTCATGTCGCTGCTCCTCTGTTCTCTCGATATCCGTTGTCTTACCTTGGTTACAACAAGGCAATGTTCCGAGCCGATGTCAACTCCTCGGAACGTTCGAACATCAAGAAAACTAGAGGAGTGTCTGACTTCGATCGCAACGTTGACGGTTGACTGATCGGAGCCTCTTATGGAAACCGCGTGCTAGCTACAGAGAGGTCCAGACCCAGCCTGGGGCCAACGTGGTGTCATTTAGGCTGTGCTCACCTATGACTCTAGCAATGATGTCCTCTTTACCCAGCTAAGCGGTCAAATCTCCTAGAACGATCTTGGTGTCGTAGCTGGGGTATTGATCGTGTGTTCTTTCTAGGATTCATCCGTTGATTAGGCTGTTATTCCCGATTTTAGCTTAGATGCGGCTTTCTATGAGGCGCTCGCTTTTGTGCTCAAAGGCTTGGACACGTTGCCATCGCTCTCTGAAGCAGTCGCAGTTGTTGCAGTTTTTCATCCTCTCTCTGCCCGGCCCATCCCATCGCACTTCCTGGTAACATTTGCTTTATAGCACTCTAGTGTCTCCGCGAGTTCATTGGCTGCACGTCGTCTGTTAAGGGACCTCACACGTGCAGAACCGAAAGTCATTGTCCTTTTTTCCGTGTTGGGGTCGTCAATAGGAAATCCGTCTGTATCCGAGGCAGATTGTTGCTTTTGAACTCGATGTTTTAAGTGATGAGGAAGTTACCCTCAAGCAAACCCTCTAACTGGGAGGACAGGTTCATTTGTTTAGCCCCTGCACAAAGTTGCCCGGAAGGATCTGGTCTGTCGGCGCCGCCGTTGGGCCCAAGAAAAAGGGCTCATCCGCCGGCTTCTCATGTTCTTAGACAATAGGGGTGCCGAAATCCTAAAAGAGAGATGAGCTTTGGTAGGCTCACTCTCCCCCTATCTCAAGCTTGCAGTTGCCCACATGAACCATGAGTTTTGGTTACCCCATCTTCTGTCGAAGGTACTAGGCTTCCGGATTTCACCATGTGCAGGTGAGAGTGGGAGTTGTGAAGACAAACGCTTGTGTCTGCGTGGATCGTCTGTCAATGCTTTGGTATCTCGACCCTAAACAGCAAACATTTCATAGACATTCGAATTTGTCTGCAGAAGGCTCCGTCCTTTTTCGACTTTGGCATCGTCTCCTTTGAATGGTTTCATTTCTTAACATACAACAACCACAGTCCGGTTTGATGCGACTAACGTCAACAGGCGATACCAAAATTCGCCACTAAGAAGGTCAACATTCTCTTATTCCCAAAACAAGAGCGACTCAGTTTCTCCTGCTTTCAGTGGCGAACATCTCAATTAAACTAAAAAATACGAACAGACGCCCAACATAACGCTGATCGTAAAAAAGCATCCATTTTCGCAGGCGTCCGCCTTCAGACAGACGTTCCGGTGACAAAATTTCAATCCCACATCGATCTGTCCCTCGAACAACGCAGACATGGCCAGCTCCCCGAAGGCTTGCACTCCAAGTACCCACGCTCCCACATGCTCATTAAAGGCTAAGGGTTTTGCGAGTTGTTCAAAAGTCATGTTCAAGGTGCGTTTCGCACACCCACGCGCCCACTCACAAGCAAATCTGACTCGCGGCTGATGTCGGGAGCGCCTGTCAGCTGTTTGCTGAGGACTGTCCCCACCCCACCCGCGCCTTCATTTGTTTACCCACGTGTTGCCGGAGAAATGAGACCCAGTTCATTCACTCGGCTCTCTCGATTTAGTACAAAAATTCATCGTCCTGAATCCACCACACGACGGCCGAGTGAATCCTTGGCAAAGCCTGCGCACAATGTCCCGCACGAAGTCATCTCACCGAGCACCCTCACCACCCGCAGACGGGCTCCCGGCCGAGGTAAACAGTTTGTAACGTCCCGATGAGTTTCAGTAGTATTTGGCTGTTGGTCGTGCACGGGTGAAGGATACGCGCAGCGCTCAGACACTTCAGTGGCAACCCTTCTTGTCTCAGCCTCACCGTGAGTCCAGTGCGGTCAAAGTGTGAAGATAGTGAAGTTGTGAGAACCCCCTGCATACAGAGAAGCAAACAAAAAAAAACGCAGAAACTCTGAAGTCTCCTCCGGGCGCGAGTCCAACAGTGTTCTCCTCCTCCCGTACCGAGCGGCGCTCTTAATTGCGTCTGGGCGCACAGGTTCCCATTCATTTTCCTTTCAACGGCCCTTGTCGGTGGGTGTTGGTGTGTTTCGTTTTTTTTTTCTGTGTTTGCTTGTTTTTGTCTGCTTTGTGCCAGTGGTTTGCTCTTCGCGCACGAAGGACTCTTAATGAATTTAAAATTCATTCGTTATTGTATTGTTCATATGTGCGGCACTTGAGGCGTCACATCGTTCCACTGCCGCCGCGCCGCGTTTGATACTCTCTGCTTGCCTGGCTCCTAAGCGGTGGCTCCTGTCGGTGTAGCGTCGCTCAAGAGACACCCCAGTCGGAGGCAGAAAAGTATAACCAGTGAGAGCTAAGCTCATGCCTGTGATGTGCCGTGTATCTGCTTTTGTTCAAAGCCAGCCTTCCGGGAATAGTGTGATGCCAGTCAACAGCTACTGTGAACTGGCAAAGGGCACACGCTAAAAGTCGAACGCCGGTTAGTGTCGCTGTACAAGTGTTTACGGGTCACGCTACCGCTGTGCGCTGCAGCAAGGCAAAGCGAAGTGCACACACAAAGAGTTCCTGCGGAGCATGCTGTTCTAAATGAAGTCACAGCCTCCTGCCACATGGATGCATAGAGGGACGGCCTTCAACGAACCCAGGTAGGTAGGCGTTCTCCACTTAGCCCCAACTGCTGGCACTCACTGAGTGGGTAAACTCATCGTCATCCTCATCGTCACGCTCATCGGCAGCCTTATCTCCTCATCTCCTCGTCACCATCCGTCGCCAGCGACCCCGTCGACGTCGGGGTAGTCGCATTATTAATATCTGCGGGCCCGCGTGGAAGGGTTGTTTAATTAAAATTTAATATCGAAACACCCATCAATGAGCCCCTAATTCCTTCGTGATAGTAAAAATGATTTTAATTAGGGTCTAGGATGACAATTTTAAGGCCATTCTTCGGTGGCGGTGACTGTGACGGGGCCGATGCCGATGCCGATGCCAGGGCTGTTGCCGTGCTTTATTGCTCGTTAATACCGTGGAATAAATAATTTTTTTTTCGTCTCTCCCTCTCTTCGCATTCCTTGCCACACTCGGTCTGACTGTTGTTTCGCTGCTCTGACAGTGGCAGCGGGGTGAAAAAAAAAACAAGAGTAAATTTAAATGGCCACCGACTTCGACTTTGAAATGTTGCTCGTCGCCGGACGGTGTTCGGCTCTGAATTTACGATGGAGGGAGTGTAAATTATATCGAAGGGATTGTCGGAATATCCTTACCGGTGACCAGCATTGCTACCCCGCCCTGTAGGAGTGGAGCCTAATGAATTCCGTGATTGTGGAGGTCAGCTTCTAATTGGTATGTTGGGCATTTACCGCCCATCACATTGCCTCACCTTGATTGAGCGCGCGACCAGGACGGGGGCTGCCTGATTTATGTCCGCATATGAGACTGATGGGGAATGTGAGCTTGGGGAGTGCACATTCTGCGAATTGTTCGAGAGCGAGAACGTGAGATTTAGACGGTGCGATGGATTGATGTTTTTGGGGTGATGAAACTTATGACGCGAAGTGTTGTCGTAAGAAATTGATGTTGACTCTTCGATAAGCAACTGATTTTTCATGGCTTCATCATCATCATGCCACCTGCGGTTTGACGTGAAGTCAAATGGTTTTGAGGCGCAGAAAGAGAGCCTAAGACGACTTCGATTTCGAGATCGAGGTCAAACCCAAACCCAAACCCAAGAGATTCTGGTCGATTTTGAGAATTTCAGGTTGACTAGCGTAGTGCTTGAGGAAATAGTATTAAAAGCGTGGCGGATGTGCTTCTGATGTTCCTCTCAAGAGTTTTGAAATCCTCTGTGTAATGGTTCCGGTAACTTGACTTTTGTGGTCTCCATTTAATTGCCTGAATTTGATGTCCATCTGAACGCAATACAGTTGTCTGACAGACATCACGAGACAGCTCGTTTCTCTAATTTGCTTACCTTTGTTTCAGATTTACTATTGTGTTCCTTCTGAAACACGAACCATTTTGTACTGTGGTCTAAGTTAAGTAAGGGGCTGGTTTAAGGGAAGTCTTATGTGTTCCAACTGACTTCCGGTGATGTAATCGAACTCTTAGACTCAGTTTGTTATCAATGATGGGAAGCAGTTCGTAGGTTAACGTAGTCCTGTATAGTGACCGAGGGTCAAAGACAGTTGGACAGACAGTGGAGACTACTCGCTCTGTTTTGTGCGGGCTCGCACCTAGATTGTATGAGTGGCAGTTCAATGAAAGCTCACAGCAAGAAATAATACGAAAGCGGATGGCAAAGGGCTTCCCAATTTTGATTTGCCAGTAATGCGAGGGGTTTCTTTTGGAATGAAATAGGTAATTCTTTTTGCAAATAAGCGTTTTATTTTCCAACTTAGTCTTCTGTAAGTTCAACACATTTAGTCTTGCGTTTTTTTTTTTAATTTTGTACTACCTCCAAGGAACAGGAAATATTGCCACGGGCCTCACTACTACAGTCGTCTGTTTCACTGATGCATTATTGTACCCGAATCTTTTGCCTCTCATCAGTTGTGGAAATAGCCGCAGTTCACAGACCAGTTTATGGGTTTTTGCCTTATTGACAAAGCCCTTGTGCACCCATGAATTGTCGCAGTCGTTTCGACTTCACATCAATATCGAACAATATTCGCCGGTGATTGCTTTACCGATTTTAAGGTAATCGATGTGAATGAGCCTTGATCGTTTCTTGGCCACTGATGTATTGTGATGGCCCCATGATTCATCCAAGGTAACGAAATGGCGCAAGAACTCGTTCAGAACAAACGCAAGCACCACTCAGTTGAGGTGTCCACACCCTCAGCCACCCCACGCAATTTAATTCTCTCCATCATTACATGGATTTTATCGACGACTTCTGGCGACCAAGACCTGTGAAAAATGGGAAACCTATTTTATGTGACCTGGGCTCTCATCGCGACGATAGTTTCGCTTTACGTAGGCACGAGAAAACGAAAGTGACTGAAAGATATCGTTCCGCCTCCTTCACGTAAACTGAAAATTGTCAATTACTATTGTCATGACGACTGATTTTGGACGATGGCTTTTTTAGTGTACGTATGTATGTGTATCAATAAAGAATGACACTGGGCGTCATGGTTACTGGTACGAGCACGGCGATCCTTAAGTAGCACAAGGCATTCGTTGAAATTCACGAGGTCGTCCGCTATCAATAAGTGTCAGACTAATGGATTTTTTTACGAACATTTTTGCAATTGAAGTTACTGGAGGAAAATTCAAAAAGTCACTGACTTATCAAACTGCCTCGTTTGTACTAAAGGGTGATTTTTTTAAAAGCTATAGGAAAGTTTTTCAAAAAAAAAAAACACATAAAATTCAGAAAAATGCATGAAATCTTTATTTCAATCGATAGTACGGTCCATATAATTTAATGTTTGAAAATGTTGACCTTGACTGCGCCTCAAATGGTCCATCCGCTTAGTCCAATTTTGGCATACTCTTTCCAATATTTCGGCCGGTATCTCACGAATAAATGCTTCAATGTTGTCTTCCAATGCGTCAATTGATGCGGGCTTGTCTATATAGACATGAGCTTTAACATAGCCCCACAAAAAATAGTCTAAAGGCGTTAAATCGCACGATCTAGGCGGCCAATTGACCGGTCACGAACGTGAAATAATATGTTCACCGAAGTCGCCCCTCAATATCATGTTGCACAGTCATGTTGAAACCACATGTCATGCAAGTCCAGCTCTTGCATTTTGGGCAAACAAAAGTTGGATATCATCTCACGGTAGCGCTCACCATTCACAGTTACGTTACGATTCGCATCATCTTTGAAGAAGTACGGTCCAATGATGCCACCAGCCCATAAACCGCGCCAAACTGTGACTTTTTTTGGATGCATAGGTAGCTCTTGCAATGCTTCTGGCTGATATTCACTCCAAAATCGACAATTCTGCTTATTTACGTACCCATTGAGGCAAAAATGAGCTGAAGGTAAAATGGAAGAAGCGCGCGATGAACTTTCTTAACAGAGCACGCATTTTGATAAAAAACTTTGTAAGACGATTCATGGTAAATTATAGACCAAACTGAAGATGTTTGACAGTGAAACAAAACACGAAACGTGCGTCAGCTGTTTAAACCAGTGTTGCCAGAAAGATAATAGCTAAAAAATCACCCTTCTTGCGTTTAAAACTACCCTCCTGTGTACATGCGTCCGTAAATCCTTGGAAATGACTTCAAGCTGTTTTGCTGTCTCTCTTCACTTCTTGCATCAGATCATTGCCGAAGTCCATCGGCCAAATATATGCATTTCTTCTGCCAAATATTTAATCGTCCGCCTTTGAGTGAAGTTTTGTCGTTTACTACGAACTTATGAGAACTCACGATTCTCTGTTATTTTTGTTGGTCTTGAATTATGGTTTCGTTTCACATTTTAATGCATTTACTTTTCCCCGAAGTAACAAAACTTCAGACGGAGCAGCATTCCTTGAAGGAATTCATTTTCCGTCCTGGATAGCAAACGTAGTAGTGACAAGAAAGTCTCCAATGCTCTGATATTCAAAGTTGGCGCCAAGAAAATGTTTCACATACGCCATGTGGTCTCGAAGTCTTCCACACAAAATGCTTAAATATTCTAAAACTTTTACTTGCATTGACATTGGACCAATTTCAAGAAAACTCTATCTTCGGGCATTTACTGTAAATGACTTCGTATTTTCTCACAACTTGGGACAATGCTTAGTTGAGACATGAGACACGTTAATTGCTTACAAAAAAAAAGGAACATTTTTAGTTTTTCAAAAATTGGTTATATACGTGTATTGACGTGACTTAAGAGGTTTATGGTTTCGTTTTGTCAATTCCGTCGGAAAATTTTTCAGGACTCTTCGCTTTCCATTCTTCAAATCATGAAACAGAAAATGTTTCTATTCTTGAGCGACGTTAGTGTCATAACCATAGAAGCTCCCTGGAGTTATCGATACTGTCTTGATGACACTCAAATCGTGGATATAATGACAACATCTCATCGGTTATTTATTGTGCAGTAGTTGTGCAGTACAAGCTCGCTAGTACGGACACTTCAGTAGTAAGGACACCTCTATATTTCAAAACACTTTCAAAATCTTACTTCCGCAGTCCGGACAGAAAATAGCTTGACTCTGTAACCCTGGATATTTTGTTCATACATAGTTAATAATGTGCATATCTACTAGGTTTGTCGCTTGTAGTATAGAATCTAGACATTCATGCTCTGTTGCATATCATTGAAAGGCTCACAATCTCAGTTTTGTGATTAGTTCAAGAAATTGTATTCCAAGTCCTTGACAGAAAATAAAATGACAACAAATTGAATCTCATTCTTCGCTTGCTCATTTAAATAGAATTCATGACATAACTGCAATCATTGATCCAATAGGTAGCACATCTGAAGATGGAATAAATAAATGGTCAACTGGTCAAAATTAACTCTTTTACGACATTTCTGACGAGGACATGCACCCTCGAAGATAATGTGTTGCAACCAAAAATAAACACGTACTTTCCTGGTCTTTACATATTTTTGAAAATGCATATATAGTTGAGTTAGAGCGGTAGATATGGCCCACTCTTTATAAGTTTCGCAATTTAATCCGAATTCGCGTATACATGGTGGTCCATCTAGTGTTTTTTTAAAAACACACGTTAGAAGTCTGGAAGAAAGTCAGTATCATACCTCCACGGAGTAAAAGGAGGTGCTTCACGCCTGAACAACGTTGGGAAATATTGAAAACTTATCTCCAAAGTGAGTGCTGTGTAGCCCAGAGAGAGCGTTGTTTGAAAAGACGAGGTTTTGGCCAAAAATGAATATCCGACCGCGACTAATGTACGCAAGTTTGTGCAAATAGTTCCTGAGATTCGTGCTAGTGGACAACACTCATGGTCCCCGTCGTAGTACAGTGCGCTTAGATGTGAATGTGGCTGCAATTCATTCGACTTTTTTTCTTACTGAATTTGATTTGGTCGACCGCTGGTTCATGCAGGATGGCGCGCCATGCCACACAGCCTTTATTCCCAAATCGTGTTATCAGCCGTCTTGGCGATGTCACTTAGCCGCCTCGGAGCTGCGATTTGACCACTTTGGAATTTTTTTTGCGGGCAACCGTGAAGGGCCGTTGTTATGCCAACAATCCGGAAACGATTCAAGCACTATCATCCAAGCAACCCATGAGCTATAGCCCAAACCATCAACTAGGTATTAGAAAATTGCGGTGACGATGTTACGCTATTGCGAAGCCAGTCAAGGCAGCGACACATGGGGAATATTTAATGTTGTTAATTTTATTGCATTTTTAAAAAGAGTCTTGGAAATTGTTTTAGCGTTAGTCGTTAAAATTAACGTTTTTAGCAAAAGGAAACTCAACAAAAACAACGAAAATACAAAATAAAAGAACTTCAGTTATTGGTCCAATATGGTCCACCTGGTGTTACAAATGGACTACCCTGGTTATTAATGTTTGACTGAAGCAAAGGTCACATACAACTGTTGCTTGTTGCCTGCACAGTCTTCGAAAGCTTGCATAGTATCCAAGCTTAACCTTCCTAATCGTTAGAAAACAAGCTGACGGTGAACCATATGCTAAATACGCTTGATGCTTTACGGCTTGAAGTAAAACTCATCGGACATGCATACAATCTGCCCACCCGCCACTTGGAATTAGTAAGAAGCTTACATTAATATAGGCTCACGAGTGAATCGACTTAGAGAACATGTCATAGACTCATCGTTGGATTCTACTTCACTGAATAATTGCCTTCAGTTGGAGATTCCTGACATGACCGTGAACCTGGTGTAGCCCAAGAGTCTGCCTTAAGTTTCGCATTTCTCGCTTAATCTCGTTCCAGGGCACTGACTAACTTTGATGCGGGGTACACTCGTACGTTTGACATCTGTTTCATGATGTGGCTCTACAAATGCCTTCAGCACAATTCACTGTACCGCCTTTGGAGCACTGAATCAGCTGTTTTGAGATATTGTAAATGAATGAGTCAGGAGTAAGTCAATGAGTAAGGCGCCATGTAGGCTTATATTGGTGACTGGGCCTTGCAATCAGCATCTTGTGACACTCAAAAATAAGAATCGAATCTTTCCTGAATGAGTACAGCTATAGTAGCTCTCGTTAGCTGAATTCTAGGTCGCAGTCATGTCTTAACACACCCTCCGCAGCCCTTTAGATGCCGCGACAAGCCTTCAACGTTCTCAGACTGCTTCACCGAGTCTCTTTATCAACCGAATATCAAAGTCGCCCTCTCGAACAAGCAAATACTCGTCATGCCACATGCATCCCCCTAATGTTGCCATTCATCAGTGTTCTCAGGCACAACCCATGCATCTGTCTCAAAGCGACATCCATCAATATTTGCACACACCTGCATCACACGGGTGGGTTCATCACCCAAAACCATGCTTGCCCCAGCTGACCATGAATTCCGGTGTGTACAGAGATCCCCGCCAGCAGGACAACCGACACCCGGAATTGATGTACCATCCAGCGCTCGCCACAGCCATCTGCCCATGACAATGACACTCAGACGAAGACGGGCGGCTGAGCATTCAGATTTGACACACTTTGCGGACTGGGGAGGCATAACGAATGGACGCTCTCTGTGAATTTATCTTCATTGGTGCCTGCCAGGCCCAATCAAAACTTTCAGTCACAGGCCGACGAGACCGCCCAGATACACACAGCTGCAGCCCCAACCGGCCCAAGCGGGCGACTTACAAGGACAAACTTTTGTTTACCTTAGGAGCTTTAAATTATCTCGTGAATAATTAATGCTATATTCCAGTTCAACTAATTTCCATTCAGTGTGTAGTGGGCGACGCGCCGCTCCGCACCGCCGAGTCAGACGAGTGATAAACGTGGCAATTTGAAAAGTTCTCGTGTTTGCAATTATTTCAAGAAAGTATCTTATAATTGGTCGGGGCGTATGTGGAGTCGTTTGTGCTGTCGCCTTCGGTTACATGCGCCTAGGTGCAGAGGGACGTCGACACGAGTGGAGTTTCTATTTCACAATGTGCGCTGGTCGGGGGGACATGACATTGTTTGCAAAGTTTAATCGACGAGACGTTTGAAACTGCCTCCAGTTGAAGTCATGTGTGTGTTATAAGGGAGATTTAATGACGAGTGCCCATGGACAGCGTGATTTGTGGGATGTGAACTGAGGGAGCGTGTTCAACGAAATGAACAACCGCATGTTGCGGGTTGAAGTCTGTACGAGGACTTGTTGTTATTCTTCTTCATTTGGTGGTGATGTAGTTGACTTGAGCCTAGCTGATGCAGGAATAACTTGTGTTAAGATTCCTTCAAGTTGTGTGGAGATACAGTTTATTGCCTGAACACGGCGTCAGCAGTTGGATGGTACTACCACTCGATTGCCTCTGAAGCTCAATGAAGAGCCGAGATTGGCTTTGCGAAGTTAACTAATTCCATGACCACCTCGAAGTTAGTCGATATTTTGCGACCTTCCTCGAAGACAGAGTGTACTTCGTCTCGTCCTGGTGTACTGCTAGACCCATTTTGGCCGCTTCCTTTCCTACACTTCATTGACTGCTCGCTAAGTTCATCTAATCATTTCAATCCCATCCGCCCATGATAGCAGTTGTACAATCGTTTTGCAAGTATTTTGTTAAAAAAGGCACACGACAATATAAGTAAGTCCGAGGTGGATCGGGTCCTAGCTTCGACAACACCGACGTCGTGTTGTGCCTGGCATTGCCCCGAAAGGCGAAAGGCCCTGAGAAGCCTAGCTTGTTTTGAACAGTCATACTCCTTCATCATAGCCAGTGACTCGAAAGAGTTGGCGCCATTCACTATGAAAGTGGTTCGATTCGAGGATTGAAGGTAGAATCCCCAGAGTCAATCAATGCACTAGCCTAAACTGCTCCCCTTGGCATTCATAGCCTAGCCTGGACAACATGTTCAGCTGTGACTGCCTTTTTCGTGTTACAAATGAGGTGGATGCTGGATCCATTTTTGTTCCTTCACGGAGTGTAGTAGGTGTAAACGGGACCATAAGTGCGTTTAAGCGTTTAAGACCCTTGTCCCACTGTCGATGTAAAATGAACCAGCTGTTGAGTCTGAGTGCTGCAGTGAAGTTTTTTTTTTAAAACCACCGACAACAATAAAGACCACTGGGCGAGACGCTTTCTAAGCATCATCAACGATTCGAGAGACATGGCGTCGTAAAAATGAATTTGTTGTTGCGTGTGGTCTTGAACCATATCAACATAAAACCTTGTACTTACGCATTTAGTCATGCTTTCGCGACTTGAAAAATTTGTGTCGTAATTTGTTCTGTCCAATTCTAGCCTAAACTCAACAAAAGTGGTGGGGACATTCCAGGTTTTTCCTGACAGCTCATGTTTAGCACAGTAGCTCAAGAGAAATGTCCTGTGATGATTCAAAACAGAGTGCTAAAATGTTGGCTATGTTAGTCTGGTGTTGTTGATGTCATAGTTAGGTCCAATGACTTTGGTTATGCGACCGGAGTTACACGTCTTCTCAATATTAGCAGCCGTTCTATGAAAGCCCAGCATCAAATTCGAATTGCACCATGCTCTCGATATAAGAAACTCCCCTTGGAGTTTGATTTCCCTGGAGTCACTCATGTTCATGTGCCCAATACCTGTCGTTTCAAAACAGGTTTTGTAGCGAGATATTTTCGAGAGTCGGTCGTGCCATACTGATGTGGGTCCAGTTTTATGTTAAGTTCTGTGTTCCGTTCTGTTCTGCAGCTTCTGATAGTAGAGACTTCAACTCGGTACATCTGTGATGTAGATTGTAGCAAAATTTAAGGTTGTGCGAAGTCTCATCATTATCGTTCATTTTTGGACCGTGAGTCTCCGACCAAAGAAGCACTATAAAATGTCCCCTAGCTATATGCAATGCATTTTGTCGCTTTTTTAAATGCGCTTTTCGATGTCGGTAACCAACAGCTAAGTTGTCTGACGAGAACTGCTGTAGAGGCTACGGCCCATAGAATCCATTACGTGCGTTCCGTTCTATCAAAAAATTGACATTTCATAAGCCCTAAAGAGATGGAGAGATACTCCACATGCGTCCCACAAGTGGAATGTACCACAGCGAATGATATTGGTCAACTTTTAATTTTTGTTGCGTTTGGCAAATGCTTGCTGTTAATATGTTTATCATTTTGGAATCTTACGAATAAATTTATGCGTTTTATTTGTTTTAATAACCATTTTTGAGGAAAGTCTGCCATTTCAATTTTAGCTACAACTCCTGTTGGTCTCAGAATATTTCACATTCGCCCAGTGGACTCGAAATATTCCACATAAGCAGCGTGGTCTCATATTCCACATACGCCGCGTGGTCTCAAAGTATTCCACATACGGAGCGTGGTCTCAGCATATTCCACATACGCCGCGCAGTCTCAGCTTTTCCACATTCGCCGAGTGGACTCACAATATTCCACATACGCCGCGTGACCTCAGAATATTCCACACACGCCGTGTGGACACAGCATATTCCACACACGCCGAGTGGACACAGAATATTCCACATACGCCGCATGCTCTCAAAATATTCCACATACGCCATGTCGTCTCGGAATATTCCACATACGCCGCGTGGTATCAGTTCCACACACGCCGCTCTGGTTCGAATGAATTTTAATAAATATGACACCCATTCTCACAGCTTGCAGGCGCTGTGCTACCAACATTTTTACTTCACGCCCTCAAATCCGTTTAGTTAACTCGAACTCTTGACATTCAGAGCCCTCTCCGAAATTGAAACACGCACCAGAGATCAAATTGCTAAAAAGCTCACAACTTGATTTGCGTAGTTTAAACCAACATCAAATACTTGAATAGCCACTCGCAGCAGCTCTTAGAAAACTCTCTCTGCCATCATCAACCCCGGCAGCAATTCAAGAGCCGTCCAAAGTTAAACAACAATTCGATAAACAACGTATGGGAATGCTGAAACTATCCGCAGAGGACTTCACACAATACATTCCTCTGATCATTCAGCGGATACCCCCTAGAGACTGCAAGCCATCCGCAAGACACCCCAGTTCCAGGAGTGAATCATTTATCTAATAATTCGAATTTAGCCATGTCCCAGTGGATGGCCCCAGCATCAATCGACTCCGGCAAATATCCACAAATTCAGAGGAACCTCTCCCCGGCCGACATTGCATCTGCAAACTTGTAGCGCCCTCGGCGCTATACGTGCCAAAGCTGGAGCGTTGTTTCATAAACTCACTCCAAACCTGACATTCGATCTTAACTTTCGGTGTTTAGGTGGAAAAGTTGCAAATGTACCCATCAACCACCTCCCGTACCCCGTCACACACTCTAGCCCACTTCGACCCGCGCCCCAAAAATTCAATTCAACCAAAGTAACCAAAGAAATTTCCATATTTCATATTGATTTCCCCCTTTGCTCTTCATTTCATTGCAGCCCCAACCACACGGACACCGCTCGAACATCGGCAATCGATCGAGAGACCTAACCACCAACAGAGTCGACCACCTGACGACTGTGAGGACTGCGAGCCAAATCAAGGCAACTACGGTTGGGAACGCCAAAGAAAAATATGAAAACGAAGTTGCTTTGAGGGAAGAACAAGAGAGCAAGCAAGCATCAGGAGCCCGCAACCGCAACCACCGGCACCCCAGTCCCACTCTGATGCATCATCCCGATTCGAGATTTTGACAGTCTGCAGTCGGTACAAATGTATTCCACCAGAATACCGAACGTCACGGTAATTTTTCATTCGAATGCAACATCAAGTTGGGGGAACACCAGCAGCACCGGCTTAACTCTCTGAAGTGGGAAGAGGGCGTCGTCGGCCACGGAGGACAGGACACATACAAGCACTCTCCACAATCGTCGAGCGAAGGGAAAGCAAAAGCCCTGAGACAACATGGAGGTCCTGCAAATTCTCAATTTCTCCTTTCTTATCCTAATGCTGAGGACACAAGGTAAGCAAATGCACCCGAGGGATGCACACTGCTGCTGAGTGCGGCGCGGGCTGAGGTTTGTCGTCGGGGGGGTGGCTGCTTATCCGAGCGTATGTGTACGTCGGTGTTGCCGGTGATTTATGTTTCGGGGAAATTTATGGAAACTTTAATTTAAGGAACTTTTTGTCTTCGCCTTGCCGCTGGCTATCCCCGGGGCTCTGACCAAGAACCGGGGATCAACCGGGCAGCAGCTTTTCGAGGGATTTACTTGTTTGTTCGCGGCATCTGGGCGCTTATTCGCAAGGGACGCTCGACGATGAACCTAAGTTCCTTTGCGGTCCCCTGAGGGGCGGATTACCGCATTTCAACGGTATGACAATCGTACTCGTCATTTAAGGGATTCTACGAAGGGCTTAAGCTTTCCAGAAGTTTCAAGGCAAATTCCTCTGATGTATCAAGGACGGGGAACTTCTGCAGTTCGAGTGTATTTCTGGATATTCTCCTGTGACTGTCCAGGAATCGGTGACATATGCTACTTGCTCTAATGCGCTGTAAAGATAGTCAGGAGTTGGATGTAAAATGTGCTAATAATTGACGTCAGCATATATTTTTTAATTGGGCCCATGTAAATGGGTTGTTTTTTCGAAAAAAAATTGCTTAAAAGTCATGGCATTTTGTACAACTTCCTCTTCCGATATATTTTCCTCGTCACCTGTCGTTCCAATACCGTCACACAATGGGGATGTGACACTGCCTTAGTGCTGCTTAGGGACTTTTTGAACTAACACGTCGAATATTCCACATAAGCCGAGTGGCTGCAGAACATTCCCCATACGCTGCCAAGTCTCAGAATATCCCACATACGCCCTGTGGTCCACATGACCACCACATGAGGATAAAATCGTCGTAAATCACCAAGACTTCTACTATTTTTTGTCACTGTCTCTACTTATTTGGTTAAGAACGCCGTCCGAAGAGCAACCAAGCATCCACTTTCTTTATGCCTCATTTTATTTGACTATTCAACGTCGCATAAAACACTTTTCACCCAACAATTTATGACGTTGCTGTCTACGGAAGGAGACGAGTTTATTTCATGGTTTAAGCATCATTTTATGGTCAGAACCAATTACCTACCATCAATGCATAGGGCAGCCACAATTAGAGACCATCAAATCTTAAGTATCACAAGAGGCTGCCGCAAAATAGTGTGTGCCACTGAAGACACTGTTCCTGCGGGAAACAGACTGACTGCAGATTCTCGCATATGCAGACCACTACTGCTTTGACATTCGTATGAGAAGTCTGGCTTTTTTAGCGACTTTGCTTTCTTCAGCGGCCCATACGCAGTACACTTATGTGCGCATTTGTGGATACATTTAAGCGTTGCTTTCCACAGAAAATGGAACTGGTCCTCTTTCCCAGGAAATATAAAATCCTTGATTTAGATACTCTCTCAGTATGTGGGATACCTCTAAGCCTCAATGACAGCGCAACATTTTTAGGTCTTACACTAGACGCGAAATTAAGCTGGAAAACCCAATATCCAGCAAAGTGTCAAAAATACCTTAACTACTCATTAGTCAAGACTGCTGTAAAATGGCTATGTGGAGCAAATTGAGACCACTATTCACATCAGTAATCAGACCCATTATGCTGTATTAGGTCGCGATTTTGTGGACTGCGCTCCACAAGATCATCAACTGTGCTTGCAGCAGTGGAACGCTAAGGATAACACCATCCAGAGCACTCACCATTCTGCTCAGCTCCTCAGCTGTCTACTGGCACAGAATGCCTCATCCCGTGACAATTATGGTCTACTTTCGATCCTAAACGATCACACAGCCTGGTCACAATGAGTAGGCCGAATCTCCGAACTATCATAGGCGCTATAACCGGACACTGCGTCATTGGAATTTACGAATCTAGGTTTGATCTTCAATATAATGACTTTTGCAGAAGATTCTGTGACGATGAGGGGGAATAAGCTATTGAACACCCACTCTATAAATGCAGCGCTCTTACCATTCGAAGAAGGCGTCATCTAGAGGCCTTCTACTTTAACAACTTAGTAGCAGTCATCTCCAACGCTTTACTAAAGCCCTTACTGGTTTGCGGAATAGGCTAAAATGGTTACAAGTGGTAACACGACGGTCCTACTGAACAGTATTTAGACCCCCCAACCTACTCTATCTTAGATGTCGCTTCCACAATGCAGGTCACACAATTTGGTACACATTGGTTCTGCAAAAGGTTCCACCATACTGACAACAACTATCATCAGAACGGTGGCCCAATTGCATTTGCATATGCATAGACAAATTCCTCAGTTCAGCTCTTGAATCTAAGACTACGACATTTTATAGATGGGAGACTGTAGCATTTGGCGGCCGTGGCATAGTTCTTGGTTGTTTTGCCTCGTAGATTGGCTATAAAGGTTAAATTTCCGACACGAAAAACAAATAATTCACGGCTCCAACTTTCTCGAGACACTGTCAATAATAAAGTAGTATACCATGTCAAGGCAGACATTCTGAATCAACGTAGAATTGTATGTCGCCTAAAGTCGTGAGAGAAGAAACAGGACAACACGAGTGGTTGCTATAGAGGCTATGTCCAGGTCCACATTTTATTTTAAAACGAACCTTAGCGTTATGCGCACGTCAACAGACGTTGACTCCTACAACTCCAATTACCTTAGAAGGCAGAAGAAGATGGTATTAAAAGTACTCCAGAACTGCACCCTGCTGGCGTCTTCGTAAACGCAGTCATATGCGAAAGTCGACAGCATGACTGCGTTCTGCCTTCAAATGGAATACAATTTTTCCTGCACGGAAACTTAAAAATAATCCTTTTTTGACATCCTTTTCCTTTCCTCTGCATAATCTACACGACGACACCACGTCTACTGTTTAACTCCCCATTAACTGCGTTAACGAACAGAGTAGCTGACGGTCAGCCTGCGTTAGTTCGACACTACTTCTACAGCCGTTGGTGGGAGTCCTGCCGAGGCTCTAAGTTCCCCTAACAAACATGGTTCAGGAGGAAATACAAGGATCACCAAATACAATATATGACTCAGGCAGTTAAACATTATTGATTTTAACTATCGTTAACATCTTACCATTCTGTCCATTTCAACATCCTCGGAATTCTGGCAAAACTTAATTCTGACAAGGATCAAAGACTTTTTGACACTGATCGGATTGCGGATAGTGTGTGTAATCCAGTTTCTCTTAAATAGCCCCACAAAAAGCAATCCATCACCATCATGGTGGTGCGAAGTAATCCCTCCCGATATTGTGTCTTGCAATGACCCCAAGCTGGGTCGTGTTGCGTGGGTTGTTTGCAATGTCTTGTTGAAGCCACATGCCAAAAAAAATGTGTAACAGTTTGGCTACAACGATGTGAATTCAGTTCAGTGGTAACAACTTCCACGTTTTCAAAGAAGTATGACCGAGAGTATGAACCAATGAGCAGATCGCACATCAGGCAGTTGTGTAGAGTAAAAGAAGAAAGTTTTCTTTCGACGATCTACAGCCGATAACACGGATGTGTCCTCCAGTTTTCGCATACGCTTGCCAAACTCCAAGGCAAGCACATGATTGCGTGCACATTGTCGAAACGCTGAAAAGTCCAATTCTCAAGTCACCAGACGTCTTAAGAATCTGTAAAGTGATTCAGACGCTATATGAATCGTACTGCAGAATGACTTTTTGGGTTTGCAATGGTCTGCCTATACATGCAGACTTGAGGAAAGTGCAAATGCAACTCTACGACAATTTTATTTGTTAACGTATCCACCTAGTGGGGAATGAGCCTCATCACTGTTCTATGCATTCCGTGGTCACCTGGCTTCAAGGCTTCTTGAGCGAGCTGAACGTTGTAAGCGTGCAGAATATGTGCGTCGTAATCTGCCCTCAGACAAGTCCATGTGGTCTGCACATGGCAACGATGGAAAGCATTTCGTTTGTATCGACGTAAGCGACATTCATGGGTTCATGGCTGATTACTAGAGGCTCGCTTAGCTGACAACAGATAGCACTGAGTTCCATGACGCATTGAATGCACAAACGCTGTGATTCACGTGAATTCTTTAAATTTAGATCTTCTTCAACTCATTCACAAGCTACAGCTACATGCTCTGTAGAGTGTGCATTTCCATGATGAATAGGACTTCTGTAAAAGAGACAGTCCTTGTGTCGACCAAAATCTATCATAACGCTGTCGAACATCACTAATTTTGCAGGAAGCTTTTTTCAATGTTGGCACGTTCACCGATTGCTTATTAATCCATTTTGTAAAATTGTAAGCCTTAGTCTGGAGACACTATCCGATGGGTTTAACGCGTGTAGTTCAAGAATGTCAGCGATGTCAAGTCCGGACCACGAATTGGATAAAAGTTTGATTTTTTTCGCTGTTTCGAGGCTTCGGGGATCTCCTTGATTCACAGAAGTCACACGCAACGAGGTCTGAAATCGGGTCAAGGACCAAATGCAACCAAAGCCACTTTATACTCGAATTACAAAAATGCACAGATCCCCGATTCGCACTTCACTGGCATCATTACGAAATGAAACTCCAGCTGTTCATCAGCATTCGACACACAACACGATTCGGATCACGGTCATTTTTTAATCACCGCCTCTGGACGATTCCGTGCTTAATCCACGGCAAGGTCGGTGTTACCTTTCCGGATTTAATTTTCCATTTTTCATTTTTCATCACTATGCATCGAAATTCAAAATGTGTCATGTTCCTCTGCAACGAAATGTTTCATTCATTCGCTGCGTAATCCTCTGATGTTTTACGTGACCCAATTCACCGGCTAAAAGTGGTTCGCATTTCGTGCTGTCACTTAATCCACTGCTGCTGGCGCTGATACGAAATCGATACGCAAGTTGAGCCATAGTTCTTCGATATTGATTGACTATCGAAAAGGGGTTTCACATACGCCATGTTGTTCCACTTGAATTCGGCCACAGTGACTGCCCGATGGTTCTAATCCATCTTTGCCGCTCCATGCTCCATCCATCTAGCTTGCAGTTCCGAAAATGAAAGTCCTCGTCTGTTCCAGAGTACGTTCGAGTAGTGAAAGCAGCTCTGATTGGCACATGATTTCCTATGCACTCCGGCTCATGTTGCTGGCCAGAACCTTGCAGCCTCACTGTCTTGTCTCCCATCTTCGATGTGATCTTCCCAATTGGTCGTAATTATCAACTTCCCGGCAATCATCCCGAACTCCCACCACAGAAAGGTCAGGTGCCAGGTGCACCAGTGCCTTACTGACAACTCATTAGGACATGAGTCACACTGTTGCAGTCGTTGATACGCCATCTTCCGTTCGTTCAGATCGAGACGTGACCATGAACTCGTGCACCGTTTGCCTCCGTCGAACGAGCACTCGGCTAGCGATTTTAATTATTAATTTCCCTTTCCCCACCCACACTGTAAATGGGATTTTTTCCCTCCTAATCCACACCAGAGCTGCCACCCCCAGAAGTGGGACAAGAAAAAAATAAACTCCCTCCCCATTGAATCCGGCATAATCGAATTGCATTCATTACGCAAATCTCGTCTCAGGGAATCCTCCAGTGGATCGTCTATGTAAATCGGGTAGTCGTTCGGCTTGCTGTGTGGCCCGAAGGAGGGGTGGGGGACGGTTTCAAATCCGGGTAAGGAAAATGAGGATGGAAGCAGCAATCCCCCGCCGTCCGTATCCTGATCGAGTGGAAAATGCATTTTAATCCTTTTTTCCGCTCGCCCGCGTTCCTCCTTGGACTCCCCGAGACAGGATGGAGAGGAACGCCTGGCAGTTCTTCTTCATTGGATTTCCATTATTTGTTCAAAAAGCGGTCGCTGGCAGATGGTCAGAATTATAAGCGGAACCCGAGCGGCAGCCGCACACGGAGCGTGTGGGAGGTAGCGATGCGGACTGGGGACTGGGGACTGGGCCGCCTTGTGACGTATGCTCTCGGTGGGGCCCATTGGGAGAGAGACGACGAGGCGCCGCGCGGCGCAACGGCACTGTGACAGGTGGGGTTGGAGATGATTTATTCGCAGTGTGGTTCTCCGTTTTTGTCTATCTTTCGGATCTCCAGCCTCGGGATGTAGTGTTTTATGTGCAATCAATTGTAACGGATGTAGGTGATGGTGGCGTCCTGTGGTGGCCCACTGGCATGGCATGGCACGGCACATGCAAACGGCCTTGAGCGCTGGCCTGACTTTTAGTGCCGGCCGCCGGTCGGGAGAATGGACTCCTCTGCAAACGAGCCTAAAATGCATTAGTTGGAACGTTAAACCCCGTTTTGTGCCCCATCCCCTCGGTACACCTCTGTGGGGTTCGCAAATTTATGATGGCACTTCAAAAGCAGACGCTCTGCCGAAGAAGAGGGTAAAGTTTAAATTGATTTCTCGGGCGAACTTTTGGTGGAAACTACACACATGAATGGGCAGACCTGCCTCTCGGGGCTCGGATGAGATCTGCGAGGACCGCTGACTTTGACATCATGTGTCTCGGCCTGTCGCGCGAGGTGTGAGTTCCACTCTGCCGATGGGTGTGAATGTGTGCGAAATTATTTCATGCAGTGGCAGTGGCAGTGCAGTAAATGGATGTGATGGGTTGATTGGATAAACTTTGTCTTACCTTTAACGTGGCAGTTGAAAAAGAAGTTGGTTGTGTGGCATTCCTTGTGGCAGTGGACGAGTCCTTTGCATAAGAACTTCGTGAGTTTATCCGATAAACTATTTCGTTTTTATCCGCGATGGCCCTGTGATTGCTTCTTCAAATGATTTCTCTGCCTTTGGCAAAGTTTTCAGCAGTCTCTTGCGACGATGGCGTTCCCTATTTTTATGAGGTCCATGAAAAATTTCGAGAGTGATGTGACGCTCATTGGAAATCGATTGCAGTTCTTTGATGTTGTCTTCAATTAGCGAAAAATGTGGTCGAAGTGGTGTCTGATGGAACGAGTCTCGACTGCTTGATTCGACTGGTCTTCAATCGCCGTGGAAGCTTCTACCACGTTACGGTGGGAAAAGCACTAGGTGACGATGTCATCTTCGTGACATCAGCAACCAAAGTAGGGCTTACTTGTAGAAGATAGTGCCTTCCGTGTTTACAGCTGCTCGCCGCACTATCGTCCTCAGTAGGTTAGGATAGGTAAGGTTGTGGTGACTGGCAGCTAAAGGCCTGTCACACTTAGGACAGCTGGATGGCGCACTTGCTTATGTGCCTGCCCTTGATTAGAGTGGTCCCCGGTTCAAGTCCCAGTAAAGGCAAAGTTCCAGTTCCAGTCCAGTCATCATTTGCCGTTGCCGTCAACATCACTGGAGCTGTCGATCGCTGGTTGTAGTCTGACTATGGGTATCACAATGGACCAACTTGTGGTCGAAGTGTGTTGGCGATTTCGCTGGCAGTCCACCTACTTAACCTAGCCTAGGCCAGAGTAGGCCCATTGTGATTCCACGCGGATTATCCACCCCTAAACTTGGAACTAGTTGGTGCTTGCGATAAAGCGGTTTAGCTAGCTTACGTTATTTAGTTCGCTGAACTTGTTGAAATAGATGTGACTACCTATGGCTTGCTAGAGCGCTGCAGGAGCAGTGGAGGTGATTTGTGGTTTCTGTCTCCTCTTCATCCATGCAGCTTCTGCAGAAATCGTTGTCTGCAGAAATGAATGCCAATTAAACAGTGTCGGTTTATAACGCCGATGAGTGTCCTGAGTGAGGGTCTGCTTATTTGAGTCAGACAGAGTGATCGTTTAACACTTAGTGGTGCCTTCTAGTCGTTTGTGATGGGTTGTTTAAATTGTGTGAATCCTAAAAAGATGGTTCGGCATAGAAGGTGAATCTCCTGCAGGTGCTAGGGAAGAGGTTGCACCATATCTTGCGAGTTCATCGGTTTTTCAATTGCCCGCTATGCCACTATGCCCCGGCACCCATATGAGGTGTATATTCAAAGGTTCAGTCATCTCGTTAGAGATAGTCTGCAATTAAGGGATGGCTTTGAATTGAACATGACAATGTCCAAGGACTTAATTGCAGCCTAGCTGAACGAACAGATGGTGATATCCCTTTTGGATATTGCATTGTTCTTGAGTGCAGGAAAGTGCCTCTTTTATCGCAATTGTTGCTGCCTGAAATACGCTACATTGGTCAGGGAGCTCCAATGAGAGCTTGCAACGTTGAGGTATCCTTCGTCCGTCTTCGATCTTTCTCTGATGATACACATGGAATTAGGCAGCGTCTGATTGTCAGACATCCAATCCGATGTGGAAGGAATGTTGGTGTAGAATTTCGCGGTCGGTGTCATTAGGAAGGAAGTTGAATTCGTTGAGAATAGTTGAGTGGCTGATGGAAAATTCGGCGGCCCGCAGTCGGAGTGTTTTGCGTCTCACGGCTGTGCTGGTTGTTACTTGTTTGCCAAATATTTCCAATGAATGAAGGTGGAGGAGTATGTTACGTGCGTCAGACGGAGTGCTTCCCAACGCTCCGCTGATGCACATGCATGTCTGTCTCTGCACCCGATTGTGTGCCTTGTAGTTGACAGCTTTGCTTAGTGCTGTCCATCAAACTGAGACCCCGTACATTAGTGTTGGTCTGACAACTGACGTAAAGATCCAGTAAGCGATGAGTGGCTGTAGTCCCCATTTGCATCCAATGGGAAGAAGAACCCTTCGTAACCCTATCCTGAATGTTGAGTTTCCAACCTAGCTTATTATCAATAATGAGACCCAGTAATTTGGCACAGTCGGGTAATTTCTGAGTTGTGCGCGCAGTGTGGTGTTCGACCGCCCAAGCGAATGAGTGATGTTGTATCTTCTGTTGAAGAGCACAAGCTCCGACTTTTTTGACGCCAAGCCCACATGTGTGTGACCATGCTTCCAGCTTATCGAAGGCATATTGCAAAGAATCTACCAGATGACACTATGGCAACATACGGAATGACTTTCCATCCATCAATCCTACGTTCCAAAGAAGGAGTGAGAGTACACCTCATTCTGGGATTCCCCTATTAACACTTCTAAAAAATGCCAGGTAAGGGACTAACCTGCTAGTGAGTAGCTGATGAATGAAATCCAACAAGGACTTTCCAATCCCGAGGTGGTTACATTGCCTTTGGTTCCATGTTGTTAAATGCACTTTCGATGTCAAGATATACCACAAGGCGAGATTCCTTATATTCGAGGGTTCAATGGTTCCTATCAGGAAGTGGACTACAGCCTCTTGCCCTTATTATAGGCATTCTTGGCAGATGATACTACACGATGGAATCATTTGCCTAATGTGTTGATTTATTAATTTTCTCCAGGGTTTTCATGAGAAATGGGGAGAGACTGGTTGGACATGGGAGCATGACTTTGGAACGATTTCATCTACAGTAGTTAAGAAATCAAACGATATTGCATCTCCTTGCCGAAATCCGCGTCCAACCGTTTGGCGATGCTGGAACCAAACTGCTGCACAGTCAGTCCACTGAATGCTGGCGCCTTTAAATCCATAAAGCAATCAGTGAACATTGACTTGAGACCCGATAGGCTTTCGTTCGGTTTGCACTGCACTGGTAATTGTGTCGTAGACGATTAGAGGGACTTCTCCATTTGAAAAGCCACTAACGCGGTAACGAAGAGAGATAATCCCACAAACCCACAACCATCATCTACCCAAGCCCACCCATCATCACTTCCAGCCTCATCCGATGAAATCATCCGACAGTCGCGCACAGTCGTCTTAACATACAAATCTGTCATCTCCTTTCCAAAAATCGATTATTTTCCAGACAGTCTCAGGCAAAAAGTGGATCTTCAGACTAACTCACACAAAGAAGGAGATCAATGGCCGATAAGTACCCGTCCATTATCTCGTCATTTACGCAAATGCCAGCTACTGGACAACGTCATACGTCCAAGTACACATCCTTCTCCTCCCTAATCTGCAGTCCCCCAGTCACAACGCACAACAGAATTTAATATGACAACTTCACATTCATTCGGCCGAAAAACTGGCCATGTTAGGTCAGGCAGGCGGACCCGAGCTGATTCGCAATTAGCCCACACACATGTCCATAAACCATTATCCCCTCGATGGACTCCGAGAGCCACCGAAATGGGTGACACAATATTAATTAACCTTTGCCACATAACATCCATTGTGGTGGGCGAGGGTTAAATGAAATTTTAAACACCGACACATGTTGTTGTCATCCCTGCCAAAAGGCTGCCGGGGGTTTGGGTGGCCGATGGCAGATGAGGGTGGTGTAGGGCAGAGTTAGGTGGGCATGGAAAACGATTGCAAAGGTTCCTACGGATCGATAGCACGCTTGCAACAGGTTTGGTAGTTTTTTGTGCTTTTTTTTTTTTGACTCACATCAGCAGATCCCTTCGTCATTGGCTATGGGCTTGGCTCCGTACTTAACGGACCACACCCAGGAATCCAATACGCTTCGCTGATAATTTGATTATAGTTTTCGTCCCCACCGACCGCACCAATAAAGGAGTGCCACTGTTCGCCCATTAGGCGGACGCCGCGCCGCACCGGGCACTTTTCCCGCAGCGGAGGGTGCGCTTTGTCTCGCTATGTCGCGACGAAAAGGGCCATAGCACTGGCACCCACGACGCTGGTGAGTGATCGGTGTCAATGAATGGTTGATGGGACATCTATAAAGAACCGAGGCAATAAAGGAGTAACGGAGTGAAGAGGAGCGCTGGTTCGAGACTATCCGACGGACTGCACACGACGGGCGACAACAGTTTGCCAATAAATTGTATTCAGATGTCGTATCCTTTGTGCCATGACTGTCAGTGTCGTTGTGTGCGTGTCTGTGTCGGTGTCTGCGTTCGAGAACGGAACTGAGAGGGAATTAAAATTGTCGCTGGAAGAAGACAAACTCATCAGACACACCTTTGTTTGCGGTTATCGTCGATGTTTTGTGACCGCCAATAAATCTGGATACAGCACCATGACTACACACGCCCAGCCCCGGATAGGGTGACGTGTTTTTAATGGACTCATGGTGAGCGCGGTAAATTTTCACAAGGACATTATGAGTAATGGCAGTTTTGTGCCACTAAAAGTTATGGATGTTGACTGAAGGGGCCGGGTGCCAAAGTTTATTGCCTGAACGGTGGTTATCCTTGTGTGCACACACATTTAAGGAGTAAATAAACTCTGTCACGTGTTTGCGTTCGTTCAGAAATCAATAAGACTCCTTTTGTGTGTTTTGTGTGTGCTTTTTCACATTCCTCTCTATCGTATGCCCCACCCCCCACATTGATGGTGCGGGTGGGGGCATAAATAAAACACAGGATCGAAGAAATCATGTTTCAATCTTTGGACTGGGTCCTTTGATTTGGACTTTTGTACCATTAACTGCATCGGATTTCGTTGCTTTTGTGTGACTGAGCATGATGAGCACAGTTGAGAAAGACGTTCATCTCATCAATCGATCGCAATTGCACGGCTTTCGTTCAACAAGAGTGAGGATGCAGTTGTTCTATGTTCTGTGGCTTGGTGAAGGATAGTTAAGACGGTTGATCGAGTTAATGTCTAGTGGATTTCAATCATATGCTTGCCTTCTAGGCAACATTAATTTAGACGAGGGGAAACAGACTTTCTAGCTGATTGGTAATTTTTTGGCTCTGAGGGGGACATGTTCTCAATTCAAAGTCTGGCTTGTTCCACATGCAGACATGCTCTAGACACCATGATGCACTGCAATAGAGCGCTGGCATCATGCGAGACGCCGTTTATTCCAAACCTAGCTAGAACTTCGAAATATTTTGGTAGACGAATACGATTGTTCAGTTAATGGCTCGAAATTGTGAAAGAAATTATTCCAAATGTTATCCAGTCGCTTTCCAGCAACGGCAGAGTCGAACTGGCCGCGAATCGATTGCAGTATGGGTTACATCCATTGCAAAGTTGTCCACTGCTCGGATAAGAGCGTGATTAAAAGATTAAATATAAATGCCATTATCTCTAAAACCGACTTCTAGCGAAAGTATTAATGTCTGGGTTTCCACGTATATGGCCATTTATCCGTGGAAAGGAAGATTGGAGCGGTTTTTTTTTCAGTCATGTTTGTGTTGTTTTTGTTTTATGAGTGGTAGCGCAGTCTTGTTGAAAGTTAAGAGGTTTGAAAATGTTCCCTAAGGCCTCCGTTTGCTGAACTTTATCTGGGGCTTTAACATCTGTTTCCCAGAAAAAGAGCTAGGTGACTTAGTGACTAGGTGATATCCACGTTGGGCACTTGGAAGGTGTTCAAGCTCATATCATGCTGACCGAGTATTGGTTGCCGCTGCAGATAGCATTCCTACTTAGGCTAGTGTAGGCCCATTGTGACACCACGCGGCTTGACGCAACTCAGGTCGCCGATGTTGTTGAAAAACTATCCCCCTAGGTGTGAGCATACGATTAAAGGAGGTGATGTGTAATTTCGAACTGGCCTTCATGCATGTAGCTTTTGTTTCTGGTAGAGCCTATCATTCTTCTAACATTTTGCCTCATTCCCATTGCTAAATAGCAGTCACGTTCAATTAGTGTGTTCAATGATTTTTCGGAATTAATGAATTTATTTCGAGTACAAAAGTACAAGTAGTTATTCTGGATATGGCTAATGTGGCAACTGGATGAGGAAACTTCCAAGAAATTTGTTTTTTTTAGGACAACCGGCCTAAATACGCTTCCACGGTGCTCTCCGAGTTGATTTAATGTTATTAAATTCCACAGCAAACTAAACATACACGGAATCCAGAAAAACTGATGCAGTCGACGACACTATGTCCAACAACAAAAAAATCATAAAAATTTCAGCTTTTAAGTTAAATTAAAGAAAAACTTAACAATAATTAAAAAAAAGGAAGAGAACAAAATATTTTCGGTATTATTTGCGAACTTTTCATTTGACCCTTTGTATCAATTATGCAGCATTGAATTTTTCAAATTTCGAAATATTTTGGCCTCAATTCCGGAGCATTCAGTGGATTCTCAGATTTGTCTACAAATTGTGTACAGTTTTGTTGTAGTCAGTCAATTGAGTCCCTAGAGTAGTGTATGGAATGCATCCGTATTCGAGAAAGATGACAAACCACTGTCATCTGACAAAACACACATCTATCACATAGTTTTACCTATATTGATTAATGATATGTTGACCCATTGCCTTAATCAAGAATCTCTACAAAAAATGAAGCAAACATAGCGACCTAGCGCAATGCTACATCACAGTTTACACACATCGTTTGTGATATGCCGGCATAGTGATGATACATCCTCTTCTCAGGCTATAGAGGCCAAAGGCCAACACAACTGTCGGAAAAAACATATTCGACTGGTCTCTTCCGCTTTTTGACTTGAATTTTGGCAATCCTGCACAACACTCTTCGCGAAATTCTGCTGGTATGTAAATGAACGCAATGAAATGCATCAGTCTGATACTGTCGCGAGCGGTCTATTCCATTGATTAAAATGGAATATAACACCAAACCGGCGTAAGCGACACCCGAAATCCGGTTATAAAGACTGTGCCACTATTTTCTTGAATCCCAGTAATTCTTAAGTGTGGATTTAGTCACGGTGACCTTAGCTAACTCTGACAAATTGACCACAAGCTGCTTCCAATTGCGGGAAATTCTGCTATTCGTCGGCAGCCTTAGAGGCCAAGCAGGGTTTCCATTTTTATTTGGAAATTGAAGACCTTCTCATAGGGAGCGCTACCGCCGATGACCTCTTTTTGTCGTAAGTTGCATTTTTGTTCGATTTGTTGCTGAACATTCACTTACCTTCACACCTGGTCTGTTTATTTTTCCGCTCCCCTGTACACGGGCACTAAACTGAAGTACCATGAATGTAGAGTCGCATAGAAAGCCCGAAGAAATGAGGATACCAAGACTACAACGGCGAAGCTTATTTCTTCTAGAATTTAATTCTCCTAAACCCACATGGAATTTTTTAGAAATCAAGCATAGCGTATGAGGAATATACCGAGACCAGCATAAATCCCTGAAAAATCGTATGCGATTCATTACCACCCGCTCACCAGGTACCGTTCTGAAATTCAATTTCAAAATGTCCCCCGGCATCAGAACGGATTTGAAACGGCTGCGAAATATTATCTAAGCTCCACCCCGATTTCCATTTGCACCCAACTCTCCATCCAGTCAATCTTCTCGGAAACCCCCGCCATTTGTCAGCCAGCTACCTCGTTGGACACATGTTAACTTGCACTCAGTGCGAGCAGCCTTGATCTGCTTGCAAGCAGTCAGATGAACCCGACGTCCCTTGACAGAGACAAAACCATCTGGATGCCTTTAAGAATCCACTCACCCACAAATCAGTGTCAAGTCGACTAGTGCCAAGCCCGCCCCAGCCTCGTCACGAATTGCCTTTTTGTCTGAATGCCTGTCAACCGAGCATCCGCACATCCATGTATGGCTCAAGAATTGAAACTCTCGCAGCCCCATTCAGCAGTCGCTCTGCGGCTGGCAACTTACTCCAGGTGCAACGATTGCTACAGGACCCTCAAGGCATTCACTCAGTCGAGCACAAACACACACGTGATGGCCTTGCCCGCGCCGTCGTCACTGCTCGCACGACAAGTCCTTCATCACAAACAATGGGACAAACTTTTCAGCCAGCAAACAACAACGTGCATAACATACACGAGACATGCCTCCTTGGATGGTGGGGGAGGGGGGTGTGGAGCGATGGCAAAGGACCAGACAGAGTACTCCCGCAGGAGTCGCTGCTTAATTGAGAACTCCACTTTAAAAGTCATGCAAGGTTCGCTTTCCAAACCGAAAAATGAAACAAAAAAAAATTCGAGAAACGTAAAAGTTTTTTCCCGATGTGCCCTGCCCACCTCCTGAACAGGAGTTAAGAGCTACAGTCATTCACAGCTTTACCGTGTCATTAATAACGTTACAGCGACCGGCCAACCGACCCACCGACCCACCGACCGACCAAAGCCTGGCTAATAACAGTCCTGGCCCGTAAGTGGCTTTTTTCGCCACCGTCCCCCTTACCGCCGTCCGTCAACAAAGAAGAGAAAGAAAGAAAACCCTGCCACTTGAATGTGCGACGTTCTATTGTTGGTCTCAAAGCAAGCTTCTTCCTTTCCTTCGAATCATTATCATCATCATCTTTGCACCGATGGGACGATGCCGACGAGGAGGGGCGATGGTGTGACGAGGGGTTGTCGCGCTTAAGGCAAACTCATGGTCGATGATTAAAATTAATGGATACGTGTGGGCGGCAGATGAAAGCCGAAATCACTATTTTGTCTTCCACCCTCACACTCAGTCACTCGTTCTTGTTCTCGTTCTTATAAAAACCACACCATTTTTTTTCTGTTCGTCTCTCAAACTCTTCGTTTTTCTTCATCTTTTCGTTGCAGTTCTGTGCGCCGTCAGCTGGGAGGAGTGGTGGACCTACGATGGAATTTCAGGTGAGTAACAATCTCTTTGTCCGTGTGTGTGTGTGCCTGTGTGAGATGGTGGATCCGAAAGATCTTGGGTGCGCAAGAGTGTCAAATAAATCGCTCACTTGTCCTGCGAAAGAAAAACAGAAATTGCTTCTTCACAAGGACAAGACGATGAGAAGGAATCGTCTGCACTGAGACACCAGGGATGGTGTTGAATTTTCGGTCCTAACCCATGGGAGGTGAAAAAAAAAAAAAAACAACGCCCCGCTTCACGATTAGCTGCACATCCATTTGCACACAATCTCCTCCCCAGCTAGCAAGGGTCGTTTGTTATTGCCCCCGAGACGGGCGGAAGATAGTTGCAGACGCACACAGCATCGGAGAAGGACCACTCGAGCAGAAGCACCTTTGTGTGCATACCGGTGAGCGGCGTCGGCATCGGCATCGGCATCGGCGTTGGTGGCCAGGCCCCACTCACTCGACGCCGCGCCACGCCGAGTGAATGAATATATTTTTATGCTGAGTGTTGTTCCTCTTACAGCGGATGGATGCTGGCGACGTGATAGCACGAACTAATGCAACAACATCCTTAAGTGCAACCCGTCGGAGGAGGAGGTTTGGATGGCATGCCCACACCCCACCGCTCCCCACCTGCTCAGACTTTAATACATTTTACCAGAGCACAGTGATTACGCGTCAACTATCAACTACTTCGTCCCGCCGCATCCACAGCGGCAGCAATCAACGGACTGGAGCTCGGTGTGGTTTAAGTGAGTTCAGGGCACTCATCGGGTATGAGTGAGTGCCGGGACGGCCGGACGAGCCGCTCGGTTAGAGTGGGTATCAATTTTGAAGTGATTGGGGTCGAGATCGAAAAGCGTCCGCAATTTGGTTATCTTGTGTGGGTTCAATGGGGTTCGATCCGTGATGGCGCCTGGCCTCGAGTACGTGCCGTATCTGTTCATCGCAGCGCCGAGGGACTGAGTTGTTTCGGTCGTATGTTAACAAGATGACTATTATCCTATTATTTGTTGGGTGAATCCTTTTTCACAACTATGCCACAACACGAGGAAGTTGATGCTGTGAATGGAATTTGAAAAGGATGTCAAAATGTCAGTTCGTTCCTCGCTGATGGGGAGATGTATGCAAATGAACGGATAAGTTTGTCTTTCTTGAGACGTTGAGAACGTGCGGCGGTGTGGAATGACTCCTGGAATTTCAGATTGTGATCGTTGTCTAAGCAGCAGTTTCCTCTGGGACAAGGCACGAGAGTGCATGATGGCATGTTAAGAGCTCATCTTCGACCCGTGCAGAGGCACATGGACTTAGAATCACTTATGACTTTGACTGGCGGCTTGTTGAGAGGTATTGGAGCGCCTATTGTTGACGGAAAAGAAATTCGAACATTTTCTTACATGTTCTGCTTGAGCTGGTGCTGGTTTGGGATCCCAGTGCTTGTTCAATACGAAGCAGCTCTTAGAACAAGAAATTTGTGCTGAGTAGACCGGGGTAGTGGATCATTGAGCGGTAATCACACTTGTTCTTAACCACTAGTCCTGAGTGGTAATGTAGCCGATGGGTAGAAACCATTCGCATGCAAAGCCTAAGCAGAGGCAATGATTTGGTACCACGGGAGGTCAGGAGACCCTTAACGTTACAGCCGCCTTCAGTCTGACCAGGCGACAGGCTCATTTGTGAGACCCTCATAGTAGCAAACTGCGGGGAAGTTTGAGAGCCAGCGTCATGAAGTCGATCAGGACTACTTGTACTTGAATTTCAACCAGGAGCAAACCCATAACCACATCATTTCGCAATCCAAAGACGTGGAATGTCCTCTCTGATTCACCCAACGGTTGGCCACACTCAGGAGGGTAGCGTTTCTGTTCCCGTTTGAGTCGATTTGGGAAAAGGATCACTTTGATTCCTCGTGCAATATTGCTCGCCTAAGGACGGCGCTATGGTCGAGCTCAGTATCCAGTTGCTTTGGGAGCTGAGACTCAAAGAGAAGAAAGGGCTGGTAGACGGAGCAACGAGCAGTACTAGGTGGTAGTTGGGCTTTGTCTTTTGAAACATGAACACAATTAATATCTGAGGGAAACTCGGAATCCGTGGGCCCCTGGGTGTATTTACCTCTTGGTAAAGGGTGGTTTTGTAGCGGGGCAAAACCTTAAATTGTCGACACTGTTTTCGGTGACAGCTGACTTGATTCGTCTCAGTTGATTTTTGGTTAGTTTCGTTTGACAATTTTATTATGATTATACTCACGCTGACCGACTGATTACTCACCAGCTACTCAACAACAGGGCGATGAGGATTAGCCTTCGTGATCCAGGATCTGCAAAGCGGTTCCTGGAGGTACACTGCAGTGTGGTGCGCTCTCCCTTTCAGCTTGCGGAACTGCTCATTGCTGGAAGCACAACATCCCAGAGTGTCTCAGAAAAGCCTTCAAGAAGCCAATGGGGACCACACCATCGCATGGTCAGTAGTCAGACTCATACTACTCGAGTTGTGACATGGTGGACTGATAAGAACATCAGCGGCAAACCACTTGATCAGTTGCAACGGCTGGCCTGCATATGTATGAAATTGCAATACAAAGCCAGTTTACGAAGAGCTATACAAAATTCTTCCACCGTCTCGGCATCAGTTTCTTTTCGCAGATGAGATCTGAACTTGTCCATGAAGCGTTACGTAATCGCCAACAGCGGCGGGCATAAGCCCAAATCATATTCTAACATTAACGACAAATTCCACAAAAGCAACGTGGTCTCAGAATATTCCGCATACGCCGTGTGGCCTCAGAAGGCGGAATATACCACATACGCCGTGTGGTCTGAGAATACTCCACATACGCCGTGTGGTCTCAGAAGTCGGAATATTCCACATACGCCGTGTGTACCCTGCCGTACCATTTCTCTAGATAGTCCTCGAAAGATGGCAAGAAATAATGAAATGCATTATAGACCCACAGTCGACAGACATCCCACTGGAGACACATCGTCACCGTGTTTTGGTAGTGCTCCCATCACACCGTCGCCTATTAACATCCAACTTATCTCAAAGCGACGACATATTCATGCGAACGAGGACGAACGGATTCTTTGTATTCTAGGTTAGGTATACGTGCGCCCTTGCAGCCCTCACACGCTGTTCATTTAGCTCAATGAGTTGGGTCCAACTTGTTGATGTTGTCAGTACTCTTCACTACAAAGTAACCACTTTATTGAACGTACGATGAACATATTGGCTCAGGAGGTGGGACGCACAAAGCTGACCGCTACTGGTGTCAGAAGATGACACTTTGTTGCTTAAGTAAATTGTCAAGCGGATCACACTTAGCAGGCCGAAGATCAGGACTTGTATCGGCGACGTCACTGGGCACTGTGTGCTTGGAAGTCTGCCCTACAAATGACTGGTGCAAAAGCTGCAAGGCGCAAGGTGCTCTAAACTTGCACCGCTCTCATCACGAAGTAAAAGTTACCAAAGGGCTTACTTCGACAATAACCTGGCCGAAAAAAGCAACATTAGTGTCTCGTGGCCCTACACCAGCCTAAGTGTGCTTGCTGCCTGCTAATACGCAGCCACCTCAGTCTAAGCTAACCTAATTATGCTCTCATTTGTTCGAAATTAGTTTCTGTTTGGGTCTACGTAGCTACAGAAGCTTGTCATGTCATCCTCAACATTTGGTCACAAGGATTCCTTGTTTGTCTTGCACGAACCGTACTATCTTCTGTTTTAGCTTAGGGCGGTAATTTGGATAGGGATGCAATTAAAGGCCCTTTTACTCCATTCAAATTTAAGTTCCAAATTTAATCCAACAACATTTTTGAAGCGTGCACTGTCCCAATAAGCTTACTCGGCACAGTTGAACTGCAATCAATTCTCCCAGCGCACACATCTTAACGCCAGCTATTCACATCCTCTTCCATTTCAGGTCCAGCATTCTGGGGTCTTATCAATCCAGAGTGGTCGCTCTGCAACAAGGGACGCCGACAATCGCCAGTGAATCTTGAGCCCCAGCGATTGCTTTTCGACCCCAATCTGAGGCAATTACACGTGGACAAGCACAGGGTGAGTACATGCATGCGTCTATGAACAGTTCGTCCATCGCTCCGATACTGAAACCTAAACACAATTGTCTCCCGCAGATAAGTGGCTTAATATCGAACACCGGACACAGTGTCATATTCACGGCGGGCAACGAGACGGTGGCGAACTACGATGGCTCACAGATGCCGGTCAACATAACGGGCGGCCCACTATCGTACCGATATCGATTCCATGAAATTCACATACACTACGGTCTGCATGACCAATTCGGATCGGAGCACAGTGTGGAGGGATACACGTTCCCCGCTGAGGTAAGGACAGGCGGCAGACCGACACATCGCCACCCCCACATATCGGCTGACGGTGTGCGCTGTGGTGTGGTGTGAAGAAAATGAAAAATGCAAATCCTTTCGAATTTATATTGTTTACTCGTGTCGTTGTGGTGCGCCGTTGTGTAGTGTTGTGTTATGTCGTCCTCAACGGCACATGACACGGACATCCGTGGACACGTTGATCCGTTCGTCAGATGAGGGATGTCATTGTTTTCCTTTGGTTAACCCCTAATCGATGGATGGAACAAGGATCGATGTGTCCTTCTTCGTTTTCTTTTTTTTTCATTCTTGTTCGTCCTTTTTGAGTGAATTAATTCACTTTGTGTATGCGCTTAATTAATCATGAGGACGCTCGATGATTTGGGGCTTGGGCGAGGGGCCACCTCATTTCAAATTCATTGACGTCCGTCAGAGAGTGTATGCGGCCTCTGCCGAGGTGGGTGCGGGGAGAAGGGGGGATCGTGTGAATAAATTGCCGGCATTCCTGGTGTCGGTGCTAGGGACAAATAATTGTCTGCGGCAGTCGGGCATCGGTTAGAAAAGGAGATTTCAATTAATTTTCTACGTCAGCGGAAGGAGGCGTGTGCTCAGTCGCACATGTGTGCGTTCCATCTGACATAAGAGGAGGGATTCGACTTCTGGCGGGCGCCGGAGAAACCTGCAACGTCTCAATCTCACTCGTTTTTGCCTTTTATTCACTTGCGCTTAGCTCCCATTGTTTGCGTCTCCGTCAGGGGAGATGTGATTCAATATATCTAGCCTGTGAGCAGAATCGGGTCATAAACGTCATTTAACGGCGGAACACAGCGGGCGACCATGAAAAATGGGACACGTCGTGGCGATAAGACATGTGCTCCTGGCATAAATGATTCATTCCGCGAGGTTAATTGCTTGAGGAAGTCGTTTTATGCGTCTGAAAGGATGTGTGTGACGATGGGTTAATGGGGTGTTAATTTGGAGAGGAAAAAGGATGGCGTTTGAATTGGCTGCTGGCGCATTTAAAATGGTCCGCCGCGACTTGGGGGGACGCAGTCATTTCACAAAAATTACTGTTTTTTTTGTTGGCTTGCTGAGCATTTGCACATATTATTGCGGGCTTGAACACATCGAACGTGTAAGCGACTTCCGGGTTTCTGTTGAGTGCTTTATGTCTTATGCGAATATTGAACTTATTGGCGTTTAAAAGAAGGAGGAGTGACTACAAAATCACATAAGACTGCCACCACGAAAGGTCGAGTGCGCCGCCTTCTTGATCTAGGACCCTAAAGCTAACTTAAACAATTTGATAATCTCTCTAGATGGAATGTCCGATAGTCTGCTCCCGTTATGGTAATTTTTGCATCAGCTTGATATCAGATTTGGACACTCGACGAGTAGCAAATCATGCAGCAGAATGATCCGTCATAGTCAGCCGTTCGTGAAGCAACAGGCGGAGCTTGTACCAAAATGGAACCGGACCGGACTGGAATCCTTCGAGGAAGCTGATGTTTTCTCAAAACCTAGGTTACACTGCTCCATAACTGGCTCCTGGCACGCTCTGAATGCAAAGCTGCAAAAGTCTAATTCACGCAGTCAAAGTCATGGTAGACCTTTAAAGCTGTAAGCCTTTAAAGAGGATTAACGTGGAAGGGCATTGAAGAGGCGTTTCGCTGCAAGGTGTTCGGAGCCGTTAAGAGTCAGCAACAGTCGCATAGCCTGCAAGCAGAACCTTGGTTGCTGGAAGTATCATTGAACTTTGAAAAGAGGCAGTCCTTAAAAACTCTAAAAAACACTTAAACTCAAGTCCGTACCATGAATGGGATGACACTCTTTTTAGCTTTCCGCAGTTAGATCAATTTCAAAACCGATGACCTGAGCTCAAAGTCATCTTCGTGTGCCGGAATGCTGCAAATACCATGCTTGTCCAGCATTCAATTTCCTTGCCATTTCGTCACAACTGCTCCGAAGTTAACCGAACGACAACACGTCATGCAAAGAGTGTAACTGCCGACCACTTCATACCAGCACTGCTTTAGCGAGAAGGACACCACTGTCGAAACTCTGTTAATTTACTGAAATCACAAGACATTTAAGCCAAATGTGGTACAGAATAATCCCATAACCCTGTTATCAGCTAATTCAACCAGAATCCCATTTCGCAATAATTCCACATCGGCTCTGAACAAAGGATCACCGCAAAACCCCCACACAGTCCCGTGTATTCCGATCAATTATTCCACAATTGTCTATAAGCCCGCCTGACACCGAACAACGCCCGTCCCCTCCCCCTCCACGACCAATGGCACATCGCATCCAGCATCAGGTTTCAGAGGACACCAAACACTAGCGCCCCACAATAATGAAACATGGAGACCAACTGCAAACAGAAGTGTTCGTATTTGCAAAGGATTAGAGGATCTATGTCTCAGTAGCAGAAGCAGAAACAGCAGCAGTGGCTGTGGCAGTGGCAGGAGTAGCAAATAACAATTGTAACACTCTCGAGTGAGTAGACAGCTGCCTCTGGGGTAACAACTCTCCAGACTATCGCCAATCACACGCACAAAGCTGAAATACACACACACAGAGAGAGAGAGAGAGACGGATATCCAGGACAACGCAAAACACAAATTAATTGTCCTACAAATTGCCACCGATTTGTTACGACGAGTCGAGAACAGGACACAGGGCGTGAGTGCGTTATACATATTTGCTAAGCATAATGAAATCCTTCCTCGGAACAGGTTTCACTCCGAGTCGAAACAACTTCACCCCGCTCCGACACCCCGATGGAGGGTGTTGCAAATTTTCCCAAAACACACGCACTCGCCAGTGGGACGGGGTGGGCGAAATTGATTGCAACAATCGCGCCAGTAGCACACCGGCACTGCAGTCACTTTGGTGGCATGGCTGGCAGCTGGTTTCGTGCCGTCCGTGTCGTCAGTCGACGGACAATTAGTAACGCATGGACGGTGTCGGACATCGAATTGGAGCTCATAGTCAATTATGGCCAGGCCGGCAGTCATTTGAGTTGACGAAGCGTTTTCTGACCTCTTGGCCCAGCCTCTGGCGGTCAGTATCACATATGACACCCTTCAGTGGTTAGCCTGGCCCAGCTAAGCCACCACATGGGCCCTGGGCTATGATTTCAATTTGCCGGTGGCGCGTAGTCGCAAGGAAATGGATGCATTTTTGGTCATGTTCCCTGTTCAGCTTGGAACAGCGCCAATCGTCGATGGCCGAGGATTGAATTGAAATTCACTGACACTGGTGCTAATGAGGATCATTTTATCTGCTCATGAAGAGGATTAACGTGACAGCGGTGCACTCGGGTAATGCGACTGAAGGCGCGTTGATATCGCACAGACTGACGGTTCGAGGGAGCAGTGCAGAAAACATAAGCTGTCCGTCCCCATCCGTACCTCTATACGCACCTCTTGCCGAGCAGAGAGGAAATCATTGAAAATTTAAAGGAATTCGTTTGAATTCGAAAACTGCGTAGAAGGCAGTTTTTTTTTCCAAGGTGACCAGGTAAAAATGATAGGAAAAGAAATTCAAATTAAACACCAACAGTGTGAGACATTCAATTAATTCTGGCTTCATTTTAAAGCTAGTTTCATGCCATTGTGTATAAAAGCACACCATATATTAAACGATTGGCAAGTCAGGTTCTACTGAAAGTGTTACGGTTAAGAGGGTTTACCAGTTCATCAAGTTCCTTGGAGACGACGTAAGACATTAATTTCGAAAAAAAATTGTTGAAACAATGTGGTCTTCTAAGAGGCGCGGCGCTTGCGCCTACGAGTAACATTCGCAATTTTATTTTGGAATGTCATCTCTGTAAATATTGTCTTATCCTACATACCAAGGCTGAGGCTGGCTGGCATAGCATAGAAAAAACTTCTCTGACATTTTGTTCCTTTCCGCATGACTGAAATGTATTACTATGCCTTAACAGTCATGTAAAAGCTGCTTCCATTCACCATGACCATGCTAACTTGTCCTTTATACTGCAGATTCGGTCTTCCTCTTTTTCTCGAACCAGGAGGCTCCTGGTATTTGGAGAGACGTGTCCATGCGCTCGAAGGGGCAGAGCAGCTCGTAGAGTTCGCGATTGTGTCTTCTCCTCCATTCACCTTCCTCACAGGCGGGACCTATCTGATGCAGGATGTATCAATATGATCATCCCATCATATGGCCCGACAAACAGGCCATTTTAGCGTAAGCATAAGTGCATGAAATTTCCATGCGTATACAAAGTGTAGTAAAATTTGAGAATAGCTTTGTCTACACGGCAGAACCAGAGCCTAAGAGTCTGAACGTACCTCTTATTGCACGTGCGTGTTTCACTACACCAAATTCAGGAGATCACGTGTGCCTCCTAAATGTACGTGAAATTGATTCACGTAATCACGCAAACGTCCGAAAATATTCCCCTACCGGTGAACGAAATGAAAAAAAATTGCCTACTATGAAATTAGTTTAGATGTAAGAAGATATTGAAAAATGATGAATTCACGTGTAATCTTTGTCACGTGAAATCAAATCACGAAGTACGTGTCACGTGATCACGTTAGCTAGTAAATTATTAGGCTTTTCTAAAGGCGTCTCGATGGCTTTAAATGTCAACTCTTCAGTTCCTATGCAATATGTTACGTATACGCCCCAATGGCGTTAGTAGACATTCTCTGATGTTGTCTCCTATTTACGGGACGCACTTTAGTTTCTGTATAAAATGATCGCGTTACATTTGCCTGGGTTTTGGTTTTTTTTTTCTTCCAACGACGTTCCACATTCCAACAGCCTTTCTATCTCTTCCCAGCGGCGTCGTGCTAGGCTTTTGACGTTGCACAGCTCTGCTTTCCGATCCGATGGAATTCCAATTCACCCATTCTCACTTTCATTTCAGATCCAAATATTCGGGTACAACTCCCAGCTGTATACCAACTTCTCGGAGGCACTGAACCGCGCACAGGGAATCGTTGGCGTTTCAATTCTCCTGCAGGTAAGTGCACTACAGACCACCGTCACATTGCCGATCGATGCAACTACATTTGAACATTACATTCCACAGCTGGGCGATCTGTCGAACGCAGAACTTCGTATGCTCACCGATCAATTGGAACGCATTCGATTCGGTGGCGATGAAGCGATAATCAAACGTCTCTCCATACGTGGACTCCTACCCGAGACCGATCACTACATGACGTACGACGGCTCGACGACGGCCCCGGCCTGCCACGAAACAGTCACGTGGATAGTTCTCAACAAGCCCATTTACATTACAAAACAGCAGGTGAGTACACCCAACAGGAAGGACAACAACATCTAAACCACTAACCGCCCCGTCCCACCCGAACTACACAGATGAGGCGGTGCGCCATGGCATCACAGCAGCACAGCAGTACTTGGTCGGCGACAAGGCTCACAATCATAATTGTGTGCGACTGTGCCTGTTCTCGCCGGGCTCCCTTGTTGTGCGCTACTTTCCAGTGCACGTCATTAACAGCAGCATCGCAGGCACTGTGTCTGACGCGGAGGAGGTCTACAACCCCTGGCGGCGCTTTGTTTATGTTCAGGAAATGTTTCCGCCACAATGGAGAGATGAGCCCTGAATACACTCCACAGCGTGTCGAATGTACTTCCGCGCCACGAACTTAGAGAAGGATGCGTCTTCTCTGAGTTCAACTCTCCAAGTGCCAGTTATTATGCCGTCGTCGCCCCGTTTCGCCTCGCTGCCTCACTGTGCCGTGCTGTTGTCTGTTTGTGTTTCGTGGAACTTTAAGTTTCTCGCTCGATTGAAAATGCCCCCACCCACGTGCTCTCTCATCAAATCACTTGAAACGAGGCAGCTTGCCGCGGCCAACATTATCCGCGAAGGCGGACTGCACTCGGTCTGTAAATAAATAATTCAACCAAATAGTTGGTAGCCCTTAATTAATGCCCCGGCAGATGGATCCTTTGAGGTGCGTCTGGTTGCCTGTTCGCCTCTTCGATGACTGTCTTCCTGGTGGAATATTAAGCCGCTCATTATGCAAGCATACTGCTGCCGTCAGTCCTGCGTGTGCCATCCGCCGCTGACGTTGCATAATCGAGTGCTTGCTGATTCGCCTATTTTGGGGCGGCGACAGGAGCGCCGTACTCTTTCATTAATTAAAGGTCATGCAGCCGCCGACAGTGATGCCTGCCGCCTCCGCCAACATATGAGACTGATGAGACCCGAACGAGGACGAGCGCACACAGGTTGTGTCGTGCTGCCGGTGAAATGTTGCGTGTAATTTACAATCGTAATTAAAAGTGCGCGGTAATGACGTGAAGTGCGTTCATTCTGCAGTGCAATGTTGTGCACCCATCAATCCATCCAACCGTCTGTCTGTTCATCTGGCGCGCACTGCGGGCTGAAGGGATCATAATTTTCCGATGACCTCGAGGTAGGTAAATATCCACGCTCCAGTGAATTGTTTTGGCAGTAATCACCAGATGGTGCAATGCCCACATTCTGATGCGTAGTCATCAGCGTTTACGGGAGTGTGGTTGGGGCCGCATACGATGACTGGGCGTAGTGTGAGCGAAGCATACTGTGGGTTGCGCTGTACTCTGGCAGCATTGGAAGTGGACTCATATGATGCGTTGCTGTTGCCTGCGACTTCAAATGACCAGTAAGCGTGTATGTGAGATATTGAGTATTTTTTGAGAGGTATTGGGTGGATCAGTGTGGTATTTTAAGGTCGGCAAATTCACAAAGTCTCATACTTATCAAACAACCGTCGCGTCGTTGCAATATTAGAAGGATTCCATCTCGCACAGACACAACACGGGTAGTAGGCATTGAGAGAGAAGGGCAGACAGTCCATAGTAGTTTTGCCTGTGCCGCTGGATTTGGATTGTTGTGAGCTGACAAGAGCATTTCAGTGTGAGGCCAAGACTCTGAATTGAGATTTGCGCCCGGAAGTAGACTTAGCATTGAACTGATAGGAATTCCTTGCGAGACAATTTCTATTTTATGAGTGAAACCTTATAAAATGAAGCGATATCCAACGAAATTAGAAATTCTGCATGGCTTGACATTTCTGTGTTTTTTTTTGTGACGTCTAGGCCCTGCATTGACAAGCAAGGATAAGGTCACAAGTCTGAAAAGAATTGGAGTAGAATTGGCACAGAGAACAGCATTTTCAGACGCATTGCATGTGTACCCATGGCACAGTCTCCGGTAGGGACTCCTATTAACATGCGTACATCCTTGCGACCAAAGATGACGTAGCTGTACCTCCAATTTTCAGGCCGTCAGCCAGTACTGCCTCTGCCTTGATGGTTTTTCTTTATGGAGCTGAGCAGCGTGTGCGCGTACGAGATTGCCAGGCGTTCCCCTAGTCCGCGTCCTTCTTTGCAAGACTGTCCCTTTTCTCGTTACCTTGGATTCCAGTATGCCCCGGTACCCAGCAGAGGGTCAGCGAATTTACAAAGGATATTTCATTGGCGCTTTGTCTGCATAGTCCAACCAGCTTCGATGTCAGAGTGATATGACCTTCATTGCCACTTGGCTATAAGAGAAGACAGTGATTGATTCGCCGGTAACATTTAGCTATCTCAGTGCGAGAATTACATGCCGCAACATGTCCCCGCAACTTCCACCGAAAAACATTGCATCTATGTTACAGAAGACTCCTGCCCTGTACCCGCGCTTGTCTTTGCGCCGTCTGTGCATAGGAAGATCACCCCAACTGCTGTTGCATAGTTGTTCCTTCCCGACCCGGAAACCATAGATTGAAGCTATTTCCCAGGGTATGGCTCGGTGGAAGGTAGTCGGTTTGTCCTACGTAGTGCGCTGCTTTCCAAATGTTTAGTATAGCATCGTGCCCGTGTGGTTTTTCCTTCCAAAATCCTGCCTCTCTAAGCCTCAAGGGCGAAGAGGCTGCACTGGTGCTACAGAATAAGTCGAGAGGAGGGAGGAAGAGTATGACTTCGAGTGCTGGCATCGGTGTTGTTCTGAAACAATGGTGTTATGCCCAGGCAGGACGATCTTTGGTTAGCTGCGTGAAAACTTAATTCTTCTCCACAGCTTTCCACGATACCAGAGATCCGTAGATTAAGATAGGTCGTACTATCACGGTGTATAGCCAGTATACCTCCCGCGTTTTACCGAAGTCCCACTTAAAAGTGTAGAACGTTACGCACGCCTTCTTTCTACCGTCCTCTGTATTTTCTTTCCACGTGCGTTTGGAAGTGTGGCGGCCGTGGCGTTATGGGTATGTGCGTCGACTCCTATGCACTTGAACCTCGGCGTCTTGGTTCAAATCCCAGTACGACAACAATTATTTTCACGGCCCCACCTCTTTCGAGTCACTGACAATGTTCAAGGAGTTTTCTAACTGTCTGTCTAGGAAAAGCTTCACCGGCTTGGCCGTTCGCAGTCGGTATAAAACTGTTGCTCCCTTCCACACTTGAGAGAACAATAGCAAGCACAACACGAGTGGTTGCTGATAAGTTGGCCCTCTACGAGCTGTAACTCTACCCATATTATTATTATTGTAACGCCCAAGTAACTTGCTGTCTATGAGAGCTTTAGTTCAATTATATTTATGGTTGGTGCACTCAGGGATTCTGGTGATGAAAGTACTCCTCCTTGAGGTTTGCCTCAGCTCACCATCCTTGTGCAGACTAGTGCCTTGCACTTGTTAGCTTTTTGCCACTTGGCTGTTTGTCTTGCATTCATTTGTTACTGCGTTTGTTTATCCTTTTGTTTTCAAGAATTTAATTGTATTCATTTTTGTGTTGTTTTTAATTGTGGTCCCACGTGTAGGGGAGGAAAGTATAGTCCGCCCGTATAGAGCCGCCACGCACAGGTAATGCTGAATATAACAGAACCTCGCCAAGGGCTCTGAGGGAACTCGTCACTGGTTGGGTTTTAACCACCAACCTTTCGGTTTAGGGCACGGTTTACTGTCTGCTGACTCCACCACTGACATTAGGTTTGACTATATCTTAGTTTTCGGCCCTCAACTATTGTCATTAGACCTACTTAAGCCCTGAAACCGCGACAATATGCATAGTCTCGCCAGGGCTGATCACAGCATGAATCTTTGTGTAATGGGCTTTTGACAGTTAGGTACTATATCCATTATATATCCACCACCGAGTGAAAAATTAGTCTCATAATGAATTTGGTCATCTAAACGAGCACCAATCGGTATCTTTTCCAAGCATTCCGTCAGCAAGTCTTGATTGAGTTGAACCTTATGATACTTTGGATGCAAGTACAATCGAGCGAATCTGACGATTGCGATCCAAGCTAGGAATGTTGAATCCATATCTCGAACTGGAAGAGCTTAAACAATCCTGCTGAAACCGCTCGGAATGAAAGCAATAAATACAAACAGTCGCTTTGAATGGGAGGCATATGAGATTCTCTCGTATATGAGTTATATTTCCTTTCAATACAATAATTCAAACTTTTTTTTTATTAGAAATAAATAATAAATAATTAAACACTTTTTATTAGGCAATAAATTAATGAGTGCAAATAATTACACAAATAAATAAACAAAAAATCAATTAGTTAACATAAATGCTTCGACCATTAGGCAAATAAACAAATTAAAATATAAAATTTACGAAAAAAAATGTATACGAAAAATAAATAATAAATAAAAAATAAATAATAAGTCCAAAAGACTAAAATCAGACTTAAATGCACTTTTTAGCCTTGAGTGGCGCAAGCGTTTATGGTGAATCTGCAAGAAACCAGGGGTTAGCTATTTGCTTTAGCAGCAAACAACAATCGTTGTGTAGCTTCTCCTCGAAATGAGCCGACTTGTGGGACTATGACGACTGCAATCAGCAAAGTTATGCTCTCGAGCATTGGCAGAAATTAAATTTGATCGATACAGGAATCCACGTACCTTTAGCCCCCTCCTTAGGCCACTGCGAAGGTAAAGAAATTAATTTCACATTTATTTCCGGTCTCTTCGGTCACAGCACTGAGTACAAATCCCGCCTTTTATTGGCTGCTCGTTTTAAACTATTCACAAGCACACACACACATACACTTTGCATCTATATCCCTCGATGCTTACTAATATTCATCCCCATCGGTCAAAAGTGCCGCAATCATCCTTGAGATAGTGCCTTTGTTTCTTCTTACATTTTTCCTTGGTGACCGACACTTTCCACTGTGATCACGGGGCATTTTGTTTGGACACAGCCTCGGATTCGTTCCGAGAAATTGGCTCTTTGCACTGGGGCAAAATGCACAAAGCATGCCCAACAGTAAAAGTACGCAAAGAAATCTCGAATTCATGTTCCCTTTCAAAAGCTTGTCCGCCAAATCGATCTGTGATCTCTCAAAGGGTCTCTCTACAACTGACTGGCCATCGAACACTTCTGTTCGCTTATAAATAAGTGTCGAGTCGACGAAGTCATCTATAGCTGTAGAAAATTACTAGTACCGTTGGCATGAAGGCATGATGCATCCCCGGTGACAAAGGTTTCTTCTGTTTTTTTTTTGTTCTCTTTGTTGTGAAAATAGTACTCATTAAAGCGCTCTAAAATGTTACACCGCCTGATCGAGTGCAAGATGATGCCCATACGGGGGGGCAGACTCCAGCTGATTTGAATCACATTTCCACACAATGTGAGCAATTCCCCCTTATCATCACCTCCGTTCACCAGCTCTTACAACAGTTGTCGGTTTTTTTCATGAATCTGCACACAAAATCGTATTTCATAAATTCGTGTGAATCGGTGAAAATGCGTCACAGCTACGCATGCTCTTGGCATGCCCATTGATTCACTTAGCGCCTCACTAACTACATCCCGGTTAAGTCCTTCGCAGGAAAATTGTGTGTCTGCGGCCAAAATGCACCAATTTTTCAGTTCGTCGTAACCCCTGACATACAAGCCAAAACAAAGCACCGCATACCGCAGCGAGGATTAATTTAGCAAAGAACCCTCCACAAGGACAAAATGTAACGATTTCAAACTGAACTCCAACTGAATACGCACGCAGATTGTGTATGTACTGAGCTGACACTGATCTCGGTCTCTCTTCCGCTTCTCATCCACACCGCGCTTTGTACAACGCTCACACTCCCGCAAGACCACAGCAACTTTATCTAAACATATCCACGTCCTTGGACACGCCAACACACGCTCCCTTGGCGAACTAACTTTGAATGCTTCGCCGAAACGGGAATAATAAACTTTTTCACTGTAGCCACTGATGATTAAGTCACACTTATGGCACACAACCAGTGCGCACATAGACGGGCATGTCTGGAATCACGGAGAAGCCCTCGCGGACTTTTCGTCGTATGTTTTTGCGAATCGGAATGTACACACAAAACTCAAACAAAAGACATCCCCCGTCACATCAGTCCTTCAGCGCCCACCCCCCGAGGTCTTGATGCTGGCTGTGCCCAAACCGCCCTCGGGAGGATGACGTCACACACACCACCCACACACACACACAGCCACACATGTATCCTGAATAGATAATTTTGAAAAATTGCGAAAACCCAAGTTGCCAGTGGAGCTCTAGCAAGCTGCCGCCACCACGGGCTCCATGCACAACTCCCTTCTCAGCCAGCAGCAGTTGTAGTTGCGGAGCCTTGCAACTGGATCTCCCGGATCGGGCCGAGGGAGTTGTCATCATCTCCGTGCCCCGCATGGAATTATTTTAATTAAAATGGCAACGCTCCGTGTTTTGCTTTCCTTCTATTCCTTTTTTTTGTTCTTCTTTTCAATTTGCCATGACGCTGGTGCTTCTGGTGATGCTTCGAGGATGATGGGTGATGGGTGTGCAGCCTTAGAAGACGACCATGCAACGCGAATGCAATTCCAGCAGCGCTACCACATGCAATAAACATCCTCGCTGCGGAGGCTGAGGATGGAGCGACGCAGAGCGTGAAAGCTGCAGGAATAGCTGCATCCATTCATTCAGTAGCGCGCTGATAAGTGTCCTTCGGTGCTCACAATAAGGGCAAGGCAAGCGCAGCGTTTGCCACAGAGAGAGCGGCGCACAAAAAACCAACCGGAAACACAGCAGCTGTAAAAATTTTTATGAAATTATTCCCGCTCCTACGGGACACACGGGAGCATGTGCATATATCTCCGTCTGAGATGGGGACTGGGAAGTTTTCTCCTTTTTTTTTTTTAATCGGCTTGAGAGCAAATTACAAATATCACAGAAAAAGTTTCGCGCGAACTACGCCGGCAACGTTGGGATCTGCCGAGATGGCTGGCTGGAGTGGGGACCGCGTGGGAATTCCCGTCACTGGCGGGAGCTTTATCGCCAAAAGGAAATGCGCTTTAAATAAAATAACAGTCTTATCCTGGGGGATCAGGCATGCACTCGGCTATGGTGAGCTTTGACGGAACGGGTTGGAGAGGTGCCCTGAATATACATGATCCATCAATGGCATCTCTGACTGGAAGGTGGGAGGTGGTAATAAGTCATGCCACTGAAGGGGTTGTGGGATGATCCTGAAAATAGACTGATCGCAGCCCGTAGTCGTGCGAATTTACGTTTGTGGGCAAAAAAACATAGGAGCTAGTGTTGTTGCAGACAAATGATGTATCTTCAAAAAGTCGAGGAGTCTACCGTATGTTTTGAGTTTGACGGTATAACCAAAACATGCTGTGGACTGTGGTTTTGCGTGACGCCCTCATTCCGGCGATTTATGGTTTAAAAGCGTATTTCAACCGTAAGCAAACCAAAGACCGTGCCCTTTCGCGATCCAAAGACGATTGCCGTGGCATGTCGTCTCTGATTAACCCGATCGTTGGCCACTCACTCTTTGTGGCTCTAGAGGGTAGCGCTTCTGTTGCTGTTTGAGTCGATTGCGGAATGAGGATTATTTTTATTCCTCGTGCAATATCGCTGTGTGTTCTTGTAAAGACTGCGCATGAGTTGTCTAGATTTCAGACGATCACCCGTAGGGTGGAGTAAGAGTCTTGTGATTCGGGTGGAATGAACTTTTTTTAATTTTACTTTTCCTTGTAGTCAGCGTATACTTTTCGATTCGTTCCTGAATATCAATGACGAGCAAAGTTCACGCACTACTGTTATTGTTTGCTGACGACACACTGAATCTGAGCCATTGCGCACGGTCCTGGGCACGCTGCTTCAAGTCATTCAGACCAAACTGTCTTACGGCCACGATGACTTGATGTTTGTACTGGGGGTTGGATCTTCCTTTCCTTCTCGAACCAGGAGGCTCGGATTCGAAGACCCTCTTTGCTGGAACGTTGTTGTTCAATGTGGCCAAGATAGTGCAGTCGTCGGCTTTTTGCCTGCCGGACTACAACCACATCTTGGTACAGCAAGTAGCATTCGCTGTGGTGTTGTCCTGCCTAGCAGGTTGTTGTTCTTTCCAAGACAACAATAATCAGCTCCACTGTGTTGCTTAAAGTCCAACATTCGGCTGCATATACATAGGTGGACTGGCGAAACAAGGGCTTTGTGGAGTATGATCTTCTTTCTTCGAGTCAGGAGTTCTGATATGAATTGTTTCGACTGGCCGAAGTAGCATCGGTTGCCAAGGGCGATTCGACGCCGGCTCTCCACAAAGCTGTCATTCGTGGAGTTCAGTCTTGCCCCCTACGTAGGCAAACTAATTCACTATATCAAAATTGTAGCTGTCGCTTCTTATCTTTTGTCCCAGGTGGTGTATGGCGGAACGTTTCATGGTGGAAAGCATATGAAACTTCGTCTTATACTATCTTAACCTTAAGGCCAGGTCGTTTCGCCTCTTCTTTAATCCCCGTACAAGCTACCTCTTCGACTCGCTATCAGCTATCCTCCCTAGAGCCAGGTTGAGGAATTAACACGACAGAGCACCTCTTTGCCGACATCCAGTTTTTAGGGTGGTGCGACACAACCGGATCAGGTTACCCGGGATCCAGAACTTTGGCATCGCATCGAATAGCTCATTGCGATGAATGTTGTCACCTACAGCTTTAAAATCGATGGAAATGTGATGTGTATCGGTAAAATTTGGTATATGGTCGATTTACGGTGCAAAACGGCTTTTCGTTCACACAGTTGGCTGAGCAGGGTCTTACGCTGACCTGAGTCGACGCTGAGCAGGGATATACCTCTATGTTTGTTACAAGATGCAGGATCCGCTTTTCTGTGAATGGGGCATATTGAGCTGATATTCCAGTCGTCGGGCATGCTTTCGTCTTCTCAAATTCTGCAAATGATCTGATGCATGCTCCCTACCCGACCACATCACCGCGGGTACATCTTTTGGAATCACACTCTGTTGTCCCTGCTATTGTTCTCTCACGAGTGGTAGGGACTTGCCGACTCCGAGTGGTCTAGTTTGTGAAGCTTTTCCTAGACAGACAGTTATTACTCCTTGTGCATTGTCAGTGACTCCAAGAAGATGGGGCCGTGGACATTATTTTTGAATCTACTTTGAATCGAATCCAGATACCGTAGATTCAAGTGCATGGGAGTCGACGCACAGACCCACAAAGCTACGACTTTAAAACACATACATAAAAAGAATAAAAGCAACAGAGCTATGTACGCTTAGATATATTAAACTACTCAGCGGATTTTAATGCGGTTCTCATCAATAGATAGAGTGATTCACGAGGATCGTCTTGACGCTGTTCGAAGGCTTAGTTACGGTCAATGACTCAAGGCAATGCATTCTCTATGAGGACACCCGAAGCTAAGCTTCCTCTCCCCCAGAGGAAATATGGGAAGTTTTCTTTCTTTATACGGTTTTATACGACTGGTGTCGAGGAAAGCAAAATAACAGATCTGATTCTTGGTTCATTCGAAAGCGAATTTCTACGTCGGATATATGGTCCTATCTGCGAGGCAGGACGACACAACAGCGAATCCTACGAGCTGTACCAATATGCGGATGTAGTCCGGAAGGTAAAAAGGCGACAACTGCACTATCTTGGCCCCATTGAACAACAACGGTCCAGCAAAGAGGGTCTTCGAATCCGAGCCTCCTGGTTCGAGAAGGAAAAGAAGACCGAACCCCCGGTACAAACTCTATGTCATCGCAGACGTAAGACAGCTTGGTCTGGAGGGCTGGAAGCAGTTTGCCCAGGACCGTCCACGATGGAAGGCAGCTATTTCTCAGGCTCTCGTCGAATTAGACTTTTTTTTCCACTTTGTTTGAAAAATAAGAACAATCCAATCAGCTGCGTGCGAGTATTCATTCTTTATTATTTACATAGCTTGCACCGAAATATTTGTCAAAGTCTCACTTTTCGTCTTATTACCAATTCAATAAACTGCATATAATCTATAGCTTGCTCCGTTTCTATAAATTAACCAACCAGTCGCTGAAGCATTTAATAACCAGATCCCTCTGTTCAGCTCAGTGCCGTTGAAATGCTGTGCCATTGAAGGACAATTCTGCCACGTCTTAGGGCCTTCTTCTCTTATATGGAGCCTTTGTAGTACGACAGTTCTTCATGTAGTCTGACTTGCATCTGGGCCTTACTTCGGTGACAACCCCATCAGCACAGGGACAGAAGGCGCAAAGCGCACCCAACAGCAAAACCACGAAAAGAAGTCTCAAATCCATTTTCTCCTTGAAAAGCCTGTCGCACGAATTGATCTGTGCTCCCTTGAGTAATTCTCTACAACTGATTGAGCATTGCACATTTCAAGGTTTATATACGGGTGTCAAATTGACGGTAGAACAAATGCATGGTCATCGGCAGAAAAAGACATGATGCATCTGAAATGCGTATGCCCTGCTTAAGATAGGTATACATGAGCATTTTTTGGGACAATTTTGCGTTGAAGGGCTCCAGACTTAATAAGCATCGTTTCCAGTCACAGACAGAGTGGGGTGTGGATTTTTTCATGAATCCTCACTCAAGCACGCATTTCTGTTCCCGTGCTGGTCGATTGGGTACATGACTCAAATCAACTGACCGGTGGAGGAATTTCGTCACGGTTGTTTACATCGTTCGACTATTTGTGTCCAAGTCATGGTCAAAGCATTAAGCCGGCAATGACACAAACCTGAAATTATTTGTCGGCAAATGAGTCCATATACAGATCACAGAGAAGGAACCGAGCATTAGTCAGGCCACTGGAAGAGTTGACAAACGTACGCGTGCTTCAGTCAGACAACACATCTCCGGCGTTTGCAAGGGTGTCATGCAATCGAAAGTGGTTGTGAAATTTCTGAATGACTTAGCTGTGACGCACTTGTGAAATGCAACATGAGTGGCTAGCAAGTTGTTTACATTATGCTACGAGCAAAGACAGTGACTGATGATCGAGTGAACGAGGGGGAGCATGCTGAATAAGACGAGTGATGATAGTGGACATTCAATTGGATACAAGAACTGTCCAAAATTTCTTTACATTTCCGAGACGTCACCGGAAGAGGTGTGGAGGGAAGGTGGGTAGGGTGCTCTTACAAACGTAGGGTCTTACCTCACTTAGCCGAACCTGTTGGCTGGATTGTGCCCTTAACCCTGGAATGCTACACTTATTTCAAAACTTACTAAGCTAAATTGGGGAACAAACGTACCCAAAAAAATAATCCCAAAAGAAACTTCCACAACAATTCAGTCGCAGTTTTTTTTCACAAAAATAAAATAAACTTATTTTGCACAAGTTGGACATATTTTATTTTAGTACAACTACTGATTGGCGGGAATTTTAAGAAAGGCTGGGTTAAGAGTGTGCCTCCAATAGCATTCCAAGGCTAAAAGGCGGGTTTTGTTTACAACCGTGAAGCCTTTCTTATTCCGTGCCAGACTAGAATATCGACTTCCGGCTCTGTTCAGAGCTTTCGACAGGGATTTCCAGCCATTCTCCCAGTTCAGATGACCATCTGTAGAAGGTGGCGACCGAGGGTTTTGATTAAAATAATACTTGTGCTTCCTGCACGCAATCTCGATCACAACTGCTCGTTTCTTTTCTTCGGTGATTCCAGTTACTGACAAAACATCTTTTTCTGAGAAGCTTATGGGGCTGCCGGTGTGAATTAAATTTCCTAATAATAATTTAAAACTGAAATGTACATTAAAAAAATATATATGTCTAATGATTTGCATATCCAACTTGAAGAACCTGCTCGTTCATTTCGGGCATTCAGTTGCACAGCTTGTTGCATTCGTTCGCCATGTATCCTATGATGTGACAGTTGTAGCATCTTACCACTCTTGATCGGTCCAGCAAATGCAGCTTGTTGACGAGACGCTGCCACTGGTGCAGTCCTCAGTCTGATCACCTGTATTTTGTTGAACGCTTCCAGCAACTCGTTTTTTATCACGGAACCGCTGCATTCTTGCCTGAGATTATAAACAAATGTCGGGTATCCACCGCATTCGAGGAGTCCCTCATCGTCCATCGAAGCCTTGCTTGCGACAATTGCGTTATCGTGAAAGTACTGCTAGAATGTTTCACTACACGGCCACTTCTTTCCTGATCAGCCTGGTCAACACATCGCATCTGGAGTGGAACCATTTTAGTATATTGCACGAAATGGGCAGCAGCACTGCTCTGTCTTCCAAGTCATTGGAAGTTTTGCGTCCCAATGAGAAAATTATCTACTTCGGCAGAAGACTCTGCCAGCAAATCTTTCAAATTGTTTACGCTTTCTTCTGTGCTGGTCTTATAATTTGCGTGTAGTATTTCATATTACAGGGCTTTTCTTTGTCCTCTCTCTATACTGCGGAGTGCAACATAGGGTGCATCAAGGGGTCGTGCAAATCTGTCTCTCTCTCGCTTTCTTTCTTTCTCTCTATCTCGCTCTATCTATTTTTCTCTCTCTCTCTATATCTCTCTCTCCCTATCTATCTATCTCTTTCCCCCTGGCTAAACTTAGCAAACTTTGGTAGAATGTGGATCGGTTGCCACTTGATTACTGGACAATGTTAGATCTTGAGTCACTTTGGCCACATATCTCGCCAGTCAGCTCGACCCACTTTTTTTTGTTGTTTCTGCGTTCACTTGCAGATTCAGTCTACCTCTCCTCCTCGAAGTACATGTGGATGCATAGCCAACACTTGGATTCCAACCCCTCCTCCGCCATATTCCCCGAGCACTCGTTCTCCATTTTATTTTATTTTCTTTCCATTTTCAGCTACATGCACTGCGCCGTCTAATGCAAGGCACACCAGATCATCCGAAAGCCCCACTAGGGAACAACTACAGGCCGCCGCAGCCGTTGCTTCATCGGCCCGTACGGACGAATATTGACTTTAAGACATCGAAAGTGAACGGCAAGGCGTGCCCCACCATGTACAGAGAAGTTCACTACAAAGGTGAGGCCATCCCCTACCCACGTTCCACCAACCATTCACATCTTATGATGGTCATTCTTTTTTCGATTTCAGCAACAAGTTGGAAACAGCACTGAAGACGATACACCGTAACTGGAGCTTCCTCTATAGAAAACATATATACATACATATGATACATACAAATACAATAACCTACCTATACATACATATAAATAGTATATATACAAATTGCATGAGGAGTGGAGACATTCAAAGCTTTAGCCTGTAAGTTTAGGAGACCTGTACATCGACAGAGGACACACCGCGCCGCACTCATCAACTGTCTAATCATGGGTGTGTGTAAAAGGATTAAATTTGAATCAAACGATGGAGCAAGAGATGAAACCCACCCGCGCGAGTTCCGGGAGTGGAACACAATCAAACTAGTGAATCAAAAGGACAAAGAAAAAAAATAAAGAAAAAGAAAACAAAAATAAACAGGATGAGTAGGACTAGAGAGAATTAAAATGCTAGACAAAATTGTTTAAGGATAATCTGTAAACTGTTTATATTTGATAAAAGTTAATCGACTGTTATATAGATGTACTCCCCACAAGGATATACTAAGAGATGTGTAACGATGTTTTGAGTGTTAAGACATATCCAATGAGAGGTGACCTCTCTCTCATCCTTGAACTTCATGTAACACGAAGAATCTGTAAAATCTTGAATTAGACTTAAGAATGCTTGTAAATATTCTCGCGAAACATAATCTCTTTGCTTGGGTTTTTTGTTCATACTTTTTTTTGAATTTTGTTTGAAGTGATTGAAAGGATTGATGGGCGGTTTAGGCGGTTTTTTTTTTGTTTTTTTGGGAGGACCTGTCATCTGTCAACTATTCATCTGTCATATACTCATCTGTCATTTATTCAACTGTCATCTATTCAACTGTCATCTATTCAACTGTCATCTATTCATCAGCAATTTATTCATCTGCCGTTTATTCATCTGGCATTTATTCATCTGTCATCTATGCATCTGTCATTTATTCATCTGTCATTTATTCAACTGTCATCTATACATCGGCCATGTATTAATCTGTCATACACTCACCTGTCGTCTATTCATCTGCCACCTGTCATCTGTCATCTGTCACAGTTGTCATCTATTCATCTGTTCATCTCTCATCTATGCATCTGTCATTTATTCATATGTCATCTATTCAACTGTCATCTATTGAACTGTCATCTATTCATCTGTCATCTATCTATCATCTGTCACATTTGTCATCTATTAATCTGTCATCGATTCATCTGTCATCTGTTTATCTGTCATTTATTCATCTGTCATTTTTTCATCTCACATCTGTCATCTGTCATCTGTTTATCTAGTAATATCTATTTATATGTCATCTGTCATGTGTCATCTAACAAGAAATAATCCCAATGTCCAAAAATCGATGAAGGACTACCCAACGCGTTCGCGTCTTTTTCCTGCATCCTGCATCACTCCTTCTCGAAGTATCCTCTTTTCGGAGGCTCTCCTCTCGACTTACGGAAAGCCGCAAAACAACCAAAGGCCAGGACAGCTTTGAAGACCAAATTAAGTACATTGCACTCTGATCCCCTCCCGCAAATGCACTTACAACGTACACCACATCTACTCCAGCACCTCTCAGTCTTTGATCCGATATTGGCTTCATTTGCGAATTAAAACCGCAAACAACGACACAATAACTCGCACAATGACTTTCATTTCAACATCCCAGCCTCGATCCACCATCAGCTCACTCATTAAAGTGTCTCTTCATTAATTTTCGCAGTCACTTTCAGTGCACTCCACCAATTGCACGCACTCCACGGATGAATTCATTAAAATCCCCGCCCAGTGCCACGACCAAAGCCCACCCGATCGCATCGCATCTCTCACCCCATCGCACCTACTCGTGCCTGAATCGCGGCAGATAAATTAAAAACAACTCCCTCATCGTCGCCACTGCCTGCACTGCCGGAGCCGGAGCCGGAGCACCGCAAATCAGAGCGAAATCGCTTCCCGTCGGTTCGGTCTTAATCAACCGCATAATCCGAGCCGAGTGTATAAATAAAAATAATTACAATCATTGCAATAATTACTCGCTGATGATCATTTAATCGGCAGAAAATTGTCTGCATTCTGTTTGCCGTTCGCATAGAATCCCAGCCACACCGATGCACGGCTAGAATTTTTTCCACTGAATTTACGTTCACTTGTGAAACTAGTTGGCTAAATGTATGGATGCGTGGGTCTTGAAGTCTTCAGATAGGAGTTCCATCGTAGCTTCAGCTGGACCCGAGGTGTGGCTGAGCATGCCACATGCGTCGGCTGTCCTCTTGACAAAGTGGTTCTCATCCGATGAGACTGAGTCGGAGACCCTCTGTAAATATGAAAAAGCACTCGCCCTTATAGCCTTCACCGTTTCTAGTTTAAGCCAAACATGCTTTCAAATTTCTATCCGTGTACCTCGCGCATTTGCAGGCAGTTCCATTGTTTTCCCACTTGAACGCTTTTTTCCGCCCCCCCCCCCCCCGCTTTTGACCATTCGCACCATCATCCATCCTGGCCCAGTTTAATTAATTCCACCGCCCCAGTCCAGTAGCTTCCCAGCAATTGCAGTCCACGGAGCGATTTGTAATTAACTTCATTGTAATTGCTCTCTCGGCGGCTGTGCCAGTCCGACCAAATTGATTTCACCTGCTGCCGCATATGCATCACTCCCGCTGGGCTGACACAAAGCCGCCGACCGCTTCCCCGATACCATCGCCCCGTCCAAATAAATAAATCCTTTCAATCCATGTAAAAACATGCACACGTAGCGATAGAGATTTGTATCTGTTCGGTGTCCTGTACAAAACGGCAAATTAACCAGCGATACGCTACATAAGTACTGCTTAGGATAGGGATGATGGGCCAGTGCAACGGCCATCAGCCGTTGGCGGCAGTACTCCACGACTGCACTCGGCCAACATGTGTCTGAGGCCAGAGGCGAACAATGCCGAGAACTAAATGAAATGCACTTTTGTACCGTGTACCAGCACCACAGGGAGCGAATGACGAGAGCCAATAGTTACTCTTACCTTGTATTATCTAGTGAATTGTAATTAGTTATGTTTAAGTAGCTAAACTGAGGATTAACTGAAACTATAGGTGAACCCTAGTGTAACATAAGCTAAACGAATTGTATTGAGAACATTTATTAATATATGAACAAGACGAGCCTTGCTGAAAAACAACCGAGCGATCTGATTGATTGAGTGGCCTTTGATTTTGGGAGGTTTCTGTCTGAGTGGTGAGTAGATTGCAGCTTTTTGTTTATTTGACTGAAGTCAGTGGGGGATTTGGTTACCCACCGCATGAGCCACAGAATGCTGTAGCAGATAGTGGTGTCCGTGGCATTTTGAAGGGCTTGCTTGTATCCGAATTGGCGCACAGAACGAGTGGTTCTTAAACGACGACGTTACACATTCAATAAAACTTGTAATGTGATGCAAATTGTGGGTGCTACAGAAGACAGTCAAAGTTACTCCAACGATTCCCAAGAAGAACTGGAAGAACAAAGTGCGGCGCAACAAATCATGACACAAGCCGTGATGTGGATGGGTTATGGACAAAATTCGAAACGAAATTGCTACGTATCTGCGATATTGATATGAAAACTGAGGCAAGAGGGACTAAAATGTTGGCACCTTGCTTAAATCGAAATAAGGAAGGAGACATTGATACCGTCAGTGGTCTCAGATAAAGAGTGATTATTACCGACGTTCAGCTAGACCTCGACAACATCGATATAGCCGAGCTGTGGTTCGAACAAGACAGCGCTACATGCCACACTGCAAATCAAACAGGGCAGTTTCTTCAAATTTCTTCAAAAGAAAATTCCCTGGGCCTGTGCTGTCAAAAGCTACGACGTTCACTTGCCACCCAGATCACCAGATTTGATATCTCCGGACTTCTTTTTGTGGGCTTGTTTGAAAAGAGTTCGCCAGCAAGGCAGTAAATCGTTGCGGAAATGATCACTATGCCGCACGAGATGCTCGAAAAAATGACGGAAAACGGTCTTCCTTTGAGTCACGCTTAAGTCAGATTGACTTTAAAACATTTTATAACTTAAATCCAAGCTCGCGCTGGTTGATCACTGTTTGGTGATTCTCATGCTCGATTGTGCATGTTCGCACCTGCATTGTCGAAAATGCGAACTGTGCGTCTAGCGTGCGTCGCGTTACATCCGCCGATGAACCAAATTTCGAGTGTGAGTTACTGATCGTATTAACTGATATCTTTGCAATGTTTACATCAGATTTTTCATGAGACAATACAAACCAGTTTTCTTTAGAGGTGGCTCTCGAAAGTGTGACATGCAGCAGCGCTTAGTTTTGTTGCGGGATTGTTTAAGTTTCACGATATTTTAACGCAGGCCTGAAAATGGGTATATATCCTTTCAGGGCAAACATTCTCTGTATATAACCAGTATTTACTAAAAATGGGTAAATATGTGAGTTTTAGTAATTCTCATAAAAAATACATTCATAGCAAATCAATCTGAGTTTCTGGACTCGAATGGAAGATATGAAGTTATACTAAAAGAGACGGGCTCCACTGATTCTGAACATATTGATTTGCGGAATTTCTTACTGCAGCCAGCCTTTTATCTTCATTGGCTGTCTCATGTTTTTCCCACGTTGTTTTCCCATACAGTTCTATGGAGTAATTGTGCGATATATGTACATGCTAATTTTCCAGCTCTGGAAGTTGTCAGTCGATTGTTACGTATCCAACTAACAGTGTTGAACGATCGTTTTGTGGCTGATGAAGTTACAGGTGCCGACAAAATACGTGCTGCGACTTTGCTAAAATTTTTGTTTGTACAAATAGCCTCTTCAATAGAACCATTGACTTGGTGGAAAGTTATTTGTGGAAACAAAATTTTTTTAGCAAAATCACAGCATGATATATATTATAGTCCCAAGATCCCTACACCGCAGCCTGAAGTAGGCTATATACCATCCGTTTTCAAATGATAGTCCTAGAATGTCATTTCTTATCAGTACGGCCCAGGCAATCATACCAGGAATAAAAACTGCTAAAGAAGTTCGAGATGTACATACCAGGTGGGTAAACATACGGGTATCCCTAGCGCTGATACTATAACAGTAAATCATGCGTAGTTTTGGTTCCGCTGATTCCGTTGCGGTAATTTCGATGTCAAATATGCACCTCGCTCTGGAAGGCGAAGTGTTTAAAATGTCGATAAAATCATGGAAATCGCCGTGTCTGGCATTGTTTCGATTGCCCAGAAGCTAAACATTGTATAAAAAATCGTTTGGAACCATTTGACCAAGGCTGGATACAAAAAGAAGCTCTACCACGCAAGTTAACGCCACAGAACCTCATGTACCGAATTTCCATTTGCGAATCACTACTGAATCGCAACAACATTGACCAATTTTTGAAGCGAATGATGACGAAAAGTGGATCACTTACGACAACGTCAAGGGAAAAAGGTGCTGGTCGAATCGTGGGAGTCAAACCTCCATCTGCCATGACCTGATGTCCTACTGAAAAACTCTTAATTCGGACCTGTATTGTCTACAGCTGGATCGTCTGAAGGAAGTAATCGCTCAGCAGCGCCCAGCTATGGGAGAGGAATTGTGTTGCATCTGGACAACGCTAGGTCACACACATCGATAGCTACCCGTCAGGAGCTCCAGGAGCTTGGTTGGAAGGTCTTTATAATATGTATGCTTTATCTCTAGTCCGGACCAAGTGATTAACTCCTCTTTTTAGAGAAAAGTTCGCCTCAAGAGAGGCTTGAGACACACCGTCATTAGATCCGAGAAAAGGCGGGACAGTGGCAGAGGAAGTGCTCTGCAGTCATCGTCGTCTTCTCCACATTCGTCGCAGAAGGTTTCATCGTTTAGGCCAAGCACATATAGGTGTTCAGCGAAGGTGTATTGGTCCGATAGTACCCCGGTAATTCATCACCAGTAATTTCTGTCAACAGATAACAAGATTGCGGCAGATTTCTTACAGACTTTAGGGAGCATGCGCTTGGTCTGTCTACTTCCTCGAGAGTCATGGGAGGACCAACCACCGATGGAGGCCTTAACCAAGGAAGCAGGTAGTCCCATCGCAGGTTCCAGTCTTAGTAGCTCCCATGATCCTTCTCTAGCAAGTTCATTGGCGATCTCATCCCGTGGCGGCACGGGATCTAGGCGTGTTTGAGTCTAAGTTTACTGGCATCAGATCTGCTAATTTTTTTAGAGTCAATCGAATGAGTTGGAACCTAGAAGCCAGACGTTCGAAGTGAGCGGGCGCAGACCTTTTTTTTTTATATATTCCAACGACTGATTCTTAGCACCCATTGGTCAGAGTTAGCCCATTGTGATGTGGTCTAATTGATCCCATTCCGCAAGCGGTGTCACTTAGTCCGGTCAAATTGTTGAAGTAATAGGTTTCCAAGTGACTTATTCTTCGGGACGTGAAGGCGATGCAAATTGCAAAGAAGATGCACAATAGCTTCCTCCTCCTCCTCGTTTACACAGCTTGCAAAAGTCACTTTAGGGTTGGCCCAACCTTGGGAAGTAAGTTCCAATGGCGCAGTGCGCGGTTATGACTCGAGTAGGAGTTCTGTGATTCGATCTTCTCTTTCTGATCAGGCTGCGTGAACGTTTTGGATCAAGAGTAGATAATTGTTTCGTCCTGTTCCATCCTGGTCGGGCTTTGGAATCGACGATACCTGACAGATGATCACGTGGTTTTCTTGGGATCTTGGTTAAAGCGGATAGAGGTTAAACTTTCTGTCTTGAAACCAGATGCAGTTGGGCAAACAAAATCAAAACAAAACTTCCTTCAATTCATCTCAATCGTTTTATTTTAAAGAAGTAGTCTACCCGCAACCAATGTTCCCTGATCTTCCTTGTCCACAGTACGATTTGAGGATCACTAAAATGAGATCGACATAAGTTCACTGTAGAAATTCACAGCTTGCACTTACCCCTCGACAGTTGCCCATGTGATCAGTGGCACATCGGATTGAAGAACCTAGCAGCACCTGCCAGCCGCCAGTATCGATTATCTGCAACGGTCGGTCATATGAGTTGGTTTGTGCCCAATTAATGTCTGTTTGGAGATTCCATGGGACCTGCTGGCAGAAAGCCGCCGCAACCCACGACGCAAGAACCAGCGCAATTAGAACGATCGACATGCTTCCCGAGTGAAACTTGAGCGAGAACTAAACTTGCCGAGACTTGATCAGAGAAAAGAAAACGTTTATGGGCACACGGAAGCATTTCTGTTATCAGCTTGGTATTGATTAGATGAATTTAGTTTTCAGCGAGCTATGTATTTACGTGTTAATCTGGGGTTTTCCCACTCCCAACATTTGATCGATCTGTGTTGCGACGATGCATTCGAGTGACTCTTCTCAATTGTGAAATATCATGATTCTCTTAAGCGAGGTGCTAGTGTTCGAAGGTGTTTGTAACTTCTGTCGCTACCTCTACCATCTCAATGAACACATCCCGAATTGCATTAGCTCTACGTACCAGATACAGATCTGGCATTGAGTCATTTTGAAGTGTGGCAACGTAGTATTAAGGCGAATTGCTATCACGAGCAAGCCAACGACCGTACCCTTTCGGGATCCAAATATTCTCGCATATTCTCTCTGATTCACCCGATCATTGGCCACTACCTCTTTTGCTCGAGAGGGTAGCTTCTGCTGCTATTTGAGGCGAATGAGGACAGGGATAATTTGTATTCCTCATCCAATATCGCTCAACAAAAGCCTAGTGGTAGGCTGTGCTGAAAACCACAAACTCAAGAGCATTAATCAGGACTAATAGACTTGCAAGTCTGGGTGTCACCGATGCAGTTCGAACCATTCCAACAACAGACCTAGATGCGACACTGAATCTACTTCCTTTATACCTCTTTCCGCAGATGACCATGGTAATAAGCCACTCAAAAAAGTTCTCAAAAAATGATTCCTTCTCGCAACAATCGTTTTATTGTTATTTTATGTTATTATGGATATTCCTCTTGCTATTGGCTCTACTGCTCGCTTGATGGTATTTGCCATTATATGCGCAGCGGCTTTTCTTCTTATTCTCACCAGTTTTCGATGACTCAGGGAAGCCCAGCTCTTCATTCTGTTCTACATCGTACTCACCTCCCCGTAACTCCTGGTAAGTAACTTAGTGCCACATAGTTCCACTTCCAACAACCAGTCAATTAATTTATTTAAAACTCAAACCATAATTCCAAACGAATTCTCCACCTACTAAAAGTATGCAATTAACATCTTCTCGAAATCAAGAGAAATAAAATAGTGTCGATTTTCGTAACTTAAAGGGTGGTTTTTTTCTGCATTTTACATACACAATCGAACAACGCGTTAAAGTTATTCAGGCTTATTATGAAAATGGGCGTTCAAATCAAAATGCATATCGTGCATTTCGTGATTTTTTCGGTCAATTTAATCGTCCAAATGTGCGTACAATCGGAAAAATGGTGCAAAAATTTGACCAAACCGGGTCTGTAGGAGATTTGAAAACTCCAGTGCATGCTCGTACAGCTCGTACTGCAGAAAATATTGCTGCTGTTCGCGATAGTGTGGCTGAAGAGTCGTCCACCTCAACTCGTCGTCGTGCCCAACAATTGCACCCCCCACGCTCGTCGTTGATGAACATTATGCATAAAGACTTGCATTTACACGCTGGCAAGGTGCAATTGACTCAAGAACTAAAGGCGCTTGACCATTTCAAGCGTCGTCAATGGTCAGAATGGTGGCAAGAAATGGCAACAGTGGATGATCAATTTTCGAAGAAAATCATCTTCAGTTATGAGGCACATTTTCACCTCAGTGGATTCATCAATAAGCAGAATTGCCGCATTTGGGCGAATGATAATTCAAGGGATTGTCGAAAAACCAATGCACCCACAAAGAGTGACTGTTTGGTGCGGTTTATAGGCTGGCGGCTTCATCGGGCCATATTTTTTCCAAAATGAGGCCGGTCAGGCAGTTACTGTGAATGGTGTTCGCTATCGTGAAATGATAACGAACTTTTTGTGGCCCGAATTTGAAGATATGAATGTAGACGATATGTGGTTTCAACAGGATGGTGCCACTTACCCCATATCCAACGAAACAATGACTCTTTTGCGCGACAAATTCAATGGCCGTGTTATCTCATTTGGTGACGATGTCAATTGGCCGCCAAGATCATGTGATGTCAAACCGTTGGATTTTTACTTTTGGGGTTATTTGAAAAGAAAAGGTGTACGTCGATAAGCCAGCAACAATTCAAGAGCTAAAGGATGAGATAATTCGGCACATTCACGGCATACAACCTCAATTATGCTTCAGCGTCATCGAAAATTTGGACCATCGGATGGAGGTGTGCTGCCGTTTTGGCCGATATTTTGTTTTATCCATACATAATTGAACCATACCAATATTATCATAATAAAAAGAAATGACAATAATTTAATAAATATTTTGTGTTTTATTCAAAAGCAATATCGGCCCTTAAAATTTAACCACTCTTTACATATGAACGATTTACCCACAGGCGCGCGTATAGAAGTTTCACTTCAATAACATCCAGATATTTGGCTTCATCGGAAAAACAGATAATGACATCTCACTCAGATAAGTATATTTCCTCGGCCTCGCGAAGGAACAACCTCGGTGCTTTTAAGAGTGTTAACTGAAAGCCCATTCCTGGGACACAGGTCGTCGGGCATGTCTAGAGGTGCCTGCGTTTGTGAACGTAGACACATCTGCTAAGCACGATCCAACAGTGCAGCTATACAACTACATCCGCATAGGTCTCGGCGCAGATGTTAGAGCTATTCAGGGCATCAAATGCAATATAGCCCGCCATTACATACTAGCCACAGTCCAGATTCGCAACTGTAGTTCGGTTCATAAGCATTGCTTTGATCCACAACACCGTGTTCTCTGACCGAGTTACACATGCCAACAAAATTCACATTGTGAAAAGACCACTCTGTATCGATGAAAATGACCTTAACTTGTTAGCCCTTATCCGTTGGACAGCTGCTTCATACCGAGATTGCTGTATAGACGGATAGTAATATCATATATTCACACTAAAGTGGGATTTTACATCGGAAACGCATACCGGCCTACATCGACCAAAATAGCACAGGTATTAATCCTAAGTCAACAAGGACTTGATTCACGGAAATCCCGAGTCCCCAGAGGCTGTACAATGAACGCAGTGTTTACCATGAACACCCCCATTCATCTACTGGGAAACTCATAATCATGAAAGCACTAGTCTATCAAAAAATCGAACACCATGCAACAACTTCGTGCGCATGATATACGATCCACTGTCATCCAACCATCGTGGCACTCTTCAAAATCAGGTAAAATATTGTGCAACACGAACCACTAAAACCTCATCGGTGAACGTTCCCAGAAATAGCTATCACACAAGGACGATTCATTGGTACCGGACTAATGCTCATAGTTTTGGGGAAATTGCTAACCTGAGTTGAGGAGCTCTCTGGAGGTTCCTCGAAATGAAATTAAAGGCCGTACTTGAAATCAACTTTTCCCCCGATTTAATTGTGAACAAAACAGTGTTGTTTTCTTCGGTTTTCGAGTCCTGGCAAAGCTGTTCAACAACGGAAAACTGTAGTGGAGCATCAAATTTATATATTGGCTGACAGAAAAGCATCTACTGGTTCCGTCGAATTCGTAGTCCGGATTTCACGTTCACGTCAAACCGAACTGTCATCCGAGACTAGACGTGTCAATCGAGAAAACGTGTTCAAAGTGTGAACTATAAAAGTAGTCATTCTGTACATTTACCCCCTCACTGAGGAATCGAAGCCAGCTGTCCACGAAATGCGATTTTGTGCGTGCATCAGCATTTGGATGACCAATTCGCACACAACATGTTCAACCGCAGCGATGAGTTGTGCAAATGGTTTGCAATTCCGTCATTGGTCCCAACAATAAGACGCAACCCTGACCGTATTCATGAAAAGCCGCGAAGAATCTGTAGAATGTGCTGTATGGGGTAGCATTAGAGTAGCACAGATACAACTATGATTGTGAAACGATTTCACTTACAGTCGACTGTGAGCAATCGCGTCACCCATCCCGCTGATCGTGTTCTTATGAGCTCAGTTGAGATGCCCATGGCCGCAGCCACCTCTTCTTCTTCGTATGGCGCTACAGTCTGCAGTCGACCTTGGCCAGAACGATCAAGCCTCTTCAACTAGTGCGATATATGGCTGGCCGCCTCCAATTGCGCACACCAAGTTGGTTGTGGTCCTCCTCCACTTGAGTGCGGCATCTTAGCTGCGGACCTCCTTTGTCGCGGTGTCTCACAGGTTCGAAGTCGAAGACTCTTCTTCTACGCTCTACACCGCCCAGCCATCTTAGACATGGGATCCGTAGACGCCTGGCTAGGCTCATGTCGGAATTGAATTTTCTCTTTTAGTTACCATCAACGCAAACAAGAGCAAACATCGCACGCAGAAGTATTCTCTCGAAGAGACCAAGGACTTCCTCAACCGCTTTAGAGATTGTCCATCCCTCTCCACCGAACGGCAGGACTGATCAGTGACTTATAAAAGGTCAGCTTTGTCATTCGAGAGACGGCTCTATTGTGATCAAATGTTGAGCTCGAAGAAACAGCGATTGACTGGAGTTATTCTGCATTTAATCTCCGTACGGATGGTGTTCGTAGTAGTCGAAGTAATCGAAGTATATCTGCATATGCTGACGTTATGGTCAAGTCGTCGATGGTGCGTGTCCTTCATTGAAGACAACATAATCATCCGTTTGCCCTCATTCACCGCTTAGCCCATTTTGGCCACATCCAATGCAATGCCAACAAATGACGACTCGCTCTGTTCGACCAATCACGTCAATGTCATCAGCGTATGCTACCAGTTGTACGGACTTTGGGAGGATCGTGCCTATAGTGCTGACGTGTGAGTCATAGACGATCTTCTCTAGGATGATATTGAAGAGGTGACATGACAGCGCTTCGCCTTGGGTAAACCTTTCCTTGACATTGAAAGTCTTAGTGAGTTTATTTCCAACCTTGATGGAGCAGCGAGAATTCTCCATCGTCACCCTGCACAGTCTACCGGGGTTGACAGGAATGTCAATACTCGACATGGCGCTGTATAGCTCGTCCCTCTTATAGATTTGATCGATTGTGGACTTCCCTGCAAAAACTAAGATTTTACCCAAAAGAAGTGGTTTTTATTCCTTGGGGAAGCTACTCCAGCGAGAAACCCCTGAACTTGGAAGGCCGGGTCCTCATTTAAGCTCATGGAGAAAGCGGCCGCTCAGTTCACCTCTAGGCGGTTGCCGTTTAGGCTATTCAGATGACGCCACGAGGAGGTTTCGTGTCAATTTGATCCGTGCATTTACACGGATCGTTGCTGGCATTTCACCAAGCTAAGAGCTGTCAACAACTTGGCCCTAGAGGCTCATCCTCTCTAAATATACACTTTTGGAACCACGAAATGGATGACCCCGTGTTTCCCGCATGCATCATGGTGCATGCATCAAAAGCCTCCATTAACTCGAGAAAAAATTCCCGCTTTTTAAACGAATGTCGTTCGGAAATATACCTGCGCTTCGTCTATCCCAAGTCAATGCATTTAAAGTGCCTTGAAAGTCATGGCCACCATTCCGATCAAAAAGGAGTGTTCTCATCTCACTGTCACAGCGTCTGAACTGTCACACACTTGTGCATGCGACTTAAGTGAATGTCAAAAGTCACTCAATCTCCTCCACTTCAAATTAGGCAATCAAATAACCTCCTCCAGCTTTAGTGCACATTTCGAGGAGAAACCGTGCAGAGAGAACGTGAGCCCCTGTGTCAATCTTACCTCCTCCCACGGCATCTGTCACGTCATATCACAGAGAACAATGCAAACAACACCTCGGTGGAATAAATCTTGCTTTTAGTGAATTACAAACCGATTTCCAGGACAGGCAGCCATCGGATCACACTAAGACCGCTCTTGGGGATCCAATTACAATTCTGCTTCCATTTTATGCTTATTGCCGTACACACTCCTCACACTCCCCCCCAAACGACGACGACGACGACGACGACGATGAGATAAACACGAAAGACAAGTTCGCCATTCATATCCGTCAACATGTCAATCCCGCCCGACGCCCCAGCCCCGCGCACGTTGCCGGTAGGAGGTGTAAAATTGCCAAACACGAAGAAAAAATAATCGTTAGTGGATGCGTGCCCAGACGCAGTTACCCCCGCACGAACGGGCGACGGACCCCGGAAAAGCACTTGCCTGATGTGGCTTAGCGGGTGACAGGACAGCCCTCCCGCCCCCTTACACACACACACTCAGTCAACCCCGAAGACATCTGACATAATGAGTCGTAAAATCAAATGAGTCCTAGAGCGCTGCAGTCCTCGAGGCGCGTACGTCTTCAGCGGCGCACAGCGATGTGTCTCCCAGGCGAATCACGTACGCAACATGCGAGTGAGACAGTCCTCGGTGGGTTATTAGGTTCATTGGGCCATACTCGTAACCGTAAACACTTTGGCTCCGCTTTGTGTCGAACATTGAACGGCAGTGTGGGCGCGTGACGTGGAAGGTGACATGGAACTCTGCCCGAGATGAGGCCATACACCTAAAGCCGTCCTTGGAGTGTCAGCAATCAATTGACAGGAGGACATCCATATAAGGCAGTAATGAGAAGTGTTTGTCATGTAACCGGTGGCCTAATATTTGACAGTCATGCGAGGAGACGGCGCGCAACGGAAAGACATTTGTCAAAGTATCTGCCACATACGGGTCGGGCGTACGGATGTCTAATGTCCGGGGGCATGGCGCGCGTGTCATTGGCTGTCGCACAATATTGTGTGCGCCATGCTGGATGCGGAGCGCGTGAGCCCGGTAATGATGTTCGGTTTCTGTCAATATGATTCATTGTGGCGGCAGCGGCGGCAATATCGGTGGGCTGGGGGATGGCCCCAAAAAGGTGGGGCTATTATTAGGCGGTATTTGGCAATTGATTTTCTTGACACGAACCTGCGGTCGCTGTCGATGAGCCCGGTGAGGTCGACCGTCGTGGCAGCTTAAGTGGAATTTTGTACACGCATTCACATATCTGGAGTCTAATGAGTTTCGCGTTGGGTTGTGTTTGCAAATTTTGATGGCGGAACGTCAGCGCCAGCGTTACAAATTGGGCGACATGCTGCGCTGGGTTGGTAATTGAATGCGGCGAAAGTAGATTTGTTTTCAAAACCGCTTAGAGGTGTTCAGAAGGTAGAGAAGTTTGAGAGGGAACAGTCGGTCTGTGGGGGAAACTGCTTGTGAAGTCAAGAAAGACGAATATTATTTATGGGACCACACTGTCAGTCCACTACTCCACCCTAGTGCCGGGTATATGGCACAAGATATGCATCCGTAAGAAGTTATACTTGGCTGGGGGGGGGGAGGGGGGCGCATACGAGGCATCCAATTTTGGATCAGCCTGGCGTCCAAAACTGGCTGAATTTGATTGCGATCACATGTACGCCTTCAAAGTACAGTGCGCGGACCTAAAAATCTCTTGAGGAGAAATGCCGGCTTACCAAATATATTGGCATGACTTCAATGGGACAAGTACAATAGGGCCTTTCCGAACCTTGACAGATGATAGCGGCCATATTGTTGAAGCTACATCTGTCAAATTGGATGTCGTTAATTCGGCGAAACGTGAGGTGGAGAAAGCGTCGGTACAAATCTTGAATGTCGCCATCTCCGACTAAGGTTGGGTGGCTACCATGCAATGGCCGGACCAAGAACTGAGGAGCATGATCACCATTCCAAAAGAGAGCGGAATGACACTGGTAAGGTAACAACTGCAGAAGGACTACGTCGTACGAGGGTGTCGCCTTTTCCGTAAGGGGGACGAAGCTGAGTGCTGTGGATGGTTTCGAAGGGCATATGGTAGAGGATCATCAAGACGACGCAGGACACTTTGCAGAGGAGAAGACACTCTTGACCAGGTGAATCAGACATTCTGGTTCCCGAAGATGAGGGTCTTCACTTCATATGTTGAGTGTGCGTGCGTTCAAAAGGGCAAAAGGGGCTGAGCTCTTCCCAAGAGCTAGAGTTCGGTTACACATCGAGGGGTATTTCGGGCGACAAGCTGCTGATGGAGCAGAGGGAGTCGATGTCGACGAGATACAAAGACAACGAGGCAGTAACCAACATCGGAAGGACTCAGGTGGAACAGAAGGTAAGATTCGACGCCCGGTGTCAGCGCCCAACGTCGCATCAGCCAGGGATCTTGTGCTTACTGAGAACGGAGGTACCGGAACCCATACGTCGTCACGAAAGCGTCTCCCATAGATATCCCCCACATGCAGCGAACCCAACGGAAGCTGAACACCATCACGGCATCGGACAAGATGAAGCGCTGGAGAGAGCTCCTGCAAAAAGGGATAGCAAGGACTCCAGTGAAGAAGAAGACTCCAATCTAGAGGGCGAGATCGAGGATACGATGGTCGAGAGGTAACAAAATACAGTAGCATCGAGTCACCGGGGGTATATAAGCCTGCGACACAGACTTTTCGGGGACTACGGATGGACATAGCGTTCAACAACACGTGCAAATGCTAAAACTGTTCTGTTCGGGCAACGTTCCGCGCACTTCGCCCATATTACGGTCACCATAAGATGATGCCCATTTCTGGATGAATGGGTACGTCAACAAAATTATCGAATTTGGGACGATAGCAAGAGCGTCGAATGCACCCCGAAATATTCACAGTGGGGCGTGGATCTTGGGCTGACGGCGTCAGCATCCTTTGAGGGCCGTTCAGTCTCCACACACAACCTTGAGTAGCTGTGTTCGGGTTAACGGCGCGAAATCAAAACCTTTCAGCGTGGGCGTTGGACTTCGCCAAGGGTGCGTCTTGACACCAATCATTTTCATAATATACATGGACTGGATGTTGCAGCCTAGACGAAGCGAGGAATGATTCGCATTAGGAGAGTTCAGGGTAAGTCATCTTCTTTTTTGCCAACGACTTATGTAATCAACCCCACATCCTCCCAGATGGAGTTCTAATGCGCACTGTGCTGATGCTGGGATGAAGGTTGTCGTGGACAAATCAGAGGATATGTTAATGCAAGCTGCCGAGATGAAATTTGCTCGTGCTGTTGCGGGAGTTAGTCGCCGCGATAGGGTGGGAAACACGACAGTGCGCAAGGAACTCAAAGTTGAGCAGCTGCTTCTTCGAATGGAAATGTATATTCTTCATCATCATGAGGTGCCTTGAATGCGATTCCATCAGGTGCATACTACATAGACAGACCCAGAACGAAAACTCGCCTGTTTCCACTAGGGCATAAATCCTGATGAGTTAGAGGCAGCGGATTGAGTTGCCTGTAGATCTCTCGTGGCTGCTTTGCCACACCTTTTTTAGTGGATCATGTGGGTTAAACGATGATGGTGAGTATATGCCACGCATTATTCCAGCACATGATAATTTTACCTAAATCACGAGATCACGAACGAACGTGAAATTCTAAATTCAATTATTTTCTTGAAGGATACTTTCTTTGCCTACGTGGGTATATGTGGCTCGTCTTTTCTGCTTCTGGCAATGGTTGTCTGTGTACTTCGCGATGTTTCTGCACTGCGGCGATCAGTCTCGAGGATGCCGCTGTATTCGTTCATCTGGTCATTGGGTAGATCAGTTGACGGATTTGAACATCTGAGGCTGCACAAGGAAATGGAGAACCGAAAAACTAAATTTCTATCAGATCGCCAGATAGCAGGAGAGTGCTCAATAAAATCAGATGAACGCCTCCCATTAGTCGGAGTGGCAAACGTAGATTGTGATTAGTAAAGTGAGTTTCTTCTCCCCTTCTGACAGAAGTCTCTACTAAAGATTCCATAGTAATCTTCTGAACTACCTTTTGTCAGCAAGCTATGGAGACTCATTTTGTTCCATCCAGAACATTCTAGACACTTCCTCACCCATTCGTTCCTAGCGTCATATTGTCCACTTAACATCTGCCTTTGAGACTCCAGCTTACGTCCACTAGTACCAGTTGAAGCAAAGTTTAGGTACTCATCACGAACCCTGTGTTATTTTTTGTCCTCTGCATCAAAGCTGTGAACTACTCTTAGAAGTCTTCCAAATGATTGCCAATCATGAAATGACAATCATTTCCTGCACAACAATACGTCCATCCTCCATCCTGCGGACTGTGCGTGAAAGCCCCGACTTCTATCGAAACACGCGCAGCTTAACTGAGGAAAATTGATAATTGCTGAACCAGTTTTACTGCTCCTCCCAGACCCGTTCGGATATTTTCCTATAATCCGCTCCTGACGACCAATGCAGTCTCTCCGGCTGAGGCTGCAGCAATCACATCTTAATCGCCCGTCAGAAGCTTTATCTAAACACACAACATCATAAAACGGATCACACACAATCCGGCAAAGCTTGTGGAGAATCCCCAAATGTCTTGTTCATTAAGTTTCACTGCCAAGCCGAAATATCGCTTACACTCTCAATTAAGCCATCTGTTCACCACTCCGTAATGCACCTCAACTCTAGTCCTGCTGCAGCCTGAATCACCCCACCAGCCACCGCAGGTATAAAGTTTTACCTCTCGACCCATTCAAGCGATTGTTACCAATCAACACAATGACAGTGCACAAACTTTGTCCCTACCGCAGAGTGCAGCTCCTGACCGCAATGCTTGTCATTTAACCGAACCCCAATGAATGGTGCGCATAAAATGCAGGTTGCCCATTGTTCCTATCACTCTGCTCTCATTCCATTAATTCCAGCAACGCTGCCATCGGTATCGGGTAGATACGAGTAGCCTCTTGGTCTCAGCCGCTCTCTCTCCCCACTCCGACCATAGAAACGACGTCTTTCTCGTTTTCGTTGTTGTAGTCATGATCACCAAAATGGGATAATTTAAAGTTTTCAACTTTGACAGGCAACCGGAAGTGGAAGTTCAAGTGATAGCGTACACTCGTGCGTTGCCCAGCCGTCCCACAGCTGCCGCCGTCTCCGCCCAGGCCATTTAGAGACTGTTATTCTTTCCTTAAAAGCCAGGCCATGAGTGGAGAGCCAGGCAGGAGAGAATGGTAGCCAGCATCGCCAGCATCAGCAGCAGCCTCGCCAGAAACCGATTGCAACAATTTTGCATGCAGGAGGGCGGGTCCTCCAGAGCAGATGCCACCAACTTCCTGCTTTTGTCTGAAGTTGAGCTGTCTTTCCTTTTCGGTTGTCCTCCCCATCACCGCTGGCAACCACTGCCATTGCCTCCACTCTCTCATCACCATCGTCGTCGTCGTAGTCGTCGTCCTCGTCATCATCATCATCCTCAACGTTGTGTTGTCTTTTTGTGCATTGACACTCCTCGGCTTGAGTGGCGCAGGAGGCACAAGGAGGCGGCCTGCATGCAACTGGTGGCCTGTTCGTGATGGTGATGTAGTAGCAGCATTCATTCCTGGCCCAAACAATCTGGACAAAGGAGGAAACGCCAGAGAATGGGGCAGGAACTGAATCATTGTCTACTTAAGGATACACCGAGAAGAATGGTCGACGTTTTTCTTTCTCTCCCACTTTTGTTGCCCCTGCTGGAGCCTGCAGCCTGGAGTCTGATATCTGATGGGGGGGTATTGTTATAATGATGATGCCTTCATTGCGCTGATAGAGATCTCATTCGTCTTTCATTTTCTTTGGCCACAATAGGCGCAAGTTAAACTGGTTGGAAGGAGCTCCCACTGTCGCAGTCGCCTCTTTGGCATGAACGTTTCTCATTCAATATTCATTGGGGGCTGGGATGGATGTCCTTTATTTTAGCGCGTCGGATTGGCACTTTCCGACTGCAGGCGGACGCCGGGCAATCAGCACACAATCGGTGGGCATACCTCTGTCTCCTGGCGCAACGTGGCGTTATTTAATTAGCTCACCCCCGGGCTGGCTGGCTGTGTTGATGGACGGTGGGCGAGCACGACTAACTGGCTTTATTAAAAGGCTCCTGTTTTGCTCGACGGGTCTGTGTTACTTGATGAGACCCAGGTAGGGGAATGATTTATGATGGAGTAGAAGTTCTCTGGAAGGGTCTAATGAAGTATTTGTGCTTCTGCCTGTACTGTACTTGGCAGGAGAGTGGGTGCTTCCTCATCTTGGCTGGAAATTGCAACTTCTTCATCTGACGTCATTGTTGTTCTTAGACGCTTTATTTGAATCGGTTGCGGCTGCACTTTCGTTCTCCTTTTAATTCGCTGGCCTTGCGCTGTGAAGTAGTCTGAAGGACCAGCTACGTTTTTTTGGAGCTCGGGTCGCTGTTCCATATTTTATTACAAAAAAACACGAATTGACTGTTCACCGCGGGCATCAAACATCGGATCCAGAGACGTTGATCGATCCAGAGAGTTGACAGGCAGGGTAGTATGCTAATTGGACGGTGATCCGCAAGTGATGCAGGATGGACTTTTTTGGGCACAGGAGTAACCCACCTACCCTTTTGACCCACCAAAAGAATCGATGAAGCGGCGATGAAAAAACACGATCTTGTTGGCCACTGGCCAGCCACACATCACCAAATCTGAAAGAACTCGTCCAGAAAATGTGTCTCTTGCAATAAATCCAAAACGGATCGTGTTGTGTGAGATGTGGCACGGTCTGGTTGGGAGCACACAGTTTCCAAGCCCATAGCTTTGAGTTGAGATCAAACCAATGGCTTCAATTTTTGAGCGAGTGCTCTCACCAATCGGTTAGTCGAAAGCTTTTTCAAGACTTTCAACAGCAGCCAAATTTCAGCTATAATCAGCTGCCCGCATTGTTCGAATCGTTTTTGTATACAATTAATGGACTTTACACGTTTATTAATTGGTAGACCATCCAAGTCAGGCAAGCCTTGAGCTGAACTTGCATATATAGTCTGGCCAGACAGCTATGTACTCGAAACGTAGATGATCAAATCCACACCACGAGTTGGATGACACAAATCTAAAAACATGACACTCTCTTTTGCGGACACTCAATTGTGTTCACTTGAGTTATTGCCTAAACCTGGTTTCGTGCTGATGCAAAGATTCAGCATAATGTCACCCTGATGGATGATCATCGCACACCGTGGCACAAACGGGTCTTGAGCATATGCCTTCTGCAGGCAGCCGCCATGAGAACTCTCTTCGCGATCCTTGTCTGCTTGTGGAGTGCTTTGTTCATGGCTGGACGGAGGGGCATCTGAAACGGGTCACAGCTGATGAATAGGGGGTATTTTCTGGTGGATTTTTCTGGTGTCAATTTGGCTTAAATCCCTTTGTACATCTTGCCACAGTTTGCGCCCTATTCCGTTGGCTGGGAATGAAGCTACATTCATGAATCACTATTGGCGACAATTTGGAATGACAGCCGAAATTCTTCGATGTGCGCTTTAGGCGACGGCAAGGATATGCTAGCTCGTGAATGCGTAGAATCAGAACGTTACAAAAATCAAGAGAATAGAATGAGGAACTTTGAACCCGCCACTTTCGGTAGTGGCGACAGTGGGGTTGCAAAGCAGAAGTGAGCCTCAGTGCATATGGTCACTTTGTGCATGCATGACTTCTGCTGTAGTACATAACACAACTCCGGCTCTGATCTCGTCGAACAACGCCACAACACAGTTTTCAACACAACGACCCCCGGGGCAGGATTCCCCAAGCATGAGCTTTTCCACCGTGGCCATATGTATGCACGTTTGACACAGATGAGAGCAGTGTATAAAAATTCCATCAAATGGGTACACTCATACTTGCACTTGAAGGATCGGAACAAGATCGTGCATTGTACACTGCAAAAGTCAAGTTTGCGGAGTCTGACACTTGAGCTATGAAGCGAAGTGAAATTGTCTGTCGGGGTTATCTTCAGAAAGGAGTTTTCGATGGATGGAGCATTCTTAAAGATCTGTTTGACCTTGGACATCACATTATGGTAGGATGTGAATCCGACAATCCAGCAATCTCAATACTGTTGCTGAGAAGATGTTGTTGTTGCCAATTCAGTTGGCTTTCCAAGAAATCAACGCTCTTCTTAAGCTCTGTATGCACCTCTTGCATCGATGATAGCTGTTGTAGGCAAAAGTGGTTAGCTTCCTCTAAGTTCGACTGCTTTTGACAGATTATGTTAAGAGTGAGTTCCCCTTCGAACTGAGTTGAATGAGCAGCTTGATCTTGCTGTTTTCTTAATTATTGCTGTATACAAAAAAATCCAAAACATTGTGGTTGTTTGGCATTGGCGAAGTCGGCAGCGGTTGATGTAGAGAGCGACGTCTGAACACTACACATTTGTCACAGTGAAATGCATTACCAATAGATGTTCAGTAATGTTTACATATGAAGAGTGAAAGAAGTGTGAGCAGTCGTTACACAAAATTTTTGTTAGGCAATTGCGATCGATTTTCAACGAACAAACGGAGAAATTCATAGTTAACGAAACGGAAAGTCACTAGTTAAGGTTTACAATTCTAAGATGTGCACCCCACAACAATCCAGTCTGAACTGAACTGACCAACTGACCGAAATGTTCCTGAACATGGTGTAATGAAAAAAATGTATCCTGGACAGTCTATTGAGGCCATGCATTATTTTGCATTTTGTTTCGGAAGATCTTTGTACACAAAACTGACACATTCATTTTGGGTGAACATTTCGATGTCGGGGAATGTATTCTAATATGTCTGATTTGAGTAATACACGTCAGACAACATCACCAAAGGTGCACACAGCTCATGGCAGTTGGAAGATGGAAAAAGCTGAAAACTGCCTTACTAGACTCTAGGGTCGACGCGAGAATAGGAGTTCGTTAACAAAGCCATGCTATCAGACATTTAAAGCTGGAGAAAAAATGTTCCTACTCATTTAGCTTCTACTGCATTTCAGTGCATCCTGCATCTTGCGGCATATACATATGCTTAATAAGTGAATTAAATCCTTCTATTTTCAATTCAGTTCGTATTTTTCACGTTTTTTTATACGAATTTGAATTGTGGTGTAAGCTTAAGAAACACATTCGGTGTCTGTATACCTAAATAAGGTCAGATTGGTTTTGAAAGTGTGTCCAGCAAACCTTGTTTTCTTTCCATCATGCTTCAGAAAGGTTTGTCAGATTTTCCAGTCATTGAAAAGGATGCAATTATGTTGAACACAGTCACCCAGTCACCGAGGCAACCTCGATTTCGCGTTAGTTTGAGTAGGCCTTAAAGTGATCAGGGCATTCCTTGCCACTTGAAAGTTAAGAACGAAATAAAAGAAGTACTTCAACCTAGTAACATGTTGGTGTTCATGTGGTGTCCAAGCAAATAATAGCGCGACAGCTGACAGTGATATACGCGAGTAGCGAACGTGTTTTCTTTAAGCGCTCGTCCCACTTCTGGGCTAACTTCTGCACTTCTCCACTTGCCCTATGCGTGCTCTTGTTCTACAGGGTTAACTAATTGGACCGACTCGGCTCTGCTGGCAACGCCTCGGCCGGTCGGTTAATCCAATTTTTGATGACACGTTCCAATGCGATGTGCGACGTTATTCCTGAAATCTAAGCGATTGGACCTAAGGCCTTAACGTAGCTCCAGAGAAAATGGTGGCAAGTCGCATGATCCCGGCGGCTATTGATGAACGCTCGCAGCTCGCCAAAAATCCTACTTCAAAACTTTAGCATTGCGTCGGTTGTACGTCATGTAGCGCCATCTTGTTGGAACCACAGCTCGGATATATCGATGTTGTCTAGCTCCGGTTACAGAAATCCGGTTAACATCGCTCTATAACCAGGATGATTGACTGGTAACGATGTCTCCTTCCTCATTTCTATTGAGATAATGACCTCTTATCAACACAGTTGTCTTATTGCAGCTCGACTCCAGCCAACCAATCCTTAACCTAAGTCAACATCCGCTGTAGTAAGCACTTCAGAAGTGAGTCAAGAAAAGAATTCCATTGACCAGTTCCTTTCCGCCACTCTCAATGACTTCAAAGATGTACTCAAACTCATGATTCACGGTGGATGGCAGTTGAGTGTTTCGCAACGCTCCCATTCGTGGGATGTCCCAACATTATTTCTCACACTCGGCACACTCACCCCACAGCAGCACACTGTCATGCTTTTAGTCTCACCTCACCACCTACCACAACATTCAGTCGCAGCTACTGATTCATTGCATATTTCCAGCATTAAAATCTGCCGCATGCCATGTGCTTGCTTAAATGCTTTCGTAATGTATCAGGCAGTTTGTCACTCATGGAAGTCCTCAGCATGTACTTCTTCCACTGACCGATGTTTTCTCAGAAAGAATCCCCCAATCGCCATGCCATGTATGGCAATCGAATGAACAAGCAGTCTGTGAAGTTGCGTCGTATTCAGACAATTCTCGGCGATGATTCAACACGGATGAGGTCCGTTCCGCAAAAGACGGAGCCGTTGCCATCGAAAAGCGTATCTAGTCTGCATTTTTAATGAATGCTGGAGAGGCACGAGCTGATGATTGGTTTTCCACGCTTTCGACAGCCGATGGAATTCGTCGTGTGGATGATGTCATTGTTGTTCGATTTTGCTGCTATGAATGGGTCCATAACTTAGTGATGAATTTCAGCGCCTTATATTTCATCTAGAGCAAGTGCACATGTGCGACGTGCGATAAGGGAGCTGCGGTAAAGCGGGGACTGTTGGTCTTCAAGTAATTCAGAGAATGTGGTGTATGCCTACAGACTAGTGACTTTACTAGTGATCAGAGAAATTATTCCAGAGGTGTGATAAGACTAACTCTTGGGGACAGATTCACTGGCCCATTTCTCGAGATGATGTGCTCATCGATTGGCTCCCTTCTGTCGAGCATTTGGAAGCATGAGGCGTAGTCTTTTGGTACAAACTTTGTGCGGCTTCAACTTTGTAGAAATGTATCCCTATCATCACCCCAACATGAGTGTAGTGACATGTCTATAAACAATTCATTTCTGTTCCTGGAATTTAGCTTGGTGACGTAGCCAATGAACCAGAAATTGAGTTCCCCGCTGAACATCGTCATAATCTTCTTAAATTGAACCGAGATTTGTAAAGGACATCGCTCAGATTGCAAACATAGCTCCAACGAAAGCTCGTTCACTATTGAATGGCATAGCATACTGAGACCAAATCAGCTCTCAGTTGATCAGTTTTTTGTCACAGCGAACAGAGCCTCAGAGGTCAAAATAAAACCTCAAAGAAGGAACAACCATTGTCAGAAACCCTTCAACTATCAAATTTTTGTCGGCTTCTCGCAACCGTTTCGGATCAGGTCACCATGAAGCCTGTTCAGCTAGGGTGTACACAAATGATTTGCACTATTCACCATACTTTCACCCTCGGTTGAGATGAGCGGTTTGGGACAAATGTGCTTAATTTCCCTGGCTGTTGCTTCAATACTATCTGAAAAAATATAAGCCTCTGCTTTTGTCTGGTTCTCATCCTCTGCCATCAACTTTGTCAGAAGTCTGCTCTCTATTGTAGGCTTTCTTTACAGACGCCAGCTTTGCTACCCAAACCCAGCATTCTGTCGTATGTCCGTAACCTTTAAACGTTCCATATACTGCATTTAAATTTTAACAAGGAATTCTGATTCTTTCCAGCATTGTTCGCATTTTCATGAGTCATTTAAAACTAATCAGTGGCACACTTCCACAACATCCGATGTTTAGTAGCGGTCAAATTTTGAAAGCAATATAGCTCATTGGCAACAGGTTGTATAAATATTAACTTATCTTGAACTCGTTGGGGCGGTGAAATATTTCTTTTCATTTTCAAAGCAAGATAAAGCCGACAAAGTGCAATTATTTCATGGCGCTTGGACAGCCGTATATGTATGTACGTAGAATCATTTAAGAAAATGGTGACCTTTGATACAATTCTCCTTCAGCTGGGGACACAGTATCCATTTCATAATTTGAAGCATTTGGTTTACCATGTTATGTAAGAAATCATTACTCGACTGAATCCTTGGAGTCTCCCCAAGAGAAACTACTCACCTCTGAATCGAATAAGACTAAAGGCGCAAGCCATACAATGAACACACAGAAAAGATAAACGAATAACCTCTTTGCGAAGATTCGTTAAGTTTCGTTCATTTTTGCTTAGTTATATGAGAGCGATACATTTCGCTTAAGCAAGTTTAATGAATTGCGACCGTAATCACGACTGTATTCAGTTTCTTTTAAGTTTTGCATACTTAGGTGGGACCACCCCGTTTCACTTAAGCAATCAACGAATGCACGGATATGATAAGCTTGCTAAGTTTCGTTAAATTTCGTTCATTTTTGCTTACTTATGTGAGAGCTATACATTTCGCTTAAGTAGTTAATGAATACACAGTCTAATGAATTTTGCCCGTAATCACGGCTGTGTTCAGTTTCGTTCAAGCTTGCTTACTTAGGTGGGAGCAACCCATTTCACTTAAGCAATCTACAAATGCACTTATATAGCAAAATGTGACTACACTTACACGTTCGTTAAGTTTCGTTCAATTTTGCTTACTTAGGTGGGACCACCCCGTTTCACTTAAGCAATCAACGAATGCACGGATATAATAAGCTGTGACCAAAATCACGCCTTCACGTGACTAAATCATCGAAGCACAGTCTTTTACGTTCGAAGAAACAGCTGCTCAACATTGAATTCCTGGCGCACTATCGTGGTTCTCACCGTATCACGGCGAGTAACTCCACAACAGTACGAATTTCGTCTCGGCAGCTAGTATTCGCGATCTTATGCTTTTGATCATTACCGAAAATTCATGACCATAGGTGAAAATTGGAACAAATACTGAGGTGAAACCCTCTATCTTAGCTATACAACCAAGCTCGGCGTTCCTGAGACCCTAAGATACTTGAACTCCTCAACCTGCTTCAATGGGATTCTTCACTTTAATTGACGTGTTGATTGTCTTGTCACTAGCTGCAATTAAGACTATCGGACAATTGAGACCTCAGAACCCCTCAGAACCCCCAGAACCCCCCCTCATTTCTACGACATGCGTCTCCCAACTTTTCACTTGAATGATGATGATATCCGTAAATGTGATATCTTTTTGCACTCATTGTATTTTGATATATCGGCGTACGATGATCATATCGTTTTAATTTACTCAGTACACTCGTCAGTTCTGACACACTTCAAATCGTCATCAGTTTTCTCACTCCATTCCATTTCACATGAATGGTGAATCTATATTAAATTGATAACAAGAAGTGGTTGTCTGTCTATCCATTTATCGATCTACACAGTCAGACAAGCTGTTTCGTTGAAACTAATTAATTGCTGGGCACCGTCTGCCAATGACGGCACAGTAACTGTGTCAAGCAACAATGGCGAACATTTTTTTTTGTTAGAATCGGCTTCCATTGCCGCGAGGAATGTGCAGATTTAAACTACTTGGTTATCTGCATGGCATCGTGGTGGATGAGTTCATTTCCAAAAACAGAGGGAATTAAAAAAACGCTCCAAAAAAATCAGTCCACTGAGAACTTTGTTGACATGCTCGCTATTTCGAAGAAAAATAAAGAGGCAATCAGTTCCATCTGCAATTTGAATGTCTAGTCGTCAATCTCGTTCAGCATCGATCAGCTCGTTAAGTACTCGAGAAATACTGGAATAAACTAGAATCGCTTAACGGCATGTCTGATACAATCTTAAACATGTTTTTTTCAGATTCGGCGCAATCAAATAAGAATGATAACGATCACGTCGGACGGGATTCAGTGATATTTCAGATGATCCAGATACCGTCAAGAGGTTAAACATAGACTCTACAGGAGATCTGAAGAAAAACGACCCACATTTGTAGAGAACGACGGCACATTATTGTTGTCAACTCGCCAATATATTGGCGTTGGTCTCCTGATACAAGACTGGACATGCACACAAGGAGGTTGTGCTGGCTACTCCATCAAGGTCGATAATGAAATCACCGAGACTCTCAGTGTCAAGAAATGATTTACACAAGACAACGGACATGAGTCTAGACAGGCGTTTTCTGATCCATTGGACATGTAAGGCCCATGGACAACACAAGCCTAGGACGAGGGATTTTCGACTCCGCGGCAGTGAGACAAGGGAACTGTCGCCTACGAAAACGATAGTGGACACAGGTGGCGAAGTACATCAGCCAACTTGACTAAAGATCGTGCCAACTGAAGAGGTTTATCGGCCTCCATCCCGGACTGCGTCATCAGAAATTCTTTTTCTTCTCAATAAAGAACGAGGCTACGAAGTGCACTGATATGTATCTCAGTGTCGTCGAAGAGCCATAGAAATTAAACAACTAGTATTGAATTTTTGAATGTTTATTGATAATTTTTCAGTTGGCATTAAAACTGAGATGCCCGGCAAAAGTTCGGTTTCGGATGCATGATAACGTCGACCTCGATCCGGATGTTATCCACAGCTTATGCAGCCGCTGGCGTTTTGGCCCAATAATTGGGACTAACTTACTAATTCCTATCCGGTAAGTCGCTGTCGCTATGCAGCCCATCCAGATTGTGCTTGAATGTCTCCTTCATCACGACGAGGTGGCCGGCCAAGTGCAGTACCTTCCTTTAGAACCGACCAACAGCTGTCCTCCATCCACTATTGATTGAATCGATGCTCTTGCAATACGTATTACATACAAGGCCTTCCACATACTTAGATGAGCCCATAGCAACATGGGCTAGCCACGAGCTTTTGGACAAAAAAAAAAGGCAGTTGTCAACAGCAAATTTGTCCTTGACTTCGTTTCTAGTACGAGTATTACGAGTATTACAATCCCATAAGGAGTTATGTCTTCTTTAGCACTCCCTCTTCCCACTTTCTGTGCACAATGAGTATCCGGCGTACAACCACTCATAAGACTGCGCACACAAGCCACTGCACCCAGAGCTATACCTGGCTAGCTGGTTTCAATTCCGCACACGAAGTTGGTTGCAGTCCTTCTCCACTTGTGCGCACCACAATAGACACTAGCATCGTTTGCTGCGTTCTCTCAATCAGTGTCCGAATCGAAGACTGAACTGAATGAGGGACAAGAGGGACAAGATTACGTGTGCCGTAGCATAGTGGACAGAAGGCTATAATTTCAAGTCGAACATCAATGTTTCACTTCACAGCACTGCCTCTCACGAGTCACCAGGCATCACCAGCAATCCTCCGACACTACAATTCTCACGTAAAACTTCAATTGTCGGCTAAAAATGTTCCACTCCACCCGTGTCGGAATAACGACAGGCCCACGAACGATTTGGTGCGTTCACTCAGGCTTCGACTTCAGCGTTTAATACGTTCCCCCGCCAGCTCTCAGTAGTCTCACTTGTAGATCATCAAGAATGTCACACATTGCAAGCCGAATCCATCAGCTTTCACCGCACCTAAAAATGAACAACAACAAAACAAACTCCAGCAAAACAGCCAACCTAAGTGCTTTGGAATTCACCTTATCGCACCCGCGCACGTCGCACACGATCGCCGAACGCCAAGAACAATTACTTCCTCTATTTGCCAATCGGTCGACACCCACGGAATGACAAGCCATTCGGAAACCCCTAAATATAGAACACTCACTCAGCCGGCAAATCCGCGTTAACGCCGATAAGAGCTGCTGCGACCACTGTGCTTCGTCGGCGCCATCGCTGATGCCAACCGAATTGGCCGCCCAAGGCGAGCTTCAAATAGTTTCACAAGAAAAAACTCGTTTATCGTCACAAACATTTTATTTGAAAGTGCTCTCGTACAACTAGAAAACTAAACTACGTCGATTTCAATAAATAATCCATTCGCTCACGTTCACGTTCACACACGCGCACTCACACAGTTGCTTAAAATAGTTTCGCTTTAGCATAGATTCACGTCCATCTCTCGGCCGCCTGTGCCGACTTCAGACTCGGCGTCCTGGAAGACAAAACAAAAAAATGGCAAAGGTTATTCCAGTCGATTCCCGACAAGACTCCGCAAGACTTACTGGCTCGGCCGCGCTTCAGAGAACGGCAGCGATTGGTGTGGTCCCTCTTCTGGCCGCTGATGGGGCACGGCGCCATTCTCTCGGGTCCACTCAGGATGAAGCTCGTCTTGATCATGTCCAGACTCTTGAAGAAGATCACCTTTTTGCTCTCCACACCGGGGTAGCTGCAGCAGAGCACCGCGACTATCGCCAGAAGTGCGCAATAAACTCTCGTATTCATCGGGAACTGCTTGGAGGCTAAGGCGAAGGCGAACGCGTGCGGTCTGATCACTGCCCTCTACAACTGATCTCCGTTGACTGAGCCAACCGTCGCGTTGCGAGCTGGCCGCTGATTTGTTTGTACTCAATGACAGACCGAGAAACAGCTTGCCGTTCGGAATGTTATCAAGCGAGCGGCTCGATAAGATACGCAACTCGTTTCCCTTCCGCCGAATGTGCGAGCGGGACGGACCGATGCTCGCTGTCGAGTGCAAATTTCGGAATTTATTAGTGCTTTGGTTTGCCGAGTGGTTGTAGTGAGGAACTTGACGATAAGAGGGCACACGATGGGGATGATGTATGCCGGTACGCGCTTCGCGGAATCCCTTGACGCATGGCGATGACGTTGTCGCCATTCGGGGGATCGCCCCATCCGCATGGTGAATGGGGTGCCGATGACTTGCTGCGGCAATGCAGGAAATTGCGGAAAACTAGCACCTTCACTGATCAAAGGTTAGCGGGAAGTGCTACACTTGACACACTAATCGACGTGGAATGCGCCTTATCTAAAACCATCAAATGCTTTGCTCCGCGCCAACGATAAGATGCGAGAGGTATTATTTTTCACGAAATCAGAGAGAAACACAGAACTTGTTCATCACTAGAAGCACTTTATTGACTCTCATGCTCTTGGCTTGTAAAAAATTGTAAAATGTATAAAAACTAGGTTCTAACGACAAAATAAATAAATGCATAAATTAACACTCAAACAGGCAAACGCACACACACACACAGAGACACGCACTCATCCTTGCATCCTTTCTAGCCTCTTGTCGGCTTCTTGCTGCCCTTGCGCCCTGAAACGAAAAAAAAACACCGTCAGTCGTGAAGCCCTTGTGAAGACTGGTTTGTTTGAAGGGACTTACTTCTTCGGAAACGGGACAAAGGACGACAGGCATTCCTGAAGTCGCGCTGCTGACCTTTCGGACAGTCGACACTGCGGCCATTCAAGATGTAACTCTTGCCCACGGTGCCCTGAGAGTTGAAGAACATCACGTTTTTGCTCTCGACCACGGGATAAACAGCGCCAAGCAGGGCCACCACGAGTAGCGTGTAAAAAATCTTTGAATTCATATTTGTAAGCTCGACGTCTTCGCTCTCGAAATGATTTCCATCAACTGCACGTCGGTTTAGATTTCGCTAACGAGGCAGAGTAGGTGGCAGCCTCTCAGTGAGGCTGTCCGCTGTGCTGTCGACGGCAACGAGGGGATTCCTGGTGTATGAGTTGACGATATCGTTGCTCATCTGGGTGCCGACTGCCGAGAGATAACGTCATCGGGCATGTATTACTAATGCGGTCGCGTGCGTGATTTACTTGAAAACGAGAGTGAAGATTGTCTTGTTTTTATCGTATCGTGGAGGTAGTGGATGTGGATTGTCTGGCTGGACTGGACCGCCAGTCATAGCATGCTTCGCGTATGAATCACTGGCGAGGGATGGAAATGGGGAAAGCGAGTCTGCTGACCCCCCCGAGGTCGCTGTTTATGTTGATAAGGGTTTGTTGCGAGGAAGGTATGTGCGACTGCCTTGAAATATGTTTTTTTTTTAAATGCTACGGAATGCCGTAGTATGTTCGCAATGCGCTTTGAACTCATTGTTTACATCGGGCGGGTAAGGCGTATGGTGTCTCAGTGGCTTGCCGTAACCTATTTTTTCAAGCATTCGTTCTTATGCAGAGCATATGCGCACCATATTTCATCTAAATGCGCACTTCCGCTGAAGAACTAGGGCCACACAATCACCCTTGCAATTCACAAATATTCACACACCGCGTGTGTTCTGGTCTAGATTACTTCGAATTCATTTCCATTGCGGTTTGCACATCAATTAGCATACACCACACGAAACGCAGCGCCGTGTCGTTGGTAATTTAAGTGGATCTCAAGACGATATCGTGTTTTTTCGTGTACCGTCGTATGGTAGGGTTGTTGAACCGAAGTCCAAATTGATCGTCTGGGGATAGTAGCCTATATTTTTGTCGAGAACCTATTTCCTAAAGTACATTCAAATCCACACAGCCCTTAAGGAGCTAGACCTCCGCAAACATCCTACATCAACATTTTCTAATTTATAATATTTGTAGGATTGGCTGGAGCTTGGTGTGCTAAGTGTTGCTTGTGCAACTACTCGTGTAGTGCGTGCCACTGATTTATCACGAGTGCAGAGGACATATACCGACAGTTTCACGACAACAGCGAATGACGAAATTTTTGAAGCGTTCTTTTAACCCGAGAAAAGTGATGTCGTTATAAATGGAAATAGTTGAGTTTGAAATTGAATTTAATGCTGTTCTCTTCATTGCCATTTTCGTATGAAATTGAGGAAGACCGTGTATCTAGTGCTGGCACGTACGTTTTAACGCTTTCTGAATGGAGCTAGTGAGAGTAGAATCACAGTCGGTGCTGAGAATATGGTAAGATCACGACGACGACGACCGAAATTCCTCTGTACGGCAGAATCTTCTATCCTACATAGGTGATGATGACAAGAATTCCGTCTTCCCGACCTCAGTGAAGTCTCGACAGCCAACAAGGCTACTGGGGCCCATGAATTGACTGCGGAACTTTTTAAAGCAGGCGACAGACTCTAGCGAGGTGCATACACAAATTCATCTGTAGGATTTGGTCGGATGAGAGTGTGCCCGACGGATGGAGTCTCAGCATCGTTTGATCTATCTTAAAGAAAGGAGACCATCTTAGCTGCGCCAACTACCGAGGGATATGTCTCCTAAGCGTCGCTTATAAAATCTTCTCTGCCGTTTTGTATCATCGCTTGAAGCCTTTCATAAACAATCTGATTGGTCAATATCAGCACGGTTTCAGGCCAAGAAAGTCCACCATTGACCAGATATTTACACTGCGGCAGACCCGGGAATTCCCTACCGATTCTCACCATCTATTCACTGATTTTAAGGCCCCGTATGACAGTATTTGCAGCATTGTCTAGTTTGGGCATCCCTGCAAAACTCGTCCATCTTTGCAGGGTAACGATGGATATGGCTCGTTGATCTGTCTATATCGGTGAGGATCTTACAGGGACCTTTAATATCAAAAAAGGATTTAGACAAGGTGAATTTCTAACACAATTCTTGAGAAGATCGTGCTTACTTCAGACGCCAACACCAGAGGCACGATCTTTCTCAAGTCGGTTATCATCGAAAGAAATCAACGGACGGTCAGTGGGGCATTTACGAGCATTGATAAGGAAGCGGCGAAGAGTATATTCTGTTTACAAATAAAGTCCATCAATACCGACAAAAAAGAAAATGTACATCTTGGACAAAATGTCACGATGGACAGATATAGATAATTTCGAAGTAGTATGGGACTTTGTCCACCTAGGCTCCGCAGTAAACTCCGCGAAATGATGCCACCGATAATTCTGGTCAATCACTGTGCCTTGGGCATAGACGGCAATTGAAAAATAAAGAAATCTCTCGAAGTAAGACCAAGCTATTTCTATACAAGATCTCGAAAGTTGAACTTCTGCTATATGACGCGCAAGCATGGACGATATCAAATACGGCCGAAGAGATTCTTGATCGCTTTGAGACGAAAATCCTGCGAATTATATTAATTATATTTGGAGGAACTCCACGAGCTGTACAATGACATCGACCTATTCAAACGAAATCGAATGCCTCGATTCAGATGTAGAGTGACTACGAAGTAGAGCATCTGAGCGAATGGAAACCAATGCTCCGACTCGAAAAGTCTTCCAGTCCAACCCCGAGGCACAAAGGAGAGGATATCTCGCCTCCGATGGTGTACCCAGCTATGAAGACCTCAATCTGCTGGGTGTACGAAACCGGAGGTGCCTAAGACCGTACTAGTTGGAGAAGCATGTTGGCTGAGGCCCAGGTCCACCGCGGATTTTAGTGCCCGTTAAGGAAGAACAGTAGTCTACATACTTGGCACAAACAAATTGCAGACGGACACACGAATTCAATGAACATACCTCCTGAACTTACAGTAGAGGAAGAAGAAGAAGCTAAATGGACAGCCCTGGTATAGGTGCCGCTATTCTACAACTAAACTGAAATAGAGAACATTTTCTTGACGACAAGTCCCACTAAGATCACACCTTGACGAATCCTGCGATCGGATCTTGGCCTGCACCCTTATAAGATAAAGTTAAGTCAGGAATTAAAGCCAGTCGATCGTATGAAGCGACGTACGCTCTCGAAAATAGTAGTAGAAAATGATCGATTTCGTGATGAAGTCCATTTTTGATTGAGCGGTAAAACGAATATGCGTAATTGAATTGAAAAAAAAACAAAAACCCCACTGCATCCATAAAGAAATAACTCTGTGGTGTGGTTTTCATGCCGCTGGTGTCATTGGGCTTTTTCGTTTACAACAATGACTGTCGCGTTACAGTCAATGTAGCTCACTACACAGCCATGTACAGACATGCACTGTTTTTTTCGATGGTCATTTGCAGGGACTAGACGTTAGTGAAGTAAGGACTCAACAAGACGGTAACACGGGTGTAAAAATCGTTAGTTAGAGGAGCTCAGAACTAATATTACACGAGAGATAGCTGCCGTTTCTGTCGAAAGGTGCGAATTCTCCCTTAAATCAATTGGAGAGCAAGTGACCAGCAGCACTTTGAAGCTCGTGATGGAAGGTAATTTCTGAAGGCTTCCAATTGTGACGACCGTAGGACAGTGTCAATCAATACAATAAAGGACCTACATTCAGCAACCTTGCTGACTTCTTGTATCAGTTTGCACTCATTCACCATGTAGAGTCTATATTTGAAGATTTGCCATGGTCCATAAGGACCCAGGTCTCACCAAATTGAAGCCCCATTTGAACCATCCCGTCAAGAACCTCAAATGTCCGAGTTTGTGTCGAAACTCAGCGAGAAACTTGGCCAAATCCACCAACAAACTGAAGTGGATGAACACTCCAACCGAATGGACCATTCTGGCCGAGTCGTCGAAAATTGGGCTGAACGAATCGACCGCTGCAAGCGTGCTTTTGGTGGACACATGAACGACGTTGAATTCCATATCTACATAAATAAATATTATACAAATCAATAAAAGCATTTTCCAGATAGTTTATCTAAAAAAAAACTCCTCCTTACAGTCAACGGCGCCTGTCTTCGACCCTGTCTAGCGCACAGTGTGCGCATCAAAAGCCGGGTAGCACAACACTAATCGACACGTATCACTTAAATTCTTTAGCAATTGCATAGAAAATCAATCACCGATCATCAATCACAAACTACAACTTAATTACCCTGAATTGTGTAAGAAAATTAAAATCCCATCCAGTCGTACCTCAATCGTACGTCAAAGCAATCTGCAATCAGCATTCATTTACTTTCCCTGATGACATGAGTTGCGCCACTTAAAAGCGTCAACAGTCATGTTTCTGTGTTCTCGGATAACCCCGGCTATCAGCAGTTAATTGCCAAACGAAAAACCAATCGACCCGGAATGTTAAACGTGTTAACACGTTCATATCTAATCAATGCTCGCCGATACCGTCTTTATTATGGGATAGCGAATAAAGATGGTTTGTACTTCATCGACATCAAACGTCACTCGTTGAACATGAATACTTTTATTTTGGATGTGTGGCAAGGGAGAGCGTGACGAAAACCTGTCGCTTACTCATTCTGGACCTTAAGGACAGAGCTTGAAGACGCTGAATCGATGAGGAGTGAGTCAGTGGGACAACACACACGATGTTGTAAAACCGGTGACAGCTGGCATGCGCAATCGTGAATCCGTTTAAAAATCAGACTTCCCGAAGCGGAACCAAATTTATTCAAATCGCGCGACTAAATGTCGGAAGACGAATGGCCTTAAACGTAAGCAAAAAACAAACGGGGTATCCCAATCGCAAACATTTCTCTTCATAGACAATATGAACAATACAAACGAATAAGTGAGGCGGTCAGGGGAAAACCCGTCCGTTGATGAACTTATTGAGTAATGATGTGACTCCCGCTAAGTGGCAGCAAGCAGCGGGCGCTTGTGCGGTCAGGGAGGGTGATTCATTTGGCTCGCGATTTCTGCCCTGAAGTATAGCTAAAGGCCTTTTACACCTTGTCGTTGTGGGAAAATCCTCGTTGGTCAGAGTCCAATTTTGACGTCACATATATAGTTGGATCTGCGCCGCCAGATGTCGCATTGCGACAGTAAGTCGGACTTTCAGAGAAGCGTGACTGCAATGTGGGGACATTGGGTTCGATTCGTAATCTACGCTCGGCGGCCTTAAACTTGTTCAAGAGGTGATGCGATTCGGAATTCTAATTGAAAACATTCGTTTATTTACCACTCCATTTGCACTGTCGAATGTTGTGAGTCTTGGAAAGAATACAAAGCAGCTGGAAGCACTGTCAGCGAAGGAGTGACCTTGAATAGAAGAAGCACAACGAAGTGCACTGATAGAAACGAGAAAAAGTGCGGGAGACAGAATAGAGCCTAAGCGCTGGTTTACACAAATCCAAAATAACTTCGGTGTTCGATTTTTCACAGAAGAGCGACATGCCAACCCTTCGACATCAACAACAAACCGTCAAGCGCACGGATCATGTTTTCTCCGTCACTGTGCACAGATTGATTTCACTTTCCGTGAAATATGCCATCAAACACCCGGAGCGGAACTGGCGAAATCCGTAGCAAGAAGTTCCTGTGATTCAGGAATTTAAATAAGCTCTCTGCGTATCACAAACGACTGCACTGCATGACCAAATGTTTATTTTTATCCGAAATTTAATTCAGATAGCTTGCCTCCCACGCTATTGTTATTATCAAATACTCATTATTACTTAGCGATTATGAGAATGTTTGTGTACCAATTTATTTTTATACATTTTAAAATACGTATGTTTGCGCAGCCGTGGTTCCTAAACGACTGCTTCTTTTTGAATGGAACTTGGTCGGTAGAGTGTTAATACTCTGGATTAGGGGATGGGGTCACTTCCTCAAAGTATTTCAACTCGAAAATGACAACAAATGTACGCAGATACAAGGAAAATGCTGATCAACTTTTGGTATCGACTGAGAGGTCGGTTAGTAATTCGTTTTTTTTTTCATTTTTTGCATGAAAGACGTAGTAGCAGTTAACGGCGACGATGCACCACAGGGGAGTACCACCAGATATTCCAGATAATGACTTCAATGTTGGTCGAACATTTTTTTAGGGATATTTTCATAGGAAGCGATGCCGGCAACCGAAATTTACTTAAGCCCCCATTTGCATTGTCAGTGAATGGAGAGGTGATTGAACGATGGACCACGAAGATTTAACCAGCACACTGGGCAAAGTTGGGTTATGTGCAATAAGTTGGCTTTGAAGAGCAGTCACACTTAGGCCAGCACACTTAGGCTCGCGGTCAACATGTTTGTTTTGCAAATCCATAGAAATGGATAAGAGGAAGTAGTGGCAAGCGTGGCAGGTGGTGCATCGACTCTTAATCCAGTCTTCTGAAGCACTCACGTCACTCATGACTTAAGGAACATCATATACACATATCGGCCGCAACGCATGGCGACTGATCGGTTGCTAAGCTTCCAAAGGTTTCACAATCAACAACCTGTCCTCTGTCGATGACAGCCTTCTGTTCTCTTCCACGTTTTTGACGTCATGACCTGAAGGGGAACTAACTGAATTCCACAAGCAACCCAGCGTGGTGAAAATTCCACCACCACGCACACACAATACATTACGTCACACACCATTTTAAAGACACCGTCCACAACATCCGACAAAGTCATTAGACTCGCTCGAACATCGACGTACCGTTTCTTCTTTGTCAGTATTTTATCGCTATTTCAACAAACGATGCTCAAGTGAGCTAGCCAACTGCATTCCTCCTCTCCATGAATTCACCCGCAATACTCGTCTCGCCAGGAATGCTCATCAGTTTACCCTTAAGCCTACTTTCGGACGCACAGTTAAATTTAGAGACTCGTTCTTCAGCCGTACTACGCGAATTTGGAATACTCTTCCCAGCCCTATATTTCCCACAGACTACAATCCGCAGATATTTAAGACCAATGTGCACAGGTACCTCCTCTCCCTTTCTCCCTCTATACCTTCGGCCCGTGCTGTGTCTTGACCCCGGACACTTAAGGGTATTAGCAATCCCTTGAGCGCGCGCAAATTATAAAAAAAAAAAAAAAAAAAAAATCCAATCCAAGTCACGAACCATGCGAAGCTTTTCCCTGCTTCAGCGGGAAATTACAAAATCTGATGCATACAGTTAGGCGCCCGGTTCGATCGTGGAAAATTTTTCCTCTACACAGGCACATAGCCGTGATAAGCAACTACTCACCAAATAGACGGCAAATCGATCATGTAACTGACTTGTATTTACTTTCAGAGAATGGCGCGCTAGTGCTCCAGCGTATCCATCAAGTACCTACAAACAATGATCACACAAAGCTCTGATAAACACATTTTCTGTGGGTCCGTAGGAACGGTAATTTATTGAAGAATCCACACGGCAACATGCTCCACTTAGATTTACTGACTTAGATCTACTGTATAAACTATAATTTCACCACCGCATCCGGTGTCGATGTACCGCTACACTATCGCCAGAAAATAAAACACAGATAGGGAGATAGGGAGATTCATGTCACAGTTTCGGATGTCTGTCGCACTTCACGGGCACCTCTATACGCACTTCTTTTCTGAAAAGACCAAAAGATAGACGTTAGAAACAGTCGCAGGAAGAAACGCGTCAGCAGAACGTACCGGAATGCATAAGACGCCTGCAGCTGCCGCGGTGATCACGCCGATGACACTTCGGGCAGGGCTTCTCCCTTTGGCTCGTCGACAATATCTGACCGGTCTTGTAGATGTAGTCACGCGGGGAGTGGAAAATCACTCGTCGGCACTCGCACGGATCACTGAACAGGCCGAACGCACTCAGAATGCAAACAATCACCAGACACTTCAGTTGCAATGAAGCCATTTACTTTCGCCCAAAACCAATTCCAATTGTAAGAAGACGCAAATCGAAGCCCCCCAGATCCTCGCACCGATTATGGCTGTAGTCCAACTGAAGACGCGCTCTCGCTTTCTCAGACTTTAACCGAAACTCTCAAAGATAACAGGCAGAAGGCACCACCACCACACAGCGATTCCAAATCAGTCCGTTCTCGTTTCAACGATTCTGACAAATGACAACTTTTCGATTACGCCTATCTAAGGTATATATACCTTGGCTGGTTGGCACAGATAGTGCGCTGCAGCGTACCGGCCGGCCGCGGAAACGCGGGAGGTGCGACATTGGCTGTCAGGTGTGAAATGTACGTGTGTACCATGTTTCGGTGGTCGCCTTGCGATGGGTTAAGCTAACACTGACAGATCGACCGTACTTTGGACGGGAACACAACTCACGTTGCGAAACGGTAGACGTCGACCGGGCCTTAGTCACTGCCAACTGCCGACTGCCAAGATCGTATAAGTGACGCCGAAGGGGGAGGGCTTGCGTAGTGCCGTCACTGTCACGGCAAGCACGCGGCTTGCGCTTGTCACGGGAGGATACGGCTTATCGACGTTTTGTTTTTTTTTTTTTTTAAATCTTGTCTTCTAAGTCAACAGCGAAGACCATGATGGAACGCCTGGGAAGTACCGGGCGCGTCTCCCTGGAGTTGCATCATTCGGCGTTTCACCGAATTGGCGACTCTAAAAATAGCTCTGATTGCCGGAGTAATGAGTTCCCGGATGTGTTATCTTTCTACGTGTATTTTAGAACTGAACGCTTGCATTTGTTTGTCGCGCACAGGTGTTTACTTGGGAGGATGACGTGGGATGACTGTGCAATGACGTCCTCCTGCCTGCTGTGAGGTCACCGAGATGCTGTGTCTGAGCTGAGCTGCTGACTAACATACTAATGAGTCTGCAGGACTATGCGCTTCGCTTTTGAGTTGTGAAGTGAATCAGTGATTGTGCTGCGCCATCGGAACACTTGACAATAGGAGAGTCGGCGAAACGTTCCACTCCACCGCTTGGGCGAGAAGCCTTCGTTCTGCAGATGGGTTAAAACACGACCATTACCACCACATTGTTGGCTTTATCATTGTGAAGTGTCACAGATAAAGTTATCTGCGGCAGTAAACTGAGAGTGGCCTGACAAGTTCAAACATCAGATACCGCAAACAATGTGTCAGTTGAGAATGGTCAAACAATCGCAGTGTTGCCCGCATGTTGGCCAACGTGGGAAATACGCCGCCATTCGACAACATGCCAAGATGTGAGAGCAGACGTCAGAAGAGGCATTGAAAGCAGGCGTGCGATTACGTCGCGGAATGTCAGTCACGAGAACTTAACAGGCATCTGGAGTGGGCAATGGTAAAATATATCGACCACCATTTCAATGCATTGGAGGTTATTGGGCTGTCATTTGGGTGAATTCAAGGCAAGGCGTTGCAACCGAAGAAAGGTTTGTTGTTTCGTAGCTTGAAAGCCACAGTAAAGCTTGAAAGCTACAGTAAAGCTTGAAAGCCACAGTAAAGGTCAATATTGTTCGGTGACGAGTTCATCGACCGAAAGAAAATTATGCGTATCTATTTCATTGGTGCTGTGAGACAAGTCTCCCGCCTCGGGTACGGTGTTGGAATATACCCGAGGTAAGGCATGCCTGGCGTAAGAGGCGACTGAAAGCCTGAGCTTGAGTAATTGGCTTAGGATACAAGTATAGAGTAGGGACGCCAGAGCTCGTTATTATGACGGATACAAGCTCATAAGCTCTGAATTATTGATCTGCAGCAAAAGGTGGGGCCTACGACCAAACCTAACAGCCGTATGTCGGAGCGGGTATTTACACAAACACTCTGAGTATCTCTGCAGAGTACAGACTCCGAAATTTCGCCAGCACCTTACAAGCGGAAATCGTCGCCATTAGGTAGGCGTGATTAACTTGAATCTCATCCAAATGCAATGCCAATGATAAGGATGGCTATTTTTGTTGACCGTCAATCTGCCATCAAGGTTGTTGCGTCGTCTTTCAAAACCTCAAAATTAGTCAAAGAACCACCTCCTCGTACAAGCCACATCCTGAAAGTCCTTCGGATCAACGCTTCCAGCGTTGCCACCGGATTTTGCGCAATTACACGAGTAATGTAGGCTTTCAAATCCTGGCTCATTGCTGGCTCTATTCGTTGTATATGTATATGTAAAGGTAAAGGCAGTTGAAAAAAGAAGTCTAAATGGATTTATCAAGTTTTCTTTGGCTCGCTCACGAAATTCACGACATGCTGTAACCGATGCATTCCTGATGGGATTCTGTGTGTGGTATTCAATGTCACCCAGTATTCAGCATGACCAGTTAGAGATGTGACAAGAGAATAGTAACAAAGTTGACGTGGGCTGAAGGTTGTTCTTAATCCAGATTCGAGAACAACGTTTATTGGCATTGGACCATGCGCTGGAGCGCAGAAAGTGCCTGCACCACCAATTAAAGCCGTAGCCGGCGATGTACACAATGACAAATATAGTGTGAATGAACCAAGAACGGTGAATACAGAGGCTTGCATGCCACAGAAGGAATTTCCACTACGCCAGCTGGCATATCTTATCAGCCTCAATGGGATCTCTTTAAGGAGTGTTTGAAAACTCATACTGATTTTGAGATTTACTAGTTCCGTCTAACCGCCCTCCTATTCAGTTGTGGCAAAAGAAGGAGAATTGTTCTTGAGTTGACTCATTTTAAAAATGTTCGACGAGCACAGTGACTACTCATAGTCCGATCATGAGTTGTCAGGGATCAGTTCCTCTCAGTCTCTGATGACAAAATAGTCAGGGAATGCGTGCAGATGTCTCTTTGTTTCGTTCGGAGTCGTCTTGTCAGTGCAATCTGTCAATTCAATCAAGAATGCATAGTCATTTATGTGGCCAGAGACGGCGAGGTAGCAAAAATCAGCCCTGTCTGAAGTATTTGGGACGGAAACTGGAACGGCAGCAATATTCTCGGCACTTCGACCAACCCGTACTACAGCGCGGACATTTTCTCCGAATTGTTAAACATGCACTGCTCCATTAGAATCCCTGATTATTCCAGTGTTTTTCAAGCACAGGTCCTGGCAGTCAAGGAAGCGGCCAACATGATATCATTGTTGGACTTGGAATTACCATCTTAATTGACAGTCAGGCGACCATCAACGTAATTTTGGAAACAAGTGGTCTGCTGCCGCGAAGAGCTTAAGCTCGACAACTCTCTGCTGGGTCGTGAGTCAAATGGACATAGCCGGCAATGAGGCAGTGGATGAACTTGAAAGAAAAGGGCAAGATCAAATGTATCAGGCCACCTCTTGCCGACGTCAAGAAAAAAGGTGGATGACGCAACCATTCAGTTAGCCAATAAAAGGTGGACTTCTCGAACGACCTGCGAGATCACTCGGATGCTGTTCAATGCGAGGAGAAATTCCCTCTACGGCCATCACAATGAGTCCACAAGGACCAAATTGAAAAGTGGCTCACTCGTCTAACCACTTATCTAACCTAGCCAATGAACTGCGTATCTTCTGGGAGGAGAATTACGACCAATAATTGGCAATAACGCTCTTAAAGTTGCCCTCACTGATTGGTTCATCATTTAAGGGAGGACTGACAATGGTAGTTCAAATAGTTGTATCTTCACTGGGACGTAGGGCATCTCTGCTTTCTTGATTCCAGGGGGAGCCCACATATCCTCAAATAGCAGCCAATCATCATCCAATTCCAAGATTCATCAGTCAAACATAAGTTCTTTACGACACCCCGCGCTTCGCCATAACACTCGGAACGACTCATATTCGTTAGGGAGCAACGCTGCCTGCACTTGACTTTGGAATTGCGTATACGCCGCGCCGTCAAAGGGTCAAGTTGCAACGGCATGCACTTCGCTGGCCCATTTAAGGCTTTCCGTACCGTATGCGTAGTGCACTAACCGCACTCGGGCTGGTGTTGACGCATTGGTGTGCAATGTGAATGGAGCTCGAGCAGAGTGGGTGATGATGCATCGGAGTGTACTTCACGCTCAATGCATGCTTGGAACAATGAACTGATGATATAATTATGACGTTGCGCGAGAGAGAAGATCGTGGGAATGAAATGAAAGAGAGAAGTGCGATCAGTAGCCAGACCAATGCAATGGGGGGCTGCGATTGAAAAGGATGACGGATGGCCTGCGTATGTTGCAACGGGGCGTTACGGACAACCCCCTAGTCAACTTTCAACATACGCAACAATCTTCTAACGAGAGACATAATCAGGAAACAGAAAAGGACCAGCGGTTAAATTGAAATCACTGCAATTGTGGAAGGAACTCCGTTCTGAGTTGAATCCGTTCCTAAAGACACCAATCCCCCTGCTTTCAAAGCACTTCTTCAAGGAGAACCTCCAAGGCAGCATTCCCTCCTGATCCTACTGGATGTCTGAGTGCCAGACGCCGGATGGTCCTTTGCGAGTCTGCACAGTTGGGCGAGAGCGTGGCTGCGTGAGATTACTCAAAGTATCTAAATTTCCTGTACCCGAACCACTGTATCGTCTTTCATGTAGAAACGATAATGGAAGCCTTGTCTGGGCTAAATAACGATGTGGAGAGCCAGGCGGCGATCAAGACTCTGAATGTAGTCACCCTTCTGTCTCTTAAAGATGTGGCCGAGTATTTTGGCATCAATCTCATGTGGGTGCCGGCACATTGTGACGTTCCAGGGCACTAGTTCTGGCTCTTTCCGGTGGAAGGAAAATACATCTTGAGGCTTACTTGAAACGATTGCTCACACCAATCGCAGATGATCTCATGGCACAAGGTGCCTCACTACAAGACAATCATGGCCTACTCTCAACCCGATCGCACTGAGTAGGCCTCAGGCCCTCAGGACTCTCATCGACGTTATCAATGGACACTGCGCCATTGGAACTCACGCCTTAAGAACGGGTCTGCCTAACAATGTCTTTCGCAGAAGTTGCAGAGAAGAGGAAGTGGAGGAAACCACTTTTGAAACGAAAAGTCATCAAATTCTTTATTAACGTGGCCGAACTAAGCGACACTACTGCTAGCGTTTGCAGAGTATGATGGACTAGAGGACTGGAATACAAGGGGCTGGCTTTAGTGTGACCCCTGCAAGTTGGCTGTCAGTCACCTTTATCCAGCGTATTTGCCGGATTATAAGCCCAAAAGATGAATACCGAATCAGAACACCAGTCCTTCTAAGTCCATCATCGGAACAGCACAAAAGGCAGGAGTTTCAGGTCACCAATGATTAATGTGGGTATCAGGCATTCCAGTGATGGCTCCGATGAACATCTTCCAATTGTACAATCAGATGTACGATCCTCACAGCAGTTCATGAAATGCATAGAATATCGATGGCACAAAAGTCGGAACATAACCTCAGTCTAGATTTCCTTTCCGAGTTGGAGGAGGTTATTCTAGTCACACACTTATACATTCTGGCGCATAGACAAGACTGTTCCGGCCCGAAGAGACTTAGACTACACGCCAGTTGCACAACCCAATAGAATACCGCCACGACGCCAATGGCGCCCACAAGAGTACGTAATTAGACGCTGGTACGGTATGGAGAGGCTTGTTGGATGATGTCCAGGTACATCCCGAAGCAACATCAAGAGAAGAAGAGGTGTTGTTGTGTAAGTTATTTTTTTTTTGCACAGGATACGAATCGACGCAGATGGCCACTACCAGTTTTCCCAGTGATCCGAGTCTCAAATCTGCAAAAAGGCGACTGGTCTCCATTCAGAATCTGCTGCTGCCTTTTTGCGCGTGCTCTTCTTCGACGCGCAAGAGGGGATGGGTGGGAACATGCCTGTATGAACCACACATCGTGTACAACTGCCAGAAAATAATTTGTGCTTGACATTAATTTCTCCGGCGTTTGGCGTCGGCTACCAGGAAGTTCTTTAAAAAAAACGCAGGTACAAGCCGCTCCCCCTGCACCAGCATCTTTCGTGCATGCACTGACGTGACACCGATAAGTCAGTGATTCACTGTCGACTCGTGCAATCGGTCCCCAAGCACACACTTCGTCTCGTGAATCAGGCAGTCGTGAGTGCCCGAAACTGTGTCACTTGGTGTCATTGCCCGCCAGCCCGCAACAAGTCAGACTTTACTCCAATTACGACGATGAAGAGTGCTCTGATTCATGTCAAACTGACCGCATCACAATCCAATGAAACCTAATGAAACGGAAACACATGATTCATGCATGCGCGAGTGGAAAGGGCCACTGGCTGCCCGGCCCACCGATGGTATTCAATTGAACAATGAAACACGCTCCTCAGTCTATAATTATCGCACTCTTTATTACAGAACACTTCACAGCCCAAAAAGATTGTCAAATACCTCAGGCAGATATTATTTATAGGCCCCCAAGGAGAAGTGGTTCTCCGAATCTGCCGAAGAGTCGCCGCCGCGCCGCCTCCCTCCCTGGGCGCACATGAATTACAAATTAATCGCGTGGACACCACTTGGCACCCGCTTCCATCTGGTCAACGTTAAAACTAAAAATACCCATCCATCCATCCGTCCGGTCCGTCCGTCTCCAGCTGCTGTCACACTGTTCTTGGCTCATTCACACCACGCTCGCTCTTAGGTCTATCGCCGGCAATGACTTAGGACGTTTCACCCTCGACCAGGAGGAACCGCGACACTGATTCATGTGGTCAAGCTGTTTGCAAGGAGTCTCCAGCACTTTGAGCAGTCGAAATTTTCGGAACGACCCAACCGCCGAATAGTTGGTCGCCAGTGACCCGCCAATGAGGCTCCACACGATCAACAGCATCAGAGCAATTTGGACAGCAAATGCCTTAGAAGTCATCTCGGCAGAGTCGCGAAACTGATTAAACAAACAGTCGTTAAAGTCACCGACACGCCGAGCTTTCGGTGCGACTCGAATGAACACTTAACCCAATTGCGAGCGAAACGCTTTTTTATGCCGAAGCGCGGTTTTCCCGCTGCTGGTCCAGGCCAGGTCCTCCTCTCTCCAAGTGGTCTCGTTGCTATGCGTGGGTGTGCGTGTTCATGTTTGTGGCGGACATGAGGAATTCATTACCCAACGGAATTCCAAGAAAGAAGGGTGCACAGCCAGACACGGCGCCGAAGTGACGTGCTGTGACTGCTCATTGGAGTGGGTATGTATGCGAGTACCCTCAGAAAGCCCAACTGGATGACATAATGTGGCGAAATTGTCTAGCGGGGCGTTTGGTTGGGGGTAGGTATCGCGCTCCGCAAATATTTACCATGACATGTCAATATTTTAACGTAGTGCAATCTTGTGTGTGCCCCAACCGCGTTAATCGGCGTCTAGATCGGTGTGTCGGCTTCCGATAACAATGGAGTATGACTGTCACAATGTTTACCCTCTCATAAATCATTTGTAGCCGAGTAGTTGTTGGCGGATTTCGAGAACCTCACATGGAGGCGTGCCGTCACTGGAGCGCCCTGACAAGTCACGACGCGATCGAGCTGAAGCATATGACAGATGCTGTGTGCTTAAGCTTTAGCAAGTTTGCACTCGCTGAGTCAGCGCATGGCATCTGGAATCTCATATCGGTGGAGAGACGTTCGCGCCCCGGTCTCATGAGTTTGGGTTGGCGTGACTAATTCACACGAATGGCGTCCGCTAAGCCTTTGCCAGACGGCGCTTAATTTTAGCACTTATTTAGCTTTATTTACCACTATCCTCGCGGTTGGTGATCTTTGGGTGGTGACTTAGTAAATCTTCTATCCTCTGGTTGACTCCTGAGTAGCTTCCTCCCGGCGAGTTGAATCTGAAGAAGAGATCGCTTAGCTCACTGTCTGCCGTTGATACCACGCGCTTTAAAATGATGAACATGGAATGAAATAATTTCTTGTAGCATAAGGTGGCAGGCGCATACACCACTAGGCTTCGCATCAAAGAGTGTTTGACCGTAGGCTGGCGAGACACCGCAGTAGAGGATGTCCACGTTTAAGGTGGTGCATACTTTTGTAGAAGAACCTGAACCGAATTGGTTAGTATAGCAGTCTTTGACTCTGAGCTCGTGGGACAATGTATCAACACACAAGTCGAGGAAGACTTCAGCCGGTTTGGTGTGTGAAACTGGAGGCAGCTGGAGAGAAATCGTGCTGTCTGGACAGACATGTTGGGTGAGGCCCAGGACCACCTCTGACAGTACCGCCCTAAGAAGAAGAAGAAGGAGAAGGACAGTCTGCTGAGGCAGAGGTTAGCCGTAGACTGCAGTGTGATTCAAAGAAGAAGTCGTAGAGTAGCACCAGCCTGGCAGCTAAGAGTCACAGCTGCTGCACGGTGGTGGGTATTCCGCATGTTCTCTATCCACCTTGCAAGCAGCTGGTCGCAGTATAGAACACAAGCAATGCTGGCTCTCTGAATGAGGTCTGAAAGAGTCTTCGACCATTTTGAGGCAAAGCATTTGTCACGACTTACTAACTAGAGATGACTCATTTTGTACGCCCTATTGATATCCACATAAGCACCTAAATGCCTCACAATGAAATTGTTTTCGTTTTAAAAAGCTTTTTTTTAACAGAATTGTCGAAAATGACTCGAGGGAGTTGAAGTCGTTAATTATGCAAGTTTTTCGTCCCATACCCCGAGCCTGAGAGTCGACGCTCATACTGTCACACTGTGGCTACTGAAGGGTTTCATAGTCCACACATAATGCCATGAACAGACATTAGACTAAGTTAGGTTGGAGTGGCTGACTTCAGATGGCAGTCACACTTAGGCCGAAGTAGATCCATTGTCATACCACGCGGATTGACTAAAATTGGAACCAGTTGGTGCTTATAACAAAGCGTTGAAGCTGGTCTCTAGATGCAGAGTACCTACGACTGGCCAGGGCGCTACATGAGCAGAGGAGGTGATTTATGGTCTCTACATCCTCTTCATCCATGCAGCTTCTGCAGAAATCATTGTCTGGACCGTGGAGCGTGAGTCCTGAATGTAGGTCCTGAATGTAGTCTAAGAAGACTGAGCGATCGTTTGAAATAAACTGTTGGCCATATTTCCTTAGTTATAAGGCAGGTTCAGGAGATGGCAGGCTGTGGCATGGAAGATGGCACTTCTCTTGTTATGAGAGAAGAGGTAGTTTCGAGTTCATCAGTATGTCACAGTGTCCGGCAACCACATTAAAAGACAGCCTGCAATAAAGGGATGTTTTTGACATTGAACATGACATTGTCCAAGCACTTAATTGCGGCCTGATTGTCTGAACAAATGGTGATATCTGATTTGAATAGGCATTGGGCCAGGAAAGTCCCTCTTTTATCGCAATGGTTCCTTCCTTAAGAGCGGTACAGTGATCGGGAAGCTTAAAAGAGATAGCAATATTGAGGTCTTTGGAATGGACACCTTCACCCACCCTTCGTCAGCAGGGTAGCAGACAGCTTCTAGTTGTCAGACATCCATCTGGAAGGAATTCTGGTGGAGAATTTCTTCTCGAAGATAGCTTGGGATAGTAGGCGGTGGGTGTTATTGAGAAGAAGGTTGAATGTGTTAAGAACAGTTGAGTGGCCGATGGTAAGTTCGGACCACATTCGGAGTATTTTCAATGTCATGGCTGTGCTGGCTGCTATTTATTTGCCAAATATTTCCAATAGCGGAAGATGGAGGAGTACGTTAAGTGCGTCTGGCGGAGTGCTTTTCAGCGCTATCTTCCGTCGAAGAGTACAATATCCGTTTTTTGTGGGTTAACGCCGAGTCTGGATATTTGTGTCCAGCTTATCGAAGGCGTTCTGCATTATGTCTATTAGAGTGGAGACGAATTTGCCAGATGCCGCTATTTGGCAATGAATTTGCATCCAGCCTCTTCTAGTATTAATAACAGCTCATTTATGCATACAAAGAACACAGACTTTTCGGTTACGGAGCACTTTTCGCATCACTATTTGGATGCCTCCGGTGTTTGAAACACAAACTGGAATGGCTTCAAATTTCCAGATTAGAGGGAGAGAGAGGGAGAGGGAGAGGGAGAGAGAGAGAGAAAGAGAGAGTAAAACTGTCATAAACTTGGAATATTCCGCATTCAAACCAGTAAAGATGGAGTACCCCAGGGAACGGCTTTCAGTCATCTCCTTTTTTCAATTGTATACTTGTTGTGTACCGCTAGACAAAGGAACCGTACTAGAGACATTTGCTGACAGTACGGAGTGCTCTTGATCTGTTGTACGAGTGCACAAACATCGCGGTGTCCATATAAATCACTAAATAGTCTTCAAATGACGGGTACAAAGAGTAATCGGGCTGAACCGGCCAGCAATAGGGACACTTCGTCATTGGCAGACGCGCTTAAGGGAGGGATCTTCTGCAAAACGTAATGAAAACGGCACTCAGAATCATTAATTTTCCACAAGTCAGGCGAAGTCTGCAATGCCTTGTCAATGGCTTTGTTGATATTGGGAGATTCATTTAGACTTTTTTTCTTCAGTAGATCTTTTCTGGCAGGGACACCGCTAAGTCGTAACTGGTTTCATTGTGTCATGCTTGTTCAGTATTGTTTGACAAATTTTTGTGTCAAATTGTTCAAATCGGCGTGCACTTGTTCGTCTACCTTCTGGGTCCATTAAGCGATCGAAACAACATTACTCGTGTAATTGGGCAAAATCCGGTAGCAACGCTGGAAGCAGTGATCGAAATTAAACTTTCAGAATGGACCTTGTACCACTTATAAGTATATATGTATGTATATGGGTGGCACTACAGCCTATGGAGGGCCAGGGCCTAGCTACTCAGCAACCGTGCGTGCTATTGTTCTCTCACGAGTGGTAGGGACCTACCGTTTTATGCTGATTCCGAATGGCCAATTTTAGAAGCTTTTTTCTAGACAGTTATACTCTTTGAGCAATGTCAGTGACACGAAAGAGGTGGGCGTGGTGGCGTGAAAGTTATTTTTGGTCGTATTGGGAATCGAACCCAGACACCGAGGTTCAAGTGAGAAGGAGTCGATGCACAGACTCACAACGCCACGGCCGCCACACCACTTACGTAAAAGTACATTCAAAAAGAAAATGTCAGGGCTTGTTCTTTCCGGCCGTAATAAAGTTTCCAGCAAATTGAATACATAATGAATCACTCATTGTTCAGTGTACTACAACTTAAATTAGCCTAAGTGTGACTCCTCTATGCAGTCAATCCATTTGAAGACTATTTTACCCGCACTCTGTCCATGAAACCTGATGCGTACCCCTACAGGAAGAGGCACAATGTAAACAACTAGTGCAACATTCCCATTCGACAAAGATTCGGAAGGTTCCACAACTAAGGAAATCCACTGGCATGACTTTATTATTGTGACCGTAAATAGAAGCCACCATAAATTCATTATCAGTCGAAGAGCCCAAGGCAGTTGCGAGACATGTGTGCCGGACGCGTCTGGCATGTGGCGTGTGGCACATATCAGCTAAAAATGGAGTACCCAATTTGGACGCACATTTGAATGAAACTGATAACAGCGAGGAGAGCAGTCCAAAGGCCACTATCCGGTGACGCCAAAACGACAAAAATAAACATTAAGTAAGCGATTAAAATAGTCCCGGCACAGATCTGGCGATCTGAACTCCGATAATATTGCCAGTTCGGAGTGTTTCCGAGGCGAGCAGCTGCGCCCCGTTCATGTTGTCAAGCAGTGCAATCACCTTCAGCATCCCTCTGTCGTGCTGCTTTATGTGGAACATCATTTATTCGACTGATAAGCTTCAATGAACGCGATGTCTGAGACGTATTTCATTCAGATTTCATTCAAATACGGGGAAATTCATGTAAACGAGGTACCCTTTCGGCATCCCACCACACCGAGCTGACACACGGAGATCAATCCAGGTTCCAAATTGAATCAACAACAACAAAATAATATTCTAAAACTTATTTATTTCTATTTGAAAAGAAGCACATAACACAATCATTGCTACGACTACGTTTTCTTGGTTGTCCGGCACTCGCCCTTGTGGTCCAGTTGGCACCTCTCCTTGGTGGAGAACAAAAACCGATTCTCGATGCTGAAGCTTGTATTCTGCGATGGAGCCGGTAGACCGTGTGTCGCCATCGGATAGCTGCACAATAGAATCACGCCAAAAAAGATCCCCAAAAACGCACCAAGAATAACTTTCGGCAACATTTCACTAAGAGACTACTACTGCTGCTGCTGTTGCTGTTGCTGTTGCTGCTGATGGCTTTCACTGTTCTAAATATTCTGGTGCACAGCGAATCGGAGCTCCTTCTTCGGACTGACTGCTTGTCGTTGGAACTATCAAGCGCTATCAGCATTCGTGGTTCAGTAGGTTAAGTAAATGAAGTCCAATACAACAGCTCGCTTATCGCCACAGCTCTCTGTGCTCTCAATTTCGTTTGGTGGTCAGTCTTTCGGTGGAGCACTTGCCAGTGTGGTCAACCCGCTTGCACGGTACCATGCCGAACAGCTTCAGCGTGCGCGTCCACACGGCCGGTCTGTCTGTATCAGTGGCTGCGGTGGGATCAACTGGGGCAGCCATTGTTGCGGCGATGAGGTTAATTGTCACGAAAAGCAGGAGCACAATCCTGACTGTAGTTGCCATTGCGATGATGTCTCGACGACGTTCAAGTGAACAATGCACCGAGACAGCCGCAACTGGGGCTTCAAATAGTGCTTCAGTTCCTCGACTGGCGATCAATTGCCCACTGCTGCTGTTCAGTAATTGGTGGCGAAAGTAGGTCCCTAATTTGTGGGGCAGCGCGTGGACGTCAATAATGTAATAAGCTTGGCCTTCCCCATCGCACACAGTCAGTGGCGAGTTGTTTGTTGTTTGTTTGATGCTGTGTGAGTCCCCCGGGCACGTGGTGCAATGATGGGCTGGGTGGAGAGTTCAATCGTTTGATAGTGCTGGAGGACAGGAGGCAGAGACTCGATTAGATTGAAAGCTTTTTCGGTAGGATTCCCACGGCAGCTGTGTGTCACCGAGGGGGCCAGCGTGATCAGTGATGTGGGCTTCCCAAGTTCAAGTGAGACTTGCACATCGATTGAATATCAGTGAGTTGGTCTGGTTTCCGAGAATTGTTAGCTATTCCTGGAAGTTCGTGTTACATAGTCGCTATTTGTGGGTACTTACAAGGCTGATCAAATTGTTGTCGTTTACTGGGGCGACGAGGTCAATGAGCGAGCGATGCCAAAGCAAAGTGATGACTCCCGTGATTGTTGTTGCGCTCATCTGTCGCTCACATGGAGATACATTTGCATTCATAAATAAAATGACGACTATGGATTTTTGGCGATGGCATCACTGGCTTTCACCATCGTAAGGGGGTCATAGGATCAGTGACCTGATGAAATGAAATGTTAATCAGTCACCACACTGACCAATTACTACTGACAGGCTCCGCAGATCGTTGGTCAATCGAAGCAGTGAGCAATCCCACTGTTCAATCACCACTGATTGGTGATCAGGCTTTTGTTGTACACACCAGTGATCTGTCGCTATCCCTCTAGTATGTCACCAATCCCACTGATCAGTTATTAGTCACAACAGATCAGATGCCACGGGTCGGAGATCAATCCCACTCAAGAGTGATCCGTCACAATGGTTGTTTACAATCAGTTTACAGAAATCAATCTCAGTGATCAGTGACCATTCTGAGTGATCAGTGGACCGTCTCAGTAATCAGTGATCAGAGATCAATCTCAGTGATCATTCTCAGTGACTAGTGATCAATGATCGGTCTCAGAGATCAGTGATCAGTGGTCTTTTTCAGTGATCATTCTCAGTGATCATTCTCAGTGATCGGTGATCAGTGGGCTGTCACAGTAACCAGTCGCAGTTATCAGTCTCAGTGTCCAGTGATCAAGCTGAAAGATCAATGTCCGATCAGGCCACTGCCTCAATGATCAATCCCACTGATTCAGTGCATTTCCGTTCAGCCATAGTTTCGACTGATTATTGATACTGATCGTCGTTCACTGATTCCTGCCCGAGAAAAGATTCCCCACCGCACATTTTACCTCAGACGATGTAGCTGTTCCTGTCCCAAGACTACTTCGGCTAGTGTACGCAGTCGTATTTCTCTTCCTGCTTCCAAGAGACACAGCACCATTTCATAACCAGTCCTCGTCGAGATTTTAATCGTGAAGGACTCGCTCTTTTATGTTAGCACGTTCGTTAACTGCCACTGAATCAGAGTGTAGCCACAAGCATGGAAGTCTTTAATGGATTTCGATGATCGCTGTACTTTCCTATGGACTCCCTCGCCGTCTGTCAATGAAAACTATTTCAAGCATAGTGCACTTGAAAGGGCCTCAAGTGTTCCGCCAAACCGAAGGTCTTCCGCCAATTACTCATCGCCCCATCAGAGGCATCCATCAGCAGAGCGAGCACAAAAATACCACAACCCAGTGAAAGGATATCCATCATCTCGCGAACGAACAAGCATTCCCACGTCAGTCGCGTGCGTACATGCGTACAAGCCCCGACACAAGTATCTGTGAACTAAATTAGTATCCAAACCGAAACGATCTCCCATTCCATCAGCATGAATGACTTCATAGAGTGTGTATCTAAACGTTGCCCAGTGTAGTTGTGTCGTCTCTCCCACGCGCACCGCCCCATTCGACGAGATGCTCACAACCGCTCGGCCACGGACTCTCCGGCCAGAGCACTCAGTCTTTCGAATCGTCTCTAGCAACGAAGGCGGATCTTGCACGGGATACACTTTAGCGATTCCGATTCCGATTCCGATCCGCTCGTTCGTCCGTTCACCGTCTCGCATACGGGCTTCATCAGCAAATCTCACTGTGCAACCGCAAACGTCATTTTTGTGCCGTGTGACTTCGTCACAAGACCGATACCAGGGCAGCCCGGCTGACTAAGTGCGCGACACTTTACGCTCACGTATCACTCGACCGATCCGATACTCCGAGCCCGCATTCTTATCGATCCAGATACTCGAACACTCAATGGGGAAATCGAAAATACCGTTCTAAAAATACCCCACTCACTATTTGTTGTATCGGATTTATTCAGTGTTCTCGTTGTGTTCGCTTGTTTTTGCTCGGTTTTTAGATTCATTTCGGTTCCGTTTCGCACCTCAGCCTCTGCTAAATAAACAAAAATTCTCTGGCGCCGATCCAATGATCCGACTCGCTTGTGCCCGTATCTGCTGCTGAATTGAGCTGACGAAGGTCCGTAATCCGTATATCTCGAGATTTCACGGGAAATTGAGGAAAGATTTACAGCAAATGCTTGGCTGTTCGTCGGACGGCTGCTACTGCGGAGCTAATTGAATCTTTTGTGTGTAACAGGTGGCGTTCCGCTGGGATTGCAAGGTCATTGCGCGCACTGAATCACCGGGCACAGGTTGCAATGTCAAATTCATGGATTGACAGCGGCGATGGCACCGGCATTTATTGTGACGCTGACGCGGATGCGAACTTGCTTCATTTGAAACTGAAGAAGCCGAGTTCGTGGAAATGGGAACTGACGACGTCGCGATCATCGCCCAATATAGCGATGCCTAGGATTGTGTTATTCAACGACAAGGGTGATTTGTTGGTGGACGCCAATCGTCAGGTCGACGAGGCGGTCTATCGGTGTGCACGGGTGGCACCGCGGCCGCCCAAGCGGAGGAACAAGAAGCTACTGCGGGCCGTGACCACCAACTTGGAGCGGGCTCTGCAGGAAGACGAAGACACCGGGTTGGGATCGCTGGACTCCGCCGAGAGACAGAGCTACAAACAGCGCGACATGGCGGCGCAGAACCACGTTGAGGACGTCTCGCGGACCGTGATTTTGGGCGACAGGCGAACGAAGGGGCACAGTTCGTGGAGGAGTCGAGCGACTCCGGACGACGTGGACATTGGATCGCTGCAGATTTGCGAGGCGACAGACTCGGACCGCAGTCCAGTGCCGAGCAAGCGCAGTCCCTCCCAGCCAGAGGAGGACGTGAACATCAACGTGCCGTGGAGGAGAAAGTGGAGCCTCAAGGGCAAGAGCATAGATCCCCCCAAGGTCGCCAAGCGATCGGCAAGCCAGAAGGTTATGAATTTCACCCCATTCTCAGACCAGGGTGACTCGCCGGACAGACTGCCGGTTGCCAAGGTCTCACGGAAGCCTTATCACTCCAACGGCCACCTCAACGGTTCATCGCCCATGGCGGAGCCCTTCGAACGGCGTGCTTCATCGTTCAAAGAAGTCCACTTCCAGGTGCACCCGCCGTCCGACGATGAGGACCGCAAGCCGCGGGAGAAGCGCCGCTATCGTCGCTCCAACACCAGCGCTCGTGCGCCTCTATCCTCGTCCGGATCGATCCTCGAACGGCTCAGCTTGATGAAGTGCCGCATGTCATCCCCCGAATTCGAAACCGCAGCCAGTCACGAGGTCCAGATGGGCCCCAGGTACTTCCTCAGAACCAGTCGAGCGGGCACTCTGGTCGTTGCCGAGGAGAACACGAAACAGCGCCGCATTCGCCGCAGAACGCCGAGGACATCGTCCGCCGAGAATGTCCTCAGCCCGTCCAGCTCATCGCTGATGCCGATCGACTCATTCAAGCAGAAAGGCCTGCTTGGCTACAATTTGGGCGTTCCCTCGTCCCAGAGTCAGAGCATGAATAATTTCGGCGAAATGAATGGAGCCCGTCCGCGACGGAAGGTGATACCGATCCGACGGCACCGGAGCGACGGCAACATCATTCTGGCGACCTCATCCGATGACGACAATCAGGGAAATCGCTGCGACAGCAGAAGCAAGCATCACAGGCCAACGTCATCGTCGTGGCGGCAAAATCCAGAAGGTGAGTGCCGAATACACTTGAGTTTCTGATCGATCTGAGGGGGAAGGGCTGTAACTTCTAGTTGTTGTGTGTCCATTTGGTGTTGAGATAATGATTGTTGCCACGAAGGTTCGAAAGCGGATCCACTTTGCTCAAACCTCTCAATTACACGCCAAGGAGGCGATCTCTCTGGAGACGAGTCAAAAGCTTTAAATCCCTTCAAGAGATTATTCCATTTCGTCAACGACTTTGGACACATCAGAGACCGGTCGTTAGTCCAGCAACTCGGTTGGATCGTTAACCACATCAAAGTGCGTCTGATTACTCTTCTTCGGCTGACTCATCCCCCAATTTACGATCACTCTGTGCAATCTTCCTCAGCTGCTCTTTAAGTGTGTCACTTTTGATTCACAGCAATTGTTGAAACCCATTAACAGCGGCTGGCAGTTATTTTTATTGATCCTGTTCAGCTCAAGAGTTCATGACTTCGTGCATAAGCAACGACCAATCACGCCCATTTCGTGATGTCGCTCTGCATGCATCTCTCTCCGGTGGCAGCACGCCATTTTTTTGTTGTCAAAATGCTGTGCTGGCTGTCCGTGACAAGAATTCTTTCAGTTTTTGTTATGTTTTACATCGTCGTTGGACGTCTTCTTAGAAACCCCATGGAGTGTGGGATTATCACCACCACGCTTGTAGTAACTTTTACGACGTGCCTGCCGTGGCATACTTGGTAAGTGCGTCGACTCTTGCTCTAAGGGTTATGTTGCCAGTACGATGAACTTTTATCATACACGGCTCCACTGCTTTCGAGTCACTGACAATACCCAGAGTTTGACAGTCTTACAACGTCTACTCATACTTCGCCATTCGAAGTCGACCCAAAGACCGGCAAGGAGGGTTGGTGAGCCTAGCCATAATCGCCCCAACGGAGTCTCTGACCCTCTGGGGGCAAGCACTGCGCACTTGGTATACACTTTTTAATGATAAGACGCAGAGAGAGAATAAGCACTCACCTAGACGATCTTTCAGTCGACAATGTGATTGATGTACACGGTGGGCCATCTAGTGGTTTCTTTTTAAATCATAGGCTAATTTGACACTGACAGCTGTTTCCCGATCGAAATCTTGATAGAAAGTCTGCATCATACCTCCGCGAAATGAGTCACTTTACTCTCAAACAACGTTAGGAAATATTGAACAACTTATTTCCAAAGTGAGTGCTGTGTAGCCCAAACAGTGCGTTTTTTGAAAAGAAGAAGTTTTGGCCGAAATGATGCGCGACTGCTGTACGCAAGTTGTTCGTGCAAAAAGTTCGTGAGCCTGGCATGCTAATGGACAACACTCATGGTCCCCGAGATCGTACGGTGCGTGCGCACAGGTGAGAATGTTGCTGCCGTGGCCTTCTTCGAAAATGAGGCTGGGGACAACGTTTCGGTCAACGGTAGGCGTTACAGAGCAATGTTAACCGACTTTTTGTTTTACCGAATTTGAAGTAATGGACGATGTCGCGCCCTGCCACACAGCGCATTTTATTGCGCATTACACTTGTGCATATACAGTAGCTTCCGTCTCAAATGATTTCACCTGGAACTCTTTCAATTCTGCTCTTTATGTTAGCAGTCATGGTCCATGTTGAATTTTGCTGTATTTTGGTGTAAGTTGGCTACTCAGTCACATCTCCATACAAAGTCCAAGACCCCACCGCTGGTCATTGCGGAATATATAGTCTCAATAGCCGAAGGCATACTGCCAGCATTTCTTCAATGCTCGCCACCTGCTTCAAGCGGAGTACACTGCTCTCTAGATTGTATAGCCTCTTAAAGGTCGTTCGCAAATCCCTTTAATCTTCAGCAAATTTACCGCAATTTTCGACAGGAAGTATGACAATAGCTTATGTCAACGAATGTTATTAGCCTAAACTCGATTAGATAAGAATGGTTAATGTGACGATAAGACAATGTCGCGTTATCAGAACTGATCTACTATGATGGTCTCTGATAAAACTAGCAGCTCCCTCGTGACTTCGAAATGTTTCGATTAAAGCTAGTTTATCTTCGGTTCGGGGGTCTTAAGATTGTAGAATTGGACAAGTGCCAGAAGGTGGTAGGCAGAGCTTCTACAAGTTGAACCAACAGTTTCGGCTGAACTACTGCTTTGACTTTTACGGAGAGCGGATCAATGTCTCAGAGAAGTCGAAGAAGTGGGAGATCGTCAGGCTCCACAATAAGTAAACCCAAAGCTGTATGAAATCTTGGGGAGTACATGTGTTTTACCAAAACAAACAAACCGAGGTAATACTGAATGCCGAAGAATCAGGTTTCGGTAGCCGATCTTCCTTCAATCAGTGTCGAGAATATTGTTCACCACTTCGTCTGCTTTTTTATTGATTTGAAGAAGACATTCGACTGTGTTGGCGGAGAGTTGATCTGAAGCGCTGTACGTAGAAGCTGCCCAGTCGTACCATTAGTCCTGGGCAGTGTTACCCCTACATATTGAAGGTTGAGGCAGCAGTGGCGGAGGTAGTGATGAGTATCTCCTTAATCTCCTTCATAGTCACAGTCCTTGTAAATGTTGTCGTTGTGGAGCACCATTGCCTTTTCATTACACTTCAGATGATTGTTGTTAGTGACCCCTTCAATTATTGGCGCTAGCAAATTTTGGTGGCACTGAGGAGCATGTCCAAAGAGGTAGCACTAAATTCTGTTCACCGACTCTATGATCATGTATTCCTCACTTTTCTTGACACTCGCAAGTCTTGGTACAATCCAGGATAGTTCGATATCAGTCTCCTTTCTTCAAAGTCCGTCACCTGCTTCACTGCCGTAAAGGTCGATGTAACCTGGGGCCGAGCACAGAATTATCTTGCCACGTCACGTTGTCAGAGGAGTTCCAAGCTAAAAGTGGAGCACGCCATAGCTGCGTCCTTTCACCAATTCTCACTGTCGATATGTTTCCTAAGCTGATCTTACATCCAAGTCCTTAGACGATCGGTTAGAGTCGATCCCTTGAACTGAAGCAGTCACAAATTGCTCTATAACTTTTTTGATTTTCCCTTTCAGATGCCAAAAGTCATACCGAAGTGGGCAAGTAAGGTCACCCCGTCGTGGATCGACTCGCAAATAACTCATGGAAACCACATTCCTGCAAAACCTCTTGAAAGTAACTCTAACACGCTCCATAACCGCTTAACATACTTCTAAGTGCTCCCTCATGCATGATTGACCATCGCCCGAAAATATGCAACAAGTTCGTTCTTTGCGCCGCCTGAGGCGCAGAAGCAGCGATAAGACTCTCCCTCAGCCATCATTCCATGTGCCGTCCACTCAGCACTCACACCGCCGATAGGCGGTAGTCCGAAAATGGATTTCAAAGCAGTCAGTCTGGTGATCGTGTTGGTGATCATGTCGCTGCTCGCGATAATCCCCGCCACCACTCCAGCCCCAAGACAAGTGATATTCTATCAAGAAGACGGCGTCGTCGTCGCTGACCAAAAGGAGGCCAGCATTCTATCGGCTCCGGGTAGATGCCGATTGGACTTCAGAGGACGCTGTCGGCAGGTAAGAGGTGCTATTCGAAAAGAAAATCATTCAAAATGCTTATATGTCACAAACCTCCTTCTCTCTCTCTCTCTCTCTTTCTGGATTTCCTCTTGCAGGTTAGGCGATGGAGATGAAGCTGGACGATCCCGTGCGATGGGGACTCCGTGTTGTGTCGATTTTGTGTTTTGTTTATTAAATAATCTTGTTGTTGTGAAACTCTGGCGAATAAATCAATCACCGCTTTGTACTTGACTTGATGTCGATTCTTCATGTGACTCAGCTGGCCCCTGCCCCACTGGCTGACTAATTGTTTACAAGTGTGGCGCGGACTCGTTTGTACCTGGTTCCAGCTCATGTGCAATTCGTTATCGGGGAAATGCCTCAAGTTCGAGCGTAACCGCCGACCGCGATAAGGCATGTTTTCAGTGCGATAAGCCGTTCGCAGGTACCTCCTGATAGCGGTTTGTGGCAATGTCCGAATTCGGCTCGTACACTTTCAACTTCTCCGAATGAGTCAAGTAACGAGTGATTTCGGAGATGGAGCACTTTCACTTGACAGCAGAATCTTATCGCGTAGATGTCGGTCTCGGTTCTCTGGTGGGCTTCGCTCATCCTGTCAACTGCGAGCGAATGTTTGCTTAAGTGTCGCATGTGATAAGCAATCAGAGGCAGCTGTGTGTGGCAAGAGGGGGCAATTCTGTGACGAGATGGGATGGCTTATCGCTTTTGACGAAGCTCTTGGATGATTGACTGAACAAATGCTTTGAAGTAAAGCATCCAGAAGACGAAGACGAGCAAGAGTGAATGACCAAATTGGTAGCAGTCCAGTTTGACGTTGCCTGTCCAGCATTCTCAACTGACCTTGTGGCAATCGGCGGATACAGAGTGCATCCATTGATGGGCATTGACCCCCAAAGTCGAACAGATCTCTATTTGGACAACCACTGCACTGAGAGCAGGGTCTTCACAGGTACACCACTTGGACGCATCCTCACTCCACACCTCTGGATACTATTGGTGGAGGATATTCTCGAAAAACTGGACCCTATCCACTGCAAGCCCGTAGCATAGATTCGGCTGTGTTTGTAACAAGCGGGACGTCAGGGTCGGATTGTGTGTAAATCAATCCATGGCGGAGCTGGTGGTGGTCCCCAGATGTCACTCGCCCAACCCACCCCTACTTTTGCATGAGTTGCAGAGATGAGGAAGAGGTGGAGACTACGCTCTAATACCTCGACCAGAACTTACAGCAGATAGGTCGATATTCATCCACTAAGTGACTAGAAAACGGAACAAACATCAAATGGGAACTCCAAACAGCGTCACGGGAAGCAATACCAGAAAACGACTGCAATAAGCTGAAAGTGATCCAGATTAGGGTCTCAGTGAGCCGTGCCTATGAATGTGCCAAAGTTCAGTTGGTTGAGGCCTCGTTCCGCGTGGGTTGGCAGACGAATTAGCTCAGCATTCATAGATCAAGGCCGGTAAGGACTGCTTCACTAGCTAGGTCAGATGTGTCCATTCTCCTGCTTGACGCCAGGCACGATCTGATGTTTTCAGCGCTAGCGCCAGTGTAGCTCAGACTCAAAAAACTGGTCCATTCTCGTACCAGGCAGCAACCTACATTTACTGAAATTTCTTGGTCTTCCGGAGGAGCTGACTAAGCTCCTCAACACAGAAGCGTTTTGTAATGAGGAGCCTACATCATTATCTCTCACCTCATCAGCATCAAATAACTGCCACCTGATCCGAGCAAGGGCGGAACAGTGACAGTGTCGTCGTCTTCTCCCCAGGCATCGCTTAGGCCAGGAACATTTAGGTGTTCAGCGAAGGTGTAGTTGCCCAATAGTACGCCGGTAAGACGCCTGCAGTATTTTCTGTCAAGAGATAACAAGAACGCCGCGGATTTCTTACAGACGTTAGGGAACACTCGTTTGGTTTGTCTTCATCCTGGAGAGTCATGCCACCTCCGGTTGTGCTCCCGAGAGGTCCAACCATTGATGGAAACCCTAAGCTAACAGTACCACGCCCGATCCTTGTCTAGAAAGTCCATCGTTACCCCGGGACCCAATAGATCGAACAATACTCCCCGGCAACCGGCGTCATCCACAACCATGGTCTTATCGAATAGAATGGAAAGAACTATGCCACAATACTTGCTCACGAAGGGGTTATTACATCTTTGTTTTGGATGCTTGGATGTTTGCGTAGCTCTAGCTCCAAAATGACACATTTCACGAGCGCTCTTACTGCAGCAACTTCCGATCGAACTGTAATGCGTCAAGCAGGATCTACGTGCGAATATGACGCTATCTGGAGAGTCTTATTGGTCTGCAACCATCTCCACCCTCGACTGCAGCCACACAAAGAAGATCAGAAAGAAGAAAAGTACTTATTTCAACAGCATTTCAATTAACATCCGTTCCACTTTTTCACGTCGCCACTGTGATGGTGGCACCCTCCCAAAAGTATGCAACATCAATCGGCATCCCCCATTCAACGATCGATCTTTACTTAGCATCACGCAAAAGGTTATCACCATTCGTTGGCTCTACGATGCGGTTTTATTTATTTTCAAAAATAAATACTAATCCAACTTCATGCGATTGAGTAAGATTTAGTTTTCATTAGGATGGCGCCAGCCAGGTTTCTGCCACTCAGCCTCCTCGTTCTGACCGCGATCGTGTGCGCAATTGTTGCCGAAAGCCCGCCCCCAGTGATCCATCGTCTGACACACACTCGCTTCGTGCGTCGAAATTTCCACCCGTCACCCGGTGATGACAATGAATCCGGCAGTGTAGTTCCCATTCGACACAAGGCGCCTCCGCCGGCCTTCATGTACGACGAGGACTTGGTCAGATTTGTTCAGTGCCACTATGACCCCTCCATCACTGACTGTGAGTGTGCTATAGACGTGTGTGCTGTGAATTCAATTACTGATGGTGTTTGTTCTTGCAGGTGATGAGAATAAGCAGGACGATAATGGGGAGCCAGTGACGTCTATGAGGCCAACAGGAAATGCCTCACAGGAGCTCTCATCCGCAGAGGCAATCGATGGAGACGATGAAGTCAGCGAACAGCCACCCATAGACAAGCTCATCCAGCCCGATGACGACCAAGATGATGAAGACTACAGCTACCTGATTGACGACAGCATAGTTGAGTATATCAACAAGCATCTCGACCCCACGACCGACTGAGGGCGTGGCATGAGCTATACTCCGGTGATGTGGAAGTAACCATGTAATTAAGTGCAAGTAAAATAAAATGTTTCGGATAAGTTTAGGAGATCCCTGAGTTTCCATCATTTTGTTGCTGGTCCTCGAGAGATCCTCGATCTTCCCACATCCAGCAGAAAATTTCCTGGAGACGCAACCTTCCGCAAAATAACTACATTTTTCGACACGACATGGAGGTCAAGCTCTCAATGGCCATGAAATGCCGATGCTAATCGCGAAGCCTTATCTACTACGACGCAACAAACGTGAATTAGAATCACTCGCACATATTCCGTTGACGGGAATTGAGTATGTTTTGATGCTGAACAATTTTCCAACCAGTACTGCGGCCGGATTCCGATTTCTCACAGGACCCTCGTGCAGGATGACGAAGGAGATCTCTCGACAGGTTCACTTTATAAAACTGGCTTTAGACTAACTGATGCGGCTGTCATGTGACTTCTTCGTCGTCGTTCTTAAGAAGATCGTATCAATTTGTGACCGACTTCGTTAAGATCGTACCTCCTAGTGTTGAAGTCCATTCAACTGAAATGAGTGTCCAAACAAGGCGAGCCGTCTATTGAGCATTTGCTGATATGGAGGGGGAAGTGGCTAGAATGGGTCAGCCTGTGAATGAGGGAAAAGCGATGTCCTCAAGAGAAGATAGTTCGTTGTCTTGGAAAGCACTGCAGTATGCAGCTTTAACTTCGGAGTAGTCAGTGGATTCGTCTACTTAGTGCGAACGCAGCTCAAACGCAGAATAACTCTTGCCGACCGCTGTTCCTTAGAGCTCAAGCTGCGTTCTTAATGAAGAACTGCGACATTGGTGTACGACGCAGAGGCATTGACAGCTGCTTGTTCGAACGGAAAGGGCAATGCTTCGATGGTTTGGCCATGTAGCACTAATGTCCTTATCATCACGACTTCCGAGGCATGCCTTGAATGCGATTCCATCAAGTAGGCGACCGCTTGGCAGACCTAGGACGAGATGGTTGGACCAAGTCCAAAAACTCGTTTGGTTGCGGTTGGGCTTAACGCCTGATGAGTTAGAGTCGATGGCGGAGGATCGACTGGCCTGAAGATCGCTCGTGACCGCTGTAGTGGCTCATGCGGGTCAGAAGAAGATGATGATGATGATGATAAAGAAATCCCTGTGCCCTGCTTCTCTGAACAGTAATAAGAGAACCGCAGAGTAATTGGCTGCCTCAAACCCACGGAACACGTACCAAATTCCTTCAGTTTCATGGAGAGTCATTTCGGGCTGACTATTAAGGGTTTGCCTAATCAGCAGCAGCCGAATTTTAGAAGCATTTTGACTCCAATTGACAACTGATTATGGCGTCAAGATCACGTACGTCGCCATCGTTCCAGCTTTACAAGCGAATGGTAGTTGGTCGTTGGTTTTGGCAGCGAAGATGAGAACTGCTGCCGATGTATCGACCACCGGATTTCTGCAGGTTGAGATCCTTAAATACTCTTCCAACTGAAAGTGGGCATAAGGGGATTTGTCAACAGCGCTGTCAATTGCAGACCGAGGCGATGCATGGTTGAAATGCGCATCAAAGGGGTTTGGCTAAGGAGCTGACGTGGGGATGTCATTGCAAATAGGAAGGGTTACAGCCGATCGTCACTAGGGCAATCAAATTGGCTCTATTCTATCTATTAGCAGAGAAAACACCGATTTGTTCTATTCAGTGTGTAAGCCACCTTAGTCTGTTAGTCAGTGTCTGAGAAGGATTTTCTCAGTTTGAAATAAATATCGTGCAGCTCGTCAATTTAGTACTTGAAAGTGGAGAAGCAGATGTCAAACAGCTACACTTTCTACCTCATGCCAGCAACTTCCGAAAGGCCTTCTGCGAGGCGTCTTGAGACGTAGGACAAAAAAAAAAGAAGAAAAAAACAGTTGCTCTAACCAAAACAATGTCATAACTCACCGTACAAAGACAAAAATCAATCAACGCAACATTCAATCAAGCTTTTTCTAATCATTACCCTCCCACAAGGTCGCTGTAAAAATACAAAACAAAACAAAATAAACACAAAACAAAAACATTGACTCAGACGTAATTCGAAGGCATTTGCAAGTCAAATCAATTTCACCCGAACTGGGGCACCTCTTTGCAGCTAGCCCCCAGGAAATGTCTCACTAACAGCACAGCATGACACCGTGACTCGGGCGAGTAGCAGTCAACCAGCCTTCGTGATCATCAATCTAGGGTGAGATTACTTCCAATTAATCAATTCGCTTTCAGATCGTTGACGCGCATCTTGTAAAGTCGTCTTTCTTAAATTAGTTTTGAATTGAGTGCCGAGAGACGGCTCGGGACACTTAAGTCAATTAAATTATCATACTTGTGACACATTGAGTGGCAGTGGAACGGAGCAAGGGGTTAAGATTTACTATTTAAAGCATGTTCTGCTGCGGGAAACACGCGCTGGTTTGTGTTTACGGCTGGGAAGAAGAACAGGGTACTTCCACAAAGAACTTCCATGTGGCGTGAGCTTCGACGTATGGATTTAAAGTGACGACAGATGGGGAAAAACTGACAAAATCTGAAAATGACTGCAGAGTGGTAAGTTTTTGACTCATCTTCCGTCAAGTGGCGCTGCGTAGTGTAGGCATTTCAAGACGAATGTGATCGAGTTGCAAGGAATTGCAATCATTTCAAAGACATTTGTATATTTAGTTAGCGTCACGTTACTTTTGTGACGCCTCTTCAGAAAAACAATGTCGAACACTTGGCTGAAAGGATTTTCCTCATGTGATAGACGAACAAATCTTAATGATCAAGCAGAAATGCTTAGTTAGCGTCACGTTACTTATGTGACGCTCCTTCAGAAGTGCAACGTCGAGCACTTGGTTGGTAGGAGTTCCCTCGTGCGATTGACGAACAAATCTTAACGATTCAGGACAAATGATTATTTAGCGTCACGTTACTTTTGTGACGCCCCTCCAGAAAGCACTTGGTTGGAAGGAGTTTCCTCATGTGATAGACGAGTAATTCATAACGATCCAGCACAAATGCTGTTTTTAGACATGAGGCCAATGCACATATTCCTCAAACGTCATAAAATGCTCAATCAACAAACTTATGAGCATGGTCCAAGAGCATCGTAAACAACATCTTTCATCGAATAATTGCTTGCTCCATGTTTATTGCTCTTCATTCGTCACAACGAACTGGTGTGTGACGGTGAATAAATTTAGTCCCGTTCAGCGTGGGTTTGGAAACATTTCAGACGGGGGAATATGGAAACGTCTCTGTTGTCTGTTGACCTTAGGTGTGTTTATTTCCGTCACGATATTTACGTAACGTTTTCGAGCGAAAACTGTGACTAATCATTTTTTGCATTTTCTGTGGACTCACCGATGTTCAACGTATGAAATGTCTCTGAAAAGGCAAGCATTCCTTTTGATGTACTCATCATTGACTTGATTTACGTGCGTTTTGCAAAAGGAGCACCTATCTCGATGAGGATTTGAGCTCGGAGCTTCACAGCAGAGCAACGAGGTGCGCGATGCCGTTTGACGGCAATTCACGAAATAAAGGAAAAATATTAAATAATCACCAAAAACACATTCATTGCCGTCACGTGACACACCTTCGAAACAGTCACAATGCGTGTGTGACATTCCTCTCTTGACGAAGATGCAAACTTCATTTGTTCCCAAATCTGCGGTACATGAGCACTGAAGCACGTTTGGATTGCGCGTCACGCTTATTTCGTGACGATAAAGAGTCTGCTGTTAATTGATCGAATGTTAACAAGATCGAATTCATTATAAACTAACTTAGTTCACATTTTCAATGTTCACACAATTAATTTCTGTAGTATGTGCTACAAACGCACCCATTCCCAGTTGTATTGGAAGTCCCCACCAACTAGCGTGTATGGGGAAATTTTCATAAATGACAATTCGTAAGTCGCCAGGATGACCTTCCCCACTCACGACCGAGCATTGATTCGACAAAGCCACACCAGCATGCGTAGGACCAGCCCCAGCAAAGCCTCAAGTTGGCAGACCAGCTTCGCACACGATTCCCCCGAAGTGTGACGCACTCGCCGCCACTCGAACTGATCGCAAGTGAGACTCGCCAAGTAACTACCCCGCTGTCGCGACCACTTATCGCGAATAAATTCCATTCCACATAACTAGCAGCGCAAGTCGCGCCCAGTCAGTCAGTTGTCTCTACTCGGTCGTGATCGTGCAAGCGGTAATCGAACACAGAACCATTCAAAATGAAGAATCTCCTTATCGTCGGCGTGCTGATCCTTGCCGTGGCATCGGTCGGTGTCCGGGCGGAGTGCGAGGACGGTCATGTGAAGAAGACCGACAGCGAGGAGAGCGACGTGTCGCTGTGGTTCAAGAACGTCGGTTGTACCCTGCAGAAGGGTGCGGTCAAAGTGCAGGAAGGTGCCAAGAAATTGGGCGGCGAAATCAAGGAGGGTGCAAAGAAATTCAAGGAATCCGCCAAGAAGTTCGGCTCCGACGTGAAGACCAAGTACACCGAATGGAAGGAGAAGACTGGCACTTCGTCCGAGGAGGTCACCGAGAGGAGTTTCTTGGCCAATGTGGAGCTCATCAATCCCGACATACTGAAGGCTGAGCAGAGGTGCGGCAAGGGTTTCATCCTGGACGCGTTGGGTGCCTGCAAGCAGAATTAACTCACCCTCACCATGACGTCATGTGCCTTATTTTATTGTTGTGTAGTGTTAATTTGAATAAATTCGTAAGAAGTTGTTTATGTTTTAGGAAATCAGGGGCGATGTGTCACTTGAAGGTGGTGGTTGGGACCGTGCACTGGGGGGTACATTTCGAATGCGTCACAGCCTTTCGTTTAAGTGTGAATGCGTGTGCGAAGCCTTCGTTCTAGAAAGTTGTCTCCGATTTGAAGTCGCTTCCGCTTGAGGGTTTTCCGTTTCTGGCGAGCTTTGTTAGTTTTCATCAGGAAGTGATTAAATGAGTGCAAAACTTGCTTGCTGCGAATGGAAGAGTGAAAAGGGAGGAGGCGAGAGGGGGGGGGACACGGAGGTGGAAAGTCATTGAATCAGTCTCTTGATAAGTACTTCAGATTTCGTGGAATCAATTGACGAAATACGATTAGAATTATTTTTAAATGCAGGTCATGTCATGCATTGCATCTGTGAGCTGTATTGATTTTTTTTTCTACTGCTATCGCTGCTTGGACAGACGTTGCGAACGACCTTATGTTTATGTGTATTCTTTTGTGTACACATAAAGAAATAGGGGGAGGTTGGTTTCCGGGTGCTTTGGGGTGCAAGACGGCGACTTAGTTTAGTTCATTGTGCCGTGTGCCGGTTGGTGGGTGAAAAGTTCCCATCGTGAGACCACCCCACAACTGGCCGCAGCGAATAAGGCACTCGCATATGAACTTGGCCGGTTCGTCAAATTGCGGTGCTCAATTTCTTCAGACGGACTTTCTGTCCAAAAACTGATTTCTGCTCTTCGCTAAAGCTGAACACTTGCAGAGCAGATGACGGTCAGATTCTATTTCTTCTTCGTCTCTTGGTGGATGATGTTTTGAAGATCATGGAGGAAGTGTTCTAGTATTCTTGCAATGTTCTATTCCTCAACTGACAAAGAGGTAGTAGCGAATCCCCGATTTAACATGACTGTCACACCCTCATATCGTTTCCAAGTCCCATGTGGGTGGCCAGTGTGCACGGTACTTATCGCACTAAAGGGACGTTTTTGATTTACCACATCTGAAGTTAGGCTCCACCATCTTTTGGCCAACTCTCGGATCCAACCGCCGTAGTTTTCCTTAAAATTCGCATGACATTCGAGTGGGTATGGGTCCTGGTAAGTTCATCAACTTATTTTCCTGTGTACCTGAAAACGTATCAAGAACTTGATTAACTTAATTTCCATTGCCGAACTGACTGTAGTCAATGGTTTTATTTCCATTGGTCCCATTTGGCTGCTTCTATGACTGCCACGACCTCCGCTCGGAAAACACCAACATAATCAGAAAGTCCGATTAAGCAGTGCATGTTTAACATATGCCCGTGGGCCTCTGAATATCTCCGAACCACTAATATAAACTTCCATTAGTTAGACACTCCTCCTTGGTAGGGAAGGAACATTGGATCGCCCCTATGTCCCAGCTAATGTTTAACATATGCCCACAGGTGGGCCTCTAAATATCTCCGGACCACTAATATAAACTTCCATTAGTTAGACACTCCTCCTTGGTAGGGAAGGAACATTGGATCGCCCCTAAGTCCCAGCTAAGCCCTTTCCCTTTGGGCAACAAGCCAATTTTCACATCCATTCCTGAATCTTCTCAATTTTCTTCTCAACAATCAAAGTTGACTAGGAATCGTCAAAGTCCTCTCTATTTCTACCGCGCGGGTGCCAGGATCAATCACCAAGCAATTTACCAATTACCTAGAAAAACATTTTTCAAACTCCGCCGTTCGAAGTCGGCATAAAACAGTCCCATCCACTTGTGAAAGAACAATTGCACGAACAGCAAGAGTGGTTTCTGTAGGAGCACACATACAGTCCAATTTCGAATCACTTTTTCGAGCGTATTGGGTGGCATCTTGTAACGTTGTCTTCTAAGGTTGCAATTGACGCTATACAAAAAAACCAGTCTGAAACTTCAAATCGCATGAACTAGCAGCCAACCGGTCCACATTAATTGCTCACAAAATTCACTTATTGAATCACCTACTGTGCCGCATGTAGCGTCGATGTGGAGAATACATGTGGACCATCTCATTCAGCTTGTTAAATTTTGTCAAATAGATGTTCGAACCCATTTCATTGAACGATAGCGAGCACCATGACGACAATGTTATTCTCACGGCCAATGATTCCACTGGACCTAAACTGCATCAAATATTGCATATTCTTGGGCGCATTTGCAGCTCTCGCACTGCCTGAGGTTGCTCATCGAGCTAAATATGTCAGTTTCCTTGATTAACATACACATTCAACCACAAATGAGCTTCGTCGATCAGAAAAATTGTTTAATACGTTGATCAAGTAAGTAGTACTCGATTATAGTATCAAATACAGCCTTCAAACAATTTCAGTAAAACTTTATTGAGTTTACCACTAACTTCAGACCAAATCAACATCCTGACTTATTTAGTCGATCACTTCACAAAAAGTGGCGACACAATGCGGCAAGTCTTTACAATGCGTATATGGCAGCACTACCATTGTTGTGTCGTCGATACTATGTAGAGCACTCACAAGTGATCGTTGACGTATGCAATAAAAACAAATCGCCCCAACTTTGATCCCTGTGGGACACAGCAGCCGCTCCAACATTGAAATGTTCACTACCTCTCATCATGGGTGATCTGTAGCTCAGGTGGGAAAGAAGATCACTTTGTTATTCCACCCAATTGGATACATAATCACCAATGTCACTGAAACCACACAGTACCGCAAATATTCAAAGATCTGCTTCGACGAAAAGGCCGACAGACAGATTAAAAAAAAAGAAAAAAACCTTGAAGAAATGTTCGAATGTCTGTCACGGCTCTTCACCTAACCGTGACAGACATTATCTTGTGTATCTTGTAAGAAAATCACTTCTGGTCCAAGAGCTGCGCGTCCACGGCACCGAATTTAGTAGTCGTCATAATCCTCTTAAGACCGACGCGAAACATCAACGATCGACCATTGTGTCGGATGGCGTGATGAATTTCCCGAAGTTCACTACTACATCCAATGATCAGCCCCTCTGATCTAGAAACATTATTGTATAGGGTGTGCCGAAATTGACACAAGGTTTGAATTAAATAGAAAACACTTTCATTATTTTTGCGATATTTTCCATCAAACACGTTGTTTCATCGTGTGATGCTCCATTTTTCTTAACCCTGAAGTCTGATCTGTTAAATTGCCTTTTAATGTTGCAATAATTTACTGCGCAAATGGCGGCGAATTGAAATATTGTTTTAAGCTTGGGACACCTTACACAAACTATTGAAATTGCTAGCGCTGAGCTTCAGCAGACATTTGAAATTCATTCATACAGCTTGTCATTGAGAAAATCTAAGCAAATATCCCAAATCATCTCATTTCTCAATTTCATCATCCATTGCTGCTCCTTTAATGTTTAATTTGATGTCTGTATTAAGTAGGTAAGCAGCACCGTCCACTCCAGTACCAATATTAAATCCTCCGCAACACCTTTGGTGTGCCCTAGGGATCCATCCTTGGTCCGCCTTTATTTCCGTCATATGTGTGTTGAAGTGGCCGTGTCCGTTACATAGTAGGTAGACGCGTCGACTTCTGGCCCCTGGGCTAGGATACGAACAACTCTCATGTTTTACGGGATCAAACTCTTTCGAATCTCTAACAATACCTTCTTGAACGTCGTCGTTGGGGTCTGGCATTATCTGGCAAATCAGAACTTACTTCTTTCACTTACCTTGGACTTATCCAAATGTGTTGTTATACCCCAAATATCCCATGATAACTCGTTTTCCCACCGAAGTGTACCAATAACGGCCCAATTAAATACTTGGAGACCTCCTAAAAACCTTGGTAGGACATTGACAGAATACTCACATCAACGTGTAAGGTGTACGGAATCCTTCGCTCCTTGTGCGCGAGCCAACACTGTGGGTGTAAGGTGTTGGCTCGCGCACAAGGAGCGACGAAAGCAGCACGGACCCTCATCACAACCGTGCTTTCCATTGTGCAGTTTACAAAAAATGTGATGTAGTTGCTGGTCGGTAGATGATGTCGATGATATGATCAGCTAGTTAGTCGCTCATTTAACTACCTCCTGAAGTATCGATCAATTACAATGCTGCCCAACATCACACCCACACACGTCGACCCCCGGCAGAATTCTAGGGCTTACGTGGACGGATCTTCGGGTGCAGCTAGTATCGAAATCAAGGATCAGAAGGTGTCGCCGTCGGGTGAGGAATCTTGATTCTCCTCTAACGAGACGTCGATTTGAAGAGAGCCCCCACCAAGGCCATGGTTACGTGGTCTGAGTCACAGCAGAAATCAACTTCTGTATGGATACTCCACAAAGGCTCTTCATCATGACCATCGAACGTCAGCACACCTCCACGCCGAACTGCACTCTCTCCTACTTCAACCTCCGCCAGAGAGTATAAAGGAAACAAAGCCATTCGATGCACAGATGAGTGGTGACGACTCGTCGAAGAATCATGCGCAATAACCCGATGATGCTTCACTTCCAAAACTCGAGTGGCAGCACAAAGACTTGTGTACGCATCAAGATAAGCGAACACCAGCGTTGCCCTACCCGAGCGCAGATCAGAAAAAAAACACAACCAGTCACTCACATTATCATATTCGTATATTTTAGAATGACAATCGCAAAAGAGATAAAATTCACAATGAGTCATCGTTAAACAACTTGCTGGCACCTGCCCTCGACGTCGGGAACCTGTCCGTTTGCACATTTCTCGGGAGCAGCGTCCTCCACCTCGTTCAGCTCGACCGGGGCGTCATCGATCGCATTGGCGTCCACGTCCACCTCTGGGACGACATTACTGCTCGTACTCGTACTATTATCGCCGGCAATCCACTTCTCCATCAATTCACCCAACTTGCTCAGGACTCCTTCGCCGAACTTCTTTGCAGTCTCTTCCAGTTTCTTCGCCTCCTTCTCGATCTCGTCCACCCATGGTCGGGCCCGCTCCAAGGTGCACTGGACTTTCTTGAAAAACGTATTCACCTCACTCGTCTCCGGACCATCCTTCTCGGCCTCGCCGCACACAGCGGCAGCAGCAGCCTGCGCCGACTTAGTCACTGTCGCCAACGCCAGGCACAGGGTCAATGTAACCACCAAGAACTTCATCTTCATCGCTTCGAATGCACTGGATGGTGCTACACTCTTACGCACCAGAACCGAACTGAACCACAAGACGATCTGCGACAGACTAAAACGTGTTCAGCCACCTGAGAGGGAATTTATTTCGCCCAAACCCACACCGGCTCTGCGGCGGCGGTGCTCTTCACTTGCCACAGTGTTTGCAGAAGAACCCCACCAAAGGCCGGAGAATCGAGAACCTTTATTTGCATTCGCTGGTCATTGCAATGCCTGCAAGCGAATCGTTCAACTGACGTGTGGCGAATAACCGTGCGAGAGCAGCACAACGAATGTGGTCCATGGCACAGTTCGGCGGTGTACTCCGCGAAAGACTGGCACCCGAGCAACTTTTCAATGGCCACCGCAAGACAGCGCTAATTGGGTCAATGTACCTCTCCAAAATGTGATGAGATTAAAGATTTCAGCTGAAGAACGCGCATTCAACGGACGGCCAAGCGCCCATTGCGAATTATGGTCTCATTGTGTGCGGCGAGGGAAAGTACGCGAAACAAATGAAGTTGCACGGGCGAGTCTCTCTCTCGAGCGACGCGGTGGAAAGTCTTCATGAAGTCGTAGGTCCGCAAGCGAATTGGCACACTGAACTCTGTTCGAGTACTTCGGCGGCAGTCTGTGAAGAAGATTCCGGCTGAATCTGTTCAATGACGAGGTAAGTCTCATTCGCGGTGAGGCTCTGCGCGGAATATGCTTTTGAGTGCGATGAAGAGTCTTCTCCCACGAACGACTGAGCTTTTCATCTCAAGGCGAACGTTGGATAGCAGCGAGGCTTGGATTGAACGAGAAGATCGTCACAGTTGACGGCAGGTGTGCGAGCTATTGATCAGTTTACACGAGAAGATCGTTCGTCTGATGGACGTTAAAGCGCCGAAATCCCATTGTACTGCTGCGTAGTTCCATTGCCCTCTTTGTATTTATAATTTTGCAGTGATCACAGTGTGAATTGGGAAGCACACCGCATATTGCGCGTCATCAGCAGTAGTTAAAATCAGGCCAAGTGGACCGGATTTTGGAGTCGAAATTAGTACCGCCACTCAGTAGCGATGACCCTTTGCATTCTTTGTGGAATTTCGTTTGGCTATCTACGGATATAGCATCTGGTCAAAGGTTGAAAGTTGCTTGAAAGCAATGTAGTAGCAGTAGTAGGAAAAAATGAGTTCCTTAATGTCCTTCACGAAGGCCTCGTCTATTGGGTTGAAGAATCGCTCGCCGCGCCGTCTGGTTCCTGCAAGTATCTGGTAGGCATACATGAAATGTCTTAAGGTCTGGTTGTACCTGCGACAATGTATGTTGTGTGGGATGCCTAGTTTTAGATCATGATTTCCTTCGGCCAGTGTCCAGTGCAGACCGCCAACAATGTAGCGATACCGTGACGACTGATGATCGCTTGTTTACTTATAGTTTCCTAGGAATAACAGATTATCTCAGAACAACACCGACGGCAGCACTCGATGTCATCCTCTACCTCCCTCCTCTCGATCTATTCCCCAGCAACAGAGCAGCTTCATCGGCCCTGAGGCTCAGAGAGATGGGTTTTTTGATGGAAAAGGGGGTCACGCTGTCCTGGACAGTAGCACAAAATATAAGCCAAGCAGCCTACTTGACCCAAACCCTAGCCCCAAGCAGAGCTTACCTTCGCGCTTTCCGGACCGGAAACAATAGCAGGAACAAACAGAAATAGCAGAAGGAGAGTTCGCTCTGTACACCGACAGCTCAAAGACAAGCGCGGGTACCTCTTCAAAAAATCCTCGGCACTAAGGGATGACTGGATGACCCACACCGTACGGCCTTAGACAGAGTTGCCGAAGCTATGGCGCAGTTGACATCAAATTTAGTGGCGGTGTATGAGCATTAACCGTGCCGATGAATGAATGGTTGAGAGGTAATTCAACAGCAGACGGGCTCCTTCAAGCACCTGGACATTAGATGTCATGGGAAAGTTGACTTCTAACAGTAAGCTGACCCGAATGGAAGGGCGCCTAGAGGGACCCAGTTCGAGTCATTCCGTAAGAGGACCTGCTAAAGGCAGGACGAGTGGCGAGCTGGTAAACAAGCCACTAGCCCAAAAGAAGTCCACGTTCAAGAGACCGAGATTCCAGGATGTGGCTCACAAGACTCCAAAGAAGGGCAAGGAACATTCTTATGACGAAGAAGGCAGGATGAGTGGGGAGAATTGGAGGTTAAATGAAAGGTTGATAATCTCCATCGCATCGGCAGAAGGCAATTCGGCGGTGCTGACGATGTGGCCCCGATGTGAAGGTTCAAAGACAACATGTAAAATGACATGGACAAGATTTGAGACAACAACGTAGAGACTCCAAGTGTCCCCACGACCTCAGCATTGGATCCAGTCGTAATGGACGTAATCCAAACATGAGGATTCACGAGGAATCGAAGCTAGCCAAAGGTGCACATTCGCCAACTCAAGGTTCAAAGCTCACACCAAGTCGGTTTTGGTACCTCTCTACATGTGCACGCCGCGGCGTCTATCCCCTTCACGCCACCTTAGCGTCCTGTCTCAGATGCTCGAAATCGAAGACTCCTGACTACTTACTTACCTTTCACGCCGGTGAGCTATGGAGGGTCTGAGCCTGAGCGATACCAAATTTCGATTGTTGAGGGTCATGGTCACGCAGCTCCCAGTTATCAAGGCCGCCAAGCTGTCTTACGTCCACATTCACTTTGTCTTTACTACTGTCGTTTGGTCTTCCTATCCGAAGCCTCTTAGTCGGAACATTAGTGTCCCTGCGGTCGAGATAAGTTGTTTGTCTTCGAAACCACAGTAGGCTCGAAAATCCGGATGGTGCATCGCGGATGAGTTAGTATGGCACAACACAACCGGATCCCGAGTTCGGCCATCGAATAGTTTCTTGCGCTGAATGATATCGTATTTGCCGGTGAAAAAATGTCTTTAAATGTTCACACTGCACCCACTGGACAGGATCTTATTGGCAACGTTGAATATCTGTTAAGTGCAGCGGATGAAGTAATATCTAGCGTACTCGCATATAGCGCATGTCGATCGGATGAGAGAGGCGGTAAATCTGTTTGCGCAGAACTGTCCAAAATAACATAAAGCTGGTTACTAGTCTAAGACAGTCTGTGTGGCCAGAAGTGGCAGCATGGTCGGCAGCCGCAGAATTTTGACATTTAGAGACGTGCACAGGAATATGAAAAAATCTACATATTTCAAGACACCGGGGATCATTCTACAGATCAAACGCCTTTGCCTCGGGCTACCCACGAGCAAGGGCAAAGCTCAGCTGCGCATCTCTTGAAGATAACATATATCGACTACAGCACCCTAGTGTACCTCTTCTAGTCGGACACCTGCCTGAGTGTCTCTTTGGCCATTTTTCTTCTTATCTTTCATTTTTATTTTCTCATAAATTATAACTCGTTTGGGCCAGCCACTCGTTATGCTGTCAATCTAGCTCCAACGATGTTGATCGGACAGGCAAGCGGTCGTCAGCAACTCACTGAAGGCGGTGCCATCAACAAGCGATCCATCAGAGTGATGGACGTTTTCTAGGAGATTGGTAGTGATTCAATTCCGATGCCCAAGGGAAACCCAATGAATTTATGAATAAATCGCTGGAAAGGTGGTCGCTGACCCGAGAAATCAAAGCAGCAAAAGCCAACGATGGCATGGACATTTCTGTTTGAGGTGAGAATTCATCCACAAATTGTTATTTTTTAGGACGGAATAGTGCTTTGCCCCCGCGACCCGCTTAGAGAATCATGCGGTTCACTGAAGATGATGATGTTAGTCTTTCGAATATGTTATGTTTTGAGGGTTCGGCTAAGGATACGATTTCTTGGGCTGACTGACTCGCAGTTCGAAACTCAACTGCAATGCGCAATCCCATTGAGATTTCAGTGAATTATGCATATGCAGCTTCAATTGGATAACTCGCTGCATCATACGCCTCTTGCTATACTTCTCCACTCAATCTGGACGATGATAGCCGAGAATCCCGTTTCCCCGACGTAGACGAGGCCAAAATAGCCATATGGAGACCGAAATCTATCAAAGCTGCTAGTGCCGCTTATCTAAGCTGGGGATGATTTGACTGGGCGCATGCATTATGCTCTCTTGTCATGATCGGGAGCATGTGTCTCTGATGAGGGCAATAGCAAAACCGCTCGCCCGACCCAGAAGGAAACCCCCTTTGACGGCGTCTACTCTCCTGCACCGTACCGAACCACAAGATGTCTTCCACCGTTTTGGGCTCACGAATATTCGTCGATAACAAGGCCAAAGTGTGGAATGCAAAATGAGACGAACGGTATACCGCCATGTGTACTGTTGACATTCCTGCCGAGGTGATAGGGTGCCCTGTCGGCCTTTTAGGCCGTGGCTCATTTCGACAAACTTGTTGTATCCATTGTGCCCACATACCTGCCATGCTCTTTAGATTGCGCAGGATGACAATGGAGAGTTCTCGGTGATCCATCCAGATCGGTAACGAACTCACTTCCATCAATTAATAAGGAAGTACTGAAGTAAACGAAGGACAGTTTTGTCATTGTCATTTTGAGGAAAGGACCACAGTAGGTGTTGTAGCTGCCGAGGTATGCGAAGTTCGCAGTGAACAGTACTAATCACATTTGTGCCGAGATCAAAGACTCGTGATTCTATAGACATGACACTGATCATTGCAGGTCTGCTCTACGTGGCAGCGTAGACAAAGCCGATGAAGATGTTCTTGGTCTCTTCGGGAGGAAACTTCTTGCGTTGATGGCACCTGAAGGAGGAGATTCAACCAATTAGCTTTACAGAAACATGAGTCTAGCTAGGCGTCTGCAGATCCAACGCCTGAAGTGGTTTGCCATGTAGAGGACAAGGAGGACTTGGTCCCTGATCGATGAGTCCTCAACTTACAGATGACGCACACTGGTGCAGGATGCCCTTAAAGTCAACCAGGAATGCAAGAATCTTGACATTTTGCATAGTTACTCATGGTGCCAGTGTATTTTAGCATTGTCGAAGTTAGGGCCACGTCCAAGCATCAGTTTCGCATCAGTGTCGAAAACTTAATAAAATGAAATTAAATTTGCTAAATAAAGAACAAGACATGGGCAAACAAGTCTTGTGCGTTCAATCTATGAAAAGCTTACTTATACGAACTGTGAGCGGAGCTTTTATCGCAGCCACATTTACAGTGTAAGCGTACATTTTCAATTCTTCGGGGCTTAGTTACTCGATCACGTCTTTTTGGACCGTAATTAAGCGTTCAACTGTTAAGTTTTCTTTTTGCCGTGGGTGGGTGGAAATCTTCAACAAGACTCTATGGCGAACGTTCCACTAAAATCACCTCCCTTTAAATGTTATGTTCGACTACAACTAAGCAATTTTTTCTTGATTTAGATACATTTGACAGGTAACTCTCCAATGAAAGTTCCTGCTAACGCCGCAACCATGGGTGGGTGTAGGCTATCGTACGAGATCAGGGGGTTTAGCCCTTTGAAGTCGGCGCGAGACGTTAGTATCCTCAAGGATCGAATAAAGTGCAGAGTTTGTATGCTCTTCCAGGCGGCGCTTATGTATATATGATAAAAATTCTAGATCTCTGTGGATATCGTCGTTTCTGAAATACCATGGTGCATTTACAATAATTGTAAGCACCTTGTTTTGAAAGGTCTGTATAATATTCATATTGCTTGCTTTAGTACAACCCCAAAGTTGTATGCCATACGTCCAAACTGGTTTTAGGATTTGCTTGTATACAAGCACTGTTAAGTTAAGCAAGTCTTTTAGTGTAATGTTTAACGCTATCGTGCCCTATGCCGTACAAATCGTGGCCCGCTCTCCTTAGCTGTATAAGGCGCAGCTAGCTACAAAGGAGTCATATCACTGCCGCAATTTGTTTAAGTCAAGACTGGTCTCAAGACTGATTTTATTTTCCAAAACTCGTTATATTTATACAGACATTTTTAGCACTAAACTCTGCTATTCTATACATAAAATATGATTTCTATGACCCACATAATGTACAGTGCAACGGACGAAAGTGTAAACAAGAAACACCTGAATCACAGTCGATACCGATCGAATGCCACTTGACTCTTGACACTTTCGAACATCTGAGGAGGTACAATGTTACGTAATGGTTTTTCGTTCTGTGTGCTTGCATTGGATCACAGTATTTACAGAAATCTCAGAATCGTTTCAGGTTTGAGGTTGGGGTAGCATTTATTTTTACACTTATAAAAAATCTTTGCATGAAGGGAATATTTACCGAGCTTTTGATTTTATGGCTGACATCAAGAAAGTTTTGCCTCAAGTCAGTATGTTCAGTGAACTCATTTAAGGCCTCCATACACGCACAGTAAGAGACGTAGGACTCCTCAACTCTTCAGTTTCTTGTCGTTTTGTTCCTCTTGATCCTTGTTCTAACGAAAAATTCGGACGACCACTTTCTATGTTTCCTACACAAGTGAAAAGAACATGCGAACATATGATTTGTTAGTTATTCCCTTAAAAATATAAATTGGGGTTCGCTTTCAGTGTGTTCAATAGATCTAAGTCTTGGACAACTTTGGAAAGTAACTACATAATTTTTCCAATTTGATTAACTTGCAGGCTTTCGGAACATTTGTCCACACCAAAAACACTTTCTTCGAGTCAGGCAATATCGCTGGTACTGATGGAATATGACTAAGATAACAGCTTAGGGCAGTAAATTTGTGATGAGTGGGATATTGACCACTCGTAAGTGAAACAAGAGCACCTTGAGAGAGGATTTAAATTTTAGATTTTATGGCAGTTTTTTGGGTATTCTGCCCCAAAGTGCAACTCAGCAGAGGACAGCAAGGTTGTGCAGAATTACTAGAATCAAGTTGGTGTGCACAACTGGGAAGGTATCGAGCCAAAAATTGCGACAACTGTAGAGAATTGTTGGGTGAGGGGTGCCAAAAATTGCACGGGTGTTAGAACAACCACCAAGTCACAAGTGGCCTCACGGACCACTAGGAAACCACCCGTCTTTTACCTTCCGCTTTGTGTTTCGTCGTTTTTCCTTTAAAGTCGCTTGTGTGGTATCGGTGATAGTCTTGAGTACGAATGCAACAGATCCACAAGAAATGGTAGGTTCATCAATTATTCGAGATGCACTCCCAGGCGAATCAAGAAATCCCAACTCTAATCACTGAAGTAGTCCTTCCGTGCGTCGGTACAACTGTCAAAAATTAGCAGAATATCACTTACGCACGCTTAGATTGAACCCAGAGCAGTGGAGATGTCCTCGCAGGAAGACGAAAGCATGTCCAAGGACATTCCGATATCAACTACATACATATGCCCTATCCACAAAAACGACTATCCTACCTCTGGCAAGCACTACTTAAGTATATCCCCTCTTATCGTCGCCTACAAGATCCTGTCCAGCGTACGATGTGAACATCTATGGTCGTTTCGCACGCCCTTAATCCGCACGTACAGCTCGCCTGTAGACTAAACATTCATACTAAGCCAACGTCTGGATGCGACTTTGAAAAGTTTTCAATCGATAACCATAACATTTTTATCGATTTTAAGTCACATACGACCTCATTCAATCTGGCTGCGTCTTATGACGCTAACTTCGTTGACGTTAAAGCCGCGCCGTGTGAAGCCTGCACTGGATTTAGGCGAAGATAAGTGCTGTCGTGTGGTGTCTTCAACTGTGGGATACATGCTTATGTGGTCCCGTTTGCGAGGAAGCTGAATGGCGAACAAGGCATAGCCGCGAACTCAGCGAGCCGTACCAAGATGTGGACCTAGTCCGGAAGACTAAATCAAAATCCGTCGATTAGAGGGTCTTCAAATCCGAGCATCCTGATTCGAGAAGAAGAGGTAATCCTCCGTTGTGGACACCGTATCCTCACGGGCGTACAATAGCTTGACCTGGCTGGGACCTTTAACAACGGCTAGCAGGTCAGACTCGGACTCTCCCTGGGTCGCGGGCATGAGAAGCCTGAAATCACAGCTAAGACAAATCCAGCAAAATGGGGTGTCAGTGGCGGATCCAAGAAACACGGCAAAGGCCAGACTATGAACACGTCAAACTGACTCCATTTGCGACAGATACTCACGTGCCACCACGTGCTGCCTCAAAAATTCGTGATCGTGCTCTCTGTGTCGAAGACGTCATCTGGAACATAGCCCACCCTATGCTAAAGCATTTCAGAGAAATTAATTCGATTCCACAAGCCTTTGCCGGAAAAAAATACGCAACGGCGAAAACATCAATCGCCAGAGCCTTGATTATTTATAACTTAGTTCGAATTAAATTTTGTCAATAGCTCATCACGAGTTAGCACTCGACAATCGCCACTCGAGCCGCCACTCAAGCGTGCAGATCTCGGCTTTGTCCGGCAAAAACAAAAACAAAGCAACGCGTTCAAAACAACTCCACGATAATGAATCGCAAAGCAAAACAAGCCCGAGACGGAACTTGTTTCAGTCGACAACTTCGACCAATCGACGGCCCGACACTCCACGGCTCCCAGCTCGAGCTCGAGTGAAGTCAGTTTGCATTTGTATCTCGCCCGGTTAGGTTGATCTTCGTGCGACAAGCTTCACCCGTTCCCGCAGTTAAAAGCAGTCTTCCTGTGCAGTCATGCGATTCGTATTAGTTGCCACCTTCGGGCTAATCGCCCTTGTGTCCTACGTCCACTGTGGCTGTGACGATGATGCAAGAAGCCCCGACGACAGTGACTTCTCGGTGTTCTTCAAGAACTTGGGCTGCGACTTCAAAAAGATCGGCGACTCGGCCAAGCCGTGGGTGGACAAGATTGAAACCTCCGCCAAGCAACTCGGGGACACTGTTGCCGACAAGTTCAGCGATCTGAAGAGCAAGATCTCAGGATCCTCGGAATCAGATGCGTCCACGCAGAGTCCAGATGTCTCCAACGCCAGCACCAGCACCCCGGCAACCGTGGTCGCTGCGCCCTCCTCAGCGACGCCCGTCGACCTTACGTCCACTCCACCACCAGTGTAGCTGTGATTTGCACCACATTATCTTGTGATTGATGTTAATTTTATTGTTTTTGGATGGTTTCTATTTGTTTTCCTTTTTTTATAATATGTTAATGAATAAAATTTGATTGTTGTCGTTGCGAACATAGTGATGTCATGTGTGGCTGGTAACATTTAGCGTGCGTTTCCGGAGTGAGCTCTTAGATCAGCGTGTTAAGTGGTGTCGGCGTGCGCTTTTTATTAGCAAAGCAAAATTAAGTTGCGGTTGACTGCTTTGTTTTGACACAAGGCGTGCACTCGCCTGCTGAGGTGCGCACGGTGAGAGACGGATCTGTCCGAAAGTAAAAGCATGTCTAGACATCTCCGCACTCGATGCTGCTAATATCGTGAGTAAGTCGGATTTTGTAACACGAATGGGCTGGCTAATGACAGTTTAAGACTCAGTCATTCTTGGACTGCAGCTGAGCTCGTTTTTTTGTGAGACACTCGATCGAACGTGACTTTGTTTAACTGCTGTGACAACTGGCACTTCGTTGTTGAACGGATGAACTTATTACTTCTAGAACAGCTTGCAGTGATTCCTTTAAAGGACAACAGAGGACAGCTTCGAAAGCTGAGCTTCCTTCAGAGTGACTTGCATGAATGTACACAAAGTCTATTGTAGCTTGTACGTTGAAATTTAAGAGCTACTAGTGATATTTGGGCAACAATTTTCTAATTAAGTACTTACTACTTTTTTTACTACTAGCTACTACTTTTGTTATTACTACTTACTACTTTTCTTTTCTTACTATCTCACTATTCTTATTATCTATCTTACTACAACGTACTACTTTTGTAATTAAGTACTTACTACTTTTCATACTACTACTTACTGATTTTGTTACTACTTATCAGACACATGGACGGTCTAAGCCTGAGTTATAGGTGCCTCCCACCGATCACCGATAATGGTCCTGGGCACCAGTCAAGCTATATTGCGTCCACGATAACTTGTTCTTCATACCGGAGGTTCAGTCTTCCTATCCTTCTCGAATCAGCAGGCTCGGTTTGGAAGACCCTCTTTGCTGGAGCATTGTTGTCCATGCGCTCGAAGTGCCCCAGCCATTGCTAACTGCCGGACTAAATCCACATCTTGATACAGCGCGTAGAGCTCGGGGATGAGTCTTCTCCTTCATTCACTTTCTTCACAGCTTTCGGCGCCATCCTTCGAGTCAGAAGGAGTCGAGTTGTTTCGACAAACAGAAGTAGATCCGATTGCCAAGGGCAATGATACGTCAGATCTTCACTGCGATTTTTGCAAGACATTCTCCTTCACTATCTAAATATTTTAGCTGTCGATCGGGATGTCCCTGTCCCCGGTGGTGTCAGACGGAATGTTTCTTGGTCGACGGCATATATTTTGTTTTGTCCTTGTTGACCTTAAGACCAGCTCGTTTCACCTCTTTTTCAATTGCTGTGAATGCTTTCATTACATCACGTTTGAAGTGCCCGACGTGACTGCTGACTTGTACCATTTTCACGTATTCTTAATCTGAATACACCCACTGTATCGTGTGGAGCAGTTCTTCTTCTTTGTGAGGGCCTCAAGCAACAATCATGTCCAGTTGGCGCGAGCTCTGGCTAGGATAAGCACACGACTGGCAAGAGTCATGTCGCTGTACAACCCGAAGAGTTTCTTGATTAAATCTCCTCCAGTCACACTCATAATTGAAGACCTCTCGCAGATCTTTTTCACGAAGAACAATTCATCCGATTTTGAAAACATGCACGCCTCTGCACAGTAGAGCATGACTAGGATGATCAGTCGTTCCTCTCTGAGTGAGGAATCCATTCCTCACTTGCCGCTTGATAGATAGATACTCTTGTTAGTACAGTTCACTGTGGAGATCGGTCTTCATCACGGACACCGTGGAAGTGTTTGAACGTGAGGACCACCAACCCGACAGAGATTGGTGCGAAATGAAGAAAGCATAGCCATCGTAGCGGCCAATATCGAAGAAGACCCAGAAATGTCGATCAACTGAATTGGACCAGAGAGCCAGCCTGGCTTCTTTTGCGGTTGGATATGGAAATGCATCCGCATATGATTGTGTTGATTGAAATATTGACCATTTGGCGTGGTTTATAACATGGCTATTTTCGAAATAAGAACGTAGACACTGTCACCGTCCATAGTCACATGTATCTCGAGCGATGTTGTTAATTAGCCGCCCCGATCATACGCCTATCGAGTGTTCTTGAGTTGGCAAGCTCCTGAATTCGTGTTCCACACGTGCAAGTCGATTGGTTGTTGCTAGCCAAGTGCGTTACAGTTGCCGGGAATGTGTTAATATGTGACGCACAAGCGAACTTCGGATGGAGGGACATGATCAACTTGTAATGGTTCCGTTTTTGTTGACAAAACGACAAACTTACGGGTACTAAAGCACAAAACAACAACACAACACAAGATCAGTTAAAGGGGCTTGCTGGCGTAGCACCGTCATGACTTTTGCCGTCACTATATGCCTCATAAGATCCATCTACATCTGCGATAGTAAAACCATATCAATGCTCGTTGATTTTTTCCGTGCACCGTCCGTAGATGTTTCAAGGAACATTTTTGAAGACGTTTTTGCAAACAAGAACTTTGGAATCCCTTTGGCACCCCTGGAGAATATGCAATGAAAAACGTATACATTTTTTCATGGTTGTTTTATCAGTATCAGGGACAATGCACTTTGTTTCGTCTACTTTTTATAACCGACGCTGAATTTCACGAAGAAATTGTGCATCAAAACCGGAAACATCGAGTAATGCTCGCTTATCTCAAGCACGACGGCATTGGGAGCATCAATTTCCTGTTAATCGACCAACAATGATAATATTTTATACAAAGTGCAGTAACCTGACACACTGACTGGCATGGCGATCGCCTTTGATAGCCAGTCCTTTCCGGGAGTGCTTATCGCAATACAACAAAAGTTTTTGACACACAGTGATACACAAAATAGCTGTAGAGAGTGTAGAGCTAATATAGCTGGGGTATTCTGCAGGATGTAGCCCGCCTTGTTGTTAGTCGGGCTTCTAGTTCAGCCTGTTCCTCAACTTCCATTCTCTCGCATAAGCAAGTTGTGTGGTTACGTCTGAGCTCCGGCTAAGCTCTAAACCTAAGGCCATTCGTTTAATTTGGCCTCAAGGCCGTCTATTTGAAGACCCCAAGTTTTGTGACACTGTTAGTGTAGTTTTTAGCGCTCCAGTTCTCCAGGACGGAACGCTGTGAGATAGAAGGAAGATGACTGGGCCCATGCCGAGAGTGTAGATCAAGATATCGCCACAGAAATGCCAGAGCACTACTTAACTCAAAATACAGACATTTACCGCCAAGTTGTTGCCCTAATAAGTGATGGGTGGTCTTTATCAGTCCGTGGACATGCAATTCAATTAAAACAACAACAAATGGAAATTATATATATGCATTTATCAATTGTAATACTTTATTTACTATCGGCGAAAAGATTTAAAAGATATTCTTCGCATTAAAATACAAAATTGTTTTTTTTAATAAAATTTAGATTTTTTGTAATACAAAACGAAGTCTTCTCATTAGTATGTTACAGGTTTCATTAAATTCCATGGTTCCCTTATAATGAAAATATTGTGAGGCGTCTGTTGATAGAAGTTTGTATTCACTTGTCCACTAGTGCGATGTTATTTTTTACCCCAAATAGCTATAACTATAAAAAAAATCATTTTGAACAACATTAAATCCAGAAAAAGATTCTAACGTCCACGTCCAGAATGAGCTCACCCGTAGTTGATTGCACGTGTAGTACCAACGTTGTAAGTATTCTTCCCATTGTCTCCATAAGACCCAAAGTTGTAAACAGGCCCCAGATTGTAGCCACTTGGATATATGCTGTTATCGATATAAATCTTCCCACAAATTGCGCACGAGAAGAATGTGGCAAGGAATAAAATGACCATGGATGGGAAGCGCATCTTTAAATGGTTTTGATGATGAACAAAGAGTACTTTCGAAATGGTCCTGATCGTCCGAGATACACACGAGAACTGACTTGAAACAATCAACCAGAAACAGCTATTTATTGGAACCAATCGATCGGCGACATCATTGCGAAGAGATATTGGCACAATCTAGAGGAAAAACCCATATTTATATTGTATTGCTTTCATGTTTTTGCTTGTTTATTATCTATATTTGGGAAGAGGCCACATGTTATCGGTCATGGAAATATTTTAGCATATGTAGGGACAGTAAAATCCCTTCAATTCTGGTATTAACACCTAAATTTGAATTACCATACAACCTGCCGGCCACATAACCAAATTTGGGAAAAAAAATATTTTGAGGACTTTGAATCAGTATAAATGCCTTATTGGAAGAGTTTTCAAACGTAAAAAGAACTCAAAGCTTGGTGTTCCACGATTGACTCTGCAGATGATCGCATGTTTTGATTGAGCAACTAGGGCCTAATTTTATTAAAATGCGTACCGCCCCGGCACGTTGTACCGTGTGCAAATTTGGATATTAATGTGCCATTGAAAAAACAGGTTTAGAACAGCGGCACTACAATAAAGGCACTACAATAGATGGCCCGTACAAGGCAAACCGTATACCGTAGACGTAACACATATAGAGATCGTTTCAAGGAACATATTTGAAGACGTTTGTTTGAGTTACACTCAGGTTGACCTCTTGGTGGTACCCGAGTTTGTTCCTGACGCTGTCTCACCAGTGAAACTTGTGACCAGAAATAAGAGAGGAATAAGAAATAAGAGATATCCAATTTCTACCTCCCTTGCCCCTTGATTTCATCGTTTTTAATAAATACACTGCGACCTCAATAAAAGCAACTAATGGAAATTTGGGCAGTTGTTTTCACTGAGTTTGTTGCAATAATCGAGTCAAAAAATGGAAGGTGCCAAAAATGAGACAAAAAGTCTGGTAAACAGACCAAAACTAATTTTTTAATTCATATTAAAAATAAAAAAAATTAACATTTTTGATTGTGTCTTTTTAGACGCTGAATTCTTTTCCACTGCTGACTCTCGTAAGCTTTGCAGAGCTATAATATTATTGAGTGAAGCATCACTTTCTTCAGCCCATTGAAGGCAAATATTTAGTGCTTGGATTGCAGCCCCTGCTTTGATTTTTGGCAGTGGGGATTCTTTAACTGCATTTTCGTCATCACTTTCAATTTCTTCGTCTCCCAAGTTGCTGCAAGTCGGTTCCAGATTGGTTTCATTTTCGGCAATCCAATCATTTATTCACAGCAAATCATTTATCGATGATATTATTTCGCGGTCTTTTAGGATTTGCTCCTTTATGACACTCAAAGGTAACAAATCATCTTCATTATAGTCATTGCTTGAGTTCATCAAAGGGTTCCAGCACTTTTGTATTGCCGTAGACTGCACCTTGTCCCATGCATTAGCCAAGAGACATACGGCGTGTCTCAAATTAAATGCTTTTATCTTAGTCTACAAATCTGACCCTTGACTAGCGACCAAATGTGCCAATAGACTCTTTTTTTAATTCAGTTTAATCAAGTTGATCACATTTTGATCAATTGGTTGGAGAGTAGCAGTGCAATTTGCTGGTAAACACATGGTTACTATCATTCCATCATCACTTTTCAGCTCGCCCTCCTTTGGATGACAAGATGCGTTGTCTAACAATAACTGAGTCCTCTTCTGAAGATTTCTAGACCCAAGAAACTGTCTTATTTAAATGAAGAAACAAATATGTAAACAAAAAAGAAATTTTTATAAAAGTCGATCAACTTTATTAAACATGTTACCTCTGGTACAAACGTTGAGTGAAACCATTCTTCAAACAACGAGAATGTCATCCACGCATTTTTATTGCCCTTATAAATGACGGGTTCATTTTAAAAAAATTTAAATGCTCTAGGATTTAGAGCTTTCCCTATGACGAATAACTTTATTTTGTGAATCCCAGATGCGTTCGTGCAAGCAAGAAACGTTATTCTCTCTTTGCTTATCTTCCGACCTGGAGCGGTTGCTTTTTTAAAGCTTACAAGGGTTTTATTTGTAAGCCGGACTCGTCCGCGTTGTAAATTTGATTTTGTGACAGACCGAGCTCTTTAATTGTATTTTTGAACTTAACCAAAAACGGTTCAACGAGTTTCGGCTTATTTGACAGCTTTTCTCCACAAATTTTAAGGTTGCGGATGCCATGCCTTTTTTTAAAATTCGAAAACCAGCCATTGCTTGCATTAAAGGATCCTGGTTTTTCCTTGATTCTGTCGTGCAGTTTACATGCCTGTGCTTTTAAAACTTCTATGGAAATTGGCACGTTTCGATGTCGATTTTCCATAAACCATTTATACAAGGCTTTCTTCATACGTGAAAACACACACGCTCTTAAAGTTACTCGTTTTCCCGGTTCACATTCTGAATTTACAACAAATTTTGTTAGCGCTCCTTGTCTCCTCTTAATTCTACTTATGGTAGACTTGTTTACTTTATATTTCTCAGAAAGCGATTTAGAAGTCACACCCTTATTAATTTGATCTAGAATTTCACTTTTTCGCATAAAAAGTACAACGAATAGCTGTAAAATAACTGCCCAGACATAGCAAAAATGAACAAGAAGGAAAATATACAAATAGCGAACGAAAAAAGACTTTATGAAACAATAGTTGCTTTTATCGAGTCACTTTTTTTTCGAGGAGTTGCAATTACTGAGTCAACAATGGTAAGACTTAAGGTGTTGCTTTTATCGAGGAGTTGCACGTATCGAGGGTTGCTTTTATTGAGGTCTCACTGTACCTGTTTGAGTGAGATTTTAAGCTACTTCTGAAAATAGCAAATAATACAATGTGTAGTAGTTTGTAGTTTTTAAAATCAAAGTAGCTTACAACGACATCGGTTATAACAACGTATCGGTTATAACGACCAAATTTTCTTGGTCTCGACTGAGCTCCATTGTATACCTTGATACCGGTTACAGCGACATATTGCGTATAACGACCAAATTCGCCAGTCCTTTAATGGTCGTCATAGTCGATTTTGACTGTGTATTAAAAAGTAAGTAAGTATCAATATATACCTAAAAAAATAAAATCCATTTGGTTACATTTAGAAAAAGTTTCTTCTCTCGCAGAAAATAAACATATTACCTTGTATTCTGTGTATCATTTTTGTGGACTAGGGGTAACTCCTTGCTTTCTTATTTCAGCTTGTGACGTATTGGTCAACCTACGGCAATAGACCAGATCGTATCCCATTCGACCGATCAGTCAGAAGTCATACCGAACTGAACTGTCGATAGTAGATCACAGCATGGATACAGCTCATGATTGTGTAATCTTAGAGACTAAGCGACGGCAATCACTCTCACGGTTAAGGTGCAAGACCTCAGAAATGACTAATATCATGTAAACAAGAACTTTGGAGTACGTTCGGCACTCCTGAAAATTATGCAATTTCATGGTTATCAGTATCAGGGTGAATGCACTTTGCTTCGTCTACTTTTTTAAGAGCCGTGACGCACCGACGCTGGACTTCAGGAAGAAAGTGTGCACCAAAACCGAAAACAACGAGTAATGCTCACTTATCTCAAGCCCGACGGCATTGGGAGCATCAATTTCCTGTTAACCGACCAACAATGATAATATTTTATACAAAGTGCAGTAACCTGACACACTGACTGGCATGGCGATCGCCTTTGATAGCCAGTCCTTGCCGGGAGTGCTTATCGCAATACAACAAAAGTTTTTGACACACAGTGATACACAAAATAGCTGTAGAGAGTGTAGTGCTAATATAGCTGGGTTACTCTGCAGGATGTGCCCCCCTTGTTGTTAGTCGGGCTTCTAGTTCAGCCTGTTCCTCAACTTCCATTCTCTCGCATAAGCAAGTTGTGTGGTTACGTCTGAGCTCCGGCTAAGCTCTAAACCTAAGGCTATTCGTTTAATTTGGCCTCAAGGCCGTCTATTTGAAGACCCCAAGTTTTGTGACACTGTTAGTGTAGTTTTTAGCGCTCCAGTTCTCCAGGACGGAACGCTGTGAGATAGAAGGAAGATGACTGGCCCCATGCCGAGAGTGTAGATCAAGATATCGCCACAGAAATGCCAGAGCACTACTTAACTCAAAATACAGACATTTACCGCCAAGTTGTTGCCCTAATAAGTGATGGGTGGTCTTTATCAGTCCGTGGACATGCAATTCAATTAAAACAACAACAAATGGAAATTATATATATGCATTTATCAATTGTAATACTTTATTTACTATCGGCGAAAAGATTTAAAAGATATTCTTCGCATTAAAATACAAAATTGTTTTTTTTAATAAAATTTAGATTTTTTGTAATACAAAACGAAGTCTTCTCATTAGTATGTTACAGGTTTCATTAAATTCCATGGTTCCCTTACAATGAAAATATTGTGAGGCGTCTGTTGATAGAAGTATGTATTCACTTGTCCACTAGTGCGATGTTATTTTTTACCCCAAATAGCTATAACTATAAAAAAAATCATTTTGAACAACATTAATTCCAGAAAAATATTCTAACGTCTACGTCCAGAATGAGCTCACCCGTAGTTGGTTGCACGTGTCGTACCAACGTTGTAAGTATTCCTCCCATTGTCTCCATACGACCCAAAGTTGTAAACAGGTCCCAGATTGTAGCCACTTGGATATCTGCTGTTATCGATATAACTCTTCCTACAAATTGCGCACGAGAAGAATGTGGCAAGGAATAAAATGACCATGGATGGGAAGCGCATCGTCTTTAAATGGTTTTGATGATGAACAAAGAGTACTTTCGAAATGGCCCTGATCGTCCGAGATACACACGAGAACTGACTTGAAACAATCAACAAGTAACAGCTATTTATTGGAACCAATCGATCGGCGACATCATTGCGAAGAGATATTGGCACAATCTAGAGGAAAAACCCATATTTATATTGTATTGTTTTCATGTTTTTGCTTGTTTATTATCTATATTTGGGAAGAGGCCACATGTTATCGGTCATGGAAATATTTTAGCATATGTAGGGACAGTAAAATCCCTTCAATTCTGGTATTAACACCTAAATTTGAATTACCATACAATATGCCGGCCACATAACCAAATTTGGGAAAAAAAATATTTTGAGGACTTTGAATCAGTATAAATGCCTTATTGGGAGAGTTTTCAAACGTAAAAAGAACTCAAAGCTTGGTGTTCCACGATTGACTCTGCAGATGATCCGAGTCGCATGTTTTTGATTGAGCAACTAGGGCCTAATTTTATAAAAATGCGTACCGCCCCGGCACGTTATACCGTGTGCAAATTTGGATCTTAATGTGCCATTGAAAAACAGTTTTAGAACAGCGGCACTACAATAGATGGCCCGTACAAGGCAAACCGTATACCGTAGACGTAACGCATATAGAGATCGTTTCAAGGAACATATTTGAAGCCGTTTGTTTGAGTTACACTCAGGTTGACCTCTTGGTGGTACCCGAGTTTGTTCCTGACGCTGTCTCACCAGTGAAACTTGTGACCCGAAATAAGAGAGGAATAAGAAATAAGAGATATCCAATTTGTACCTCCCTTGCCCCGTGATTACATCGTTTTTATACTCTTTTCCCGTGTCTGTGAATACCTGTGAGCTCTTGCGAAAACCTGATACCTGTTTGAGTGAGATTTTATGCTACTTCTGTTTGTAAAATTGTTGTTGTAGTTTGTAAAATTAAAGTCGCTGACAACGACATCGGTTACAACGACGTATCGGTTATAACGACCAAATTTTTTTGGTCTCGACTGAGCTCCATTATTTTTGTTACATTTACACAGTGACGCCACACGATTTTGACAAAAAAATTAACATTACCTTGTATTCTGTGTACATATCATGTTTGTGGACTAAGGGTAATTCTGGCCGACGTTGGATATCTCCTTGCTCTCTTATTTCTGCTTGTGACGTCTCGGCCAACTTGCAGCAATAGACCAGATCGTATCCCATTCGAACGATCAGTCAGAAGTCATACCGAACTGAACTGTCGATAGTAGATCACAGCATGGATGCAGCTCATGATTGTGTAATCTTAGAGACTAAGCGACGACAATCAGTCTCACGGTTAAGGTACAAGACCTCAGAAATTTTGGAATACGTTCGGCACTCCTGAAAATTATGCAATTTCATGGTTATCAGTATCAGGGTGAATGCACTTCGCTTCGTCTACTTTTTTAAGAGCCGTGACGCACCGACACTGGACTTCAGGAAGAAAGTGTGCACCAAAACCGAATACAACGAGTAATGCTCACTTATCTCAAGCACGACGGCATTGGGAGCATCAATTTCCTGGTAACCGACCAACAATGATAATATTTTATACAAAGTGCAATAACCTGACACACTGGCTGGCATGGCGATCGCATTTGATAGCCACGGACTGACTCGAGTGCAGAGACGCTTCACCTCCTAATAGACACCCACTTCCCAGGAAATAAGGACGCGACAGATGAGTCAAACGGTGTTAGACGAGAGGAATCAAGCCAGTCAAATGGTCAATACCATCGAGTCTAATAACGCCTACACTGGGCAGTGAGAAGCTTCGATCCTTGCAAATGACCGGGCCGAGATGATATAAGGCCGGTTGAACTACAACATGGTTTCGAGACAATTGCACCATGGCCAACAACCATCTTTAGCAGCTGTCTCAGATTTGGTTATACCCCAGTATTAATCTTTATACCTAAGTGTGGAAAAACAACACATTGTGCTCCCAAAGATTTTAGACCCATCACGCTCTCATCCTTTGTTCTTAACCTTCAACAAAGTCCTATTCAAATCTCAACTATTCAATAACAATACTGAAAGAAGAGTTTTCAGAGGCACACCTCAAGAAGGAGTCCTATCACACCTTCTCTGGATTATTGTAGTTGATGACATCTTTAAGAAATAAAGTGCGACAGGATGCAAACCCATAGCTGATGGTAATAATAATATATAATATGGGTGGCGCTACAGCCCTTAGAGGACCAGGGCCTAGCTTCTCAGCTACCACACCACTGTTGTGCGTGCTATTGTTCTATCACCCGTGGAAATGGGATTGCACTAGCTATTTCCAGACACCATCACTGACTTGATGGAATCAGCCCAGAAAACTTCAGCGGGATGTACGGACAGCGTCGGACTTGAGGTAAACCCATCTAAGAGTGACCTGGTCCTGTTCACAAGGAAATACAAAATTCCAAGCATGACTTCACCAACCTTGAAAGGGAAATAATTAACTTTCACTGATCAAGCGAAATACTAGAGAGCTATCGTCGACAGCAAATTAAACTGGAGACATAGCATTCAGGAGCGCATCAGGAGCAGGAAAATAGTCGTAACAAAATGGCGGACTACTAGTGTGGTGGAAGGCACTGCATATAAAGCAAAAATCTCATCAGAATAAGCAGAATACAAAGATCTGCATGCAACAGCCACGGCGGCAATCGAAATCGAAATACAGTAGAAATACGGCTCCCGAATCACTGCAGTGTTTGCCAGGCAGAAGTGGCAGCTATTCAAGCTACAGCCCTCTGGCTATCAATGACCCCGATAGACGGAAGATCTGTTGTTATTTTCATAGATAGTCAGGTTGCTCTGGAAACACCATCGATTAACTCTAGGGTGGTAATGCACTGCCGCCTGTCTCTAAGGCAGATAGCGGACAGATGCAACCTTACCCTGTGCTGGGTACTTGGGCACATGGGTATTCCGGGCAACGAAAGTGCCGACGGATTAGCAAAAAGTTGGGCGAGTCTAGGACTGGCACGAAGTCAGAAGACACCTCACCCCTATGAAAGCGACAAAATCAATGCTACTGACAGACGCCATAATCAAAACCATTCGCAGATGGGAGGAATTGGACACTTGTAGTTCACATCGAAAACGATGTGGCCTACACTATATCCATCAAAAACTAAAACTCTCCTAGAAATGGACAGGAGGAACATTAGTAAAATAGTAGGCGCAATCACTAATTGACAATCAAGTCAGAAGGCTTGGAGCACCCTACAATGACTTTTTGAGGAGCTGCATGGATGAGGAGGAAGAGGAAACTGTGCTACATTACCTCGGAGCATGCCCGTTGTTTGCCGAAACAAGAAGAAACCTTATGTGCAGCTATTTCCTTGATAGTCTTGAAGATTTAGTTAACATCAATATAAAGGACATCCCCAAGTTCATAAAAACCATCAACTGGTTATAAGTATCAGTACACATACCAACAGAGGGAACCGAACGAGTCTAGTAGGCCAACGAAGTGGCGGGAAAAGCCGAAAAGTAACAGCACAACGAACCTTAAAGGTCTCAGTGAGGCAAATCCCCGAGGGAATTTTACCAGTCACATCTACCTACCTACCTACCTTCTAAGTGACGGAAAGACTTTACACGTTAATGGACATAAAATTCCATTAAAACAACAATCAAAAATAAAGTTGCAGACTGTATTTCCAAAAAGCGAGAACATATCAAAATCAAAATCAATCAAGCTACCGCAGTTTATCGTTGCCGAAGCACGATTTCAAAAGCGCATAACTTGTCTCAAGATGTTCCCTACTGCGACTGTGGTGGCTGTTGAGTCTTGAGGACTTACCTGCTTAGGGATTGCTGCCGCTGGCTTCGGTTCCCTGCACGACCATGCCGCTGGTATGTGCATTGCCATCCAATACAGAACGATCACTCCAAAAAACAGTGGTATTCATGAATTCCTGATCATGTATTATAGAATTAATAATGCCTACTAGGAAATGTTCCCATTTGGCAACACATGTGTGATATCATCGGATCCCTGGATTACAAATGTAAGGCCTGAACCAAAAACAAAAGTTTCAAGATAATATAGTAAATAATTTTATTGGAACATATATACACATTTTATGTAAAATTTGAATTATATATATACATTTATCAATTGTATGACTTAATTCACTATCGGAGAAGGGACTTTAAAGATAAATAAAATATAGATGATTTGGGCCAAATTTCATTGACATCTGTACGATGCTATAGATTTTTTTTTTCCTTCGCTTCGTTATAATGAAACCACTGTGAGTAGAAGTATGTCCACTAGCGCGATGTTCTTTTTTACCCCGAATAGCTCCAACTATAAAAAAAAAATGCATTTTGAACAAACTTTAGTTCCATAAAAAGATTCCAACATAGACATGAGCCCAGTATGAGCTCATCCGTACGTACTTTGTGTGTCTGGTGTACTGTATCCTCGGCCAAATGTTGTAAGTATTCCCCACATTGTGGCCACCGATTGGATTTCTGTTATCGATATAAATCTTCCCACAAATTGCGCACGAGAAGAATGTGGCAAGGAATAAAATGACCATGAATGGGAAGCGCATCGTCTTTAAATGGTTTTGATGATGAACAAAGAGTACTTTCGAAATGGTCCTGATCGTCCGAGATACACACGAGAACTGACTTGAAACAATCAACCAGTCACAGCTATTTATTGCAACCAATTGATCGGCGACATCATTGCGAAGAGATTGTGCCAATAAGAGGAAAAACCCATACATCTTAAATTGCAACCGTCCTCTTGTATTGTTTTCATGTTTTTGCTTGTTTATCAACTGCCCTTGAGAAGAGGCCTTATGTTATCATTCTTGAAAATATTTTACCACATTTATTTACTTAAAAATGGAAAGAAACGATCATAATGTAAGAAAAGGTCATCCATTATTCGATTTCAATTAGTTCTCGCGTGTATTTCGAAAACACTCTTTTTGATTTGTAGCTTTAAAACCATTTCAAGACGATGCGTTACCAGTCGTTGCTCATTTTAATGCTAGCCACAATCTTTAACAACACTCTCACCAAAATGCGCCGACCAATACACGGTTCGAATTCACAAGACGTTGACTATGGCGGACGGATGGCCGGTTCCATTGGGTCGTGGAAGGGAAACACTACTGTGATCATTATTGGGAATGTGAGCCATCCAATGGATGACTATGAGTCTTTCTCTGAAAACACAGTTATTCGTCTTTTCATTGGACTAGATGTTCGCTTATAGTTGACTTCATTGTCTTTGCACACCATCTTGGATATAAGCAGAAAGTGCACGTGACGTAGACATCTGTGCCATGTAACTCTACAGCAAGAGTGCATTGGCTGCTTTCAAAAGCTCCACTTCTGATTGCCAACAACAGAGCATTTCATATCAAAAGCATTTCAAGATAATGCGTTACCAAGTTCTGTTCAACTCAGTATATCCACTCTTCTCATGCCCACGCGGCTACTCAGTGAATAATGACTTTGGAAAGACTATCGGCTCTGTTGTCAAAGGTGTGGGAGCCGTTTATACTCCCAGCTCATACTTCTGCTATCGGATTGAATGCCAGAATTGCACGCTTCTGTTTTTTTTTTTTTGGAAATCGCTTCCGCAGCACGCTCCCTGCATCACAAATTTCCGATAAGCCTTTGGTTGGATTGAGTCACCAAATATCACTCGTCACATGCAGTCGTTGCAACTATATATTACATACCTTTAGGAGCGACGAATAAATTCGACAGCTTTTGCTTTTAAGCCAAGTCAATGAAGATGTACTGCTGCTGTTAGTGAGAGTACTGAATAAGTTCCTCATCACTGAGCACAGCGTTTGGATTTGTCTTTCGGTACACATCTACAATGCGTGGTTTACATGGGTGCCGTAGCGTAGTAGGAAGGTGCCTCAACTCCTCAAGAAAGACATGTGGCTGTTACATCTTACAAAACACGTTTTGGCCTCGTTGCATGGAAATTTCTTGAACGAGGTATTTTGCATTTTGTTGATGTGAAGTGGCCACCACCATGATCGATGGCCACTGGCCACCGCCATGATCGATACCATTTTTCGGATTTAGGAATTAGCGGGAACAAAATTGTCTACACTCGGTCTTATCTGCCGTCCCTGTGACGGTAGGTGAGTCCAGAGAACCGGCGCATCTAAGGAACAATGTGAAGCAGTCTACTCAATCGACAGACAATAGAGATACATGCCAAGCTGGACTCTATGAGTGCCCTGGCAACTTTTAATTTTGTAATTGATCGAAGGAATATTTTTGCTAGGTTGGCATGACTGTAAGGGATGTCGTGTGTGTCAGTCCGTGTCCCTTCACTACATTACTCACAGATTACTCCAAGATTTCTAACGCAGGTTGGACATGGAAGGCGGGTGGTCTGAAAACCGGGATGATTTTGGTCTCTCTGAAATCGTGGGCCATACGATGAGGAACATTTTTGCAGTAGTTTCTGGACACTGGGTAGTCCACAAATTGCTTTGCCAGCGATAGTTTCTGGACGCTGGCCGCTGTCCACAAATTGCTTCGCTCTCAATAGTTTCTGGACATTGGCTCCTGTCCAGAAACTCCTTGCCGCGATGTGATTGGTGAGCTTTACAAATATATGAAGGATGCAAAGACGAAGGATTCGCTTATGTATTTGAAGCTTATGACTTTTCGTATCAATAGATTTGCAGCAATACTTGAAAAGACACTCATTTTTCGCAACGTATGCTACTTCATATCACATCATATGTAAGTATGTGTTGCTTAATTTGTATGAGTGCACACCTGTTTTTAAATGGATTTTAAATGTCAGACAGTTAGTTAAAATAGTGAAGAAAACCAATTTTGAAGACTGCGGTTGAATCTCGAGTTGAGAACAACTCCGAAGTTGATCAACTCTCAAGTTTGCGGCAAGATGAGCAAAAGTGAACGAAATTACTCTTAACGTTTTATAAAATGGTCTTGGTGTCGAAGTTGGCACATTCATGCAATGTGCTCATCTGTTTGTAGTTTTAAGTACGTACATATTTTCAAATATTCTCGAGGATGATAAACTTTGGCCTCTCCAGAATAAGCAAACAAATCATAACAATAACTACCGCAATCTCTTCGCAATGATGTCTCAGATTGGGCGATTGGTCTTATTAAACGGCTGTCTATGGTTGGAAATTAAGCAAAGAAGAAACCGTTACTATTTAAAGAGCATGGGTTTTTTCTCTTATGAATGGAACTATTAATCACACACAGTGGTGTGCTGAGTCGAATTGCTGAGATAACACAATCTCTTCGCAATGATTTGGCAGATCAATTGGACAGCTGCAGTCAGTTCAAGCGTGTATCTCGGGCGATCAGGTCCATTTCGGAAGTACTCTTTGTTGACTCGCAACATCAAAATCATTTCAAGACGATGCGCTACCAATTACGCGCCATTTTAGTGCTTACAACATTCTTCGCGTACGCTCTAGGGCAGGTGCCATATGATACTACTTACAATTATGATGACGGTTATGATTATACTTATCCAAGGAATGACGTGAGTGTTTCCTCAAACGTAAACCACATCAGTATCAATCAGCACAATACTGTGTATGGATCAGTGTATGGATCAGTGCCAGGTTCAGTGCATCAATCAGTGCCTGCATCAGAGCATGAATCAGTTGTCCGTGATGTCGCGTACGCCGTTGGATCTGTAGCCGGATACTTTGGAAGATTATTCGTAAGTACCTACTGATGCAAAGAAATTAAAAAATTTTGAATTCAGAATGGCTTCGCCATGTTCCATTGTCGCGGAAAGTATTCGAAGTGATTGTGGTTAGATAACAGTAATAAAAGATATATTTAAACGCATTCAACTGGTCATAGAAGAAGAGGGTCTTATACCTGCTAACCAATTCGATATCCGAACAAAATACTAGCCGATTGACTAAATGAATAAGTGACGAAACTGCACTGTCTTTTGCGCTCTTGCTTTTCTTTGGACTTTCTCCGAGGTCGTCTAAAAAGGCCAGCACGGCAGCCCGAACAGCGACTTCTTCCTTTATAATTTTGAATGGCCGTCCGTTAACTAGTAGTTCTGTAGGTTTTAATAGCTGCCACTGTTTCGTCTTGGGCATTTGAATTTGCGTGTCATCTTGATAATAATAGAATGCGAAGTTGCTTGACCTAGGATGTACAAGTTATCCCTGAAAGGTGGTTGGTTTCATTCTGAAATGAGTTTTTTTAACATTATTATTGCAACCATCGTGTTAAGAATATTCATTATTCAATATGTTCGTTGTTAGGAAAAAAAAAAAGGAAATAATTTGTTCGTAAACGTGGAAAGTATTCTTTGGAATCGTTTGCTTTTGGCGTTTCAACTGCTTTGTTGCTGTTGCTTTGCAAAACGATTGCTTTGCAAAGTTTGCGTTTCCGTAGAGGCACATTGCCATCACAACCAATCGACATAGCCACACTGGTTAGTACGATTTCGAACGCCACGTGGTTCGTGGTTCGTCTTTCCACAAGACGACGCTAAGTGCCACACAACTGCTGCCACTATAGGCATGCAGAACGATCGAATTCCTGCACAATTGTTTAGAAGTGAGAGCGGGCCACGGGAAGATGCACAACCCTTTCGTATGACGGAACCTTAAACGAAATCTATTCCATTGCAAGTTGATGCGAGATGATAGCATTTAATTAAATGGTCACTGAGCGAGACCTTTTCAAAAACGTGTATTCATTTTCGTTCGACTTTTCCTTCGTCAAATTTCTTCCATTGACGTGCAATTGATCAGAGTTGGAGGGTTGTTTCCCATAAAGCATGCGTCACTGCATCATTTGGTTGGGCATTGCATTCGTTTCGTTATGTTATTTTAGCTCTAGGAATTCATATCGCGCCTTATCTATCTTATCTGTCTCCGTAACTAACTAAATCTCTGTCTCTTTATTCTAAGGGTTAAGCTGACCAATGGATTGGAAATTGATGGGATCACTTTTGAAGTCAATACAAAATACAAAAGAAAGTTGAACGATTGCCTCATCTCTTATATGTAATGCGGGAGCCACCATCAATGTCATCTTTTGCGCGACGGCATCATAAGTACATTCATCAAATTGAACAGGGATAACATTAAATTATCTAGCTACCACTCATTCATGGTGTTTTTACTCATAAAAGATACGAAACAGTTTGAAAACATAGCATCACAAATATGTTAAGAAAACGCGCCTGCACTTCCATGCCCGTTACGTTCGGAGACGCGTTTGATATGCAGTTCGAAGTATCTGTAGTGCAACATGCTTAAATTCGATGAAGTCTTTTATAAAGAAGAAATCTGAAGGATTTCTGTTGTGTTATGTATATTTTTGAAACTCCCAACAGTTTCTGCGTACGTGACTGTTCAAATATTCATTTGCATTCATAATCGCGGCTGATGATAGTTTCGTTTCAAATAAGCTTGAACAAACTATAGCGACTGAAATATATCGTTTTGCCTGCTTCAACTAATCAGAAATAAAGTAGCCTCTCTTGCCCCTTAAATTGTCTGGACATCGTATTTATATCGTTTTTCCCAAGCCTCGAATGCCATTTACATCATTTCGTGAATAACACCAAAGAGTAGAGTGAATCGAGTGGACGATAGTGCTCTGAAAAAGTAGGTACTGAGAGCCAAGGTCACATTCTATGCAGACGTCGAAAATACATTTCATTGAATTCCTTGAGAAAGCTCATTTAGAACCCCAAAGGTCCAACCATTATTGATGTATGTAGACATAAGTCAACTTAGGTAATAAAGGGTGATTTTTTAGCTATTATCTTTTTGGCAACACTGGTTTAAGCAGCTGACGCACGTTTCGTGTTTTGTTTTTTGGAGTGAATATCAGCCAGAAGCATTGCAAGAGCTACCAATGCATCCAGAAAAAGTCACAGTTTGGTGCGGTTTATGGGCTGGTGGCATCATTGGACCGTACTTCTTCAAAGATGATGCGAATCGTAACGTAACTGTGAATGGTGAGCGCTACCGTGAGATGATATCCAACTTTTTTTTGCCCAAAATGCAGGAGCTTGACTTGCATGACATGTGGTTTCAACAAGACGGTGCCACATGCCACACAGCACGCGCAACAATGGACTTATTGAGTGGCGAGTTCGGAGAACATTTTATTTCACGTTCGGGACCGGTCGATTGGCCACCTAGATCGTGCGATTTAACGCCTTTAGACTATTTTTTGTGGGGCTATGTTAGAGCTCAGCAAGTCTATACAGACAAGCCCGCTTCAATTGACGCATTGGAAGACAACATTGAAGCATTTATTCGTGAGATACCGGCCGAAATGTTGGAAAGAGTATGCCAAAATTGGACTAAGCGGATGGACCATTTGAGGCGCAGTCAAGGTCAATATTTGCATGAAATAATCTTCAAACATTAAATTATATGGACCGTACTATCGATTCAAATAAAGATTTCATGAATTTTTCTGAATTTTATGTGTTTTTTTTTGTTGAAAAACTTTCGTATAGCTTTTAAAAAATCACCCTTTACAAATATGACACTAAAATGAAAAACTGCGACCGTATTAACCAGCACAGTTTCGTTAAGTTTCGTTCACCGCTGTTTTCTTACGGGGCTGGTGTTGTTGTGAATTTTGAAAATTGCTTTAATTCAAGACAAATACGGGACCCTTGACACGAGAGTATAGCTCGCACTTGACTTTTGTTAAGGTCCGTCTTCGAAGTGGAACAGAAAGTCCTAGTGTCGATCTGGGCTAAAGTTTGTAGGAAATGAACAAAAATGCATCATGCTTTTGACAAAAAACGTGTACAGTACAAGGAGCCTTTGGAAGCGATTACATAACTATAGCATGCTTCTAGGGCCGTCAAGTGCCGCTAAGTGCACTCCAAAGCTCGCTCTTCTTGCAATGCGATTCCAGGGCCATTTCAGGATAATGCGTAACCAAATTATTGTTAACTCGGTCCACAGCATGGCTCTACAGCCGAAGGTGTCGACTGTGGGGTCTATCGGATCCACTGATCGGAAGTTCAGGAATGACATTGGCACTGGTTTGTTGGGGGGATCGCTTATGCAGTATATACCCTGGATCATAGATTACCGATATCCTGAGTTGAACAGTCACCCAATCTCACTCACTTCATTCCAGGCATTGCAATTTTTTTACTGCATACCCTATGGGGCGGTGAGTGAATACCAAAACCAGTGCTATCGCTTCCCAAAACCCTGAAGAGGTTTGGAGCGGACACATAAGAGGTCTCCGGAAAGGTCTACAATTTAAAAAAAAATGATTCCGACCGGATAAGAATTTCCTTCCGTTAAGCACCTCGATTCCGCGGTTGATTCGCAGTTACTTTAACCGATTTGAGTCCTAATATCTTTGAAACGGTAGTCAGATTTGGAATTGGGACATATACACCGTAGGTAAATCATTCTAGGGGTTGGATCCACCACCAAATGCACTTTCTTCAAACGTTGACATGCCGACAAATTAGAATCCATGTAGATCGCTTCATAAATATGAGGGCGAAAAAAAACGTGACAGACAGACGGGCACACCGAAATTATAGGCGCCCCTCTGATGACAAAAATAAATGAAAACTATTGCATTGCAAATTGTTGCGATACGATAGCAGAGAATTTTTCGACGACAATCATTGATGCGTTTCCACCTTCAAAGTTCTTGCATTGACGTGAAATTGACCAGCGCCGTAGAGTTGTTTCCCTTAAAGCATGTGTTTTTGCACGGAATAGCATTCCATTGCAATTGTTCCACTTCGGGTAACATAGTAGATAACGTCTTATCTATCTGCCTATCGAACTATACTTCTGTCACCACTTCTAATACAAGGGGTAAGCTGACAAATTGATTGAAAATTGACCGGGAGTCAATATATAATGCGGGGAACAACCTTAAATGTTAACTCAAACAGACGGCATTATAAGTGCAACTACATAGTACTAAAATATTCGGGTACCGCTCATTCATAGTGTTTCAGTTCTAGAAGTAAGACCATTTTAAATTTGAAAAGTAAGTATGTTTATAAATTTAAATACATACATGTACGCGGGACGAACTTTATTTCAAGAATATGCGATTCCAATTCATCGCCCGTACCGTTGGAAACGTTGTTGCATCTGCAGCTGAAGGGATCGCTAACACTGCTGGCGATGTGGTCGGAACCGTCGGAAACGCTGTGGGGTCCGCTGCAGAAGGAGTAGTGGATGCCGTTGGATCTGTAGCTGGAGAGATAGTTGACACTGCTGGCGATGTGGTCGGAACAGTCGGAAACGCTGTGGGGTCCGCTGCAGAAGGAGTAGTGGATGCCGTTGGATCTGTAGCTGGAGAGATAGTTGACACTGCTGGCGATGTGGTCGGAACAGTCGGAAACGCTGTGGGGTCCGCTGCAGAAGGAGTAGTGGATGCCGTTGGATCTGTAGCTGGAGAGATAGTTGACACTGCTGGCGATGTGGTCAGTACCGTCGGAATCGCTGTGGGGTCCGCAGCAGAAGAAGTAGTGGATGCTGTTGGATCTGCAGCTGAAGAGATCGCTGACACTGCTGGCGATCTGGTCGGAACCGTCGGAAACGCTGTGGGGTCCGCTGCAGAAGGAGTAGTGGATGCCGTTGGATCTGTAGCTGGAGAGATAGTTGACACTGCTGGCGATGTGGTCGGAACAGTCGGAAACGCTGTGGGGTCCGCTGCAGAAGGAGTAGTGGATGCCGTTGGATCTGTAGCTGGAGAGATAGTTGACACTGCTGGCGATGTGGTCGGAACCGTCGGAAACGCTGTGGGATCCGCTGCAGAAGGAGTAGTGGATGCCGTTGGATCTGTAGCTGGAGAGATAGTTGACACTGCTGGCGATGTGGTCGGAACAGTCGGAAACGCTGTGGGGTCCGCTGCAGAAGGAGTAGTGGATGCCGTTGGATCTGTAGCTGGAGAGATAGTTGACACTGCTGGCGATGTGGTCGGAACAGTCGGAAACGCAGTGGGATCCGCTGCAGAAGGAGTAGTGGATGCCGTTGGATCTGTAGCTGGAGAGATCGCTAACACTGCCGGGGATGTGGTCGCTACTGTTGGCATCGCTGTTGGGTCGGCTGCAGAAGGAGTAGTAGACGCTGTTGGTTCTGCAGCTGGAGGGATCGTTGGCTCTGTTAGTGGTATAGCTAATGTCGTTGGCAATACTTTTGGATTCTTTGCTGGAGGGATCGGAAATACCGTTAGGTATATAGCTGATGGCGATTTTTTCCGTTTCGTTGGAAACTTTATCGGAGTCGGTGGTAGAAACATCTTCAGTACCATTAGACGTGCAACAAAAAGAATTGGTAAAGCCGCCCTCATTATTATTTACTTAGCTGTATTATACAACATCCTTAAATTCTATAAAGTCCTTAAATAAGAAGTGTTTATGTGCGTACAGTGTGGATGATCGTACATTTTACCTTATTGTGTCGCCAATAAAAATCAACTTAGTTCACAGATGTCTTCTCCGTTTCCATTCACTCAATTTATGTCTTAAGACAACTTAGGCAATCGAGAGATTACTGTGTCCGTAACGACGCTTCGGTCAATTTCGATAAGTTTCGTTCACCGCTGTTTATTGAAGGGGTATTACAGCTGGATGGCGCAATTGGTTGAGTGCCTGACCTTGGTTCGAGACGTTCCCCGGTTCGAATCCCAGTGAAAGTAAAGTTAATACGCTTTATCCGGTTTTTAAATATGGTCAAGTAATTATTTGCCATTGGGATCAAATTCACGGAGCTGTCAATCAGTGGTAGTAGGTTTAACTATGAGTACATCACAATTGAGTAAAAACTGTCGATTTCGCTGGCAGCCCACCTACCTTAACCTTAACCTTACTTAAGTGGTTGATATTGTTGTTGGTACATATTTAAATTCTGCGCAAGTTCCGCGAAGCAATCATGTGCATGTTGAAATTTGCTGATACATCTGTCTACTTATTTTCCGGTTCTGTCATAATCCTAAGTTTAGTTAGTTAATTATGGTTGGAAATTCAGGACATTCAAAGCTTGAACACAACAGCAAATAAGACATGAAAATGCATGAGTAGACCTTTGGCAGCGATTAGGTGAATAGCAAAGTTATTGTCAATTCAGTACTCAGCACGGGTACTCAGGAGTGGTCAATGATGTTAGAGAGACTATCGACTCTGTTGCTCCTCTGGAGTTGTAAGCTCCGGCTAAAGGGTCGTTGATACTATCAGCTCAAACTCCAGCTATCGGATTCACTACTCGAAAATTCAGGAATGGCGTTGACTCGTTTCTGGGTACGCCTATGCAGTACGTATCCTTGTTCACAGATTGCCGATAACCCCGAGCTGAACAGAGTCACTTCATATACAGCCATCTCAAATTTGCATTGCATATCCTTAGGAGCGACGAATGACTTCCGAAGCTCTTGCTATCGCGTTCCAACTCCCTGAAGATGCGACAGTTATCTTAGAGATCGGAAATCACAGTTCGACTGGAAGCGTTTTGATCAACGATTAATAGGGGTTACGTCTTACTAATCATTTCGTCTCTCAAATCAACACTCGCACAAAGCTTTCGTCAAGAACATATGTCGTTTCTGTGGTTGTTCTCGCTTTCTCTTCAAACCTGATGGCGATCAGCCTCAAATTGAATTCGGCCAGCAAGCTTCGATCGACCCACGCACTGGTCCACTGTCTGTGGTTATCTGTGATTGCTGACTCCATTCAGTTCTCGTTCGAAACTCAGACAATCTGGTCGATTTTCCGTCGAATCTGACATAACAAAGTGGTACGATGCGCTTACAATTCCTTACAACATTCGTGCTTATCGCCTTCGTCTCGTACGCAGAGTGTGATGTTCGAAATATACTCGACTCGGTTGTTGGCGGCATCGCAAACACAGCCGGCTCAGTGGCTCGAGGGGTCGCCGACACCACTGGTTCCGTATTCGGAGGGATTGTTGACACCGCCGCTTCTGTATTGGATGGCATCGGACATACCACCGGCACAGTCGTGATGGGAACCGTTACCGCTGGCAGCACCGCGGTGCGGGCTATCACCGACACAACCAAGACAGCGGCGGCAGCAATCTCGGATTCCGCTAAGACAACTTGGTATACAGTGAGAGGTCGTCCTTGCCCACCTGCAGATGAGTCTGCAACACAAACGAAAACTTTTACGGCTAGAAGCGATGTCTACGGGCACTCGTGGACCTTCAAGAATCACCAGGGATCGCTGCCTAAGACGCCTTCAGAAGAGACGAACAACGTCGATACGGTTCTAGTGGTGTAGTGATGGATGTTGACAAATTGTGTTCCTGTGAATTCTTGGAATAAATTGATTGAAATTTTTATGGTTATTGCTTCGACGATAGCCATTTGACAGAGTGTTCTCGACGCGTCTCTCATTCAAGAGGTTTGTGGGTGACATCACAAGATTGTGGGACATTTGGCTTAGATTTCTTAGAATTCTCTGATTAGATTCGGTATTTTTCTTACGAAATTGTGTAGGAATCTGACGCAAGACAAGCTGGAATTTGGAATGAATCAGATTGTGTTGAGTTCTAGGCCTTCTTAAGCAGTTCAGTGTGCCATAACTGTTTTCAGGGCGTTTTGAAGTCATCTTATTTACAAGCGAATTGATAAGGCTTACGAGCGTTCTTCTTTATTCACTAGCGTTGACAATCAGTCGCAGAAACCCATGTCGTACAGGTTCGCATCGACTTCTTCTGTATCAACTAACAAGCCTCTCCTGCTGGCACGATCCTTATACAGCTACCTTCAACTACTCACGGCATATTATCGGACGTCCTCCCTTAAATGTGTGCGACATCGGTTTGGTGAGCAGCTGTTACACACCGCTGAACTTATATTTTGGCCACATCCTAGCCACACTTGCATGGTCGGTCGAACACAGCGATCTGTACCCTCAATTGTACGGACTTTTGGAGGATCGTGCATCTAGCGTTGGCGTGTGAGTTTCGCACGACCTTCTCCAGAGTCATTTTACGTATTTTAAAACGTTACATGACTACGCGTCGTCATTCGACTCTGAAGGTTTCAGTCAGTTGATTACCGACCATTGTCATCCTGCACAACTAAACGAAGTGACGAACGGAATGTCAGGTTCTGCGAACGTTCTCGACCTGAAACCGCACTGAAAAAGGCTTACCAAGGGCGAACACACAATTCATGGTAAGTGGCGGAACTTTAGACAGAACCAGCAGAACCGAAGATTTCATGATCCAGCAAAAGAGTGGACAGGAAGCTTTGTGAAAGGCTTTTTTCTGGAGGCATCCTCGTGGAATTGGTTACCTTACACCTTTGGCTTCCTGGCGGACTTAGTCCTCAGCCAACAAGCCTCTCTGGCTAGCTGCCTCACGTTGCATGCCCCCAAGTGTGTTGAGGTCCTTCTCCATTTGTGTGGATACGCGTGCGATCTCTGTGGCAGGCTCGGAATCGAAGAAGTGGAAAATGTCAAACGTCGTATACGATGGCCCACTCAGTGAGTCATTAGATAGGCTGCGGAAGCGGAAGGAATGCCCGACGCCCCATGGTGATGCCGAGTCGGTGTCCAAAGCCTTTTGAGCGCACATCAATTCAAAGAATCAATTCGATTCACGAGATGTTATTGCCACCATTGTTGAAAGAGCCCGATATTGCTTGAAATGAAATTCATAAGCCCGCATGAAGGCTTTCTAATAACCATGCGTGATAATCCGCACAAAAGTAAGCCTTCCCACAGACGATATTCAAACCGTGTGATGAAAAAGACAGCGGCACCATACTTCGCATGGGACTCCCCTCAATTCACAGGTCAAGCCATAGCTGCGGTCATACCGTAACGCGTTTTGTGTGTATACCTCTGCGATTAGTCACAGAGGTGTTGGAGCACAGGCGAGTGACTGGCTAAAACTTGATTTGTGGGTTGACTTTCCAACTTCAATGTCAACTTTGAGGACAGTTATAAGCCCGCGCAGGTATAACGAGCTGATTCGCAGAACTTTTTTAGCTCAATTAGATGCACAAGACCGGTTTGAGCAAGTCAACCAGTTGCCGATACGTCACGCCAAGCATAATGCATTTCAGTTGATCAATGAATCTGGTCGATCATGGTGATTTTTAAGATTTTATAGACAGTTGATGTTTTTGTTGTTGAACAGGTGTGTACTTCCTCGTGTTGGGATCCAGAAGAGAAGTTGTGGCGCCTCCTTGCGTACATTTTGCAGCTGCTGAACGTTCAGGTTGCAAGAAGTCCTCTCGAGTGCATTGCATTGGAGAGTCTTCGGAAGTCGGAAGTGGAAATTGGGTACCGCTATACCGGCTCAAGTAGTTTAGTCAAAATGCCTCACCTCTCATCAACAGACTCCATGTATGCAGGTCACGTTAAGCGCCTACGTCATGCCGTGGCCTGGAGGCTGACCTCACTCAAGACCGCTCGTGACCACTCAAACCGGAATTCCGTAAGCACGTTCTCTTGAGAACCAACAAACGGCTTGAATACTAAAGAAAAGCTCAACACTCTCCCGATCCATCACGCACACCGCTGCTGTACAGACATCATTTTTTTTCTTTTTAAACTAGATTTCCCAGTCCAAAGCTCACCTTCAATCGTCCAATGCACCTCTGTTATGCAAGAGACGGCCGCGTCAACATGTAATGCGGCATAATAACAGCGCACAACGACCAGCCAACTTGTTTCGATCGTTCGGCCTGGCTCGGATGTGAAGTGATTCGATGCGGCTCCTATCGACTCAATTCAGTTCCCATTCGAATCTCAGCCGATCCGGTCCGACTCAATTCACTGAGCACCGCAGCACGTCTGTCGCGCAATTTATTTCAATTTCCACAACCAAAACAACTATTTGTTATCTGTGAACCATGCGCTTTCAACTCCTGGTCGCGGTCGCGTTTGTCGGCGTTGCCTTGGTGTCACAAGTCCAGTGTGCATGTGATAAGTCCAGTGACGGCAAGGAGGCCGAGGACGGTGATGTATCGACATTCTTCAAAAATCTCGGCTGTGACATCAAGAAGGGTGCCGAGAAGATCTCAGACAGCGCCAAGCCATGGGTGAAGGAGATTGGTGATTCGGCCAAGCGATTCGGCGGCACCGTATCCGACACATTCTCCGATCTGAAGAACAAAATCTCCGGCAGTCCGTCCAACGGCACAGGTCCCGAGGTGACGTCCACAACCGCGACAACCCCGCAGACAGGCGACTCTTCATCGTTGGCTCCCGTCAAGGTCACCATCGAAGACAGAATACTGCTCGAGGCTCCGCCGAGGTGTCGGGAGGGCGAACGCCTTGACGCAACAAACAACTGCCGCATGTTCTAACACTGATTTTGTTTTTCTATTTTTCTCTTGTTCGTTTTTTTTTTTCTATTTCGTGCAATTTAATCTGTTAGCTAATAAAAAACTAATTTAGTAAGAGATTATCTTTTCGTTGTGCTGCGAGCTGGTGGGTTATGAGTTATCGCTTTGTGATTGGACCTGTGTGGATTCCCCCGTTCTGCACCGCGCTGGAACTACTTCAGGCCAGTAAGTGGTGGTAAGTGAAGGTCATCTGATGTGAAGCGATTGTACATGGCAAGACGAAGGCGTGCGTCGTAACCTCGGATTGACATACGACGCCAGCCGTTACATCACAGCTCACTGCGCGTTTGATTTGAGTTCGCTGCGCGGATGAGGCTGGTGAGCAGTGTTTGAAGGGAACGGCGATTCCGGTAGCTATCCAGGAGGAGCAGTAGAGCCTTTTTTAGAGGAAAACAAGTGGGTTGCATGGAGGGTGTTCAGAAAATTGTAGTAAATAGCACGAGGCAGCAGCAATTCTAACGAGCTACCGTCTCAAGGTGAGCTTGTTATTTGGAGCTATGCAGTGCGTTACAACGTATCGCATGAGCAATTGTGCATGGTCCTCGTTGCAGCTTCAATTTAACAAAGAAATTCCTTCGTTAGCTCATAGTCATTCACAACTATTCGGCGACAGACAGAGCTATTCTCTCTTGGCGTCCAGCATCAGACTAGTGACTGCGTACCTCTCTGTTATTCACATCAATTAGAAATCAATAACTTATCCAAGCAGACACTGCGCTCAGTCAAGGGGTCAGAATCCTAAATGATTGTCACACTCGATCATTACCGTAGTTCACACAATCAACTCCTAAACCGTGTCCGACGTATGGCATCCGATGTGTGGTCTTTGATTCAATCTTCGTTGCATATGCCAAGGCGTTGTCATTTAAACGAGTCGCCTGTGTCATCTCTTGCATAATGTCGGGATGCGCAAAATAAGCAAGATTGCGACTGAATTTCGTACAGTCAATGTTTGCGTTGGCTTGGTCCTGAAGAGATATTTCGCAGAAACTACACATTTCTACACTACACTACACCGCCGTGGGATTTCAGTCATGATGGATGTATAGAGTATACCATGAATCCGGAATTACACCGCACCTATTGGACAAAATCTTCAAGAATTAGACCGACCGCTTGATGCATTGTTAGCGAAATTCAGGCTGCCATTTGAATTATGTATCCGCATATAATGGCATGAAATCAGCATCAAAACAAAATGAGAATCAATTTCATATCTCACTTCGTTGATATTTTATTTAATATTCTTTTTCTATCGTTTTTATCTGGTCAGCCTTTACATTTTACATTTCGTAAGAAATTTGAGCTGCTTAAGCGAGCAAAACTAAATTACGAATGTTGCCAGTTCAGCTGGGTAGGTTTAAAATGTCACCTCGAATTCAAATATCGTCATATCCGGAGCATTGGTGTCCGTGCACTCGATGTGGCCGAGCCAGCCACTTTCGGGACCTTATCCACATCTAAACATACGTGACTGTTTCAATTGAAGACCGAAGGGCTGGGCCATGAGTCTCGGGACGAATATGAAGAGTTCTGTCATCAACGTCTACTACAAGGATAAGAAATAGACAACAGTATATCATTTACCAAAAAAATGTGAAAAAGCGCCGGGGACAAAAACGAGCCTTGGGGAACGCCAACTTTTTTTTCATCGATTCCATTGGAACTTTGTCAGAAAGCGATTTATCAGCGTTTAGAGCGGATTTGATTATTCCCATCTACTCATCAAGATGCGCGAAGAAGCGAAGAATAACACCTATTCAGACAACTGGAATACAAACTGGGTCTTAGGACATGCGCACGTTAAGTATGTACTCTTCCGACTGTACGAGTACGAAAATGGGCCTGTGCCATGATGGAGAGGAAGCTCTCCAGTACAGGTTGAGACAAACTTGAGCGGAAATTCCCTTGTTCTAGTTCTAGTCAGTACTGGTCCGGCTGCAATTCTACTTCTACAGCAACTACTCACATTGTGCTCGCAATTGTTCTCTCACTAGGAAGCCTACCAAATATTTGTGTCGACTCCCGCCGTGGAACTATGTGAAGCTTTTCCTAGACAGTCATACTTGCCACTTACACTTGATGTATGTTCTTCTGGAATTGAATCTGGATAACCAGCGTAGGAGACGACGGGTCCACCCACTACGCCCAGGGCGCGCTTCCGCTGAGTGAGATGTTTTGCCCAATAACCGATCAGTAGTCTTCTGCAGGCTGAGTACTTTCTTCAATAACACATCACACAGCATAGGGTACGCTTAGAGACATGGTAATGACACAGAGTACGTTTCATCTCCCCAATTTATCGTCTCATGGTGAGATTTACTCAGGTTTGTGCAATAGCCTGTGATTCCACGTGATAAATCGAAGTCATAAAATCTCACTGACCTCCACGAACGCTTGGTCAACGCCAATAAAGCGAAAGCATTTAAGCCGGCTTCTGAAAACAAATCTCTTGATCTAAAAAAAAAATAACATTTCTAGTATTCCGGTTGAGAGTCACGCGCTGAATTTTAAAACAAAAAGTAGTCAAATTCTGCTAAAGAAGCAGTCACGTAGTCCACAGAACGGGGGGTGGAGGGGGTAAGTGACTGATGATATTGCAATGCTGGTAGAATGCTGATTCATTTTATGGTGAACTTGACGATCTTGACTTGACGATGGTTTTATTCAGGCGAAGAGCAGATCGGTCCAATTCATCTGAGTGCAGATTAGGAACAAGCGGTTGGCTTTGAATTTCAAGATTTGTGCACCATATAATCGTTGTTACACAGTGCAAGATTAAGGTTTGCTTACATCAATTTGGTATGAGTCTTGGAGGCAACTGTGGATCGTGATATATTATGAACTAGCGACCCACACTCGTACTATAATACAGGATGTCTTTATATGCAATGTTACAGCTGTAACTTAAATCATCCAAAAAAACGCAACTTGTAGACGTTTGAGAGTATCAATGCGGAACCGACCGACAACATGCCGAAAATAACACGGCAGCAAAGCCGAAAGATCGAAACGATTCAGAATCCCCTCGAGCTCGCAGTGTGAGCAAGGAGAAGAAGGTTCAGAAAATCAACAACAACAGGCTATGGTCCTTCTTTCCTTTTCTCTCCATTACAGACTTACGACACCCTGCCGATAAGGAATAAAAACGAGCCACAATCTGCAGCCACATCGACTGAGCCGCCCATCAGTGAGCTTCAGGTACCGCACAAGAATTGAGGTTTTGAAGATGACTTGTTTCCTGGACCACCGACTAGGAACTTGCGAAAAATGGACCGCTTACTTTTGCCAACAAAGCTCTGTTTACGAGACAAACACATTGACGTGACCTTCTCAATCAATTGAACCTGAATTGAGAACCTCTGGATCGATCTAAGAATCAAATGACCACAAACCATGGTCGTCGGCCATCAAATAAGTAGGTTCTCTTGAGGATTCCAAAGAAGGTATGGCTTTTCAACTCCCATAGGAAGGTGCTAAAAGTTAGTTGATTCTTTGCCAAATCGAACTGGTGCAGTTCAGCGAATTTGATAGATTACTGATTGATCATATCATCATCATATTCTGACTCGCCTCGGCTGCGCTGCAATATTCAGTCCATATACACAATGAAAAGGAGAGGTGACAAGACGCACCCTTGGCGAAGTCCAACGCCCACAGTGAAAGGCTACAGTTTGTGTATAGAGACGGAATGGCCCTCAAACGAGGACCATCAATCCCATACTTGTACATAAAACTCCAGAGCTTACCTCGAAGAACTCCATCGTATACCATCCACAAATCAGACGTAGATCCCAAACATTCTCGAGCACCATTCTTAGAGTGGAAAGCCAATTCGCCTTTTAGCAATTTAATCTTTTAGCAATTAAAACCCGACCCAGATAAAGTGAGGATTGTCACATCTAAACTGAAATCCAAAAAGGCTACGGGAGCTGACAGCCTACCCGGCGAGCTTTTTAAAGCCGCAGGCGATGATTTGGTAAGGAGCATTCACCAACTCATCTGTAAAATATGTTTGGATGAAAACATGCCCGATGAATGGAACCTCAGCATTGTTTGCTCGATCCATAAAAAAGGAGACCGTTTGAACTGCGCCAACTACAGACGCATCAGTCTCCCAAGTATCGCATACAAAATCGTATCTGCCGTACTGTGTGAACGCCTAAAGCCATTCGTCAACAACCTGGTCGGTCCATACTAGTTGTGGCTTTAGGCCAGAAAAATCCATCATGGACCAAATACTGCAGCAGATTTTGGAGAAAACCCAGGAGCAACAAATCGATACCCACCACCTTTTCATCGATTTTAAGGCCGCGTATGATAGCATCTATAGAGACGAGCTATACAGAGCAATGTCTAGTTTTGGCATCCCTACCAAACTCGTCCGCTTGTGTAGGATGACGATGGAGAATGCACGCTGCTCCATCAAGGTCGGTAAAGACCTAACCGAGACCTTTGATGTCAAAAAAGGATGCAGACAAGGCGAGGCGCTGTCATGCGACTTTTTCAACATCGTCCTTGAAAGAATTGTTCAAAACTCGAACGCCAAGACCAGATTAACAATCTTTCAGAAGTCCGTCCAACTACTCGCATATGCCGACGATATTGACATTATCGGAAGAACGCAGCGTGATGTCAATGGCGCTTTTGTGGGTATGGCAACGGAGGCCGCGAAGATGGGTTTAGCGGTAAACGAGGGTAAGACCAAGTATATGCTGTCAACGAGAAAGGACACCCAACACCGACGTCTCGGTCAGACCGTCACAGCAGATAGATATAACTTTGAGGTAGTCAAAAACTTTGTCTACCTAGGCACCGCTATCAATTCAGATAATGACACCAGCGCTGAAATCAAACGGAGAATAACTCTTGCCAATCGCTGCTTCTTTGGGCTAAGAAAGCAATTGGTGAACAAAGCCTTCTCTCGAACAACCAAGGTAACCCTTTACAAGACCTTAATCGTCCCAGTTCTGCTATATGGCGCGGAGGCATGGACTTTGTCAAAAGCAGATGAAGCTCCTCTTAGTTGCTTCGAGAGGAAAATTCTTCGTGTGCATAGATGGTGAGTGGAGGAGGAGATATAATGACGAACTATAGGAGCTGTTTAGCAACATCGACTTAGCCAGAAGAGTGACGATCCAACGATTGAGATGGCTAGGTCATGTAGAGCGGATGGAAACCAATGCTCCGGCCCGAAAAGTCTTCGAATCCACCCCCGAGGGACGGCGCAGTAGGGGAAGACCGCGACTCAGGTGGCGCACGCAAGTGGAAAGGGACCTCAACCAACTATGCGTGCGAAACTGGAGACAGCTAGCTAAAGATCGAACTGGCTGCAGACGCGTGTTAGTTAAGGCCCAGATCCACCTCGGACTGTAGCGCTACCTTAAGTAAGTAAGTAAGTAATTTAATCGCCAAAATGACTGTCCACCTCTTTGGATTTTATTCCTTCGATGATGTTGAATTTCCTTCCTTTGAGTTGGCGAATGGTTTGCCAGAACAGCTTTTTTCGCAGATCTATGGTCGCTTTCTAACTTTTCGCGAACAAGTTCTTCGCGCCTCAAGTCCCCCAAGAGAATCTAGTCTCTGTGGGTCATCTTCTTCTCTCTGATGACTTCTTATGTAAAGCACGCAGTTCTTTTCTCACCACCAGCCGTCAAATCAAGCCGCTTCACTCCAAAAAGACCCCGTGCAGAGGCAATGACAGCCATTCTTCCTTGCAACAGTTGGAACTCTTTTAAACCTTTCAGGTATGTGCTGTCAAATCATTTTTTTTCTCTATAATTCTACAAGTCATCTACACCATGAATATATGGTCCAAATAAGAAAATAGTATCTTGGCCATTACCGTACGCGATGACTAGCTCAAAGAAAGTTGCACCTATCTAAAATATCCCCAAGTCATCAAGGGAACACTGAATTCCACAAAACGTAGTCTAGACGATGTCTTCAATACATCCAATGGGTTTACCTGCACCTTCAAGAAACACTCCGGCCATCAAACGTTCAACTTCCACCCCCGTACAAGGATAACCCCATAATCCTTGCGCCCCGACACAGACAGGTCACTGCCTGTTCGTTGACCTTCAGCCGCTGATGAATATTCTCCGCCACTTGGGCATTGTCCTCCTTTCGATACCTCTTTTATCTGGATGGGACCAAAGCAGCGCATTTCAATTGTATTTTCACCGTGTTAGCTTAAAAGCCACCATCCTTTGACGCGATTCAAAGTGAATTCGTCTAGCAAATCATATTTCACAGTCCCACAACCGAAGAACAAAGTGAAAGGGTCAACGACAAACCAAAGACGGGATTGGAAGAAAATAGCGTCCTTCTCACACTATGTGGGCATGACACAAACGCGTGCACAATCTGCCGGGTCGTTTATGAAATGTGCACACAAGGACAGGAGCACGGGAAAGCCACCCTCAACTGCCGACTGAAATGCTTACAGCATAAAGGATAATAATTGCAAAGGATCTATGACAATCGTAATCAAAACAAACGGCTCAGCACAACAACTATTGCCACCAAGAAGGACCTTCTCCACCACCCAAAACAAGCCTCATCCCATCATCTGCAGCATCACAGTCTACACAAAGGACGACAACGGCGACGACGCCGGCGACCGCCCCCAATTCCAATTCATATGCCATGCATGTTGCGCCCATTTACAAAAGTGAAAGAGCACAAGGACACGCCAAAGGAAAGCTAGAACAACAAGAACAGCAAGAGCAACACAAGCAAGATATAATAAGATCCCGAACGAAGGAAATGTTCTTCGACATACATTCATACCGCAAGGATCAAAATCCTGTACCAAACCGAATCCGTGAAATCAAAATAGGGAGAGGACCACCTCCCCGAGGCTGTACACACGCACATGTGGAGCGGGGGGGAACTGCCCCCTCCCTGGAAAGGATAAATGGTGTCGTATACACACAAGCATAAGGAAGCAGCACGCAGCAGCATCGCCGGGTACAACCTAGTTTCCGACAACAAAAAGGATAATCATCGTCATGTCAGTAAATTTATTTATTTCTTCCTTTCAGTGAGAGTCGACTGCGAACGGCTCGAGCACGGATACTGGGGCGGGGGTCGTACAGCACACCGACAAGGATGTGCAAAAGTTCTCTGACAGGAACCTACTACCTCCCCCAACCCCCCCCCCCCCCCCCCCCCCCCCCCCCCCCATTCACCCCATTCGACTGAAGCTGAACGAAGGGTAAATGCCGAGATCAAATGTCGGAATGTATCCGAGTGGTGTGCACGGTTTTGATGGAAAGCGGCAAATGAACCGCCCGACCCCCGCACGGGGGGGGAATGACAACAAGGATAACAGAATTGGATGCGGGATTAGGGTATCCTGTTGAATGGATATTTTTGCAAATTTGTAGTTGCATCGTCAGTTTTTTGCCCTCTTTCTTGTTTTTTTTTTTGTTTATGGTTCATGAACTCACTGGACTTGATTAAGTGGCACAGATGGAGATCCCCTGCTTGCCGGTATCTGTCCTCGATTGGGTTACAACAACTTTGGGGTTATGTGTCATCAGGATTGGGTCGCAGATTGTGAGTCAATTGAGGCAAGTCGACAGCTGTGCAACGCACTTAATCTTGACACTTTACCGCTGGTATCTCGTCTGCTGGAAATGATGAAAAGCTTACGACAATTATTTGGGCTTCTTGCAGAATAATTGGGCATCCAGACTGCAGTGGGGTGTGACTTTGGGAATGTTCCTTCAGTGAGTTCTTTTGAGGACCTTTTCTGCAATCGAATTCGGCTACTTGTGGTCAATACTCTTGGAGTAAGGCGGCGTTTATTTTCTGACACAACCACGCTCGCATCCCCCGTTCAACAGGGACAGCAGCTCTTGATGCAGGGCTTCAGTGTGTCATCTAGGATGGTTTGTGGACATCTTCAAGCAAATAACTTCTGATTGACATCCACTTCACAGGCAGAGCTAACTTTTTGAACACGTCAACCCCTGATTATGAACAACCAAACTGCTGCAGGACATGGACTCCTCGATCGCAGTTCGCATGTCCCCCAAAATGAACTAAAGCCCATTAGCCCACCAGAAATAAACCCTAAACACCGTAGAAGCCTCCATCTGTCTGAGCGGTTATTAAACACCTTGAGCCTCTAATCCACGGTAGAGATTGCTGCGACTATAATTAAACTCCATTGGGATGCCTACAGGCTAACGGGTGGAGTACCCTGTGGCCTCTACTCCAAGGAGAGATCATTGCAGTGCCTTTCGAGCGGAGATTATGGCGTTGTATGATGCATTGAATGGTGAATTGACATGATATACGCGACTCGGGACATCGACGCCAAGACACAACATGGCAGGATTGCTTGCTGACGAGGCCGACATCATCATTTTTGCGTACACCCCTGCCTGGATATCTCGACATCGTAATCTAACTCTCTCTAGCTGTGCATGGCAAGTTGGTCCAGGTGAATCTTTTCAACTTTTGAGCGCCAACTGAATTTACTTACTTGAGGTGAATAGGTCTTCGGGCGTCCTTGCGGTATAAGATCGCGATTCGCTTAGACCAACAAATTGAATCCATCGGCCCATGTTGTGTTGCCAGCAGTCGAAAAGACTTTTTCACTGGCTCAGCCACTCAAGCTGTACACTTGTTCGTTCCTCGTACTTGAACCTCGGCATCCTCCACTCGTCAACAACTCAAACACCGCCTCTACCGACCAACATGGGCGACCTCATAGACCACCCATCAACAGAAATTCCAGACTCACTATCCCCACCCAGAAGGAGGCAATGAAAAACTCAGATCCACTTAGGTACTCGCACGCTTAGAAACTAATTTTTTTTTATTTCTGCTCACAGAATAACTTAGGACTGGTAAAAAATAAATATGTACTCGGTACCGGTGTCCGTGGACCACCTCAGGCACATCGGACTTCAAAGAGCTCCCCCTCACCACCCCGGCTGACCCACACCAGACTGCACAAACATGAAAACTAGACTCCGCATATCACAGGCAAACTATTGGCTGATGATTGATTCGATTTTGGCTCATGGCATAGAAAACGACTGCAGTTCCACAGGACTACGCGGAGGAGCTGGTCGAGTTGGTCATCGTGCCGTTGTTGGGGATGCCTTTCAGGGCCGCCTTCTTATCCGCTATCACACTGTTGGCGAAGACCATTTTCGCTTCGCGCTGATACTCCTGAATGTTGTAGTGGCTTTGCTGTGGATGGGTGCGAGAAAGGACAAAAGATTCAAGGGACAATCGTAATTGAATTCGAAAACTGAAAAAGTTCTCGGGGCGTCCTTACGTTTAGCGCATCGTTAAGCTCGATGTTCAGCAGCCGCTTGAGGCCGCGGAAGTTGCGACCGGCAATCCGTCCCAGCTCGTAACGTGTTATCCGGTATTTCTCGGTCGTTGTCGTCGGCAACTGTGTTGTGCCTGTGCCGTCATCCGATGTCGGCACCTGCAAAACAATGGCGACAACGTTGTTAGTTTGAAAAGCAACAACAATAGTAACAAAAAACAAAAAAAAACGTCCTCATCGATGACATGTCCTCACCGCAGTTGTCGAGGTGGTGGTTCGGGGCCGCTTGCTGGGCTTGTCCGAGAATCCATCCGATACCAGGTCATAGATCTCATTAAGCGACGTCTTCGTGTCGTTGTATTGCTAAGAGAGAGAGAGAGAGACGAGAAAAATTAAACAACTTTTTCTCAACCCATCGATGGAGCTGCGCAGGCAGGGTACTTACGTCATACGCGAGATTTCCTGTGACAACGATTTTTTGGAAAAAATCCCAGAATGCGCCACGCTTCGTTCGGCTCTTGACGGCACCACCGTCTATGCGGTGGTCATCGTCAGCGCCGTGCGACGTAACCGATATCACCAGCAGCAGGAACAGATAGAACTTCAAAGACATACTTCAAGGCGGTCGGATAGGTTGTCTGCAAAGAAAAAGATGAATTTGAGTTGGGCGCCACGGCAAGAGTTTTGGTTTAAACCCGACATCGAGTGAAGTTGGTTTCAACACCCGCTCGCTGGGGAGGAGGGTCAAATCGATTGGATGGGGGAGCGCTAATAGCGACATCTGATCTGAGGTGAGACCCCCTCAAGCAGTGGACACACAAGCCACAGCCAAGGTGGCGCAAATTGTGTATTTAACTGATTGATAGGTTGTTGGCCGGTGGTGTACAAGTGTTTACATAGAAGGCAGTAATGAGCTCGTTACATGACAGTGGTGTGGCTGTGTGTGTGTTCAAATGGTTAGCAGGTTGCGGAGGGAAGGATGCCATTGGCGAAGTGATTGGACGTAGGGAGTGCAAGAATCCCCAACACCACCAACTTTGGTGCGTTTCCTGCAAGATACGGAGAATTGTGGTTTAAGTCGATTGTTGGTCTTTTGACCACGAACTTTAAATTGTGCCATTTGATGGCATAATACCGTTAGAGGCGCACCAGTCAGCAGTTGGTCTCAGACTAGCGTCTGATGCAACCACTGGAAGTTTGAGACGATTTTTCTGGAGAGTTGTACTCTTTGAGAATTTATCATTGACTCGATGGGGATTGATGAAAGTTGTGGGTGTCGGAAACCCGAGCACAGAAGTCGCCCCACCTATCAACTATGCAATGTCACCCACTTCGTGGTCCGGATTTGACGTCCCTACTCTAGTCACGCATATCAAACCAAAATATACTCTGAGACCGCAAATGTTTAGCCTAAGAGTTGCTTAAAAAGTTGTGGAAACTCACTACAAAAAATAGTTAATCTGCACGTTATGGCGTTTCACTTGGATTTGCAGCTATAGCGACACTCGATCAAGATTTGGTGACAACTGACCACGGAGTGCGTCGATCATATAGCGCTTGGAAGAGAACTTTCCATATTTCCAACTGCCTGTCTATTAACTGACTAAATTGTGACTGTGGCATGACTTTCGAAAAATCAATGCATCCGCAAAAAGTCACTGTAGAGGTAGCCTTTTGGTGTCATAGGTACATACTTCTTGGAAAATGAAGAAACTGAAACCTAGGGGGAGTCCATCTCACTTTGTTTAACATGAAACCTTACGTATGTACCTTTCTAAGTGCTCCCAGGATAGCGTTGCACCACATTACTCCACTTGAACATTATTTACTCCGTTCTCCCAAAGTGATTAAAAGTGATTTTTAGAGAATACTCTTAGATTTTAGAAAAAGTCTGAGTCTGGTCTTCTGTTGGGGCCTTTTGGAGCATTTTTGTTACAGCCCTTCAACCATTGACATGGCCCCCCTCAAAAAGGAGCCTCTAGTCAATAGTATGGTCAAAAAAAAAATGGTCAGCAAAATGGTGAACAAATAACGGTTGATGCAGTTTGAAGGCCAAATGTATGTCTTTTAAAGCACATTTAATTTTAGGTTCCAAAGAAGTATGCAACATCAAATTTTTGTAAATTCCAAAGTTCCAACATTGAGCTAACGGTTAAAACGAAATGGATCATCAAAAGTCAACGAAATGTTGGCTATCTAGGTTCTCACATTTGTAGAGTCATAAAACCTATACCAGGTGGCCAAACAGGTCTCGTCACTTTGGATATTTTTTTTCCACTACAGGACCACTGTACGACGTCTTTTTCCTTGAGTGACAAGCAGAGATAGTGTAGAGCGGCAATTTCCATTTTTTTCTTAGTTTTAGAGGAATCTAACCGGTCTCTGGACATGAATGCTATTGATGTACAAAAACTTGTCATTATTCAAGTGCATATCGCAGAATCGTTGTCACTCCGGTGGTCCTTCTTTGTCGACATCCAAGGAAGAGCTAATGTGTAGAGATTTGTGTGACGTTGGGCCTTTGGACCACAATACACCGTTTGTGCTGCTCTTGCGCCAACAGAAAAATAGTGTACACGACGGTCACGCTTTCAATGGGTGTCATTAAACTAAAGTCAATAAGTGCAACCACTAAAATTCAAAGGAAAAGCATCCATTTCTCCTCTCCATCAGCGCCATTCATGACAACATTTTCCTCTCTTGTCACGACGGAAAGTCCTGCCAGCGTTCTTCAGATATGAATTCAACCACCAACATCGCCACAGCTCCCACAAGCCTCGCATCATTTCGCGTGTCCCTCGATTGGGGAAGTTTCTCCATCCTCCACCATCCACCCTCGCTTTGAAGTTTGTTTCGGATTTTTACCCTAATAACGGGATAGGTGTGTAAATAAACACGTAAAGTCGAAAGTGTAACGTGAAACTTTGGCTGCACCAGCAGGAGACACAAACACCCAAACACTGCAACACTTCCCATCTTGCCATCGCAGCACAGCCAGAGGATATTGCGTGCAGATCGGGTTTGTTGGCACCTCCCCACCAACACACGGGAGTGAAGAACTCAAAACTATTTCATAATAACGTCGTTAAAAAGTTCAAATTAGTATTTTACGAGGCGAAAATTACAGCACAGATTTGTTGTGGCATTTTGTTGGGAGGGAAGTAAGCGGGTGTGTGTCTGTTGGTATCCTTATGTCCATTCGCTTGTTATCTGGCAGCAATGTACCTCGAAATGTGGATTGTTGTATTACACTCCCTTTTTGGAGACATGTTAGAAATTAACTGTAGACAGACGGTCAAGTCTGTTAAGGTCCTGAATTTGTCTCTTAAAGGGCAACGTTTACAAAGGCAACGACATATTTCAACTCGATTGTAGTCTATTTAGATTATCAAGCGTCACTGCAAGTCTTCAGGCATTGAAGTTGTATCGTTTCCGACATCATGACAGCCCAGCTATGGTCCTGCAATCCTGTTACTACGTTGCGCCGTCAGTGACTGTATGCTAGACAGAAGATTTCAGGACGGTAGGCAATGAGTTTGTGAATCAATTAATCCCCAGTTGTTCTTCTAGTTCTTCCGAGTTGGAACTGCATTGAAAACCTCCTGTTGCGCCCACCAAATTCCTTGAGAGCCTTTCTCACTTGTGTGCGTTACAATAAACATGTGCATCCCCTTTTGCGTTGTTCCACAAGTCGGACCGCAACTATATTTCTCCATGCACTCTAGCCAGTACTTTTCATCTTGTATTTTCCCATCCCAGATACCCTCAAACAGGACAAAAGATCGCTTTGACAATCGACATCATTCGCTTTTGAAATTGCCCACCCCACAGCGCCATAGAGCATGATTGGGGTGATCGAAGTTTTGTAGGAGGTCAGCTTTGCCCTTCGAGAGTGGCCTCTTGTTGAAATAACCTGCGTTTGGTGGCGGTTATGATGATTTTGGTTCTGTCATTCTCTTCAAACATTGTCAATGTAAAGTGCCTTAAAATTAAGAGATGGTATCTCCGAGTCGAACCACAAACCTTCAGCGTAGGCTACGGGAAGACTCAAAAAATGGATACGCACTAAAGTCTGAAGGGTCAACTGACTATGTTTACAACTCCTTGTGGCATCTGCATAAAATAGGCCAAGGCAGCACAGATGAATGCAGACAGACACAGTCGATAGCAGACTGCGATTGCGATATTTCAATCACTGTGAAAAAATCGCAGTTAGTGATTTTTTGCTCAACTCTAATAAGAAGTATTCACTTATGCGGAACATTTGCTGTCCCCTCCTCATTTTCGTATAAATGAGACTCTACTGTATTTCCAGAAATAGCACTCAAGACACAGAGTACGTCTTTTCGTCATCCCACCATTTTCAATTCACAGCTTCTTATCTAGTGAACCGCAGAGCACTAGTAGATTCATGGAGATGGAACCATCTGGAAAAAGTCCCTTCTCTTCTCCAATGTCATCTGTCGACATTAACGCGATTTCGGCATTCTGTGGAGTATCTATCAGTACATGTAACTTCATGTGATTTTTTTCTCGAGGCAGGCAGGATATGGTTAATCCTGTCAACAGCCCCTTGACATCACACACAATCCAGATTTTCCTCGATTGTACGTTTGACTTTGATGCTGAACATGTTGCTCAGTGCGACCCATGAGCACGAACACAGTCTGCAATCGATCTTTTCCATCGCAAGACCCATCCACCCAGAATGTTCTTAGAATTTTGCTTGTTTCGGGAGAGTATTACTTCACATCAGCTGCCTCTCTTAGAGTTCCAATACGCCACCATGACGGCATACATCATTCCACGTCCTTAGCACTCCCTCTTGCCGACTGGGATTCAGTTGTTCCCTAATTCAGCATCTAAGTTCTTGAGATCTGCTAGCACTGAACTGATTTCAACCAACTTCCTCTCATTCGTGAGCTTAAATCCATCCCGATTCGAAATTCCCTCGCAAACAGCTCATGTGTGACTGTGTTAAAGTTGCTTGAAAGTCCCCTGCCTGGTCGTTCCACTTGCCTCATTCCACCAGCCAGCATTCCAACTTCATTTAGCCATGTAATGCCACACGCCACCGCCGAGGCAACGTTGCGTGACACGAAATCAAGTCAATCACCCGCCGACCCACCTCCACCAGCAACCAAGTCTCGTCCATTTAAGCGAAAAAAAACCCATCTCCTTTCATGCAGCCAAGTTCATTACTCGCGCGGCAAATCTTCTCTTAACTCAACACATCTCCACCCTCGTCATACGGGCGCGGGTATGACGTCCTCGTTCACTTATGCGTGCAGAGCTCAGGCCCCCCCCCCGTCACATCATGACCGTGCTCCTGCTGACCTGAATCCGGATCCAGAATACTCAACACATCACCTCAAGGTCGTTGTAATGCCCGCTTTTTCTGCCCGCTTTTAATTACATTTCCATCTGCCTACCTGCATCCCACAGAGAGCGAGCGACGACACTTAAAAGGATAAACTCCCGTCATTTGTGTGCGTTCCTCCGCCTGGTTACCTGTTGGTCCGTTGACACTGTTCCACATCGGATCGCTTCGCTTCGCCTCCACCCCGGGGCGAGAAGTCCCCTTCCACCCGACATTTTTTTTAAATGCACACCCCCACCCCACATGAACTCCATGAAATCTCAGCCAAATGTGCACACACACACCACATCCAGCATCCCAGGCCAGCAAGACCAGCATCTCCGCCCAGCGATGACGAGGGATGTGAGGGTCCTGTGCATGGCATCCTGGCTGCCTGACGTGGGTGCATGTGGCTGTGTGTACTTACATCATAAATGCCCGAGCTCTGAATAATGAATGTTAATATGCTTTATGGCGTGTATGTGCGAGCCTGGCCTAAAATGATTCCATTAGCCGCAGGCAGCGTTCTGCCAGTACGCTCTCGCATTCACGATTATTAATATTAACCTTGTGACTGGTGCCTGCGGCGGTGGCGGCGACGCGACATCGTCAGCAGCAGGGAAGAACCCATGCCCCCCCCCGTACGTGACTATGGACGAAACCATAAATTCTGAGGACGGTGGAGTCCGCAATCACCACGAGCGAGAAGTGGGCCGTAGGCACACTTAATTCAACAATATTTACCGGCACCATGTCCTGCCCGCCTAGAGAATGTGACTAAGTGACATTTACGTTTTGACAGCTCCACCCAGCTTGTGCAGCACCAGCCACTCGGAGCCTGGTGCTGGACACTCAAGGCCTCTGGTTGAAACAAGTTCCTCCTCTCGCAGAGATAATTAATACCCACTCAAGGATCGAACATCCAAACCCGACCCACCTGAGAGGGAATTTTCGATTCGGAAGAATTCCTTGGCTTTTATGAGTTTCCGCCGAGTTGAAGTGTCCATTACGGGCGGACGAGGTTTCTGTTCTTGCCCGGTTCCTTTTGTTCTCCACTCACATTCACTCACCGGTATCTGGTGGCGTGTGTTTGAATAGACCACTCGCACTCGAGGTCGAGCGAAGCGAAAACTTTTCAATCACTTCGTTGTTTGCGATTCTGGAGGCATGACCGGATGCATTACCATCATCGGCTGCAGGTGCAAGACCGTCTTACGTGAGTTTGAAGAGCTGGAAAATATCCCATCCCGCCTCCCCTCTTCAACCGCACACGAAATTGGAATCTTAAGGAGAGACCTCTCTGAGTGGCCTCCAGAGCTTGATGGCCATCATCCGAAAAAGCTTAATCGAGTCGAGCAACCGCAGACCAGGTTAATGATGTTTGTGTGTGCGGTCTGGGAACCCTTGAACCGAGCTGAGAAGCGAAATTAGTTTTCACGACAACAGCCCTCGAGTTAGCTTCGAATGAAGAAAATTGCCGGTGGGCCCGGTTGTCTTGTTAGCGAGTCTGTTCGAGACGGGGGCCTGCAATTAAGTGAAGTGGATTTGAAATTGCGTTTCGATGGTGCGGTCAGGGTTAAGGTTGGAGCGAGTGAATGCCGATGTTTGTGCCGCATCTCGACGAGCCACTACTGCTGCTTCTGTGTTTACAAAAGCTGCGGTTGATTGGACTAATGCCGTGGTCAAGGGGAGGAGCAGGGAATTGTGATGCAAAATCAGGCGCCTTGCCTCATTCCATTCGATGCTGGTGTGGGTGGTCTGCGAATTGAATTGAGCACCACCGATGGCCCAGGTAGAAGGTGATGCTGAAATCTGGTGAGTCCTTATGAAGCGGTGCAGCGTGATCGAAGGTGATGTTGCAATCGGTCTTCCTCTTGTTTTTTTGTACACACTCGTCTTTCAGGTGAACGGTAGGTGGGTTCAGAGATAAATGGAAATTAAGTGAAGCAAGGCTCTGTTGAGATGAGCACTTGGCGTGCATGGAAATGAGGTTAATTTGTTTTGCGATTCCTGGACCACCAGAGTGAGTAGGAGGACTGCTGGAATGCGTTGCTTCGACAACATCGGTGAACTCAGTCTGCCTCAACTAGGCGCCAATCGATTTCTTAGAGTGGTGTGGAACTCAAGCTGGGAATTTGAGACAGCGAGCTAGACATCATGACATTGGTTGACTCTGGACCCAGTCCACCTAGGACTCCATTGCCACACGATAAAGAAGACAGTCACTACAATCGTTCAACAAACTTAGGACCACATTCGATGGCGGTTATAACAAAGAATGCAAGATTCACTCTTTTTTCATTTGTGGATCCAAACGTGGGTGAAGTTTTCCTCTACAGCGCATTTAGAGTTCACGTAACACCCGCTGTGGATGGGCTGATTCTAGACGTCATCCTCTGTAACTATTCAGCCTACCTACAATGACATGACTCCTAATAAGGGGATGGCGACTCTGCCCGTAGTCATGAATTCAGATAGTACCTTGTGTCGCGAATTGAATCTAGACAGCTTCTAGGAGACTGAGTCGACGCACATTTCCCAAGCAGCCCTTCATTTGGCTTTCCCCTGTTCGCAGCTGCTTCTGCGCCATCTGCCTCACAGAGGGTTGGTGAGTGCTTTTTCTCCAATCGTAGCTGGCTACTTTGCGAAGTTCAGCTCTTGGCGTGCCATTTAAACTCATGTTCACGATTATTGCACAAAACTTCAGTTCGTTCGGAAACGCCAACGTGCGTCCAAGGCATCATGCCCTCGTCCAAACAAACTCACCAAACAACTTGGCTATCATTTCACCTTGCCCCATGCCCTCAGTCTCATATTTATATTCCAAGAAAACATTCCAATCAAAGGGACCGGGACCGGGATGCCGCAATCGATTGTTAATTGATCACAACAAACATGCTCTCGTTCAATATCAATTTCCGCACAGAGGCCTTTAAACATTACGCCATCGTCCGTCAGTCCGTGACCCGGTTGCAGGTCTTTAACTCGCCCATTAGCCGAACCATCGTGGCTGGAGCAACAACCGTCTAACAAGGTTGAGGCGTTTAGCATGTGCCGCCAAAAAATACAAAAAAACCGCTTCGCTCTAACTGCCGCTAAGTGGTTTCAAACAAGTTAATCGACCACAACTGCCTTTCCGAATCGGATACAGGGCGAATGGGCATTGCTTCATGCCATCGAGAGGCGTCTCTGCGCCTGTGGCATGCGTTGCCCAATCCGTCGACATTGATCGTGGCAATGAAGAGCAGCACGATAATCGATGTTGATTAGGCGTTTGGACGATCGCAGCCACTGATCTTGGCACCTTTTGTGGTTAATTTGATGATCATCGCCGTGGGTCATTTATCGGCTTCTTAATGGGTGTTGATTAGACGAAGCCATGCAGCCAGAACAGGTATCGGACGGTTGAACATGAAAGTGAATGCAAATCGAATGGAAATCGGTTCAATGGGTCAGGTTGCGTGCAACTGTGCAACAGATTGCGTCCAATGTGAGCTGGAAGCTGTTTGAGTAATTGATTCAGCTTCGTCAGTGGCTTGCAGTGGTCATAAGCATGCTTGGCTTGAGGAGGCTGCAATGAAGAAAAGTCGTCTGAGGTGGCTTGCGACACATTCCCCATTATTTAAGATTGCAGCCAAAGTTGTTCCAGGCTAAATGTCCCTTAATGTGCTGCGCTTTTTCTACGAATGTCTCAAACCCTGTCAAGCAGACATCATGTAGAAGTGGCCTTAACGAGATACCATGACCCACCCACAAAGCCTCACCGTCAGTACTGAAGCTCTGCTAACTCATTTGTTGCCCCCCCCTTGGGAATGCATGAGTCTGGGTGTCAGTTATGGTCTAGCTCCTACAGTTGCCGCAAGTGCAAAGTCGGTATGAGGACCGCTCATGGTATTCCGTGCCGCCTCGAGTACACAAATAATAAATGCATCAAGAGATCAACAACGCTCTCAATGCGCCTTCTACCACTCAGCAGTGGACCCATAAATGCGTGACACGACGAAAAGATTTTCAGCGTTGACCAACGAACGTGAATAAATTAAAGTTCACAGAAATTTTTTGACACAAAATGCCATGAGGCGAGTCCCAGACAATATTCCAAGAAATGGACAATCATCCCAACTCTCGATCGATTGCCACCACTCGCCACGTACTTCTGCGGGAAGAAACCGAAGAAATGCTCAACTCCTCTAAATCTTCACTAAACCCAGTCGTTGACCTTGAAATGAAAGAGAAATCCACCAAGGATCCATTCGAAATAACCTCTCTGCGAGGCGAAGGCACTGCCCAGTCTTCCGTTAATCGCCCAATTACTGGCCCGTCAAAAAGGCAAAAACCCACCGCTCGAGACCCTGATGCCGACACACACAGAACGAAAATTCCCTTGAACCATAGGCCCATCATCCTTTGAAAGCCGGCTCCCAGAGCACAACACAAGCGCCTGCATATGCATTAGCCGGCCCTGTACAAGCCACAGTATCTCCAGCCACAGCCCATCTGTTTGCGAGCATCCCCATCCAGCACACGGGACTGTTCTACGGAAGAATTCCAATTATGTATTTAATTCCTGTTCCATTTGATTTGCTAACCAGTGTTTGCGTTTTGAAATTCAATTAGGGGAGACAAAAGGAACAGGGCGAGTTCCCCACCGGGCGCCAATCGGTCCCTTCGTCCCGTCCGTCCACTGATTGCACAGCTTAGGGTTTCTGGCCTAATTATTCTCATGTGAGTACACTAAGCTGCATTACTCGTACCTGTTATCTAATGCATATTGACGTTCAATATTTAATAATTCACAGGAGCTGTCTCTGCCTACAGTTTAAATTGATTTTGCTGCTTGCCTCTGTGTGTGCGTGGAGGCTGTGTGTATCCGGCTTATTGGAACGCATCCGAACACCAGGACGGTGTGGGCAATTTTCAAATATCGTTCGAGTGCACATGTGCATTTGGGCGATTTGGATTTCTAATATTTATCGATTTTACTGATGAATATACATAAACGTATTTTTGTTCGTTTCGTTGGCCAAATTTAATTCCAAAATGGCGGAACAGGAACTGTCGGAAATCGGAATTAATCTCATGTGGAATGGCTGTGGAAATGCGTGTGCTTTCGGCGGAAAAATGTATTCAATTTAAATGGGAATGTACTCTTAACTGAAGCGCTGAAGGGGACTTTTGGCTTTTTGGTTTTTGGTTTGCTGCTGGCGAACATCCCCAGCGCTCGTCGGCCTTTTGCGTAGTGTGAGTGAAAACAGCTCGAGAACAGAGTGAAACTGGCTAGAGGCCGCGTGTTAGTTAGTTTCCGTCGTTGGTTGGTAGGTAGTAGTTCTAACTGCCACTTAGACCGATAGTACTTGACGAATCACGATTCCGATGAACCCTCTGTCATTCCTCAGAAAGGAGGATTATAATTCACGATTTCAAGCCATGCTTCATTACGACACATCAGCAAGCGACTGATGTTTCATTAAAGGTTTTTGGAATATTCTTCAAGCAGGTATTCCCTCATCCGAGCTAGTGCTGCTCATGGATGACAGTTTTTTCCTCTTATTCGACCTGCAGTTTCTACAGAGGTGGTTGAAAGGAGCTACCTTCCTTCTCGTCAGAGTGGATATGAGTCTCTTGAGAACATTGACGATACGAGGACAGTTTGATAAGTCGGTCTTATTTCTCGACATAGTCCCCTCTTAGGCTGGTGGATTGAGTCCAGCGTTTTTCCAAATGTGTTGGAATTGTTGCGTTTTGTTGCATTTAATGTTGCTGCGCGGGGAATTCAGAAAGTAACTGACTTATCGGACGGACCGCGTACCTCTTACAATCTTGCTGCTATCTTTCCTATTTGTCATTTGAAGTGTGTGCCTTATTCTCGGAAAGGAAGCCTGTTCAATAGTCTCCATCTGCAATTCACAATAGTAATGGTGTCCACTGGGAGATGACTTTAGTTGTGGGGTAGGGCGTCTCCTGATTCAATGATAATGACAAGCTTACCATCAGTCTTTGCTAATTCACTCTATTCGCTTGGGGATGCCAGTCGGAGTGATATTTTTGATGCGCTTGTGTAGAGCTAATGTCTGTGGACCTGAACCTCTGTTGGTTGAGGGTTCGCTCATAGGGCCACATACAGAAAGAAGAAAAGTGTAGACATCCAGATCAGTTTCACAGATCCAGGGATGAGCTCCGATAAATGCTTAAGGAGCGAGGGATGCCAACGTATGACACAAAGGAGGATGAATCCGGCGAGGAGTTCTGCCGAAATTGAAGAACGGCCGTCTCACAATAAATCACCGGCGAGGGTACCAACTCCAACGCTTCCAAGTTCGACAACGTCTCGTAAGCCCGCTGAGAGGCTGGTGACCGGAAGGGGTGCTGACGAAGCGGAGGAAGTCATCGTACGCCTCACCGCGTTACAACTGGGGTTACTGAGCTGGCGACAACACGATCAGACGATGGACAGACGAGGAGTTGGACATGGAGTCGGACTAAGTCCAAAGAGAGTGCAGATGCGGGTTGAACTCATGCGCGAGGAAAGCAGGAGGAAACTGGTTGCCGCCGTAATACCTACCATGTTCGGGACGTTGCGGAAATGATACCACAGTTCGACTCCAAGGCGTACGATGGACTGTCCTTCGGAGAATGGAATCGGAAGGTCTCCGACACGCAGGAGGTCTACGCCTTGGACGAAAAACTGGTTCTCATGGCCGTGAGTACCAGATTATAGGAGCAGTGAAGTTGTGGAAGTCGGAGTAACGGTCGAGTCCCTGGGAGAGTTCTACTCAGGACTGTGCTGCAACTTCCAGATGCGGAGGTGGGAGAGCCCTCTGGTAAAGTACGTAATGCAGGCAATCGCGACTACTTCACGCCAAGAGGCTTTCCCAGTAGTAAGGCCATTCTCTGTCAACGACGTTTTGGAAAGGTTCCGCAGGGTCATGGGAGTGTTTGGTAGCAGACTTCGGACAGTAGGCCACGACGTAGGGATTCGGAGCAGCTTGAAGCTGAACGAGGTTCTTGGAGTCGAGAAACTTATCCCGACTCGTCGACGGTTCAACGCCTGTCAGGCGGCATGCTCTTTCATTTACAATACTCCGTCATCTCTCTCATCGTTTTCGGCTAATAATCGTGTAAACCGATCTTACTTTACTGCGGTCCGACCATTCGACAAGGTCCAAAGGTGACAGAGTAGAAAGATTCTACTGTAAATCTAATAAAGTTCAATTGATACAAGAATTGCTGCCAACTGACTGAGGGAATGAGTAGAACGTATGGCAGCAAATTCTTGGATTAGTTCAACTTTGTAAGGTCTTTATTTAACTCTGAACTACGAATTGGATGATTCTAGGACTTGATATAAGACTTTGTACAGAACTGGTGGAGTTTTTGTTGCTTTATCAACTAGAGACCAAATTTACTTAAAGAAGACTTTCCGTACCATGTACCAGGGCGGCAGTAGTGCCTTGATATTAGTGCTTGCATGATCAATGATACAACAGCTTCCTCCCCAACACCGGTCATTTTCTATTCAGTCGCATATGGGGACGTGAAAATCGTCATGTAACTTTCGAAACCTTTCAATCCACAAAATCGATCAATGGTGTGAAATTTTGTCAGATCGTGTAAGATGAGTGAGTGAGGTCATCGTCATTCCTCATCGCGCAGCCAAATAGTGGAAGACATTTGGTTTCTATAAGACGCTGAACGCACATAACACAGACCAAGCGTTGTAATTTGGTAAAGTGAACCTGACAAGTTAGTGGGATTTATCGTAGCTTGTCGTGCTTATGCATACAATCAGGAAGCTCTGGCAGGCACGCATACTCGTCAAGTTATGGTCGAGTTATGTGTCACATACGTGTAGAAAAAAAACATCGAAAACTGACTTGTCAAAATCTGGTTCTTCAAGAACTTCGTGGAGGAGAATGGAATGCCACGAACTGGGAAGTGCATGCCGTGACTTGCCCAACACCCCAATAACGGATCACGAGGCCACTGCCGTGTTGCTCATACCTTTTTCGGTCTGAGCCCGACCGGCTTCCGAGCGGGACAGGCCGGCCACAAAGTGATCTGATACTGCCACCATTTAGGCCTGGCTCCAATGGTCTTCTTTTTGTCATGAGGGATTGCGCCCCTTACCAGTTTTGGGATGTACTAACAAATAAGTTCGCACCCCCCAAACCATGAATGCCATGTTCTTTCATATACGAGCATGTTCGAACTGCTTTTACACCCTTCGAGCACAACGGGTCTCAATTTGCAAATGACTTAGTTATCCTCACACCCTCCCAGATGGAACTCCAGTGCGCTCTCGAGAGGTTGTGGCCGTATGTGCTAATGCTGGAATAAAGGTTAACGGGGACAAATCAGAGGTTATGGCATTTAAAGACCGCCTATTCAATGCACTCCACATGTTAGTGGAGTCCCAGTGAAGCAGGTGATAGGTAGATACGGCCTTGAGACCGTGGTTCACTTAGAACAACGCGCTGGGTCCATGGTCCATGGTCCGCTTGCTAGGGGATAATTTACCACCGTGAGACCTACCTAAAACCAGCCAGATTTTTCAGTTCAACACCGCCTAAGTCCTCCAGCGCTGCAAAGAAGTCCTTGCCTAGTAACTCTCTCTCTTTATCTTTGCTTGGGCTGGGCAACCGCAGAGCAGATGTTGGATGGATTCTGTTTCTTTCTCACCTCTGTAGCTTCCGCAAAAGTCTTTGTGCGATAAGTTCAGATGCATTGCATGCGAAGAGTATATCTCGGGGTCTTTTTTACCGGAGGAGTAATGCTGAACTTTCCTGTAGGATTGGTCAAGCTGAATCAATTTTGAAACAGCTTGGAAGATCTGTGGTCAGGAAGGCCGATGATACCCTCAAGCTGCCGAGATGAGATTTCTTCGTGCTGTTGTGGGAGTTACTTGCCGTGATATTGTGAGAAACACGGCAGTGCGCGAGGAACTTAGTTGAGCAGCTGGAAAGGGCTGTGCTTAGATGGCTTATTCACGTACCACGAATGTCCCCTTCATCACGACTTCCAAGATATGCATGGAATGCGACCGCCCGGCAGACCCAAGACGAGTTGGTTGGACCAAGTCCAAGAAGGCGCCTGGTGCCGCTTGGTCATAAGTCCTGACGAGTTGGAGTCGATCGCAGAGGATCGATTGGAGATTTATTGCGCGTTCTTTGCCCCTGTCTATCATCCGTTGCAGAAGATGATGATGAATGTCATTCAAAATGTGTGTTCATTAGTGGAAATCACTCAAGGTAGTCAACTCAGTCAATTTGTCAGCATGAAAATCATGCGACCAATGCGGCATTCCACAAGCCACGCGAAGGCCAACATAAAATGATGCAAGCCCAGATTCTGTCTTGTCTGTTTAGCTTTAGTGATAAATCAAACATTTGATCGACACTACCGTCATTGTCGGCCTTTCCTTTGAGTGCAGGCAATTCTAGTAATTTTATGCGAGCCATCTACAAGAAATACTCGCACAACCTTAGCAATGACACAACTTCAATGGCGTCACATTAAAGAGAAGCATATGTCAACAGTCGAGGCTGCCAAAGCTCATTTAAGATGACCTCTAGAGCCACCTCTGACCCTGATCATCGCCATCAGTGAGTACTTCCGCATCGACCTAGGAAGTCGATCTCAGAACGCGGACACCTGATACCGTGCCTATCACATCCGATTGCCTCTCCACAACAGCTTCCTCTGCGAAGCCTCGTTGTGCGGCTTACATAAATCAAAGTGGGCCAATCGCCCGTGGCATTGTCATCACAAGCGATAGCTGACAACCACTTATGCTGGACAGCAGCACACAAGACATACCAGCACACTTTCAAATCTGATAAATAGCACCTATCCCCAAAAACGCAATTTTCGCGTAAAAATGTTGGCAGTCTGAAAAAGACAAAAAAAAAACGGCCCAACCACATTTAATGGACGTCATTTAAGTATGCGCGCACGTTTACAAAGCGCGATCTTGTATCTCCAGCGGCTAAGCATTTATTTCTTTCTGGGGGCTACACCGCGTCAAAGTTTACGACCCGCGCGGTGAATAAATTCCGTAAAAACACGCAATCAATCTGTTTGATTCGCGTTTTTGCCTGTATTCTGTGTGTGTTTTTTTTTTCGGATAAATACTCGTAGTTGTGCGGCCTTGGGCAGCCGCTGCGGCCGCGGCAAGCGACTCATCGACTGGCTGAACGATTAACAGATACAACTCAACTAACCCAATTAGAAAGACCCGATTGCCTTCGACGGCCGCGTATGGACAGGCAGGGCCTCTGCGAGATGATTGAGTCAAACAGAAATCTAGCACAATCGCGCAAATATTGCATGAGCCCAGCAGTCGATGGCGATGGCATTAGCGCATCAAGCTCCACTGCAGGCGGAGAGTGATTGTATTTCACACTTGTGCAGGCAAACACAAACCGTTGCATAAGGTGCATTTGCATCTCGAAGACGCTTCTGGCTTCGCGTGTCTGTTTGCCTTTCCGTTGTGGTGTCTGTGTCGCAACATTCAGCAGAAGAGAGTGAGTTGTCAAACCGAAGATTACTCCGCCGCCATCGAAGTGTCACCTGGCAAAGAGCACACGCTGGCTCACACCGGGGACGGGGCCCGGCTGAAATTGCCCAACTGTCATCGAATATTGACGTCTGCGCGCAAATGGGAAATCAATTGGGCAACACGCAGATGTTGACACATCCAGCGTTTGACTTTGAATTCGTTTTCGGTTTGCTTTTCGGAGATCCGTCCGCGGAGTGGTGACCGCGGCCAGACGGAGGCAAGAAGGCGGTATTGTGCCGAGTCAAGGTCGAGTGATTTATTGAAGAGTTTGTTGTTTGAATATTTCGGGGCTTCATGTGAAGAAAGAGGGACTTTGCATTCCGCTTTGCGGTGTTCGCTCGCGGCAACGCGGGGGGCGATTTGGAGCGATGAATCAGTGGTGCGAGCGCGATAGGAGTTTGGAAAGGTTGGACAAACCACTTGAGCCCGTACGAAGTGAATGAACAAGTGGATTTTGAAACGATTGCGGCGCTATGAGTGGTGTGGGAATTTTGTAAATGTTGCCTTTTGGTGTCTGCCCGTGAGTCTGAATTCGAGTGGAATTCGAGATTTCGGAATCGGAAGGCATGCACATATCATGACAGATTTGTGATTTGGTGTCACCATCGTTTTATGGGGAATATTTGATGAGATTGCCTTAAATGTCAATCAGTTGGATTGGATTGGATTGGATTTGGAGCGTCTCATTGCGGGAGCTTATCTGAGGGCACTGTGTTGGTAGAAAGCGCTGAGTAAGAATCACTCAATCAGCACGTAATGAAGGTCGGCTGTGTTGACATTCGTCAAAGTTGGCGGCGTCGGAAAATTGCGTGATGCAGCGACGGGGAGTGATGATAAGAGTTTGCGTTTGTTTCTTTGGATTAAATAGTGGAATTTGACGTGTAGTGGAGTAACAAGCAACGGCAGCTAGCAAGAAATGATGGGACATTATCGAAATTATCTGAAGGTTGGCAGTCGTAACGTGGGCAGTAGGTGCATCGACTCCTACGCTGAGTGTCTATGGTCAATTCCCAAAACAAGAAACTTTCATAATTCTCGGTACTACCGCTTCGGCATTCACTGGCACGGATCAGACAGCGTACCTGTGTATAGATTGGAGTGAACTGTCCACTCCTCACTCTTGAGAGACCACTTGCACGCGCAACACGAGTGATTGTATTAGAAGCTAAGTCAAGGCATACTTCGGAATGTGGCGCCATCTACACTCTCCACTATAAAGACTAATCCCTCGGCAGCTTGGACCGTCAACGAAGGGTGGTCATGCTCAGATCAGGCTCAGGTCGCAGTGCAGTAAGCCAGTAAGAATAGTTATGTTGAAACGAGTCATTTGTCCGGTACTCAAGCGCAGAGTACTTGCATCGTGCACCAATTTCCTGTGGCTGGAAGCCTGCCGTCCACGGTATGATAGCTTATTGACTGACGGCCAGCACGTTTCTTGCTTCGAGCTTATTCCGGTATTTTCTTTCTCTGTTGAAATGGTCCTCAATTCGCTGCAATTCCTATTTATTAAGACTCCGTCGACGAAAACGGAAGTTTTTAAACCAAAACAAATAAGAGTCAGCTTGTCAAAAAGAGAATGTAGCTCAAAATGTTTTGTAGATCTCGTTGCGAAGCATTAAGTAAGCAGCAAGATGTGAATTTCTGAAAAGCTTCTGAGATATTGACTATTTACAATTTAGTTTAGACAGAAAAAAAATTTCCCCCTGAAATCGGCAACAGCACACAATTCGTGTCGCGTCCGCACTGGAAATGGGTAGTGATTGCATTTAATAAAGCGTTTGGATGGAGAAACAGATGCACGCCAAAGAAGAACTTGGCTTGGGCTAAAGTTCGCGGTGTGTCACAAATAATGGAGGTTTGATATTTTGGTTGTCTGGTTTTTCGCTGTTCCATTCTTAACAGCGGACGCGTCATGTGTCACACTCAAATGTGCTCAGAAAGCGTTGCAATTTCATACGGACACCCGAACTGCGATCGAAATCAGTCCTTATTCAAGATGCAAGAATGATTCGCTCTGCTTCAGATTGGCACCACGCATGTGGGAGTTTCTCCTGGATTAACTTATTATGCTACAGTTGGATGGTGCCGTTGGTTGAGTGCCTGCCCCTGGTTAGCGGAGGCCCCAGTTCGAATCCCAGTGATAGCAAAGTTAATACGCTTTATTCGGTTTTCAAATCTGGTCCAGTCACCAATTGCCGGATCAAATAAATGGTTGGCGATTACGCTTGCAGCCCAACTATCTAACCTAACTTATTACGCTCTCAGTTCATCAGCGGGAGTCTGAGTGGTGCTTAATCTGAAACACGAGGCACAACCATTGACAACATTGTCTTGTTGACGTAAAAGGATATCGTAAACATGTCATCGAACTAATATGCATTAGCGAGCATCATAAGTTTAAAAAAGATCAGCTCTGAGGTAATTCATGTCTGGAATTGAACATCTGAAGTAACTGCCGCAGTCAAACTCTGCTGGATACCTGGCCACACGGGGATAGAAGGCAATGAAATGGTCGACTCCTTAGCTAGGAAAGGATCATCGGAATCCTTCACAAGCCCCGTTCTGCGCTGTAGAAGATCATGTCCTTAGAGAAGAAATCAGGAAACTAGAAAGATGGAACCGAACAGAAGCCTACAACAAAGCCCAAGCCATGAAGCAGGCCAATAAACTCTTAGGCGAGTATATCCGAAAGAGTTCTGAGGCATGTAGCAAAATGAGCAAACATAATTTCCGTAACTCGAACTATCAGAAGAAGGTCTCTCCAGATTCTGTGGAGAACGGGTACTGGGATCTTGTGAGGCACTTGCCAAGGATACCTGGGCATCAGAGGAAGAAATCAAGTCACAAGAACCATCTCTCATTCTCAGATTCATAAATTAAACTGGCTTAGGGAGAATACTCGAGAACATATCTCTTCCACCTTTGCACAGCAGGAGCCCAAAACACTCAATACAACTCTACTACATAACAGCATGTGAGGAGAACTCGTAAGAGAGCAAGGGTATCGATAGACCTGTAGGCTTTGCTGGGACTTAACGTTTTCAAAGTGTTGTAGATCCCGAAGAAAATGAGTGGTAGATCTTTAAATTCTCTAAAAAACATGGTGGATGTGGTTTATTACTCTAGGTTCATTTCATATACTCTTCCTAAGTCGAATTCTCACGGGATACCAAAATTAGTACGACTTATAGGATGTTTTTTTGTATGGAAAATTGAGGGAAACGCAAACAAATTTCGAGCAAAAAGTTCGAGTTAGAGAGAAATTCGACTTAGGTAGATGCCGACTTAGGGAAAGTCCACTAAGTTAACGATACTTTCGAAAATGCCATGAACAGCTGCTCACTCTCCTCTGTTCTCACCTTTTTGTAACACAGTCGTCAGTTCTAAAACTTCTTTGCAATTTTGTGCGCATATAAGAAACAAGAAATTGGATAAAGAGTGGTAGATTTTGCACTTTGGGTAGTAGATGTGGTAGATTTGAAAATTTCGCAAACAAAAGATCTACCACAATTGTGGTCAACACAGTCTGTAGTTTCGCGGTGTAATATGTACTCAACACAAATAATAAACAGCCGCAGTCCTGGGCATAGCAGCAACTCCTACTCCTTGCCTGTACTCCATCTAATCAGAGATGGTTGGGCATTACAATAAAATATTAGTTCCTTTCATTTCACTCGGCAATAGCGCCATCAGTCATTAATTTCATAAAATCTTAAAGGAGCAGTCATTGTATCTTATTTTCAGACAAAGGGGTCACCAGAGAACTTGCGCTCAGTGAACAACTATTGGTAAGCAGAACTGGCGCTGTAAGAATGTGACGGTGCCCAAATGAACAACGAGTCCTTTGCTGCTAAGCGCTTACGACGACTTGGGAGAACATAGTCGGGCTGACGAATTATTTCATTAAATTTGTTGACATTTTTGTTCGCTGAATTCACGGTTCTTCGGAACAAATATAGCTTTGAATAGTATGGAGACCTGGCAGATTAGCCCTTGACAGATGTTTAGACGGCTTAGAAATTAGAACATGTCTTACTGATGGATGATGAAGCGCGCACGAGGTGAGCGGAAAAGTGTCGAGATAAGAACTTTTGAGAAGCGTCTCTTCCTCAGTCCGCGGTGGATCTGCGGCTCATCTTGTACGCCTTTCTGGAGAGTGTTTCGTGCACCAAGTTAATTAAGGTCTTACTGCACTTGTGGGCGCCAACATAGACGTGGGCGTCTTTTGTTTTATACCACAGTCTCGTAAACGAACACACTGCGGACCGGTACCAAGTTTCCAAGACACGCTCTACACAGCCCAACCACCGTGGACATTGGATCCGTTGACGCCTGATAAGATCCCTGTCGCTTTACAGCCCGTACAACATCTTCTTCTCTCGCTGCCTTCAAAGGAAATAGGACCAAAGATCGACCTTCTCTCTCGAACAGACCAAGTTCTATATCCATCCCCTTTGGAAATTGTCCAACAATCTGCACAATGAGCAGAACTGGTTCCTTTACAATTACACTGCCGGGGCATTGTCAGTCAGACGAAAAAATGGTGACCTGAAATTTAAGGTTGGTGTGTCCGGGATCGAACCGCGCCACTGGATCTGAATTAAAGTCGACCCACTTATGCACCATTCGAGTCGAGTCGAAAAACAAACAGCACCTCAAAAACAGAGCATAGCTTCACTTTGATACTCGAAGACTCGCTCCAATTTCCCATGATTTTCAAGATCACGTTGCAACAACTTGGCAATCCGATGTGTTTCCCAAAAAAAAAGAAAAACTGAAGGTCCCGCCTTTTTCAATTGCAACGCAGAGTGTTTACACAAATCGGGCAGTCCTTGACACAGCTATCCACTGACCAAGTCAACACGCTTACCGATTCCCTTCCAGACGGCGCGGCGTGACACAATTGAACTTCATCACAAAGTCAAGCCACAAGCCACAAGCACATCTGACTGGAATCGGTTTCCAAATCACTACACACGCTCTCCACTTCGGGGCATAAGCCGCAGTTTAGTGCAATAAATCGGAGTTTCATTACGAAACGATGGTCAATTTCGCTTCATACCTTCCGGAATACCGAAGTGGAAAGCTCCTGGTCGCTTTTGGACGTCTTTAAGGCCTCGTGTTGGACGTGTGCGTTTGCGTGTGCGTTAGGGCTAATTTGAATTTTGGGAAGGTTAACGCATGGAATACAAACGACGTCCATTATGACCGAGTCACACTTCCGCGTGAGACAGCTGTCCATTAAACGTCCGCAGTCGGACCAAAAGCAGCAGTTCCTCATGTCACTCACCTTGATCGGGCTGAAAGAATGCGCCTAGCGTATATCCAAAATCGGTCTTGTGTAATCCAGAGGCAAGGGTCACTAATCTGAAAAGTGTTACACTTCACTTGGGTCGCACTGTGTGCAGGCGGTTGCCGAATCACAACACGGGGACGTATCCAAAAGATCGAACGGCTCGAAGTGTCTCGGGGGTGCGCGCGACTTCGATAAAACGCGTAAAGCACGGAAAACGAGAGGCGCCGAATGTCGATCAAATTGTCTGCGAACTATCAGAGCACGTCTAGTGGAGGCGATAGCCCGTACACGAATAGCTAGCCACTCTGCAGAGCTCCGCATTGAGCTACCTACCACTACACTGACACCCGTGCGGCTGTGTGTGCTGTGAAGATCGGGCTGAGGCAAAGACCCAACTCGTCAGCAGCTGTTGGTACTCGTACGTCAATCCGAGCAACAGCGCACCTCGCTCGGGTGGGGTATTGCATAACAATTACCACAAGTCTGAGGCTCTGTGTCGTTTTTCTTCCATTTTTCGTGTCTCTTTGGCGAGATTTTCGGCTTGCTGAGAGCGAGAGTGAGGCCTGCACCCAGACTAGCTGCAAATGCTCTGCTGCTGGAGGACTCACCGGAACAACACGCAGCGTTCCGCTACAGCGTGACTTTTAATTACCATTGAAGCGGGGTCTTCGATGTGCAACTTCGTAGCTTTCGGGGGAATTTCGTTGATTTAAACTTTTGCACGTAGCAATGCAGCCGAAACACGTAATTGGAACGCAACGTCGTCGTAGTCGTCGTCGACCAGCTCTGCAGCTCTGCAGCTCTGGAGGCGGTAGCCCGCGGTGGGTGGTGGTCGACAGTGGTGACGTCGCGGTCGGGGCAAGTGGATAATGCAAAAAGTTTAGCAATCTGGGGCAGTAGACTTGTTTGCCTTTTGGTTGCACTCTACAAGCGCTGCATCGAAAGTTGCTTGGTCACTGGAGCTTGTTCGTCTGGTGGTGGTGGAGTGGACGGAAGGACTGAACGTTAAGAGAGCCGAGTAACCTTTTGCGATTCTGCTCTGTGATTATGTTTGGACCTCGGTGACCTAGATTCGTGTTGATTTGCGAATATGCTGTCGCTGAGCTGTGGTTACCGATTAAATAATCGTCCTCTGCTGAGGGGGAGATGGGGGAAATATTGAGTACTCTTGCGAGTAAAGAAACACATTACAGTTGACTGACTGACTGGCGTGGCGTCATGGTGTGAAGGTCGTTGCTGTTGCTCAGCCGAGAATGACCTTCCAGCGCACTGGGAGTACACAGTCCGCTCCCCGCTTCTTTGTGTGCTAAACGACCGACTGGACTGACTGCTTTTTGTGAGTATTTAGCCATACCCGGTTTTTCTGGCAGCAACTGGCGCAGTGTTGCCCAAATCGCTGTTGACCCCAGGCTAGGGGCCGTTTGCCGGTGACTAATTCCAAGTCGAGAGATATGCTACAATCCACCTGTCGATATACATAGGCACTTCTTATTGCAGTTGCAGGTCGCATGTATCTCTTGAAACACTGATCCGGAAGCACTGGAAGCACAACTGCCTTCGAGGTCGACTCCTCTATCAAGCACATTCATCCACAGTCCACAGTCGTCACTACCGTTACCAACCAAACACCGAAGCTGTTGCTCCTTATTTAAGCCACCGCATGCATGCGTACATTTTTGTCATTCTTCGCGGCATGTCATTGGAAACGTGATGAAACCGACATTTCCCACAATCGGCCCCATAAGCGCTTTTGACACGTGATACTTAACCACTGTGTGCGTAACAGCCCAAAGGCATTTCGCGATTTTGTGATGCCTTCCCCTGAGATGAGGCTCCTACACGCACAGCGCACCATTTCTACACGCTCCCGACCAGACACCCACCAGACGCATGCATACGCACGATGACAATGCGATTATGCATTTTTGGAGCGACGACCCAATCCATCGGCCACGCATTCGGTTCCATTTGGTTGCATTTTGGTTCGCATTCGACGACATAAATTGTATTCAATTGCAAGAGCTGCATTTGCTCGGATTACATAACCGATGCAGCAGTTCACGTGGCACGGGAGGGGCGCGGTTGACTGATTATTTAAATGAAATCACAGATTCGCCTGTTTATGGTGGAATTACATCAGTAATTATTCAAATTGTGTGATTAGGTTGGTCGAGCGTGTCGAGCTTTTTTACATACGATTGAGAAGACAACAACGGTGCGCCTAAGGGTATGCGATTTATTTGATGGAATTTTGTTCGCTTTGTCACGGCGAGGGGTTTCAATTAACATGTCGCTACTGTGTGACAATATGTTTGTGCGCAAACAAGTGCTTACATTTGAGGGCTTAACAATGGCCGGGATCTATTGACTTTTCCGAAACAGGTAGTGTGTGTTTTTTTTTGCTAGTTAATTCGAAAATTGGTTGAACTCAGTTCAATCACAACAAAATTATGTGATTTTTTGGCTCGGTATTCAGGTGATTCCGTCAGGCGATGTGGGTGGGATATGCTCGGGTATAGGAACAGACAAGCGACCCTTTCGGGGATTCGTCATGCGTTTAAAACGATGTGCGATCCATTGATGAGCTCTTGTTCGCATTGCTTAAAGTAGACAAAAAAGCAACATCACCAAATGTGTTCACAGCTCGTGCGTAGGTCTAATAGGGCCGCTATGGCAGTTAAACTAGGATAAACTAGGAAAACTAGCCTTAGTAACCACTGTCGATGTAGTGGCCCGTGACGTTGTGAGTATGTGCGTCGACTCCTACGCACTTGGACCTCTTTCGAGTCACTGACAATGCTCAAGGAGTATACTGAAAAGTAATTATCTAGAAAAAGCTTCTCAGAATTGGCCGTTCGGAGTCGGCATAAAACTGAAGGTCCCTTCCACTCCTGATAGAATAACACGAGTGGTTGCTGAGAAGCTAGGCCCTGACCCTCTACGGGCTGTAGCGCCACCAATATTATTATTATATTATAACCACTGTCGATATTAATTGAGAGAAAATTTCGATGTCGGGGAGGACAAAATGATTTGTAGAAGCTTAGCGGGCAAATCCTGGGGTTGCAGTCCAAGTACCCTAAGATGGATGTACATAGCTATTGTTAGACCAGCAATCATAAAACATACAGTGCAATAGCATGGTCCAAAAGAACCAACCTGATCAGCGCAAGAGAGGCACTCAACAAAGTTCAGAGGTTGACATGCCTCTGTATTACAAGGACCATGAGAATTTGACCAACCACCGCCATGGAGGTGCTACTGGAGCTGACTTCACTCCATCTGGTGGTAGCAGAATGGCAAAAGAAGGGATAGGAAAAGACTGGTGCATTACATCGAGACAATTCGATGCACTAGCCAAAAAACGACCACTTCTAGACATTCCGAAGGCTGACCATTAAGCTCAGCACCAAAAAGGACTGGAGCAATGAATCCATGTACCACAGATTGAGCAGCAATGCGGTAAAATGGTATACGGATGGATCAAGAACTGATGAAGGAAGAGGGGCAGAAGTATTTGGACCCCGGACAAAGTACTACGAACCCATGGGCACCAGTATCTTTCAAGCAAAAGTCTATGCCATCGACACATGTGCTCAGATCAATCTTGACAGGAACTATACCAACTGTGACATAGCAATAATGTTGGACAGTGGTGCCGCTATTCTGGCACTAGACTCCTATATCATCAAATCAAGGTCGTGTGGGAATGCCTACAGAAGCTGAGTAGGAGTAACGGAGTAAAACTCTTTCGGATACCTGGCCATAATGGGGTAGAATGCAATGAAAAGGCCGACTCGCTGGCTAGGGAAGGAGCATCGGAACACTTTATAGGCTCCGAATCATTCTGCGCTGTAGCAGATCACGTCCTCAGGAAAGAGTTCAGGGAACTCGAAAGAAGGAACCGGGCAGTTACATGGAACAACGTTCATGGTATGAAGCAGGCCAAGACACTCTTGGGTCAACATAACCGCAAGAGGTATGAAGCATGGATCAGAATGAGCAAAAAAAAAACTTCGTATCCTAACAGGCACTGTAAACTCAGGGAGAACCTAAGGAAACTAGGAGCATCAGAAGAAGGTCTCTGCAGATTCATGATGAAATTCCAGAACACATACTGGGATTTTGTGCGGCGCCCAGACAAAGATCTCCTAATATGAGAGGAAGAATTGAAGGAGGAGCAAATAACCCTCAATACCTCGACTCTGAAAAGAGCTGCATGGGAGGAGAGCTCTTAAGAAAGCAAATGTATGAATAGGAGGAACAATAGATCTTAAGTTCGATTAAGTAAGTGGGATTTTACTTAAGCTGCACTCACTTTGAAAATTGATATTGTTTCTGAAAAAACTCAAGACCATTATGGTTGAATCTTTAGGACACCATGACGAAAGGACCACAGTGCAGTGTAGCTAGTTAAACGCTTCGCTTGTTTGGCAACTGAAAACATTCGAATTTTCGGTGGAATATGAAGATGTATACTCGTATATAGGAATAAGCACTAAATTGAGTTGCAAATCACACAAATTGCAGACGGACACAGCAATTCAACGATCATACCTTCTGAAGTTACAGCCCCGACCGATTCTAGATCTTATCATCCCGAGTAAGAAGCCTTGCATTTTCGTCCACCACTTGGACAAAAGGCTTCGACTGATGACATCTCCAGCAAGTGCAAGCATTCAGCGGAAAGCCCAAACTTGTGTGTTACAGTTGGCTGGAGGAAGTCATCAAATATTGCAAAGTACTTAAGCAGCGCTTAGATGATTGATTGCACCAGACTTAATTTCTTGTAATTTCACTTGATGGCATCGTGTACTCGAGCAACGCGATTACTTCTTCTACTGATGCTACGGTTCGGCGTAGACCTGAGCCTCAGTCAACAAGCCTCTGCAGATGACACGATCCCTAACCAGCTGATTCACACGCCAAGTTGGCTGAGGTCGTCCTCCACTTGCTTGCGCCATCGGTTTCATGGTTGTCGTCTTCGAACCAGTCGGCCACAGCAATAGAATAGACTCTTCGGGTTGGAGCCGTGTTGTCAGTGCGCACTACTTGGCCTAGCCATCTTAAGCGTCGAATCCGTAGACGCCTGGCTAGACTCAATTCGCTGTACAGTCCATAAAGTTCGTGGTTGAATCTTCTTATCCAATTGTCATCAACGCAAACAGAACGTACAAGTCATCTGCTCTTGGGATTGTAAATGCTTCCACGCCATAGAGCAGGGCAGGGATCAAGGTGTTATAAAATGTTTGCTTGGTCCTTCGAGAGACGGCTCTATTACTCAATTGCCTCTTGAGCCCAAAGAAACAGCGATGGGAAAGAGTTATTCTGCGTTTAATCTCGGTACTAATAGTATTCGCACTGTTGACTTGCTAGCCGGGGTAGACGAAGTCCTTAATTACCTCGACTTTATAGATGCCCAATGTAACGCTCTGTCCACGACGTCGATATTGTGTGTAGTTTCTTCAGAACAGTATAAACTTCGCACCGCTGAACCCATTTTAGCCGCCATCTCAAAAACGTCTCATTGACGGCTCGCTGAGTTCTGCCAATCACGTCAATGTCATCGGTGTATGCATACAGTTGTACGGACTTCTGGAAGAACTTGGCTCTTGTGTTGTTGGCTGAGTTATGCACTACCCTCTCCAGGATGATGTTAAAAAAACACATGACAGCGGCCGCCGTGTCTAAATGCTTTTTTGTCATTGAAGGTCTCGGTAAGTTCATTGCCGACTTTCATGCAGCAGCGGGAATTCACCGTCGTCATCCTGCGCAATCCGACGAGTTTGGCACGAACGTTAAAACTAGACACGGCGTTGTACACCTCGTCTCTAATCAGGCCGTCACATGTGGCCAAAGCTGCAGCACTACATGTTGAATGAAGCCACCAATGAAGTGGGTCACTTTTTGAATAAAGCCCAACAAAATAAACCGTTAAGTACAATGCTTTCGATAAAATTTTCTACAATAAATTATTTATTTATTTCGAACACCATATACAAAAACAAATATAAACATCTTATAACTGAACAACGCAACCAATTAACGAATTCCGGACGTATCCTGACACAACGTCGTAATATCTCGATAAAATCATAAAATGTACAAATTCCTCCTCTCGGTCCATCGTTTCGGGCCACCTTATGAACGCGCGGTGGTCGACGGCGGATTGTAGCCCTCGACTGTCAGGGCGTTGCCAAACAACGGCTTGAAGAAGAGCACGAAACGAGCGTATCGTCTAGCAGAGTTCTGAAAGTAAACAAAATGGAAACAAAATTTATAAAAAAAATATGAAATTTAAATAAAAAATGGCGTTTGAAAGCAACTGTTGCATGAGGGAAGAAGTTCAATGAAGCTTTTGTCTTGCTCTTCAGTCGTGACACGAACCGCCAATTGTGTTGACTCAATTCACCAGTGCTCTGAAAACTATTAGTGGGCAGTCAACGCAAATCATTAGATTTGAAATGCGAATTGCATACCTTGTGGCGCGTTGGAAAAGGCTAATTCTATGAACAATGTAAGGGACCAGGTGAAATATTTCGTGTAACATACTCAAAATTATTATTCCAAGTGATTTATATTCACAATGTCTACAAAAATAAGCAACGTACAACATCTCTCTAAAATGGACACTGGAAAAAATCGGAATCGGAGCAAAAAGAGGTAATCAATGACCATGACCGTATCATCACCTAAATGTAGAACTGAGCTCTCGTTAGTGAACAGAAGCAACCTCCTCTAGACAACCTCAACACAGATGACAATCTAAAGGGTAAGGTGTCAACCCATATAACACATTTCCATGGAACTAAAGTAAATATCCCGGCGCACACCCAATCGGAGGATTAATTCCAGCACCCAGACTCTTCAAAATTGTGAGTGTAATCTTGTTACTGAGCCGCAGGGAATAGTGGTATTTCAGCACCACTTCGAGCAGCTGCTTAATGGGTCATCTGACCAGGAGAGAGTGATAGGGAAATACCAACTCCAGTCGATGAAGTTGGCCTGACACCAAGCCTTGAAGTAATTAGCGCGTTCCATCAATGCCGGTGACTATGTTCGGGTAGGGAGCATGCACTAGATCATCTGCAGTGTTTGGGAGGACGAAAGCATGCCCGCGACTGGAATATCAGCTACCTACCTCTTGCAACAACTACAGAGGCTCAACGTCATTTACAAGATCCATTTTGGCAGTCCTCCTCTATGGAGCCAAAAGCTGGACAATAAGCAAAACAGAAAAACAGAGCTGATTCTTGGTGCCTTAGAAAGAAACAATTCTACGGCGGATATATGGTTCCGTCTGAGAGAAATGTGAACACAACCGCGAACCTTATGAGCTATACAAAGATGTGGACGTAGCCCGGGAAGTGAAAATCCGTCGACTGCACTGGCTTGGCCACATCGAGTACATGAACACCAATCTCTATTCTCCTGGTTCGAGAAGGACAGGAAGATAGCACTTCCGGTATAAAGACCAAGTGATCGCGGATATACTCGTAAGACAGCTGAGTGACTGGAAGCAGCGTGCCCAGGACTGTCATTAATTGGTAGTCGACCTGAGAAGTAAGTAAGCTACAGTCTAGTGTCATGTGGCAGCTTATTCATAGTTTTAAGTGAGATCATCACATCTACTTGCCGAACTGTTGCGCTTTGTAGCAGAAGTAATAACTGACTTGAGACGCACAGGTTTAATAACAACAACAGTGTGTATACTAACAGGAATAGCCAAGCTGGTGGATGAAATCCTTGCGATCCCCATCAGATAGACGCCTCACGGGTTACTTTCGAAAATTCTGGACAAGCTCCAGCCTTCATAAGTATAAAGCGTGGCTGGTCAAGTACTCAACAAGTTTGCCCAACTCTCCACTGAACGTACCTAGGATTATTCCTCGTCAACTTCTACTTCGCAGGAAAACGGCCAAATTAACTAACACTAGATGGTTGCTGGGATTTTAACTAGTCACGCAGTCTATGTCAACGAAATCCTAAACTCACCACCATGTGGTGAAATTTTGGATCCGACGTGGAACGTCATTGGCTGCAAGAGAATGATGGGGGGGGGGGGGGGGGGGTCTGTGTTTACTGAGGTCGACAGCAAGGATGAATTGGATGATCTTCTAGAAAATACATGCGATCAATGACTCAGCTTCGACACCAAGATCGTTCTTGGAGATTTCAACGCTAAGCTGGGTGGCGAGGATATCTCTGTAAGGTCATAGGGAAATACAGTCTGCACGACAGTACATTCAAAAACGGACCCAGGCTGATCCACTTTGTCACGGAGCGGAACCTCTCTGTGTCAACATCATCTCCTCTGATTAATTAATCGACAATCAGACTGATCATGTTGCGATCGACGTCAGAGACTATTTCGGTATTACACCATATATCGAATGGATTCGGACAGAAGCCTGCCGAGATGAAATGGACTGAAACAGGCAGTAGAGTCGCACTCGATAAATGATGAGCATTCTGCTGAATCACTTCTGCAGACAATTACGCGGCGATGGGCACTTAAAAACCGCTGTCAGGCCGTATGTCACACTCAATCTAAACGCTGATAGTCCAGAATTTCAAATTCCACGATCTAGACAAGGTCAAGATATTAATATCGAGACTAACAAGTTACTAGTGCGCGATTGCTTGAACGACAGAGTGAGGTGCCATTAGAGAAAGAAGCGGATAAAATGGAACTAGCGGAAAACGAGGACAGGGCAAGCAAGTACGTGTTATGAAAGGACACACATGTGGGGGAAGCTATCTTTTAAAGGACTTTGCGTTGCTTATCCCTTACAGAGCCACCGAGAAGGAGTTCCATAGACAAGTGTCATGAAGTAAGAACTGACGCTCTGATGCGATGCAGGAGTACGTTGGTTGGATTACAACAAAAGTTCGAAGTAAGAATGGAAACCTAAGATCATTGTAAAGGTAGTCTGGCTGTTGTGTCTGAATAATGTCGTAGATGCACGTCAGTGAGCAATATTAGTACATTTCGAAGGAACAACCGAAAATTGGTTTAGCATAGCACGAAATGTGGTGGCATCTTCCAATGTCGTATCGTAGACCAAAGTCAGTTTCCTTTTAGACCTAACCAAGACCAAGTTTACCGAATAATTCGCAGATTGGCAGTAGAAAGATTTTTGCCAAGATTATGGGATTTATGGGAGTAAAAGTACGCGAACTCAAGAGAAGACGGAGCAAACTATAGGCGTTTCCATGATACTCAGATTGCGGACGGACATAACAAATTCCATGTTCGATCCTTCTATCTGCAGCTGAGGAAAGGAAGCCGGATCTATGATGTTGCAGGAGATAATAAGGAATTTCCCTTGAGTTTAAGAGGCGATTGAGCCGAATTCAGCTGACTTTATACAAGACCAAGACCAATTCGTGGTGTACGACAGTAAGTGGGCAATTTCAAAAGCGGGTTAAGGAATCCTCGACGTTCGTTCTTTGATACTGCTTGCATTAAGGGCATCTGGAGGAGACTGCCTTCAACAACGAACTGTGGGAGCTGTACAGCGATATACATGAATTCAACCAGTCGACTGCAACCCTTTAAGTTTCAAGAATGTGTAAAGCGCATGGACACCTTAATTTCGGTCTGAAAAGGCAACCCTGTGGGACAACGCAAAAGAGGACGTTTAGGATTGAGATGGCGCAGGCAAGTGGAGAATGACATCAACCACCTTAGTGTGCCGACTGTGGGCAGCTAGTCTGGAATAGTTTTACGAGTTGGAAGGGCTTTGTTGTTTCAGGCTCAGGTTCAGACCCAGAGTCACAGAAAACATATTCCCCTCTCAAATCAGATAGGAAACATTATGCAGCCTCTATAGTCGCCGAACTTAGTCATCATCGGAACGATAATGAGAGTTAATGTCTCTTTAGCCATTCTTGCTTAAAAATGTCACTGTGGCCGATTAAGGCGATCACTGGATATACATAAGTGGGCGCTCTCTAACATTCACGCTCACCTCAAACTCAGACCTTGACCAGCCTTTTTTCAGTTCAATCAGACTGAGAATAGGTCAGCTCAACCAAGTGAAAGTAACCTTCTCTTAGTGTTACAGTCAAGCCAAATGACAAGTCACCGCTTCATGCCTAGGGACAAATCCCTCACTCAGCACTCATTTGATCGTAACATTCCATCAATGACAGTATGGCCCAGCAACGCTCATGTCTTGCGCATAAATCGAAAACCACAAGTCAAGTCAACCATCAGCTGACCTCTTACCAATTTCGATTTAAATGAACGACTTTGTCAGCCAATTTAACTGCCACAAGTCGCTCCACTCTAATGCCGTTCAAAGCGTCCAAGGTAACCCTTCCATTTGCTGACACGTTCCACTTACATTCAGACCGCAGCTGCCCGACTTTATAATCAAAATATTACTTCCAAATTCGATACTGATCGATGACCTCATGTCAGCAGACACACAAAAAACAACCGAACCTAATCGTATGCGAAAAGGCCACTTTACATAAACACCCAACACCAGGCGATGACCAAATGATGATAGGTAAAAAAAAAAAAAACAATGTCATTACCGTCATATAAATGCAAATCATCTCAGCATTGCCATGAACATTTTGACAACTCCACCCATCCATCAGGGCGATCAGAAATTTATGTACGAAAGTGTCGTCTTCACAATGAGAGCACCAAAAAATGGGGAGAAAATAGATTTTGTTCAAAAATTTACCATGATAAACCTTGAGGCGATCTTCGACACGTTTGTGAGCGTCGAAAACGACTGACTGAACAGCTGATCGGGCAGGTCCAGCGACACCATTTCTCTGTCAAATTCCGGCACATCGTCGTCCTTTCCACCCTTTGTGGCGCGTCCGTTTCGCGGCACTTGAGAGCTCTGAAATTGTTCCAAAAAAACATGCGATTGTTGTCAAAATTTTGTCAATTTTAATTCGTGGGGGAATGAGGGGGGAAATGGGCAAACAAAAATCTGTCAGGCAAAGCTCCCAGGACACATTTTGTACAAAAATTCGATCGAAATTGTTAAGAAAAAAATCAAAGAAAAGAAACGCAGCGTAATTTCGAAATATTTCTCGTTTATTTATCAACAAAACAGCCAACAAAATGATAGTTTTTTTTTACAATGAATATGTATATAGTATATGTATATGTATGCTCCATCCTAAGGTATGTTTATACAAGAAAATTCGCAGGGGGGCGTGGGGGAGGGGGTGGTGCGGGAAAGGAGAAGGGAGGTATGGAGTACTTAAGCTACGAAAGCGGACAATTCGAGGAGGGGTTCGCAATTTACAAGGTGTCCTGTGTGTTTAAATTAAATTCCTAAAATACATATACAATCATACAATCGTGTACAGATACATGTACTCGCATCTACTACGAAACAAACAAGATACAATTTTCTTTAGGTACAAAATCGGAATTCTACGCTCTCCGGGAGTGCGGGAATGTGTTGTCTAGTAGTTGTCCTCCTCGGAGTCGGGTACAGCCTCCGTCGTTGAGCCGGATGATCCTTGCAGAATGGGTCCGGACAGTCTTAGGAATTTCGAAACAATATTGCCCAGTCCGGCTTGGGCATTGTTGGTGCCACCGCCCGATGAGCCACCACTGAGTGCGGTGAAGGTGGTCAGGACGCCAGTGGTGAGGTCATTGGCAATATTGCCGACAGCCCGAATCTTGGGCGAGACCACGGCCGAGATGAGTGTTTGGAAGTCACGAATTGGAACCGGTGACTCGATGTTGTATTCCTTGTTCTTTTCGATGTTGCTCTTGTCCAGCTGATCGATGATACGTGTCTTCGTGTCCAAAAGACTGTCGATTTTCTGTGGGGAAAATTGAAGGGAAACGAAATGGTGATTTGTGTGGCAACGATGGTGTGCGGTTGTGGTGTACTTACGCCAAAGACAAATCCAAGCACGGCGTTCTTAGCCTCGAAGGCAGCGTCGGGCACTTTTCTCTTATTTCTATCGACATCGCTTAGGTCACCGTCCTGGAAAGTTGCAAGTGAGTTTAAGTTATGAGGTTTTGTTTTTATGTACAACAGGTTTTAAGCATGGCGCTGGGGGATGGAATGGAAAGATGATGAATGCTTGGAACTTGAGAGAAAAAACAGCAGGATATGACTGAATGGGAGAGAGGGCCAATGGTTGGGAACTGAATCAATCACTAAACGGTCACAATCACTAATGTAACTGAGTTTCACCAATTTTACAAATGCCGGTGGCAATCAAAATGCAAGCGAAGAAAAGTCCATTAGCTCGGAGAGACCATCGAAAAATTAGAGAGGTTAATGTTTTCAGTCTATTTTCACAAAATAATCGAATTGATGACAAAAATAGAGCTGGGCCCAAAATGTATCTTTTTCGGACTGCTGAAAAATGGCCAGAAGTTAGTAGAAGTATTTCGCAATAGCAGTCAAAAAATGAAATGATGCTCAGAAAGGATTAAAAAGAGCAAAAGATTTTTAAGAATAATTAGAAATTATAGGAAATGTTCAGCGCTGATCATCAGAAATTTTTCAAAATGGTCACAAATAATCAGAAATCTAAATTTTTGATCACAAATTATAAGAAATGTTCCGAATTGATTGGAAAAGCTTAGAAATTGTCAGAAATTATCGGAAATGGTAAGCAATTTCCAGATCAGTCATTTTCATAAATGCTCATAATTGTTCAGAAATGCTCAGATTTGTTCAGAAATACTCAGAATTGTTCAGAAATTATCACATACAATCAAAAGTGACAACAAATTAGTAGAAATGAAGAAATCAAATTGTCACTGGTTACTCTAGACCTTAAAATAAGTTCTGAATACACGCCAGAAGAAACTTGAAATTATTTAACAATTCTTAAAGTGGCCACAGATGTTTATATCAGTAATTTTTTTAGCAAATCAACTGAAAGATCGACTTGAAGATGACAAAAGTGCTTCACGAAATCTGTTTTCTGAGATGATCCGTAAACAGTAACACCATTTACCGCAGACTTGTAAGGCTGTCACTAGCCGTAAACTTATTTGTTTGTCACAGCTTCAGTTGGCACGGAGTGAATTTAAGTGCACAACTGTCTGTTATTCAAAAATGACGGTTGCCGACATCAAGGAAGCAGCTATTCCCTATCCAACCAGATTGTATGTTCATGCCTCCCTTCGCCGCACAAAATATTCGCAGAACCAGGCGAGTGACTGAATGAATATTGCCTCCGAACTTGAATAAAACCAAAGGAAACTTGTTGAAAAATTTGGATGCACCCCAAATCTCCACCATCTTGAGGGAGAAATATCTCGAAACGTCAAGAATCCCATTGGCACAGGTGGGATGGAGGATGTCCATAAAAAAGATAATACCTTGAACTTGTCAAAGAAGTACTCAAGTAAAATCCGCCTTAAAATGGAAACCAACGCACAAGTCAAGTTCATCGTTTTTGAATACAAAAAAAGTTGGCAACCCGATTGCCCTTGAAAGCGCTCACCCAAGGCGCACCATCGTATCGATCTATCCACACCCTCTTACACTCGACTCGCCATCAAGTTTATGCCCACGGAGTCATAAACCACACGACCAACCGCAATCAATTCACTGACCATCCCAGAGCTCCCACAACACTCAAGTCACTCTCGAGGGTCAACCGAAGTTGACTGATATTGGAAACCGGCCTCGCTACAGCCCTCTCCCGCGCGCCCACGCGGTAACAAGTGTCATCTTCAAAAAGCCCTCCCCCCCACCACACCATCGAACGCGCCGAACTTAACCTTAAGCCACTTAAAGTATCTAACCACAAGCAGGCGAGTCGCGTCTGAGACGTCCCTCGGCCACTGTCCGTCCAATGCGTGACACTAACAATCTCAACCAAGGCAAAAGCCATTAGCACCACCTTTTCGGGTCTAAGTAGTGTTCTTGAAACGTTCGAATACACATCGAAGGCAACCACGACGCACCGCCGCACGAAGACACCGTCAACGCGCCGCTATGCATTCGAATCACGTTATCACTGTGCGGCCACTGTGCCTCGTAGCCGATTGTGTAACAACAGCCGACCAGTGATCCACTCCGATGACATTACAAATTCAATCAAAACAAAATAAATAAATAGATTTATATGAGTTTAACCAAAAAAAAAAGAAAAAAGCGAAAATCTCAACGAATAAAGCATAATGCGCGCCGCGTCAAGGTCGTCTCATGCTCGTAATGGTAAGCAGCGCGATGGTGTGTGGTCATTGGCTCTGCGTCCGTCTGCTGCGTCCGTGTCGTACTGCGATCACCTCGAATGCCCGCGCACGCGACGTTAATATTTTCGGCCAACAAATGAGACCCCACCGACACAACGAAGTGGTTATAAAACTCTCCTCGCAAGACCGTCGAATGTTTGGCTTTTTTTTAATCTTTTTCAGCTTTTTTTTTTTTGGTATTTTCACAACTCTTAAGGTGTTATCCAATGGACGCTTTGTGGTGCCGGATTGACCGTGTCGTTTGTGACGGAAGGCGTTGCAACATTGAAAACGAAACATAATTAATTTAACAAGAAACGCGGAGGAAATAACAGCAACAGCAAACTTCGCGAAACCACTTTCGCTTTGCGTGGCTTTTGAGACCACCACAACTGACAATCACCACCAACACTAGCAGCAGTAGCAACTGCATCAACGGAGCCACCGCAATGTCTCCCGCCCCCCGTGTGCGGTGCATGCCTCCGTGTCCATCAATTTCTGAGAGCTTTGCCTGAGCAGGTTACACTTTTCCACATTTTCACATGGTTACGCAACGGAAAAGCGGATCAATTTCCACCCAAGATTGATAGCTACATAGATACTGTGTGATTACCTGTGATTCGATGGGATTCAGGTCGTTCGACTGCGCCTCGTCGACGGCTGCGGGCTCACTCTGTCGCTTAACTCTGGCACTGGGCAAGGCAACGGTGACATCGCAGATGATGGCAGCTAGGACAATCAGGATCCACAAACTCCTCGTCGAATTCATCTTCTCGCTGTGTGTGTGTGTATGTATCTGTTGGATCAGCAACTGCAAGGAGAATTGAAAAAAAAAAACACAATTCATTATAGTTTATCTGATAGATGCGAATGTTATGTGCAAACAACCAACCGTCGAAGAGCAACAATCAGCAGGCGATCGGTTAAAAGCAAGTAAAAAAAAAACAACAAACAAATTCGCCAACAAAGCGCACAGACAAGGAGCTCAGCGATACAAGCGCGTTCACAACCTCCAACGAAATGATTATAAACGAAAGTGTTTGGTTCGATTTAGGGGATACGCCGTGGTTGTGGTGTTTGGTCTCAACACCAACACCAAAGCCCCCCACAGCCGAACTTGCGCTTGCAGCCAAAAAAGTTTTATTGTGACGGCCTACGACGCGTCGACGACGACGACGACGACGAAGACGTGTCTTTGTGGTCGTGTCACTGAGACGTAGACCTAAAAAATCTCTCAGTACACACACGAAAAGCTCGGATTGCAGTTGCTGCGCATCGTGCTCTCGCTCTCCGTCTTCAGCCATTGAGCTCTCTTTTCCCCACTCTCTCTGTCTCTCTGTACCCCTCTACTCTACAGTCGTTGAGTGAATGCGGCTCGGTTGTGGCTTAGAGTTTGGATTCGGGTTCAATCATCTGAACTGCAGTGTAATTTGAGTACAATGCGCGTTTGCCAGTACGTCAAGGTGGGCCTCGTGAGGCCCGAATTGGCTGGAAGCGATTATGTCATTATTTTGGGTTCACCAAATGGCAGCAATTAAAACGGTCGACACGGGGTATCAGTCGCAGGCACAACTCCCCTTCAAACGAGGGCGACACACGCAATTACGTGCTGTAATTGCACGAAGAACTTTGGTGGACAAATCGGTTGCTTAAGGCGCGCTTGCTCCATTCGCTGGACCTAATCGCTTACTGGACTTCGGATACGATGCCTATCTCGGCGACTTAGATCTGTGCTCGAGATGGGGCGAATTTGTCTTTCGCTCTGATGACACGCATTAGACAATGGTCGTCTGTGCGATTGCACGGCTATCCCGAGGCAGGTACGAGCATATCTGCTTACCGATGGCTGGCAGAGATACCCCGAAAATTAATGAGTTTACTGTGGCATCGCTTTGGCAGGTTGATGCCGGAGTGATTAAGAAATTAAGACAAGGTCGTGGGTGAGTCGTTAAATCTCTTAGCTGTGCAAGGACGCGTCGTGCAAATTGTCACGATGCCGGTATCATCGATTCTGATAATCTTCAAGCGAGCAGTTGTAATTACTTTTGTCTGTCGTTTGGAAAGATTTTCTGTGACCTTTCGTGTGTGCAGTTAAAACTGTTTCGACACTACGTGTACGGCGTTATTTGCATTAAAACTGCGACTGGATGCAGGAAATGTGTCAAAATCTACGAATTCATACGGCTGCGGGGTTGAAATGGTGTCTAAGACACTACTAAACATCTTACAGGGTATCAGCAGGCAGCCAGATGTGATCATTGGCCATTAAAACTTGTGGATCAATTCGTGCAACAAGACCTTAACTCATATACAGTGGACTCCCCCTAAGTCAAGTTCTCTCGGGATATCAAAATAAGCTTGAGTTAGAAGGAGTTCGACTTAGGGAGAGTCCACTGTATACAGGGTGCACCATCTTTTATGTCAGTATATGAGTATTGAATAACTTTGCAAAAAAAATAAGAATAAAGGTCCTTTAATATTTATTTGAACATTTATTTGATTTTGAATACAACATCGACTCTGTCGATTAAAAGAAAATTGTATCCTTTTTGGTGCGTTTTCCATCATTTTTTCGTGCATCCAGGGCGGTATAGCGATGATTTCGGCACATCAATGGTCTGAGGTTTGCCAATCAAAGTCCACATTTTTCGACAACACACACCGGCCCAAGCAGTCATGCAATGGCATTCCATGGATGTCCAGTGGAGGCTCCGTTCCCCAATTTACGAAAACTTAGCTTCTTAACGGCGCCAGAAAGCTGAAAGCGGACCTCGTCGGTCATCGAGATTTGGTGGATCAATCGTGGACAGTATGGCAGCAATATCGTTTGATTTAATTGCACTTTATACGGAAACAAATGCAGATCATCCTTCAAAATGCGCCGCAAGATGATTGCTCTGACCCCAGAATTGCCTTCTCGCAGCACTCTCTTTACCGCTTCAACCAGTTCATTAGAACGTCCTGCGCCTTGAGGAGCTCCATGTATCTTCCAGTGTCTCATGTTCAACAAAATTCCACACCAACAGAGGAGTAGTGTTGGCCGATGGTGCTTGTTGGCCACGATAGATATCAAATTTTGAGTTTCAAAAATATCTCTACCCAAGTCAGTCGGTTGATAAATGTCAAAGTTCTTCAATTTAAAGATGAATTTGGGAAAGGGGAGTGAAATGGATGTGTTCATTTCTGAAATCAATCGATTTCCATTCCACTCTGAGTTTCCTCCTGCAGAAGGAGGCTCTGTCATTGTCGACATCATGACAGCTGACAATTTTTCGCTGCCAATAGAGAAACATTACGCGAAAGAATGGCACTCTTAGATAGATTACGACAAGCAACATTGACCATTTGGCGGCTACGACTCATTTTCACTTCTTAATGGCTTTGCTAATCGTCAAAATCGTCGGTTTTAGTGTTCAGAAAATCCACGACAGGCAGGCACAGGTTGGCTGGTGTCCAATTCCATCTTAGATTGAAGTGTCACTTAATGATGATAGTGAAGCGATACCGACGTGCAGCGACTTGCAGCTTGCATCCTAATTTGTGAATTATCATTTAAATCGATTTTATTTAATTTCCCCGATAAATCTAGGATTCGAATTCACATTCGAGGTATTGTAGTTGGAGCCCATGATTAGCTCTTGACTCAGAAGCAGGTATTTTAGACTTCAAACTGTGTTATGTGTATTTTTGACAACAATTATGTAGCCAACGGCTCCATCTGATCCCCTAGGAAGGATACCCAACCAGGGAGGGATAAGGCTCCATAACATCGCGTAGCTCTGTCGTTTTGTGGGGACAAATGAAGCGGTTTGTCAACAATCGAATAGGTCCTTATAAGTGTGGTTTCAGGCCCGGGAAGTTCACAATCGATACCCAGTACACACTCGTTGATTTCAAGAACTCATATAAAAACTTGCATGGATATGAGCTATTTCGAACTATGATGTTTTGCGGGATGACGGTAAGACACTCTTCAACAAGTTTCGCATGTCAAAAAGGTTCTAGGCAAGTCGACACGCTGTCTTGTGACTTCTTCAGCATAATTATTGGGAAAATCGTAATATGGTGCTCGCAGACGAACACCAGATGCACACATAGTTTTCAAGAAGTCTTTTCAGATGTTAGAAGATGTCGACGGCATTGACATGGTTGACACAACTTCGGCGACTTGTTCAGAAGGAGCTATGACAGATTTCCCTACCTCATCTCCGAGGTAAAATGTTCAAAGGTCCTTAGCACTGGCATCAGACGCAAGATAACTCTTGGAGCCTTCAGGCAATTGAAATTAATTGGGCACTCTCTCCAATGATTAAGTTGGCTTTGTACAAAACGTCGATCCCGCTGGTCCACACCCACGATGCAGAGGGTCTCTAATAGAGTTTTAGTTTGTTCAGTTCACCTTGAGGGTATCTAGAGGATAAGTTTGAACAACGAACAAATGGTGACAGGTGTCTACGAATACAACGCATGGACCGGCCATGTAAAGCGCATGGACAGCTTGAATCCAGCTCAACTATAAGCTAGTAGGACAGATGAACAGAGGACGACTGCATTTAAAATGGCGCACAAAAGTGAAGAAGGATCAACTGGAGGCAGCTAGGTAGAGATCATGCACGCTTTTGTACAACTGACATCATGACAGCTGACAATTTTTCGCTGCCAATAGAGAAACATTACGCGAAAGAATGGCACTCTTAGATAGATTACGACAAGCAACATTGACCATTTGGCGGCTACGACTCATTTTCACTTCTTAATGGCTTTGCTAATCGTCAAAATCGTCGGTTTTAGTGTTCAGAAAATCCACGACAGGCAGGCACAGGTTGGCTGGTGTCCAATTCCATCTTAGATTGAAGTGTCACTTAATGATGATAGTGAAGCGATACCGACGTGCAGCGACTTGCAGCTTGCATCCTAATTTGTGAATTATCATTTAAATCGATTTTATTTAATTTCCCCGATAAATCTAGGATTCGAATTCACATTCGAGGTATTGTAGTTGGAGCCCATGATTAGCTCTTGACTCAGAAGCAGGTATTTTAGACTTCAAACTGTGTTATGTGTATTTTTGACAACAATTATGTAGCCAACGGCTCCATCTGATCCCCTAGGAAGGATACCCAACCAGGGAGGGATAAGGCTCCATAACATCGCGTAGCTCTGTCGTTTTGTGGGGACAAATGAAGCGGTTTGTCAACAATCGAATAGGTCCTTATAAGTGTGGTTTCAGGCCCGGGAAGTTCACAATCGATACCCAGTACACACTCGTTGATTTCAAGAACTCATATAAAAACTTGCATGGATATGAGCTATTTCGAACTATGATGTTTTGCGGGATGACGGTAAGACACTCTTCAACAAGTTTCGCATGTCAAAAAGGTTCTAGGCAAGTCGACACGCTGTCTTGTGACTTCTTCAGCATAATTATTGGGAAAATCGTAATATGGTGCTCGCAGACGAACACCAGATGCACACATAGTTTTCAAGAAGTCTTTTCAGATGTTAGAAGATGTCGACGGCATTGACATGGTTGACACAACTTCGGCGACTTGTTCAGAAGGAGCTATGACAGATTTCCCTACCTCATCTCCGAGGTAAAATGTTCAAAGGTCCTTAGCACTGGCATCAGACGCAAGATAACTCTTGGAGCCTTCAGGCAATTGAAATTAATTGGGCACTCTCTCCAATGATTAAGTTGGCTTTGTACAAAACGTCGATCCCGCTGGTCCACACCCACGATGCAGAGGGTCTCTAATAGAGTTTTAGTTTGTTCAGTTCACCTTGAGGGTATCTAGAGGATAAGTTTGAACAACGAACAAATGGTGACAGGTGTCTACGAATACAACGCATGGACCGGCCATGTAAAGCGCATGGACAGCTTGAATCCAGCTCAACTATAAGCTAGTAGGACAGATGAACAGAGGACGACTGCATTTAAAATGGCGCACAAAAGTGAAGAAGGATCAACTGGAGGCAGCTAGGTAGAGATCATGCACGCTTTTGTACAACTGACCTACACTACTACCTCCGTCGCAACTCATCACATTGACATCGAACTTTTTAATTTTTTTTTTGCATTTTAATATTGAAATAAATCACGAAGGCGATTGTTTGCTAATTCAGCAACTGGTTGATTAGTCAGCTGTGTTAAGAGCCAGCATTGACCATGGGGCTACAAGATCACGTCTCAGTCGTTAAATAGTTTTTGTTTTTGTCATGCCATAGTTTTCGGTGAATAATTAGCACACTCAACGAAAGTTTTCGTTAAAATTTAATCAATAAACAGTCGAAGCTGTTAAATGTTGGACACCATTTTTTTATTGCGGCGCCGCATCATGGCGTTCGCAAATAGTCGACTTTTAGGCTGCGTGTGTGGGTTCATCTTCTTCGACAATGCTCATGGAAGATCTTCTGTTTAGAAGAAGCTCCTGAAACTCCACCATTTGAAGTCTCTAGGTCCCCTCCACCTGTGAGACAGTAACAAATACCCAAGTGATTCCTGCAGGAGTTAGGCCACCTCGGACAGCCCAAGGCTGGGTGTTTGATCAGTAACCAAATTCAATAAAACGACCGAACTCACTTTATCTGTAAAAAGCATATTCTCAGTTTTCACCGATCTAAATCGTACTAGCTTATAACCTGGACATGGTTGTTCGAATCTGGATGAAACTTGGTAGCCGCCTGCTTATGTTATGAAAGGGGATATAGACTTTGACAATACAACATGCAGGTACACCAAAAAGTACCCCCATCCTTTTGGGATCCGTCCAAGTCACCACAGTCATCAGGACTACTACGATTCGCCGTCTGAGGGGCATCATAGCTGGGCAGTTACGAAGAAGATGTTCCTCCCCAATCGGAGATCTTTTTGGGGTAGCGTCATGTTATCCTATTGCGCAGTGTCCAATGATGACATCTGCTTTAGAGCTAAGATTACAGTCCTGCGGTTGAAATTTCCTTCAGGCACTGTAGCGTACAGTCATCTCGAACATTGGCAACAAAAAACCGGAAGAGTAAAATGACATAAGGGACTCTCGTGTTCTTTAAATATGAAGGCAGGTTCTCTCAAACATCCTCCATTCAGATTTTCCCATTAAGCTTGCACAAACGTGGAAAGGGCATGAGTCGTCGAAGGCTTTCTCTGAAACAGGCATCATCGACTTGCGTTCTTCATTGCTCTCTGGAATACCCACGATGAGCCATGAATAGTTTCATTCCACAAAACCACTGAGTGCGACTAGTTTTGTCTAGTCTTCCCCTAGTCGCGGACATTTGCGACTTCATACGAAGGAGATTATAGTGTCCTCTGATTCACCTAATCTCAAATCAACCATAATCCAATCAAGTACCTATGTGTGTCAACCTGTCCACCTCAGCGCAATAAAATCGACATCTGGCCGAAGAAAAACCAGCTCACCGCACATGTTGCATCTTTAAGTCCAGATGTCAGAGGTAACCTGACTTGAAAGCGTTTGCTGGCTCACAAGCCAGCTCCTATCAATCGCAACCACAACACGTCGTCTTCATTTCTGCCTTCGTGGGTGGACTTGACTGAGAAAAAATGGAATGTATTTGTGCTTGATTCGGATTCTGATTGAAGATCAACCACATCTCTGGTGAAATCACGTTGGCAATGGCATAAACAGTAGCGCAAATGTTGTCAGGTACTGCTGACTCCTCCATCCAAGGTCGTCAAAATTAAGTGACATGAAGGACTTTGTAGCATATGTCAGCCCGAGCAGAGCATTATCCCATTAAGATTTGAATCAGACATATTTCCATGCTTCCTAACCATTGGCCTTCATTATGCAGTCGGATGCACAAGCAGACCTACATAGACACCTGTTCACTTCCACCACCGCCGCCGCAAGAGGGTTGGCAAATGTCAGCTTTATAGCATAACCCCTCACTTTTTTGCTGGCAAGCAGTCAGAGCCTAGTTGCCTTGCAAAATTTGTAATGCATGCTAAAGAGGCCAACTTTACAGGGGCTATGGCCCCGCACTCAGATGACTCTGCACCGAAACAAGTATTCGCGCGGAATTCGTGTTACACATGCGCTAAGCATGGACTTTATGACTTAACTGGTTGCGGATTCATACAGATGTAATTCTCGGGTCTGGATTATGACAAGTGACCACATTCGCCACCAAGTCAAGCGAGCAACGAAACAAGTTTCACATTACAAAGCTTTTCATTTGATTTTTGGGGGCATTTTCAGACTCTTGTAAAATTTTACAGCCGAAATAAATGCGGCCGTTTCTTTGGTCACTTCCAATAGATGAGCAGTGTGATGGTACAATCACATTTGCGATGCCTCCTGACCCGAGGAACTTCAAAGCGAAGGGGACTCGCTGTTGCAATGTGCAATTTACAAGACATGCATGCATTTATTAAGGCAGTGGAGTGAAAGGCAGCTTGAAGGTTTTTCGTAACTTGACTTGGGTTGGGAGCGACATCATCTCCGGGTTGGAATTCAATTAAATCTGCTGCACAATTAGGATGGTGGAACACCTTTCAAGACATGTTTGAACAGGATTGACCACGTCGCACTTTGGTAAAGGGAGAGTGGCAGAACTGAATAGAGAAGGACAACCAGAATTGTTTCAGCCATGCGATTCCATTGGAAATTCAGATTTATCCAAAAATTCCATCCATTTGCTGGCTGCGGACATAAGACTCAACCATAATAGTTGCAAGGGGACTCCATGCTACTTTAGCAATAGAGCGCATACAAAGAATTCAAATACTGTGACCCTATAGCCATTTCGATCAGTTTCGTTAGGTTTCTTTCACTTCAATTATTACGTGAATGATGCCCTCTAGGTACGAGATGACGACTGGTGTTGGAATTTTGCGCAATTTCGGTGATCCCAGTTTCGTTAAGTTTCGTTCAGTTTTGTTAAAATAAGTGGGAGCGCCATGACAGTTGAAAGTGTCTAGTCAGGAATCTACAGAACCAGCGACTTAGTTGAATATGCACACGCAGCATGAACGTTTGTTAAACGAGACATAAACATGGCACTACGAACTGTGTACACTACAGACCGCCAGGGGCATACACAGGTCTCAACTAACAAGCCTTTTAACATAAGTTTCAATCTGCACGATCGTCCATAACTTCCTGACTAACTTTGCATCGTTGTATAGTTCGTACAACCAATGGATGTGAATGCAAGTTAGATTTATTTTCATAAGTTTTTGGTCCTTCGAGCCGTATTAGGTGTTTATTTTCACGAGATCAAAGACCTTGGTGATGTGGAATGCATTGGATATTTAACTAGCAACATGAGAGAGCAAGCCCCATGAGTATTTAACCAGTTAGAGACGACATCAATAATTATACCCGGCTGCCTTGTTCAACAACTACAATGAAATGCATTATTCTTGTTTCCAATTGGAGTTGTACCTTAGATTTACGTATATCAACTAGGTATCCGTTGTGCATTTGAACCGTCAAGCATTGAAAGATGGTTTAAATTCGCCAACAAACGACGGTAATACATTTTTTACGTGGCCCGGACTAGACATTCCTGGTGGGAAATACGCCAAAAGGAAGGGACGTGTTTAAGAAGCCTTTTCTAGTCCATGCTCTTTAATCATCGCCACTGGTCCGATAGACTTTGAACCGTGAATTGCAAAAATAGTTTGTCGTAACGAGAATTGAATATACCCCAGCGTAGGAGTCCAGCAAATACCAACTACGGCACGTCACCGTGCCAAAACTACTTCATGAACACTCACAATTTGGCAACAATGTTGAGCAACATCTCCAACGCTGCCACTAATTGTATGCAGCATCTTTCCCATCTCTGACCGGTATCGACGACCTTGAGGAACAAAAAACCACACGATTCACAGTCGAATTGAGTTCACTCATACTTCTCCAAACTCAATCGAGTTCGTCGTGACTGCGATCTTTTGAGTGACTCGAAAATCGAATGTGATTAGGCTGATGTTCGGTTCATTTGAGTGCACTTGACTCGGTCAACAAAAGGCAGTCAAGCCCTCGTGTCAAATGCAGCGATGAGAATACAATGTCATGCGTGTACTTAAGTGCTTCACGAGTGTGTACCTTTGCTGTGAAGAAACCAGAAGCCGCTGCTCTACTCAGTAACATGGGTCATGTCATGGACTATAATGGAGCCGGGATGGAAGGGGATTGTGGGTGGAGATGGGAGCAGACAACCGCAAGGCATGGGTTGTTGGAATTGTTGAGACAAGAAGCGTTTGTCTCTGGTGTAGTTGTCATTGGTTGCTTTGGATTAAGTCTTGCTAGAGGTTCGACGAGGAATCTAGAAGGGTAGCGTGAATTATTCCTGATAAAGAGGGTAGAGAGAATGCGCCTCTCCTCATCTATAAACCAACAATGATCGTAAGGGAGGTGATCAGTATCATTATCATATGATCAGTATATTGGAGAAATATTGTCACTCATTAATGTCGAGCGACTACCGCATTTTCCCACATTGTGTATCTCTCTTTTAGCAGTCCTCCACGGTGTTATGGATGCGAACGGGCGTAACAGTCGAACAGTCCAGAGCGAGATCGAGGTAATTAGGAGACAGCAAGCAATGCCTCCCCCTCACAAGATTGTCAGTTAGAGTGTTACAACCAAGTCCATTAAACATCACACGAGGCGCTGTATTCAAGAACCATGTGAAAGTACCTCACTTTGCTCATGCCCAGTTCGCAGAATACGAAGGGTTGACAAAGAAAAGGTTGACAAAGTGCGTACATGGCCACATCTTTGCTTTCACATCCTCAGTTCGAGCAGTTTGGACATTCAAACGCGTTACGACATTTTCTTCCCCTTGACAGGCAAAGGATTCTTGAAAAAGGAAAGGAGACACTACAACGCTCTTACTTTCAGCAATCGCAGTCCATTCAAACCGATCTTACTTCATCAGTCCACACCCCTTTTCCGCGACCGCCTGCTCTCTGTCCCTCCTTCTCTCTCCTTCAACTCAATCAGATAACAGACAATACAACAACCTCTTGTTGAATTGAGCACACCTCAAAGACCACTCACCCCAGCCGCCGCGCCGCGCTGGTGCGATTTTTGTTTTGCGACTCCTTTCGCCTTTCGATTAGATAATCGTATCCGAACCCAGCCACTCGCACGAGTGATGACGAGGCCTGATTTGCATAATTCTCAGGCTAACACACACACTCGCGTCCAGACAACGGATTTATCGAGTTACATTTCGAATTTCGTTGAGGTCTCTCTTCGAAAAGCATTGCCAACCAGATGCGTGCAATGCGTATCTCTTACTCATGCGAATGCCCCGAACTGGTTGATTCAGTCAGAACAAGTTTCTTTTTCCAATCTGCAACAGCCAGCGAGCCAAGTGGTGTCTTGCAGCTGACCCAGTTCGGGTGCGACCAGAACGAGAATTCAATGAAAAATCACCAAACACACATCGGATCGGTTAATGAAAAGGCAATGTCCAGAGGTTTGGAGCCTTGCATCTCGCTTGAAGCCATTCTAGAAGCCATAAAGTTAATTTACACCATTTCAATTGGAAGTGGTTCATTGTTCGGAGCTGCCCAGACAGTCGGTCACTCAAGGTCTGAGGCGATGCAACACCCATGTGTGTTGGGAAAGCCTCATTTCCTGGCTTTGACTGTCCCAAAACCGCAAATAAAGCACGACCCGTGCGGCTAATTGCAATGCAGACGCCATAGATACTTGTAATCAACTAATACGCTCGCCGTAAACCTCCAGATTTGAAGCAGCTGGGTGCTGCGAGTGACCGATCCGATGGCTGGCAGCCAGGGGTCAGGCGGGTTAAATGTTGCCTAGCCGAAGCCGTAACACACTGAATCTCGCCGATTGCGGCTGTCAGGTAATTAAAATGGAAATTAGTTGCAAATGTAAGTCCTTGGCCGCGATCGGCTCTTGAATGTTATCGAGTCTTCGGCTCTCGGACAGGCGATTGTGTTCCAAGTGGAGTGGTGTTTTTTTTTTTTTTTTCTGCAAAAGATACCCGTCGCTGCGCGGTACAGAAACAAGAATTGAATGAAATCATTCGAAAGGCGTTACCGGTTCTATTGCAATGAACTGAACTACTTTTGCCGATCGCGTTTTGCGAAACTGAGTTCAAAGGTGTGTGCTGGCAGAAAACCAGATACAAAGTGGATTTTCATTTTCGATTCGATTTGCACTAGCGCAGGCAGCTTTGAACTCGCTCTGTGGGGGCTTAGCACGTGTTATGCAAGCCATGGCTGGTGCACAGAGGTGTTAACTCATCCCACGCGAGTGGCTTGTCCTCTCGGCTTGGCATTGGAGTGGGACGCTGATCCACAGACAGTGTCTCTGCCTCTGGGCAAAAGTTGATCGCACGTCACCTTTAGTCACTCACTGTTGCAGAGATGTGAGAGATGACTTAACCACCATTGGGGAACGTGACGCAAATTTTCGCACACGATCGGATCGTGATGCGGCACAAAAGGAGACGATCACGAGTGGACACTTAACGGTAAGTATTCATTTGCAGACGAAGATCTGACTTTAGATGAGGATCAGTGAGCATAATTCGAAGTTAATGGCCAAGCTCTTGACACGAGAATTCCCTTGTTCAGCAGTAGAGGCTGCGTCAATGTGATTGCTGCTGGTTACTTAAGTCAGCGACGGAACTGACTGCGGTTGGGCTGCATAATTGTAGCTTATTTAAAGTTGGAAAACGTTCTCTGAATCATCCGTTTGATAACCTTGCACTGAGATTTTGACACCTTTTTCGCAGAAATCGATCTTGGTGCGACTCAGCACCAAACCAGCGTCACAGAGACCGGGCGGTTTCCACGTTCAACTGTCGGAACAGCCGCTTGTCCACCAAGCAACGACTCTTCAATGGTGAATATTTTCTCATCAGTACAAGAGGATGTTTCTGAGAAAATTGTGTGGATTCTAGCGAAGCTTGTCTCGTTCCACGATTCCAGACAAATGAGGTTAAAACTTTAATAGTAAAAACATTCCATGCGTGTCAGGTTCAATTTAGTGCGTTTCATGCTTTTTGAGAACCCATGAGTTGCTCTTTCCTCATTCCCCCATTTCGTTTCCAATTAAAGAAGAATCATAAATATAAGTGTGGGGCTACATTCGGAAGTGGCCCTGGCTCAATCAGCAACAATTTGTGTTCGACATGTTTCTGTTATTTTACGAGTGCTCAGTTTTATGCGGACTGCGCATGGTGATTGACTGTTATTCCTTCTGAACATTGTCAGTATTTCGAGGGCCGCGGAGCTATGAATTATAAGAGTTATTCATGCCGGGAATGGAGCCTAGACACCCAGAGTAAAAGTAGCACTGACACACCGCTCGATGTCCTATCTATGCACACAACTTCCTAAACTCCTTACTCTATGGCTGCATCGTAAAAACGACCTACGAGGGGCGTTCAATATATTCTCGGTATCGGGGTGAAGCTGTGGTTGTATATATAAATTGACTTATTTATCAAGTAATACTATTATTTTACTGCATTCATGTAAAATTTCATATAAATGTGATTATTAATTCGCGAACGCCCCTAGTATGAACCTACACGTCATGCATAATGGCGAAACCCGAACAATACACTGAAATAAGAATTTCATTGAAATCTTAATCATAAATGGGTTTTATTTAAGTTTACTTTCGAAACCACAAAACGGATCAATGATGAATATTTAAGTTTTAAAATATTCATGTATGTGGAAAATAAAAAAAATGTATATCTCTATTTAATTAAGATAATAAAGCTTGACCCCGCTGTTTACACTCTAGTTTATTATTTGCATTAATTTATATTTTATCAAATACAGTTTAATTAAGTACACTATTGTAATAGGGTGGTATCCGCCGCTAAAGTTGGTTGCCATGACACAGGGAATTGGCGACAACACGGCGTCTACCGTGGACAGTGGCACTTGTGATGGATGTCGACGAGGGATCGGAGAGAATAAGAAGCAGCCGCAGTCGCATAGTAGAGCTTGAACGATTGTGAACTACCTACCACGTCCTGGGTCTGCCAAGCCCACCTGATCACACATTGGAAGTCGTGATGATGGTCTTGGCAGAAGATGTACTTTATAAAGGTTTCTAAGGTTCAGCTTGCACAATATCAGGTGAAGAGCAGTTGACAGTTCAGGCCCTCTCATCACACGAACGTCAAAAGCCATCCTTTTGACACACGATGGTACCACAAAGAGATCTATCAATGATTTCTGTTGAAGACTCCGACGGTACAACATGTATTTATGAATATTGTTGTGTAGAAAGAGGTGTTCGATATGGACATGCCATTTGCACAGCAAAATTACAAAAACCTCTCCCCGTTCGCGTTAGGTCGTTATGCGTTGCCATGTCGTTATGCGTTGCGTTGCTTTAGTATCCCCACTAGCGTCTGTGCACTAGCGTCTGTGCGTCCCCGACAGGAAGAGTTACCAAGCGTGAGAAAGGTCTACAGTTCTAGATCCTCTTTGCTTGGTCCAAGATAATGATACCCGGAGCTTCCTCAACCTCAACGAGATCCTATCTTGTAAGCGATAAAATGTTCGATGTGCCTATCCTATGTATTCATTTCCTGCACCGTCCTTCAAGCTGAAGTGGCTGTGATACGCGAGGCAGCACTCGTGTTGAGAGATTCTTGGAGATCCATAGCATCAGACACTTTGACATCGAAGCGGGTCATGTTGTGCAGAGATATGGCTTGGTCTGGGTTATGGAGCTACAGCAAGGGCTTTATGGCCGACGCTGAGTAAAGAGAGATCAACATCATTGATCGGCTATAGTCGCAAGGAAGTACGTATGCTAATAGAAGTCTTTACCGGGCGCTAAGCTAATGCTCAGCCCTAGGACAGAAACAGAGGCAGTTCGTCGGATGGCACTTCTTCGCAGAGCTGAAGGACTTAAGCGGTGTTGAACTGGAAAACCTTCTGAGATTCATATGTGGATCTGGTTGGTTCTAGGACTAAGGTAGGTCTCACTCTGGTAAACCATCCCCTAGCAAGAGCATATTGGACCCAGCACGTTGGTGTATTCGTTTTTGTAGCAGATTCTTAACGCTACTCTGGAGCACTCAAACTGGTCCATCGCACTACCAGGCACATCGTACTAGCAGGCAGCAACCTACTTTTCGGATTTCTCCGGAAGACCAGCAGATGCTTCTGTGATGACGAGCCTACATTGTCAGCTCTCTCCTCATCAGCACCAAATAACTGCCACCTGATCCGACCAAAGGCGTCGTCTTCGTCTTCTGCGCTTTGTACCAAGGACCACTTATTTTTAAGAGAAAGACGGCCTTGAGATTGCACCCCATGTAGATGGGGAATTATCAGTGCATCAAGAGCAGAGCCAGGCGTACCAGTGAACGCCCCTTTACCGCAGCGAAGGCAGACTGTTCTTTGGGTTAAGTGCGCGACAGCCATAAAGCCGTCAGAGCCACCAATCCTGCAACCTTCATCTAATTAATATCCTATTCAACTCTAAGCCAGCTGAAGAACCAGAGCACAACGCCAGAGCCAGAGCCTGTGGCTTATGAGACAGACTAATCCTGACCACTTCGTTGTGGAATGTCGTAAGATCACTTCGTGTCGATCAACATGACAGTTGAAACCGTCCATTCTGGCATAAATTAGTTTAGTGAATCAAAGTAAAAATCAAATCACGTCTTCGAACGTGGCTAAATACGCTCATACTCCCAATTAACACACAAAAAAATGCAGCTATTCATCATTGCTTGCCTATTTAGTTTCGCCATTTTCCTTAAAATCGAATGACTCAATTTCAGCAGTGACAAATGATTCAGTGACAACTGCAACAACAGTTCTTCGTGAACGTTCCACGGCTGCCGGCCTAATTAAAAATGCCGTCAGATAGATTATAGACCTTTATTTTGAGATGATGTCCAAGTCTGCAGTGTAAACTGTCGCGTTCCTATTCCAACGAAGGCTTTACCTACCGACCCATGTGACAAAACAGATCACTGACCTCGTCTACTGGTTGCCATAATGCCCATTTCGTGACCCATGAGCTCTGCAGTCCAGCACCTCAACTTTCAGAGCTTCTGTAGGCTGAAATATCCGACAAATCACATGGAAAGCACAGAAGATCTTCAAAACAGACTCCATCAACAGAACAATGCCATGAAAAAACTGATGGAAATTCCACCCATTTTGCTTGGCAATGCAAATATCTGTGATGAGACTCCGATTTCCTCGAAACGGAGAACCAGTCGATTTACGTTCGCTTCACAATTCGACCTCAGACAGGCCTTCGATTTCCGGAGCCTGTATCCACACGACGACATATGTAACAGACGGCTGCTCATACACGCGGAAGGGGCCTTGATACCCCATTCCGCCATTATGTGTAAGTCCGGCGAACCGCCGTAAAAGACGAACGACTTTTTGACAAAAACATCACTACACCACAACCTCGATTTTCATCCCATTCGGGTAGCCTCGACAAGCCAACCTTTATGGCCGTCCCTCCTCGCGAACATGTCAGTTGTTTGTGTAATCGATGGAAATTTACATTCGACACATCATATGTTCGCGACTCATCCGGAGGCCATTCGTGACGTTAACCTTCTCTGTGGTTACTCTACAGCTCGCCCAGTTGTATAATCGATTTGAAACAATGAGTCGCCACGGGCACTTCATGCAAACCGAACCGAACCAGCGGCTTGTCACAAGCCTCTGCTCCTTTGATTGGTGAAAGTGGCAAACGAAACTATCACCCACACACATCCACAAGCGAAAAGACTTGACATTAATTGAAGGAAATTACAAACAAACAAGAAAACAATAACCGGTCAATAAACCCTCAACTGTTATGCGGCACACAACAGCTATCGACTATCTCCCAGCAACCTTGAGAGCGACTGCTTTGATTCCCATCCATCTAGCCAGCATCTGAAGAGCTCCTTCAAGTATCGGTTTGTATGTTAATTGATTTTGTCAACACAACACCACACAACAAATGGCCAGTCATTCACACATACGAAATCAAGTCCGAGTGCCACTTTCGCTTTTCGGCAGCAAAACGTCGCTGCGCCCGCCACCGCCGAAATTATTTAATTAATGGAAGGAGAGCATCGAGAGCGGCCTAGTAAAAACCCAGATTTTGAGTAAGCATCAACCTCCGCCAGCAGCACCACCACCGTCTCGGCTGTTTTATAAGAGATGTTAATAAACCTTTCTTCTTCGGCGTCGCCCCCCTCGGTCGCGGTCCATCCATTCGTCCATTAGCTCATTAGGTCAGCGGTGACGTAGCGCATCTGAACTTTTTGGCAATCCCACTGCTCTCCGTGTTCACGGGAACCAGAGACTTATGCAATGTCGAAGATGTATAACCGGTCGAGGCATGAATTTATTACAAGGCATGTGCGCTAGAGTCTGGTACCGTACGCGGAAGGAAAACCCATTTCCAAAATCTCTCAGCGATCACATAATGATATTCATGAGGCTACCTGGAAAAACGTCATTCCGTGTCTTCTGAAGGCTGTGTGCGAGTGCGGAAGCATTTTCAATTTAATGCCCCCTGCCCTTTTGCCATTAACCGTCGGTGAACACGGAAAACGATACAAGTTCATGGCGGGTCTCTCGAAACTCGAAGGAAAAGGGTCAGCATCGTGTGCGATTCGGTTCGCTTCAGTTGCTGGTGTTACCTAAGTGCTCTTGTGCGGTGCAGTGACTTGCCCGCAACAACGTGACGTAAGCTGTGGCACACGGACAGCTCTTAACGCCACCACGGCGTGAGGGGGCTACTCAAACTTGAAGCTCGAAATGATCTCGATTTGCGGTGAAGATTTATAAGAAATGTCATTCGAGCAGCATATTTGGAACTGGACCAAATTACGCAAGCACTTGGCCGAGAGATTTGCATATTATTCGTGTATATTTTGCATAACCTTGGCGTGCAATTAAAGGCGAAACCGAGGGGTGTTACGCAGTTCACGGCGGCACTGCTGATCATACTCAAATGATTGTTTTAATTAAGTGCTGTCTTTGAGGCAGTGCCTGGGAATTGCTACGCTCCCTTTTGAGAATCCACTGCTTAGTGGGTACTCTGTTCGTTAGGTAATTGCAAGTCGCTGGCTTTCATTTGCAGAAACAACAAAGTACGCAATTGGGCGGCGTTTATGGAAGAGAAAGAGTTGTTTAGCGAACTTTATTGTTTACTCTGGCTTTTGATCAATCAGCGTGAGGTCAGTATAAATGGTGACAAAGCTTAGACCCATTGTCAGTGGCTTGGGAAAAAACTTGCCACAAGTGGTTCTCATGAAGTATTGTGCAGGCGCTGCCATGATCGACCAACCAACGTCAATTAATACAAGGAAGGTGACCGTCCA